>OZ025295.1:347748391-350248391 GCA_964019185.1 Maratus speculifer
AGTAAAAATGCAAAACTAAACTTAAACTAAACTTATTTAAATAAATTGACCATAGAAAGTTTTTACTTTAAAAAGTATTCGAAGCGTAAAAGCGTATTTTTCAAAATTTCGTTTTTTCGCCAACCGGAGATAAATCGCCAAATAAACGAAGTTTTTATTATTTTTTTACGGACGTTATAAGGAGGTTCCGCCGAAATTTTTTTTATAATCATATATAACTATATGAGAAGAGCATTCTGTATTTTTTTCAGATTTCTCTGAGTATGCCCGTATGGAGACCTTCCTTGTCAGCCAACAAACTTTCTCTTTACAAAAAATATGGTGACAATGTGGCTTTTGAGAATTAAATTTAAGTGAGTTTGTAGACATACCACGGCCTCTTAAGGAGCTAATTGTATTCATGGCTTTGTTAGTTGATAACTTTATTTTGTAAAGTTCACGTAAAAGTGCATAAATCATTCTAATTTAGGAAACTTTCGATGATACAGCTTTGGTTGTAACTGGAATTCAAGTATTTTGATTTACGTTTAACCACTTAACTTATCAATAATTTCGAAAATCTTTCAAATAATGTATTTCAAATTGTTTGCGTCTTTTACAGTATTTTTAGTCTTTTATCACCGGTTTTTTAAAACAGAAATTTTTGTCTAATTGAATCAGAAAAATACTCGGATACAATGTTTACATTAAAAAATTTCTGGTGAGAATAATAAATCATTATTTGAAATCACGGACAAATCATGATTGGAAAAGCACGCTGCCCGTATGATGTACTGGCAAATTTAAAGAAGCGGTTAACCCATTAAAGCCTAGCGCTTTCTTCTTGTTTGAGTTCCAATATTTTTGATCGAAAATATGTGCATACAGCAACTGTTATCATTCATACTCCTAAAAACAAGCAAAGAGCATACTACAAATTTCGTTTAACAATAAGGTGTTAATTAAAACATTTATTTTAGCCAATAGTTTATTTTACAAAATTAGCAATTGAATCAGAATAATGAAAATTAGAATTTTAATTACTTAAAAAAAACTGTGACACAATGATGGATAATTTATCGTGACAGATTTTACTAATAAATGATTGTCAGCCTTGAATGAAATGTATATTATGAGTAATATCTTAAAATCAGATTATTAGTTTTTTACTTTTCATACTTATTTTTATTCTGAATAATATTTTAGCATTAAATCTACATTTAAGAACTTAAAAAAAAACAGTCGACTTATTTCATCTTTTAGGTACCGAAAGTATTCGCTTTTCGATTTTCTTAAAACATTTCTTAAAGTAATGCATAAGATTATAACTACAGCGACGAATTTAAAAATTCTATTAACAAACTAAATTAGTTTAGAATTGTTAAAAAATGGATAAGCCTTGTAATCATGAAAAACAATTTTACTAAGGAAAAAAATACATAAAAAATAAAAAACAGAAAGAAAGAAAAAAAAAAAGGCAAGTGAAAGAAGAAAACTTGTAAAAGGTTATTAAAAAAGTTATCTTGAAGTCACACATTTTCTTAAACTTCCTTAGATAATTGGTTTTTTTTTTTTTTTTTTTTTTTTTTTTTTTTTTGATAAAAATATAGAAGTAAAGTCCTGTTTAGATTTCTAAATAATACTAAATAAATATTTCAAGAGAAAATACGCTTTTTTAAAATTTAGGATTTTTGAAAAAAAGAAAAATACCTTCGAGATTCTTTTTTTAATGAATAAATTAGAATGCAAAAATTTAAATTTCTATCTACTACCTGATAATGGATTTTTGCAGTATAGTATTGTAATAATTGCAGTAAACTGTTGTATTTGCCATAATTAGACGAAAAGCCGTAGCATTGCAGGAAATTTGATTTTGAGAATATACAAGTAAACATTTAAAAACTAGTTTATTTAACGTTACGAAATTTAATATACTTCCATTATTCGTAATAAGAAGTCAAATTGCATGAAATTTTGCTTTTTTGAAAAATTCAAGCGAATTTTAATCCTTTAAAGTACAAAATATTTTTGTTTCTAAGATGTTGAAATGAATGAATGACACCAGTGATTGTGAATAAATATATTTGTAAATAAGAAAAAGTGATTTTTCACACACATAATAAAATTGATTTTTAAAAATTTAAATTCTAGTACCGTTGTTGCATATCGAAAATAAAATGTTGTGGTTTTGTAGAGAAACCAATGAACGTTAACCCTTTTTCGTTTATATATATATCCCGAATATATCAATAAAAATATATCTATATTATAAAGGCCAAACATATCTGTGCGTAACGCATACGTCATTTTGGGAATGGCAACACTTTCCCCTGCAATTTCGGTTTTGAAATTTTCGCTATTGTAAATTTTACACTTCTAAACATCGTATATTTTTAATTTTTACACCGTCGTATATAGAAAAAAAATGCACTTTTAAATGCAATTTGTTTGAAAGCTGTATCTCAATTTATTTTTGAGATAATTTATTTTATAGTTTTTAGTACCAATTTTGTAATTGTGGCATCAGAGTCACTCCTTCAAAAAATATGTACAATAGAAATTAAAATGCACAACACTTTTCCATACAATTTCGGTTTTGCAATTTTCGGTACTGCAAATTTTATACTTTTAAACATCGTGCATTTTTAATTTTTACATCATCGTATAGAGTAAAAAATTTACTTTTAAATGCAATTTATTTCAAAGCTGTATCTCAATTTATTTTTGAGATATTAATTTTTTTATATATAATTTTTAGTGCCAATTTTGTAATTGTGGCAACAGAATCACTCCCTTTTCTCTTAAAATTGAATAAATAAATAAATAAACAAAAATAAAATTAGAAATTAAAATGCGTATACTATTTCAAAAATACCGTATGAATATAAGATGAATTTTTTGCTGTAACTTATTTTGTAGATTTTTTACAAATCAATGGAACAGTTCTTTCTTAAAGATTTTCTTTCGTCGAATTTCGACGGGTTCTACCTCGTGTATATTAAATGCACAATCGGATGTATTCAAAAATCCATATGCAGTCTTGTGTAACACACTTTTGAAAATCAAAGAAAAAAAAAGAGAAGAAATTGGGTAAATATATAGTTATTAAAATTAATTAAATAATTATAATTAAAAAATATAGTAAAATTTAAAAAAAAATCCATTTTTTATGAATTTTTTTGAAATTTTAATTGAGTATGCAGTTAATTTTTTTTCAAAATGTACTTTCAGTTGAACATTCATTCCTTTAAAAGGCGGTGGCCCATTTTTAGATCATTTAATTTTTATTTCCTAAATGTGCCATTGACACCAGAATTTTTCAATGAAAATTCTCCTTTTGTATATTGCATAAACAAGAGATCTTTATTTAGACATAAATTTGTTTGTAAATTCTGGTTTCAATCACTCATTTCAGCATTTTACGAATAGAAGTGCTTTGTCCCTGAAAGCGTTAAATGCAGTGAATTCACCATTCGAACCATATTTTTCTAAATAATAATAAAAAAACCGCTGTAAAGGTCTTCCCTTAACAAAGCCCTTAACCCTTAATCACTTAATCGTCCGCCCGAGACATTCACGGGCTGCATGCTTCACGGCGTTTATTCAGAATTGTTTGATTCTCACCAATTTTATAAAATACAGTAAAGCATCGTTTATACGACGATCACTTATACGACGTTTACATTTATACGACGTTTTAATGTGGTCCCGACTCATTCCTATTCATTTTAATGTAAAAATATATCTTTTATATGGCCCCCAAAATCATTTATACTTCGATTTTGTATAGGTTTATTTTTGTTCATTTTTCTTGTGTATTTTACGAACGAGCGGAAGTTGGCAGCTATGAATGACACCAAAGAGCGTGTTTAAATGCACTCCACATTATAAAAATGTGGGCTGGTGTTCGATTAGTCTGAAAAGTCAGCTTACGTGTAACAGATTACACTGGGAGGGGGTCATTCTTTTTTCGGGGATGGTGAGCTTTACGGACCTGTTTTAAGTTGCAAATAGACTATCCTTCTGTTATAAGTATTGTCGACTTTTAATTGGCCAAGCGGGGTTTTTGATCTTTAACTTTAAATGGAAAGGAAATGATGTACTGCAAATAAGGAAGCTTTCGGTGAAGCATAAATAAAGGTACGCATACTTAAATTGCTTACTAACCCCCCCCCCCCCGTTTTTAAGTTTATTTGTTTATTTTGGTTTCTTTAATATAAAAATTCATGCAAATCATCACGTTAAACATTAAAATTAAGTGAAAACAAAATTAATTCTATTTTTGGAAGTGAAAATCGATTATACGTCGTTATCGCGTATACGACGTTTTTCGGTAGTCCCTTCGACGTCGTATAAACGATGCTCCACTGTAGTGTGATTGGTTTTATTCTAGTGCCATTTTACCTGTCATTAACTAATATTTTTTAAGTGGTGGTAATAATGAATTTGAATTTTTAAATCGTAATTTAATGCGACCGTTGAGGGGTTAAAGAAAATTCTTCGCTTAAAAAACATTTGAATTTTTTATAATGTGGGTTTCAATGGAAATTGCTTATCACGGAAACCATTATTGTTTTATTTCTTTACTGTTGAATATTAATAAAGCACATCTGTGAAATTTCATACATGAGCGAGCTTTATTGGACCGTATTCATTTATATGAATACGGTCTCTGGAAATGTAGATCTCTAGTTATGTTATAGTTTTTAATCTCTTCAATAGAGACGTGTTCGTGTCGGAAAAACCGATTTTATACGTAAACGTACTGACCCGCGGCATGATTCAGATCCGATTATTGCGAATTTTTATTTCGGGTTGGGTGTGCGTCGGTTTATGACTGGAATTTTATTGTTGTGGGTCGTATTGGTGTTAACCTGATCAATGATAATAATAATAATAATAATAGTTTTTTTTTCAGGTAAAAAAAGAGTAACAACATACTTCTTTCGGAAAAGAGCGTTAATTAATAGGGTGATTCAAAATGAATGGGAAATCCTATTCATTTTGAATCACCCTGTATACATGTTCATTTTTCAATATAAAAGTTAAATTTGATATTAGAAATTATATATGAATAGTCTTCCATTTCGAGTACAGGTTTCGATATTTTGGAATCCGTTTAGCTGTAAATAGAATTTTCGGTTCGGATCGAGTATAATTAAAACTGGATATGATTCTTTTCCGATATTTTGATTTAATAAAGTTCCATGTATAATTCTGAACCATTTTTCTTCAAATAGTTTTAAAAAGTAATCGTTGCATCTGTCAAACTATGCTTACCAGTAGTGAAATCATACACCTTTTTCAGGAAGGATTTCTGAGGCTCCGGTAAAAGGGGTGGGGGGCATTATAGTGTTCTGGGGGGAAATTGACTTTTTTGACCATTGAAAACACAAAATCTCAGATCTGAGTGGGGGGGGGTGCCCCCCCCCCCTGAATTCAGTACTGATGTTGACTATACGAGCTATATCGAAAGGAAGTTGAAACTAATTAAGTTATGATTGAATATATTTCAATTCAATTACATTTTATACTGACCAATGGTTTATAGACAATAGTTTGTCATGTTTTCAAAAAATTATTATAATGAAAATTATTCTACAAGACTTTAAAATCTTTGTGCGCTGTTCAGATTTACGACTTTCATAGTGTTTAGTTGCGATTGTAAGCTTTATTTCAAAATAAAACCATCAGAATAATTGCAGAAATGGTATATTATCAAATTTACAAGGTTTACATATTACCAATGTGTTTCCTAAATTATAATAAATGTAATAACAATGAATCAAATCCATTGATGTCGGTTAAAGAAAAAAAGACAGCGCGCAAAACACTGAGTTTTACTTGCATTCCGGAAAATCTGATGAGAATCTGATAGAACAGTTCTAAAATGGAGGTCAGAGTTTTTTCACAAAGGCGGAATTTAGGTTGGGATTTTTTTAAGATTTAGAGTTATTGCAGTAAACAAGAGAAATTGGGAATTCTTAATTTGAAGTAATTTTTGCTAGGAAGCACACAGTGTTACCAGATGGGCTACTTTTTTAAAATTAAAATTCTTGATTGGCACCACTTTTTTGTAAAGATAAAAAGCGGCTTATTTAATGACGGATTAATAAAGGCGAAAACAAAGGGAATTTAACCGTTTCAAAAAAGTATTGCCAATCAAGAAATCCTAATTTAAAAAAAGTAGCCCACTGGCAACACAGGAAGCACATAGAAATATACTAATTAGATATACGAATTATGCACAGTTGATTGCATATCTGCATAGCTGCCAACTTTTACGCATTTTTGCTACCACTAAAATTGTACAGAGATTTTCCATTTCTTTAATCATAAGATTTCGACGATTGAATAAGACAATATTTAATATAAAATTTTTGTGGTAGGAAAAATAAGAATAAGTTGGCAGCTAGGTAGTTTTATGTGTGTGCGTTTTTTAAACATGAAGCAAATATTCATCGTTATAAGAAACTAATTTAATAGGCTATTTCCATGAGTACTTGTAGTGTAAGTCACAGGCTACGATTTTTGGCTACCAGTATTATAGAACGAAAAAAATGTGATTAATTTTATTGGCACATTCTCATTAATTGAATAAGGCCAAGCAGACTTTTCGAGAATAACGGTGGCTAACAAGTATAGCAATTAATAAGTTATGTGACTTACACTACAGAACCCATGGAATTAGCCAATACAAATGCTCTGGAGTCAGTAGGTTTTGCTTTTTTTCAAATTCTCTTTCTTGATACTGAAATTATACCGAGTTCTAAGTGTAATCATAAATCTTTAATCAATGTAACAAAAATAATTAATATGCTTCTATTTGATAAAAGAAATTTAGAGAAAATAAACTTTTAATAATCTTAATTTCAAATTTTATTTAATTTAGAAGTTAAAACCTTAAAAGACATTTTTTTTAAGTCTTTTAAAACAATGGATATTTTTAGCACTCTTCGAATGTATAGAATACTTACATTTGAGAAAAAATTTTAAATAAATGCGCAATATTATTGCTACAGAAGAGAATTTTAAGCTTTATGAATAAAGAAATAAGATTAAAATAATTAAAAAGAAGAACAAGTCTTCCATTAACCGGAAACAATTTCTCAGTAAACGTTATGAAAAATTTGAAAGCGGAAAACCAGTGAAAGATAATTAAAATAAAGTATGTTAAAGTCACATTTTTTTTTTTAAAATCTTCTTTAAAAAATGTATATTTTTCACAAAAATCTAAAATTAAGTATCATATATGTATATTTCTTTTAATTTTAAAAAATGTAAAAAAAACATACTTTTTTAAAAGATATTGTTATAAATAAAGAATATCTTTTAAAAAAGTATGTTTTTTTTACATTTTTTAAAATTAAAAGAAATATACATATATAATAATTATTTCTATTCTGTAAAAAAAAAAAAAAAAAAAAAAAAAAAAGATAAATAAATCAGGGTTCGTACGCTTTAAGGCTTTTTAAGGATCCTCCACGAGAATTTTTCTAAAGTAATATTTATGTTATTTAATTTTAAAAAAAAAATGCTTATCATCAGATATAGTGATCAGTACTTTAAGCAATTTCTGGTTTTAAAACACCTAAAATTTCCTGCATCCCTTGATACGTAAAAATCCTAAAAATGAACTAATATAATAATGTATAAATATATATGTAAATCTTTTAATATGCATGTAAATATATTAATGTATATGTAAATGTATAAATGTGGCAGTAATATATTATTGTATATAAAAATGTAAGAAATTACAGAAATCAGACCTATTAATTAGTTTTTTAATAAATCGCCCCTCAATTTGTATCAACGAACCCAAAGACTGATAATCACGAGTTTGGCAGGGTAATCAGTTAACCCATTTTATCGGCAATTTAATTATACCACATGGCCCTTTTCAACTGGTAACCCTAGTGACTGCGACTGATTACCAACGAGGAATTTTTCCCCCAGTAAAAAGAAACGGGAAATTTTGCCTTATTCACGTCAGAATTTTTCTATGTATACGACAT
The DNA here is from genome assembly GCA_964019185.1 of Maratus speculifer. NCBI lineage: Eukaryota > Metazoa > Arthropoda > Arachnida > Araneae > Salticidae > Maratus > Maratus speculifer. The sequence continues at coordinate 347,756,389 of OZ025295.1, forward strand.
TTAGAAAAAAACCATCATTCCTATTAAATTTTATTGGTGAGTGTGTGTGTGTGTGTGCCTCGTTAGTAATCAGCTCCTGCCTAGGGAAATAAGAAATTTTAAAGATATATTTCTACACTGTCCGAAGACCATCCTGAAAGCAGCTATGGCATAATTTCGCTATATTTTAGATTATTTAAGTAAAACTTAATAATATGAATTGCAGTTTATTCTGTCGTCTAATTATAATACAACAGTAATGTATTAATATAGTGATGTAGGATTCAGGGTGTCCATAAAAATATTCAAGTTTCACTGTTTATCATAACAGCATAAATAAAACTATATACAACAAATTGTACCTCAAATTGAAAGTAAACTAACCTATTTTTACTTACAAATGTTGAAATTGTGTATTTTTCGTCAGCGGCATGTATCTAACATAAAATCTAATTACTCCCACACTTTAGTAAACATGTCCGGAATAATACTATGTGTTTTTGTCACATGGTAGATCACAACTACATCTTAAACGGAACGCGCGTTAATACGTTGCGGGCGAGCGACACGTATACGTGCCACATAAAGGTTTATAAAACCTCGCTTATCCCCACCAGTAAAATTTTACTGTAAAATTTGGGTTATTTAATGGGGGCATATTCTCGACTTCATGAGGAACGAAATTCTCTTTTTAACGCTTTAACGTTCATTGGTCTCGCCAGAAACCACAAAATTTTAATTCCGATATGCAACACTGACACCGGTATTTTTATGTAAAAATATCCTTTTTATTATGTATGTGAAAAATCACGTTTTCTTATTTAGAAATATATTTGTTCTTAATTACCGGTGTCATTCATTTATTTCGACATCTTAGCAATGAAAATGCTTTGATCGTTAAAGGGTTAAAAGCCGATGACAAAACATTAAATATTTTGTAAAAGGCTCCCGTCGCGAAGAGCTTAAACATAGCTGCCAACTTTACCGATTTTTTGCCCTGGAAAAATTTAATAGAAATTTTTGACTTATTTAATAGGCAGATTATAGCAATTTGAAATAGTAAAACTTACATTTTTCCGGGCTAAAAAAGCGCATGCTATGGTTTAACCCTTTCCGGCACATTGTGCCCAGTCCGGAATACCTAATTTTAATTCCAAACTTATAAGCGGCACCAATAATATTTTAATAAAATTTTGCTTTTACAATAAAAGCTTAAATTCCGGGATTCTTTATTTCTAAAGACGTCGCTTGTAAACTCAGGCGACAGTCGATAATTTCTCATTTATTAACAGAATTCGCCCTTGCCGGAAAAGGTTAAACTGATATTACAGATTCACTCATAGCATACTGAAGAACAAAAAACGCTTGGTTCTCAGGAGTCGTGATTTTACGTATGTGGCATTCCAAGCAAGTAAATAATAAAACAATACTCGCGCATGCGCTTATCTAGATTTTTTTGAGAAGTAATAGGTGCAAAATTAGGAAATAGTTAATTGCCAATCATTTAATCCACAAAGTTTTTCGATAATTTTAATGTTAAATTTTAATTTCATTAGAAAAACAATTAAAATGAAGTTCATACGACATTCTTTGAACGAAAATTTTTTTATGCTACGCTACTAATTTTTAAAATAGATTTCACATTGATAGATTAATTAAAGTACAGGGAGATTCTTAATTGTACAAAATCTAGTTGACTATTTTAAATATTTTTATAAGGCATCATATAACATTATTTCTGATTTAAAAAAAAAAAAACAATAATTGTTTTTTATTAATATTTAATTCAGAATTGTGCTTGACACTGTATTTAATAATTTTAGTTAATAATTATCACATTTTATATAATATAATCTATTATATATTAATATTTATGTACAGCTTTAAAATGTCTTTAAGAAAATAGTATGTTGAAAAGATTATATTTACAAATAAATACTACTTTCATATGATATTATTTTAGAAAATATAGGTTTAGTTTTGAGTAAACACACGAAGGTTTTAGAATAAACATTCTTGACATTTATTTAACCCAAAACAGCTGCATCTCCGTTGATATTTTGATAGTTTATTTTTCCAGTAAGGAATAACCTAGAATCTTCTAAGTAAAGTATTTCTAAATACGAAACTTACTAAAAGCGCTAAATCTTTAGCTACATTTATTAGATTTGCAAGGTTTGTTGCGTACTATGTTTTCTATACATTCTTTACCTCTATTTTTAAACAATAATTTCTGTAATGTATTTATCTGAAATGTTAAAATAAATTATTATGAAGACTGCTGTTAGAAAATTGCGGTTGCAAACAAATAAATAATTTGTATAATACTCTGCGATCCATTCCTGGATATGTAATTTGAGTAAATAATAATAATAATAATAATAATAATAATAATAATAATAATAATAATAATAATAATGATGCTGATGATGCTGCTGCTGCTGCTGATGATGATGAGGATAAAACAACTGTGAACATATTTGATAACACAGTTTTAAAAACATTTCGTGTTGATTTTAATTTATTGATTTTGAATGATTTATATCTTAAGTCAACATTTCGTTATACATAATGAACTAAAACCTTTTAATTATCTTTATCAATAATATATAACATTAATAATAAACAAACGGTTAAGCGTGATCGCAGATCTCACAGAGGGTTTCATTTAATATGCGTATCACTTTATGATGCTTAGAGTCCTTCATTTTTTCCAGCAGTTACTTTTTATTGAAAAACCTTATTTAATTAAAGCATTTTTGTTATTCATTTACAGAAATTTTTCCGTTTCGAAAAACCTGTGATAAAAGATTAAAAATTAAGCAACGAGCTCTGGTCGCGACGTGAATACGGTTTTGGGATATCAGTAATTTTTAATTGTAACCGTCACTCTTTTTAAGGAAATGAATGTTAAAATGAAGTAATACGAAAATTATAGTTCAAAACATGCGGTATTTAGAAAATATTTTTTACTTATAATGTCAAGAAAAAATAAACTGTAAAGGATTAAAATGATACAACCGACAAGTTAATAGCGTCTTGACAAAAGCCGAACGATTAATCACACTTATATCGAGATATATTCATTTGTCTGAGACTTTAGATACATCATAATAAAATGCAAAAAAATGGTGTGTCTGCATAGTCATTGTTTTAAAATCTATTACTCCCTATCATTGAGAAATTTATCGTTTTTTGATCGGTGTTTTACATTTGTATAATGTAAGAATATGCACTTTGAAGGGCAAAAAGTCATCCGTCATTCCATCCAGCGCCTATTGCTGCAATAACGGTACTTCTCTCTAAAACACTCCCCTATCCTTCGTCTTATATACGAGGAGCCCAAAAGCCAAGGGGTACAAGTGACAAAATGTCGATTTGGAGTAAATTGAGTTTAAAGATAATCGATGTTAAATTGGAACATCAATAACAATTGACTAAATTGAAATAGGAAACATCTGCTTGTTGCATTCTAATCTTTGAACTCTCATTTCAATAACTGTTAAAAAAAATAGAGTACAATTTTCTTTAAATGTATAATTAATCAACATTGTTTGTTTTTCGAAAAAAGTGGTTTATCTGTATAACTCCCCAAATAATCAGAAAATGACCTATATTTCTTTACCTGAAATGAAAAAAGCATATTTCCAAATACCCTGTGCACTTAACTCAATTTTTTCAATTTTGTCCCTTATACCCCTTGGCTTCTGGGGTCCTCATATATATAGAGGTATTAACCACTAGCTCTCTAACCTATAGTTGGCAGTGGATGAGACCCCGTGTGTGGTGTGGTTTTTCTTTTTATTGATCTTTTCTGTCCTTCTCAACCAGATTTGCAACATTTGGCTGATTTTTTTATTTAAGAATTCCGAATTTTCAACAGTCAATAATAACAAAAGATATTGTTCATTGAAGGAAAACATAAATGAAATGAAAAATAATTGCCGTTCAAAATTTTCTGGTGTGAATAAATTATTTCAAAATACAAAATTCGTGAGATGCAGCAACACTGTTCTCTGCACATAGAGTTCAAGTGAAAATGCTTTTGTAGAAAATTTTCATAATGATATTATGATTATGCATGATTAAACATGATCAAACCATCATAAATATTATTAAACACAAATGAATTCTAATGTCGAGTACAGAACAACATAAAATACATAAAAAAAAAAATAAAAAAAAATAAAATAAAAATAAAAATAAAAATAAAAATAAAATAAAAATAAAAATAAAAATAAAAATGAATTTTTCTTTTTTAAAGTAAAATAATTTTTTTCGGTAGCATATAATGATATTTTATACACACATGAACAAAAAAGGATTCTTGTTTCTAATTTCATCTACCAACCGTTAAATATTTAAAACTTTGGCCTAGAAAAGCGTTTGGAAAAAACAGTTTTTTTTTTCAGTAGCCAACAACTTTAAAAAGTGCTTTAAAAATCTTATATTGACAATCTTTACACAAAAACTCACCTTACTTGGCGGGAAAAAAGACCGGGTATCCCGGAAGTCACGTTTCTTAAAAAACTTTTTTTTTATTCGAATGTATATATATATATATATATATATATATATATATATATACATACATGTTATTTTCTTTATTTAGTTTTGACTTTTCTCCCTTTCAAAACCTTTTTCTGGAGCGCAAAATTCAGTCAGCGTAAAAATTCTGATATTTTCATTTAACTGAAAATGTGAAGTTAAGGTTTCTCTTATTGATTTTTTATATTTTTGAATCCATTTTTGTCTGACTTCAGTCTGATATTTTGAAGATCATGAATTTATAAAAGTAGAAATAGCAGAAAAAGCACTTACTATTTGTACCAAGAATACTTTCAAAAAATGTCATTTTAAAAAATGAAGGACACAAGTGAAAGTAACGTAAAATTTTATTGTTACGATAAAAAAAAAAAAAAAAAAAAAAAAAAAAAAAAAAAAAAAAAACAGATTTTTTTTGTAGTACTACAGGGTTTGAACACATGTACCATTAAATTTTTACAGTATTTTCAATGTATTTTACAGCAGAAAAATTTTGCAAAAATTGCGAAACGAGGAAGCGGTTGCGAATTCTGTATCTTAAAAATTAAATATAAATATTCTTATCATTAATAGTGGTGCCAGAGTCCTTCAAAATATGAGGAGTGTGCGAATCCTGTACTACGTATACATATCTCATTTTTTTTAATAGAATGTACCATACATTCCGCCTATAACATGCTGCGAAAAATAAAGCAAACTTAAACTATGAAAAAATAGCAGATATTTCTTAATCTACGGTAATATACTATAACCACTGATTTGTATATACAGCAATTTCTTTCGAGTTACCCACAACTCAGAAAAGAGTTCTTTATCATGAAAAATCTCAAAATACCAATAAAATTTCCAGATTTTAAGAGTCATTTATAAGAAACACAGTTTCTTTTGTTGCTACTGATTTTTAAAAATGTTTTCTGAGTAATACGGTACAATTTTTCAAACAACGTTTAAAAGATGCTAGTAATCCTATTTAAAAACTTTTCAGCTGCGCAACGCAGTTTATACATGAAAAAAATAACAAAATAATATTAATTTTAAGGTAATATTAAGTTCTAGGGTTGTAATATTTGTATCTTTAGAACTTGACATTTTGCATGCCATTGTTTCATTTTATTTTACAATTTTGTTTGCTTAGCTTTGTTACCCACATTGGTGGGTAATAACGCGAAATAGCATCGGTCAAGAAAACACGCCACTACATTTTATGAATACATATCTGCTTAAACATTCTTCCTTGTATGCAGGGCCTGATTACTAACGGGGCACTCTCCCACCAGGAAAAAGAAATAAAGAATTTTTCCTTATTCATGACAGTAATCTTGTATGAAAAGGGCGTTTAAAGAAGACGAAAATTTCTATAAATTTTTTCTGGTGAGAGAGTGCCCCGTTAGTAATCAGGCTCTGCTTGTATGCATAGTCAATAAGTTGCTGTATCAATTTCTATATTTCTTTGGGGGGGGGATCTAAAACTAAGCCGTGAAAATTGGTAGAATCTTATCGGGGCGTTATTACCCTAGGACCCAGTATTGAAGATATGAGGCAGTATCATTTACTGTTTTATTTATATTTTTATATTTAATAATTTAAATGCGGAAAATAATTTCTAATACTTAGTAATTAAGTATTGATATCAGGATGGCAAAGTGGTCGGGAAAAAATTCAGTCAAAGAAAGGTGGTAAATAGCGGCCTTTTATTAACCCTTTATCTACCGAATTATGAACATACATGAAAATTTTACATTCTAAAGCATTTTGTAAACGTAAATTGTTTAAACTAAATTAATTGTTTAAACTAAATTGCATAATAATTTATTAAATATTTGAAGGATTTTAGAAGGATTAATTACATTTAAATTTATTGGGATTTTGTGCAATATTTATAAACGAACTCAATTCTTTCATTTTAAATTGTTTTCTTAGTATTTTGTAGATTTACAAAATGTACAAATATGATGTTCTTAGAATATAAGTATAGAAATATTTCCGAAATGAAAATTCCCATCCCCCTCTCTCCGCGCCAAGAAAGCTAAAAAGATAGAAAGGCCAAAGAAATGATCCTTTTAAAATCATTTTTGTTTTGTGTAACCAATAATTCTTTCGGAACAACATAAAGTAATGTATCTGTAACTCATTCTAAACAGCATTACAACTAATTGTCGTATTAAAAGAGTTTTATAATAAGTAATGTTAATGGTTCTTATAAGTACAGTCGGTACGTAAAGGGTTAACGAAAAACTAGCTTTCTGTAATCCTTTTATAGCATTTCATATAAGAATATACTGGTAGTTTCGACTTTTCAATTGTGTTTTTCCCTGACCATTTTCCCCCCTGAATATTCTTTTCTGTAAGGGCTTAGTATCAGCTATTAACTTTCAAATATAGTTCACTAAGAAGGCGTTAACCCTTTAAGCTCTGGTAGGTAAATTTCTTCAAAATTCTAAATATCACATTGGCACAAGCATGTTTGAAAGAAAAAAAACGATTAACGATATACACGAATAAATGCATTAAAGCTTTTTTAAAATAAATTTGGTCGAATTTTCTAGTGCCGTTGTGACATTTCGGAATTAAAATTATGTGGTAGAAAATTCTACCACCAGAGCTCAAAGGATTAAATAAATAAATAAGTTACAACAAAAAACGTTCACTTCAATTTTCTCGAAATCTAATTTTTAGCTCACAGGCTATCATAGCCTGAGAGCTTATGTGCCCGCCCGTTCTGTATGTATGTACGCGCGTAACGCGATAACTCGTGATAAAACTATCCGATCCACTTGAAATTTTGTATATAGTTATATCCTGATGAGGCGCTTCCCTGATTAGTTTTTGGAATTCATTCGATATGTATAAGAGGAGGAACGCGGGGCTCATGCCCCTCCCCTAAATTGATATATATGGGTTTTTCATGCAGAATTATCAGTTTCCTTTCAAAATTTAGATATTAGGATCATTTTGATGAAGAGTCTCCGTGATTGATATTAGGAGTTTATTGGATAAGTATAAACAGGGGCAACGGGGGTTCTAATGTCTTTCCCCTTAATTTATATAAATGGGTTTTTCATGCAGAATTATCAAATTTCGTTCAAGTCTCTGAATAGTTTTGGAAGTTTAATGATTAAGTATAAAAGAGGGAGATAACTCCTCTTTAATTATATAAATTGGTTTTTATTAAGAGTCTTCCGATTTGCTCTGAATTTTGGATATAGATTTTTTATGATAAATCATGTCCTTGATTAGTTTAGGGGTTTCAATGATTAAGTATAAAAAGGGGAAAGGGGAAGATGTTTCCCCTCCTTTAACTTTTTTTCGATCGGAATTAACCCTTGAAAATAAACGATTGTAGTGCACAATTAGTATGCGTAGACTGTGAGCTCAATGCCATCAGTTTAACTGGGCAATATTCTCTTTATTGTTTTATGTAACCTTTTTTTTCAACTTAGGTCTTCTTTTATATTATATTATATATATTTTTATTAACAAACATTTGTAAAAGTATTTTTACATTGTACTTTCCTTAGACTTTGTGTTCGAATAATGGAAATGGGCTATTACTTTCCCTTCATGTTTATCTCAGATACTCATTTATTTTCTAAGCACTTTAAAAGCAAAAACTTCAGCTCATGTTTCTAATTAAGAGTCTATTACTGATACAAAACTAAGCATGTGTTGCGTATAGCTAGACTGTGTTCCAAAACATGTTAGAAATTAAGCATAATTAATGAGACAAAACACGGCATGTTGTACGGGATGGTTACATGTAAGTTTAGAGGTAGCGAACATCTGTTAAATGCAGTTCTTAGTTTAATATTTTGAGCATTCATAAAACATGTCAAATATTTTTAGATTACTTTATTTTATTTTATTTTTATAAATGCAATTTCTAAGAAAGAATAATCGGGAAAATACATTAGCAGTAATAACAATAGTGATTAATAAGTAAAATATTGATATTTAATTAAATAAATTAAAACTTCTGAGAATGAAATGGTAATTTATATTACGTACGATCATGTTCAGCAATTTCTGTCACGTTTATTTACTTTTGCTTTTTGCTATGCGCAACATATTTATATTAACGGACTTATAATATAAACGGACCGTTATAATAAAACAGAAAAATGTATCGGTGCGTAGCACTGACATCATTTTAGGAATGGCAACAATTAACGATGAAATTTAAATTTCGTAATTTTCGTTATTGAAATTTTTTAATCTTTTAAACATTGCACATTTTCAAATTTTATACCGTCCTACAGGAAAGAAATCTATTTTCAAATGCCGTTAGTTTGAAATCTGTATCTGATTTGCTTACTTATTATGGCTAAATAATTTTCAACTTATGGCTACATAGCTTTTATTAATCTCTGTTGCATATATATATATATTTAAATCACTGACATTCATAATATTTTTGGAATTCAATTTTCTTTCTATTTAAAAAAAGCATTGCAATTTATTCCGGCTTTTAAATTTCGTTTAAATATTTTTTTTTTGTTTTTAAAACTTTTATTTATATCTCCGCTAATTTTTTCTAATTTCGGATTTTCAAAAAATTTGGAATGTTGTATTTTATTTAAATTGTGTGATTTGAACAGTTTTAATTTGATTAAAATAAGTAACTTCCTTTTATAATTATTCAGGGAGGCGAATGATCAGGTAAAATTACAGTAAAAAAAACAAACAAACAAAAGAAAAAAACAAGTATCTACCATTAATTTCTTATTGATAATATTTTGATTAATATAAAGAGATTACAGAGTACGGATTTCTCTTTAACCCTTTAACGATCATAGCATTTTCATTGCTAAGATGTCAAAATAAATGAATGACATCGGAAATTAAGAACAAATATATTTCTAAATAAGAAAACGTGATTTTTCACAAATAAAATAAAAGGGATGTTTTTAGATAAAAATACCGGTGTCAGTGTTGCGTATCGGAATTAAAATTTTGTGGTTTCGTGGCGAAGCCAATGAACGTTAAAGGGTTAAACAAAATACTGGTATTTAACAGCTTTTTTTACTGTGTTTTTCCCTGACCACTCGCCACCCTGTAATTTTAAAATTATTGATGCTACCGTCTATGTAAATATTTAATAATTAAAAATAAACAATTTGTATTTTTTAATTAAAAGATAAGTTCTTTGAAAAATATATTAAACGAAACTCTCTGTGCGATCTGCGATCATATTTACCCACCTGTTTTTTATAGTAGTTTCAACCTTTAATTTCTTCCTGGAAGATAAAATAATTTCGCTTCCTCTATTTTCCAGACCTTCTCTAATATTTAATTAAAACTCCTGTCCTTCTTAATGATAATATCCTAACCACGCTCTCGCCAAATGGTAGTTAAAAAGCAAATCCTTTCGCTGGAATTGCTAATTGAGTGTTATTACTCAGAATGAAGCTGTTAATTGTGTGTCACTTATGTCTTGCTTGCGTGCACTTCTAGAATTACGCTGAAGCGCCTGGGTATGTGAGTTAGTGACAATGATTCTAAATTGCGACTGTGTAAGTATATAGTACCATTGGGACTGCATATGTAGCAGGATTAAGACGTGTTTTTTATTGCTCGGTTTTACAGTTGGAAGCTGTTTTTATATTTTACTATCAGAGAAGCGCGTTTAGTTATCAAGGGGGTAATTTGTAGAATGAAAGCTTGCAGAAAATGTTTCGGAATTATTTCAGAAGTGCAAGAAATCTTTTGAAAGGTATTGGAATGTTTAAATCCAAATTAATATTTGCGGAATTACGAACGGATGAGTCTTTAAACTGTTGGTTTTTAAAGAAACTTAAAATTTTAGAAATGAGAAAGGTGAAGATTGAGTTAATGGTTTTTAACTGGATCGAGACACATTTTAAAATATTTTTTTTTTTACTGAATTAAAATTTTGAATTTTTTGTAATGGTTATCCATGTTCTTTTTTGTAAACAATAATTACATGATAATATTTCTCATAATTAAAAAAATAAATAAAATTAAAATGCATTAAAAAAGTAAAGTAATTTAAAATTGTTATTACTCAAATAGTATTTGTAGGATTTCAATGTTATTACATTTAAATAAAATGAATTATCAAAATTTTGATTCAGCATTTTAAAAAATATTAAATATTAAAAATATTTAAATTAAAAATTCGAAAAAAATGTCACTTTTAACCCTTTAACGTTCATTGGTTTCGCTACGAAACCACAAAATTTTAATTCCGATATGCAACAACGACACCGGAATTTTAATAAAGAAATAATCATTTTATTATACATGTGAAAAATCACTTTTTCTTATTTACAAAAATATTTATACGCAGTTACCGGTGTCAATCATTTATTTCAATATCTTAGCAATTAAAATGCACTGAACGTTAAAGGGTTAATAAAATAAATGATAACTTTGAAAGTTTTTTTTTTTTTCAAATTTGCTAGATCAAAATTAAAGTAAAAAAAAAAAGTCTTTTAAAACTGAATCATATATCTTTAACCCTCTGGATCCCAAACCGCCCGAGACCGCCCGAGATATTTCAATTGGAGCATTTTGTCGATTTAACAACAAATACATTTCTGTTACTTTAAATGGTAACAAAGCATTAAAAATTTTGTAAAATTCTCCCGTCGCGAAGGAGTTAAGAGCATATGTTATGTCGTTCGAAGAGTCGTATTCATTTGGATAAATTTAATTCGTACCGAAAAATTTATCATTTAATTATTATATATTGTTTCCGATATTTAATGTTTAGTAATTAATGGACAGAGTTTTCCAATACAAATTGTTTTTTCCAAACGGTCACGATTTTCGAGCGACCCAATAATATGGAATGAATTTAGTATTTTCAAGTGCACAATTTAATGGATGTTTCGGCAATAAAAAAAACTAATGAACGGTTGTGGAAACATCCGTATATAATTTTTTCATTCTAAAGCAACAATAGACATATGTGATATTTAAATTCTCAGTTATAAGAAAGTTTTACTAGAACAAACTTTCCTAGAGCACCAGTAAAATAAAATATGTGTAAAGTAATAGAGCAAGAGCCCGTGACTGGCAGACCTTCGTTATTTTATAAATCGTTATTTTATTCTTCCTACAAAGATAGGAACGATGGGTAATTATGAAATTTGGATCATGGTGGCTTTGGCAGTGACCAGGGAGCAAAGGTGTAAAAAATACCAACTTACTTTCGTCATTTTATAAAGCGTAATTTTTTGATATTTCCTTTGGAATGATGTTAGAAATCACGTCCTCCATTGGCAGACACTTCCTGTGGTTCCAACCCCCGGCCGACAACCACTAAACTTCAATAATAGGAAATTCTACTTTCGTCATTTTATAAAAGCTGAATTTTATATATGTTACTTGGGTAACTACTAGAAGATATTTCCTCAGTTGGCAGACAGTTTTGGTGGTTCCAACCCCCGGCCGACAGACATATACAGCGGCTTCTCAATACACTAGAGTCTGCGCGAAACAGACATTTTCCCCGTTTTCCCTTGGGTCGGAAATTGGCGACAGTTATTTGAGGTTGCTGCATTGAAGAGAAAACAGAAGGAAAATCCCATACATTTCACTATTTTTAAAAATATATGTGCAGATATTTTTAGTTAAAACTATGTACATCTAATGCATTTTGCTTTTTATAGTATTTTCCATGTTAATTTTGACACCGTAAAACATGATTTGCATCCTAGTTTCAATAAAAACTCGCCAAAGAATGACGTTAAGACGCCGCTGAAGAACTCGTTACTGCATCCTTGTAGCTACTGGTATTTTTTGTATGATTTTCACGCATTCTGTTCGTGAATAATTTGACATGTATTTGATGTATACTTTGTTTTTCAATTTTTCTCGTAAATTATCAATCGTACAGGTGCAGTTCTTCGGGGTTCTTTTATGTATTCCGAATGAGGAATCTGGCTGCGCAGAGTTTGGGTGCCATTTTTGGGACACCACGTATAGAATTTTTTAACACTATGTATGAATAAACAATAAAACTCTAATTTTGTATTGAAATGGATATTAAAAATAAAGTTCATAAAATACCTAAACATTATTTTCTAACGTATTTCATTTATTTTTAAAACAAGTATCAAAATGGAAATCATAATCAATAACATTATAAACATGCAATTTTTTTATTGATAAATAAGTACATAATAAAACAGCAATTTCGGCATGTGCCAGGGAGAGGATATAGCTTTAATATTCGTTGTTTTTGTTAAATATAGTTTTCTTTGTGACTCGACTAGATGAGTTAATAAAAATTCTTTAATGCTTGATTATTATCTCATTGAAAATTTTACTGAAATTTTAAGAAGATCAAATGCTACGAACCCTATAAAAAGAAATTTCGTAAATACTGAATTTGAATGAGAATTGTGTCAAATTAGTAATCTATAACCAAATTGGCAATATTTATGATTTCTTAATTTTTGTCTTCAAATTTGGCGATATTTTTAAATATTTGGCGATAAGTGTTTCCAAGCTTAGAGAATTCGAGGCTAACGTTCATTAATACTCATAAATAAATAACTAATTTTTAGTAATTTGGAAGATAGTTGTTATCCTCGGTAGAGAATTGGGAAATCCGAAGTATATCTGAATGTTTTTATTGGTTAAATTCCGCATTTTATTCATTTTCTGATTGGTCCATGTTTAATGTCCAAAAATGGTTTACTTCTGTTGCCACAATGACAAAAAAGTAATAAAACTTTAAATAATAATAATAATTTGAAAACAAATTGTCATAAAAATTTCACACGAATTTCATTCAAAAGTGCATTTTTTTCTCTATGCAACGGTATAAAAATTTAAAATGTGCAATGTTTAGAAGTTTAAAAATTTGCAGTTCAAAAAAATTGTAAAACTGAAATTTCATTTAAAATTTTTATAAGATGAATCCAGGAATATTAATGTTTAATCCATGTCATACGTAATAAGAGGCAGTCAGCCTGATTAACTCCATCAAATAAAAATGCTCATTTTACACAGTTAAAGTTATATAACAATAAACTACTGGTTTTTTTTTTAATTTATGGTCTAGGAATATTAATGTTTAATGCATGGCGTACGTAATATATGACTCGTTATAGTCATCCTAAAAATGATGTTTATTATTATTATTAAGTATAGAATTCCTTTTTAAGTCTTTAAAATTTTAGTCTTTGAAAATATCATTTTCAAAATGTCGTTCTAATTTGCTAAATTACATTTTTTTTTTTTTCATTGGGGTCTTTTTTCAAAATGTCAACAACCGTAGAATTACATGCAACAACCTCAAATAACTGTCGCCGATTTCCGACCCAAGGGAAAACGGGGAAAATGTCTGTTTCGCGCAGACTCTAGTGTATTGAGAAGCCGCTGTATATGTCTGTCGGCCGGGGGTTGGAACCACCAAAACTGTCTGCCAACTGAGGAAATATCTTCTAGTAGTTACCCAAGTAACATATATAAAATTCAGCTTTTATAAAATGACGAAAGTAGAATTTCCTATTATTGAAGTTTAGTGGTTGTCGGCCGGGGGTTGGAACCACAGGAAGTGTCTGCCAATGGAGGACGTGATTTCTAACATCATTCCAAAGGAAATATCAAAAAATTACGCTTTATAAAATGACGAAAGTAAGTTGGTATTTTTTACACCTTTGCTCCCTGGTCACTGCCAAAGCCACCATGATCCAAATTTCATAATTACTCATCGTTCCTATCTTTGTTGGAAGACTGCGCTGAGAAAGTTTCAGCTTTTATAAAATAACGAAGGTCTGCCAGTCACGGGCTCTTAGACTATAAGAATAATGTAATCCAAAAATTTCTAAAACTAAAGAAACATCTTGCGCGCAGTGAAATTGACAAACATATCTATAAATATTTTCTTTTATGTTCTATAAGATTTTAGATTTTTCAGTGAAAGGAGATAAATTAACAAAAATTATATATATTAGATATGACATCGAGGCTCCATATTTGCAGATCTGTTCATTAAATTTATAATAGCTATGAAAAAGTTAAAAAATAAAAATCTTAAACTTGCGTACTTAAGGCGAAGGTGGACCTTCAAATTGACAAAAATCATCCAAAATTTCGAAAAATACTTTTTTATTTCCCAACTCATGAAGCGCTTATTATAAGTTTATTATAAGTATATTATATTACAAGTAATATTCATTTATTATATGGTATTTAATGTTCTTTATTATCGAATTACTGATATTTCTAACTTAACAGTGGATTTTCTCGAAATAAAAATTTCAAAATGTTCCATGCGCATCCCTAATTTTTTCAGTTCTTCAAAATTTGTTATGTCATTACCTCATAGTACATAGAAAAAATGTTAGTTAAAATAATTGTACTTCGAACCTCATAAGCTGTAAATTCTTCATCAAAAGTATGATTTTCAGTGTTTTTTCACTATAAAAATTGGTATTTCGACATATTATTATTATTATTATTAATTTTTATTTTCTATTTATGTTTAAGATTTCAACTAAGTTTTACTCTTAGGTCTGAAAGGTATCTTATAAATAAAAATTATTATTTTATATGCAAAAGAAACGCGCATGGAGCATTTTTAATTAATTAATTATTTCAATAGTTAATAATTAATAATTACTAAAGTAATTAGTATTTTTCCTTGCAATTTTAGCTTTTCTCAAATAACTACAATTGTAATCACATATTTTATTTTCAAGCAAATCGGTTCAAAAGAAAAATAATTTTTTTTTGAGAGTCCACCTTCGCTTTAAGTTACTTAAGACACTGAGGCAACAAATTAATTTCAATTAATTTCTTTTCGACAATTTGAACTACTTGTACAACTTGTACTTTTATTATTTTTTTTCTTTTTAATAATCACGTTTCTTTTATTATCTTGCCCTTTTTAAAATTTAGTTTAAGTTCTCATTGTTCTTAACTATGATATATCAACCGCACTCTCGTCAACTGGTATTTAAAATCGCAAATCCTTTCCGCCGTGTTAATACAAACGAGCTCATGCAATCGAGCGTTATTAGTCAGAGTAAAGCTGTTAATTGTGTGCTAGGTATGACTCAATTGCATGAATTTCTAGAATTATTCGGAAGCGCTTGCTTAAAGTGAATTAATGGCAATGATTCTAAATTGCTATTGCGTAGTACATAGTATAAATGGAATGGAAGATGTTGTTGTATTAAGATGTAATTTTTATTGCAACTTTTTCTAAGTCATAATGCTGTGAGCTATGTTTATAGTTTCCATTTCAGATGCGAGAATAATTATCGTGGGAATCAGTCATTTATGGGAAGTAAAGCTTGCAGAAAAGGTTTTGAGTTACTTCAAAGAGCAAGAAGTGCTTTGAAATATATTTGCATCTAAATTTATGTTTGTGTTATTATTAACGAATGAATATTTTTAAATATTTGGTTGTTAAAAATGTTTTCTAAAAGTTTTAACGATTGAAAAACTAGGTTAAATGTTCTGGAGAAGATAATATGCGTGCACGTTTTTTTAAATACATAAATGATAATAACGTCATTGGATGATTTTCATTAACCCTTTCCGGCACGGGCAAAATCTGTACTAAAATGAGAAATTATCGACTGACACCGGAAACTACAAACGGATTTTTTAAATATTTTTAATTCCTTAACTTAAGCTTTTATTTTGAAAGCGAAATTTTACTAAAATTTTACTGGTGCCGTTTGCAAGTTTGGAATTAAACTTAGGTATTCCAGACCGGGCACAGTGTGCCGAAAGGGTTAAATCTTATGAATAAATTTTTTATTCCTGTTACGCATTTATACATCTTAGGCTCTAGTAGCCTAGTGGCCATAGCATAGAACTCCAGACTGAAAGGTCCTGAGTTCGATGATCAACATCATCAAAGACCCATCGAGTGTATGTAGTGTATGCGTTTGTTAACACGTTGACGGACACTTGCGTCTATAGCCGTCAAAGCGAAAATTTTAAGTGTTGAAATTAATGATTGACACCGGGATTTGAAAATAATTGTATTTATAAATAAGAAAAAAGCTAAATTTTACGAATTTAATAAATAGAAGTTTTTTTTACAAACATTCTGGTGCCACTGTGCTCTTTGGGAATTAAACTTTGGGAACTTGTTCTTATTGTCCGTCAATGTGTTAAATAAAGGGGCTTGAAAATCCTGTGGTCGGTCGTAGCAGTTTCCATGGGTATTGATCTCAGGAGAAACATTACCTCGCCTTCAGAGACATATCGAAATTGAGGAGGTGGCGATGTTTGGTGCTGCCATCTATTGGGGCTTTGGCAAACATCCTTTGCCGAAGAAATCTGACTTCCAATCCCCTGGATGCAGTCCACGGAAGCTTCAGCACCCCTCTTCCCCTTTGTCAACAACATCTATACAATTAAAGTATAAATAAATATTTAAAAAGTTTTACAAACCGTAAGATTTAAAATAGTGCTTATTTATTATATTGATACGTAATTGTTTTTTCACCTATTCTCGAGCACAATGTTTACATGTCCGAAACGACCGGCGAACATTTCGTTGCCGACCCAGTGGCGTGGTTGGCAGAGGCAGCTGCTTCCACACCGCTGGTCCCTGGTTCGAGTCCAGCTAGCGGCATGGGTGTCTGTGTTGTCCCTGTGATGTGTATTAAAATGTATGTACTGGTTCTACTTTAATAATAAAGTGTTCTGTATTTGTTTCTGTGTTTTCTGGATCAATCGAGGTAACAGCCATTGTAGCTATAGACCTCAAAGCACTGTTCACTCAAACTCAAGAACTCAAACATTTCGTTCACTAGTTTCACAAGCAAGTACGTTACTGTGTAACTGCTAGTACCTGTGATTTCAGAATCGCGTCATTCGCCGTGATTGGATTGTTTCGTGACGTCATATTTTGTAGTGAATGGCATTTCGGATATAAATTTGCATTTACTAATTGACAACAGGTTTATGGAAAACATCTGCTTAAGTTGTGTATCAATGTCTCGATTGTAAGAGATCATTTACTTTCTCTATCTTGAAATTTTTGCACGTTTATCATCACCATCATCATCATCATAATGTAGCTGCATTGTTTTAGATATTATTTTAAGTTGCTTTAAGTTGACGGCAAAGTAATGCATCATGTGCATCTAATCCAATTTCGTATTTAATAAAATCTCTTTTTATATGGAACTGTTACTTTGAATTAAGTCTTCCACACAATACTGCATACTCTGCTCTGTCATAAGTTTAAAATTGCAGCTAATTCCAAACGCAATAATAAAATCAATCTTTTATAAATAAATAGAGTCATGATCGAATGCAATATTCAACCTTGATTCAATCATAAATTACACAATATGGACTTTAAAATACTCATCTTTTTATTTAAAAAGTGACAAAGATAGTAATATAGACTTCACAAGTGAAATATACAAGTTGTTTAAAATTCCTAGTGCTGTCGGAATGCAATGCCATCGTAAGGGAATAATTTTATTAATTGATGTTCCAGTTAATCAAATACGTTTTTCCATTTAAATTCGGAACGTCTATATCTGCTAGGGCATCTGGAAATAGAACAGGTAATACTTTCGATTGAATTTATGTAGAAAAAAAATATTTAACTACATTTTCATTCTTTTTAATACGTCACTTTCATTTTGAAGGCTTAGCTGCACAGTAAAAGATATAGAAGTGAGTGATGTATAATACTGAATGTGAACAAAGTGGTGTATTAAAATAAAAAGAACAGCAATTAAACATTTTTCTCTACATAGTTGCAATCCAAGGAACTGCTACTTCAACTTCCAGTTATCCTAATAGTTATAGACTCTCGTATTTCAAATGAAATGACTTATTTTAATGAAGGGAACAAAAATTAACTAGGACTTCCCTCAGAGGGATTAGTCTGAGCGATATTGCTGAGAATACACATTTAATAACTTGCGATAAGTAAAGAAAATGAGATGTTACCTTTAATTGGTCATTCACTGTGATAAAATATAATGATGAAAATAAGCATATCGAATCGTAGAACTACAAAATCTCATACTAACACATACTATTTTTATAAAAGAAAAGCAAACCATGCATGGATATAAAATTGGAAATATGCAAAATGTTAAAAGTAATACAGAAAATAAAACACCAAATTTTCCCATATTGGAAATATAGCTCTTTGAAATGATGTCATGAGCATAAACAGAAGCTTCGCACCGATTTCAGAAACTATAAATAACATAAACTATTATGTTTGAAGAGAAATAGAGTGAATTTTATATGGTGTGAAATCCGTCCGAATAGTTTATAATGTTGAATATCTGTTTTCCACGGATGCAATGAGGTTGTCGATAAGAGTTAAGGAATCCTTTTTTAAAAATTTGTCCTAAACGAGCACTTACATCTTACAAGTTACTGTGATGCCAAAGTTATAGTTTCTGACCCCAACAGTATCCTAGAAATTGCAATATTCTCAATAAATTGGGTTTAAAACTTTTTCTAGAAAAAAAAAATGTTTAATTTGTGAAATTAGATTGTCGAATGTTTTAGAAATCGTTCATAACGAGAATATTATATCTTAAAAGTTGCCACCAAAAAAAAAGATTTTAAATTTTTAGTCATATCAACATCAAAGAATTCTCAATTTTAGAACTTTTTTTGCTCGTGCATTGATGGTGATTATTGTTCCTACGCAAAATATAGTATATTTTGCAGCAAAGATGGTTACCAACATTTCTTGCCCACATTATTTTTTAAATCGGCTAGGTACTCCCAATGCTAATGAAAAACACACAAACGTTAATGCTTTATAGCATAGAAATACAGAATCAAAAGCTATATATCTCCTATTATATACACATACAGGGGTGTGAAAATACATCATTTTGCTCGCCAGTGGCGAGTGGATTTTCTCATATGGCGAGTGCATTTTTAGTTTTTGAAAAATTGTAAGCAATAGGCACATTATCATAAACACTTTTTTAATATAGATATTTTAACTTTCCAAATTATTACAGTGTAAGTATGGTACTAAGTTCTATCTAATATTAATCTTACCTTTGTTATATATATTTCTTAATATTATACAAAAAAGAATTATGAAAATGCATTGTAGTAATAGTAATTTTGTCTGTAATCGCGTGCGATTTTGTCATAACTATTTTCAACTGCGTGTGTTGCATCTTGCGGGCTGGCGAAATAAATCCTTGGCTGGTAAGAATTTGGAAAATTTCCCCACCCCTGCACATAAATTATCTAATTAGTGCTAGCAGATAAATTTTTAAATGTACATAGATCAATGTAATGCTTCATTTTTCTTTTATTAATATTTCTTAGTATTCATTTTTCATTTATTTGTATTATTCAGTAAAAAACTCACTTTCTTAAGCCCGAATTACGTCAAACTTTTTATAAAAGCGCCTAAGTCTATATAACAGCAAAGTATTGTGAAGAGTATTAAATACAAGGTAGTAAGACACTTAGCCAAACGCAGGTAATAAATCGCCAAATATTGTCCTTTTCGCCCTCTCTCGAAATGCATTTTTTTTTTTTTTCGTATATTTAAAAAACACGATTTTGAGTCATCTTATTTAAAATTCAAATAAATAAATGAGAGAAAGCAATAATAGCATAAGTCAAAACATTCATAAGTCAACATCAAGGAATTGTATCGTAGTTACACATGTGGAAAAAAGCTGCTTTTGGTCAAAAAACGTTGTCTTCACTAAATATGAATCCGATTAAAAAAAGTACTGTGATTAATTAAAATGTTATAGGCAGAACTGCAAAGTCTCCGGCATTTTGGGTACCGGTATTCTAATACAAAAATGTTTTATTAAATTGGAACATTCTTCGGATTTAAAAAATAACTTTTCCTATAAGAAAATTCTGCTATGCAATAAGCGAGGGTTTGTCATCTCAGTATAGGAATATTTCGTAATCTACTTTTTAACCTTAAAAAAAGCACGACCATTTTTCGGGTACAAAAAGTATTGCTAATTGTTCCATTTTGCATACAAGGTACTGATTGTAATATTGATACATTTATGGTGATAAATTTCCAATAATTTTTCAAATCCCATTTATTTCATTAAAAATATAAATCTTTTATTCATTTAGTTTAAAATAAATGGTTTTTAACTAATTTCGTAATACTTTTGAAATATCACTTTTCATTGACCATTTTTTAAAGCATTTAGAAAATGGTTGTTGTTTTCTGTCAAATATAGACTTTGGTCTGTCCGCATTTTATTTTATTATTATTATTATTTATAAATGGTGGAGAAATATTCATACTTAATCCATAACGTACATAATATATGACTCTGTTATTACATAAGTCACCTTTTTATTATCATAAAAATTATGTTTTTACTGATTTTTATTAACTCAATAGGAAAAATTTTGTGCTTTGAGCAATAGATGTCCGCATTTCATTTATTTATTTATTTTAACAAAATTCTTTGTATTTAGAAGAATTTTTATTTAAATAGGAAATCCAAATGTCGCTGTTAATAAAGAAGAAAGTTACAAAAAAAGTTACAAAACGAGTAGACGCATACTATCAAATATGGAAAAACGACGAATCCAAAAAAGACGTCGTATGAAATATCACCTTTTAAAGCAAAAAAAACGAGGTCTGATTATCGAGCCTACTGATTACAAAATGTGCATTACGTTAAAAAAAAAAAAAAAAAAAAAAAAAAAAAAAAAAAAAAAATTACCGCAAATATTGATTTCTTTTCCTTTTGTGCAGTTTTGGCTTCGAAAGGTGCGCTATGTTGCAAAAAGATATAAGCGACTATGAAAACACACTTGGTAAACGTTCATGCTCAGTTTTACAAATAAATATGGCACATATATGCCCTATACACACCGAGGAACCTAATTGGTGCCAAAATGGCGTTCAGTTGCCTAACATGGTTATCATATAAATGTTATAATAAATTGTTTGTTCTAAAAATATTATCATTTATTGATTGTTATTTCTTTTTTTTTTTAATAGCAGAAAATGTTTCATTTATTCCCTTTTTTTTCATTTTGGAATAAAAAAATAACGCGTTATTATAGCATGCTATATGTATCTGGTAATCAAAACGAAGTTTTCGCCTAATTGGCATAAAAAATCTCGCCAAACCCAGTGCTTATATCTCTAGTATATTATCTCAAGTATTTTATTTATGTATACTATAATTGTTTTTATATACCACTCACTTCTTCTTGTATATAAAAATAGGTAAGTGGCTCCTTTATGCGGTATAAATTGTATAAATCTTTAAAAAATAGCCCCCGTTGCCCCTTTTTGGATCGAATTAAAAAAAAATCAATGTCTAATTCCAGTATTGCTTCCAGGTATGCATACATATTCCAAATTTCAAAGTTGTATGCCAACAGGAAATGGATGAAAAATGGGAAAAGATGTCACACATGTAATAGGGTACATAATTGGCGTCAAAATGGCAATATTATACCTGAGTTGGTAACCCGGCTTTATTTATTTATTATTTGTTTGTTTACTCATAAAATGTTTATTTACTTTCATTTCCTTTTTTTAATTATATAAAATATTTCTTTTTATAGTTATTAATTATTATTATTATTTTATTTACTGTAAGTTCTTTTTGAAAATAGAAAATAATTTTAAAATGTGTATGTAAGCGTTATTTGAATACGGAGTTTTCGCCAAATGGGCTTGAAAAAAATTGCGCCAAATCTGATGCGCTTGTGGTATCCGTGCCAAAAAATTAGTGACCAGAATTGACTGCCACACACAAACAAAATATAAGTTAAAAAAAAAAAAAACATGCAATAAAAATAAACATAAAGGGAAAATGATGTCATAAAAGAAACTTTTTATTTAAAAACGTAATTGTTTCTAATTTTCACACGCGAAAACATTCTTTTAGCGATCAAAAAATGCTATTAAGAGATTATCACAAAATCTCAAAATCAAAGTTCATATGAAATTTTTTAATGTAAAAAAAATAACAGTTATATTTTCCTGCATGATTAAATTTTAAAATGTTTTATTGCATTCAATATTTCTGAATGCGTAAATGATTACTATTTACTCCATGTACTGACTTGGTTATCTACGAAAATATCCACGCACACCAAATTTCTGTGACGTATGCAAATAAATTGAGCTTTTTTATCAGTTTTTTTAATATAACTTTTAAACTATTTGGAATTAATTTTTAAAAGTAGGTGCATTCACCAGATTACCTTCATAGGTACCTATTGGTACAAACAGAATCAAAATCCGACAAGTACTTTTTGAGATTTGCTTGACGAAAGTTTTTTTTTTAATTTTAATATCGTTACGTATCTCTGAGTATAAAGACTTCGCTTCGCTCAGACAATTAAAAAAAAAATTCCCTAACAATGAGGGCAGAATTGCAAACCGATAGAACTAGTAAATTTAAAATGTAAAGACGCTTGTAACATCTGTATTTTACTAGCCCTTCAATGACAAACTCCCTCTCTATGAAGAAGGATCATTCCATTTTTTAGCAGGTGGGGAAAGGTAGGAGGGAGTGATCGGTACAAAAAGGTAGAGCAGTTAATTGAAATAGTGGCTTCGTCTATCAACTTGAAATTAAAATACATTAGGGGAACACTGAAGATGTCATTTTTGTTTTATGTTTAATTAATTATTTGGTTATTAAAATAAAATAATTTTTTTAAATTGAAATCGGATTTTTAAAATTGAAATATCACTAATTTTATCTAGTTTAAGTGCAGTGCTCCTTCTCCTTATTACAATTAAAAAAATAAAATTAGAGCAAGATTGCTTTTTTTTTTTTTTTTTTTTTTTTTTTTTTTTTTTTTTTTTTGCGAAAAATAAAAATAACGTATCGTAAAAGTAACGTAACGCAGATTATTAAAATTTTTTCTTATTCGGTTTCATAATTCTTTAACTTTAAACAATCTTAAAATTGGCGAAAAATAAAAGTAAGTAACATATCTAAAGCCATTACTGAAATTTTTTTGTATTAGATTTCATAATTCTTTATATCTTAAAATTGTGTCATTTGTGCCTCCCCTCCCCTCTCAAAAAAAGTAAATAAATTAATAATCGCCCAACTTTATTTACAAGCTTTCGAATTGTTTTGATTTTTTTTTTTTTTTTTTTTTTTTTTTGTAAGCAGATACATCCTAAGTAATAATCATGAAATACTAATTTATGGAAAAATTCAAAAGAAAAAAAAAAAAAAAGAAATTAAACCAAAGGTGACGAGTCCTGGTCAATATTATCCACTGGCGTCAATACATTATCCGTATTCATGCAATCTTTAGCCGAAGTCCGTTCCAAATCGTCAACATCTTTTTCTGAGGTCAATATTTTATTCGTTAGCCAAATTCTGTTCAGAGTCGTCATCAAAATTAATCGAAGTTGGCCTTGAAAAAGGCCTTTTGGTTGTAAAATCATTAGACATAGCGCAGGCTTAATCAAATTATCAAATGGAGCCAAATCAAAAGAAATCGTACTACTGAATGTACTTTTAGTACATCACTCCCTCCTACCTTTCCCCACCTGCTAAAAAACGGAATGATCCTTTCTCATAGAGAGGGAGTTTGTCATTGAAGGGCTAGTCTGTATTTTTGCTAATTTTGTAACCTTGCTGGTAAAACGGAGAACATTTTAACGTTCATATTGCACAATATTTTATTATTAAATTTATATCTCATCTTAAAAAATGTTTAATTTTACTTTTTTAAAATTTTTCCGCTCACCAACTCTAATCTTACTGAGAAACTCTTAAAAAAGTTTTTAAAAGCAAACTTTAATAACAATATTTTTAAGTGCCAACTATTCGAACAGCGTTCGATTTGTAAACGAAACAAAAGTAAAAATTTTAAAATTTGTTTTTGCTTTTGGATATTTCTTATTTGTTGCATTTCTGTATTGTTTTTTATAGTAATACGCTTAAAAATCGATTTTTTCAATACTTTTTATGTTGATATGTTTCAAATATTTTTTATCCTTCGAATGGGGTACAACGGATAATTCTTAATTAGATCTTTGGATTCATTATTTTAAAAACTCTGTTTAAGCTGCGATCAATATTTTATAAAACATAAATTTCTTGTGGTATATGTGGGTGAAGTATTGTACCCTCAATCCAAAACTCAAGTAATTGCGCATAAAAATATCTCTAAAAATATATTTTTTTATCAATGACTTGAAAATAGCGACGGCAGTTAATGTTGCAAATAGTCAACATCTCTAACGATCCATGTCTAACTGGCAGACTATAGATTTTCTAACGTACTCACGCTAGAGGTCTGCACGGGCCCGGGCCGGGCCGGCGGAATCGTTTCGAATTTTCTAACGGGCCGGGCCGGCAGATTTAGAATAGTTTTTTCAACGGGCCGGGCCGGGTCGATAAAAAAAAATTTCGGGCCTGCCGGCCCGTTCTGAAGATTTCAGTTGAAACGATAAAATATGAGCTATTTTCAACGAAAATGGTTTTAACGAGAATAAGTATAAATGTGGCCATACTAGTTTGACAGCATCAATATAAAAATGCACAGTGTATCGGCATCGGAGAATTACATTATGTGTAACCCATTTTAATATTTTTTTAGCTGACTCATGCCGGTCCGAGATCACGCTTGCATTATTTTTCTACATACAGACTGGCCGGTCCGGTACTAGACTTAATTATTGGCAAAACATGATTTGTAAAATTATTAACAGTGATAAAGAACTTTTGTTAGCTTAGTCTTCGGATATATCTCGATGAATTTAAATTAATTTCTCAATAATGCGAAAGTTTGGCACATTTTCTGTTTAATTTTTAATTGTAAAAGTATAAAAGTGATAAGCCTAACTATTGAAGGGATTTGGAATCGAATAGCGTTTTTCATTGTTGGTAAATAAAATACTTGTTGAGGTATAATAGTTTCTCAAATGATTGCAGGTTTTTCTCCCTTCCCTTGCTATTGCTTCCGGAAATTCTATTCAAAACGCTAATTATGACAGTATTTTATTGTTTGCAGTATTCTTAAATTGCTTGTATCAAAAAATGGATAACGCCATTCGATTATATAGTTTCTGAAAATAGATATCTGCTAATCTTATGCGTTTCTGAGGAAAAAAAAAATGAATTTAGAAATGTAACAGAAAGGACTTCTTTGAATTTAAGAATAAATTTGGATTTGAAACTTATAATAAAATAATATAGAAATATATTTATAAATCCTTTTTTATGAAACAGCTTCAAAATTAACGATGTTTTTAACTTTCTTTCTTTTTTCTTTTATTCTAAGCCATATTAATTTTTTAATGAATCTTTATTCGAATGTTGAAAGCCTAAGAATCTAAGTAATCATTAATGTTGTTAATGTGTATTTCCTGTAAAATATACTGTAAAATCATTCCATAGATATGTATGCAGCATTCTTTAAAGAAATCTTATTTATATGATAAAAATCTGAATTTTTAAGAAATCGTAGAAATTGTAACGGGCCAAAACGGGCCGGGCCGGGCCTGTTTTCGCTGATTTTTGTACGGGCCGGGCCGGGCCTAAAATATAAAAATTTAAACGGGCCGGGCCGGGCCCGGGCCGAACTTTTGAGTTTTACAACGGGCCGGACCGGGCCGAAATAACTTTCCTACGGGCCGGGCCGGGCCTGGAAATTCCGGCCCGTGCAGACCGCTAGACGACTTCTCGATGTAGTGCGACGAGTCTTACGTAACGCACAATTTAGCTCATAAATGTGAGCAAATTAGAATCTTATAAACCAATATATTTTCGAGATTTACAAAATCATTTATCAAATTAGAAACTTAGAAACCAATATATTTTCAAGATTTAATCACTTGCGGCGTGGTGGTATATCTATGAAACCACTTAATTTTAATACTCAAACACTACACTGGCAACGAAATTTTGATTTAAAAAAATTCCATGCATTGAATTCCAGTGAAATAGCTTTTTTTTAATTACAAATAAAGTTGTTTTCAAATTCCGGTGTCAGGCATAAATTTGAACACTTAAGCAATGAGTTTGCTCTGCGGCGCAAACGGTTAAAGAACGTGTACAAAATTAGAAATCTTTGAAAACAATACAGTTTCGAAATTTAAAAAATCATTTACAAAGTTAGAGACCTGGGATTTTAATGATGATGATAATGATAATTAATATTAAGTTTTTGTGATTTAAAATATTAATTTTTGCAGTTAGAAATCAATATATTTTCGAGATGTCAAGAAGCATTTACAAAGCTAGAAACCTTAGAAACTAATAAAACTAATTTTTGAGATTTAACCCTTTGCGGCGCAGGGCAAATTCATTGTTTAAGTATTGAAATTAATGACTGATACCGGAATTTGAAAACAACTTTATTTGTAAATAGGGAAAAGCTATATTTCACGCATTCAATAAACCGTTATTTTCTGTAAGAAAATTCCGGTACCAACGTGGCGTTTAGGAATTAAATTTAAGTGGTATATCTATGAAACCACCGCGCCGCAAAGGGTTAAAGAATCATTAAAAAACACATAGATAAATTAAAAAATAATAATCAAATTACTAAGGTTGCCACTAAGGAACACACTTCGGAATCACGGAAAAATCTTAAGAGATTATTATAGATTTTCATTTGGTTACATTATGAGTCCCCAACGTGTGACCCGTTAGCCACAAAGTTACCACTATTCTCATGCAGAATAATTGTCTTTATAATAATGGCCGAAACTTTGCTATTAAATTAGTCAAACGTCGCTTTTCAAATATTCCGGTGCCAAAAAATTTTCTGGCAAAAAGGTTGTGCACCATTAGGTCACATTATATTTCCGTAGATTTAGAAACATCTTTTCAGTATTATTATTGCTTATGTATTTAGTTATGCAGCTGAAAATGTTTATTTGGAACTAAATAGGTACAAAAAAAAAAATCGGGATGAGAAAACTGATTAATATGATGCAAAAGACACACGGAAACATTTTTGAAAGTTACGAGAAGGGAAAGAAATTGGTTTTGTAAATGTTTCGTTAACTCTCGAAATTATATTGATTTCTGAGTTACGATGAGTTAGGATAAAACAAACACTTTTAAATCGTAGGTAAATCGAAAGAGGTTATATTATTTTTTTTCATTCGTGATTATGCAAGATTTTCGTAAATTAATAAGTATTTTTTTAACAGTTAACTGATCCACGTTTTTGAATAAAAAACTTTCAGATAATTTCTACTTTTTCATGTCTTTCGCAGAATTTTCAATATTTTTTCCTTGATCTTTCAATAGAAAATTTTTTCCCTAATTTACTCTGAACTCTCGGATTAAATATTACAAAATTTACAGTAAAATTTTATCGGTGAGAATAATAAATTAAGATTGGAATATGAATGCCCGTGAGTGATACGGGCAAATCATGATTGACAAAAACACGTTGTCCGTACGGCATACGGGGAAACAGGGAAGTGGTTAATGTGTGCCGTGATTTGATTTATAATTTAATGTTTGTAATAGTTATTTTGCGACTTACAAAACAAAGAAATGTTTGAAAAATGTAAACAAATAAATCTCTTGTTTAAGCTTTTCGAGAATAAATTACGTATTAATGGAACGTTATTATTCTGCAAAATATTAGATTGAAATATTGCACATAATTTGATAATAGAATTAGGATTTTTTGTAGAACATACAGTAAATCTTTTTTTCTGTTTCGACTGATATTTTTTTCTATTGAGAATTTTATGTCATACAACTAAAAATAAGGGAAAAGTAAAAAAAAAAAGTTACATTCATTAATTAAATTTATAACATCCCATTAACTTTAATTTATTCATAATTGTGTACCTTTTTGTATAGGACTGATTAGAAAAAAAAATATTTGATTTATTGCTAAGTTCTTTACCATCTCTAAATAAATTAAGAAATAAATAATAATAAGGTATTGTTCAAAAATAAATTCGCAAACTTACAAAATATATAAAACCTTTCAATAAATAACAACCAGTTTGGTATCGACTAAAAGAAATTCTAGAAACTTCCCGAAAACGTTTTTGAAACTTCAAAATGTTGAGATAATAAACAAATAAAAAGAAAATCTTTAGATAAAAATTGTTAACATCAAATGGAAAAACTTTGAACAATTCAACAACATCTTTTTTGAAGTTAGATGAGAGTTTAATGGCTTTAAACAACCAAACAATTGCTGATTTGAACTCCACTTTGCTCCAAGAAGAGGGTTTTTTATCTAGACTTGTTTAGCTATCATGTTTCTTAATTACGGTTTCAATTATCACTTCATTTAAGTGAAACAAGATACTTGATATTAATGATGCGTAAAGAGAATATAGCCAATCACTAATTCAAAAAGGTGTTTTTTAGTGAAATTAAAAAAGAAATCGAACTGCGATTGACATAACTAAATAAAAGATATTTCATAATACTTTTAAATCATGGATAAATAAAAAACAAGCAATTTTTTTGGCTTCAATTTTCGAACATTTAAATTTGAATAAAAAAATATTCGAGAGGCGATATGATTTCTTTTTAACACAACACACTGTATTATTTTTAAAAGATTTTTTATTGTTGTTGTTATCAAAAATTTCTTATTCATTTTTAGCAAAAAGAAAAAAAAAAGAAATCTAAACTTAAAGAAGAGCGAATGTAAAATAATATTTGACGTTTTCTTATTGAAATCCCATATTCGCTAATAAGAAACTCTGCATTAGAACAGACAGATCTACATTTAGTAGAAAATAATACAGGGCACATTTTCCATAGGACCAAGTTTTCCAACTCCCTTTAATTTATAAATGAGTCGTTAGATGGTACAATCGGGTAATCAGGCTGAATTGGCAAATTTGCACACAGCATCAACAGCATCTACAAAAGTTATAGTTTAACCCTTTAACGATCACAGCATTTTCATTGCTAAGATGTCCAAATAAATGAATATATAGTGTAGTATCGTAGTGTATATAGTCCCCCTCACAAAGCAAATTAACAAAGTTTAGAACTGCTTTACTTGTCTTAACACCATTCAATATTATGGCGGGTTTTAAACATTTTGGAATTTCTGAATTCTTAAATATATCCAGACTCTGATTTTATGAAATTTCAATTTTCTAACAGGCAAGCCTCAGCCGCACCAAATCTTAAAAACACCAAGAATCATTAACAGATTTCAAACTTTCATTAATAATCAACATGCTCTTCCCTATCCCCCTATCCAACCAAAAAAGAAATACCTAAACTACTTAATTTTATAACTCCAATGCAATTAGTATTTCCAAAGAAGCTGTTCTTTAAGTTCTACTCTACTCTCCCTATTGCGTATGAAGAAGACGTTCTTTCTACATCCAAACAAACTTTGCATACATCACAAGAACTCAGACCTTTTTAAAAGGCTGCAGCCAAGGAGGGAAACACGACGTGGACAGAAATATAAGAAAGAATCTATACTGACTGATTCTACAGTTGAATATTAACTAAAAATTAAAAAAAGAGAAAACTTTGAAAGGATTCAGATTAAAAGGGTGAGAGGAAAAAAAACACCGAAACTATCTAATTCTTGTATACGAACGCAAATTGGCATTTCCAAAGAAACTGTTTTTTAAGTTCTGCTTTACTTTCCCTATACTTACTGAAGAAGGCGTTCCATCTACATCCAAACAAACTTTGCCTGCATCACAAGTAATTAGGCCATTCTTAATCCTTTAACGATCAAAGCATTTTCATTGCTAAGATGTCGAAATAAATGAATGACACCGGTAATTAAGAACAAATATATTTCTAAATAAGAATACGTGATTTTTCACATCCATAATAAAAGGGATATTTTTAGATAAAAATACTGGTGTCAGTGTTCCGTATCGGAATTAAAATTTTGTGGTTTCGTGGCGAACCAATGAACGTAAAAGGGATAAAAGCTGCACTAAAGAGGAAAACACAGCGTGTGCAGGAAAATAGAGAGTAATTAATAACGACTGATTCATTAATTAAAAATCAACTTAAAATCTGAAAAAGGGAAACTGCAAAAGGATTCACATAAAATGAGCTAGGAAGAAAAATCCAACCCCGGCCAGTAAGCGGTTTAGATCTTCGTCTTAAAATGTAAAATACATTAAAACTGTTTGTTGTATTACTATTATATTATAGTGCATTTAGTTTACAACTATAAAGAATACTGGTTAATTAACAAGCAAGCTCTGTTTTACCATTAAAAGTATAGTTGGAAAATTTGCCCCTGTACATTTAGGACAGAAAACTTTCCCCGCATAATAGACACATTTTCCAATGTGACATGACTAGACCTAACCGCTTTCACTTAAAAATTATATTCAGCTTTTTTGAAAATAATTCCATTTTTTTGTAAATAGAATTATATCCTTTATATCTCAAAATAGATAAAAATTAAAAATACTAAAATAAAATTATAAAAATTTAAAAAAAACTTGCCCCGGTCTCCCCTAAATTTATTTTTAAGAGAAATTTTTAAACGTATATTTTAAGAGAGTTTGCAAGATAACATTAAAACATTCTCTTCAAACAAATGTTTTTCTTTTTCCCGATAAAAATGTTGTTTTTATCAGAGTGAAAGTAAATATTCCGGTTTTCCAGGATTGTATTTTGGCAAGTACACAATTTATTGACATTTTTATGTGTTCTTTCTGACGGGAATATGGAAAATTTCTGTTTAAAGCAAGATTCCATTATATACAAGTTTCACAGTCTGTGAATTTTGAGAAAGAACAATGAACCTATTCGGATAATTAATAAATATTCGTCTCAATGTACAAAGAGAAATTCTATAATCGAGCAGTACTTGATTTGAGCCAGAGCTTACCGGAGTTCAGATCCAATGCTTCTTTGCTTTTGGTGAATATTCAAATATTGGTCGGAATTTACCTGCGGTCATTAATATTGTGTCTAGAGCCCAGTGAAAGAGCGTCTCCGAAAAACTAATTTTAATTATTTTTTCCTTTTTCCTCCCATCTCCAATTTTTTGCTTTATTTCTTATCAAAGCACTTAACCCTTTCCGGCGCAGTGTTACCACTCCGGCAACACCTAATTTTAATTCCAAACTTACAAACGGCACCAATAATATTTTAGTAAAATTTTACTTTTACAATGACAGCTTAAATCAGGGAGTTCTTAATTTCTGAAAATGTCTTTTGTAAATTCCGGTGTCAATCAACAATTTCTTATTTTACGAACAGAATTTGTCTGCGCCAGAAAGGGTTATATTGCGTAGCGTGGCGCACTAATAGGAGCATACGTCTATCTAACACTCGCAAATGTAGGCTTGTGTGCAAGGATTTTTTCGGTCTCAAAGGTTGCTTAATGACGATAAGGAATGCCAGATTTAACAACAATCGCATCGGCATTCTTATGTTCACTAGCTTTTTTTGCTCTTGTCTGCAAAACACTCTTGTTAGTCAATTTCTTCTGCTACAGCCGGTGTTTAATTTTTGCCAAGAGTGTAACAACAGTATCACCTTTATCACTAAACTGATCGATATTTTTTAAATAAACTTTCAAAAAAATGCCTATATTTTTGGATCTTTTAGAGAATTTCTAATCTTTTATTACCGGTTTTTCAAAAGAGAAATTTTTTGCCTAATTCAATCAGAAAAATGCTCGGATTAGAAAACGCAAAATATACAACAAAATTGGACTTGTGAAAATAATAATTTATGATTTGAAACCATTTGCCCATACTGCGTGCGGGCAGCATTTTCAGAAAGAATCACGTTTTGAGCACCAGCCTTGGCGAGTTGGCGAAAGCGAGAAAGTTCAGCTAGCTGCATCGCTAAACACAAAATAAACTAAGTACAAATGTGTCATAAAACATATGATTAATAGAATTATATTTATTACAAGCGAATCTTTACTACTGTTTTTAATTAAATTCTCAATTTTTTCGAACATAGCGAGTTCAGGAAATAATATTTTTGAATTGAGAAAAAAAAACCATGTTTAGATGTTTTGTGAAATTTAAAGCATTTTAATCTGAAAAAGCTGTTTGTTTTAAACTATGATTTAATCGTAAACAACGGTGAATAACATTTCATCATATTATCATAGCTGCCAACTTTCAACTAATCTTCCGTAATACCTCGATTAGTTTGATCCATGTTAACGTCATTTCAAACCAGAAAATATATTTCATGAATCTTTATTTATTTAATTTCAAGATTGTTAGTGGAACTCACTTAATTTTTCATTTCTTTGAAAATTTTCCGGTTCGAAACTCATTATACCAGGGTTAAATTAACGCACATATTACGGATAATCTATGTCAGGTTGGCACCTCTGTATTATAGTCTTTGCTTGATAATATTTACGGAAAAACAAATGAACAATAAACGCGATCTCTTTGCAGAAGGAAGGGTTGCTATTCGCTAGGCGTTTGACGTCACAAACAAGAAAGGGTGCGTAGCATTGACTTTATCTCCGCGCCAATCGTTGTTCTGGCGATAAGGTGCTCAAAACGTGATTCTTTCTGAAAATGCGTACGGGCAAATCATGGTTTTCAAAAGTACGTTGCCCGTATGATGAACGGCCAAATTAAGGAAGCGGTTAAAGTTTCGTTTTGATTTACCGTAATTTCCGGCATAAATCCGCGGATCAAAAAATTCTTTTTTCGACCCAAGAAAATTTAAAATAAAATGCAACATGTTAATATTTGGCTCTAATTACTATATTAAATTTCTGGGTCAAAAAAGAAATGTTCGATCCGCGGATTATACGCCGAAAATTATGGTACTTTTTTGTTTGTTCTTGAAGTTTTAATATACATTTTTTTCTTTACAACTTAAAAAAAAGTAACTAGTAATAGTTAAAGAAAAGTTTCTTTAAAGGAAAGTAACTTTATTTTGCTGAAGGGGATTTCTAAATGCTGAGAACAATAAAGACTTTATTTATAAAGAACTATTAACACCTAAAGCAAAACAGAAATGATTAAATGACATTTTGTTAGATGCCTCAAATAAGATGTGAGTTTAATCGTCCGCAAGCGAAACCAATTATTATATTGAGCTAAACCTGTTCCCTGGAAACAAGCTTTTGTGAAGTGATGACCGTTAGATATTTATACAATGTTTTCGATTTGTTTGGGTATCACATAAAATGTTTGAAGTATATTATAAATGTAATTATTATAAATGTAATTTTATTAAAAGCTCTTTTATAAGTAAGTTATCTTTAACCCATTCGTGCCTATCATCTTTTACGTAAATTTTATTTGGTTGGCACCACTATTTTTAGAAGATAAAAGTTTAGTTCATTAATCACGAAAATGCATCATTTAAATAAAATAATTATTGCTTTTCTTTTTTACCGGTGTCAAAAACAGTGCAGAATGCACCTTTTGAAGCGTCCCTAAAAAGGGACGCTAGGCACTAATGGGTTAATATTTATCTTTAAAATCTTTGCTAATTAGAGATTTCAAATTCACATTGTTCATTAAAATACATTAATTTTACGTGCTTTAATTGGTACATAATTTTGTCGAGTCGGTTCAAATTTTAATAAAATCGGATGCATAGTTCAATTACAGGGACAATTAAATCTATTCCGTCACATTACGGCCAATGGGGAAAATAGTTTCAAGTGCATGTTAAAGGTGTTAAAACCTTTTGAACATACGTAATAAAATTTTTATGCATCTATGAAGTATGTACTAAAATATACATTATGTTCTGTGTGTGGTGAAAATAATACTTCTTATTAATTTACAGGGCCGCACAAAAGTATTCCATTTCAAAATGGCAGAAGGGGAAAGAATGTTTGTGGCGCGTTTTAATTATATTAAACTGTTTCACATTTTATGAAATTCATGTACGTTGCTGAGATTTACTACAAGTTGCTTTCTGTACAATAAAAAGCAAATAATATTTGTAAGGACACACAAAATATTTCAGATGCTGTACTGTATCCGATGTACTGTATACTATTACACCAAGATCTGAATAGTTTTAAAACTCAATTATAGTACGAACGCATCTCATTTGTTACGTTTGACGTGAGATTTCCGACTTGTTGGTTTAATGTTAATTCCAATTTTTTTCTAATTAGCGGTTTTTAACATAGGGTACGTGGCAGGCTTACTAGGCAACGCCTAATTAGCAACAGGGCACTTTACCACTAGTAAAAGGAAACTGGAAATTTTAGCTTGTTCATTGCATAATTTTTTTGTGTATATGATGTTTAGATAAGGTGATCATTTCTATTAAATTTTAATTCGAGTGAGAACCCCCAGTTAGAAATCAGGCCCTGCTGCTAGAGGTACGTTAAAATAATATCGATAATGACAAAAAGGGTTAATAAACCAGGGTTTGCACAGTTCTACCACTAAATTTTAAGAATATTTTCAAAGTGTTTCACTGCAGAAAAAATATCGTAAAATCTGTGAGTGAAAGTGGGGGATTACGAATGTTGTGGTTTAAAAAAGAAATATAAATTTTCTTATTTTTTATAGTGGTGCCAGAGTCCTTGAACATTCCAAGGACTGTGCGAACCTTGGTTTTAAACTCACAAAAATGTTAGAAGTGATATGGTAATTTACACTGACTTATTATACGATTGTGATAAGAAAATTACTAAAGGAAAAAGAATGAGTTATTTAATTGACAGGGTTCGCACAACAGTACCACTAAATTTTTACAGTATTTTCAGTGCATTTCACTGCAGAAAAATATTGCGAAAATTGCGAATGAAGGAGGTGTTTGCAAATTCTGTTTCTTAAAAGATAAATATAAATTTCCTTATTATTAATAGTGGTGCCAGAGTCCTTACAAAATGTAAGGAGTGTGCGAACCCTGATTGAGTAGAACAGAGAGAAGGGGGAGGGGCGTGTTTATAAAAGATGGAGATGCTCCGAAATGAAAAGCCTAAGAAAGAGGTAAGTAGAAGGTAAAAGGTTGGGAAGCGCTGGTCTAAATGATCAAACATATGCTTTAAAATAGTAAATTAATAATTCAAACGAGCAACGTCTTTTATTTTTAAAACAATGAAGGTGAAATTGCCACTAATTTATTCAAAGATTTTTTTGATTGTCGAAAGAAGCATTATGCAAAATTAAATGTAGTCATTGTAACTATTGTATAAAAATATTTCATGGAGTATCTTTGGAATACTCTTTCATGAAATTCTAGAAAAGAAAAAAATTAACAGTATGCACACAACAAGTCAAGTTGGCTTATAATACAGGGTGTCCAGCAAATAACACCATGATTTCAAAATTAAATTTCTCAAAAACAAAGATCGATAGTAATATGCGGTAAACGGTTTTTTCATTAGGTAAGCTGTAAAAATCTGATACAGAAATTTCAAACAGTGAATATTTTGAAAAAAATGCGTTCTGATTGCACAGAATGCTTTGATCTGACATTTTTCTTGCTTTAGATTGCTGCCAGAGAATGTGTTTTTCGGCTTAAAGTGCCATGTTTCATAGTTTTTTTTAAATTAAATTTTTGAAATTTCGAAATTCTAAAAATTTACTTCGAAAAAGCTTTAAAATATTGCACTGTAAGCTGAAAAATTATTTCTCTGCAGGCAATCTAAAACAAGAACAATGTCAAATCAAAGCATTCTATGCAATCAGAACGCAATTTTTTTCAAAATATTCACTGTTTGAAATTTCTGTATAAGAATTTTACAGCTTACCTAATGAAAAAACCGTTTACCGCATATTACTATCGATCTTTGTTTTTGAGAAATTTAATTTTGAAATCAGGGTGTTATTTGCTGGACAATCTGTATTAACCCTTTGACGGTTAAAGCACTTCTATTCATAAAATACTAAAATGATTGAATGACACCGGAATTTAAAAACAAATTTATTTCATAATATATAAATGGTTTTTTTACGTTCTTTGTAAAATCAAAATTTTCATTTAAAAATTCCGGTGTCAGTATGGCATTTCGCAATTCAAAATAAGTGGTATTCTGGGCGCGTATACGCGCTTATAACCACGAAAGGGTTAAGAAATATAATTTATCATGCTTCTTAACTGATTTGCCCGACGAATTGGCTAAATTCATCATTTAAAGCTTTATGACATCACTAATTTTTTTAAATGGAATGGCAGTCTAAAAAAAGTTTGAAATGTCAACAATAAATTTTATGAATATTTTAGTTTAAAAAAGTGGTATAAACCCATATTTTCAATTTAATGCACGTAAAAAAAGGAACCAGTTAAGCAAAAGAATCTATTTCTTACTATAACCAAGTGCTTAAATTTTCTTCTACTTGAGAAAAAAGGAGTACAATATAGCCTTTATTTATAAGGTAGTATTAGCACGTAAAGAAAAACAATAAACGATTAAGTGTCATCTCGTGTTAGAAACCTTAAATAAGATGTGAGTTTAATGGTCCGGGAGAAAACCCATTACTACATTGACTTAAATTTTCCTATGTCCTTTACCAGGAACTGTTTATTAAATGGTTGTTTTATGCATTTAATTTGTAATAAAAAGGGGTACAATGTTTGGAGCTAAATAAAAAAAATGTCAGAGTTAACGAAAATCAATGTATATTTTTCTGCAACTGTTTCAGACATTAAAAACTGGAATGCAAATCCATTCCAAGATTAAACTGCATAACGACAACTTTTATACATTTTTATGATTTAAACATATAGTTCTAGTAACTTAATTTTTTAAATAAGAAATTAAGAAAAGGAAATATAATAGAACAGGCTTTGATTTCTTTTGATTGAAAGAAATTTTTATTTTACTGATAGTACTGACAGTTTTGGCTATTTCCCCAAACAACTGAAAAAAATTATTTAATAGATAACCATTAAAAATTCATCACTTAATCCCTTCGCACTAGGGGCATTTTATTAAATTTTTAATGTTTTGTCACCGGTGCACAGTGGGGCAAAAACCCAAAAAGCTGGCCAAAAGTCGAAAATTGAAGTTACAATTTAGGGAGTTTTGATTATATAGTTGGCTAGAATAATGTTTGGAGAGTCAGAATCTGTATTTAAAAAAAGATTTTTGCTTCGCCCTTACAAACAGCATCATTTCAAAAATGATGTTTGAAGGAGTATCATTTAGAGCGAACAAAAACAGCAAAACAACAGTTTCTCTGAACGCGTGCTACATTTTATAATATTATCCGATTTTAATGATCTGAAATGGATTCATATTATGATAGTGTGTACTTTATTTGCATGTATTACCAAATTTGTACTAAGCACATAAAAATTAATAAATTCATAGTCATTTTTGATAAAATAATGTAGAAAATATTTTATTTTTTTGCTTTCAAACATTAAAAAGTTTAAATGTTCCACAGTGTTCCGCAACGAAATTTAATGGAAATAATAACCTGGGCTATTGTCTAATGATTCAGGAAAAACCAGCTGCCAAAAACTGCCTTTCTGCATTTCACGCAGAACCGCAAGTAAAAATTCCACTTTTTTGGGCGCTTCAAAAATTCTGAAATTGAGTACTTTTCACATTAATTTAGCTGATAAATATATTTCAAATTTTTGAATTATTCAATTTTGTAATAGTTTATTACCTATTATATTGTAAATAAGTACTATAATCATAAGTTTAAATTAATTTGATATATGTAAGCTTAGTAATGAAAAAAAAATAAAATAATTCTCTATTATTGATCCGATAGAATAACATTTTCTTATCTTTATAGGTAGTAATTTTGTTTGTTCTATTGTAATTAGAAGAATTATTTTGTCAATGGCGATATTTGCTAGATCAAACTACTGAGAATATTGTATTTCATTAATGCGAGTAAAAATCATTATGAATATGATTTTCACCTACATTAGCAATTTGGATTTGGTTTGCAAATAAGGATGTGACTGCAAATTTATTCTAAGTACATTTAAACAAATATTTCTCTATGAAGATGGCAGGAGGTTTTAATATACTTTTCACTTCTCCCGTGCTACTAGAATACATAAATATTGCGAATAAATCATGAATCGTCAATTTGAAAATTCCGAGATCTTCATTTCACTGATTTTATCGGGCCAATCAAGATTTATTTTCTTTTTCAAGAAATAAGGAAGCTAATGTCAATGAATGGGATTGTATTAAAGACTAGGAGAATTAACTTACTTCTTTTAATACAATCACTGATACAGAAGAAATAGTCGTTAACAACGAATTAGTGTAATACTCAACGTTGCTACCTATGTCAGACAATATCAAAATAGCTTCTTACCGATATGACATTTTTAATTAAATTGGATAGAGATAATTTAGAATTCAGAATAGCTACGTTACATGCTCAGATGTTTTGAGAGGGCTTCCACATGGCGGACAAACTGCATAGAAAAAAATGGAAAGCTCGTACTCTGCATGAAAAGAAGAACACTGAAATCACAAAATAAAATATGCAAAAAATATTTCATTTACAATTAAAACTTCTCGTTGAGAAATCAAATCCCAGATTTGGAAGCACAAATGATGGCAATATAATGCAACCATTCTTTGAAACTCAACTATTTGTGCTTCTATAACAAGCGTATACGAAGATTTGATTAAACGATTCTATGTCATAAGTAATTTCTTGTTGCCATGTCATTTATTTGATTTCAAAGATTTTTTTTTTACAAACAGATTGTAGATTTGAACTACATCCCTGGTTCTGTATGCCTACTTCAGAACACAAACTACTTATTAATGAGAAATAACATCATCTTCATTACTGCTTATTTGTCAAATGCCGTAAGATACTCAAGAATCATGAAACAAACTGGTGAAAAGGCATAGAGAATATTTATGACAAACATGCAGTAACGAAAAAAAAAAAAAAAAAGATATTTTTACGCTTTTTAATGTCATCAGATTATTTCATTTCCAGTTTAGGTAAGTTATCGCAAATTAAAATCATTGATCGTAAGAGTCACAGGATCTTCTAATATCGCCAACAAATTCTGCTAACTATTTCGACACCTTGACCTCTGAAGAATCTTTTTATTATATTACAGTTGATTCTAAAGGTGAATCTCTGGAATATATTTACATTTTTATTTTAATAATATAAAAATTAAACAGTCTAATATTTTACTTTCCATTATTTAATTTCTATTAAATATGTCTTGGTTCCTTCAAAATTTCTTCTTAAGTTTAGCCTCGAAATTTTAAATATTATTTAAATCTAATTGTTTTTACTTTTAATTTGTCATTTTATTTATTTATTTATTGTTAAAGTTTAATTTTTGAATCCTAATTAGCATCCTGAAAAGTTTAAGAAATTTTATACAAATTGAATAATTTTCGAGACATTTTAATTTTTGTTCCGCCATATTGTATCCGCCATTTTTTTTAATTTTAATTTTGTATTTTTACTTAGCATCCTCAAAAACACCTGTATACGAATTTCCGTACAATTTGAATACCATTTTCATATTTTGGCCAGCTTTTCGGGATTTTGCCCCACTGTGCGGTGTTTCAAAACCTTTGTATCTTATTAAATCAAGCAAATGCTCCTATTAAATAAGGCAAGTTTTACGGTAAAATTTTATTGGTGTGTATAAACAAAGATTCTTAAGCCTTTTTTGAGTTACGTATACGTGTCGTTCGTTACTAAGGCGTTTACAATAGAAAAGCCGTCATGAGATACTATTTTTAGCCCTACCGTGTAAATTTAAAGCGGTTCGAACGAGCAGTTTTTTTTTATGGTAATACGTACAGAAAAAAATAAAAGCAATATATATATATATATATATATCTTGACAAAGTGAAAAAAAAAAAAAAAAAAAAAAAAAAAAAATAATATCACTATCTTTATGCAACCGGCGCATAGCAGCTCTGTCTTTGCACAAAGTTTATATACTCTTTTATGAAAAAAATTTTTTCATATATTTTTTTCATAAAAGAGTATATATATATATATATATATATAATTTTTTTTTATAAAACATTAGAGTGTGAAATATTTTATAAAAATTGCGTAAAATTTTTTCTTTCTTGTGTTTAGGGATGAGATTTCCGCTTTTTTGCACACCAGTAAAATCTTAGAGAAAATGCTATGTTTTTTAATCGGCACATTTTTTAGATTTGAAAGAACAGCATTCTCTCTAAGATTATACTGGTGTCTAAAAAAGCGGAAATCTCATCCCTGTGTGTTGAAAAAGTGAAAATTGTAATATATTCTATTTTTAAAAAAATAACAAAAACCTTTCTTACTATCACAAATGATTCGAATTATAATTTAAATAGAAAGCTTTTAATTAACTACAAATAGTAGTAGTTTATGTAATCTGCGATCGTATATATACCAGTTTCTCTCCCCACAAAGTTCAAATGTGCTGTTCTTAGTTGTTAGTGTAATATAAAATATTTTAGTGAATTGCTTTGAAA
The DNA here is from genome assembly GCA_964019185.1 of Maratus speculifer. Lineage (NCBI taxonomy): Eukaryota > Metazoa > Arthropoda > Arachnida > Araneae > Salticidae > Maratus > Maratus speculifer. The sequence goes on from OZ025295.1 coordinate 347,797,162, forward strand.
TACGTTTTCATGAAACTCTGGAAACAGAACCATAAAAACCTGTAGTACGAAACAAATCCATATTGCTTTCAATTTTATCAAAAACATTTTATATTATCTTTTAGAGAATATAAACAGAAATTCTTTCTTTACTGTAATGAATAGTTTATATTTACTTCTACTTAAAAACAGTGAGAATTATAAATATTTCGTTTATAAGGGTGGGTCAGATCAGAATACACTTTTATGTCAGGTTGAACAGTCATTTATGTGAACAACTGATGGAGAACATTGAACGACTAAGTGACATCTTGCATTATACACTTTAACCTTCCTACCCTGTTCAAATTTTATTCAATTTTGATAAAAACATCTCCCACCAGAATTATTATTTTAAACATTTTAATATATTTAATTGACTCATATTTCAGAATATGTTATTCAACTTTCACTATAAAAAAACTTCTGGTTCGAATCATATAAAACGAACTATAGCTGTGGGTCGATTAGACCCATTCAGGGTAGGAAGGTTAAATAAGATGTAAGTTAAATTGCCCGCAAAAAAAGAAGTCATTGGTATATTAACTGAAATTTTTTTTGGAAAGAAAACTTTTGAAATGTTCTGCACATAGATGGTTCTATTATGTTTTCAATTTATTTAGGGACGAAGTAAATTGATTGGAGCAAAAAATTCGACATGCCTTAATTTGGATGATTTTAACTACTTTTAAGATGACAGTAAAATTTTATGAAACATCTAAAATTGGAAAGTAAACTTTTTATAAAGTTATAAAGCCACTCACTGACAAGCCCGTGTTAATATGTTCACTAAGATCCTGGTTTCACGTAATTTAATATTATTTAAATTAATATAATTCAATTGATTTAATGCATTTTTTATACATTGAACTATGATTAATATTGTCAGGGGATATATTTATATTCGTAATTATTTTATCAGCGGTGCACAACCTTTGGCCCGCGGACCACAAAGATACCACTATTTTTATGCAGAATATTTTTCCTTATAGTTATGACGAAATCTTTGCTATTAAATAAAACAAACGACTCTTTTCAAATATTCTGGTGGGAAACAATTTTCTGGCAAAAAGGTTGTGCATCACTATTTTTATTATTATTATTTAATGTTGAAATGATCTTCATCTTTTTTTTTTCTTTAGCATTTAAAACAAAGTACAGTGAAAACAAAACACGACTTCACCCTTTTGTTAGACAGTCATGTGATTAAATTCCACAATGAAATTTTCTATGTCTTCTTAAACTAATTCTGAATAGTAATAAAATTCGATTCTGAATAGCAAGAAAGAGAAAGGAGTGTAAGAAAATAGAATATGTATTGTGATGAATTGTCTTCATTGACTAATGGACTTACTTTAGAGTTCTTAAAAAGCAAAAAATCTCTAAAACAGTCTTTAGTCTGAAAAAAAAAGCTGCTGTATGTATCTCATAAAATTGAATTGAATTGCATTGGATATCTCATAAAATTGCATAGGGCTAAGATCCAACCTAGTTACTTCTTCATCAGCCTCTACTGAATACAGTTAAATATTAAAAAATATTAATTATTTCTCATTTATAAGTATTTAGATATAGTTAAAAGCCACTAACAATTCAGATAATGGTAAAAAAGTAAATGGTTATTTTGTCAAAATTCATCATTTCCTCAGAACACTTAGAAACTATACAAATATAACGTTATCATTTAAGGGGGAGGAGGGTCTGGCATATGATGTTGTAAAGCTATCTCTAGAGGGGGTCGTCTTTTGATATCGATATCATTTTTGATCCACTCAAAATTTTCTCATTTTATTTGTTACATGTTTTTTGGTATAAAACAGCATGTTATCTTTTTTTTAACCTGTTACCTATTTTTATGAAAATATGAAGTTATTTTAAACTGATAAAGTTATTATAAAATTATTCAATTCATAAACGTGCACTATTTTATGTTACTATCTACATATACTGAAGAGTTATTCAACTAAAAGGTTAGCTATATCCACTGAAGCACTAGGTATATAGTACTACTCTACCCATAACCTCCTTATAATTAAACTTTTTTGAAAGTATCCAGAAGTAGTATTAAAAAAACTAATTTCTTTTTGAGATACACATTTGTTAGTTTTGTAAAACAAAAAATTAAATCATATACTGTACAAAAGAAATTTTACCTTTACTCAGTATCAGAAACGAACTATAATGAAATACATTTTATTACACTTTGTTCAGAAATGAAAAGAAACATTTTCTTACTATAGTGAAGTGCTTAAATTTTCTTCTATTTCACAAATAGTAAAAAAAAATAAAATCTTTGTTTATAAAGAATTGTTAGCACCTGAAGGAAAACAGTGAACCATTAAGTGACATCTTGTGTTAGACACCTTAAATAAGATGTGAGTTTAATGGTCCGCAAGAAAAACCAATTACTATATTGACTTAAACTTTTTCTCTCTCCAAGAATGCTTTTGAAAGGTGCTGACCATTAGAGGTTTGTAGTTCGTTTTCGTTTTGTTTGGGAGCGAAAAATAATGTTTCTAGCTGACAAAAACAGAAAATTTCAAAATATTTGAAAATAAATATCGATTTTTTACACCTGTCCTAAAAGGAAAGCAATGTATGTGGTATTTGTTATAAGTTTTATTAGAGTTAGCTGAATTTTACAAACCCCTCCTAACACGCCTCGCTGTATGACACATTCGGCTATTTTGCTTCATTTACCGAATCTGTCCAATTTCTCGAAAATGTATGTAACATTTGTGAAACTTTGAAATTTATGCACATAACTCAAATGCAATTGCAGTGGAGCATCGTTTATACGACGCCGAAGGGACTACCGAAAAACGTCGTATAAACGATAACGACGTATAATCGATTTTCACTTCCAAAACTAGAATTAATTTTGTTTTCACTTAATTTTAATGTTTAACAGGATGATTTGCATGAATTTATAAATTAAACAAACCAAAATAAACAAATAACAAATAACAAAAATAAATAAATAAATAAATAAATAAATGGGGGGAGGATTAATAAGCAATTTAAATAAGCGCGTACATTTATTTATGTTTCACCGAAAGGTTTCTCATTTGCAGTACATCATTTTCCTTCCATTTAAAATCAAATATCAAAAACACCGCGTGGCTAACTAAAAGTCACCAATACTGATGACAGTTTGAAGGATAGTCTTTTTGCAACTTAAAACAGGCCGGGAAAGCTGACCATCCCCGAAAAAAGAATGACCCCTCCCAGTGTAATCTGGTACACGTTAGCTGATTTTTTAGACTGATCAAACACCAGCCCACATTTTTATAATGTAGAGTGCATTTAAACACGCTCTTTGTTGTCATTCATAGCTGCCAACTTCTGCTCGTTCGTAAATTGCACAAGAAAAATAAACAAAAATAAACCTACACAAAATCGAAAAATCGACGTATAAACGATTTTGGGCATCGTATAAAGATATATTTTTCCATTAAAATGAATAGGAATGAATCGGGACCACATTAAAACGTCGCATAAGTGATCGTCGTATAAACGATTCTTTACTGTAGTTCATTTTCCTTCTTCAGTTTCCTTTGACATAAAGATAATTAAATTTAAAAAAACTTTCGATTCCTATTTTTGGAAAATGAATAAAATTTAAGTAACATTACATGCTGCATATGTATGGTTTTATATTCTTTTTAACGTTTTACCATCTTTTTTTTCTGTTGAACATGCAGCTGTTTCGAACAAATATTAAATCTAAATCCTCATACCTTAATTGTAGGACTCTTTATTTTTCATTTATAAACACTCAGTTCGCCTTTCTCGTTATATCGCAACCCTCGTTGCATCGCGATTTTTTTTTGTCTCACAAGTTTCGCGATCTATCGAGGGTTACTGTTATCCTTTTTTTTTTATATGTTTTTGCTTCTTTTTCAAAAATATTAATTTATCTTTAATTTCAGCGATTTAAAACTGTAAAATAGATCTACCTTATATCTATATTTCGTAATTCATATTTTTATACCACTTGAGGCACTTGAATTTCACATGTATATAAATCCAATTACTTAATTTGTTAATAACAACGTAATAAATTTGTTGGATCTCATGCATCTCAATACTTCAAAAAATATTCACAAATGCTGATATTGCAAATATTATTAATTTAGTAATATACCAAATTTGTCTTTCATTTTAAATTTCAGCTAACAACGAGTAAAAAAGCAGCGAAACGAATTTATGTCGATCAGGATATTTAATAAAATCAACATTGGTCGCTATTCTGCTGTGCATCACCTGTTTGCCAATTGCGGACTTAGCAGAATACGTAGGCCCAGTCGCTGCACGAGCAGTCGGTGCACAACACTATCCCAAACAAGTTGGAAATTGCACGTGAAGCGTAGCAAATGAGGTGCGTTCGTACGATAACAAAGTTTTAAAAATATCACTCTCATATATCAATCTCATAAAATTGCAAATAATTACAATTAAAATGCGCACCAAACAATGTTCTCCTTATACCATTATGCAATGGAATATTTTTGTGTGGCCTTGTAAATCAATAACAAATATTCTTTGCACCACAGATTATGCAAAATGTATATTATAATATGTACTTTATAGATGCATATCAATTTTATCAAGTTCGAATGAGTGTAACACCATTAAAATGCATTTGAAACATTTTCCCCCATTAACCGTAATGTAACGGAACACTTTTGATTGTCCCTGTAGTTGAACTATGCATCCGATTTTGATAAAATTTGAAATAACTCGACTAATTTATCTATTAATTATGTATTTAAAATTTCAAACGATTAAAATGCATTTGAAACTTTTTGCCCCATTGACCGTAATGTAACGGAATCTTTTGATTGTCCCTGTAATTGCATCCGATTTTTATAAAATTTGAAATGACTCGACAAAATTATGTAATAACTATGTATTTTAAATTTCAAACGATTCAGTTGGGTAGTTTTTGCGTTGTTATATGCGGACGGACAGACAGACGGACAGACGGACGGACTGAACGACAACAATAGGTGCTACGTATTTACATAATTACAAACGCACCTAAAAATCGGGAAAGTTAAACAAAAATCAGTGTTACAACTCTCCCTTCAATATTTTCGAACCCCCAGGTACCTGCAGACCTAAATTTCAGAGATTCTTTTGGCTGTAGACGAAAACCATTGACTTTCTAATATACGTAGACGCCACATCCCTTTGTTCTCTCAACATGGTTTCGAATCCAACATCTTTGGCGAAAAGATGCCGTTTTTTGGCGGTGATCGCTTTATTGGCATCTTCCAGATTTCTCAAAGAGAAAAGCAGAAGTGCGGTCAACTCAAGACAAACATAACAATATGAGTTTCGGCGGGAGAAAAACCGGTTTGGCGCGCTAAATCTGCCCTCCGTCACGTGACGGAAGGCAAAGATGTCGGCCTAAGAAAAGGTTGCCATTGTTGTGTCTAGGTATCTTAGGTCATTGACGAAAACATAGACTCCTTTGGTTTTAGAAGTGGAAATCGGGTAAATACTGGACAATTACAGTGAAGAAAAGTCCAATGCGGTAGAAGAGAAAGAACATGATCGAACCATCCCCAGGCATACTCTCAAGACGTAGAGCACCAAGGTCACTGACATTAAACTTCCCATTTATGTCGCGTCAGACTGACAGTGTAAAAAATGATATAAAACTAAAAAATGTAAATATTGTTTAAGGTAATTATTAAGAAAATATAATCTTTTAATAAGTAAAAGTTAAGTAAATTTTACATAAATTTTCAGTAATTACTTAACCCTTTCCGGCACACTGTGTCCGGTCTGGTATACCTAATTTTAATTCCAAACTTGCAAAAGGCATCAATAATATTTTAGTAAAATTTTGCTCTTACAATAAAAGCTCAAGTTAGGGGTTTTAAAATATATAAAATAATTCGTGTGTGAATTCCGGTGTCAGTCGGTAATTTCTCATTTTACTAACAGATTTTGCCCTTGCCGGAAATGGTTAAAACAATATGTATATATTTTAGTTTTGTATCTTATTTTAGGCTGTTAGTCTTTGTTGATTGACGCGGCCCAAATGGAAAGATCAGTGTCAGTCACCGGAGACTGACGTGGCCCTCAAGTGTTAAAGAGGCAACTGAATGATTTTTAGTATACGATGTTAATTCGATTCAGATGATAAAATTGAGATGCTTTTTCACATTGATATCCTTGAATCATATAGGGGAGAGTGGGGATACTTGAGCATAGGGGATACTTGAGCCACCCCTATTATCTTTACAGTTGGTCAATTTTTCTTTCTAAAACTGGCAACATGGTAACATATTTATAGTTCTGAACATGTAAAAAAAGAAATCACATACCTTGGTACCATTTTGAAAGTATGGTGATTAACCCTTTGAGCTCTGCTGGTAGAATTTTCTACCACATAATTTTAATTCTGAAATGTCACAACGACACCAGAAAATTCGACCAAATTTATTTGAAAAAGGTTTAATGCATTTTTTCGCGTATATTGTAAATCGGGTTTTTTCTTTGCAAAATACTGGTGCGAATATGACATCTGGCTCAAGTATCCCCTCCATGGGGATACTTGAGCCACGATGTAAAAGAAAAAGTAAACATTTTTTAGACATAGAAAAATAGTTCAAAATGAATTGAAAGCGGTTTTCAATTGAAGAAAAAATATCAAATTTTCATTTTCAATATTTTATTTTGTTCTAAGAAATTATAAAAAATTTAAAAAATGGCTCAAGTATCCCCATCTTCCCCTATTTATAGCCGTATTTCAATAAAACAACCAAAAGTATATTTTTTTAACACAACTAATAGAGCTGACTTAATAACCTTTTTGTACTCTTTTTCTTCTACCTTCCTATTTACGAACTTTCGATTTCACGAATTTATTATAGGATCTCGCTTGAGTTCATAAAATCGAAATTCTACTGCATTAAAAGTGAAATAAAACTGCGTAACTTGATTAAAATATTTGTTATTCAGAAATGAAAAACATAACTTGTCATTTGTTTTAATGTATTTTTAAAAATACACTTTTTATGAATAAAATCGTAAAGCAATAATAATAATATTTTCAAACTAAATTTAGTAGTAAATTTCAAAATAAGAGGAGCTTTTTCAAGAAGAATATAAAATTTTAATATCCTGAATGCGAGGGGAGTGAAACAATGAAAATTAGTTTTCATGATAAAGAAAGGTGTATCGATCACATCAATACTTTAAGACTTATGAAAGAAGTGGTTATGTCATTTTTGAGAAATATAAAAGAAAAACAAATGTTTGTATCAAACAACCAAACTATGAACTATATGGATGAAATTTTTTCCATTTTTCAATATTGGGTGAAAAAAGTCCGGGTCAGGATTCGAACCAGGGATGTATTGGCTGAAGCCCCAAAGCTCTACCAACTGAGCTATCCCGGACACGAACACTGGCGGACTATTTCACCCAATTAACCTCAACGATCACTTTTATCTAGTCTGATACTCTGGATCATTTCAACAGAATAAATCGAAGGTCAATATATGGAGCTGCAGAAAATCGCTGCTTACGAAATTACATTAGATTAATTTTAGAAACACGATTATTCAATCGGTAAATTAATTATAGATAATTAATTAATTATATTCTATAACTAATTTACCGATTGAATAATCGTGTTTCTAAAATTAATCTTATGAAATATATGTCCTTTGGAAAAAGTTAAACAGTTACAAAAACTAATATTTCAAAGTTATTAGATCAATACTATACCAACTTTGATTTCCATTAAAAACTAGTAGCATATTTTTCAATTGATTTACTTAGAGACAATAAAGAACTCTTCATACAAGTATATATGAAAATAAATATACTCTTACACTCATAAACCTCTTGATTAAAATAAGGTAAAAATTGCTCTTCTTTTAAAAATAATGTGAAATTCACAGTTTAAATTTCAACGAAGAAATTGATTCGGATGTTAATGAGTTAATTAAGAATTTCTACTTCTGTTGGAGTAAAGACGAGTTAACCCATTAGTGCCTAGCGTCCATTTTTAGGGACGCTTCAAAAGGTGCATTCAGCTCTGTTTTTGACACCGGTAAAAAAGAAAAGCAATAATTATTTTATTTAAATGATGCATTTTCGTGATTAATGAACTAAACTTAAATCTTCTAAAAATAGTGGTACCAACCAAATAAAATTTAAGCAAAAGATGCTGGGCATGAATGGGTTCATATCGATCGTGATATTTATTAAAATCAATGGTTTTCAAGTATAATGTTGTAAACGTGCTGCTTTCGAATATCCAGTTTGGCAGGAGCGCCGATGTACAATATAACTACGAAAAGTCGAGAAAATTATACAAAACTTTACTGTGACAGTGCCGCTTTCCGGTGGAATATTTCGATATTCAATGAGAACCTGCTTGCCATATCCAAAAACATAAACATGAAATTTGGTTCAATTATTTATTTAATCTCAGACATTTTTCCATGGTATAATGTGATTCTCTTACTCTAAGACTGTTTAAATCCTATGAAAAGTAGTTTTCTATATCGACAATCCGTGATGTTCGATTATAATAAAATTACAATTTCTACAAATGAAAATCATCTTTAAAAATTGTAATTTTTTTTTATTTCTCCCTTTTTAATCTTTTTGAAATTTCTGGAGAAATTGTAAACTTTTAAACAGTCTTAGCTAGAAAATATTTTAAATTTGAAAATGATTGGTAAATGTGTGAATGTGTAAGTCTTTGTGTATAAGTACAGTCATTGAAATTTACAGAATGTTTTAGTCTACATATAGTATACATAAAAATGCGAACTTTATCATAATTTCTAGACAGGTTTAATATAAAATGTGTCTAACAAGAACTATGTACATTACAAAAATAAATAAATAAATAAATAAATATTTGATCAAAAATATTGGATTTTGAGAGGAAATACAAAAATAACTTTACAATTGTTTTATCATTTTTACACAGAAGTATGCTTTGTAATAATACACACAGAGAATTCTTTATAAGAACTTTTGCAAATGAAAATTCTACAGCGAAACTTCACGACGAGGGGCATATTTTGAAGAAAAGTGTGAATATTTAATATCCCGAATGAAAGAGAAGTAAAACAACGAGATTAGTTTTCTTGGAAAAGAAAAAGATATCGATTACACCAGTGTGGATACATTGTAACCGAAGAAAGTTGAATATTTTTGTGTGAAATGAAAGGTTTTTTTTTTGTGTATCTTGTACTTTGGAGCAACTTTGATGAAAACTACATGTATGAATAGTGTTCTCAAAGCTGACGGTCTTTTTATTAAAAAATATAAAACTGCAATAATTAAGTTTGGATAATTAATGGCATTTCATAATATAACAAGGAAAATAGATATAATAACTCAAATGTTTTTTTTTTTTTTTTAATCTTGAATTTTTAATTAATCGTTTTAAAATTAGTAATTGAAATAGTTGTCGGGGTAGAACTTTTTTTTTTTTACTTACTACATCCTCTTTTTTAAATAAACAACATTTTATTTATTTATTTGTTTGTTTATTTAAACTACATGACCATTAAAACTGCCACGAATTTGATTTTGATCAATCCATTTATCTAAAAACATAAATTTGAAACCATGCATACTTGAATTATATTTTTAATTTTTTCATTTAAAATTAGTTTTCTTGGAGAAGGAAAAGATATCGATCACAACAGTGTGGATACATTGTAACCGAAGAAAATTGAAAGTTTCTTTTTTTTTAATGTATCTTGTAGTTTAGAGAAACTTTTATGAAAACTACATGTATGAATAACGTTACTATAGCTGACGGATTTTTTATTAAGAAATTCAAAACTGTAATCATTAACTTTGGATAATTAACCCTTTCGGGGTTGGTGTACTATTAATAGTACATGACTTTCAATAGTTTTAAGTTTTACTTTATTTTAACCTTCCTACCCTGTTCAAATTTTACTCAATATTGATTAAAAACATTTCACGCCAGAATTATTATTTAAAATATTTTAATATATTAAATTGGCTTATTTCACTTAATCTGTTATTTAATTTTCTTTATGAGAAAAATGCTGGTGCGAATCGTATAAAACAAATTATTGGTATGGGTCGATTAGACCCATTCAGGGTAGGAAGGTTAAGAAATATTTCTGCTACTATTTACATTTAATAATATTAGTATGTGTATATGCATTTATTATATGAATTCATTTCTGTTTAGTAATAATAACAATTATTATTATTTGATTAATTATCTTTGCCCTGTTTGTAATTCTGTTATTTGAAACACATATTTCATACTTTAAATTTAAAATAAAATTCATTTTCTTGAATGTATCAGGTGTAATAAAACGCTAAAAGCATTAGAAAGAGTAAGTTAAATCTTATTGTAATACGATATTTTCTAATTATCTCCAAAAATTCTTCCTTATCCTATTGTTATACGAATATACATTGAATAGCACGTAATATCATTGCGTTCGTTACCTTTCAGACAATAAAATATTCGTTAAACACTAATTAATCTATTTAGATAGGTAGTGTTAATGTAATTAAGGTAAAAATATGTTTTTCTGAAAGTTGAAAAAATTCATTCCCGAGAGGGTTAATGTTATTTTATGTGATAACACGGAGAGGAAGTAGTGCCCGTTAAGATCTGATGGTAAGTAACTTAAACGTTTTTTAAAAAAATCTTGAATTTTTAATTAATTGCTTTTAAATTAGTGATTGAAATCGTTGCTTGTGTTTTATCAGAAATTTATCTAAAAATACGGGGTGGAACATTTATTTTTACTTACTGCAGCTTCCTTTTTAAAAAACCTATATGTTTATGTATTCATTTTTTTGTTTATTTAAACTTTACGACCATTAAAAACTGTCACGAATTTTATTTTTATCAATACATTAATGTAAAACCCTAAATTTGAAACTGTGCATAATATTCATATTACGGGAATTCTGTTTTACCTTTTTATGCACTTTTTAGAATATCAAACTTTGACTATCAAGGACATTTTTTTATATTTCTTATGTGAATATTTTTTTTTTTTTTTTTTTTTTTGAGTTTTATTTTTTAAGGAATAGAATGGCAAATTTCCACAATTTTTTTTTCAGAAATATAACAAATAATCAGATTAGCTCAATTTATTTACTTGATAATTACAAGCAAAATATTTTGGCTCAAATATTTTAAACATAAAATCAATACTTTTTTCAAAATATTTTTTAACTTTATATGTTATTTAATTAGAAAGCATTCAAATAATAGTAATAATTTATATAACTTCTTTTCCCGATAGAATGTATCATTATTGAAATAAATTATCGCCAAAAACTAATTGCAGAAATCGTTAGGCCAAGCTTGGGCTCAAACCTGTATTCTTTATAACAATTCATAGTTTTAAACTGCTGCTTTAGCGAACTATTGAGAGGTTCGAAAAGTATTTGACGCATGAGCAAATTGTGCCGAATTTAAATTCTGATCTTACAAAAAATACTTTGCGTTATCATAATATGATAAACTCACGATTCCCAGGTCCAATCATACATATGATTACTGATTATTCACATCCTTTTTTCCCTAAACATACTACAAAGATGTGAATCAAACGTTTTTCTAAAGGTTCTGCAATGGGCTTTTGACACATATCGTTAGAATCGTATCGTTACACATATCGTTATTTAATTAAAAAGAAAATTGCAGTTGAAAGGAACTAAGGAAAAATATAACAGTAGTTCATTTCAAAGATGATTCTGGTATTATTCTGTAAATAATCTCTGTAAAATGTTTTTACTTTAACCATGTCTCCACTTTATTTTATTTTATATTATTTATAACTTATATAATAAAATGTATGTAATGTATATATGTAATATAAATATTACATTTAGTACATTTTTTTAGAATATCCACTAACATAACCGAAAATCATATTTATAAGAAAAATAACATTAATGTGTTCAAATAAAATTTTCAAACTCATTGTGACTGTTTTATTTCTTTAAAATTTATCCTTTTTAATAATGAATATACTTTTTATTAGGGAGGGATAAACAATAAAAATACAATTTCAAAGTGTTATAAAAATTAATATTAATTATGAGCATTATTTCCAATAGCTGCAATAGAATTTTCAGTTATGCAGTTTTACGGCATAGTTATTAAACTTTTGTTTTATTAAGATTCCTTATTTTTTTGTGTAATTTTAGCCAGAAAGTCTGGTATACTTTTGGTACTCAGAAGTATATTAACCTTCCTACCCTGAATGGGTCTAGTCGACCCATAACAATAATTTGTTTTATACGATTCGAACCAGAACTTTTTTCATAAAGAAAGTTAAATAAGTGATTCGGACAAATACGTCAACTAAATATATTAAAATATTTTAAATAACAATTCTGGTGTGAAATGTTTTTATCAAGATTGAGTAAAATTTGAACAGGGTAGGAAGGTTAACCACTTAACCGGTGACGGGTATGGGGAAACAGTGCTTTAACCCCCGACGTATCTCGGCGCAGTCGGTTTAATGCATATAGCGTGTTTATTTGAACATAAACTAGCCAAACTTTGTTCATCTAAATGCTTCCATACTGTCAATTATATATACATATATATACATATATATGTTTTTGAAATTTTTCAAATTTTATATATATATATACTGGGGTCGATCCAGACAAAATTTGGGGCCTATTTGGGGCCCCTTCACAAAAATTAATTTATTAAAATGGGCCCCTTCACAAAAATAAATTTAATAAAATAGGCCCCTTCACATAAGTCTTTTCCACAAAAACTTATTTTTATTATTTTGTTAGATTTTAAAATGTGTAATTTGTACATAAAACCAGTTCTTAAGAAACAAAAACTTTAGAAAAGTGTTTAAAGAAGTTTGTTTTTGTTAATAAATACTTGGTTCGAACTTGAGTCACTAGATTTCAGCTGTCGTCGCAAAATGTTGTTTTTCACAAAAATAAAATAAAATTCACAAAAATGTAGTGAGATTTAGAAAAATAACTGCTACTTCTCACAAAATGGGCCCCAAGGAAAAAAATCTGCATCGACCCCTGATATATAAATATATATATATATACAATAAGTCAAATCACTGTATCAATTTCAGCGTCTTGACGGAAATTTACACCTCGTTATTAAACTCAAAATATACAAATAAATATTTAAAAGGTGTTGCAAAAATAGATATTATTTATTTATTATTTACCCTGGATCTTTCGTAAAAAAACAAAATAAAACAAAACACTTTTTTCACCCAATATTGAAAAAAATGGAATAAATTACTCTGTTATAATTAATTTACACGATTGAATAATCGTGTTTAAAAATTAATCTAATGTAATTTCGTATGCAGCGATTTTCTTCAGTTCCATATACCATAAACCTTCAAATTATCTGCTGTGCTGATCCAGAGTATCAAACCAGATAAAGTGATCGTTGGGGTTAATTGGGTGAAATAGTCCTCCAGTGTTCGTGTCCGGGATAGCTCAGTTGGTAGAGCATTGGCGGATTCAGCCAATACATCCCTGGTTCGAATCCTGGCCCGGACTTTTTTCACCCAATATTGAAACAAGTTGGAAATTGCACGTGAACGTAGCAAATGAGGTGCGTTCGTACGACAACGAAGTTTTAAAAATATTCAAATCTTGCTGATACAGTATAGTAGTCGAAATTTTTTTTTGTGTTTCTGTAAATATACAGAAAGTAATTTTTATTACACCTCAGAATCGTATATCTTATTCATAAAATGCGAAATAGTTGAATATAATTAAAACACGTATCAAACAATGTTTCCCCGTGGAGCATTATGTAGTGGAATACTTTTGTGTAGCCCTATAATTTAATAATAAAAATTCTTTGCATCACAGATTGTACAGAAAGCATTATTTAGTATATACTTCATAGATTCATGCCCATTCTATTATGTTCGAATGAGTGTAACATCATAAAAATGCATTTGAAACTTTTTTCCCATTGACCGTAATGTAATGGAACACCTTTGATTGTCCCTGTAAATGATCTATGCATCCGACTTTCATAACATTTGAAATGACTCGATAAAATTAAGTAATAATTATATGTTTTAAACTTCAAACGATTAAAATGCATTTGAAATTTTTTTCCCCAATTGTCCGTAATGTAACGGAATCCTTTTGATTGTCCCTGTAATTGATCTATGCATCCGATTTTCATAACATTTGAAATGATTCGACAAATTACGCAATAATTATATGTTTTAAAATTCAAACGATTAAAATGCATTTGAAACTTTTTTCCCCATTGACCGTAATGTAACGGAATCATTTTGATTGTCCCTGTAATTGATCTATCCACCCGATTTTCATAAAATTTGAAATGACTCGACAAAATTATGTTATAATTATGTATTTTAAATTTCAAACGATTCGGTTGGGCAGTTTTTGCGTTGTTATATGCGGACGGACAGACGGACGGACTGAGCGACAACAATAGGTGCTACGTATTTACATAATTACGAACGCACCTAAAAATGGAACAAATTACTCTGTTATAATTAATTTACCGATTGAATAATCGTGTTTAAAAATTAATCTAAAATAAAAACCTGTTGTTTTGTTTTTTACGCTTTCTAATTCTAATCAATTATCTTTTTTTATATTCCTTTGAAAATGAATGCGAGGGCATTCGAAAGATCTAAAAGTAAATAATAAATAAATAAATAATATCTATTTTTGCAACACAATTTAAGTATTTATTCGTATATTTTGAGTATATATATATATTTCAAATATTGCACTTGTAGTAGTAATAATAATAATAATGATAATAATAATTTTGTCATGTATTTCTGACGTCCTAAAATCTTGGTTTTGAATGAAAACCAATGAACGAGGTCATATGATTTTTCGCGATTTCCCAAAATTGGATTTTCTGCATCAGACATGTTTTGAAACTCAGTTCCTAATATAGTAATAAATAGAATATACCGTATTTAGTCTTGTATAGGGCGCATGCGTGTATAAGGCGCACCCCTACTTTACAAGTAAAAATGGCTATTTCTTAAAATCTCGTATATAAGGCGCACCATAAATTTGATACGCTAATGAAGAACGACCAAATGAATTTCAGTTAAAAAAAAAGTCGGAACGAACGTTACACCAGACCAGAAATGAGTGACGGTAAAGAGAATTGCTAATTAGCATTTAGATAATGTCACTAGCTCTGTTGTATAAAAAAACTGCAAGGAGTGAAATAAATATGCAGTAATACTTCAATTAAGTAACATTTTCCGAATTTTAATATCTTCTTTCAATAATTTCTTGTTTCATTTGTACATAGTTCGACTGCATCCAACAGTAAAAAATTATTCATGTATAAGGCGCACCTAGGAGTTTTGCCCTAATTTTTTGGAAAAAACTGCGCCTTATACACGAGTAAATAAGGTATGTATTAAAATGTAATTTAGATTTACTAATTAATACAATTTCTTTCTAATAAAATTTACATAACGTTTCGAAAACACTCAATCTCACATTCATCAAAACATTAAATGCATATAAAGTAGCAATTGTTCCAACATGAATTCCTTTCGGAAAACAATTTTTGTAATTGTAAAGTTTCAGTATGTTTGATCTAGCTCTTTGCTAACAAAATCTTGAAACGAACATGCACTTTTAGAAGAAGAATGTAAAATTTTAATATCCCGAATGAAAAGGAAATAAAACAATGAAATTGACTTGGAAACAGGTATCGGTCGTACGAATGCTTTGCAACAGCATAAAAGAATGATGATGTTGTATTATAGTTTTGTATTTAAAATATAAACAGGGTACTTTAAAATGTTGAGTTCAGTATTTTTTAGTTGTTTGTATTTTCGTTTGGGTTCTAAACACCTTAATGGTCGCATTCATTTACGGCTTAAAATTTCAAATTCATTACTGCCACCACTTTTTTGAAAAAAAAAAATATTCGTCTTACTTAATGACAATTGGAATGATTCCAGAATAAAATCAATTACACTATTTTATAAAAAAAAAACTGGTTGGAATCAAAGAATTCTGAATAAAAGCCGTGAAACTTGCAGCCCATGAATGTCTCTGGCGCTATGATTAACCCCTTGGGCTCTGATGGTAGAATTTTCTATCACATAATTTTAATTACGAAATGTCACAATCGCACCAGAAAATTTGACCAGATTTATTTGAAAAAAGGTTTAATGCATTTTTTCGTGTTTATCGTTAGCTGGTTTTCTTCTTTGCAAAATACTGGTGCCAATGTGACAATTGGAATTTTGAAAAAATTTACACCCCAGAGCTCAAAGGGTTAAGTGTTAAATTTATATTCAGAATAAAAGACAATCGATGCAGCGATAGGTTTTTTTTGAGCCGATGCTACTTTGATAATATGAGTATAGAAATACAGGGTGAGCAAAAAGTCCGTAAAAACTTTAAAAATTCATAAAAACCGAAAAAAAACCGAAATGAAAAACGGTTTGCAGGGTTAGTATCTATAGGTCACGGGGATTTTTTTTAAGACATGAAAAAATAATTCAAAAAACAGCCAATAGGTGGCGCTGACGTACCCAAATCAAAGAAAAGATACTTAAATAAAGAACAGAATGTTTCCTCAAACCGCCGAACAAGCTTTATGAGGCCTGCCGCTGTTAAAGGCCCCTTTCCCGACCTCAAATCCTTTTGAAATCGGAATTTACGCAAAGCAATAGTCGCTGATTCCTTGTTCATGTAAAATAACTTCACCAACAAAGCTTTGTCTTCCGCAGTGAGCATCCTTGATTAAGTTCACGGCTCACAACGGTGAACTAGTTGTGGATTAGGAGCGCAAGCTCTTATAACTGGTTCATTTGCATATTTCCGCGGAAATCGCAAGTACCAGCGCCATCTGTCGGCTGTTTTTTGAATTATTTTTTATTTCTGTTTTAAAAAAATCCCTGTGACCTATGAATGCTAACCCTGCAAACTGTTTTTCATTTCGGTTATTTTTTCGGTTTTTATGAATTTTTAAAGTTTTTACGGACTTTTTGCTCACCCTGTATATTATGTACAGAATACAGATAAGAATCAGACAGTTAGTTTTGCGATTTCTCAAAATTTGATTTTCTGGATCAGGCAAGTTTTAAAACTCATATCCTCAAATAGTAATAAACAGAATATATGCATTAACATGTATTTTAGACTTACTAATTAACACAATATCACTCTAACAAAACTTACATAACATTTGGAAAAGACTGCATCACTGGATTTAAAATATTATCCAAAAACACTAAATAAATATAACATAGCAATTCTTCCGACATAAATTCCTTTCTGAAAACAATTTTTGTAATAATAAAGTTTCAGTGTGTTTAATCAAGCTTTTTTCAGACAAAATCTTCAAACTGACATGGACTTTTAGAAGAAGAATGTGAAATTTTAATATCCTGGATGAAATGGAAATAAAACAACGAAATTGACTTTGAAACTGGTATCGATCACAGGAATGCATTGCAACAACATAAAATAATGATGTTGTTGTTTTGTAGTTTTGGTATTTAAAATATAAACAGGGTTACTTTAACATGTTGAGTTCATTTTTCTTTTGTCTATATTTCCGTTTGGGTTCCTAAAATGTTGGTTTAGAATAAAAACCAATAAACGTAGTCATATATATTTTTTTTTTTTTTTCGATTTCTCAAAATTTTATTTTCTGGATCAGGCAAGTTTTGAAACTTATTTCGTCATATATTAATAAACAGATTATATGCATTAACATGTAATCAAGATTTACTAATTAATACAATATCAGTGAAACAAAACTTACATAGCATTTCAAAAAGTCTCCATCACATATTCTTCAAAAACATTAAATACATATAACGTAGCAGTTGTTCCGACATGAATTCTTTTTTGAAAACAATTTTTGTAATAATAAAGGTTCAGTTTGTTTAATCAAGCTCATTGTAAATAAAATCTTCAAACTGATGTGCATTTTTAGAAGAAGAATTTGAAATTTTAATATCATGGATGAAAAGGAAATATAACAACGAAATTGACTCTGAAACAGGTATCTATTATACGAATGCTTTGCTGCAACTTAAAAGATCGTTGAAGCTGTTTTGTAGTTTTGTATTTAAAATATACATAAGGCTACTTTGATACTATGTTTGATGTTTTTTTGCATGTGTCTTTAAATTTTTCGTGATCTGTGTTCGGCTTAAGGATAATGTCTGTAAGGATAATTGACTGCTGCGTTGGAAATAAAAAAAATTAACACGTTGAGTGCCATGACTGTTCTGTCTGTCTTTCTTGCATTTCTGACCTCCTAAAATCTTGGTTTTGAATGAGAACCAATGAACGATGTCATATGTTTTTTCGCGATTTCACAAAATTTGATTTTCTGCATCAGGCATGTTTTGAAACTCATTTCCTAATATAGTAATAAATAGAATATATGTATTAAAATTTAATTTAGATTTACTAATTAATACAATTTCTTTCTAATAAAATTTACATAACATTTCGAAAACACTCAATCTCACATTCATCAAAATATTAAATGCATATAACGTAGCAATTGTTCCAACACGAATTCCTTTCGGAAAACAATTTTTGTAATTATAAAGTTTCAGTATGTTTGATCTGGCTCTTTGCTAACAAAATCTTGAAACGAACTTGCACTTTTAGAAGAAGAATGTAAAATTTTAATATCCTGAATGAAAAAGAAATAAAACAATGAAATTGACTTGGAAACAGGTATCGGTCGTACGAATGCTTTGCAACAGCATTAAAGAATGATTATGTTGTATTATAGTTTTGTATTTAAAATATAAACAGGGTACTTTAACATGTTGAGTTCAGTATTTTTTTGTTGTTTGTATTTCCGTTTGGGTTCTAAACCCCTTAATGGTCGCACTAAATTATGATTTAAAAATTCAAATTCATTACTGCCACCACTTTTTTGAAAAAAAAAAAATATTCGTCTTACTTAATGACATTTGGAATGATACCAGAAAAAAAACCAATTACACTATTTTATAAAAAAAAAACTGGTTGGAATCATACATTTCTGAATAAAAGCCGTGAAACTTGCAGCCCATGAATGTCTCGGGCGCGATGATTAAGTGGTAAAATTTATATTTAGAATAATAGACAATCGATGCAGCCATAGATTTTTTTTGAGCCGATGCTACTTTGATAATATGAGTATAGAAATATATTATGTACAGAATAGAGATAAGCATCAGACAGTTAGTTTGGCGATTTCTCAAAATTTGATTTTCTGGATCAGGCAATTTTTAGAACTCACATCCTCAAATAGTAATAAACAGAATATATGCATTAACATGTATTTTAGAATTACTAATTAACACAATATCACTCTAACAAAACTTACATAACATTTGGAAAAGGCTGCATTACTGGATTTAAAATATTCTTCAAAAACACTAAATAAATATAACATAGCAATTCTTCCGACATAAATTCCTTTCTGAAAACAATTTTTGTAATAATAAAGTTTCAGTGTGTTTAATCAAGCTTTTTGCAAACAAAATCTTCAAACTGACATGGACTTTTAGAAGAATGTGAAATTTTAATATCCTGGATGAAAAGGAAAAAAAAAACAACGAAATTGACTTTGAAACTGGTATCGATCACAGGAATGCTTTGCAACAGCATAAAATATTGATGATGTTGTTTTGTAGTTTTGTAGTTTTGTAGTTTTGTATTTAAAATATAAACAGGGTTACTTGAACATGCTGAGTTCATTTTTCTTTTGTCTATATTTCCGTTTGGGTTCCTAAAATGTTTGTTTAGAATAAAAACCAGTGGACGCAGTCATATGTTTTTTTTTTTTTTTTTAGCGATTTCTCAAATCTTTTTTCTGGATCAGGCAAGTTTTGAAACTTATTTCCTCATATATTACTAAACAGATTATAGGCATTAACATGTAATCAAGATTTACTAATTAATACAATATCAGTCAAACAAAACGAATACATAGCATTTCAGAAAGTCTGCATCACATATTCTTTAAAAACATTAAATACATATAACGTAGCAGTTGTTCCGACATGAATTCTTTTCTGAAAACATTTTTTGTAATAATAAAGGTTCAGTTTGTTTAATCAAGTTGATTGTAAATAAAATCTTCTAACTGACGTGCATTTTTAGAAGAAGAATTTGAAATTTTAATATCATGGATGTACAGGAAATAAAACTACGAAATTGACTCTGAAACAGGTATCTATTATACAAATGCTTTGCTGCAACATAAAAGATCGTTGAAGCTGTTTTGTAGTTTTGTATTTAAAATATACATAAGGCTATTTTGATCCTGTGTTTGATGTTGTTTTTTTTTTTGCATCTGTCTTTAAATTTTTCGTGGTCTGTGTTCGGCTTAAGGATAATGTCTGTAAGGATGATTGACTGCTGCATTGGAAATAAAAAAAATTAACACGTTGAGTGCCATGTCTGTTCTGTCTGTCTTTCTGTGTGAGCTGCGAACTAATGTTTACTGTGTTTTAATAAAATCCATGAAAAAAATTTGCCACAAATATTTTGTAGATTCATGATACTACCCCGATAATCCTTGAAATTTATTTAGAATGTAACTTTTTAAATTTTGTATCACATTTTATACTTTCTGAAGCAGACTAAAAGGAAAGTTTAGGGTCAGTCATCGGTGACTGACGTGGCATTCAACGTGTTAACACATAATTCACCTATATCTATATTATAAAGAAACAACATGTCTGTGAGTGACACTAACAACATGTTGACGCTGGCTTTGTTTGTTTGTTTGTATTTATGTCGGCCGATTATCTACACTGTCGGATATAGGCCCTAAGGGGCGGGATGCCCTCCGTGGGGGTCTTTGTAAGGGAACCTAACCCGTATTTACGCAAGTTTCGAAGAAAAACACGGAAAACTCCGAACGGTTAGGCCGACGGTCGCGATTGGGTTCGAACCCAGCACCTACCGTCTACCAGTTTGGAGGTCAGAACCTCGCGGCCACTGATGGGTGTTGACGCTGGCAACACTTGGTCAAGAACTTTCGCTTTTACGGAAAAATTCTTCTCTCAAATACAATTTATTTGAAAAATGAATTTCAACGTACTAATGTCTAATGTTTTAAAAATGTTTTTCAAGCATAAATGTTACATATCTTTTTCCTGCAGCTCGAATACGACAGAATAACTTGTTTACACTTAAAACAATATGGATGTAAACGGAAGGTAAATCACTGACTGTTTCTGGTTAATATTTCTGAGCAAAATTAAAACTTCATAGATAAATAAATAAAATAATTATAATTAAAACACAAATTTAGCAGGCATGTAATCGAGCTTCCACTCAAAACTTTGAAGCTATTAGATAAAACAAGGCCTGGTGAAACAAAAAAGGAAAATCCTTTGTAGTAATAAATCTGATTGGAAAATCATCGTTTGTGAAATATAACTTATGTAATGATCTTTGGTAATTTCTACTGGTATTTGCTAGGGCGAAAATACCACATTTAACAGGTGAAAGTATTACATTTTTAAATTTTTGTGGTTTTATTTGAATACATATTTTTTTTCTTTTTCATATAAAAAAGCTTTTGTGTTAGTAATGGATAATTTCAAAACAATATATTAAATAGAAAAAAAATATTCAGGTAAATAAACTAACAGTTTAAACGGAACAGAAAAACTGGCGATAAATTACAATCAGTAGCGGCTCGTCAGGGGGTGCTGCATCAATTTATTCACACCACTAAAATTATATGGTAATTTCAGTTTTATTTAATCAACATAATTTGTCGAATAAATAATATGAAAGATTCTGATAAATTTTAGTGGTGTGAAATATCTGATGCAGCACTCCCTGACGAGCCGCTACTGATTACAATAATAACTTTGTTTAAATCAACATAAATACAAAATAACACATTTCGGGGAACGCGTTTCAGTATGAAAATGTAACAGCACAAAAAAAGTTTTTCATTCACCAAGGAAGCATGGCTGCCCCCCCCCCCTTGTTTAATACCATATAACTTTTAACCCCTTGGGGACGAGCGACACGTATATGTGCCGCAAAAAAGATTTAAGAATCCTTGTTTATCCCCAACAGTAAAATTATACTGAAAATTTTGTCTTATTTAATCGGAACATTTTCTCGATTTGACGAGACACAAATTTCTGTTTTTAAAAACCGGTGACAAATCATTAAAAATTTCGTAAAAGGCTCCCATCACGAAGGGGTTAAAAGATGACGTGACTTAAATAAAAATACTGAGTTTTAAAAACATGAAAAAAAAACAAACACACACATAAGAATTTGTGTTTGTATATAGTTTTTTTTTCTTCCCCCCCCCCCCCCTCCCCGGAAACAATCTTTGTAGTCATAAATTCTCAGAGTATTTAATAATGTTCCTTGCGAACTAAAAATCTGATGCTAAATTTCAAACCGAGAGGTACTTTTTGAAAAGAGGTGAAATTTTAATATCCTGAATGACAGGGTAGTAAAACAACGAAATCAGTTTTCCTGGAGCAGAAACAGGTATCGATCCTATCTGAAATTCTCAGATGAAAAATGAATGTTTGTATCAAATTGCCATACAATGAAAAAGGAATTTTTGTTTATAGAAAGCGTTGAAAGCAAATGATTTTAAACTCTAAATGTTTTGTTTCAGAACTGATGAATAGTGAATATATTATGCAAAATAAAATTTTCTTCAACCGTGTGGTAAGTTTTGAATTGAATATTATTTTAATTGAATCTATTATTTTATTAATGTTTCGGAATTTCTTGTGAAAGTGTAAATTCTCAGTCAAGTTTAGAGAACTTCTGAGAATCTATTGAATTAATTTAATGGATCAAGAAAACACTTTGTTGCATAATTATTAGTAGTTTTTAATGTAATAGTTAATGTAATCGAATTTAAAAAATAATGATTAGCTAATTGAGGTCTGATGTACTTTTAATAGTAAATGTTTTAATGGAGTACTATTTTGCTTTTAGAAATGCTTTTGCTACTACTGACAGGCAATAATGTTAGTTTATGTCTATGCATTTACTATATGACTTCCTATATGTTTAGGCAATTAGTAATAATAATAAGAAAAATATTATTTGCTTAGTTCTTCTTTGCACCGTTTGCGATTCTTTTACTTTTAATATATATTTTACTCTTTAAATTTAAAATAAAATTTACATTCCTGGAAGAATCATGTGTAATAAAGCGCAAAAAGCATTAGAAAATTGTAATATAAGTTAAATCTTATTGTAAGACAATATTTTCTAAACATCTCCAAAAATTCTTTTTTAGCCTATTGTCATAAGAATATTAATTGAATAGTATGCAAAGCAACAATATTAGTTAGGTGCTCCGTATCCTTGATTATTTCTCCCAGTAACTTTTTCAGATAACTTTTAACGAATCCATTTTTGCGATTAAGATAGCCAAAAATTTCTTATAAAAAACCGGCGCAAAATATGAAAATTTTCGTAAAAGTTGCTTATAGCAAAAGGATTAAAAGTTATCCTTTTAAGTTATATATATATGTCAGAAAATTTTGATGCGCATTCAACTGTGGATTTTTTTTTTTTTTTTATAATTTAACTTTAAAAAATATCAACAAAGGAACTACTCAATTTGCTGTTTTAATTAAAATTTAAAGAAATGAGTTTTTAGTTTAAACATTCAAATTATTTTGCTTAATTTGAAGTTTTATTTTTGTGTTTTGCAATTTAATAGATAATTATAAAAAATAGTATAACGCTTTCAGAAAATGACAAAACATAAAGAGCTTAGTTTTGAAAAAGCAAAATAATAAAGCAATTTTTAATTTTAATAAATATTAAATAAAGATGCTTCTGCACAGGGGTGCAAAAATCTAGGCGCCAGCAGGCAGTTTCTCATCACAAAATTTATTTCGTTTTTCTTCGTCTAATATTTCGTGTAAAATTCCTACTAGAATGCTATTAAATTTTGAGCGAAAAAAACTTTAAAATTTTAGTGGTGAGAGACTACTTTCTGGCGCCTAGATTTTTGCACCCCTGCTTCTGCATATAATTAAAACATCTTATTCTCAGAATATGGACAAGGTTCGAAAAGTACCGAAGCAAAGCGGAGTGATATTTTGGTTCGTGAAATTATAAAAAATACAGGGCTCGCACGATTCCTAAAATTTTCATACTTTCCTACCACAATTTTAAGACGGTAATATTTATTGTATAATTCTATAGTAGATGTTAAGAGAATATTCTACAAAGATTTCTGATTTAAGATACTGGTAACAAAGTGCGCAAATTTCAGCAACGGTGCGAGCCCTGAAAATATTACGATTCGTGAAATCATGGTAAATATCGTTCCGATTCGTGCACTTTTTTTTTTTTTTTTTTTTTTTTTTTTTTTTTTAAGTCAGCAATAATTTTGAAGTAGAGTTCAAGTTTGTGGATTTTTCATTTTATGCCCTGAATATAAAGTATAATTTAAATAGAATCACTCAATTTTATTTAAGCGAAGTCTGTCTGAGTTTACAAATTTAATTAGGCTAAAAAAATCATCTTTCTATTGCACCTGCGCTTTAAAAAATAAATGAATATCAGGCAATGCGATTAAAAAAATTCTTACATTATTAGTTTCTAAGTTCAACTTATCCTTTAAAGAATATCTGGACATATCTATAATCAAGTAAAAAAAAAAAAAAAAAAAAAAAAAAAAAAACTAATAAATATGATTGTTAAAGAATTTCTAATCGATTTAAGAGTTATAATAATCGTTTTAGCTACTTTCAGCATCATCCTATCTAATTAAGTTTAAAATATGCGTAAGTTTATGCTATCGTAAAGAGAGAATACTAATTATATTACTGTATAGATACAGTATTTGATGGTCTTGCTAAGAAGTTTGCAACATTTCATCTCAAACATGTGTCTGCTACATTAGGTAGGCCTCAGTATATTATATTTATATAATAATCATAATAACAGCAAAAATAATAATAAAAATAGTAAATCTAGTACTACAAAGAAATGTTACAAAAATAATTCAATCTCCATATCTATACAAGTACAAAAATTAATAATATATAATGATGCAGAATTTCCAAGATATAAAATTAGAGAAATCTTGAAATTTTGTTTAACCCAAACTTTTGCTCAATGCAAGAATTTTAAAATAAAATAAAAAATGTATCGAGCAGCATATCAAAATAATTATAATATTTGATTAATGTTGAATATTAAAAATAATATACATTATGTAAAGGAAACAGGACAGCACATAAACAGATTTTCTGGACAAGCAAATGATATAAATAGGTTCAGTGTTCTCGCTGACATTTGACTAACGTTAGTAGTTTGGCAAATTAAAAATAACAAACATTCGCCAAATGAAAAAAGTATTAGCCAAATAGATTCGCCGTGTAGCACAAAAAAAAAAAAAATCTTTAATTTTTTAATATACACCCTTTTTTTTAATATGCTCTAAAATAACCTAAGTTTTTATAACTGCGAAAACGATTGTTATTATCTAATTTTAACTATCCGCTACAAGTATATGAATATGAAAATATGTATATATGCAAATATATGAAAAACGAAAAAGAAAAGAAAAGAAAGTATAGCAGTTTGGGGAATCTAATCGCTTGTTTACTCGCCAAATGGAAAATTTAGTCGCAATTTGGCGCATTGGCGAGCGACAGCGAGAACTCTGAATAGGTTACATTAACGAAATCGGGATTATATTATAAATAACAGCACAGATTTTCGTTTACCGTACAAATATCTAAAATGATTATGAATTTCTTACACAATAAAATGTGTTATTTTACTTACTTCTCAAAATTGTATAAATCACTTATATTAATAGTCGTAATTATTTTCTATTATTAGACGTTTCTATAAATAGTCGTAAACGTCTGTCTGTCTGTGCGCAAAAACCTTTGAAGCCGAAAAAACCTTTTTCCTATTTGACGCAGAAAAACACAAAATATATGTAAAAAAGCTAATTTTTCGGTGTACCCTAATATGTCTGTCTAGAAAAAATCCGGCAGTAATTAGCGACGAAATTAATTAAAAAGCTTTTTTTTAATTAATTTCAGCTTAATTGGGTCCAAAGTAGGTGTCAACGGAATTTATGTGCTAGGCAAATCTTTAAAAAGCGATATCTTTCGTTCTAAAAAAGCCACTAACACGCAAGGTGCACGAGAAATTGTGAAATTGAAAGAGCTTTCCGAAATTCTAATAGTTATTTTTACAACCCGATTGTTTCTCGAAATGTACTTAAAAATCGATTAAAAATTCATTTTATTTCATTAATTTTTTCAAAGTGTAAGTAGACGCCTGTCTGAAAGGAATTGAAATCATTTTACCACAGCTGCGCTATCACGTGACATCTGTTACTAGGAGATTTTTGAGTAATTAAATATAAACATTATTACGCAAACTGTTTGAACTTCCACATACATAATAAAACATGATGTTAAATGTTTAAGAAAAAGGATGCCACGTCGAATACCACTATTTTCTAATAGTAATTTTTGTAAAAATGCTAAATTCTTGTTGGAACTGCTTGAAACTTTGTGATAGTTTATGACACATGATATAAATTTATATAAAAAAGTCACATTTCGGGAGGGAAGAGGGGGGGGGGATGCGAACAAAATCAAGAAATATAACAGAAATTCTAGGTTGATCTATTTGAAACTTTAAGAAAGTTTATTATGCATGATATAAATTTCTAAAAAAGTATTTTACGTTAAATGCCACTATTTACGAATAGTAATTTTTGCAAAAATCTCAAATTCTTGCTTTAAAGCACCACGACCTCGACTAACATAGCTAATGATAGATTGTTTAACGAAGTTTCATACCGATACAGTTTTGTTAAAAATAGAGCGCTCTCTAGTAATTGAGAGAAATGTGGAACTAATGTAATGCGAATTATTTAAAACTAGCTGGCTTCGTCCGCTATCGGATTGCCATAGGCAATGGGGATACTGTGCGTGTTTCATTCGCTTCAAGGTTCGTTCGAAAAAAAATGTTACATTCGGCATTGTGTGCGCAGCACGCCTGCTATACGTTCCCGTAAGCATATAGAACGCGATTCGAGTTTCGTTCGCTTTGAAGTTCGATCGAAAAAGAATAGGGCATCTGGCAGTGTATGCGCAGCACACCTAGTATACGCTGCCTACGGCAGCGGGGACGCGGTTAGTTTGTCATTCGGATCTACAATTTATGTGAATTCAAGGGCGCCGATTGAAGAATTTGGAAGTGCATCAGCATGGGCAGCATGACTGCTATACCACTATTCGAAATTCGTTCCCTTCGAGATTTCATATAATTAGTGGCCCCGGTAAAAAGGAGGGGCTCTCTGCACGCCTGCTATACAGTGACATATTCAGCAGGGACACGGTTCAGCGTTCGTTCGCTTCGAGGTTTTATAATAAAGGAGAAGGCCACCAGCGGGTTGGCACTGTGTGCACAGCACGCCTGATGTACCGTACTGTAGGCAGAGGGGACACCGTCCGAGGTTCGTTCAGTTCAAATCGTCCGAGGAAATTTCATGTTATTACAAGTCCCGATAAAATTCGGTCGTTCGTGCGTAGCACTACTGCTATACACTGTAGTGGGCAGCGAGGGCACGATTCAAATTTTGGTCGAAAACAAGGGGTATATTCGGAAGTGCGTGTGCAGCGCGCATTCTATACGGTGCCGTATCCAGCAGGGACACGGTTCGTTCGCTTCGAGATTTACGTATAAAGGGATGGTGATTTTACGGTGAATTTTTATGGTTTTTATGGTGATCTTACAAAGTGTTTTACTTTATTTATAAAGGGAGGGACCCGCTAGCGGGAGAAGCAAGCTACTGCAGATTAATATTTGGTGTATCTTGGACCGCGTATAAGGGCCACCGGGCCACATGCGACTCGCCGGCCTTACACAGAGTATAGCTGGGCCTCGCTAAACAATCATACACCGTTTCGGTTGAGTAGGAATAATTAAACTGGAATATTAAAACACTATTAGTCAATTATTAATGTATTTCTCAATTTCATTTACATAAAAAAATTGAAGAGTTACGTGATCATACTTACATATTCAGATTAATCAAAATCTGTAATTAGAATTGCAGACGTATGCATTATATAATTCTTTTGCATACTTTAATAGATAAAGATGAGACGGAATTTCAGTAATCGATAAAGAAAATTTTTCTCGTCTGAAAATTTCTACAAAAAAGAGAAAAACAAAACAAAGGAAGGCTCAAGTGAATATATTAATGCTGTTATAAAATTGTTCTTACGATTTTCTATGCTGAATAAATAATTTATAGCATAAAAAGTAATTGCTGCATCTATTCATAAGGTTATTTTATATAACGCTTAAAGTAATGTACTAATTTCTAAGAATAATTTACTCATATTATCTCATATCTGTCAAATTAAAGAGATTGAATACATTTTCATTTTAAAAAATTTCACAATATTTTACAGTGATCTAATAATAATAATAATAATGTTTTAAATTATTGAGCTTTTAGAAAAAATGTGTGATATCAGTTTGTAAAGATTCAATTAAATTTTTAGATGCATTCCTAATTATATATTCCTTGTCTGGTGTTCGTCTGACCGCATATAACGGCTCCTAATTTATCCAATTAATGGTTGAAATTTATTATACATAATAGCTACGATTTTAGATTAGTCGTACGATTACATATCGTACGATCCATCTAAAAACATATTTTTAATTATAGTCATATTAATTACTAATTTCAATTAATAAATTGCTTCTATATTATGATAACTGCCAAATAAAAGTGGATTTCTATTCAAAAATAAAATATTTCACCCTGTTCTGCAGGTACCTGCAGATAAAATGATATGAAGTTAATTATTTGGTTTTATAAATGAAGATTTGATAAATGAAGTTAATTATTTGGTTTTATTAAGGTTTTGTTATTTGAGTATCGGAAAATTCAATTTAATCTTCAAGATGAATAGAAGAAGAGCCCTAAAATATAACGATTAAATTATAATCGATTAAACTGTTAAATGATTTAGGACTTCACACTTCCACTTCAGAATCAACTCCGTTGTTCCACAGTGTTTTAACAAGCATTTTTATTTAATGAGAAAAGAAAGCAAGTAACGCAAAAATAATAAAAATAATAAAACAACCATGAGATCAGGTCTATAAATACAAATCAAAATCATCTTATGTGAACATCTGTAAACATTTTACTTTCATTCAACAAATATTAATAAAATTTATTTTATACATAATTACAATAATAAAAACATATATTCTCTTTTAAATTGAGATTTAGTACATTTATTTAGTTATTTGAAGTTTAAAAGTAACATTACGACGTTAAGCTAAAACAGATTTAATAAAAAAAAATACCAAAACAAAACACATTTTCCTTTGAAATTTGAGATTGATTACGATTAAATGGTACGTTACATGCTTAAATAGAGATAATAAAAGGGGACTTGAACTAGTGCAAAAGATAAATGCCTGTTCTTTGGAAAATATACTATTTACGTTATTGTCGAGTTTGTGTAAATAAATTGTTTAATGCATTTTCCTTAGTACTTTCGATCTTTCTAGTAGATATTTAGCAGCTATTAATGAAATTTATTACACGGTTTTTATTGCTCAACATAGCTTGAAAACATTTAAAGTATAAAAATAAACTATAGAATTGATGTTAATTTGGATTTCGGAGGAGAGTTTGTAAAGGAAGAATTATCAGAAGGTTTAAAGATAAGATGTTATTGACATACTTATGCTAATATTCTAATAGCTGAAAACATTATCTTTTTGCGAACTAATTTAAAATGAATGTACAGCCGCGGAAAAAAGTAAACATCCTGTACTAATTCCTCAATAAATTATCATAGAAGAAAGTTACTGGTACCAAATGATTGGAAATAAAGTCTACTTTTATATAATGTATACAAAATTTGCTTAGTGGGTCATCTACATATTAAAATAAACCCAAACTTCATTTTCTTCAATAGCAATACCCTATTTAAATAAATATTTCATATCTTCGGTTCAAATTATGTCTCGACATCGAATTTCAAGTAATTTGAATGGTAAGTTTTTGAAATATAAATATTCAAAATTTAGTGCTTCTAATGTAAAATTATATTTTCATACATTTATTATTAACTCATGAAATTATATTCCTAGTGTGATAACTTTTAGTGTATCAATAATACTAAAATATCCAAGCATTAACTACGTTGAATAATTTTATGCTATGGATTAAGAAATAAATATTTCAACAAATTATGAATTGCAACCTACAATTTTTTGATGGATTTGATTTATTAACTTCTACTTCATGGCAATCGGAAATTTTAAATTCGTTTTCCAAGTAGTTTTCAAATTATGTTTAAAAAGGTAAAAATGATCATTTAAGGGACCGCCTACGACAGAAGTGACTGTATAATATGAAATTTCTTAAGGGGACTTAGGGGTTGAAAAGTTTTCAAAAAATCGATTATTTTATGATCTAGTTTGATTATTCAATTACAGTCGAACCTCTATATAACGAAAATCCATACATCGAATTTCTCCATATAACGAATTTTTAGTAAGAACGGTCCCCTTTTCGCATGATTACATTAAAAACAGACTCTATATAGCTAAATATCTATCTCCATATAACGAATTTTTTCATAAATTGATCTTAATTTATTCAGTTTTAAAAAAGCTTCGAAATCATATGGAATCAATTTTCCATCACTTATTTTTGATTTATCGTTCAGTGGAGAGGGTTTTTTTTTTAATAAATATTACTTCTCTCCTTATTCTTTAAATCTAACAAGTTCATCCCACCTCCCACACACCTTTCAACATCCTTCTCAAAACACAGTCAATTGAATTGTTACACATATAAGAGAGGAATCAATGAGAGCACATAAGAGAGACCTTCAAATGGAGGAAAATATCAACTACAATTTTTCATTCCTTGCTGAAATTTGAGAATTTTTTTTTGAGAGCGTAACAATTGTAATTTTAAAATCAAAACAACAAAAAATTACAGATTTCTTCCTCTGAAATTTATGTAAGTATTCCTCATTTGATTTTCATTAAGCTTTCAAATAAATGTCTTTTCTCTTTTTTGAAACTGCTTAAATAAGTAAGAAATAAAATGTTAGGTTAATATATACTTTTAAACATTTCAAATTCTTAATTAAAAAGATCAAAAATAATATTTGTTCAAAATTTACATATTAAATACTATTTTTAACATCATACTCTATACATCGAATTTCTCTATATAACGAATTTTTTACTGGAACGATGGATTTCGTTATATAGAGGCTCGACTGTATTTCTTAACTCAATGTAAAAGACCGCATAAAAATATTTGCATTTTTAACGGAGTTATAAGCATTTATGTATCAACACTTTCATAGCTGCACCCATATAATTTCAACTTTAAGTTGCGTTTTCTCAAAACTTGATTTTTGACGTATAACACCAAGATTTAAAAAAAAAAAAAAAAAAAACTATTTGATGGAATAGCTTAAATTTTTTTGCATGCATGTAACATTATTATCTATAGAATGAATTAATATAGTTTAGATAGTTTAATATTTTGAATATTTTTAATGAAAAAAAAAGTTGTAATTTTTAGGGGGTTTTAAAATTTTTAAGTTTGAGAGTTTTTTTTAATAATGTTTTTTTCGAGTGATTGTTATATCCTTAATTCATTCTGTAGAGTAAAATTTTCTGATCATTTTAAAGCAAAAATTAGGTTCTTAAGTCAATTCAACGTTAAGATATCTTGGTGTTGGTAATATAACACATAATTTTTTTTCGAAAATTGTGTTACATAAATTTTGCTATATTACTTATTATATTACATTGAAGTACTTCATTTTATAATTTTATAAGACTACAAACATACCTTTAAAATATCACAAAGTTTAAATTAATTATACTGAATACTTCTGTTTTTATACGGACTCTAAGAGAGAGCTCTGTTTACATGTTTTTCCGTATCGATCAACCCCTGAGCCCCCTTAAGCTATATCCTGTAATATAATAGTTTTCAATGACTGCTTGAGTAAGGACTAAGATGCCTTGATCAAGAAGACAGTTCTCGAAGGGAGATAGAGGTTTCATCCATGTGTTTAACCCCTTAAAGGCCCCTGTCCTCGCCCGAGGAAACGCTCGCGAGCTAATGCTATTCCGATGGGGAGGTATTTTTCTAATAACTCTTTCGCATTTTGACATTTTTTAATATATTTTTTTTTTTTTTTGCATTGGATAGCTGAGGTGCATGCCGACATCGCTCTTTTTTTACATTGTCGATTTTGATTGCAGATATATTTTTTTTAAAAACACTTTCACTTTCGAAACCGGTTTTGAAAGTGAAACTAACTTTATAAAAAAATATCTAAAACCAAAATCGAAAAAGTAAATAAGGAGTGATGTCGGCATGAGCCTCAGCTATCCAATGAAAAAAAAAATAGAATAAAAAAAAAATAAAATAAAAACTTAAAAATGTCAAAATGCGAAAGAGTTATTAGAAAAATGCTTCCCCATAGGAATAGCATTAGCTTGCGAGCGTTTCCTAGATCAGGGACAGGGGTATTAACCCATTAACGCCCGAATTATTTTCTTCGCTAAAATTTAAATTTTGTATTTCCCACAACTTTTAAAATCAAATTAACTTTTATCTAAATTTATCGAGGATTCTGTCTCGTGAAAGAAGGTACATATTTATCTTCCTCTTTACTGGTGGGAAAACCGCTTTCTTGCTGTTTTTGTAACCGTCCTCAAAAGAGGACGCTGGGCGTTAATGGGTTAACTGATTTGTCCCGAACGCCGTTTGGGAAAGACGAATTAGCTTATTTCACCATTTAAAGCTTTTTGACACCACTATTATTTTTAAGAAAATTTTCATAGTGTTGAAAGGCGGAAATGTGTAGACTAAATTTTACGAACATTTTATTTAAATAATAGTGGTGTGAGTCTGCTATTTTCAATTTATTGAACGGAAAAGAATTAACCAGCTAACCCCTTGGGGACGAGCGACCTGCATTCGTGACACAAAAAGGCTCAAGAATCCTTGTTTATCCCCACCAGCGAAATTATACTGTAAAATTTACCTTTTGTAATCGGAGAATTTTGTCGATTTAATAAGACACAAATTTCTTTTTTTAAAAACCGGTGACAAAGCATTAAAAATTTCGCAAAAGGCTCCCGTCGCGAAGGGGTTAAGGAGTTAAGGTGGAAAATTATGTCTTTTAAGTAAATTTTGACCAAAATTTCACTTC
Source organism: Maratus speculifer (assembly GCA_964019185.1). Classification (NCBI taxonomy): domain Eukaryota; kingdom Metazoa; phylum Arthropoda; class Arachnida; order Araneae; family Salticidae; genus Maratus; species Maratus speculifer. The sequence goes on from OZ025295.1 coordinate 347,830,461, forward strand.
TTCGTTACCTAGGTTATCATGTGAGGATTTCCATTGTTTTCCTCATAAAAACTAAACGATTCTATTTTTTTACATTTTGACTTCATTTGTTAATAGCTGAATGTGATGATGAAATATGTGAAATCTTTGAAGCGCAACCCAGTTTTTAAAATCTAACTCAGAATGCGTAATTATGAATATCATAATTACCTAAGTAAAATTGTAATACTTTGTGCGAATTTCAATAAATAAGTTAAAAAACTACCACATTATAACCCACAAATTTCATAAAAAACACAAACCACCGAAAGAATTTCATACGCCTTTTCAAGGATGCCTTGATCCCCTTCCTCAGCGAAGAAAAAAAATATGAAATGGGTTTATAAAAACCCGGCTCGGTTATAGCCCCGAGTACTGGCTGTGGAATGATTGGAAATGTGTCAGCAAAGAGTTTAAATACAAAAAAGAAATAACGTAACTGTCCGGAAATAGCTAGAAGTGAAAGTCACTTGGCAAGATTTCTCTACAATTCTGAAAGAAAAGGAGTGCTAGCCATATTGTTTACTAAAGTACAGCTATTTTTATGAATATTATAAGCTTCGTAAAAGTTTATGTCTAAAGTGGAACTACATTTTTGAATTAATTTTGCATCTTTATAGTTAAAGTGATGGTTAAATTTCCAGCAATGTTTAGCTATTGTAGATTTTTTACATTCCTGCTTTGAGACATAATTACGTTGTTCTTTAAGTCTAATTCTTATTGTACGCTTCGTTTACCCAATGTAAGGAAGGCCACACTGACAAAAAGCTCTGTATATACCCCAGTAATCATGATCGTCAACTGGATCTTTGAGATTAGAAAAAGTGACTTTATTAGTTGGAGAGAAAACAACCTTGAAATTAAATCTATTGAGAATCTGCGAAATTTGTGTGCTGACTTTAGGAAAATAAGGTAATACAATAACATTTTTAAAATCTTTATTTATTACAGTAGAATCAGAGACAATTGGAAGCTTGGATAAAATACTGTTAATGATATTGAGACTAAATCCGCGATCGATGTCAATTGCTTTAATGTAGTTAATTTCACAATTATATAACTCAGAGTTAGAGCAAATATTACGGGCACGGAAAATCAGTGTATTGAATGCAGCATGTTTCTGGTGGGGGGGGGGGGGGGTGTTGGAATTATAATGAGGGAGTAAACTGACAGAAAAAGGTTTTCGATAAACTGTTGTCAAAAATTCAGAAGTACAGTAGAACCCCGCTAATCCGGACCCCATTAATCCGGATCTCCGGATATTTCGGATCGGTTTGGTCATTTTTTTTTCAAGTTTGAGAATCGATTGGCTAATCTCCATAACATTAACTTGTTTCATCGTCGTATTCTGAATAAAAAACTTTTTCTGAAATCTTTTCGAAAGTCTTTTCAAGTTTGAGAATCGATTGGCTAATCTCCATAACTTTAACTTGTTTCATTGTCGTATTCTGAATAAAAAACTTTTTCTGAAATCTTTTCGGAAGTATCAAACAAAGTAAACATTTTTACTGTCTCTAAATATTCAATAAATTTAACATAATAGTGATTTTCTGTAAGTATGTTTTATTTTATTTTATTTTTTTCTATATCTCCGGATAATCCGGATTTTCGATAATCCGGACTGGGTCTGGGCGCAATTAATCCGAATTATCGGGGTTTTACTGTATTACGAATTGCCAAAACATCCAGAAAAGCCAGCCGTTGTTGAGTTTAAATTTCAAAAGTAAACTGAATGCAAGGGTCTATTGAATTGAATAAATCGAGTATAGCGTTATCATTACGTGTAGATAAATCAAGTAATTACTTGATCTCATTTCTACCATTTCAGTAATATTTTAAATAACAGTATTCTATCCTCTGTTCGAAACGAAATGGGGTTACAAATGATTCAATTTTAAAAATGGTAATTACAAACCTATTAATAACTTCATTTGAATATTAATATTCCAATCTCTAAAACTAATTTATTCGCATTTAAGAATACAAGATAATAATAATATATTTACATTTAAATGTGACCTTTCATACGGTTTTTTCGTCACCTGAATCTCAAACATATCACTACTTTCATTATATCAAGCCACTATAATAGACAAAAGTTAAAAAAATAAAGATGCAATATCCAAATTCTCATTGGTTGCTATTAAATTGTGAATTGTATGCGTAAATAGTTGGCTAAAAGGAGACTGAGTTAGTAAAGAGATAAATAAATTGCTCTTTCGAAAATGTTTAGTTTACTCTTTTATCAGATTGGTGTTAAGATTGCTTAGCTATTTTTCTTTTGTCTCTTTATTAAATTAACAACTATTAAATAACTTTATTGTACAGATTTGTAATGTAGCCTAAAAGCTTTTAAAGAATAGAAAAATATAAATGTGACCTTTATATTTGTATAAGTTGTAAAATATATTTTATGGAAATTTTATCAGCATATGTTTTGGGGTAGTAATTTGTTTATATCCCAGTACAGTACAAATTACCTCTGGGTAGTTCATTATATTTCTGCAACATAAAAGCTATATAAGTGTGTCAAATCAAATGTCTAATTTACACTATTATCGGATTAGTGTAAAGATTGCTTAGGTATTTTTCTTTTCTCTCTTTATTCGATATTTAACAGCTATTAAATTACTTTATTGCGTAGTTTTGTAATGTAGCCTAAAATCATTTAAAGAATAGAAAAATATAAATGCAACCTTTATCTTTGAGTAAGTTGTGAAATGCATTTAATGGAAATTTTAGCTATAGATGTTTTAATTAGGGATAGTTATTTGTTTATATCTCAATGCAACACCTCTGGATATCTCATAATATCTGTAACATAAAAGCAATATATTTGAATATAATACACGTATTTGTAAGAGTATAATCATGAACTTCGATTCCAAATTTATAACATTATGAGACGTTTAATTCTTTCCTATCTCAATAACCTCAATTTATCCAATATTTGATTGTTAAAAAATTCTTGTTTCCTTTTAAATGTTTTAACTAAGCGTCTTTAAAGCATGTAAGTAATAACGAATACAGTTCTTTCGAAAAACAAAAACTTAAAAATTCATTTAAAAATAAAGTAAATATCAATTGTAATGTCAACTTCTATTATGATTTACTTGTTTGGGTTCAGTTCTCGCAGATTCGCGAAGGAGATGAGGTCAAACTAATTTTAAAAACTAAACGTCAATGGAAAAAAAAAAAAAAAAACTGTACAGCTAAAATAATTTGCTCATTGTTGGTGGCCTTCATTATCAAACTAAAGAATATATGCACTTAAAACAAACTTCTTATGATTCGATTGCGCGACTGCATATAATGTTAGATTTCGATAAAATACAACGCTAAAGATTCCAAAAATACTATGTTAATGAAGATTAATTCGAGGCAAAATTAAATGCAGATTTCCCTGTAATTTTCAAATTCTTTTTCCCTAAGAGAAAAATTATAATGAATACCTAAAATATCTCAATTTAAAGTGATAAATAACAACAACAAAACAATCGTCAGCTCAAGTAGAAAATATTAATAATGAACTTTTTTGTACTTATAATCTAATCCCTGGAAATATTTTATTCTCATTTAAGAAATGTAAAAAAAAAAAAAAAAAATCAATGTATTTAAATTAAAATGTGATGTTTCACATTGTTATTTAGTTACATGAAATTGAAAAATATGGTGACTTTTACTGCATTAAGTCACTAAAACAAACAAGAAATAGATAGATAAATCTCCAAAGTCTAATTGATTGCTATTAAGTGGTGCATTGTAAATGGGTGGCAAAATGGAGCTTAATTTAGTGTAAAGATAAATAACTGCGCTTTAGAAAATGTTCAATTTAGACTCTTGTCGGGTTGGTGTAAAAATATTACTTAGATCCTTTCCTTTTGTCTTTACTATTCTTTATCAGATATTTAATAGCTATTAAAGTAATTTGCAGCGCAGTTTTCAGAAAGTAATATAGTGGCCTAAATACATTTAGCGAAGATAAATATTCATTCATATTTGTTTAAGTTTTAAAGGGTCATTCTGGTCGAAAGGCTAAATCTTGCGCATTTTAATAACCTTGATTAAAAGAAAGAAAAAATAAATAAATAAGTTATAACCTGGTTATTGTCGGGATAAAAAAAAATGTGTTCTGGTTGACACGATTTCAACTTTTTTGCCAAATTTTACGTTTTGAAATAAAGAAAATTGTCGAAACAATCTCCTTCAGCTGAAAAATATGGTCACGATGTGAAAACCACAAAAGTCGTCTAAAATTAAAAGAAAAAGATAAAATCAGTTTTATCTCGAAAGTCTAACTGATTAAATGTTTCATTATAGGAATAAATGGCTGGTAAAAGAGAACTTAAACTAGAACAAAATACAAATATATGTAATTAGGAAAATCACTTAGTTTTCTTCCGGCGCTATTTTCTAATTAGTGTAAATAGATTGACCAGCTATTTTTGCGATTCTCTTTCAGATGTTTAGCAGCTATTAAAGAAATTTATTGCATTGATTTCTGTATCTAATGTAGCATATAAACATTTAAGAAGTAAAAAATAATAAAGATGTAAATTTTATCTTCGTTTAAATTTTAAAAGGTGTTTTAACCCTTTTCGGCACACTGTGCCCGGTCTGGGTCACCTAATTTTAAATCCAAACTTGCAAATGGCACCAGTAATATTTAAGTAAAATTTTGCTTTTACAATCAAAGCTTAAATTAAGGAATTCAAAATATTTAAAAAATTCGTTTGTGAATTCTGGTGTCAGTCGATAATTTCCCATTTTAGTACAGATTTTGCCCGTGCCGGAAAGGGTTAACCTCTTCGCTACTGGCGATTATTACAGTATTTTTAATTATTACTGAATTATTTCTTCTCTCGTTTGACTTCAGAACGAGATTTTTGTTTTATTTTCATTAGCTCGAATCTTAGAATTCGAAACATAAAATTCTTATATCGAAATTTCATTTATATTTGAGTATCATTAATAAAATGGGACAAAACTGATGTACCCATTTGGGTACTCAGGGACTGAAGAGGTTAAAGAATCAACAGATTTTTAGGGGAACGATTATGTTTACTTACTAAAGTTGTATTGTTATATCTAAAAATATATTATTATCATTTAAAAATTTGGTGTTAAGATTACTGAACATTTTTCAATTTGTACTGTTGTTAAATATATTTTAAGAAAAAAAAAATGCTGCTAGAAACAAATTGCGCAAAAAACAAATGATACAGCGTTTCACAATTACTCGAAAAATTGAAATTGTGTCAGACTCACCGAAGATTGAGTGATATACTTATTTTGAAAAATAAATTAAATTATTGTCATTAAAAGTAATTTTACAAAATCTTGTGTATTTATAATTTCTCTGTTACTTAAATGAATCTCTGTTTTTGAAATATCTGCTTTTATACAAGACTTAAGATAATGGATCACCCATAGATTCCTGTAATTTCACAGAAAATCTTTTCTAACAGTGTAGCTAAAAATAGAAAATAGTGACTCTTTTATTTCGCATAATTGACAACTTTATTTCCAAACATAAATTTGCATAAAATCCCCAATATGCTTCTTTTCATCGTGTCCAAATTTCTTCCGCTACATCTGAAATGTAACGTAATTCGAGGATTTTAATTATCAATATCACGTGAAATTTTTATCGATATTCTGGAAATGAACCGTTTCATTGAATAAATACTTCTGGCTGAAATAGCTATTTTTAAATATATCGATATTTTGCTTTGAACCTCTTTCTTTTCTAAATCTTGTGTCGCAATACCTTTCTCACGGCAAGCAGCTACAATATTTGGATTCGGTGTGTTTAATCAGACGAGGTTACTCATGCTCAAATACCATCCTGTCATCGATTTTGAAATTGTCATTTGGGGCCCTTTCCTTATTTAAATTTCGGATGTCTTCGGTTTAAAGAAATTTTGAATTACTACATTTTATCTGCGTTTTGGCTTTTAGTTTTTTGTTATAGGATTGGGAATTTAATTTATTATTATTTTATTAGAAATATTAAAAAAGAAAATTTAATTTAAAAATTATTTCCTTTTTCTTTTTCTAAGTGACAATAATTTAGAAAGGGAAAAAAAATCTCCTCGTCATTATTGGGGATTTTTATTGATTTTTCTCCGCTAAATCATAAATGTGGACCTGTTATTAGAAGACCTGTTATTAGAAGGTCATATAGCACACTCGGTAGGGTGCCCTTTCAAGAGGTTTAGGTGTCAAACCCCAACTAGGCTAGAAACAAACTGCGTAAAAAATAAATGATACAGCAGTTTATAATTACTCGAAAAATTAAAATTATTTCAGGCTCACTCATAATTGAGTGATTTACTAATATTAAGAACTAAATTAAATTATTGTCATTAAAAGTAAATTTAATGAGTCTTGTGTACTTTTAACGATGTTTACTTACAGACTCTATTGTAAATTTACCGAATAATTTCTCTGTTATTTAACAGAATCTCTTTTTTTCTGATCTCTGTAATTTTAAATAAGACTTAAAATAATAGATTACCCTTACATTCTCTGTAATTTCACAGAAATTTTTTTAACCGTGTAAATAAAAATAAACAAAAGTGACTCTTTTATTTCGCAGAATTAATTGGCAGTTTCATTTCAAAATAAAAATTTGCAGAAGATCCCCAATATTCTTCTTTTCATCGTGTCCAAATTTCTTCCGCTACATCTGAAATGTAACGTAACTCAATATCACGTGAAAATTTTATCGATATTCTTCAAATGAACTGTTTCATTGAATAAATACTTCTGGGTGAAATAGCTATTTTTAAATATATCGCTATTTTGTTTTGAACCTTTTTCTTTTCTAAATCTTGTGTCGCAATACCTTTCTCATGGCAAGCAGCTACAATATTTGGACTCGGTGTGTTTAAGCAGACGAGGTTACTCATGCTCAAATACCATCCTGTTATCGATTTTGAAATTGTCATTTGGGGCCCTTTCCTTATTTAAATTTCGGATGTCTTCGGTTTAAAGAAATTTTGAATTACTACATTTTATCTGCGTTTTGGCTTTTAGTTTTTTGTTATAGGATTGGGAATTTAATATATTATTATTTTATTATAAATATTAAAAAAGAAAATTTAATTTAAAAATTATTTCCTTTTTCTTTTTCTAAGTGACAATAATTTAGAAAGGGAAAAATAATCTCCTCGGCATTATTGGGGATTTTTATTGATTTTTCTCCGCTAAATCATAAATGTGGACCTGTTATTAGAAGACCTGTTATTAGAAGGTCATATAGCACAGTCGGTAGGGTGCCCTTTCAAGAGGTTTAGGTGTCAAACCCCAACTAGGCTAGAAATAAACTGCGTAAAAAATAAATGATACAGCAGTTTATAATTACTCGAAAAATTAAAATTATTTCAGGCTCACTCACAATTGAGTGATTTACTAATATTAAGAACTAAATTAAATTATTGTCATTAAAAGTAAATTTACTGAGTCTTGTGTACTTTAAACGATGTTTACTTACAGACTCATTGTAAATTTACCGAATAATGTCTCTGTTATTTAACAGAATCTCTTTTTTTCTGATCTCTGTAATTTTAAATAAGACTTAAAATAACAGATTACCCTTACATTCCCTGTAATTTCACAGAAATTTTTTTAACAGTGTAGATAAAAAAAGAAAAAAAAAAGTGACTCTTTTACTTCGCAGAATTAATTGGCAGTTTAATTTCAAAATAAAAGTTTGCAGACGATACCCAATATTCGTCTTTTCATCGTGTTCAAATTTCTTCAGCTACATCTGAAATGTAACGTAACTCAAGGATTTTAATTATCAATATCACGTGAAAATTTTATCGATATTCTTCAAATGAACTGTTTCATTGAATAAATACTTTTGGCTGAAATAGCTATTTTTAAATATATCGATATTTTGCTTTGAACCTTTTTCTTTTCCGAATCTTGTGTCGCAATACTTTTCTCGTGGAAAGCAGCTACAATATTTGGATTCGGTGTGTTTAAGCAGACGAGGTTACTAATGCTCAAATACCATCCTGTTATCGATTTTGAAATTGTCATTTGGGGATCATTCCTTATTTAAAATTTGAATGTCTTCGGTTTAAAGAACCACTACACCGGTTTAAAGAATTACTACATCTTAACTGTATTTTGACTTTTAATTTTTGTTATACGATTAGAAATTGAGAAACCAGTGGTTAAATTGTCTTGTTTCTATTGGTTTATTTTGTGTCGGACGATTATCTACTCGAGGGATATAGGCCCAGGTGGAGAGTGCCTTTCGTGGGGTCTTTCTAAGGGTACCTAATCCGTATTTATGCAAAGTTCGAAGAAAACCACGAAAACTCCGAACGGATAGGCCGACAGCCGCGATTGGGTTCGAACCCAGCACCTGCCGTCTACCAGTTGAGAGGTCAGAAACTCTCGGTTACTAGTGGGGCACCCTCGTGTTTCTATAAATACTTTTATGAATGATTTCACAATATTTCTAATCATTAATTCATATTAGATGTAAATTCTATACATAAATATTTTATGCACTATAAGGCCATTAATGATCGGACACTTTCAATTTTAGACCTTTTTGTCGTATATTTAAAACTATACTTGTTGGATTGTTCTAGAATTTCAGGATTATAAAAATTATTGTTGACCTGTAATTATAAACGTCCATTTGATAAGGAAGACAAAAGTGTTCTCAACTCCCCTGCTTAACCCTTTAACGATCAAAGCATTTTCATTGCTAAGATGTCGAAATAAATGAATGACACCGGTAATTATGAACAAATATATTTCTAAATAAGAAAACGTGATTTATCACATACAAAATAAGAGGGCTATTTTTAGATAAAAATACCGGTGTCAGTGTTGAATATCGGAATTAAAATTTTGTGGTTTCGTGGCGAAACCAATGAACGTTAAAGGGTTAACAAGCGCAAAATGTTCTGACGCATTTACAAATTCATTTTTTGACAGAAAGGAATGGAATATGAAGGACTGACTATAGAAGTGATAGCGAATCTAACTTAGTTTTTTCCATTTTTTGATAATTAAATTACCTATCGAGTTATACGCTATTTCGATCATGTGATCACGCAATTTTCTAACTTTGTAAGACTAGAGAAACTTGACTCTTTTATTCGCATAATCAATTGGGAGTTTTATTTCAAAATATAAATTTGCAGAAGATCCCTAATATTCTTCTTTTCATCGTATCCAAATTTCTTCCGCTACATCTGAAAAGTAACGTAATTCAAAGATTTTAATTATCAATATCACGTGAAATTTTTATCGATATTCTTGAAATGAACCGTTTCATTGAATAAATACTTCTTGCTGAAGTAGCTATTTTTAAATATATCGATATTTTGATTTGAACCTTTTTCTTTTCTTAATCTTGTGTTGTAATACCTTTCTCACGGCAAGCAGCTACAATATTTGGATTCGGTGTGTTTAAGCAGGCGAGGTTACTCATGCTCAAATACCATCCTGTTATCGATTCTGAAATTGTCATTTGGGGTGCTCATTCTTTATTTAAAATTCGGATGTCTTTGGTTTAAAAATTTCGGAATGCTTCATTTTAACTGTATTTTGGCTTTAAACTTATTGCGAAAGAATTAGAGTGTTGCATTTACATAAAATGTTTTAGGATTATTTCTCGAAATTTATAATCGCTCATTAGTATTGTATGTAAATCGTATACATAAATGAAGCAATGGCATAGACAAGATAGTAAGTCAAGAAAAATCGATTTCGAGATTTCTAATAGACGGAGTAGTAAAAATTGTTCAAAAAAAGTATGTTAAAAATAAATAAATGATCTAAATATTCAGAGAAATTAATATTCAGGAATCGCGTTATATAGAGAAAATTTTATTGTTCCTGTCAGAACCCTTAACTCCTTGATGAGAGACCAGTATATGTGCCGCAAAAAACGCTTAGCATCCTTGATCATTCTCATCGGTAAATTTTGTCTTATTTAATCCGCGTATTTTCCTAATTCAAATATGCAAAATTTTCTGTTCTAAAAACCAATGAAAAAAGACGTTCGTCCTGAAGAAGTTAATCATTAATCATCAGGATTTTTTAGTTAACATATGCTATTTTTTTAACAGTGCTGTTAAAATTAAAGAAACTTAACTATTTTACTTAGCATAGTTAATAGACAGTTTCAAAATATAAATTTGCAGAAGATCCCCAATATTCTTCTTTTCATCGCGTTCAAATTTCTTTCGAAACATCTGAAATGTAACGAAATTCAAGGATTTTAATTATCAATATCTCGTGAAATTTTTATCGATATTCTGGAAATGAACCGTTTCATTGAATAAATACTTCTGGCTGAAATAGCTATTTTTAAATATAGCAATATTTTGCTTTGAACCTTTTTCTTTTCCGAATCTTCTGTCGCAATATATTTCCGCGTTATTTTGTTAGAGAAAATGTTATTTCATTTAATCTGAACATTTTTGCGATTTAACTCAACAACATTTTATCTAAGATAATACTGGTGTGAAAAAATGCGGAAATCTCATCCCTAAAATTGAATTTATTATTTTTTTTTATTAGAAATATTAAAAAAGAAAATTAATTTAAAAATTATTTCCTTTTTCTTTTTCTAAGTGACAATAATTTAGAATGGGAAAAATGATCTCCTCGGCATTAGTGGGAATTTTTATTGATTTTTCTCCGCTAAATCATAAAAGCTAGATTTTGAATAAAATATTAGAAGGTCATATAGCACAGTAAGTAGGATGCCCTTCCACTCTCAAGAGGTTTCGGTGTCAAACCCCAAGTACGCTAGAAACAAACTGCGTAAAAAGTAAATGATACAGCAGTTTATAATTACTCGAAAAATTAAAATTATTTCAGGCTTACTCATAATTGAGTGATTTAATAATATTAAGAGCTAAATTAGATTATTGTCATTAAAAGTAAATTTACTGAGTCTTGTGTACTTTTAACGATGTTAACTTACAGACTCTTTTGTAAATTTACCAAATAATTTCTCTGTTATTTAACAGAATCTCTTTTTACTGTCTTCTGTAATTTTAAATAAGAATTAAAATAATAGCTTACCCTTACATTCACTGTAATTTCATAGAAATTGTATAAACAGTGTATATAAAAATAAACCAACGTGACTCTTTTACTTCGCAGAATTAATTGGCAGTTTCATTTCAAAATAAAAATTTGCAGAAGATCCCCAATATTCTTCTTTTCATCGTGTCCAAATTTCTTCCGCTACATCTAAAATGTAACGTAACTCAAGGATTTTAATTATCAATATCACGTGAAAATTTTATCGACATTCTTCAAATGAACTGTTTCATTGAATAAATACTTCTGGCATAAATAGCTATTTTTAAATATATCGTTATTTTGTTTTGAACCTTTTTCTTTTCCGAATCTTGTGTCGTAAACTTTTCTCACGGCAAGCAGTTACAATTTTTGAACTCGGTGTGTTTAAGCAGACGAGGTTACTCGTGCTCAAATACCATCCTATTATCGATTTTGAAACTGCCATTTGAGGCTCATTTCTTGTTTTAAATTCGGATGTCTTCGGTTTAAAAAATAATTTGAAATGCTACATGTTAACAGTGTTTCGACTTTCAACTTATTGTTTAAGGATTAGAGTGTTGTATTTTCATAAATAGTTTCGCTAATGATTTCACAAACTTTTTAATCACTAATTAATATAAAATGTACATTGTATACAGAAATGAAGTAATGGACATAGAAAAGATAGTAAGTCAAGAAAAATCGATTTTAAGATTTTTAACAGATGAAGTAGTAAAAAGTTCTTTTAAATAAGTATGTTGATTAAAAAAAAGTTGTAAAGCTGAGATATCCATACATGGATCTCATAACGTTGTAATTTCGCAGAGTAAAAGCGTTTTTTGCTTATGTTTTAAGTACTTACTCCCTCTTGACTTGCTGCATTTTTCATGTCAGTGCCTTAAACATGTTATACTTGCGCAATTAGCTTAAAATATTTGAAAATATTAAAAAGGCAAGTAGAGTAATCGACATCTAAAACCGCGAAATAAAAATATTTTAAAATCTTATGAATATGCTTAAGTGGCGCATCCTGTTATCGATTTTGAAACTGTCATTTAGGGCCCATTCCCTATTTAAAATTTGGATGTCTTCGGTTTAAAGGAATTTTAAATTACTACATTTTAACTGTGTTGGGGTTTTTAATTTTTTGTTATAAGATAAGAAATTGAGGAACTAATAGTTAACCCTTAAATGCATATTGTATCATTTTCGATACCATAAGAGTTCCCGATTTATTGGGGGTTTTATTCACATATTCCGTATTCTCACCAGAAATTTAAAAGAGCAATTTTCACTTTACTTAATGACAGACCATTCGTAATTAGATAAAGAAAAATTTACTATTTAGATTTTTCTGGTATGAATTCTGATTCTTTGAATTGCGCATTTTTTGGAACGCGTTCTATCCTATGCATTTAGGGGTTAAATTGTCATGTTTCTATAAATACTTTTATGAATGATTTCACAATATTTATAATTGCTAACTCATATTATATGCAAATTATATACATAAATATATTATACACTAAATGACCATTAATGATAGGACACTTTCAATTTTGACTTTTTGTCAATTTTAGACTTTTTAAAACTATATTTGTCGGATTCTTCTAGACCTTCAGGATTATAAAAATTAATGTTGACCTGTTATTACCAACGTCCATTTGATAAGGAAGACAATTAACCCCCTAACTGGTTAATTCTTTTCAGTCCAATAAAGTGAAAATAGCGGACTCACGCCACTATTATTTAAATAAAATATTCGTAAAATTAAGTCTAATTATTTCCGCCTTTCAATACTATGAAAATTTTCTTAAAAATAATAGTGGTGTCAAAAAGCTTGAAATGATGAAATAAGCAAATTCGTCTTGTCCAAAAGGCGTTCGGACAAACCCGTTAATGGTTAAGAGTTTCCTCAACTCCTCTGCTTAAAAAGCGCAAAACATTCTAACCCATTTACAAATTCATTTTTTAACAGAAAGATATGAAATTGTAAGGCTTGAATATGGACGTGATAACTTATTTTTCCATTTTTGGATAATTAAATTACCTATCGGTGTTATACGCTATATCAATCATATGATCACGCAATTTTCTCTCTTTGTAAGACTGGTTTTTCTTCTGTTGTCGGGAAATGCTGTTCAAATCTCCAAATTTGACAGCTTGTTCTGAAAAATCTATTGCGTTTGCAAAAGGACAGGAAAATGAGTGCGATTAGATAGTTTCTTAACAACAACACATGCTAGTTTCATGCATTTCCGAGCAAAAATAAATTATAACTTATGTCACAAAAATGGCTTTTTTGATTTAAGAACACGCTTAAAGGGGCCGATAAAAAATCAAGATAAAACAATAATCCCCGTGTACATTAAAATGCATGAAATGATCTATCGCTGCAGTATACACATGTGTTGACACTGTACAACATTTAGACTGATTTTTGTAAGAATAGCATGTATATACGTAGAAATATTACTGTTTTTTTTTAGTTCATAACTTTCTTGCTTGTTTTTAGCTTATATCATAAAGGGTTTTCAACCATATTTAAAGCCAGTTTCAGAAATAAAAATGTAGTATAAACATTATAAAGCAATTGGAATATAAGCAAATTAAATATTTTATGAAATGTTAGTAGTTGTACGAAATGATTTTTATCTGCACGATAACAACGATCATTTTACATAATTTAATAGTCAGATTAATAAAAATATAAAAAACTATAAAAAACATAAAAATCAACTCATAAAAATTATCCAGTCAAATGTCGAGAAAAAAATATAAAGTTATAATTAGGACACAAATACATATTTAGGATAAAAATTCTAACGCATTTTATATGCATAATACTTTATTTTGAAGAAAAAATACAAACGGCAAGCAAATTAAATGTAACATAATATTTACAGAGAGAAAAAAGTAATTTATTTTTCTGTCACGTTATTATCCACAAATCTTGTTTCCAGATCAAAAAGTACGTAAGATGAACTCTGTTTTTAGTAAGAAAAAAAAAATTTGCATGTATCTTTTACACTGTATCTTTTGTGTCTGCATCATCTCACCCCCTTCTTTTTAATCGGATTAATTTCATTTTTATTTTGCTCAAAATTTCTTTTCATTACACGAGTGTGTTTAGTTATTAATTTGTGAAAAGAAAAATGAAGATGAGGAGAGAATGGAATAAGAAATAAAAGGACAAAGGAAAATGTTTTGCTTTGGTTAATGTACGGATAAATTAATTCTGTGAATCATGATGAAGGCGAAAATTCAGTAAAACAAAAAAGCTTAACCCATTTCTGCCCAGCATCGTTTGCGTAAATTTTATTTGGTTGGCACCACTATTTTTAGAAGATTTAAGTTTAGTTCATTAATCACGAAAATGCATCATGTAAATAAAATAATTATTGTTTTTCTTTTTTACCGGTGCCAAAAACAGTGCTGAATGCACCTTTCGAAGCGTCCCTAAAAAGGGACGCTAGGCACTAATGGGTTAAACCAGAGGTTCCCAAAGTGTGCTCCGCGGAGCCCTTGGGGCTCCGCCTGAACATTTCAGGGGCTCCGCGGCGTTCCTGGAAAATAAAAAAAGCATGAAAGAAATTAAAATATTGTAAATGAAAGATTTTCAAAGGTATGTAGAAATTTTTCTGCGTATGTGTGTGTATTAAAATTAAACATATCTATAACTGGGTTGAAAAAATTAATGATGCTCTTCAAAAACCCTTCTAACATTTGCATAAAACATTTATTTATTTTCTGTATAATATTTTTGGTTTTAATGTGATTTAAAAATTCGATTTAAAATAATTTACAAGAAATATTATTCCACGGGTGCAGAAAATGTTTTTAATCCCAATTTTCCCCCCAATCCGTATGAAAATTTCCCAAAATTTTACGATATGTTATAGGCTTACATACATTCTGTATTACAATAGCTATATTTTCCTCCCCAAATACCTCAATTTAGGCACGAGTATATATGGTACATATGATGATTTTGTAAAAGTCGCCATATAGATCGTTTTATTTGTAGTGTTTTTTTTTTGTTGTTGTTTGTTTGTTTGTTTTTTCCAGGGAATTATGTAATTTATTGTTAAAATCAAAATCAATTGTATATTTTTCTGTAAAAGGGTATAGCCGGGTTTCATAGTAAAATGTGCTCTTGAGTCAACCACATCGAATCCTACATGGATCAGTAGCCCATAAAAAGAAATTCATTTCTCCCCAGTTTTAAGTTTGTATCTCAAGACTATGATTTCACTCATATGTCTCAAATTTCAAAAAAGAAAAAAAAAATAATAAAAAAATAAGGGATGTAAAAAAACCACCATACGAACGCTTGACAATTTTTTCAGATTTTTTTAAACAAAAGAACAAGTTTTTTAACATTTTTCCTGTTTTTATATGTACATTTTTATTAAAAAAGCTGAAATTTCTGAGTGACCACCTTAATTTTTTTGCATGAAATACTATGAGACATGATGCATATTCACTATCAATTTCAACTTTCTACGTGTGGTGCATCATATTAAAAAAAAGGCAGTATTTTTAAAAGAAGGCGAGAAAACCGTCCGAGACACGCCCCACATTACCGCCGGAATATGATTTTGCCCTTTCTTTTAATATGATGCACCATACGTAGAAAGTTGAAATTGATAGTGAATAAGCATCATGTCTCATAGTATTTCATGAAAAAAAATTAAGGTGGTCACTCAGAAATTTTAGTTTATTTTTAATAAAAATGTACATATAAAAACAGGAAAAATTTCAGAAAACTTGTTCTTTTGTTTAAAAAAATCTGAAAAAATTGTCAAATATTCGTATGTTGGTTTTTTTGCATCGCTTATTTTTTTTTTCGTATAAATCTGCTTAGTAGTTTCATCACAATGCGCTCTTTTCCAAAACAGGCATTTAGGTCATTACCCTCCCCCCCCCCCTCCATGGTCTTGAGATACAAACTTAAAACTGGGTAGAAATGAATTTGTTTTTATGGGCTATCGATCCATGTAGGACTCGATGTGGTTGACTCAAAGGCATATTTTACTAAGAAACCCAGCTATACCCTTTCCCCCGATCCTAGATCGCTGGATCGGACACATTCTGCATCCCTGTAAAACTGTAACCCTGTGTAACTGTGCTGAATCGAATGCACATTGTGATTCGAAACAGGAAAAGCTCGCCGGCTCTGTTAAATCTATTTGCCAAACAAAAGGGAGAACAGTTTTGTTCTTTGGAGCTGCGCCTATTCATATGTTTATTTATATTTAATTCTTTTTTGTTTAGTAACAAGGTTATAACGTCCTTTACTCCCATTTTTGAACGTTAGAACATGTCTGTCGCTTAAAACGTCTTTTTTTTTAAGATCTTGTATCATTTAAAATCCCTCCCTAGATTCATTTGTGTGTCATGTTTGTATGTATTTCTTTATATATATATATATATATATATATATATATCTTTGATTTTTTAAAATTCAGTTTATGTTATTTGCATTATTTAAATTTTTATACTGTTTTTCATAGTAAAATAATGTTTATCGCTGAAAATATATTTTTTATTGCATCTTCTATCTTTTAAAGCCCCTCATTACAATTATATTACATTTTTGTATATTGTGTATATATATTTCTTTTTTATATATAAATTTAAATTCTTTAATCTGTTGATATCATTTGTATATTTAAATTTTCTATACCGTTTTTCATTTTGCAACAATGTTTGTCGATTAAAAAGCTCCTTTTTTGTAACATCTTGTATTATTTAATAAATCCCTCAATTAGATTCATTTAATATTTATATACGTTGTGTATGTAGTTTTTTTCTTCGTATCTTCAATTACTTTAATCTGTTTATTTAATTTTTATAATTTCGTAGTTATTTAAAAAAATTTTATGTTGTTTTATATAACTGTACTTAATTTTATAAGCAATGTGTACTGCTGAAAACGCATTTTTTTTAGCGTCTTGTATCACTTTACAACCCCTCTCTAAAATTTTCTTTTAATTAGTCTCTGCCACATTTTAAGCCACAGAAATGTCTGTAACAATTTAAAAAATATATATTGGTTCTTTACATTTGTCATCACACTAAGAATTTAAAATTTGCTCAGCTCCACCCCTTCCTTAGACTTTTTGTGAATGAGTCCCGCCCTGATATAAATTTAATCCCATTTAGTTAGTAAAGTTTTTCTACTTGCTGTAATTCGTTTAATTTAACATGCGTAGTTATTAAATGCATACTTTTTTTTAGGTAAAAACAATGATGAAAGAAAGTTTCTTTCAAAACTCTAATTAACAGTAAAATACTTTAAATAAAATATCCAAAAAAAGTGAACAATGTTGCACCTAACAACACATCTTAAAAATTTTGCCCCGCCCATTTAAACATTAAACAGGACTGGAAATCTGAAAAGAACATTTTTTATTTTAAAAATGGATGTGATTAACCCCTTAACAGTACTGCTTGGACATCGCTCGGGTAAAAAATATTTGTTAAATTGTTCAGAAATCACAAATTTTTAGCTATAATTTTGCTGTATTTGATGGAAATTTCTCTATTATACAAGGTAGATATTTTAATAAAAAAAAAGGAGTTCTAATCCTTATTTTTAATTTATTGTGTCTAATAATAGAAATATTAACCTTCCGTCTACCAGACGGGTCCATTGGACCCGACAGCAATATTTCTGGTGTCAATGGTAAAATGAGAAATTGTCGATTGACACCGGAATTTATAAAGGACTTGTCTAGATATTACGAATTCCTTAATTTAAGCTTTCATTGTAAAAGCAAAATTATATTAAAATATTACTGGTGCCGTTTGCAAGTTTGGAATTAAAATTAGTTGTTGCCGTAGATAAATGGGTGTTTTGTATGGTAGACGGAAGGTTAAATAAAACTGTTACATAATAGGAAAACTGATTCTTAAAATTTCTAGTAGGAATTCAGAATTTCTGTATCAGGAAAGTTCAAACTGAGAACCTTGGTGCAATGGTGGAAATTACTGGCTCGGATTTTTATCCATCAGATTTTCTTTGCTCTATAAGCATAAAAAAACATTAATTTGTAAACTACAGAGTATCGTTGGGTTCAGGGGCTCCGCCTTAGAAATTCTTCCCAAAAAGGGCTCCGCGAGCTCAAAAGTTTGGGAACCGCTGGGTTAAACTATTCTTTTTTACATTAAATTATGTAAATTAGATTAAAAATAGATTAAAAATATTGAAATTAAATACTTCTTTTACTGAATATAAACTACAAAAACTCAATTTCAGTATTTAAAAAGAGATTGAATCACTATTTTATAATTTTCTATTGGCTGATGACATTTTTCTTCTTAATTTTGCATCTTTTATTACTGTAAATGTCAATATGTATTAACGTAGCAAATAAATATGTATTGTTATCAAAGATTTAAAAAAAGAACATGCTTCAAAATTGCTTAAAAATCATGAAAAAACTTTAAATTGAATTACATTATGCGAATAAGTTTTTTCAGTGCATTTTTTTTTTTATTCGGTTGTGTGAATTTGAAATTGTGCGATATTTAGAGACAAATATATCTGCAGCAGAATAACTCCATTATTGTTAACCTATATAAAGCTGTATCTGGATTATTGTCATTGCCGTTATGATATCAGTGTGACTGACGGACATGTTTTTGTTTTATAATATAGTTAAATTATTTGTTTTTCGTATGGTTTTAGCAAAATTGTTAAAAACTAATTTTAAAATCTTCTATTCAAAAGCATAGCAGTAAATTAAAATTCGCATGACATGCATACATGTGTAAATATATGAATGAACATAACTGATATTTTTACGTAATTAGGATAAAAATTTACTGCATTTTATAAGCCTAGTACTTCATCTTGAAGGGAAAATATAAATGACAAACAAAAGAAATGTGACATAATATTAAAAGAGAAAATAAAGTCATTTTTTATGTCATTTTAACATACTTAAACCTTATTTCCAACTCAAAAAGTATGTTAGATTTATTATACTTTCAGTGAGAAATAAAAAATAAAAATGTATCTTTTAAATATGTTTTCTGTCTGCATCATTTCCTTTTTTAAAATGCGGGTGAATTTAATTTTTATCATGCTAAAAATTTCTTTTCATAATATGAGTCTGTTTAATTATTAATTTGTGAAAAGAAAAATTAATATGTGGAGAGAGTTGAATAAGAAACAAAAGGACAAAGGAAAAATGCTTTGCTTCGGTTAATGTACAGATAAATTTATTTTGTGAATAATGATGAATGCGAAAAATCTATTACACTAGAATAAAAAAAGATTTCCTTTTGAATTTAAGTGGATTAATTTAGTAAAATACTGATATTAAATATTCCATTAACTGAATACAAACTATAAATACTAAATTACAAAACACAAAAAGGAATTCAATCAGTAATTTATGATTTTCTATCGGCTAATGACATTTTTCTTCTTAATTTTGCATTTTTTATTACTGTAAATGTCAATAGGTATTAATGTAGCAAAAAAATATCCATTGTTATCATGGATTAAAAAAAGAACATGCTTGAAAATTGCTTAAAAAATCACGAAAAAACATTAAACTGAATTATATTATTCGAATAAGTTTTTTCAATGTACTTTTTTGTTTTATCCGGTTGCGTGAATTTGAAATTGTGCATTAGAGGCGAATATATTTGCAGCAGAATAACTCCATTATTGTTAACCTAGATAAAGGTATATCTGGATTATTGTCACCACTGTTATGACATCAGTGTGACTGACGGACATGTTTTTATGTTATAGTATAGTTAAATTATTTGTTTTTTGTATGATTTTAGCAAAAATGTTAAAATTAATTTTTAAAATCCTCTATTCAAAAGCATCGCAGCAAATTAAAATTCAAATGACATGCATACATATGTAAATATATGAATACCCGCAACAGATATTTTTTACATTATTATACATAATTAGGATAAAAATTTTACTGCATTTTTTATGCATAATACTTCATCTTGAAGGAAAATTATAAATGACAAACAAAGGAAATGTGATATAATATTAAAAGAGAGAAAAAAAGTCACTTATTTTTCTGTCACTTTATTACACACAAATCTTGATTTCAGATCAAAAAGTATCTTAGATTAACTCGACTTTCAGTGAAAATAACAAATAAAAATGTATCTTTGAACTGTATTTTTTGTGTCTGCATCATTTTATTTATTTATTTTTTTTAATGCGGGGAATTTCATTTATTATATGTTCAAAATTTCTTTTCATATCACGAGTGTGTTTAGCTTTTAACCCTTTGTTGCATACTGTCCACTACAGTGGACAAAAATTCACTACCAAATGCTAATGAATTTAATTCCCAAATGACACATTGGCACCGGAATTTTGGTTTAAAAAAATTAGGTTTATTAAATTCCTGCAAAATAGCTTTTTCTTGTTTACAAATAAAGCTGTTTTCAAATTCCGGTGTCAGTCATCAATTTCAACACTTAAGCAATGAATTTTTTAGTGTTAAGCCTATGCAACAAAGGGTTAATTTGTGAAAAGAAAAAATGAAAATAAAGAAAGAGGGAAATAAGATGTCAAAGGACAAAAAAAAAAAAAAAAAAAAAAAAAAAAAAAAAAAAAAAGTTTTATTTTGGTTAATATACGGAAAATAAATTCTGTGGATTATGATGAATGCGAAAATTCTATTAAAGTAAAACAAAAAAGTTTAAACAATACTTCTTTTTACATTATAGTACATTAGCGCATTAAAATAGATTAAACATATTGATATTAAATATTCCATTTATTGAATACAAACTACAAATACTGAATTACAAAACATAAAAAAGGATTCAATCAGTAATTTATGTTTTTTTTACCGATTATTAACATTTTTCTTTTTAATTTTGCACATTAAATTACTGCAAATGATAATGTGCATTAAAGTAGCAAACAAATATCCATTGTTATGACGGATTAAAAAAAGAGCGAGCTTCGAAATGCTTTAAAAAATCATTAAAAAAACTGAATTACATTATATATTTAAGTTTTTTTATGTATACGTTTTTTAGCTTTTTTAAGTTGCGTACATTTGAAATTATGCGATATTTAGAAGCGAATATATTTACAGCATAATAATTTTCTTACATAAACCTAGCTGTATCTAGATTATTGTCACCACAATTATGACGTCCGTGTTACTGACGTACATGTTTTTGTTTCATAATGTAGTTAAATTTTCGTTTTTTGCATGTTATTTCGTTTTGCAAAAAATGAAAAATAATTTTGAAATAACTGCTATTCAAAAGTACCGCAGCAATTTAAAATACATGTATAAATATACGAAACCCCGTAGCTGAAACTTATACATAATTAGGATAAAAATTCCACTGCGTTTAATATGTATACCGCAATTTCTTGTATATAATACGAGGATAAAACAATTCTTTTCCGACCCAGAAAAATTTGAAAACTAAATGTCATTTTTTCACATTACGGTATATATTTCATTTCGATTACAAAATAAAATTTCTGGGTCGAAAAAGAATTGTTTTATCCGCAAATTATACGCAGGAAATTACGGTAATACTTTATCTTGAAAGAAAATTATAAATGACAAACAAAGAAAATGCGACATAATATTAAAAAGAAAGAAAAAAGTCATTAATTTTTCTGTCACTGCTACACCAAAAATCTTGTTTTCAGTACTAAAAGTATGTTATATTAATTCTACTTTCAGGGAGAATAAAAAGAAATAAAAATATATCTTTTAACTATATCTTTTGTGTCTGCATCATTTCTTTTTTTTTTATATATATATATAATGTGGATGAATTCTATTTTTAATATGTTGAAAATTTCTTTTCATTACACGAGTGTGTTTAGTTATTAATTTGTGAAAAGAAAAATGGAGATTGTGAGAGAGTGGAATAAGACATAAAAGAAAATAATGTTTTGCTTTGGTTAATGCACAAAAAAATTAATTCTGTGAATCGTAATGAATGCTAAAATTCTGTTAAAGTAAAAGAAAAAAAATATTAAACAATACTTTATTTTTAACATTAAAGTAAATTAACTCTTTAAAATAGAGTGAAAAATAATAATATTATCTATTCCATTTACTGAATACAAACTATAAATATACTAAAATACAGAATGTAAAAAGAAATTCAATAAGTAACTTACGAATCTCTCTGTCGATCTCTATCTGTGAAATTTAATTATGAATCTATGAATTATATTTATGAATATAATTTATGAATTCTATCCAGGGGTGCAAAAATCTAGGCGCCAGAGGGTAGTCTCTCACCACTAAAAATTTTTAAGTTTTTTTCGCTCAAAATTTAATAGCATTATAGCAGGCATTTTACACGAAATATTAGACGAAGAAAAACGAAATAAATTTTGTGGTGAGAAACTGCTTGCTGGCGCCTAGATTTTTCCACCCCGGATTCTATCGATTGATGATGTTTTTCTTCTTAATTTTGCATTTTATATTACAGTAAATGATAATTTGTATTATTGTAGTAAACTAATATTAATTGTTATGATAGATTGAAAAAAGTACATACGTGAAAATTTCTTTAACCCTTTAACGTTAAGAACATTTTAATTGCTAAGATATTGAAATAAATGATTGACACCGGTAACTGCGTACAAATATTTTTATAAATAAGAAAAAGTGATTTTTCACATGTATAATAAAAAGAATTTTTCTTTAATAAAATTCCGGTATCGTTGTTGCATATCGGAATTGAAATTTTGTGTTTTCGTAGAGAAACCAATGAACGTTAAAGGGTTAAAAAATCATGACAAAAAATATGGAGTTGAATTACATTATTCAAATCAATTTTTTAATGTACTCTTTTGGGTCTTATTCGATTGCGTAAATTTGAAATTATGTTATATTTAAAAGCGAATATATCTGCAGCATAATAATTTCATTATTGTTAACATACATGAAGCTATATCTATACTGTTGTCACCACCGTTAGGACATCAATATTACAGAAATACACAATTTTTTTTATAATATACTGATAATTTTCATTTTCGCATTATTTTAACAAAATATGAAAAATAATTTGAAAACAACATCTATTTAAAAGCACCACAAAAAATTAGATTTTACATGACACGCATGCATACGTAAACATGCGCATACATAATTTATTTTTAATTAATTTTAATATTTTGTAAAATTCGTAAGAAAAACGAAAAATTTAACTAACTGAAACTTATACAAAATTAGTAAAAAAAAGTCTAATGCATTTAATATGCATAATACTTAATCTTGAAGGGAAAATATAAATGGCAAACAATGGAAATGTGACATAATATTAAAAGATAGAAAAAAGTCATTTATTTTTCTGTCACTTTATTATCCACAAATCTTGTTTCCAGTTCAAAAAGTATGTTAGATTAATTCTACTTTCACTGAGAATAAAAATATATATATGTATATATATATCTTTTACTATATCTTTTATGTTGCATCATTTCGTTTCTTTTTAATGCGGATGAATTTAATTTTTAATATGTTCAAAATTTCTTTTTATAATGCAAATGTGTTTAGTTATTAATTTGTGAAAAGAAAAATTAAGATGAGGAAAGAGTGAAATAAGAAATGAAAGGACAAAGGAAAAAAAATGTTTTGCTTTGGTTAATGTACGGATAAATAAATTTTGTGAATTGTGATAATGCGAAAATTCCATTAAAGTGAAAAAAGAAGGTTCAACAATACTTTTTTTTTACATTAACCCTATTCCAATGCTAGAATACGTTCTAGAAATTTTGTAGTTCATTTCACACCAGAAAAATTCAATGGCTAATTTCGTTTTATTTAAATACGGAATGTTCTGTTATTGATTAAAGAAAATATTGTTGTTTTAATTTTCTGGCGGGAACTGCAATATACGAATTAAAATATCTCGGGCGGTTTGGGATCCAGAGGGTTAAACTAGATTAACGCATTAAAATAGATTAGTAAATATCCCATTTACTGAATTTAAAATAATCTCAAAAAAGAATCAGTATTTATGATTTTCTGTCGGTTGAATGAGTTACATAAGTAGACAATTTAATGGTTTAAATAAAATAAAGTAAAATAAACTAATGTCAATATTTTCAAAATTTATTTCGATAAGGCTAAGGAAGAAATTATTGAAATGAAATATCTTTGTGAAAATTTAAAAATGTGTGTTTGCACCAATTCCGTTTGTAGTAATTTTTGTACGTAGAATAACAATGATAATTTTCATAATTACTTCTTTTAATTATTAAAGACATAAAGGAAAGTGTGAAATTGTAAGGATGAATTACCTTAACCAAAATTTAGAAACTTGGAAAGAACATTGATACTAAATGTATTGATATATTTTAGTAAAACACCAGCATGAAATTAACAAGAAACTTTTTAATTATTACTCATGAAATCGACGCCATCCCCACGAACAATACACAATGTGTTTCAAGACGAAGCACATGGACTAGCTTTTTAGCTTACTGATTTCTACAACCTACAGGAGAGACCTTAGACTAAAAGATAATCTAATATCACAAACAAAACATGGTGGCACTAAATAAAGTCATTCGCTGTACTCCAGGCCTGTCAAATATTGGTATGGCAATATGACAGCATTGCTCACGATTGACGACGCCAATGAAACATTTTCCTCACTAGCAATTGAAAGATTTACAAAACCCTACCATTAGGAATACTGTTGCCGCTAGAGAGAGGCGGTAGCTAGAGTTAACTCCTTTACTCTCGAAAGGATTTCTTGCTATCTTCCAAGTCACACTTTAAACAAATTCTGGTTGGAAATCGAGTTTTTTTGAGCTGCGGTGTATATGCGGGAAATTACCGGAATAATGAAACATGTGTAGTTCGAAAGATTTTTTTCATAAACAATAAAACTAATTAAATCATGCAACGAAAGTAGACAATGTTTCATATTTTATTTTTACATGCAACATTGTTTAAAATAAGTTATAGAGGTTAGTGTTTTGTTATCGATAGGTCCAGTAAGTTGCGCAGCACTTTTCTGGAACAGGGGTGATAAATTCAAAAAAGAAAAAAAATAGAGGAACTTTAAAATAAATGTCCCTTTTGTATGCCCCCCCCCCCCCCGCCAAAAAAAAGGAGTAATTTCTGCATTCTCTCCTACCTATGGATTTCCCAGCAACCGAACTGCCAAACCTTTGATTTTACGTGCACATCTGGGGTACATACACTAAGTTATCAGAAGCGAAGTCCCCCTGTAGGTTTCCTTTCTAACTAGGATTTCCGCGTTTTGCGCACCAGTATTTTGTTAGTGAAAATATTAATTCATATATATGAAACATTTTTTAACATTTAACAGAACAACATTTTCTGTAACAAAATACTGGTGTCCAAAAACAAGGAAATTTCATTCCTGACTTCTAACCTCACACGATGCTGTTTAATAACACGCGTTCTGATGAAAACCGACGCTGTGCACCATCGCATAATACTAATCAATAAAGTATAAAAATTACGAAATACGATTATAAAGAATATCATTAAGTTTTCACACAAAAAACAAATGATGTCTTAACATCATGAAATTTGTGAATAAATAATTCACTTATTGGTGGATTCTGAAATTTTATATGGAAATGTTTTTTTTTTTTTTTTTTTGAAAATTGAATAAAAAACGCATTTTATTTATTATCGAAAAAATTTTTAGTTTAGAATATTGCTATTTCAACAAAAGACAAAATTAAACCGTTTGGGAATGGGCTTATAACAAATTTTTAATTGTTTCAAGTCAGGAACTCATGAACCAACATAAATAAAAATAACAGAGAATTTACATTAAAAATATAGCGGAAATTATATCCGACTATTTCTAATCACTGTACATCTTTATTATGCAATTTCATTTAATTTCGCTTTCCAGCGCTTCTTCTTTGCGTAAACATTGAAATTCTTTTTATCTATAAAAATGCATAGTTTATTTAATTATGTACTCTAGATATAACTGTGTTTCGACATAGATACACCATTTATTGGATAGAGCTTACAAATCAGAAATAAAATTCTGCAAATAAAAGCTGCAACTAATGATTAATAAACAGAAAAGAAGAGTGTTATTGATTTCACAAATTAAGTTGCTTCACTTTTGTTTTTCTGACAGTTTTATCTTGAATTTTGAACAGCATTGATTCCATATTTGAAACACTTTTCAATAGAATAAAGAAAAAGAATTAAGTTATTCTAATTATTTTATTCTAATTAAATCTTCGTGGCTGTGCATATATAGTATTATCCCTTTAGGGGAAGGAAGGAATCTGTCACTTGATATCGCAATGCATCTCTAGTGGGATGGAAGCAGTGTTCTCGCTGTCGCTCGCCATTGCGCCAAATAGCGACTAAATTCCTCATTTGGCGAGTAAATAAGCGATTAGATTCGCCAAATTGTTAGTGCTCAATTTTTGCTTTTTCTTTCTTTTCTTTTTCGTTTTTCATACATATGCATACATATATATTTTTAATATATTTGTAGCGGATAGTTGAAATTAGATTAAAAACAATCGTTGTCGTAGTTATAAAAACTTAGATTATTTTAGAAAATATTGAATAAAAGGGGGTACATTAAAGGATTAAAGATTTTGTGTGTGTGCTACACGGCGCATCTATTTTGCTAATACTTTTCTCATTTGGCGAATGTTTTTTATTTTTAATTAGCCAAATTACTAACGTTGGTCGAATGGCAGCGAGAACACTGGATGGAAGGTTTGTTTTTTGATAGTGATAATTTTTAATGTAAATTAAATTTTCTTTTTATTTTGTAACTATTTCTTTACGTGAAGATAGGCTGATATTATATTTTCAGTCGCATGTATTTTTATGAAAATTCAAAATTATTATTAGCCCAATAAATAATTATAAATTCAATTCATTTCAAAAAACACGTTTCCCAGATTTTCCCTCGGATTTTCCACATTGCTGTTCTTCAGCCATATGTGCCTATAACTGTTGGATAAACCAGGTTCTAAATGATGTCTTTGGGGTTGACCAGTAGAGAAGAAAAAATAATATTGTTCCTCTGTTTTGTAGACAAATGATATCGATAAATGATACCCGAATACATTATGTGACATCAAACTGCTATTAACCTTCCTACCCTGTTCAAATTTTACTCAATCTTGATAAAAACAATTCACACCAGAATTCTTTTTTAAAATATTTTAATATATTTAATTGAGTTATTTTCCTGAAACTGCTATTTAACGATTTTTATGAAAAAAATTTTGGCTCGAATCGTATAAAACACATTATAGTTATGGATCGATTAGACCCATTCAGGGTAGGAAGGTTAAACAATTTTAAACGGTAAATATCCCTTTTACATGCCGTTTAGCATGAAGTTATTTCATGAATGTAATAATATTTAAGAGACTTCTTCTCTTCGTTTGAATCCGTAAAATATACCAATAATAAATGTCTAGTCATATCTTTATATAAGTGCTGACACATAAAAAGAAAAAAAACTGCGCAAGTAAAGGATTTTTAGACACTGGTATAATTTGAAAGGGTCAGGGAGTTTTCAAAAAATAATAACATAAGATAGCATAAGGAGGGGGGGGGGAGATCCAAAATTACGAAAATATGATAACGAGGTATACGTTGAGTCCCTTCCTCAACATTTTTTTTTTTTTTTTTTTTTTTTTTTTTAATGGATGTGTTTTTTGTATTTTAAAAAAATCGGAATAGGTGTTTAAAAATCAATTATTCTATTGCAAGCACACATGTCCTTCAAAATAAATATGATTCGGAATCTCTAGTGAAAATAAAATTTATATACACTTATATTTTTTATAACTTTTCTATAAATTATGATTTAAAAAAATAAAATCCGAATACGTGTTTAAAAATTAATTAATCGATAATAAGCACATGCATATTTCAAAGCACATGTAATTCAGAATCTCTAGCGCGAATAAAATGCATTTATATGTATTTATATATTTTATAATTTTTTATTAAGTTTTGATTAAATATAAAACAATGAAATGTAGATAAAATAATATTTGAGTATTTTGAATATTTAAGTTTTAATTTCCGAACTTAAATCACGCGTTCAACGCCTTCACATACTGCTGAATGGTTGTTCAATTCATTTTTAATCGTTGCAGAAAGGATTGGAATACGGATATTTGTTTTAAACCTAGCTCTAAATCTATTTGATGGAATGAGCTGTGATTCGGGATTTCCATATTAGAAGATCGAAAAAATAGATTTTTGTTAAAAAATTTATACGTTACAATTGTTTATATATGTATATATATATATAGTTCACAAACAATCAATATAATATATAGTTATAATATTTCACAAACAATCAAAATATTTTCTTTTATCTTTGATTCACATCGTACATTAAAAGCTGGTTTTGATAATATTCTGTAACTAGTATTTCACACATAATATATTGACAGTCTTCTTTAATCCTTTCCGGCGCAGACAAATTCTGTTCGCAAGATAAGAAATTGTTGACTGACACCGGAATTTACAAAAGACTTTTTTAGAAATCAAGAATTTCCTGCTTTAAGCTGTCATTGTAAAAGTAAAATTTTACTAAAATATTATTGGTGCCGTTTGTAAGTTTGGAATTAAAATTAGGTGTTGCCGGAATGGTAACACTGCGCCGGAAAGGTTTGAGTATGCCGTTCTAAAATAAAAGTAGGTTTTCAAAGTTATGTATAGAAGCTTTGAGACTTGCATATCTGATATCTGAAAGACAGCTTAATCCAATCCAACATTGTTTTAAAATAATAGAAAACGAGAAAAGACTTACCCGGCGAAAACGATGAAGCAATCTAGCCTATTCCATGAATCACTCATGTAGGCCCCTCTCCCGGTAATGCCCATGGCGATCGTCTTGATGACCATTTCCACCGCAAAGAAGGCGAAGATGAGGTCGTCGAACACCTGCAGGAGGCGGCATCGGCTCGACGTGCAAACTTCGTCCGCACACGGCTGGTACATTCCCAACGTGATACAGTTGAAGAGGATGGCCATCATGCTCACTCTTTCAAACCACGTGGATACAAGCAGTTAAGGATATAACATGACATTTTCAAACAGTACATTGTACTTCAAGTAATAAAGAGACAGAGAAACAACAGTAAATTTTTATAATGCTAGTAATTAACACTGGAACGCCGGAAAATTTTACACAAATTTTATAAACTATATTTAAAACCGGAAAAAACAATTTGAATTTATTTAGTTGATTTGTTTAGGTCAAATTTTCGCAACTATTATACAACTTATTTTTTGAAATTTGCTCTAGAGATAAGTCCAGTGATCGGTGTCGAATTGACAGCTTCCCGGCGTTCTAGTGTTAACACTGCATACATTTAAAAAAAACTAAAAAAAAAAAAACCCTTTTAACATTCATTGCAGTGTTGCCAGATTGGGGATTTAGTCCCCATTTTGGGGAATTTTGAACCTTTAGGGGAATTTTTTGGGGACAAGTAAATCTTGGGGACATGTTTGGGGACTATGAACATATTTGGGGAAAAACTTGGAGAATTGTTATGACAATTTCAATATTTACTTTCAGATATTTGCCAATACTGGATCTGTTCTGAATTCGATTTTGGTTTGGAAAACGAAAATGAAATACAGGAATAATAGATATAAATCATTTTCGTGATCGTTCTCACCGTTTATATGTATTACAGATTCATCATTATCTGCATTGGGCTATCCCCCATCTGAATTTTCAGATAAGTTATTCAGATTTTGCTGTCATCGCGGACAGAAAGACAAGCACAGAGATACCATTTTATATTATAATTTATGCAACAAAAATAAAAAGCAATTTTATAACTTTATTTTGTTGTTGTTTTTAGCTTTGAATATACATGCAAAATTCTGTTGAGATTAAATGTTTTTATTTATTTATTCTTTTTTCATAAATGGGGAATTTTTTCAAAAAAGTGCTTGATTTGGGGAAAAAATTGAGTTTAAATTTGTTAAAAAAAATTTTGTAACGGAAAAATTAAAACTGAGAATTTGTCTTTTTGACTAGAAATTGCGTTGGGGACTTTTTCTGAAAAAAGTCCTGGTTTGGGGAAAAATTCAGAAATTTTGGGGAAATTGACTTTCGACAATCTGGCAACACTGATTCATTGGCTTCTCAACGAAAACAGAAAATTTTAATTCCGATATTCAACAACGACACCGGAATTATAATTAAGAAAAATTCATTTTATTATGTAAGTGAAAAATAACTATTTTCATATTTACAAATATTTTTGTTCGCAATTACCGGTGTCACTCATTTATTTCAACATCTTAGTAATGGAAATGCTTTGTCCGTTAAATGGTTAACAAAATTTTAGTGATAATATATTATTTAGGTTCTACCATAGCTGCCAACGCTTCTGATTTTTTTGGCCCGGAAAAATTTAACAGAAATATTCGGTTTAATTTATCGGCATATTACCGCAATTTGAATTGGTAAAATTTATTATAAAATTTTTCCGGGCTGAAAAAGCGGAAGATGTTGGCAGCGATGGTACTGCCAATAAACAACTTAAATGAAAATATAAACTAAAATCTTAAAACATTTATTGTAAACTGAGTACATGTAGCGAAAAATGTATTAAAAATATTTTTATAGATACTTTTTTCAAAATTTGAATCACCCTTTTTTATTCAGTTAATGTTATAGAAAAAAATTAACGGAATTTTTAAAACACTACACACATTGTAAATAAACAAAAATTACAAGTAACATTATAAATAAAATAATTCGTATAAATATATAACATATTTTTTTAATGAATGAGTTTTTTCTGCTAAAGTTTATCATAGGCAAAACTCAAATGAATGCTTAATTTACATTTCATACAGGTAAAATAAACTAAGAGATATTATTATATCATTCTTGTCAATATTTGAAAAAAGAAAACAAAAAGAAAAAACAAATACATTATTATAGTATGAATGATGAAATATATAAACGTAATTTTTAATGAACACACCAAAAATATTTGTTCGAGATACTCTATTTTATGTATACTTATTTAAATAACCACCGTAAATTGTATACGTAAAATATACAAATTATGTGCTCTGTTTTATTTGCGATTTAATTTCATCTCTCTGATTTAATTTATTTTAAATGAAGATCATCTTGTTTATCAGGGTAAATGTTTTAATTTCAGCATTTGCAATGGAACATAAGGACTAGTTTAAAATAGAACTGAAATCTAAATTTTGCTTTAACCCTTTAACGTTCATTGGTTTCGCCACGAAACCACAAAATTTTTATTCCGATACGCAACACTGACACCGGTATTTTTATCTAAAAATATCCCTTTTATTATGTATGTGAAAAATCACGTTTTCTTACTTAGAAATATATTTGTTCTTAATTACCGGTGTCAATCATTTATTTCGACATCTTAGCAATGAAAATGCTTTAATCGTTAAAAGGTTAACCCATTAGTGCCTAGCGTCCCTTTTTAGGGACGCTTCAAAAGGTGCATGTAACACTGTTTTTGACACCGATAAAAATGATCAGCAATCTTTATTTTATTTATCTTTATTTTTATCTTTATTTTATCACAATCTTTATTTTTATCTTTATTTTATTTATTTTTCGTGATTAATGAACTAAACTTAATTCTTTTAAAAATAGTGGTGCCAACAGAATAAAATTTGCGCAAAAGGTGGTGGGCACGAATGGGTTAATAAACAATTCAAATAAACTCTGTGAGTAAGAAAATACAAATTAGTAATAATTATTTACACTTGAAATATTAATTTGACAGACATTTAAGCAACCCCTCTGTGAAAATTAATGTTTTGACGTATATCCCATTATTTCGGCGACAGTTGCCGAAATTTTTGCCTCTAAATTTAGCATAAAAAATTACATCAAATTCCCTAAGAAATGATAAGTAATACGTAAAATACATTCAAAACTTTTTCAGGCTGTGTAATTCTGATTTTTGCGACGGAGCATAATAGATATTGTGAATTGAAAAGATCTATTTAGATGGAAGATGCAATGAACTCCGAGAAATTGTTAAACTCATCTACCCCTAAGACCTGGTGACGTCATTGCAACGTCGTTGTGAAGTCACATTGTGACTTTGTGACCATCGATTGTCGATGTGACGTCACGTGACGTCGATGTGAAGTCACAGTGACTAAAATGTGAAGTCGTTATGGCCGTTTTAGAGCTTTTTTGTGAGCCAATTTGTGAAAAGTGCGTCATTTGTGACTACTTTGACATTAACATTGTGACGAACTGCGAAATTTTTTTTAGAAAGTCACATCTTAGTCACAATGTGACGTCACTGAGTGGTGGCATTTTCGTCACAGATGTGATGTGACCAAAGTGACTCACAGTGACGTCACTGTGACCATGCATGCTATGAGGGTATTAACTGAACATTATCACTATCATTATAGTGTATTGTATATTTATGGATTTTTTTTGTGTGTATGAGTATATATTTGTTTTTGTGCTGTTGGTGATGTCAGTTAATTTACCATTTATATCTCATAAGATAGCATGGTAAAACCAGTTGAGAATTTATCTGTTTACACAGGACGGCCATGAAAGTAAAAGTCTTCTGTTAATAAAAAATTGTGAAAATTATAGTGAAAATATCACTGAAAACTTTCATATCCGTATGAAATTAGTGATGGGAGCTTGAGAGATAGATTTAAAATTAATATTTAAAATTTCGAGACGTAGATGATACTTCCAAAGTTTCACAATTTTCAATAATATACATAATCAATATATAGACCATATTTCGAAAAATCCTGTAAAATTCGTAGTATTAATACATTTTTATATTTGAAAATAAATTTCGGCCCATTGTTTTAGACTAATGAGAAACCGAATTTCCAGATGGTTAATATTAAAAATATTTTTTGAAACCCATCAATCGCAAATTAAAGATTAAAGTACAGGGTGGTCATAAAAAAACTTTGCCGATATACGGAGCTCTAGCGGCCAGTCCGCTCTACCGATCGAAATGAAATTTCAGATATAGCTATTCAGAGGTATGAGCTCGAGATTCTGTGAACGACAACAAAATGGCGCTCACGGTTACGGTTATAGTTACAGAAACTCGAAAATTTCCAATGGCAACACCCATTTTTTTTCATCGCAAAATGCTCAGCGCTTGCGAAAACCATAAAGAGCGTTGGAACCGTACGTGTATCGCAAGAAACGGACATGTTATTCACGCACAAAAAACCGTTCTGCGAATCCTCCCCCCCCATAAAAAAAGCGCGATTGGGGTGCAAGCAGGAAATTTGCATATGACTCAGAGTCAGTACACTACGAGTTTTTTTCTATGGGGGGAGAATTCGCATAACAGTTTTTTGTGCGTGCAAAACATGCCCGTTTCTTGCGATATACTTACGGCTCCAACGCTCTTTAGGGTTTTCGCATGTGCTGAGCATTTTGCGATGAAAAAAATGGGTGTTGCCATTGGAAATTTTCGAGTTTCTGTAACTATAACCGTAGCCGTGAGCGCCATTTCGTTGCCGTTCACAGAATCTCGAGCTCATACCTCTGAATAGCTATATCTGAAATTTCACCTCGATCGGTTGCGCGGACTGGCCGCTAGAGCTCCGTATATCGGCAAAGTTTTTTTATGACCACCCTGTATTTATTCTTAATTTCTTCTTAATTTTAATACAGAAAAATACAATAAATAAATATTGTATAAATGCTCCCTATAAGTATCTCCATTTTCAGATTAAAATGATATATTTTACCTCTTAAATATATAGTTGTGATTGTATTACTTTAGTTAAGTCAAAATCTACCGAAAAATAAAACAGCTAGTTTTTAAAGTTTTTGTTTGAAGGAGATATTTTTGTTAATTTAAATCAAATAAGAAACGACTCTGTTTTTATATACAAAAAATAAGTGAATATATAAATATATTTAATGATAAAAAACAGAAAAGAGAAATATGTTAAACTTTAAAACGATAAAATTACCACAAAAAAAAAATCTTGTGCATGGTATAGCATTTTTCCTTAGTTAAATTTGAAAATGCAATGTTAAAAGTATATTGCAATATTTCTATAATATTATTTTAAATATTATTCGAATGAATATCATTCTAAACGTTCTTGGATGTTGAAAGTTTTTAAGATTCAAAGTTTTATACAAATTTCTTGTGAAATTTATAAAGATTCTTTCAAAATTAAATCGAATAAATCAAAATGTCAAATAAAATCAGTAAAAACAAGGCTCCCAAATGGTCCGCCAACTGGACATCAATTTTTTCTTAGAAAGACTTTCTTTATATATTTTTCTTGTGAATTGCGCAGAAAATGCCCTCGAAGGCTACTTTTAGCACAAAAACTGTAGAAACCTAAAATAAAATTTTCTGCTAAAAAATATTGATGTTCAATTCGCGGAATCATTTGGCAGCCCTGTAAAAAAAAAAAAAAAAAAAAAAAAAAAAAAAAAAAAAAAACACCTTTCATTTTTTTTATTTATTATTATTATTATTATTATTTTTCAAATAAACGTGGGATCAATACAATTCAAACAATAAAAGAAACACAATTATTGAAAATATTCCAAAAAATGTCACTTTTAAACATATATGCCAAAACATAAAAGAATGAAGTAACTTCAACTATTTCTTCCGCTCATTTTATTATGAATTGAACATTTTAAAAATACTATACTAAACACAATTCATTCTGTTATTGTTATATATTCTATTCGAATGAGCATTTTTGTTAAAACGTCTTTTTGAAATTAATTATGGTTAATCATTTACAATTATTCTGCCTTAAATTTGAAAGTAATCTTTACATACAAGATAGAATTAAAAATCATTTTTTTTTTTTTTTACATTTTTTTCATATAAACATATGAAATAAATGAAACAGGTAAATAACACGAAAACGATGATAAATATTTCAATTAACTCCAAAAGATGGCACTAGTAAACATTTAAACATGATCGGAGAAAATGAATTTACCTTACAACTATTTCTTCCGCTCATGTTATTTTGGATCGAATATTTAAAAAATGCTGCACTATACTTAATATTTTACTTAACATCATTTTAAATATTATTCGAATGAATTTTGTTTCAAAATAACACCATTCAATATATATAAGGTTAATTTGCTTGAACTACTTTATTCTGTTTGTAATTTAAAACGATTAAAAAAAAAATCATCCACCAGACACTTTTCACAGATAAATCTTACAAATAAAATTAATTATTACAGGAAAAAGCGCAAAAGTCGTAATAAATATTGCAATTAACTCCAAAAGATGGCTCTAGTAAACAATTAGGCCAGAACGGAGAAAGTGAATTAATCTTTCAACTATTTCTTCCGGTCATGTTAGTCTGGACCGAAGATTTTATTCTCAAAGGTACTTTACTTAATTTTCTTGCAGGAAATTACTTGGGATAGCACTTTTCGTCCAATATAAAATGAAGGCAATCGTTAAGCTTCCTTAGACTCCCTAAATAAAGTCACATAACATGAAATTTGATTACTGGGGGAAACTTAGTTTTATTGTCGAATAAATTAGATCTTGTGAGAAATAAGAAAATTTATTCGTAACAAGTTCATAAAACATCAAAATTGCTTTTCAACTAAATGTCAAAGAAATTTTCTGCAATTCCCCTTCATTACATCATACCTGCGTTATTGGGCTATATTAAAACTAAAAAAGTGAAAAATATTATACCTTTTATTTACAAACAAAAATTAAAGTATTTTTTAAGTTTCCTTCAATAAAGGTAAATATCTAAAAGAAAAAATTATCAGTTTTATAGATACCGTTTAACAAAAAGAATGTATATATCTATATATTTCACCAATAAATAAACATGCAATTATAATATAAATTTGAAAAGAACGTCTTCATAAAAAATATATTTGAAATCAAATTCATATTTTAAAATGCTTTTTTTTTTTTTTTTTTTTTTTTTTTTTTTTTTTTTTTTTTTCAAGATAATTTAGGATTGTTTTTGAAAGCAGGGGATAAATGTGTGTTTCGAAACCTACACGTTTTTAACAGTGGAGGTGAAGTTAGGTCAGTTTACCCATCCACTGAGGAGAAACAAAGTATTTTGCCTGAATAATTTTAATTTGATAGTTTTCTAGTTTTCATAGTTAATTGTTGTAATATATTTTTGATATACACATTCTTCCCAGATTTTTAATGTGATTGCATATTTATTTATTGTTGAAATACCTTTTGTTCCATTTCATAAAAGCGACTTTTGCGCTTGTTATGCCATAATTTTCAGTAATTGTCTTTGAAATACATATACATACTTCTTTATAATTTCCCGCTTACAATATCTTGGTAAAAAGGCCTATAACAGCTCTTATTTATATATTGGTTAATAATACAAAAAAAACCATATGCATACATCTATTTTTTTAAAACAGATTTTTTAGATATCAATAAAATATTTAGTGTTGTACAATTACTGTTTTATACCAACAATTGCCAACAGGTGGTTCATGCCAAAAGAGATCCCCCTGTTGTAATAAATCCTGTAATTATAAACCTTGTTGTAATAGTTCTCTCTGTCAATAATGCTGCTCCATCAAGAATATTGTCTATCAAATTTATAGAAAAGAAAAAAACTCACATCCTGTTTGTTTTTTCAAAACTTTTTCAAAGTTCATTAAAGTTTATCTATTTCTATTTAATATTTGCACGTAATAAATTTTATTAAATTGTGAAATTAAGCTCTGAAAGAAAAATTAAACTCTATCGATTCAACAAATAAAATATTTAATAATAATTGCAGATAAAATAAACGATTTATATCGGATAGCAAGAAATATATCGAAATAAAAGGGATATTTTTAGTTTTACAGTAGACTAATAAAAAAATATTTCCAATCAGCATAATAAAATAGAAGTGGAATCAAGATTTCCGAAGGATCCCTAATGACAAAATATCGTGCTGAAAGCTCATAAAATAAAGTGAAGAGCAAGAAATGTCAGCAGTTAATGTTAGATCATAAGACCGTAACGACCTCTTAAGTCGTGTTTGCGTTTCTACCTTCCTTTATACGATTTTAATATAATACCGTATAATATGGAAAAGGATGGATAAGGCGTGGCGAAATAAGATGGATATTACGATGTTTAATCTTTAATTTTACGCGTTTTACTACAAGAAGATAAAAAAAAAAAAGAAAACATTCTAAATTTTTAACCCCTTAACTGGTTTCTTTTTTTGCGTGCAATAAATTGAAAATATGGGTATATACCACTTTTTTTTAGCTAAAATATCCGTATTACATATTCCAAACAGTTCTACGTTTAAATAGTATGCCATTCCATTAAAAAAAAAAATTAGTGGTGTTAAAAAGCTTTAAATGGTTAATTAAGCAAATTCGTTTTGCCCGAATGGCGTACGGGCAAATCAGTTAAGCTGTTAACCCGTTTGTATCGAAATTCCCATTTAAATAAATTAATCTATGTTTCAACATTTTTGTGAATTTTAATTAAAATACTTTTTTTTTCTTAATTTTTACATTTAAAAGACATGTTTTTACTCAAAACTAAATACTGACCAGTTTAATGATTAGATAAAACAAATATCTTAAACATTTAATTTTGGATGTTAAATAAAAGTTTAAAAAATAATACAAATAGGAGGCACTTTATTATAAAAAAAGGGTGCTCATTAAAATTAAGTATATTGAAAATAGTCTGTTATAGGCAGTATATCTTTCTCTCTGATGTGTTTAATACTTTTCCCCGGTGCTTAAGTGCTTTGGTTCAATAAAGGATAAAAGTCTCAAAAGACTGCAGTAATTTAAATTCTTTTGTTTTTCCGCAGGTATTTTCCGCTTGTCGAAAATAAGAACAGAAAAGGCTCCTAATTTTGTTTTTTGAAATAATTACAGAGAGAGAGAAGAAAAAAGATCGAATAACGATTACAATGCAGTAAAAATACGATTAAAAGTAATGCATGATATAATAGGATCTAAAATAATTGTATAAAGAAATTAACACTAGAAAAACGAGAAATTTTACATAAGTTTTATAAAAAATATTTAACACAAAATTTTATTCAAAGGTGTTTAAGTTGTTTAATTAACCATTTTTTGCGTTGTTTTATTTTAAACATGTTTTAGAAAGAATTTATAGTTTCAACTGAGATATATTCACTTAGCAGGGGCCGAATTGGCCCCGTACCGTCATTCTAGTGTTAAAACATCAAAATCAGGAAGTACATAAAAGCGAATTTTCTAATAATATTATTTTTATTTCTAAAATTCAAGATTCGAGATAGTAAAAACAACCATTTTACGTGTAAAAATTGCCATTTTTTTTACTAAGGAAGGTCTCCATACGGGCATACTCAGAAAATTCTGAAAAAATTACAGAATGATCTTCTCATGTGGATATATTTGTTTGTTAAAAATTTTTGGAGAAACCCCGATAGAATGTTCGTAAAAAAATAATGAACATTTCTTTTATTTGGCGATTTATCATCGGTTTGCGACAAAATAAAATTTCAAAAAATACTTTTTATGTCAATTTTTTTAAGGTAAAAATGTTTCATCTTGAATTTGTTTAAAGAAATTTTATTTATATAACGCTAGTTTTGTCAGCTTTAGTTTGTTTTAATTATATTTTTGTCATAATGTATTTAGAATGAAAATTAACTGTGAAATTTTATGAATTAAAACAAAATTTAAATTAATTAAAATTGCTTCAATCTCAAAATTAACTCCAATCTAATTGATCTCTGTCGATTCAATTTTGTTGCTATGGAAACAAAAACTTCTCCGATATTGAAATGCATTACTGCAGCATTCTTCATCTGGTCTTTATTTTGTCATACGCTTAAATATATAAAAAACACTTTTCAATATGAAAGTATTTTTTATATAAGAAATTATTTTTAAAGTGATGAAATTAAATAACTGCAGCAAAAGCAACAGAAATATGTAATATAAAACACATCTAGATGTCAAACTCTCTCATTGTTTTAATTTAAATTCATTAAATACTATTTACACGT
The DNA here is from genome assembly GCA_964019185.1 of Maratus speculifer. Lineage (NCBI taxonomy): Eukaryota > Metazoa > Arthropoda > Arachnida > Araneae > Salticidae > Maratus > Maratus speculifer. Next base: position 347,869,556 of record OZ025295.1, read on the forward strand.
ATTCTAAAATTCCATTGACAAGAAATTTTCAGGTCATTAAAATCGCGTGACGCTTTCATCTTTTCGCGCCAAATACTGAAAGTATTTTATTTTTTTTACTGAGTTTCTTCTGTAATTCCGCCGCTAAATTTGAATGATCCTTTATTACATACATGAGTAGTTTAATCAGTATTTTTTTTCAAAAAATTCTGAGTATGCCCAGTATGCAGACCTTCCTTGTAAGTGAAGTTACAGGATACTACAGAACCTATGACGTCACAGGTTCTGTAGTAAGTAGTCATATTTGTTTCTAACAGCGTAACATTCTTCTCAATGAAAAAGAAAGATACAATGGCAAAATCTTTGCATACATCTATTGCTGTCGCTTTAATTTTTAATAGGAATCGATAATCAGAAAAATTGATAAATACCAAAATCTTTGTACTGTTATTCTGCTATTATTAACTTATTATTTAGGTAATATTGTATTGTTTATATTATTTATATTTAATATTAAAATTAAACATTGCACTGTTTAAATATTGGAAAAAAATAAAAAAAATCAAACCATAAAATTGATTAAAGTTTTAAATATTTTTTTTTCTTAAAAACAAACAAGTTGTATGATTTTCATTAAAAAAGGGGATGTATTTAAAACAGTTTGTTATTGCAGCATTTTTTTTACCGCTTTTTTATATGTTTAATGGCTTTTTCCGGTACTTAAATGCCTTAGTTCAAGAAAGGACAAAAGCCTCTAAAAACTCAACTAACTTGAGTTCTATTGTTTCCGTAAATTTCGATAGGTAAAATGCACTTGTCGAACAATATGAACTTAAAAAAAAAAATACTACCTTTGTTCTATGATACAATTAAGCTGAGTGAAAAAAAAAATAAGTCTGTGCATTAAAGATACGATTAAAAATAATGGATAACATAATGAATCTTTAAAACCTATACAAATAGATTTCTAAATTACTATCTCCGCAAATGTGTAAAAAACTAAATCGAATACGAAAATTTATTTTATATATTTTTTTCAAAATATTATTTTTATTTGAAAAATTTTAAGAGGGTTTATTTTGGTTACCGTAATTTCGGGTAGATAAGCCGCAGCTCAAATAATTCAGTTTCAACCCAGAAAAAATCCTTCAGTAATTAAAGATAAATATATACGGCGATACAAAATGATACTTTTAATTTTTGAAAATTTCTGGGTCAAAATAGAATTGTTTGAGCTGCGGCTTATCTACCCGAAATTACGGTAATTATAAGCTTTGTTAACCTTTTCCGTCGCAGTCAAATTCTGTTCGTAAAGTGGGAAATTTTTGATTGACACCGGAATTTACAAAAGACTTTTTTAGAAATTAAGAATTCCCTGATTTAAGTTGTCATTGTAAAAGTAAAATTTTACTAAAATATTATTGGTGCCGTTTGTAAGTTTGGAATTTAAATTAGGTGTTGCCGGAGTGGTAACACTGCGCCGGAAAGGGTTAACATAGAACAACTCATTTAAAATTCCTAATTCATTTTTTTTACGTAAGAAATAACAAAGTTAAAAACGAAATTAAAGAAATTTAAGGCATTACAAAATTTATCCTGCTTAGAAAATCTTTCTTATTGAAATGACTCTAAGAAAAATATGATAAAAAAATTATTTTCTTTACAATCATTAATTTTTTTAGAATTAAAATTATTATACTTAAAATTATAGTTAAATTTTATTTTGAATATTTAAATATAATAAGCCTATTTTTTCTTAATGAAGAGTAAGTAGTCGTATTTTTTATAACAGTGTAACATTCTTCTCAACGAAAAAAAGATAAAATTGAAAAATACTTGCATACATCTACTGCTGTTTGTTTAATTTTTAATAGTAAGCGATAATTTTTACAATTATATTGTATTAGTATTAACTTATTATTATAGATAATATTGTATTGTTTATATTATGTATATTTATTATTAAAATTAAAAATTGCACGGTTTAAAAATGGAAAAAAAAATAAAAGCCAAACCATGTCATTGATTAATCGTTTAAATATATTTTTCCTCTTTAAAAACAAACAAATTGTATGAAAAAAGCACTTTTCATTAAAAAAGAGGGAGATATTTAAAATAGTTTGTTATTGGCAGCCTTTTTTTAGCTTTTTTATACGTTTAATGGCTTTTTCCGGTACTTACGTGCATTAGTTCAAGAAAGGACAAAAGCCTGTAAAAACTCAACTAACTTGAGTTCTATTGTTTCTGTAAAATTCGATAGGTAATATGCACTTGTCGAACAATAAGAACTGAAAAAAAATCCCACCTTTGTTCTATGACATAATTAAGCTGTCTGAAAAAAATACGAGTACAGAGAGCAGTGCATTAAAAATAAGATTAAAAATAATGGTTAACATAATGAATCTTTAAAATCTATACAATTTGATTCCTAAACAACGAATTCAGAAAATATGTAAAAAATGAATACGAAAGTTTACTTGATATATTTTTTTCAAAATGTTATTTTCATTTGAAAAGTTTCAAGAGATGTTTGTTCTGGTTAATTATAAGCTTTGTTAACATAGTACAGCTCATTAAAAATTTCTGCTTCATTTTTTTAATTAAAAAAATTAACGAAGTTAGAAGCGAAATTAAAGAAATTTAAGGCATTACAATTTTTTTCCTGTTTAGAAAATATTTCTTATTAAAATGACTCTAAAAAATATGATAAATAAATTATTTTCTTTACAATCATCAAGTTTTTTAAAACATTGTACAAAAGGATTCTAGGCCTTCATTTTATTAAATATTTTCAATTATTATAACTATATTTTACAAATTTATTTTAAAGTCCCCAATCTTTTATTTTATTTTCAAAATTATCTTTTAATCATTTTATTTTCATACTTTTCGTTGATTTAAGGAGATAGTTTGCCTTTGACTTTGCCTGATAGTTTTTTAAAAAATACGTTTCAAATGGCGAAATCAATGTTAAAATAAAACTACCGTAATTTCGGGTGTATAAGCCGCGGATCAAACAATTCTTTTTGGACCCAGAAATCTTATTTGGTGATTGAAGACTAATATTTACGGCGATCTAACTAGTTATATTTGTTTCTTAAAAAATTCTGGGTCGAAAAAGAATTGCTTGAACTGCGGCTTATACACCCGAAATTACGGTACATTTTGAAAAAAAAAATGTATATTTAATTAAAACTTTTAAAAAAGAAAAAATTGGATTCAATAGTTGGAGTAGCAGTATTTGTCAGAGGAAAAATTTACAAAAGGAATGCAATGAAAAATTAACATCGTGAACATAAAGAATATAATAAAACTTATATCGTGTGATTTATTTTCATACTTTTCGTTGATTTAAGGAGACAGTTTGCCTTTGACTTTGCCTGATAGTTTTTTCTTTTTAAAAATTCGTTTCAAATGGTGAAATCAATGTTCAAATAAAACTACATTTTGAAAAAAAAATGTATATTTAATTAAAACTTTTAAAAAAGAAAAAATTGGATTCAATAGTTGGAGTAGCAGTATTTGTCAGAGGAAAAATTTACAAAAGGAATGCAACGAAAAATTAATATCGTGAACATAAAGAATATAATAAAACTTATATTGTGTGAGTTTTCATCAGAAGCAATATCTTAAGGATATATATATATATATATATATATATATATATAACAATTGATTCTTAATTGAGATAATCATGATTTGCATTTATGAACTATTTCTCAAATTGCAAACCGCCCGCTGAAGATTCGGCGTGCGCAATGAAACAAAATGGCGGCTATAGAAGGCGGATTTATTTTTAACGTAAATTTAGACACCAGTATTTTATAAAAGATTTCTTTTCTTTGTATAATCTGAAAAAAATAGATAAATAAATATTGCCGGAAAAGCTTTTAAATAATATTGGTACGAATATTCAAGAGACCGTGCATACGCTGAAAAAAAAATCCACCTTCGACATTCGCCTTTTTTGAGTGAGCGCACAAGTCTAGATTTGAGGGGGCGGTGAATTGCCAATCAACTGTGCAACCTGATTTACGAGTAAAAAGAAACAAACAAAAAAAAATAGCAAAAGCAAATTAAAATTGTTTAGTTCCATGAAATAATTCCATGAATAATGAAAGAAAAATATAACTGTTAAATAAATCACAGGATTAATAACTAAATATAAAGAATGTAATTCGCTGTATATTAAGTGTGTGAAATAATTTTAAAAGAAATTTTGTCATGATCAATACATTATTATACGTGATAGCTAAAATAAAAAATAGTATATATATAATATATGTTATATAAATTTGGTTTATAATTTATATATTTTTTTATTATAAACATCTTTTAGATTAAACATTCACTGTTTAAAGATTAACGAAAACAAAAAAACAAAACCACTATCCTCATCAAAGAACTTTTTGATAAACACTAGCTCGTGACATCTACTTGAAAAAAAAATAATAACCGTCAAATTAAGTGTTGAAAACAGTTTTGTAACTAACAGTATATTTTTCGCTCTTTATTGGTTTAATGCTTTTCTCCGGCTCTGCAGTACTTTAGTTCAAGACACGAGAAAAACTTCTGAAAGACTAGGCTTATTTAAGCTTTATTGTTTCAGTATAACAAGGTTCTTAGTGCGCATTTTTTAAGCAATACGAACTGAAAAGTGACTTACATTCGTTTTATGGGATAATTGTAAAGACTGAAAATAAAACAAATAAAGACAGAGGTGCATTAACGATAAGATAAAAAAAAAATGTAATGTGTGGAATTTTGAATCTTTAAAATCTTTTCAAACATAAGACACAACTGAAAATTCAGTTGGTACTTAAAAGGAAAAAATAAAATAAAATAAGACCAATTAAAAATAATAAAACCAAATCAAAATTATTGAATTCTATGAAATATAATGAAAAAAATTAATACAATTGTTAAATAAATTGCTGCATTAGTAATTAAATAGAACGAATGAACTATGTGAAATAACTAACACTAATCAGCATGAATTGTCCTGTCAACTCAATACATTATTACGTGTGTTAACTAAAACTTAAAATAGACAATATTTTATTTTCCTTTGGCGCGTAATTAGTATTTTTTTCATTATGTCTGTTCTTTAAATTAAACATTTTACTGTTTAAGGATTAGTGAAAAGAGAAAAATAAAACCACAATATTCATTAAAGTTAAGAACTTTTTGATAAACTCTAGCTTGTGACACATGCTTGAAAAAAATAGTAACCGTCCAATTAAGTATTGAAAGCAGTTTTGTTACTGATAGTATATTTTTCTCCCTTTGATTTGTTAAATGCCTTTCTCCGGCTCTCCAGAACTTTAGCTAAAAGCTTCTGAAAGCTTATGACAAAAGCTTCTGAAAGGCTAGACTTATTTAAGCTCTATTGTTTCAGAAAAACAAAGTCCTTAGTGTGCACATGTCGAACAATACGAATTGAAAGGTAACGTACTTTTTATGGGATAATTATAAAGACTGAAAATAAAACAAGTAAAGACAAAGATGCATAAAAAATAAGATAAAAATGTTACGGGTAGAATTGTGAAGCTATAAAATTCTTTTCAAACATAAGATACAAATGAAAATTCAGTAGGTACTTAAAAGCAAAAATTAAAACGATTTTTTTTCTCTAGGAGTTTTCAAGAATGTTTTTTTCATTACAGAACATTTAAAATATGTTTATTATGTTTAAGTGATTACACAATCAGTTATTAAGTATACACTTTGTTAGTTTAAATAAATTGAGTTAAAGTTTTGAAATTTTATTTTTTTTTTTTAGAAAGAAAGAATTAAAAAAAAAATGTATCAAAATGCTATTTCTGGGATTATAAATGTTTTTGTTTTTTACCTTAGATTTTAAAATGGTATTTTCTTTTGGCAATGTCATTCTAGAAATATTTTACCCAATTAAAAAAAAACACTAATATTAGAAAAAAGATCACAGAAAAGTTTTTGAGTTTTTTTAAATAGTTCTAGCAGTAATTCATTGTTTTTTATGTTTATTTTTTTAATATTATTTTAATGTATTTCACGTTTTTTTTTAAACTTTAAAATTAATAATTAAGCGAAAACTTGACATTCTCTTAAGTTTTCTTCAATTTTTACCTTTAGTCGTCTTCTCTAAAAAATAATTTTGCATTAAAATAACATAAATAATGAGAATACATAAGTAAATAAATTTTAAAAAGAAATTGTGTCACGAATCAGCACGATCTGTTCGGACAACCCAATACATTATTACATGTGCTAATTAAATTTAAAATAGACATTTTTTATATTTCTTCGGTTTGTAATTAGTTCCATAATTTCCGGCGAATATTCCTCGTATCAAACAATTTTTCCCCCAGAAATTTTATTTTGTAATCGAAGCTAAATATTTACCGCGTTCTACAAAGTTAATTCAATTTTGAATTTTTTCTGGGTCGAAAAATGATAGTTTGAACCACGATTTATAGGGAGGAAATTACGGTGCATATTTTTTATTATACACATCCTTTAAATCAATCATCTTACTGTTAAAGTATTATCGAAAACAGAACCAAAATCAAAACCAAAAACCACTATACTCATTAAAATTAAAGAACTTTTTGACAAACACCAGCTAGTGACACTTGGCTGAAAAAAAAATAGCAGCCATCCAATTAAGTACTGAAAACAGTTTTGTTACTGACGGTGTATTTTTCTCTCTTTCATTTGTTTAATAATTTTCTCCAAGTCTTCAGTACTTTAGTTCAAGACATGACAAAAGCTTCTCAAAGACTAGGCTTATTTAAGCTCTATTGTTTCAGTAAAACAAGATTATTGGTGTGCACTTGTCGAACAATACGAACTGAAAGGTAACGTACGTTTGTTTTATGGGATAATTAAAATGACTGAAAATAAAAATAAAATAAAGATAGAGATGCATTAAAGATAAGATTAAAAAAATTAATGAGTAGAATTGTGAAGCTATAAAATCTTTTCAAACATTAGTCACTACTGGAAATTCATTGGGTACTTAAAAGCAAAAATTAAAACGATTTTTTTCTCAAGCAATTTTCTAGAATGTATTTTTCATTCGAGAACTTTTTAAGCCATTTTTAATATATATAATTATAAACTTTGTTAGTTTAATTAAATTGATTTTATTTTTTGAAATTTTATTTTACCTTTAAAAAGAAAAAAAAAAGAAAAAATTATATAAAATGTTCTGTCAGGGATTTCAAATGTTTTTGTTTTTTATCTTAGATATAAAAAAAGTATTTTCTTTTGGCAATGACTTCTAGAAATATTTCATTGGATTAAAAAAACAAACACTAATATTAGAAAAGAAGATTACTCAAAAAATGTGTTTGGATTTTTAAAAAAAACAGTTCTACCAATGATTTATTGTTTTTGGTATATATTTTGATTCTATTCATTTTAATTAATATATTTATTTTTGTTTAATTAATATATTAATTAAAATTAATATATTAATTAATTTTAATTAATATATTAATTAATTAATATTAGTTTAATTAATATATTAATTATATTAATTCATTAATATATTATAATATATTAATTATTAGTTTAATTAATATGTTAATTAATTTTAATTAATATATTTATTTTTGTTTAAACTGTAAAATTAATACTAGGCATAAACACGAAATTCTCTTGTTTAACCCCTTGGGAGCGGTGAGATACATTTTATCCCACGTAAATTAAGCTATATTCTCACCAGAAACTTTTAAAGAAATTTTATATTTTTAGATTAGGCCACGCAATATTAAAGAAAGTGCCTTTTCTTATTTTAAAATAAAATTTTCCGATTTTTCCGGTGAGAAATCAATATTGCAGATACTTATTGCATGCATTTCAAGGGGTTAAGTCTTCTTCATTTATTACCTTAAAGCGTTTTCTCCAATAAATAATTTTATAGTAAAATGAAATAACATAACTAAATCTATCTCAGAATATCTATCTCATTAAATTTTTACATTTTTACCTAAATTATAAATTAAACCATTTATCAATCATATATAGTATATCAGATGCCAATATTTCTTTTATTATGGAGATACCAAACGCACAACGATGAATGGGGTATCAAATGAGCAGGTTTTTGAACAAGATTGTAGCTTACATACTCACATATCAATAAAACATATTGATTCGTTATAAAATGCATTTAAATTTTAAAAATGTAAAAAATGTGTAAATAAATAATCTCAAAGATTGCAGTACTTTAATCTCACATGGGTTCGTTAGTCACTTATTATATATATATATATATATATATATATATACAGCGTGTTTCAAAAATAACCGGTATATTTGAAAAATCAATAAAAATTAAACGGGCAGCAATAGAAATATACTGTTTGTTGCAATATTCTTAGGACAACAGTAAATTTTCAGTCAGACAAACTTTCAAAATTAGTTAATATTTTCAACAACAGATGGCACTGCAGGCGATTTGACAGATCTAGAAGAAAGGTAGTGTGTGAGTTCGCCATCCTGTAAGTCGTCTTTCTGCTGTAAGCGTGTGCTGTTCACAGATTACGTTTGCTGTGAAAAAATAGTTTATTCCTTAGAACAGAGGATTTTTGACTTGAAAGACCAGGTGTAGCGCCACCAGTGTTGAATAAAGGGGGTGGCCCGGGTGGGGGGGGGACATCCTCCCCGGAAAATTTAAGATTTTGGATTTTTAATGGTCAAAACAGACATTTCTCTCCCCCGGAGTCTCAGAAGTCCCTCCCATAGAAAATTGTCTGAATTCAATACTGACCGGCACAATCCAGAAACAATTGAACAACTGAAGCAGTGCATCTCTTCTGCATGTGAAACCATCCCGCCTGACAAGTTTACAAAAGTTTCTGATAATTTCGTTTAGAAACTACGCCATATTATTGCTGCGCATGATATGTGGAAAATATCGTACTTTAGATTTTTCCAGACTGCAGCGCCATCTGTTGTTGAAAATTGTAATTAATTTTGAAAGCTTGTCTGACTGAAAATTTACTGTTGCCTCAAGCAAATTGCAACAAACTGTGTATTTCTATCGCTGCTCGTTTAGTTTTTATTGATTTTTCAAATATACCAGTAATTTTTGAAACTCTCTCTATATATATACATATATAAAAGCGATATCCACATAAAAAACAACGTTTATTAAATAATTAGATTTCTAATCAGCTTACGATATTTGAACACGAACAGTGCTGAACAGTAGCGCAGCATCAAGGGATTGCCTAGTTGCTAACAACTTTACACTCACAAGGAAGGTCTCCATACGGGCATACCCCGAAAAATCTGAAAAAATTACAGAATGTTCTTCTCGTGTGGATATATACATTTATAAAAAAAGTTCGGCGGAACTTCCATTCATTATCCTTAAAAAAATAATGAAAATTTCGTTATTTTGCAATTTACCGCCGGTTGGCGAAGGAATGTAATTTTAAAAAATACTTTATATCAAATACACTTCAAGAGAAAAAAGTGTTTCATGTTGAACTTGTTTTGATAGATTTAATTTAAATAACTTTATTTTTTAAGTTTTAGTTTTTTTTAAGTATAATTTTGTTATATCGATATTTATATGTATTTATATTAAAATTGAATCATCAAAATTTGAGATTTAAAACGAAATTCATAATTTAATTTAATAAAATTTATTTCCTGCTCAAAGTCCAATTGAGAATTGTCGATTAGATTTTGTTGCTATGGAAACGTCTGACATTTATTTTTGAATACGCTTCAATGTATGAAGATAATTTTTCTCAATGTGATTTTTTTTTTATCTATGAAAAAAAATTTTCTAGTGATTAATTAAATAGCTACTTCAACAAGTAACATATATATGCAATACAATATTTATATATATGTATAAAATATATTAAAGTCTTTCATTGTTTATGTTTAAATTCATTAAATACCATTTACACGCATTCCAAATATCCAACAGTTTTGAGTTGCATTATAATCGTTTCCTTTGGGCAAAGAAAAGGGCTGCTCGCCAAATCGAATGACTCTTTCGTCTTTTTACGCCAAATGTTAGAAAATATTTTATTTTTTTACATACTTTCTAAAGAGATTCCCCCCCCCCCCTAATTTTGACTGATCCTATATTACATACATGTATTTTTTTCATAAAATACTGAGTATGCCTAGTATGGAGACCTTCCTTGTCGGTCTTGACATAAATGATGAACAGATACACATATTTATTGAGTTGTTCAGTATACTTTTTCCGGTACAAATATTTCAGTTAGAGCTTCTTCACTAACTTTACTAATTTAAGTTGTATTGTTTCCATAAAACTTTTTAGGTGATGTGCACTTTCAAGACATAAATAAAGGGAGATATCCTGCCTTTGTACTATGAGTTAAAAGAAATAAAATTAAAAATATTTTACTAAATCTTTTTGAAAATCCTAAAAATTTCAACAAAATAGTTTTTTTTATTATTATTATTATTTTTTTTTTTTTCACTCAGGTCTATAATGTTAGATATTTTTAAAGAAAGAATTCCTTAATATTCAAGTGAGGATTTCAATCACCGAATGTAAAATTTTCTTTTTATAGTAAATATAATATCTGACTTTATTCAAGCAAATCTAAATAGTTTTTAAAGAAAACAAAAACCTTAATTAATATTGAGGAATCTATGAATAGAAAGTACACTAACCAAAATTTTATATTTACCAACGTGTTGTAATATTCAAAATTTGATAAAAAAAAAGTTTTATTTATCATCTGAATGCATAGAAAGTCAATTTAATTACGAACTCTTGCCATATTAATTTTCCCAACATAATTTATTGCTAATCGACTTCTCGACGAAAAGTATTGTCATCAAGATAACTTTTAATTTCAGTAATAGCCTCCAAAATTAAAGAGATAAAAATAAAAACAGCGGAAAAAATTCAAATTTTAATTGTGAACAAGAAAGAAAAAATCATGCTTTAAGAATGGATTTTGAAACACTTTCCAACGGATTCAGAATACTCGTTTATCAAAACGAATCGTTAAGTTAAAATATTATGTCTAATCAGAGGAATCAATGAATGAAAAGTACAATGACCAAAATTTTATACTATTTACCAACGTGTTATAAAATTCAAAACTGGATAAGAAAGTTTTATTTATCACCTGAATCAGGGGTCGATTTAGAAAAAGAAAGTTGCATAGCAGTAACTGCTATACAAAGTCAGTTTTGAATAGCAGTTAGACACTTTTGTATTGCAAGTAAAAAATAGCAATCTCCCTGAAAGCGAGAGCGAAACAAACGCGTACGGTAAGCGAAGTACGGTCGGAGCGAAGAAGTGGGGTCAGAATCTGCGCTGTCTGTTTAAATGCATAAATAAAGCGAAAGGATCGTAACAGTGAGTGTTCATTTTAGAACCACTACAACACGCACGTCAAACTTCTATGAGCAAACGCCGTGATTAGCGAGTAACAGTGATTCAGTAATCAATCACAGCTCACAGCGTCAGGGCGGGAACAAATCATGTGTTTACTGGGAAAACTGCGCCCAGGCCGACCCAGTGGCGTGGATGGTAGCGGAGGCTGCTCCCACACCGCTGGTCCCTGGTTCGAGTCCAGCTAGCGGCATGGGTGTCTGTGTTGTCCCTGTGACTATGTATGTACTGGATATTCTGTAATAAAGTGTTCTATATGGTTTCTTGTGATCATTGAAGGTTATGCCGGCGAATAGCTGTAGCGCCTACCTCAAAGCAAATAAATACAAATACAAATACAACTGCGCCCAGCAATGGCGTCTCGCTGTACTTCCATTGTAAATAAACACTTGGGGAGCGTGAAAACACAACATATGTCGTGTGAAAACATCTTTAAATTTTAACTTTAAGTGTGCATGACATAACAAAGGGTGTGGGAAACATGCATCGAATAATTGCGATTTAATGTATTTCTTGGATCGCATTTTAGTTAAATTTTAATCGAAAATTGCGATGCGATACCACTTAAATCGAACCCTGACCTGAATACACAGAAAGTCAATTTAACCTATTAATTGTCGCGTCCGAGATATTCACTAGTTGCAAGCTTCACGGGTTTTATTCAAAATTGTTTGATTCCTACCAGTTATTTAAAATAGCGTAATTGGTTCTATTCTGGTATCATTTTACTCGTCAATAAATAAGATGAATATTTTTTTTTCAAAAAAAGTGGTCGGAATAATGAATTTAAATTTTTAAACCGTAATTTAATGCGAACATTCAGTGGTTAATTACTAACTCTTGCCATATTAGTTTTCCCGACATAATTTATTGTTAATCGACTTCTCAACAAAAAGTATTGTCATCAAGATAACTTTTTAATTTCGGTAATAGCTTCCAAAATTAAAGAGAATAAAATAAAAACAACTAAAATTTCTAATTTTAATTATAAACAAGAAAGAAAAAATATTATGCTTCAAGAATGAATTCTGAAAGATATTTCAGAATAATTTATCAAAACGCAGCGTTAAGTTAAAATATTATGTCTAATTCAGCCACATGGAAAAGTATAATACATTTAAAAACCCAATTTCAGCTTTTCCCACCTACAACCAGAAAATTATTTGAATTCATTGAGCACCCTGAATATAATATATTGATTTGTATCTAGGATTAACTACATGCCGAAGTTTAGTTTATATATCCTTCCTACCATGTTCAAATTTTACACAATCTTCAAAAAAAAAACATTTCACACCAGAATTGCTATTTAAAACATTTTGATATATTGACATATTTCTCAGAATCTGTTATTTAATTTTCTTTATGAAAAAAATTTCTGGTTCGAATCGTATAAAACAAATTATAGTTAGGTCGATTAGATCCATTCAGGGTAGGAAGGTTAAGAGATACATGCACCACATGTTAAAAATCGCTTTTAGCAATTTCCACTGATAAAGAGAATGGTATGTGAATTCTTTTGTGCAACCCTGTATTTGAGATATAAAATTTATATGCAATCAATAAAATGAAAAATATTAGTTACATTTAAAATGGCGCCGAATTTTAAAATACACTTCCGGCAATTATTAATCAAAGACAGTACTGTAATCGATTGTTTTGTGTCTTCCTGTAAATGAACGACAAATGCTATGAATGCCCAATTCTATCCTAATCAACTTGTAGTGAAATTCAGTGATTTATAGCAATCTGAATATGTATAAAATAGCACATTATAAGTTCAATACTCTGCATCCCCCCCCCCCCTCCCTTGTAACATAATGTGATGAAATTCTTTTGAGTGCTCTTTTAAATTAACTATCAATTCCAACTTCATAATAGCTTTGGTATCCCTAAATAACAAATTTCATGTAAATTCGAATACATTTGTGAGAAATAGAATGTGGACAGATGGATAGAGGGACAGGTAACCCGAATGAATAAACTCTTTTCAACTGCGTTCGAAAATGTTAAAAATACAATATATTATTAATATATTGAAAAAAATTACTTTAACCCTTAACCCCTTCGAAACGGGAGCCTTTTACAAAATTTTTAATGGTTTGTCACCAGTTTTAAAAAACAGAAATTTGTTCCTTCTTAAATCAAGAAAATGCTTCGATTGAATAAGGCAAATTTTACAGTACAATTTTACCGGTGGGAATAAACAAGGATTCTTAAGCGTTTTTGCGGCACGTATACTTGTCGCTCGTCCCCAAAGGGTTAAATGCATAGGATAGAATGCGTTCCAAAAAATGCGCAATTCAAAGAATCAGAATTCATACCAGAAAAATCTAAATAGTGAATTTTTCTTTATTTAATTACGAATGGTCTGTCAATAAGTAAAGTGAAAATTGCTCTTTTAAATATCTGGTGAGAATGAATATGGAACATGAGAATAAAACCTCACGGAATATGTGAATAAAACCCCCAATAAATCGGGAACACTTATGGTATCGAAAATGATACAATATGCATTTAAGGGTTAAAAAGTCCTAAGAAATCCTTAAATCGTAAATAAAATATTTTTAAAGGCAGATAATTTTAGTAAGCAACGCATTCAGGAATAAATAAATAATAATAAATTATACAGAGAGATAAAATGATTATCAGACAATTGATATATTACTTGCACTTTAATATTCAAAACATGTTTTCGAAAACTTTTATTTCACTTCATTGCACAGAAAGTCAATTTAACTTCCAGTTCATGCTATATAAGCTTTGCCGACCTAATTTCCTGTTAATCGATCGCCTGACGTCAAAGTAATTTACCAAGAAATTTTCATAAGAATACTGATTTCAGAATGATTTTCTCTCTATTCTTAAATGCCAGATACTAATAAAAGACAATTGTATTTTCTTTTAAGAAAAATATTTCAATAAGTTATGTTGTTAAACAATAATCCGATAACGGAACAAAATTGCAATCATGCAAATACTCCATTAACTATAACACTCTAAGTCTCAATTCACACTTTTAAATGTAGTGCCATTCATGTCTATCACACACAATATATATATATATATATACATATATATATATATATATACATATATATATATAGTAAACAACATACTATTTTTCCATTTTACTTGTGATTAAATAAAATAAATTTTATTATAATTTTATTTATAAATTAAATAAAATAGAGAAGCCAAATAACGTCATTTTATATTACGCTGGAAGGAGAAAAAACTAGAAGACATTTTATTCAAATAATTTTTTATATATCTAATTAATTTGTTATATTTTTCAAAACAGAAAATGGTCTTCAAACCGAGTAAAATGATTTTCAAAGCGAAAATTTGTATAAGTAACCTCATTCAACAATAATAATTTTAATCCAAAATATTCAAATCAAAATTTCATTCCCATAATCTAATATTTGATTTATATATTGAAAAAAATAGGTGCCATTAGAAATATCTTCAAGCCACCAGAAATTGGTGAATTCAATTTGTTTAAAAATATATTTTAGTTAGAAACTAAATTAAAAGTTAATAAAAAAAATTAATAACGTATATCATATAGCAACGAAAAACTAATATTCAAAAGAAATTCCGGTAGACTGCAACTTTTACCCAAGTGCAAAGAAAGTCAATTTAATTTGCAATTAATGCCATATTAACTTTACCGATATAATTTACTGCTACTCTCCCTTCTGTTTTTATTTCCCTCTGTTTGAATGCATTCTTCTATTTTGATAAACAGCAACTACTGATATAAACAATTATTTTTATTCTAAGTAAAGCATTTTGGTTAGTAATGTTATTGAAGAATTACCAGATATAGAAGAAAATCACAGTCAAGGAATTTAAACATTAACTATAAACACTCTAATGCACTTTTAAACACAGATCTGTCATGCAA
This sequence comes from Maratus speculifer, assembly GCA_964019185.1. Lineage (NCBI taxonomy): Eukaryota > Metazoa > Arthropoda > Arachnida > Araneae > Salticidae > Maratus > Maratus speculifer. The sequence goes on from OZ025295.1 coordinate 347,884,837, forward strand.
ATCACACTGAAAATAAGTCTTATTTATTTCAAGAAAGCTTACTTTTTTTTGAAAAAGAACCATTTTAGATTAATATAAAATAAATTATCGATAAATTATAAATAACAAATAAAATAGTATTTAAAGCTATGGTAGTAATGTCATTATAGATATTATGGTTTAAATGTAAAAAAAGTAGAAAGAATGAAAAGAAAGAAAAAAGAAAGAATACCCACAAAATACAAACGTAAAGGAAATTTCAATCAAAAGAACCTTGTATTTATCTATAATATCTTTAAATCAGCAACTATTTTAGAACTCAAATAAAACAATTATTTAAAACAAACTTTTTTGTAAGTATTCAGATAAATAAGTACAAAATTCAAGAACAATAACTACAATCCTCTAATATTAAAATCACAATTTCAGTTTATATATATTTAAAAAATACTTGGTTATCAAATCAATAGAAATTCTTTATCTTAAAATTATATTTCGGATAAAAATAATGCAGTTAGAAACCTACATTAAGAATTAATGAAAAAAAAAAATGAAAGAAAATTTCAATAACCTCATATCATACATCTACTAAAAACTCAAATATTCAAAATAAGTTCCAGAAAACTTTATCCCTTTATCCCAGTGCAAAGAAAGTCAATTTAATTCCCAATTCATGCCATATTAACTTCGCCGACATAATTTACGTCTAATCGATCGTGCGACGTCGAAGCTCCTTAAAGCAGCTTCCTTAAGAAAGCTGTGCTTCAGTATGACTCCCTCTGCGTTCATAAAAGCCAGATATTGACATAAAATTCTCTCGTTTCGATGTCCTTCGTGGTTCAGTTAATGATGATTGACATTGTCATAAATTTTATTATCACAGATACGGGCGGCATCCGTTGTTGAAGCACTGTTATACGTCCTTGTGAACAAAACGCTGTTTGCATGTAGAGGTGCTTATCGCCGTGGGAGTTTGACACGTCCAGTCAGATTCATACATGTAGAAGTTAATGCACTGTATGTCATGTAGTATGTACATGTTGATAAAAGTGACAGTGACTGAACGTGTGAGTTTTGTATCTGTATTTTTTTTCTTGGGCTCTATCATCAGAGGTTTATTGTTGAGGAGAAGGTCCATAAAAAATATTAATGAAACATAACTGAAATAAACGATTAATACTTGCGGGTATAAATCATAATTTTTCTATTTCTAAACTAGATGAAGTATCTATTTTAGATGAAATATACTCTATACGTGGGATCGTGTTAAAATACCTTGTACTTTGAAACAATTTTAAATATGCCTTAAACATAAATGATTTAAACCTTTCTGACACAAATAAATTCTCTTTGTAAAATAATAACTGACACAGAAATTTACAAGCATCTTCTTTAGAAATTAAGAACATCTTAATATAGGCTTTCACAGTAAAAATGGTAACAATTACTGCTTGTGAACAAAACGCTGTTTGCATGTAGAGGTTATTATCGCCGTGGGAGTTTGACGTGTAAAGTCAGAATAGTACAGTAAAAGTTAATGCACTGTATGTGATGTAGTATGTAAATGTTGATAAAAGTGCCAAGTGACTGAACGTATGTGTTTTGTATCGGTATTTCATAGCTGCCAACTTTTACGCATTTTTCCTACCACAAAAATTTTATAGTAAATATTGTTTTATTTAATCGTCGAAATCATGATTAACCCTTTCCGGCGCAAGCAAATCCTATTACTAAAATGGGAAATTGTCGATTGACACCGGAATTTATAAAGGACTTGTCTAGATATTACGAATTCCTTAATTTAAGCTTTCATTGTAAAAGCAAAATTATATTAAAATATTACTGGTGCCGTTTGCAAGCTCGGAATTAAAATTAGGTGTTGCCGGTCCGGCAACACTGCGCAAGAAAGGGTTAAACAAATGGAAAATCTCTGTTCATTTTTAATGGTAGCAAAAATGCGTAAAAGTTGGCAGCTATGGGCAGAGAGGCAAAAATCTAGGCGCCAGAGGGTAGTCTCTCACCACTAAAATTTTAAAGTTTTTTTCGCTGAAAATTTAATAGCATTCTAGCAGGAATTTTACACGAAATATTAGACGAAGAAAAACGAAATAAATTTTGTGGTGAGAAACTGCCTGCTGGCGCCTAGATTTTTGCACCCCTGGCTATGGGTATTTCTTTCTTGGGTTCTATCATCAGATATTTATTGTTGACGAGAAGTACATAAAACATACTAATAAAACAAAACAGAAATAAACGATTAACCTCTTAATGGTCGCATTAAATTACGGTTTAAAAATTGAAATTCATTATTCCCACCACTTTTTTGAAAAAAAAAAAAAAATTCATCTTATTTAATGGGCAAGTAACATGATATCAGAATAAAGCCAATTACACTATTTTAAATAACTGGTAGGAATCAAACAATTCTGAATAAAGTCGGGAATCTTGCACCCCGTGAATGTCTCGGGCGCGATGATTAAGTGGTGAATACTTGCAGATATAAAGCATAATTTATCTAATGCAAGCTACATAAAACGTGTATTTTAGATAAAATATACTTTGCACGATGTACCGTATTAAAATACGTTGTACTTTGAAATATTTTTAATTATATCTTAATGAATACATGCTTTAAATACACACGCTTATCTATGCTATAAATGTTTTAGTGTAGACACGTATTTTTGTTGTTGTTATTAGATAAAAGAACTGCAAATGAATGTGCGTAATTTTTTTATTTTTACTTTTTCTTGATACTATAAAGGTTTTTTTTTTTTTTTTTAAGCATAATGAAGTGAAGGAACATATAAAATGTTGTAAAGAAATATTAATTATTTAGATATACTAAAAACTTTGCTAGAAGTTGCATTAAAGAAAACCATTTAAACATCCATTTAATATAAATGTTTTAGATATAACTCATAAAGATTAAATAAGCAAATTTTTTCTTTTCTTTCTTTTTTTTTAAATTTCAATTAGGCTAATACTGGTACTGAAAATGACTCACACTCAAATTTGAAAATATAATGACAAGCTCTCCAACTTTTAAATAATTTCTTCTCGACCAATAAATTTTTTTTTCTTTTGTTTTCTCGTACTTTTTTTTTTCTTTTAATAACGCACTCTAAAGGCGTCGACTAGAAATGCATGCATCAAAATCATGAGATTCGGAAAATGTTGTTGTTATAACTTTCTGTTACTCTACATTTTATCGATAAATACTTTTAATAAGAAATTTTATAAAAGTAATATCAGAATCCGCATGCCTCCTGAAATTTTATGACTAGGAAATTAAACGGTACCAGTTTTTTCTTATAGAAAATCCAATACTAAAGTAGCGAAATTTCGCGTTTTGAACCTTGATTTACATTTTACAAAAGAAAAAAAAGTACCGTAATTTCGGGTAGATAAGCCGCAGCTCAAACAATTCATTTTCAACCCAGAAAAATCATCCAGTAATTCAAGATAAATATATACCGCGATACAAATGTTACTTTTTAATTTTGAAATTTTCTGGGTCAAAATAGAATTGTTTGAGCTGCGGCTTATCTACCCGAAATTCCGGTACTGATAATGCTCCGGGAGAATTTTCTGAATCGTAGACACAATTTTATATTATAAATTTTTTAAACTCTTTTAAACCTTTCTAGGGCGACTTTTGCAGTATGCAAATAATTGATTTTACGGTTAAACAACTGGTGCAACTGCGAACTTGCACCAGTAAATTTTTAGTACGATTTCGATCTAATAATACACGTGAAAAAGAGCTCTTGGTTGTTTTCAAATAAATGTGTTCTTAAATTGAGGTGTAAATTAATTATTTGAACATTTTGGAGCAAAAATACCTTGGCTCTGAAAGGTTAACATGTTTGGGTCTATTTCGACCTCAAAGCGATATTCAGAGTTTTAAAGTCTGCGGCTTATTGCTTATCCTATTATTTTAGATAAATTGTTCTCAAATATTCAATGTCACTACTACTGCAATTAAATAAACGGACATTTTCAGAATTAAAATATTGGTAGCAAACTTGGAAGTTCTGCTTATTTTGAGTAATGTACATTCAAAATGAACACCGCATGACAATTAAATAATAATGATAATAATAAAAATTGGTACCTTTTCCCCCTTCTTTCCACACACTAACACAAAAGTTATGTAAAGCAAATGCAACAAAACGTGTTTCTATGCAGTTATGCCTTACATCTAAAATAAAATGAAAACGTTTTAAAAATGAGTTCCTTCGAAACTTAATTAAATCAAAGCATTTATCTGACATTTCTTTATACCTACACCCATGAACTTAAATTTACCGTTATAATAAACGGTGAAAAATCGTAGTAATGATGATATGAAGTACTTACTATGTGTTATAGAAGAAGAATGTTCTCCATTATTTACTGAACTCATTTCATCTCGATAGCTATCTTAAAGCTAATATATATCCACAGTAACTTTTTGACTTTAAATAATTCATAGCAAAATGAAGCAGAGTAGATTTCTCAATAACGATTTCTTTCAATTTATAGTTTCTAAATCCCACAAAACTACATTTTTCTTTTTTACTCCGAAGATAAGGTTAGAAATTTTTTCCTGCCAAACATAATAGTTTTTTCCTAAGAAATTTTGTTTTATTTTATTTTAGATTTTGTTCAAAATAATAAAAAATTCATTTTAAAAAAATCTGAAAATAACTCTTTAATCCTTTAACGATCAAAGCATTTTCATTGCTAAGATGTCGAAATAAATGAATGACACCGGTAATTAAGAACAAATATATTTCTAAATAAGAAAACGTGATTTTTCACATACATAATAAAAGGGATATTTTTAGATAAAAATACCGGTGTCAGTGTTGCATATCGGAATTAAAATTTTGTGGTTTCGTGGCGAAACCAATGAACGTTAAAGGGTTAACCGCTTCCCTGATTTATTCGTACGTCATACGGATAACGTGTTTTCATCAATCACGACTTGTCCGTACCACGTAAGGTCAAATAATTTCAAGACATGATTTATTATTCTCACCACTAATTTGTATTGTAAATTTCGTATTATTTAATCCAAACATTTTTTCTGATTCAATTTGACAAGAATTTCTGTTTTGAAAAACCGGTGATAAAAAATCAAAAATTCTGTAGGAGACGCAAAAAACTGACATTATATGATTTTTTTTATTATTATTATCGATAAGTTAAATGGTTAATACTATCTTACAACGAAAATGAAACTATCTTTGTAATTTTAATTGAAGGTGTTTTTAAGGTTATTATATTCGAATTAAAATAAGTGCCTGTGCAATGTCTAATTAAACCATGAATTTATCATCAGTTTATTTATAACAACAGCCCTGAACCTCAATTTACTATTATGATAAATGGGGATAAAATTTAATAATGAGGATAGAGGAGAATGCTTGTTTTGTGCCGCATGTAATGGATATTCTCCATTAATTACTGAAGTAACTTCATCTTGATAGTTATCTGCAAATTAATATTCTACTAGTGTAAATGCCCGTCTAGGACGGTTTGCAAAATTTGCGGTTTTAATTTAAAATTTGGAATAATTGATAAAAATATTGGCACAGATGTCTCAGATGCACTTGCTTTGACGCGATGTTTTATTGCGTCATTTTTGATAGAAGACATCTAGCATATGTCGTGCAAATGGCACTTAAACCTTTTAGGTGCAGGGCAAATTCATTGCTCAAGTGTTGAAATTAATGATTGAAACCGGAATTTGAAAACAACTTTATTTGTAAATAAGAAAAAGGCTATATTTTACGCATTGAATAAACAGTATTTTTTTTTTACCAAAATTCCGGTGCTAACGCTGCGTCTGGGAATTAAAATTAAGTGGTTTCATAGATATACCACCCCACCGCAAGGGATTAAAACGGCCTATGAAGGCGTTGATCGCAGCCTTCGCTGCAGGAAAATTGCCCCTTTAATGTCCCTTTAACTAATGCTAAAGTAATATTAATATAATTCTTTTTTTGTAAATGCGACTGAAAGTATTAGATTTTCAAATTAGAATAAATTTTTATTTGTCATGTAATTCGGAATAACATATCACATAAAACCTAAAATTGTAAGGAAAAAAAAACAGCTGAACAAATTTAAAATGTATGTAATGAAACGTACATGCATGGGATTTTCCTGAAGCGAGAAGTAACATCTTTCCTCCACCAGATGAAGTATTCCAGAACTTGAATCACCAAAAATATAGGTGCGAAGAGGCGTAATTGAACAGATGAATTCGCGCCAAAAGTTACACTGCTTTTTATTATATTTAACCCTTTATGCATTAAAAATGTCTACCCCCTTGGAGACAAACGACACGTATACGTGCTGCAAAAAAGCTTTGGAATCCTTGTTTATCCCCACCAATAAAATTATACTGTAAAAATTTGCCTTATTAACCCTTTAACGATCAAAGCATTTTCATTGCTAAGATGTCGAAATAAATGAGTGACACCGGTAATTAAGAACAAATATATTTGTAAATAAGAAAACGTGATTTTTCACATACAAAATAAAAGGGATATTTTAGATAAAAATACCGGTGTCAGTGTTTCGTATCGGAATTAAAATTTTGTGGTTTCGTGGCGAAACCAATGAACGTTAAAGGGTTAAATCGGAGCACCTTTTCGATGTTTAACCCTTTGCGGGGCAGGGCAAATTCATTGCTTAAGTATTGAAATAAATGACTGACACCGGAATTTGAAAACAACTTTATTTGTAAATAAGAAAGTGCTGTGTTTCACTCATTCAATAAACCGTAATTTTCTTTAATAAAATTCTGGTGCCAATGTGGCGTTTGGGAATTAAAATTAAGCAGTATATCTATGAAACCACCGCCCCGCAAAGGGTTAAGACACAAATTTCTGTTTTTAGAAACCGGTGACAAAACATTAAAAATTTTGTAAAAGGCTCCTGTCGTGAAGGGGTTAAATATATGTTTAAATTTTATTTTGGAAATGCAATGTATTTTACAAATAGTTTGCGCATGTTTAATTTTCATATTTTAACATATGCATGTTCATCATTGGTAAGTATTACGGTAACCCCCAACAAATAAATTTAGTTTATGCTCGAAAATTAAATGTTTCAAAGCTCGTTTTAAATATATGAAATCATCTATCTTTGATGGTTTACAACAAAGATGAAGATGTTATTTAAATTGAATATAAAATGAAGACCCTAAACGTCTAATTAAACAAACGCGCTTATTCCACATTCCTTTATAACTGCAAACAAGGAATGAAATTTACTGTTATGATAAGCAGTGATAAAACATAATAATGCTAGGATGGGAGAGCGCTTACTTTCGGACATATGAGAAGGATGTTCTCTATTAATTACTAAAGTTACATCCCGATAATTTTCTGGTAAGCACTATCTGTTTGATATAATAGCTTGACATTGCAACTAATTCATAATTAAATGATATAAAATGACTTACTTTCCAACTATTTACTCAGACCCTTTAACGATCAAAACATTTTCATTGCTGAGATGTCGAAATAAATGAATGACACCGGTAATTAAGAACAAATATATTTCTAAATAAGAAAACGTGATTTTTCACATACATAATAAAAGGGATATTTCTAGATAAAAATACCGGTGCCAGTGTTGCATATCGGAATTAAAATTTTGTGGTTTCGTGGCGAAACCATGAACGTTAAAGGGTTAACCCCTTAACTGGTTATTTCTTTTCCCTTCAATTAATTGAAAAGAACGAATTCACACAACTATTATTTAAATAAAATAATCATAACATTGAGTCTAAACATTTCCGACTTTCATTAGTATGAAATTATTTTAAAATAAAAATTGGTGTGTAAAAAGCTTTAAATGATGAATTAAGCAAATTTGTCTTGCCCGAACGGCGTACGGGCAAATCAGTTAACCCTTTCCGGCACGGGTATAATATGTTGGTAAAATGAGAAATTATCGACTGACACCGGAATTTACAATCAAATTTTTTAGATATTTTGAAATCCTTAATTTAAGCTTTCATTGTAAAAGCAAAGTTTACTAAAATATTATTGGTGCTAATTGCAAGTTTGGAATTAAAATTAGGTATCCCAGACCGGGCACAGTGTGCCGAAAAGGGTTAAGGGGTTAATTTCAATTTCTCAAATTACACGTAACCTAAGTATTTTGTTAAGGGTGTTTGCAATTATGTAAATACATACGTAGACGTAGAGCCTATAGTCATCGCCTGGTCCGTGCATTTGTCTGCATGTAACATGTCAAAAACTACTTCACCGAATGGTTTAAAATTTAATACAGATAGTCATTGCAGAATTTTGTCTAGTCCCTTTAAATTTAATGAAAATCGAGTCAAAACCTAAAAAGATATTAACAAAAGTATTTTTCGTTCTACTAAATCCTATCATACGTAATTAGTTCAATGCTATCCCGTGATAGGTAATGATTCTAGATTGCCATGGTGATTATTCTTTTAAATTCTATCATACGTAAATAATTCAATGGTATCCAATAATAGGTAATGAATCTAGGCTGTCATGGCAATTATTCTATTAAGTCCAATTATACATAATTATTTCAGTGATAGCCCATAAAAGAAAATGGTTCCAGGTTTCCATTCTGATTACGTCCGATTTAAGGTGGAGTGGTTCTCTTTTATTATCGTGTTACTGAATTCAATGTATAAAGTCCTAATAAACTTTGTATTCATGCATTTTTGCATAACAAGTATCAGCTATTGCCTCAGGATGTGACAAGTTATAATATGAATACACCTCATTTACCACGTTTCCTCTACACTGTCTAATTTGTTATTAAATTCAAAATGCTTTAAAAAACTTTATTACTAAAAATTAATTAAAAAGATTAAAAGGGAATTTTTTTTTGTCTTTATTCGAAAAGTAATTATTTGAAAATTTAAATATTTGTAACCTTACTTCTTTGATATTTTACAATAATGGTGATAATTATATTCAAACGGTATTAAAATGTGTATCATCAAAGTCTAATTAAACCAATGTACATCATCGTTCATGCTTTAAAACTACAACCGCAAACTTAAATTTACTGTCGCGGTAAACGGCGATAAAACGCAATAATAAAGGCATGGGAGAGTACTTATTTTGTGTCATATAAGAATTATGTTCTCCATTAATTACTAAAGGAACATCATCTAGATTGTTATCTGCGAAGTAATATCTTTATGCTCTAACTTTTTGACTTTTAAAATATTTCATAGTAAAGTAAATTTCTCTCTTAACGATTTATTGGAATTTTTAAGTTCTAAATTACATGTATTTATGTACTTTTTTAATTATAAAGATATATTTAGGAAATTCTATTAATTAAAATTAATTTAAAAAAATAATAATTTGAGTTTGTATTATTACTTATTCATATATTTTTATTTTATTTTTTATATTTTTCAATCATTACAAAAACTTTAAAAATGCAGTGAAGCTATTTCATAAATTAAAAATGATTTTTTTTTCTCTCTGAAAAAATCCGGTTTCTAAAATTTTTAAATTAATTCCATTAAACAATGTAAGCTTATATGTAATCAGAACAAATATATTTAATAACTTAAAAAATATATAAAATCTAGAAAATGTTGAGAGATTTTGTACTACATGTACCTTTTGCTATAAGATAAATTTTTGAAATTTACACTTAAATTTGAAAGGATTTTATAGATTTAATATGCTATCCATTTTTTAATTATATCTTTAATACATCTCAACTTTACTTGGTTTTTCTCTTTCTGGTCAGTCTATACAAAAATTGACAATATATAAGCATTTTCATTGCTAAGATGTCGAAATAAATGAATGACACCGGTAATTAAGAACAAATATATTTCTAAATAAGAAAACGTGATTTTTCACATACTTAATAAAAAGGATGTTTTTAGATAAAAATACCGGTGTCAGTGTTGCATATCGGAATTAAAATTTTGTGGTTTCGTGGCGAAACCAATGAACGTTAAAAGGTTAAGCTAAAATGAAAATTGCTTCTTATTACTCTCAAATAGTACATTTTCTGACACCACAGCAAATTTTAAGGTGATATATACAATAGTTCTTTTAGGAAAGTGTACAGAACAGACATTGTTAAAAAAACATTATGTAAAAAGCTGATTAGTTCTTGAAAACTAATTTATGAATAAAATTAATTTTGTTTATTTTATGTATTTTACATTAACATTATGTAACTTTTTTTTTACAACTTCTCAGGATTTTTTTTGTATTTTCGCATTGCGAAAATATCGAAAAAATTTAAAATAAAGATATATTTATCAAATTTTTATTATTAATGGACTATACAAATGGTACCTTAACACACAGTAAAATTGTTTACGTTTTCGTTTTTGTACATTTCGTAGATTTCTGCTAAAATATATTTTTTTTACATTAACTCGTATATTAAAAAAAAAAAAAAAAACGCTATAAAAAACAAATTGTTATTTTGATTGATTCTCATACCTATTAATCTCCATTCACATCATTTTTTTTTCTTTTTTTTTTTTTAACCTTATTTATAGCTGTGAAAAAAATGTAAATATGTGTATCCTGTGGATACATCAAGTCCAGAGAGGATAAAAGAAACTGAACAATACATGCATGAGATATCATTAAAAAGAATACATGATTGACATTTTAAAGTGTTTTACTGTATGTTCTTTTAATTTTTTTTTAAATACACATATTAATATTCATTAATGTGATATACCTTAATTTCCTGCGTATAAGCCGCGGATCGAACAATTCTTTTTCGACCCAGAAAATTTACTCAGTAATTGTGGTGAAATATTTACCGCAAAAGTGTTATATTTTATATTAAAAGTTTTCTGGGTCGAAAAATTATTGTTTGAAGCGCATATTATACGCAGGAAATAACGGTACATTGACACTAATTGCATCAGACTTGCACACAAAACTATTGCTATTTATAAGAACATTAAAAGAAATTCTCATATTTATACCGGAACATATACAAAGACTTTTATAAAGTATCCTTTAAATGCGTTGAACTTCGACCAATAACCTTTACAAATGTCGCTTTTAAATCATCTATTTACTTGATGTTCTAAGAAGATTTCGCTTCTACTACTTCTCTTATGCGAACGGCGAATGAGGTAATACCTACGTTCTAACTATCCATGCAACATGTTCCAGGACACGGAAATCCTTGCCGCTGTAATCCAATGCAAAGGAAATTGATGTCACGGCAAAAGGAATTCAAAGAGGACAATAACGAAGACAGCTGACAGAGGGAAAAGGATAGCACAGGTTTCAATTACGAAGGAAACTGGCTGAAAAGAGCATTTCAACTTTATGGATGTCTGCTTTCGGGAAAGGGGGATCTTTTTTCCTTTTTGAGGATGTCAAAATGAAAATTGTTAGAAATAGTTGTCAATGACTCTCGGTTGCATAAGAGTCAGATTTTTTTGTTGTCATTTTTCTAATGCTTTTATGTTGTTGGTATTATTAATTTTTATGTGTTTTCTATTTCAGACAATTTTTTAACCCTTTGAGGGGCAAGCAATTGCGTTCGTGTAATTCTGAACTCCCACCAGAAATTTGTAACAGAGTTACATCAAAAAGAGGATAAGCATTTTCACGACCGTTTTCCACCAAAGTTAGAAAAGGGAAATTTAATGACATTTTTCTGATGTAAATCTTCATCAATCGTAGGTGGTATATAATATATACCGGCGCCCCTCAAGGGGTTAAGTCACTTAGATTGATCACGAGTTAAAATTGAAATAAACGTTTAAATTGTTTCATTCAAATTACAAATCTCCAAGATTAAATTAGGTATACAAATCTAGAGTTTTAATTTAATAGCCGCTACTCTAACTGTTATAAAAGAAAGTGAACAAAGCACATATAACAAATCCTTTAAAAGAGAAAATGTATAAAATTTAAGAGCATTTTATAGCTTGTGTTCCTATATATTTTTTAAAAATGCAAATATCATTTTTAACATTTTATCAATGTCGCATACGTTGACACTAATTGTATTTTATAGCACACAAAATTATTACCATTTAAAAGGACTTTAAAACGAAATCCTGATATTTAGTAGCAGAACATTTGCAAAAACATTTATAAACTATGCTTTAAATTTATTGAACTTTATTGAGTTTTTGAGACCTTTCCAAATGTCTCTTTCAAATCACTTATTTACTTGATGTTCTAAGAAGCTTTCGCTTCTTTTCCTCCTCTTATGTGAACGGTGAATGAGATAATGCCTACGTTCTAACTATCCATGCAACATATTCCAGGACACGGAAATTCTTGCCGCTGTAATCCAATGCAAAGGAAATTGATGTCACGGCAAAAGGAGTTCAAAGAGGACAATAACGAAGACAGCTGACAGAGGGAAAAAAAAGGTAGCAGGTTTGAATTACGAAGGAAACTGGCAGTAAAGAGAATTTCAACTTTATGGACGTCTGCTTTCGGGAAAGGGGTATTTTTTCTTTTTCGTTTCAGGATGTCAAAATGAATATTGTTAGAAATATTTGGCAGTGATTTTCGGTTGCATAAGAGTGAGATTTTCTTTTATTGTCCCTTTTCTAATACTTTTATGTTGTATGTAAATTATGGATTGTACAGGTACAATTCTTTGGGCATTTATTATATACTCCCAACAAGGAGAATGGCTGTGCACTTTTTAGGCGGCATTTTTGAGACAGCATGTATGAAAAATATAAACGAGTAAGGTAAACAATAGCTCAACTCCTCATACCAATGATTTTGGTAGATATTATTTTATGAATTGTTCAACATAAATGACAATTTTTTTTCAGACACTTAGAGGATTCGATTATGCACAGAACCTTGAAATTGTTTCCATTAGATTACAAATCTACAAGATAAAATTAAGATTCAGAATCTACATTTTTTTTCTTGATAGACACTACTTTAACTGTTATAAAAGAGAGTGAACAAAACACATAAGAAATCCTTCTATAGTAAAAAAAAACTAGCCTTAAAAGGAATGACTCCTGGAATGATGCTGATGTGGAAGATTTCCGGAACTAACGAATCCGGGTTGTCCACTCCTTCCATGAGTCGAATAGACCAATCAGGAAAGGGCTCCGTCTATGCATCGCCGTATGGGTTACCATAAAGAGAGGAAAGGTTACCATCGCCAACAATCGCCAAGTTTGTCGCCAACTTGGCGATATATCGCCAAATTTGGCGACCAAAATTAGTTGTCAAAAGTGACGCCAACTTGGCGATAACTGTAATATTTCGCCAAATTTTTAATTTCTTTACAACACCAGTCGTTTGATACATCATTTGAGAGGTTTGCAACTGCTTATTCATATAATGGATATCTTGTGTGTTATCCCCCATTCTGCTCCCCAGGGGGGACACATTTTTAATTTCTTTACAACACCAGTCGTGTTACACAAGATTTGAAAGGTCTGCAACTGCTTATTCATATTATGGATGTCTTGTGTGTCACCCCCACACTCTGCTCTCCCCCCCAGGGGGGCACATTTTTAATTTCTTTACAACACCAATTGTGTGACACATCATTTGAGAGGTCTGCAGCTGCTTATTCATATTATGGATATCTTGTGTGTAACCCCCCCTCTGCCCTCAGAGGGGGCGCATTTTGTAATTTCTTTACAAAACCAATTGTGTGACACATCATTTGAAAGGTCTGCAACTGTTTATTCATTTTATGGATGTCTTGTGTGTCACCCCCACTCTGCCCCCCAGGGGGCACATTTTTAATTTCTTTACAACACCAGTCTTGTGACATATCATTTGAGAAATCTGCAGCTGCTTATTCATATTATGGATGTCTTTTGTGTCTCCTCCCTCTCTGCCCCCCAGGGGGGCACATTTTTGATTTCTTTACAACACCAGTCATGTGACACATCATTTGAAAGGTCTGCAACTGCTTATTCATACCATGGGTTATTGGCGAGCGCTGCAAGCAGGGGTAGCCAATAATTTGGAATCGCGAAGCGATTAAGCGGGGGGTTGGCGAGCATAGCGAGCAGGGGGGCGGGGTCCCCCTAGTTATTTAAAAGAAAATTACAGTATGTGTTTTATTTTTTTTTAAATCACGTATTATTAACATTTATTAATGTGAAATACATTGGCACTAATACTATCATACTGCACACAAAATTATTACCATTTATAAGAACATTAAAACAGAATCCTGAAGCTCGGTAACAGAACATCTGCAAAAAAATTATAAAGTATGCTTTAAATTTATTGAACTTTATTCAGTAATAACCTTTTCAGATGTCTCTTTCAAATCACCTATTTACTTGATGTTCTAAGAAGCTTTCGCTTCTTCTCTTCCTCATGTGTGAACGGCAAATGAGATAATGCCTGCGTTCTAACTATCCATGCAACATATTCCAGGGCACGGAAATTCTCGCCGCTGTAATCCAATGCAAAGGAAATTGATGTCACGGCAAAAGGAGTTCAAAGAGGACAATAACGAAGACAGCTGACAGAGGGAAAAGGATAGCAGGTTTGAATTACGAAGGAAACTGGCTGTAAAGAGCATTTCAAATTTATGGATGTCTGCTTTCGGGAAAGAGGCAATTTTTTTTTCTTTTTGAGAATGTCAAAATGAATATTGTTAGAAATAGTTGTCAATGATTCTCGGTTGCGTAAGAGTAAGATTTTCTTTTGTTATCACTTTTCTATACTTTTATGTTGTTGGTATTATTGAATTTTATGCCTTTTCTATTTCAGATATTTTTTTTAAGACGCTTAGATAGTTAGATCACGAGTCATATTACAAACCTCCAAGATCAAGTGAGGATTCGAAATCTACATTTTAAAATTAATAGCCGCTACTCTATTGTTATAAAAGAAAGTGAACAAAACACATATACGGAATTCTTTAAAAGAGATAATGTATAACATATAAGATCATTTTACAATATCTGTGTTTATATATATTTTTTGAATACACATATTATTATTACTTATTAATGTGCCATACGTTGACACTAATTGTATCTATAGCACACAAAATTATTACCATTTATAAGAACATTAAAATTAAATCCTGACATTGTTTAGTAGCAGAACATATACAAAAAAAAACTTTTATAAACTATGCTTTAAATTTATTGAACTTTATTGAGTTATTTGAGACCTTTCCAAATGTCTCTTTCAAATCACCTATTTACTTGATGTTCTAAGAAGCTTTCGCATCTTCTCCCCCCCATTATGTGAACGGCGAGTGAGATAATGCCTACGTTCTAACTATCCATGCAACGTATTCCAGGACACGGAAATTCTTGCCGCTGTAATCCAATGCAAAGGAAATTGATGTCACGGTAAAATGTGTTCAAAAAGGACAATAACGAAGACAGCTGACAGAGGGAAAAGGTTAGAACAGATTTGAATTACGAAGGAAACTGGCTGTAAAGAGCATTTCAACTTTATGGATGTCTGCTTTCGAAAAAGGATGATTTTTTTTTATTTTTGAGGATATCAAAATGAATATTGTTAGAAATAGTTGTTAATAATTGTCGGTTGCATCAGAGTGCGATTTTCTTTTGTTGTCATTTTTCTAATACTTTTATGTTGTTGGTATTATTAGTCCTTATGTGTTTTTTATTTCAGACAGTTAGAAGAACTTGCTGAGATTTTATAAGAGAAATGAAATGAATATACAAGTGTCCATTATTACCGTTATCCAATCGGCTTACTGTAAAGATCACTTCAACTTTATGGATGTCTGCTTTCGGTAAATGGGGATTCCTTTTTTTATTTTATTTTTTGAGGATGTCTTAATGAATATTGCTAGAAATAATTGTCAATATGTCTCAGCTGCATAAGAGTGAGATTTTCTTTTGTTGTGATATTACTAATAGTTTTATGTTGTTGATATTATTGATTTTTATGTTTTATATTGCAGACATTTAGAAGAACTTGCTGAGGTATTATAAAAGAAATACAACGAATATACAGCTGCCTATCAATACCGTTATCCAATGTGTTTAGTGCAAAGTGGAATCTTCTTTTGCGGGTGTTAAGAAGAACATACACAGAACTGTTTGCCCATAATTCATGATAAAAATGGGATAAAAATGAGAATCTTTTGTTATGTCATTTTTTGAATATTTTTATGATGTTTGTAATAATTTTTACGCGCTTTCATTTTCAACTAATACAACGTTCAGCTCAAGTTGCTGGAGTTTTATAAAAGAAATTCATTGTATGTATATACAAGTTATTCCCTCTTATCTCTTATCGTTTTTCGATCTCAATATTTTGTACCAAATTTTTCAGTGAAGGAAATTCATTTTATACACGGTTTTCTCTTATCATTATTCAACAGTCTGCTAATTTTATCCAAAGAATCCGAATCTGCAATAAAAATATGTGCGGTTATCATTCAAGATTTCAAAGTTGGACTCCGTATGATCTCCAGGGGCCCGTTGTGGTTGTCAATTTTTGTATAACTAAATAGCCTTAAAAAAAAAAAAAAAAAAAAAAAAAAAAAACTACTCGTTTCTAGAGTTTTAGGACACTCTGTATATATTATGCAAGTTAAAAGGTAGTAGACTTGTTATACATCTGTCAATACGATTTAAGTTTTGAAAAAGGTAGCATGATGATATATTCGTGTAGCATGTTTTTTTTCCTCTTATGTTTTAATTTTAATCATTACACATTTTATAAGCAATGGATCTGTACTTTATTTTTTTATATTGTAGTATTTATGAAAAGAAACAACAATGCAAAAATTAACATTGAAAATTTTTTTTGTAAATTAATTCTGGTTGAAATATAATAATTTTTTTTCATTAAACTGATTATAATTTGAGATTTATGCTGATAACACTCTATTTTTTTTATTTAAATTTCATTTTTATGAAATCATATTTTGAACAACTTCAGTTGATTAAATTTTAATTTATAATTTCTTTTAATAAAGTAAAAATTAGAGTGTTTTATAAAAATTATATTTATGCATTCATTTCATACAAGTAGAGGAAAAAAACAGTAAATAAAATCGATATTAATAATTGATATTTTAAGTGCATACAAAAAAATATTTTTAAAAAAAATCTAGCTCCATTTTTTATCATAATTTTATTACTCATCTTCTAACAACAATCAGCAATTTCACGATATAGCACTTTCATTTCAGTATTAAAAGCCATGAAATTAGATAATATATCTTCCCACCTCATTCTGACAGAGATTCTTTCAAATGACACACGTTCAGCGGAATATTTCTCAGTTCAGATTTCTTTGGTGCAAAGCACAGAGGAGAGAAAATTAATGGCACTCAAAAAGCGTTCAGGAAGGACAATAATGATGATGGCAGATAGATGAGAAAGAAAATGATATTTCTCTGATATTGAAAAAGGAAATTACTATTGAAAGTATTTGCCAGAGTGTGGCATTACGTTCATTCTTTATTTTATTTCTTTCAGTTCTGAACGAAGAATATAATAAGGATATATTAACTTTTTTTACTGTTGGATTTTTCGTCGGAATTCTCTATCCAAAAAAAAAAAAAAAAAAAAAAAAGTATTTTTCACAGGTGCCAACTTGTACGGCTTTTTCTAACCAGTAAAATGTAACAGAAATTTTCAGAACCGAACTCCTTGGAATTTCCAAGGACTCTGGCGCCACTATTAAAAATAAGAAACTTTACATTTAATTTTTAAACCACAATATTCGTAATCCCCACCTTCATTGACGGATTTTACGATATTTTTCTGCAGTGAAACACTTCGAAAATATTCTTAAAATTTAGTGGTAGAACTGTGCGAACCCTGTTATCTGTGAAATTTATAAAATTTTCGCCCTGAATAGATATGCAGGGCGATTCATAACATTTAATGATGTTATAAAATATTAAAATATCGTTGTTAATTACTGCTTAGCCCATCTTTCGTCCGCATTCAAAATCTCTATAATTTAACCGTTTACACGCCGAATTAATATCGCAATGTAATAATAATTTTGTTTTTCCTATATTACAGCTTCAAATGCTAAATTTATGCAAACAAATTTAAAAAAAAATAACAAAAAAAATATTTCTGCAATTTTTTCGTCTGTTTTCATTTTAGTGTTCCCATTTTAAAACATGATTATTGATTGACAACCTATCGAAATATAACAAATTAATTTTCCGCTATATGCTATTGTACATTATTCTTGAGTATTTTCTTCAATTCCAATAACATTTAGATTGCTAGCTGTAAGATGTAAGTAATATAGAGAGAATGATAAAAACAAATAATATATTTTTATGCAAATTAATGAATTTGCATATTCTTTATACCTGTGATAAATGCTTAAACATAAATATTTTTTTTTTTTCAAAAGTTGAAATCAAGCTTATATTTTATAGGAAAAATAAGGACATCGTTATTATCTTGGAAAATATATGCTTTGTATATCAAATAATGCAATGTTCCCATTTAGGAACATTGAAGTTTAAACGGTTAAAACTTTTTTCCCTGGGTATTAAATGTTATAAAATACTAAAATATCGTTGATAATAACTGCCTAACCCACTTTCGTCAGCAATCAGCATCTCTATAATTTAACAAATTTCTCCCCGTATATTAAATGTTATAAAATGCATAAATATCGCTCCTAATTACTGTTTAGCTCATATATCTTCAACAATCAGCATCGGGAACATTTATAAGATTCCCCCCCCCCCCCCCTCATTTGAGTGTTATACACTATTAAAATATGACTGATAATGTTTAGCCCATTTTATGTCAATAATCAGCATCTGTATAATTAAAAAAAATCCAGTATATTAAATGTTATACAATATTAAAATATCGCTTCTAATTACTGTTTAGCCCATCTTTTGTCAACAATCAGTATCTGTATAATTTAACGCCTTGGGGACGAGCGACACGTATAGGTGCCGCCAAAGGGCTTAAGAATATTTGTTTATCCCCATCAGTAAAATTTTACAGTAAAATTTGTCTAATTTAAGAGCGTACACTAGTCACGCGGTAAAAGCCGAACGCTAATGTAAAGTCTATGGGAGCGTTCTTTTCAAATATCTCGTTCAAATTTTAATATTTTTAAATGATTTTTTTTTACAGGATAGCTGAGGACGATCCACAACCGGCCTAGTTTTTATTTTTTCAATTTTGCTTTTAGATTTTTTTAAAAAATTACTTTAATTTTCAAAACCAGAACCCTTTAACGATCATAGCATTTTCATTGCTAAGATGTCGAAATAAATGAATGACACCGGTAATTAAGAACAGATATATTTCTAAATAAGAAAACGTGATTTTTCACATACAAAATAAAAGGGATATTTTTAGATAAAAATACCGGTGTCAGTGTTGCGTATCGGATTTAAAATTTTGTGGTTTCGTGGCGAAACCAATGAACGTTAAAGGGTTAAACCGGTTCTGAAACTGAAACTATCATAATATGAAAAATATATAACCAAAATCGAAAAAGTAAAAACTAGGCCGGTTGTGGAGCGTCCTAAGCTATCCTATGCAAAAAAAAAAAAAAAAAAAAAAAAAAATTAAAATTTGAGCGAGATATTTGAAAAGAACGCTCCCATAAATTTATCATTATCATCCGGGTCTTTTTGAATACTTTTTCTGTGACTATTGTGGGCTCTTAATCGTAGCTTTTTCTCGATTTAATAAACTGTTTTTAAAATTTACTGTTTTTAAAAACCGGTGACAAAACATTAAAAATTTGTAAAAAGCTCACTTCGCGAAGGAGTTAAAGAATTTCTTCTTATATATTAAAAGGCGTAAAACGAGGAAATACAGCTTTCCCCTTAATCTTCTCAGATTTCTTCAAGAGGCACAAATTCAATGAAGTTGTACTCTCTTTAGTGTCAAAATATAGAAGGAAAAATTAATGGAAAGCAAAAAGCGATCCGAAAGGACAATAATGATGACGTCAAGTAGAGGAGAAAGAAAATGGCATTCGAGTTATATTGAGAAGGCAAATGATTATTGAACATATTTGTCAGGCCGTGAGCCTCCGTTTATTCCTTTCCTTTTTCTTCTATTTCAAGTTCTTAATAAATCATGTTAAGGATGTTCTCAAATCCGAAGAAGGTTGTTTCTGATGTATTTCTGAATTTATTTTTATTCGTAAATGCATGGAATTGATATGTATTCTTATTCAGAGACTATGTATTTGAATGTTGTTTTCCATTTTTTGGTAAATTCGGAACATCTTTCAGAAAATTCTGTCATAGTTGATGTTTTGAACTGAATTTCCGATCGCGATAGAATGGGGAAGGAGAAAATCTATAGTCATTTGACAACAACCTTTAAAATACGATAAGTAAATTATATATCAGAAAATGGAAAACGACATTCGATTTCGAATCGCTTCAGTTGTGAGGCTTGTTTAATTTATGCCTTTTTTACGTTTATAAATTAATCAAAAAATATGTCAAAAAGTTTCTCATTCGTTTTCGGCCGAAAATTGGCGAACCATCTTAAACTATATATGAAAAAGAAAAAGTATTAAGAAAATATTTTTATATAAACATTATAAGGCTTTTTTTTATTTGTGTAAATATAAAAATCTCGAATTTCACAAAATCCTTTTTAACCCTTTAACGTTCATTGGTTTCGCCACGAAACCACAAACTTTTAATTCTGATATGCAACACTGACACCGGTATTTTTATCTAAAAATATCCCTTTTATTATGTATGTGAAAAATCACGTTTTCTTATTTAGAAATATATTTGTTCTTAATTACCGGTGTCATTCATTTATTTCGACATCTTAGTAATGAAAATGCTTTGATCGTTAAAGGGTTAACGTATATGAAATAATTTTTATTAGTATATTTATTTTAATTATTATGTAACCGATCATTTGGCAACAATTTTCTTCCTCAACAATCGATACTTTTCGATATATTCCTTCTAAAAGAACAAGTTCGGCCGAATATGTCACCGATGGAACTTCTTTGATGCAAACAATGGAGAGAGAAGTATAATGGTCAGCAAAATATTCTTCAGAAAGGACAATAATGCGGATGGTAAGTAGGGATGAATGAAATGGTGTTTAGTGATATTGAGAAAGGAAGAAGAATATATTTTTATCGAGCAAATCCCTTTTCCCATCCTTTTGTTCATAACTTTCAAATATTAATGCGGAATATGATAAAAGTATATTAAATTATTAATGCAGAGATGAAGGTATTAAAATTACGCTTTTTACATATTTTTCTTAGATATAATTTATTTTGTGCACTTAACCCTTTCCGGCACGGGCAAGATCTGTAGTAAGATGAGAAATTATCGACTGACACCGGAACTCACAAACGAATTTTTTAGATATTTTAAATTCCTTAATTTAGGCTTTTATTGTAAAAGCAAAATTTTACTAAATTATTATTAGTGCCATCTGCAAGTTTGGAATTAAAATTAGGTATCCCAGACCAGTCACAGTGTTTAACCCTTTCCGGCTCGGGCAATTTCTGTTCGTGAAATGATAAATTATTAATCTAACACCGGAATTTATAAACGACTTTTTTAGAAATTAAGAATATTTTAATTACAGCTTTCAAGGAAAGAGCAAAATTTTATTAAAATATTATTGGTGCCTATTACAAATTTGAAATTAAAATTATGTGCGACCGGAATGGGACCACTGTGCCAAAAAGGGCTAAATATTTGAATTTTGTAATAATATTTTAACCCTCTCATGCATACGGGCCTCATATGAGGACAGATAATTATTGCATTATTAAGTTAAAAAAAAAAAAAAAAAAAAAAAAAAAAAATTCGAGCATTCATTTATGGAGATCTGATTTGTGGAAAGGTAATAGCTAGCATGCAGCACAATGATAAAATTATTTTAGAATGGGTCTTTCATTTACCATAAAAAAAGATTTTTTGTGAATAATGCAAAATAATTTATGCATGAGAGGGTTGATCATTTTTGGAATTACTAGAATTGTAAACAAATAACGGGTGTGTTTCTGATGACGACGATAGAAAAGTTTGATATTTTTAGAACTCAGTTATAAATTTATGTAATAATTTTAAGGCCTTGTTCTTTTAGACCACCATAAGTGATAAATCGTCAAATATTCTATGTAATTCGTACCACTATATACGAATTTAAATAACAATGAACTTAACAATTTAATCCTCTAGTGCATGATTTTTTTCGTACTATATCCCTCACGATAATCAAAGAAAAGATTTTTTTTCTTCAAGTGACTTAACTAGCCCCCTTAATTTTTCTTTATATATATTTGTAATGGGTTTATAATCGATAAGTATGTGAGTCAATAGAATTTATTACTTCAGCCAATTTGAACTTTCTACGTTCGACATTTAACGAGTAAAAATGCTGTATGAGAGAGATAGACACGGGAGTTATCTTATAATGATTCCATTTTTAATTCATAAGTACGGAACCCTAAAAATGAAGAGTGTAAGATAAAAAACAGTACGCTTTAATTTTAATCAATTAATAATTTATTATTAATTTGTGAATTTCTGTTGAGAAATCCATTTAGATATCTTAAAAAAGATAGTTTAAAAAAAATTTAATTTTCTTTTTTCTGTTCCTTTATTTTAAGAAAGAAACAGAACAAAAATTATGCGCATTTTAATAATTCATTTGTTTGCCCTTTGTACTACGCGTAAAAAAAAAAAGAAGTTTTACTTTATCGACTCGAGTACTGTGCCCTCGCGATATCATTGTATTGAAACGAAATTTACAATAAAATAATTAGGCATGTTTGTCTTGATAATACTAAAACACTTCTTAATTTTTTTTTACTTTATTATTTATGTTGAAGCAATATTTACAAATTAATTATTAGTGTAGAATAGATTATTTTGGAATTTTTTATTAACATATTTATATTTATATTTCCCGGGATAGAATGCAAAAGTTTCTCTAATTAGAAATAATTAATAAGCAATTTTAAGGAAGTAAATAAAATCCATGATAAAAAAATCCTTAGGCAGTTAAATAAAAAATAAATAAATAAAATAAAGTATTTAATAAAAGGGAAAGTATCCTTTAACTTTAAACATTATGATTAATTTGCAGGCAATTTCCTATAACAACCGAAATTTCTTATAAATTAACTTCTTTCTTCCTCTATATTTAATGTCATATAAATGATAATATATCATTCCCTGATATTTGAGAGACATAGATTCACACATTCAGTGAAATTAATTCAGTTGGAGTTTCTTTACGGCTAATATAGTCGCGAGAAAATTGATTGCACACAAAAAGCATTCAGAAAGGACAATAATTGAGACGGCAATCAGACTCAGTGATTTTGAGATGACAAATGAGCACTGAAGAAATTTACTCCCGCTCGAGATTTGATTGTTTCTTTCATATTCTTTATTTGTTTTTAGTTGAAACAGAAATACATCATTAAGGTATCATATTAAACAATTTATAGAGAGAATTTTAACAAAAATACATTTTTGAATGCATTCAAAATTACATAATACATTTTCGGTATTTACTTTTGAGTGACATAGATTCGCACATTCAGTGAAATTAATTCAGTTCGAGATTCTTAACGGCAAATATAGTAGCGGGAAAATTGATTGCACGCAAAAAGCATTCAGAAAGGACAATAATTGAGACGGCAATCAGACTCAGTGATTTTGAGGTGACAAATGAGCACTGGAGAAATTTACTTCCGCTCAAGATTTCATTTTTTCTTTCATTTTCTTTATCTGGTTTTAGTTGAAAAAGAAATACATCATTAAGTATCATATTCAACTATAAATAGAGAGAATATTAACCCCTTAAAGGTGTATTCGAAAAAACGCTTTTTCACCTTCAACAACTCGAAATTTTCCGATACAATTTCAGACATATTTTTAAAAGTAGAAACATGAAACTTGCTGAGGGGATCTTTGAAGAGGCGTATAAGGTGCCGTGTGATGTTTTTTTACGCTCCATTCATTAGAATTTGATTTATAAACATTTACCTTCTCGGCATGACCCTTTTTTTCGTTCTCAGATCTCTCGCTTCGGGAAAATCTGTTTAACCCCTTGAGGGGCGGCGGTATATATTATATACCACCTACGATTGATGAAGATTTACACCAGAAAAATGTCATTAAATTTCCCTTTTCTAACTTTGGTGGAAAACAGGCGTGAAAATGTTTATCCTCTTTTTCATATAACTTTTTTACAAATTTCCGGTGGCAGTTCAGATTTACACGAACGCAATTGCTTGCCCCTCAAAGGGTTAAAATGCCATTTTTATTTTATTGCTTTTTTTTACAATATTTTTTACATTTATCAAAGAATTGACAATCACGGCACCTTGTGTACTTTCTAAATAAGAGAATCTGCAAGTTTGATGCGTTTGAGAACAAAAGTGCATTCAAAAATAAATCGGAAAATAAGCAATTTGAATCGAAATACACCCTTAATGGTCGCATTAATTTACGGTTTAAAAATTCCAATCCGTTATTGCCACCACTTTCTTGAAAAAATAAATATTCATCTCATTTAATGCCAAGTAAAATGATACCAGAATAAAACCAATTACACTATTTTATCAAACTGGTGAGAATCAAACAATTCTGAATAAAAGCCGTGAAGCTTGCAGCCCGTGAATGTCTCGGGCTCTGTGTGTTCTTTCTTAAACTCACTATTATATTACTGACTCTTTTACTTTATGTCTTCTTAAGACTATGATTATTAATTTATAACTTTATTTCTCTCTTATTACCCAATCAAACATTTTCATTTTTTAATTATTTTATTTCTCTTTTCTTTTTATGTATTTTAGCACTAGCTAATGTTAGACTCGTTTTCATAGTTCCTTTATAATTTTCAATATAAATACTGATACACAGACAGTGAAGTAACTCTGCAATTGGTATGCCATCAACCGAATCACTTATTTACCTTAACCCCTTCGCGACGAGATCCTTTTACGAAATTTTTAATGTTTTGTCACCAGTAAAAAAAACAGAAATATGTTTCTTCTTAAATCGAGAAAATGCTCCGATCGAATAAGGCAAATTTTACAGTATAATTTTGCCGGTGGGAATTAACGAGACTTCTTAAGCCTTTTTGCGGCACGCATACGTGTCGCTCGTCTACAAGGGGTTAATCCCTTGAGGGGCAAGCAATAATGTCTCTGTAGTTCTGAATTGTCACCGGAATAATCGAAAAGTTTATTTTAAAATAATGAAAATCAATTTCTCGTTAAATTGAACCCAAAATTGAAACTATAAAATGTCATTAAACACAGCTCAAGGGATTAACCACTTGGGGACGAGCTACACACATACGTGCCGCAAAAAGGCTTATGAATCCTTGTTCATTAGGGTGGGCCGAAAAAAACTTTTTTTTGATTTTCGATTATGGCGGGTGCGGAAAAGTGGCCACTGGTGGCACTCAGTTCATACAAAAAATTTGAGATTTTTTGAACATTTCCTTACCCTGCCGCAAACGGCTTGAAGTTTTGCAAAAATGTTCATTTTTTAACTTTTTTCGAAAAAAATTTTAAAAAGTTAAATTAAATTTATTTTGGTTGTATTTACTTGAAAAGGCATATTTAATGTATCAAATGTTTAAATAATATCTAATCATGCATTATTTAATATCTATGTGTATTATAAATTAGGCTATTTTTATAGCTTTTTCGCGTATGATAATCAAAAGTTGTATTTGTTTGAATCGATCGTTAGTTTCTATATTATTTATGTCCCTTGGTCTTCTTTATATTTTTTCTATGTGTCAAACGTCATATATTTAGGAAAAAGACAGCAGTATACTTCAAAAACAAATCTGGAAGGTGAGAAAGTGGTGAAGGAGCACTCTAAGCGAACGCAATGAATCGGCGTAATACTCAGGGAGTGAAGGACGAAATAGTTGAGAGCCAAAATGCGATAAAGGATTCTTATTATTTATCCTTGCTCAGTTACCTGCGACATTTGTTCAGTGTTAACGTGAAACCCTTTTGTAGTGATTATACAGTGCTTTTTGGGTCGTTTAATGTGCCATTATAGTGTTTTGTGCGTTTTATTACAGCGAGTTTAGAAACGGCTAGTATAAAGGGCTATGACAATGCAAAGACACGCAATAGCGTGAAAAGTAACTTTTTGGGGGCGTCATGCATATTGAAAGAATTGCATATTGCCAACTTATGCTGATAATCATGCGCCACTACTACTGGTTGCTTCACCATGTAGAAGTTGTGACAGCAGAGGATACGAATCTCGTCATCGATAAAAACAAAGTCAGAAGAGAGAAATAGAAACTTGGAAAGAAGATACAGGCAGAAGAAGTTATTCAAAGAAGGAAAATTAAAAGCATAATTTTTGATGGTAGAAAGGATAAAAGTATATTAAGAGGAAGAAAAATAACAAGCGGCACCGTCGAGAGAAAGGCGAGGAACACATCACTGCGTTCCGGTCACGGAAAAGAAATAGCAAAATCGTTATACAATCTTCCAAGTCACCACAAGTTAGACTTTTCTGAACTGACGAGGTACCAAGGTAACGGAACGAGGTATCAAGTGGCCCGAGTATTCTTAACCAGGTTCAAACAACACGGTGATGTGTTCCTCGCCTTTCTCTCGACGGTGCCGCTTGTTATTTTTCTTCCTCTTAATATACTTTTGTCATTTCTACCATCAAAAAATATGCTTTTAATTTTCCTTCTTTCAATAACTTCTGCTTGTATCTTCTTTCCAAGTTTCTATTTCTCTCTTCTGATTTTGTTTTTATCGATGACGAGATTCCTATCCTCTGCTGTCACAACTTCTACATGGTGAAGCAACCAGTAGTAGTGGCGTATGATTATCAGCATAAGTTGGCAATATGCAATTCTTTCAATATACATGATGCCCCTAAAAAGTTACTTTTCACGGTATCGCGTGTCTTTGCATTGTCACGGCCCTTTATACTAACCATTTCTAAGCTCGTCGTAATAAAACGCACAAAACACTATAATGGCACATTAAACGACCCAAAAAGCACTGTATAATCACTACAAAAGGGTTTCACGTTAACACTGAACAAATGTCGCAGGTAAATGAGCAAGGATAAATAATAAGAATCCTTTATCGCATTTTGGCTCTCAACTATTTCGTCCTTCACTCCCTGAGTATTACGCCGATTCATTGCGTTCGCTTAGAGTGCTGCTTCACCACTTTCTCACCTTCCAGATTTGTTTTTGAAGTATACTGCTGTCTTTTCCCTAAATATATGACGTTTGACACATAGAAAAAATATAAAGAAGACCAAGGGACATAAATAATATAGAAACTAACGATCGATTCAAACAAATACAACTTTTGCTTATCATACGCGAAAAAGCTATAAAAATAGCCTAAGATATAATACACAAAGATATGAAATAATGCATTATCAGATCTTATTTAAACTTTTGGTGCATTAAATATGCCTTTTCAAGTAAATACAACCAAAATAAATTTAATTTAACATTTTTTAATTTTTTTTGAAAAAAGCTCAAAAATGAACATTTTTGCAAAATTTCAAGCCGTTTGCGGCAGGGTAAGGAAATGTCCAAAAAATCTCAAATTTTTTGTATGAACTGAGTGCCACCAGTGGCCACTTTTCCGCACCCGCCATAATCGAAAATCGAAAAAAAGTTTTTTTCGGCCCACCCTATTGTTCATCCCACCATTTAATTTTTACTGTAAAATTTTCCTTATTTAATAAGGCATAAATTTCTATTTTTAAAAACCAGTGACAAAACATTAAAAGTTTTTAAAAGGTCCCCCGTCGCGAAGGGGGTGAAAGGAATCTACCACAAAGATTTTTTTATTCAAAATAGAGGCAGGAAAATGTAGAAACTCTGCGAACCCTTATTATTATAATTTGTGTAATTTAACCTTTTTCTCCTTCTATATTAAGTGACATTAAATGAGAGGATATACCTTTCCACCACACTCTGGCAGAGGTTCTTTCGATAAACGCAAGTTCAGCCGGATATGTGTTAGGATATGATTTCCTTTGGAGCAAACAAAGACTATAGAATGTAAATTGGAATTCGGAAAAGGACAATAACTATGATAAAAAAGAGATCGGATGAAAGTATTGTTGTATTTGAGTGATATTTATTAGAAAAATGATTGACCACTGGAGAAATGTTTAAAGGGTACGAGATTTGCCATTATTTTTCTTTAATTGACTATTTCCATTGTTTATAGAGAATAGGAAAGAATTAAAGTAAAATGACTGTTATATTGAGGAAATTTTGTTTTTTTAAAACAAATCGACCTGAAGTATTAATTTAATTACCGTAATTTCGGGTGTATAAGCCGCAGATCAAACAATTCTTTTTGGACCCAGAAATCTTATTTAGTGATTGAAGACAAATATTTACGGCGATCTGACTAGTTATATTTGTTTTTTAAAAAATTCTGGGTCGAAAAAGAATTGTTTGAGCTGCGGCTTATACACCCGAAATTACGGTATAATATTGTCAAAATTTTGAAAGAAAGCATTTTTATTTTACATGTTTGAAAATTAAATGCAAAACGTTCCTTTTTTTTTTAATTCTAACTATGTATACTATAATACTATATTCTATTACAATTATTGTGTGGCTCATTATCACACAACAATTGGCATTTTTATATTTTAATCCTTTGCTTCCCCCTTTTAAATGGTTAAATGAGATAATGTATCTTTTCACCACTCTCTAATAAAGATTCTTTAAATAGGTAAAATTTGATATCCATGGTACAGTGCCTAGAAGAGATAGTGTGGAAATCAACCAACGAAACCATATCCAAAAAATTACATATTTCGCCAGAGGGCGCTAACTTCAAGTTCATTGCTATGAATGAATAGGTACGTAATGTGTTTTAGATATTTTTTTGATGTAATTTAAGTATGGGAAACTTTTTTTTAAAGATAAATTTTGTGAAAAACAGAATAAAAAAATTAGCTTCTTATACACGATATATTAGGGATAAACGAAAATTTAGACATATATTTTAAATGCATTTCGCATTCGTACGAATTGCAGAACACTAGTTTCGGATTGCTTAATTATAATTCATGTAATATTTCATGTGATCAGCATACATATTATTATTATTTTAAGCTAGAGATTGACTATATTTCATATAGGCAGACACAAAAAATAAGCAGAAAAATATCAAATGATACACAATGTTAAAAAAGCTTCATAGAAATATATATATACACAAGTGGAAGAGTTTCATGTATGCTGAAACATAAATAATGAGATCAATGTATCTGACATGGTATATGATGCTAAAATAGTAAGTATAAAAAAAATATAGGTATTGTAACAATTTCACCTTTAATTATATGTTCATAATTTCTGACAATAAATTCCTTTTCAAAATGAAGTTCACATACACCAGAATGCAAGCTCAATTCTTTGTCGGCACGAGGAATAATTTTTTTCCATTTTTCAAAAAGATCTTGATTTTTAGGTACACCGAAAATAGACAACTTGCTGTTCTTGTATTGTCTAATACAACCAGGAACAAAACAATGTGAATCTCGTTTTTTCATCGTTTTAGATAAATTTTGCATGTTTTCACATTAATTTTCAACATTTGTAAACACTGCACATAATACTAAAAATGTTTATGACAATAAGAAAACCAAAACAAAAAACAAAACCTAAGCTTTCACGCAATGAAATCGACGGCAGCGCCATCTACGAAAATGTAAATTTTTGGATGCGATCGAAAGCTATACCGGTATTAGCGATTTCCACACTATCTCTTCTAGGCATTGTATCCATGGTACGATAGAGATTCCTTGGCGCAAAGTCAAAAGAGAGAAACATAATAGCATGTTTCAAGCTTTCACAAAAAACAATAATAATGTCGGAAATTTGAAAAAAAAAAAAAAAAAAAAAAAAAAAAAAAAAAAAAAAAAAAGGAAAACGGTATTACGGTATTTCAGTGTTGCATGGAAAATAAATTATTATGTTGAAGATGCTTTTCTTTTGTTATAAAAGTAAGAAAGTTTAAAATTTATATAGAGCATTTCAAAATTAAAGGTAATATCTTTGTAAGTTGATATAACTACGCGGTAACGGAAACGTGACTAAAGACACGAACTAACGATTCTACAATACGTGATCTAAGCTGAACTTTAACACGGCTTTGTTTTCTTCTGAGAATGGAGAAGGCTATACTTGATATATATCAACGTGCAAATGTTTGCTGGAATGCAATCTTTTACATAATGTTGTTTTCCAAGAAAATTCTTGGAAAAAAGAAAAAAAAAGACTGGCGAAAAGTAGACTAATTTCAAAGACATTTCTTTTTGAATTTTTCACATAGCAGGTTCGCAAGATCGAGCGCGTAATTCCGTGAGTTTTTGTAACTTAGGTCGCATTATTTATAATTGCTATGCTTATTGGTCGCCGTTATTTGCCAAAGGTTTGCTTGGCCTTATTCAATTAATGTTATATGTCCGTTAAAATAAGCCGTATGTATCCGTTCTAAAATAATGCTAGCATAAAACAATAGTAAATGACTTACACGACAACTGAACAAGGAAATACCAGACCACATTTCACTCTCAATTATTTCTTGAGCATAGAATTAAAAAAGAAAGCTATTAAACTTAGTACAAAAGAGGTTTAAAATGCTTACATTTTGTATTTCCATTAATTTATCATTATATTGCTTGGAAAATAATTTCAAGTAAAGTTTATTTCGTTATACACTGGCAGATATTAGGCGATATCAGACTATTCTTACCGAATCTCTATTGGCCAAGAATAGCCTGGCTCTGTTTTGAGGAGAAGAAACAAATGTAAAACCGAAAATCCCCACCAGAAATAATGTAAAACCAAATAGATGAATAGTTAAAACAAATGTTACCAGACGTTTATGCGATATTTAACTCACCTACAACTAGCTTTATTCACTTAACCCTTTAACGTTCATTGGTTTCGCCACGAAACCACAAAATTTTAATTCCGATACGCAACACTGACACCGGTATTTTTATCAAAAAATATATATTTTATTTTATATTTGAAAAACCACGTTTTCTTGTTTAGAAATATATTTGTTTTTAATTACCGGTGTCATTCATTTATTGCGACATCTTAGCAATGAAAATGTTATTATTAGCATATATATAGCATAATATATTAGCATATATAGTTAATGTTATAATTAGCACGTTAAAGGGTTAACGTGTTGCTTTTTTAAATGCGTTAAGCCTTGTTAATTGAACTGGTTTATTGAAATCTTCATCTTCTTCCTACTAAATTTTCTTTGAAACCTGATAAAGGATATTTAGTCATCAAAACTCCCATCCCTGCGTTTGATGTAAGCCTTTTATAACTTCAAAGAAAAAAGAAGATATCTATATCTTATCAAGAAATCTATTTCACTCTGTTATATTTTTCAGAAATGTTTTCGGACATATTTTCGTCTATTATTTCTCAGGAAATGACATTGCAGATTTAATCTAAATGAATGAAGATTTAACAAAATTTTTTAAAAAGAGTATATATTTTTAAATAATAATCACTGCGCTTATTTAACCCTTTAACGTTCATTGGTTTCGCCACGAAACCACAAAATTTTAATTCCGATACGCAACACTGACACCGGTATTTTTATCTCAAAATATCCATTTTATTTTGTATGTGAAAAAATCGCTTTTTCTTATTTAGAAATATGTTTGTTCTTAATTACGGGATGATTTCCCGTAAGACATGGTGACGTCACTGCAACGTCGTTGTGAAGTCACATTGTGACTTTGTGACCAGCGATTGTCGATGTGACGTCACGTGACGTCGGTGTGAAGTCACAGTGACTAAAATGTGAAGTCGTTATGGCCGTTTTAGGGCTTTTTTGTGACGTCACATTGTGACCACTTTGTGACGTCACAATGTGACCAATTTGTGAAAAGTGTGTCATTTGTGACTACTTTGACATTAACATTGTGACGAACTGTGAAAATTTTTTTAGAAAGTCACATCTTAGTCACAATGTGACGTCACTGAGTGGTGGCATTTTCGTCATAGATGTGATGTGACCAAAGTGACTCACAGTGACGTCATTGTGACGTCACTGTGAACATGCATGCTATGAGGGTTGCTTGTACCACGTATGGGCATCCCCGTAAGACATGGTGACGTCACTGCAACGTCGTTGTGAAGTTACATTGTGACTTTGTGACCACCGATTGCCGATGTGACGTCACGTGACGTCGCTGTGAAGTCACAGTGACTAAAATGTGAAGTCGTTATGGCCGTTTTAGAGATTTTTTGTGACGTCACATTGTGACCACTTTGTGACGTCACAATGTGACCAATTTGTGAAAAGTGTATCATTTGTGACTACTTGGACATTAACATTGTGACGATTTTCTAAAAATTTTTAAGAAAGTCACATCTTAGTCACAATGTGACGTCACTGAGTGGTGGCATTTTGGTCATAGATGTGATGTGACCAACGTGATTCACAGTGACGTCACTGTGACCATGCATGCTATGAGAGTCCATATTCCAATCATGATTTATTATTCTTCTCCAGTAAATTTTTATTGTAGATTTTGAATTATTTAATCCGAGCATTTTTCGGATTCAATTCGGCAAAAATTTCTGCTTGAAAAATCGGTGATAAAAAAATTAAAAATCCTGTAAAAGACATGAAAAAAATAGGCATTTTCCAAAACATCCGTCAGTTATGTGGTTAAAGAGAAAATTGACTGTATATTCCATATATTTATGTTGAAAATCTTTTCTGAGCATAGTGTATTAAGAATTTTTTAAAGACCCAATAAATTCCAAAAAATGATATAATGAAATGAGTTAATGAAAAAAAAAACCGTATTCCATCTATAATGCGTAGTCAGAAAAGAAAACGTAAACGTATTAACAACATAACTGATTTACCTGAGCGTCGTGCGGCTCCGAAAAGTTTGTTTGATCCTGCACTTTGACGCCGAAGTGCAAAGACGTTGACGTTTGACGTTGAAGTGCTAAACGTGTGACTAAATTGAAGAGCCACTAAATTTTTTAATTACAATTTTATGCTATTTAATGACAAATAAATTTAGATTAAATATTATGAATATTTCTGCTTAAAAAAAGCGGTGTTTATCCCATTTTTAGGTGCGTTCGTAATTATATAATACGTAGCACCTATAGTGATCGTTCAGTCCGTCCGTCTGTCCGTCCGTCTGTCCGTCCGTCCGTCTGTCCGTCCGTCTGTCCGCATATAACAACGCAAAAACTACCCAACCGAATCGTTTGAAATTTAAAATACATAATTATTACATAATTTTGTCGAGTCATTTCAAATTTTATGAGAATCGGATGGATAGATCAATTACAGGGACGATCAAAAGTATTCCATTACATTACGGTCAATGGGGAAAAAAGTTTCAAATGCATTTTAATCGTTTGAAATTTAAAATACGCAATTATTACATAATTCTGTCGTGTTATTTCAAATTTTTTGATAATCGTGTGCATAGATCAATTACAGGGACAATCAAAAGTATTCAATTACATTATGGTCAATGGGGAAAAAGTTTCAAATATATTCTATACGTTTGAAATTTAAAACACATAATTATTACATAATTTTTTCGAGTTATTTCAAATTTTATAAAAATCGGATGCATAGATCAATTACAGGGAAAATCAAAAGTATTCCATTACATTACGGTTTAATGGGAAAAAATGTTTCAAATGCATTTTAATCGTGTTACACTCATGCGAACTTAATAAAATTTATATGCAACTATAAAGTACATATTATACTATACATCTTACATAATTTGTGGTGCAAAGAACATTTCTTATTGATTTACAAGGCCACACAAAAGTATTCCATTACATAATGGTATAGGGAGAACATTGTTTGATGAGCGTTTTAATTGTAATTCACTATTTACAATGTTATGAGATTGATATATGAAAGTAATATTTTTAAAACTTCGTTATCGTTCGAACGCACCTAATTTGCTACGCTTCACGTGCAATTTCCAACTTGTTTCAATTTATTGTACTTGAACCTATTCGCCTTAACCCGGAAGCCTTTTACGAAATTTTTAATGCTCTGTAACCGATTTTTTAAATCAGAAATTTGTGCCTTATGAAGGCGAGTAAATGCTCCGATTAAATAAGGCAAATTGCACAGAAAAATTTTACTGGCGCGGATAAACAAGGATTCTTAAGCCTTTTTGCGGCACGTATACGTGCCACTCGTCTCCAAGGGGCAAACCCCTTCGCGATGAGAGCATTTTACGAAACTTTTAACATTTTATCACCGGTTTTTTAAATAGAGAAATTTATGCTTTATTAAATCGCGAAAATGCTCAGATTAAATAAAGCAAATTTTACAGTAAAATTTTACTGGTAGGATATACAAGGATTCTTTAATGTTTTTGCGGCACGTATACCTGTCGCTCGTCCCCAGGAGGTTAAGAGAGTTACATATTCCAAAAATCTTATTTTATATATATTCTGGTAGAGTTGTTTAAGAGTCCTTGAAGCGTAAAAACCCTGTATATTAACCCATTCGTGACCAGCATCCTTTGCGTAAATTTTATTTGGTTGGCACCATTATTTTTAGAAGATTTAAGTTTAGTTCATTAATCACGAAAATACATCATTTAAATAAAATAATTATTGCTTTTCTTTTTTACCGGTGTCAGAAACAGTGCTGAATGCACCTTTTGAAGCGTCCCTAAAAAGGGACGCTAGGCATTAATGGGTTAAAAAATATAGAGAAATTGATCAAAATTGCAGCATCCAGTTTACTCTTTTAAAAGTTTTTTTTTTAATCCCTCTTCTCTAGATTAAATCTGCAATGTCATTTTCTAAAGAATAATAGACAAAAATAATGACAAAAATATGTCTGAAAATATTTTCTGAAAAACATAGCAGAGTGATATAGATTTCCCGATAAGATATAGATATCTTCTTTTTTCTTTTGAAGTTATTAAAGCGCTCACGTCAAACGCAGTGGAGGGAGTTTTGATGACAAGATATCCCATTGCAGTCTTCAAAGAAGATGGAGTAACGAGAAGATGAAGATTTCAATAAAGCCAGTTCTAATGAGAAAGCTTAACGGTTTTAAAAGAGATTCGAGAACTTGAAAGGATAATGGGCGAAAAAGTGTTATAGCCTATTTATATCGAGATAAATACAGATTAGAATATTCAGGTAGATTTTATAAAAGTTCATACATCCTTTTTTTTAGTTATTGTTATTAAAATGCGACATCAATTGATCTCTTTGAATGCATAAAATATTTCGATATTAATAGCATTTATTTACGACAAAAATTCTAAATCATAAATCAGGGTTCGTAGGGATCAATTTATTCATGGGATTTAAGGATTTTCATAAAGAACTGGTCGCTAATTCTGAAGATAGAATTAATTTTCCATTAAATATTGCAGATATTACTTTACATATATTCCGATAAAAAGCGTTTGAAAATCCCTGTATATCAAAAATAGAGAAATTTATCGAAAATACAGCACATATTTTATTCTTAAAAAAGCGTCTTATCCTTATTCTCTTAGATTAAATCTGCAATGTCATTTTCTATGATATAATAGACAAAAAGAATGACAAAAATCTGTCTGAAAATATTTTCTGAAAAATATAACAGAGTAAAATAGATTTTTTGATAAGTTATAGATAGAAGAAATATAATCTTTTGCCTTTGACGGTATTAAAACACTAACGTCAAACGTAATGGAGGGAGTTAGGAGACAAGATATCCCATTGCAGTCTTCAAAGAAAATGGAGAAGACGAAGATAAAAATTCAATAAAGTCAGTTCTAATGAGACTGGCTTAATGGTTTTAAGAGCGATTCGAAGAAATTGTACAAATAATGAGCAGAAAAGTGTTGTAGAATGTTTATATAGAAATAAATCCAGTTTGGTATAATCAGCTTGATTTTATAAAAGTTTATATATGTTCTTTTACTATTGTTATTATTAAACTGCGACATCAATTTAAATCTTTGTAAGCATAAAATCTCCTTATCATACAATACCAGATCTTAATAGTAATTACTTATGAAAAACATTTTAAACCATAAATCAGGGTTTATACCTATAAATTTATTCAGAGAATTTTCAGGTGTTTTACAATCAGAAATTTCATAAAGTACTGTTCGCTAAATCTGAAAATAGAATTTTTTTTTCTCTTTAAATATGGAAAATCTTACTTTAGAAATTTTCTGATAGATTTTTAAAAGTCCTTGTAGCTTACGAATCCTGTATATTGAAAAATATAGATAAATGGATCGAAATTGCAGCATCCAGTTTACTGTTTTAAAAGTTTTTTATCCTCATTATCTTAGATTAAATCTGCAGAGTCATATTCTTTCATAGACAAAAAATAATGAAAAAAATATGTCGAAAAATATTTAAAAAAATATATAACATAGTGAAATAGATTTCTCGATAAAATATATATAGAAGAGATACCTTCCTTTTTCTTTGATGTTACTAACTCTCTCGCTGATTTCCATAAGCAACGCAAATGTAGTAAAATTTGCGCAGCCCGAGATTCCCGCGGGTTGCATTTTCCGTCTAATTAATACTTTTTGATTACTTCCACCAGTGAATTTTTATTGCCTATTTTTGACTTTGTTGCAAATTTTTGCAATCTAGGCAATTTCGTGATAAAATTAGACAAAAAATCTTGTTTTGAAAAACGGGTTTCAAAAAATTAAAAATTCTGTAAAAGACGATCGTTGCGAAGATGTTAAAAGCGCATTTTTTAAAACTTATTATGATAAACAATTACACTGCGAGGCAATTAATCCCTTGAGAGATTGTGGGATATATTTTTTCCCACCTAATTTAAAGGAGAATATCACCAGAAACTTTTACCGAAATTTTATATTTTGTTTTT
Organism: Maratus speculifer; assembly: GCA_964019185.1. Taxonomy (NCBI): domain Eukaryota; kingdom Metazoa; phylum Arthropoda; class Arachnida; order Araneae; family Salticidae; genus Maratus; species Maratus speculifer. The sequence continues at coordinate 347,921,673 of OZ025295.1, forward strand.
GGCAGCAAAATAGCGATAAATTGCCTTTCCTTGTTTTAAAACAAAATTTTTCAATTTTTTCGATGAGAATTTAATATTAAGGAGACATTACTGCTTGCCCCTGTCAAACGCAGTGGCGGGAGTTTTGTTGACAAGATTTGCCATTGCAGTCTTTAAATATATGGTGTAAGAAGGAAATTATGAATTCAATAAAGCTAGCTCGAATGAGTTCTAATGGTTTTAATCACTTTGTATGATTACTTTGTGTGATATATCTATGACACAGAAGTTTATCCCTAATCATCATCATCACACACATCTGTAATTGCCACTTTGCGACTCGATTTTATTTTTAATGGAGATTTGACTTTTATTAAGTACACGAAAATATTCTTTTACATAGTTACGAATGAATTTTTTTGAAAATGGGTAATTCCATGAGCAAATGTCGTGTAAGTCACATACTACGATTTTGGATACCAGTATTTTAGAGCGGAAAAATGTAACATATTTTATCTGAGATATTTCATTAATTGAATAAGGCCATGCAAACTTTTCGAAAATAATGGTGGCCAAATATTTAGCAGTTACTAAAAATGTGACTTACACGACAAGTGCTCATGGAATTACCCAAATACAAGTGTCATTCAGTTGTTTCAAAATTTTACGAATTTTACTTTGCCTATGAAAAGGTTAAAAGAGATTCGAGAAACAGGAACGTTAATGTCCAAGGAACTGTTATATCACCTTTATATAAAAATAAATCCAGTTTAAAATATTCAGCTTTGCCGCTATAAATTAGAAAAAAATCATTATTATAATTAAACTTCGACATCAATTTTAGTCTTTGTGAGCTTAAAATATTTTTATTGCTATAGTATTATATACTGCAATTACTTGCGACAAAAATTGTAACTCATATATTAAAATAATTTTTTGGACTTTTATCAAAAATGAAGGATCCAGTTTATTCTTTTAAAAGTTTTTTATCCTCATTCGCTGATATTAAATCTGCAGTGTCGTTTTCTAAGGAATAATAGACAAAAGAAACGAGGAAAATATGTCTGAAAATACTTTCTGAAAAATATAACACAGAGAAATAGATTTCTTGATAAGATATAGAGAGGAGAGATATCATCTTTTTCCTTTTGTAGTTATTAAACGGCTCACGTCAAACGCACGAGTGGAAATTTCCATGACAAGATATCCCTATGAAGTCTTAAAAGAAAATTGAGTAAGAAAAAGATGAAGAATTCAATAAAGCCGGCTCTAATGAGAAGACAATGTATTTAAAATTGATTCAAGAAACTGGAAAGCTAATGTGGCGAAAAGTGTTGTACAACCTTTGTTTTCTTATAAGCCTTTTTATGACATATTATGGTATACTAAATGGTATAAATATGCCTCTGGGATTTCTATGAGTCTAGACTTTATTGAGTATAGTACAAGATTTCTTCACTGAACTCCCTGATGGCGAAATCCCATGTTAATCTTTGTAAAAACTTCGAAGCACGATTACTCATTAAATTATAGAAAAATACGGTTTTCATCATCAAAAAGTAGCTATCAGATGCCAACAATGCGCGATTTTTAAAATTCCACCGTAAATTTGAAGTATTTTCAAAATTATAAAGTCTTATAAAGTGGATTTTTCAAATTTTAAAGGGTATTTTTAAATTTTTCAAGATTCAGAAGACAATTTTTAAAATGAACACTTCGTCGACATCCGACATCTACTTCCGGATAATAACAACCGTATTTTAATAATTATACAGTGTGTTCGTAAACGTATGACCCAGTTTCAATCGTATATTATAGCAATTCAGGGTTCGCACACTCCTTAAATTTTGTAAGGACTCTGGCATCGGTATTAAAGATTTATATTTAATTTTTAAGAAACAGAATCCGCAAACACACCCTCGATTAAGAGTTTTCGCATTAATTTTCTACAATGAAATGCATTGAAAATACTGTAAAAATTTAGTGGTAGAATTGTAAAAAAATTCAATTAAATTTAATTGTGGAAGATTTTCGCGATGATAATGAACCCCTCGGAAGTGGTTACAAAAGTTTCACTATTTAAAGGATTTGTCAGTTCTTTCTTATTAATTCCATGCTTAGGAGTTGTCATTTTGCGTTGTGCAGTTGCAAGTTAGCAAACAACAAAGAAGTACTCCAGGATTCGCACACTCCTTATATTTTGTAAGGACTCTGGCACCGCTATTAAAGATAAGAAGATTTATATTTAATTTTTAAGAAACAGAATCAGCAAACACACCCTCGATTGAGAATTTTCGCATTATTTTTCTACAATGAAACGCATTGAAAATACTGTAAAAATGTAGTGGTACAGTTGTGCGAACTCTGTACTCACACATGCGTTTTTCTATTTTTGTACAACATTGTTTAAGTTACTTTTTATTTGTTACCTTGCACCAACGCTTACAATTGATTACTATTAAAATTACAATACTAAATAACTTAAAAATTATAAAAATTACAATTGATTACAAATTATTAAAATTTATTAAAATTACAATTGATACTACCAAAATCTAGATGTCGGACATACTTTTATGGACATCCTGTGTTAAGTAAAGGAGTAATTGTGCTTTTTAGATTTCCATAGGTTAACATGGTAATCAGAGCCTGATTACTAACGGGGCACTCTCTCACCAGAAAAAAATTATAGAAATTTTCGTCTTCTTTAAACGCCCTTTTCATACAAGATTACTGTCATGAATAAGGAAAAATTCTTTATTTCTTTTTCCTGGTGGGAGAGTGCCCCGTTAGTAATCAGGCCCTGATGGTAATTCGCAATCAGGGAATTTCAATGAAGCAGTCTCTTAAGGATACTAGTCCAAGTGGCACATTTCCATTCGGGCGTTTCATGCATTAGGGAAGTGTGAATGAAGTGAACCTGTAAACTCATGTACAGCGGGGCGTGTTTGTAAAACTCGGCGTAAAACAGCTTTCAATTCCAAAATAATTTTGTGATGCTTATTATTAATTATTCTCTTTCCTTATTTTTGTTGATAAGTGTAATAAGATTACACTAATCTGTATTTTATTTTACTTCCTAATGATTTTTAAAAACAATTTAATGTTTATTATTTTTATCCAATTATTAGAAATTGCGTCAAATAAGAATAATATCAAAAGTTGACGCTTAAGCTTTAAAGGCATTAAATGATAAATTTAATAAATGGAAAACTTTGAATAATTAATGAAAACATGTAGAGATTTTTAAGAATTATAAACACAAATCATCTAAATTTCACTTTAAATTACCAACTTTAGCAAAATCGGACTTAATTGCCACAACTAATCTGGATTAAAATTTTAAATTTAAAGAAAATACATTAAATGATATGTATATATATGAAGAAAAGTTGTAAAATTCATATTGTTATTTTAAATTTTTTGACATTATTCTTTCACATTAGGCTTGCAACACCAAAAAGATAATATTTTATAAGACTAGAACAGTTTGTAAATTACGCCTGAAAAATATTTACTGAAAATAAAACAAAGCAAGATAGGTTTCCTGAAAAGTACAGATAGAAATCTTCTTTCTTTGGGAATTATTAAAGAGCTCACGTCAAATACAGGCGTAGGTGTTCTGATGATAAGATATACTATTGCAGTTTTAAAATAAATAAAGGAGTAACAGAGGAAAAGTCAGTTCTTATGAAGATCGTAACATTTTTCAAAGACATTTGAGTAACTGAAACATAACCCAAATTTATCGAAAAGTATAGAAGTACTTTTATTTTTCCAAGCATTTTTTTTAATTTTAAGCTAGTAATTTTTTAGAGGATGCAGAACTTTTAAACTTTCAAAAATCAGTTTTCTATTTTTGTCTCATTAGTTTTTTTTTCTGAAGAAAACTAAAAAAACTTCATTCTAAAATCTGCGATATTGCTTTATTGGCATTAATCAATGGCTATATTGATACAACCCCTCATCTTTTTGCTTCATTTGAGGAACAACGGATTTTGAGCTTATTGAATCGATGATAATTTTCAGAATTTTCAAGCTATGTTTTTGAGGCTTTTAGAAAAGTTGCTCTATGCATTTAGCCAATTACATCCTACATGTTATATTTTGATTACATTCGGACATTCGCAGTGAAACACTTTTTAGTAAACCTGCTCATTTTTCATACACTTTTTATTATTTTTTAAATTCTATTGCAGGGTATTGTGTACAATGTTGTTTGTAAAAGTTTCTGAAACGAACTTTTTTGTATATTATCCCCTTGAGGGGCGGTGGTTTCATAGATATACCACTTAATTTTAATTCCCAAACGCCACATTCGCACCGTAATTTTGTTAAAGAAAATTACGGTTTATTGAATGGCGTGAAGTATAGTGCTTTCTTATTTACAAATAAAGTTGTTTTAAAATTCCGGTGTCAGTCATTAATTTCAATACTTAAGCAATGAATTTGCCCTGTCCCGAAAAGGGTTAAGAACCCTGCAAATTATAAGCAAAACATTTGTTTAAATTAGGAGCTTTTTTTAATGGAAACCTGGATTTCTCTTCAATTATACATGCTACCCTAATAAAAACGATCACAAATTAATACAATAAGCCACTTAATCATAATCTATAGAATAAACACTTTTGCTATATTAGCTTTGACAGGGTTTTTCAAAAGATATTCCTTTTTAAATTTGTCTACAGTCCTCTATGGGGTTTCAGGAAAATATCTGCACGGAAATATATGACCAGTATTTTTCTGTTTACACACCTGAAGTTTCAGGGTGATTCTACATATATTTTCTCGATATTTTTTTAAGTCTAAAATTGCAAGCGACCGGTCATCTTTAGTTATATAGTAAAAATTCAAAAATAATACTAATTTCATTATGTTATTTTTTTCATTCTGACTTAAGAAAACTATTAGAAATTAAGATATTTCGATTCCTCTTAACCTCATATTACATGAAGAAATCAACCTTAAATCAGCTTTATTCAGATGGAACATTTTTTTCTTCTGGTCGATTTACTTTTCAAGAAAATTCCAATAATAATTTTCGCAAGGTATTCATCTTTCTAATATAAGGCGGCGTTCCATTAACCGAAAAAGATGAAATATCTGCTGTTTAAACGACCTTTTTTTTTAGTTCAGCTGAATTTTTCATTTGCTTTTGCTGTTTTTATCGATTCCGTCCTTTTCTGCAAATCTAAATTAGTTTCGAGAAAAACCTTTCAACAGAAATCAAAAATTTTATGAAGTGAATGGATATTTTAAGAAAGATTGATGATAATTTAGTATTATTTTATCATACTCAGAGCAAAATATTATTCATCATTTTAAAAATTTTGTATGAAAAGGCAATAACAACTCACAATTATTTTAACACTAGAACGGCCATTATCGGTCATTATGAACCCTGCCAAATTGAAAATAGCAAATTCGAACCAGAAATTTTTTGGTGAAATTTGTTAAATATATGCAGCGCAAAAAATAGGTTAATTAAAATAATAGTTTTAAATAAAAATTATGGTGTCAAATACTTTTTAAAAAACTTGAATAAAACAGCCTGCGATTCTTGTTTTAACCATTTGAGCTTTATGACATATTCAGCGTGCGTAACGCTATTTTCATTATTCCTGACAATAACATAAGTAGGGATGCAAGTACTGCGCCTAAAATGACTGATTTTCACCACAAAAATTTAATGGCATTTTTATTTTTGTTAAATCTCAGAACTGTTAGGAATACTATAAACAATTTGTGGTGATAATCCGTCATTTATGACGCAGTGCTTGCATCCTTGCGTACGTATCGTATATCATGACGTCTGGCTAATATATTAATTAGATAATTTGAGCTCTCACCAGAAATATTTAACTCTTATTTTTGCTTTATAATACGATTAAATTTAATACATAAAGTAAAGCAAAAGTAATAATTAAATTTTTGTGGTGTGAATTCTAAATAATAATTTAAAAAAATGATATGCGGAAGTACTGGCGGTAGTGTATGGTTCGTATGAGTCCTGGAATTTCAGGACCTGGATATTCTTCGGTACAAGTATTGTAGTATAGAAAATCTTTGCAAATATTAAATGAAGCGAAATTTTGCGTGTTTTATCTTGATTTATTTTTCTGTGAAAAATACCTCCTGAAAATAACGATACCCATACGAATAAGAACGTTGCAATGGCATAGATCTGCTAACATATCTAGAGCACAAGGAATTAAGAAGGCTATTTAATTTCTATTCAATATCTAAAAGACAGCGACAATCCGTCAGTTTTCGTACAGATTTAACTTCATGGATTTTATTCAGAATAGTTTGATTCCCACCAGTTTTATAAAATCTTCTAATTGGTTTTATTCTGGTATCATTTTACTTGACATTAAATAAGATGAATATTTTTTTTTTCGAAAAAGTGGTGGGAATAATGAATTTGAATTTTTAAACCGTAATTTAATGCCATCATTAAGGGGTTAATCCCTAATCTTGAAACTTACTGTTTTTAACTCCTATATTCATTAATAATCCTTTCGCTGACAAGCCCACAAATTCGGTCACTAAGCTTTAAATTCCACTGTCGTATAAGCATAATTAACTCTTTGAGGGGAAAGACACTTCTATTCTTAAAATGCTGAAATGATTGAATGACACCAAAATTTGTATATGTTGCGGCCAATACCCGGAGCCTGGCCAATTCTAGAACTGGCCGGCCAATTCTAGAACTGGCCGGCCAATACCCGAACTGGACAAGCTTCTTGGCCAAAACCTGAAATACATGAAATGAATAACGTATTTCGGGTTTTGGCCGGCCAATTCGCGAACTGGCCGGGAAGCCTTGGCCAACATCAGAACTATGATGCGTAGGTACCAATTTTTTTGTAATTAAGATAATGTAACATTAAAATGTACAGTAAAAAAGATTCCCATTGATTATATTGAAACAAAATATTTTTGTGTACCCAACTAAATTAACCAGAAATAGTACACAATTCCTTTTCAATATCGAAATTAATAGATAAACCAAATACGATGACAATTACAAGTTAACCGGAAACTTTACCCGAGTTAGATCACGGACAGGCTGACGTCTAGAATATTTGAATTCATAGACACTTTCAACTATGTTACAAAGGATTAAGCCGAGTGCTTTTATCTATTTCGCGAATTGGCCAGTCGCATATGGCCAGTTCGCGAATTGGCTGGCCAATTCTAGAATTGGCCAGTCATTTTTTAACGTTGCTAGCCAATTCGGGAATTGGCCAATTTCGGGTATTGGCTGCAACATATACAAATCTATTTCAAAAGAGACGAAAGCTTTTCTTCACATACTTGATGAAATTAAAATTTTCATTTCAAAATTCTGGTGCCAGTGTGGCATTTCGCAATTGAAATTAAGTGGGATATATTTTATCCCACCGCCTTTCAAGGGGTTAAAGCAACATAATACTATTGATTTAACCCCTTAACTGATTTGCCCGTACGCTGTTCGGGCAAGACGGATTTGCCTAATTCATCATTTAAAGCTTTTTGACACCACTATTTTTTAAAAATAATTTCACACTATTTAAAGGCTGAAATATTTAGACTAAATGTTACGAATACTTTATCTAGATAATAGTAGTGTGAAATCGTTATTTTCGATTTATTGAACGGAAAAGAAATAACCAGTTAAGGGGCAAATGGATTTTAAATACACTGAACAATTATTAATATTCTCAATGATTACATTCATTTTCTTTATTAAGTATTTTTGCATTATGTTGAAGGAATATTTTTTCAGCATTTATAAAAAAATACAATGAAAATAACATAACTTTTTGCACATTTGTAAGACTGTCAGAGGGGTAAATTCTGTCAGAGTTCATCTTATAGATTTCACTTTATTTAAATTACATTTATATATTTTTTTTATCCTACTAACATTAATTCTTTTATTAAAAAACGGTAAACATTCAAATCCAAACGGACCAAACAAAATGTCTAGACAAATACTCATTTATATTCGTTTTAGCAAAACTATCCAACATAAAAAATATATTTATAAATTTTTGTGTCTTTTTTAAATTTATATTCTATCATTAAATTTAAACTTTCTGATAAAAATGAAAAAAAAAAGTAATTTTTTGTACAACTCTAAAGTAGAAAGAAATAACTTTAATATCGTTATGTAAATCATGTAATTCAATTTAAAAACAATTTTATCCCACTTACATCTAAAAGAAACTTTCAATATCTTCTTAATTTTAATTGGTTCTTCTATATTTCTTTCCTACCAACAAATATTCATAATTTGAAAATAACATCCAATATGAAAAAAATATTTTTAAGAATACTTAAGATTTCGCATTCCATCATTAAATTTTATCTTTCAGATAATATTAATTTTGAAAAATATTTTTTCAGTGACTTTATACGGCAGAAGTATCAAAAGAAATCAATTTAATTTTCTTTACACAATTAAATGAAAAAATATTTCGATCCTGATTTTTAACAGAAACTTTTGATCTCTTCTAACTTTTAATTGAATTTGTCGAGTTTCATGTTTTGTACCATAGACTGAAAAGCGAGGAACTTTATTAAAAAATTCCATCATATTTTTTCGTTACGCAATTTTATTTCTGCTGATGTCTGGATATATTGATTATGCTCTTTTGTTAGGTTGTGTTCAAAATAAAAAATATCGGATTAAAAAATCTTCCATGCTAGAAATCCGAATTAGAATCAGACACAAGATACATAGAAAGAATTAATCAAAAAATACATTGTTATTTAATATTTTGTGCATTTTTTTTTTCGAAATTGTAGAACGTTATTTTGATTAAATTATAACTTTAAAGTATGGAAATATGAGAAAATAGCATTTCGTCGGTGAATAAAAAAATTGTTTGCAGACATTTTTATCACTATCTTAAATAAATTTAACCCTTTAAGATCCGATATTCTTTTCAATTTAAAAAAAAAATTATGTTAATAACATTAACACTATCTATCCAAATATATTAACACTAGAACCGCCATTAGGGGTCAAAATGACGCCTGCTAGAATGATAGTAGTCGATTCGAACCAGAATTTTCTTCATAAGATATGTTAAATTTATGCAGCACAAAAAATAGACTAATTAAATAAGTTACATTATTTAAAATTAAAATTCTGGTGCGAAAGACTTTTTATAAAACTTCAGTAAAATACACGGCTGCTTTAGTATTAATTAGAGTTGGAACATTTCATTGTCTGAAGCATAATGAATATCTTTTTTTGTGTACTATTCAATCCATATTCTTATGACAATAGGCTAAGGACGAGTTTTTTTTTTATGGTTGTTACAAACTATTATGTTACAACAAGATTTAACAGATATTACAACTTTCTGATACTTTTTACGCTTTTATTACACATGATTCTTTCAGGAAAGTAACATTTATTTTAATATTAAGGAGTTAAATATACATTTAAAATAAACGAATCGCAAAGAGATTTATATTATTATAAGACTTATAATGTTATATAATATATAAGTTATTTATTATTATTATTACTGCTAAATGGCTAAACGTTAATGAAGTTACATAGTAAATTTACTGACATTTACTAACATTAATTCATATAAACAGTAACAAAAGTATTTGTTAAAATAAAATAATACTCAACAAAAAGACATGTACTATCATTAGTACACCAAACTCAAAATGATTTTTTATTTGAATTATATTCTTTTAATAGATAACTATTAGAACTTTTTTCACATTTTAGTTTCGTGTAATAATTTTCATAGATAAAGATACGATGTTATATTAATATTATCCTAATCTAAATTGCTGACTAAACCAGGAAATTCCTCGAATTTTCTAAATTTGCAAACTTTTTCTTAGTACTTAAATCATCGTTTATAAATTCTGGCAATGCTACGTGTACTGAAAATTTAAAAGATTAAAATTTATGAGACATGTAATTGCCGAACATTCCGCATCGAGATAAATTTTAAAAGTTTTATTTAGTTATTTTGAATCCTGTTTTCGAATTTCTTAAATTTCAACGAATTTCTTCTTTTGATTTTTTTTCCGCTCTTGAAATTAACTTGTGTTGAATTTAAAGAAATACGAGATTAACAACTTACTATTGTCATCCACTTTGCTGATCAATATACATATTTTTTAACTTCAAATAATGCCGATTATGTCTTTTACACAATTTTTAATTTTTTATCACTATCTTTTCAAAGCAGAAACTTTTGCCGAATTGAATCAGAAAAATGCTCCGTTTAAATATTGCAAAATTTAAAATAAAAAATTGCTGATGAGAATAATAAATCATGACCGGAATTTGAGTGCCCGTGAAACGTACGGGTAAATCATATTTGGCAAAAACATGTAGCCCGTATGGCGCAAGGACAAATCAGGGAAGCGGTTAATATGAAAATTTATACATGCAAAAAATAATTACAGTATTTCCCCGAGCATATAACACCACTTATTTAACCCATTCGTGCCCAGCATCTTTTTCGTAAATTTTATTTGGTTGGCACCACTATTTTTAGAAGATTTAAGTTTAGTTCATTAACCCTTTAACGATCATAGCATTTTCATTGCTAAGATGTCGAAATAAATGAATGACACCGGTAATTAAGAACAAATATATTTCTTAATAAGAAAACACGCTTTTTCACATACAAAATAAAACAGATATTTCTAGATAAAAATACCGGTGTCAGTGTTGCGTAACGGAATTAAAATTTTGTGGTTTCCTGGCGAAACCAATGAACGTTAAAGGGTTAATCACGAAAATGCATCGTTTAAATAAAATAATTATTGCTTTTCTTTTTTACCGGTGTCAAAAACAGTGCTGAATGCACCTTTTGAAGTGTCCCTAAAAAGCGACGTTAGACAGTAATGGGTTAAGTTTTTTTTTATATATACCGGAAGGTTTATTGAAAGAAAAAGGTAAATCAAATAAGTACTAAACAGAAGCAAATTTCATTTTATTTGGCGAATTAAGGATAAAATCTGCTAAGACGGAGACATATAAAATTAATGTGTTTTTTTCTGTTTTCTTCCGATTTTTTTAACACATAACACACCTTATTCTATTATAATATGAACTCCGCCCAATGCTTAAATAGATTTTAATACATACAAAAGTAGTAGGAAAAGGACAGTTTAAGGACAGGAGCAGGCGGGACTGCGGGACCGTCCCGCCTGCTCCTCCGGCTGCCCCGCCTGCTCCTCCGGCCGCCCCGCCTGCTCCTCCGGCTGCCCCGCCTGCGGTCCCTCCTGCGCCCACCGTGCATCCCCCACCACAAACGCCTCCTAGTGGAAAAAAGGAACATTCTATTATAACAGAGAGGTGAACAACCTTTCCTAATTAAAAAATATTATCAGTCACATCTCAACTCGGAATCATACTATATGATGAAGATTAAATTTATATTTGAATTTTGAACAACCATAATTTTAATGAGTATTATTAATTAAGCGAAACACCGGAAAAATCTCATTTTTTAACCATTTTATTTAGATTTCTTCAACTACAAGATGAGATTATCAATTTAACAGAAGAAAGTTAAACATATATTTGAATTTTGCTTGATAGACATCTTAATGAGTAGTATTAATTAAATAAAAACAATAGAAAATATCCAGTTTTATAGAAAAAGACTGATTTCTTACGATTTTTATCAACTTAAGAGAGAAAACTTAAACGTACATTTCAGTTTTTCAACAGCTATAACCTTAATGAGCATTCATAATTAAGTAAAAAACAATGGAAAATATCGATTTTTATAGAAAAAGACTGATTTCTTACGATTTTTATCAAATACAATATCAATGTATCGACTTAAAACTTAAACATACATCCTAGTTTTTCAACAACTATAACCATAATGAGTATTGATAATTAAGTAAAAAACAATGGAAAATATCAAATTTTATAGAAAAAGACTGATTTCTTACGATTTTTATCAACTTAAGAGAGAAAACTTAAACGTACATTTCAATTTTTAAGTGGTTATCATCTTAACGAGTATTTTTAATTAAGTAAAACAGCGAAAAATATAAATTTTTATTTGATTTCTTAAGATTTTCATCAACTACATGAGAAGTGTACCGACTTAAAAGTTGAAAGTTAAACATACATCCCAGTTTTTCAACAGCTATAACCTTAATGAGTATTGATAATTAAGTAAAAAACAATGGAAAATATCAAGTTTTATAGAAAAAGACTCATTTCTTACGATTTTTCCAACTCAAACTTCAGAATACCAATTTGAGAGAAAGAAACTTAACCATGTATTCAGTTTTGAACAACCATTTCCTTCATGAGCATTTTTATTTAAGTAAAACAATGGAAAATATTAAATTTAACCAATTTCTTTAGAATTTTTCAACTATAATATCAACTTAAGAAAGGAAACTTAAACATTTATCTTAGTTTTTGAACAGCAATCCCTTAATGAACATTGTTAATTAAGCAAAAAACAATGGAAAATATAAATTTTAACCGATTTCTTTAGATATTTTCAACTTAAAAACGAAATTTAAACATACATTTTTAACATTCGAACAACTATTACCGGAACGAATTTTAATAATTAAGCATTTAACGAACGAAAATAGTGATTTTTTATTTTATTTATTTATTTATTTATTTATTTTTTAAGCAAGAAGGCCAATTGTATAAACTTTTACAGTAATTTGACATTTTAACATACTTTAAAAAACACTAGTTACATAAGATTTCAAACTTTAGATGACTAAATCTCAAGATATATTTTTCTCGAAAACAAATATAAAATACATTTTTTAAACTAATTTCCTCAATCTTACGAATTCAACAGGATTTTTACCGATGCAAACATTAGAAGCGAACAACAAATTCTCTCCCCATCTAACCTCAAAATTCTTAAAGGGGAGAGTACAATAGGTTTTTCGACGTCACACTTCGTAAGGTTTTCATTCAAGAAAAATATCTTTTACGTTATAAAAGTCGTTTTCTTAGAAGGATATAAACTTGTGATTTTTGTTTTTGAACAATCATTATCTCAATAAATATTAATAATTAAGGAAAAACAATGGAAAATAATATGTTTTAAGGAAAAAGACGAATTTTATCGAATTTGATTAATTTTTACACTAGTATTTTCAAAAAGCAACATGGAAATATCGATTTTTTTAACTGAACAATTTAACGCATGTTTTAGCTTTAACAACAGAAACTTAATAAGTATCACTAATTAAACAAAAAAACAAAATACTGATTTTCAAGAAAAGACGAATTTTTATACAATTTTCAACACTTTACCTTTCTGAAATTTTTATGTTATCAAACACCAAGTTATTTAAAATATAAATATTATGCTTAATGTTTAGATAGTACACATGACTAATTCCACTTATTCTTTTCATATTATTAATTAAATTGACACATGTTTCACTCTACTTTTCAATGATTTCTGAATTTTTACAATACTCACCACCAATTTTCTAAGATTTTCCGATTATACATTCCTCAGAAGTACATATTCGAAATGGTACAAACACTTTACATATCTAAAAAATATCATTGAAGTAGCTGTATTTAATATTTTTAACACCAATTTTCTAAGATATTCTAACATTTTCCAATTATACATTCCTAAGAAGTACATTTTCGAAATGCTACAAACACTTTACATATCGAAAAATATCATTGAAGTAGCTGTATTTAATATTTTTAACACCAATTTTCTAAGATATTATAACATTTTCCAATTATACATTCCTCAGAAGTACATATTCGAAATGCTACAAACACTTTACATATCGAAAAAATATCATTGAAGTAGCTGTATTTAATATTTTTAACACCAATTTTCTAGGATATTATAACATTTTCCAATTATACATTCCTCAAAAGTATATATTCTAAATGCTACAATCACTTTATATATTGAAAAACATCATTTATCTACTAAGTATTAGTCAAAATTATAATATGTTTTCACCCTATAGTTAAAAAATATCTGAATTATCACACAACAACATTTTTCAAATATGAATATTATTTTAACAGATTAAAAAGGCAAAACATAGACGAATATAATCTTTAATTTTTGTAATCATTTCATATTTCATACCAAACTATCTGAAATTTCAACCAAATAAGAGCAAATATTAGACTAATTTTTTATCATTAATATTGCTTAGACCTTTTCATCATAACTTTTAAAAATGGTAATTATCCATTTTTTGGGTTCATTATCGAAAAACTGTAACTGAAATTACATAAAACTCAATGCAAAAAAAAAACCCTGTTCTCACACAATTTCTTAAAATTCAACAAAGAATTGACTATTACTGCAATACTTATCTATATCAATTTCGATTCTCGATAATATATAGGTATTTTATTATTACACACTTACATCTCTTTTCAAACGTTTATCAGAAAATAAGTCAATCAAAGTCTAGTAGTTATCACATCTATTCCCCAGAAATATTGCTATCATGCGAAACAGTAAAGAAAATTAATAGATATTTAATATTTAATAACCTCATACGTGAAATTACTGTCGAATGAGAATACTAATAATCAATAAAATCAACTATTGAACAAAAATATAGTACAGATTACCGAAAATTCAAATGTTTTCTTCTACAAAAGTTACAAAAATTAACAAATGAATGACAAGTTAGAGAAATAACTAAAAAAATTAATGAACATATTTACAAATTTATTAAAATCACACCTTTTTCTGGATTATAAACCACAATTTCTTGAAAAAATTAACACCGAATTTATCAGATTTTAATCATTGTATTACATACACTCAATAAATATTCAAAATTAATCAAAAAATTATTTTTTGATTAATTTTGAATATTTATTGAGTGTATGTAATACAATGATTAAAATCTGATAAATTCGGTGTTAATTTTTTCAAGAAATTGTGGTTTATAATCCAGAAAAAGGTGTGATTTTAATAAATTTGTAAATATGTTCATTAATTTTTTTAGTTATTTCTCTAACTTGTCATTCATTTGTTAATTTTTGTAACTTTTGTAGAAGAAAACATTTGAATTTTCGGTAATCTGTACTATATTTTTGTTCAATAGTTGATTTTATTGATTATTAGTATTCTCATTCGACAGTAATTTCACGTATGAGGTTATTAAATATTAAATATCTATTAATTTTCTTTACTGTTTCGCATGATAGCAATATTTCTGGGGAATAGATGTGATAACTACTAGACTTTGATTGACTTATTTTCTGATAAACGTTTGAAAAGAGATGTAAGTGTGTAATAATAAAATACCTATATATTATCGAGAATCGAAATTGATATAGATAAGTATTGCAGTAATAGTCAATTCTTTGTTGAATTTTAAGAAATTGTGTGAGAACAGGGTTTTTTTTTGCATTGAGTTTTATGTAATTTCAGTTACAGTTTTTCGATAATGAACCCAAAAAATGGATAATTACCATTTTTAAAAGTTATGATGAAAAGGTCTAAGCAATATTAATGATAAAAAATTAGTCTAATATTTGCTCTTATTTGGTTGAAATTTCAGATAGTTTGGTATGAAATATGAAATGATTACAAAAATTAAAGATTATATTCGTCTATGTTTTGCCTTTTTAATCTGTTAAAATAATATTCATATTTGAAAAATGTTGTTGTGTGATAATTCAGATATTTTTTAACTATAGGGTGAAAACATATTATAATTTTGACTAATACTTAGTAGATAAATGATGTTTTTCAATATATAAAGTGATTGTAGCATTTAGAATATATACTTTTGAGGAATGTATAATTGGAAAATGTTATAATATCCTAGAAAATTGGTGTTAAAAATATTAAATACAGCTACTTCAATGATATTTTTTCGATATGTAAAGTGTTTGTAGCATTTCGAATATGTACTTCTGAGGAATGTATAATTGGAAAATGTTATAATATCTTAGAAAATTGGTGTTAAAAATATTAAATACAGCTACTTCAATGATATTTTTCGATATGTAAAGTGTTTGTAGCATTTCGAAAATGTACTTCTTAGGAATGTATAATTGGAAAATGTTAGAATATCTTAGAAAATTGGTGTTAAAAATATTAAATACAGCTACTTCAATGATATTTTTTAGATATGTAAAGTGTTTGTACCATTTCGAATATGTACTTCTGAGGAATGTATAATCGGAAAATCTTAGAAAATTGGTGGTGAGTATTGTAAAAATTCAGAAATCATTGAAAAGTAGAGTGAAACATGTGTCAATTTAATTAATAATATGAAAAGAATAAGTGGAATTAGTCATGTGTACTATCTAAACATTAAGCATAATATTTATATTTTAAATAACTTGGTGTTTGATAACATAAAAATTTCAGAAAGGTAAAGTGTTGAAAATTGTATAAAAATTCGTCTTTTCTTGAAAATCAGTATTTTGTTTTTTTGTTTAATTAGTGATACTTATTAAGTTTCTGTTGTTAAAGCTAAAACATGCGTTAAATTGTTCAGTTAAAAAAATCGATATTTCCATGTTGCTTTTTGAAAATACTAGTGTAAAATTAATCAAATTCGATAAAATTCGTCTTTTTCCTTAAAACATATTATTTTCCATTGTTTTTCCTTAATTATTAATATTTATTGAGATAATGATTGTTCAAAAACAAAAATCACAAGTTTATATCCTTCTAAGAAAACGACTTTTATAACGTAAAAGATATTTTTCTTGAATGAAAACCTTACGAAGTGTGACGTCGAAAAACCTATTGTACTCTCCCCTTTAAGAATTTTGAGGTTAGATGGGGAGAGAATTTGTTGTTCGCTTCTAATGTTTGCATCGGTAAAAATCCTGTTGAATTCGTAAGATTGAGGAAATTAGTTTAAAAAATGTATTTTATATTTGTTTTCGAGAAAAATATATCTTGAGATTTAGTCATCTAAAGTTTGAAATCTTATGTAACTAGTGTTTTTTAAAGTATGTTAAAATGTCAAATTACTGTAAAAGTTTATACAATTGGCCTTCTTGCTTAAAAAATAAATAAATAAATAAATAAATAAAATAAAAAATCACTATTTTCGTTCGTTAAATGCTTAATTATTAAAATTCGTTCCGGTAATAGTTGTTCGAATGTTAAAAATGTATGTTTAAATTTCGTTTTTAAGTTGAAAATATCTAAAGAAATCGGTTAAAATTTATATTTTCCATTGTTTTTTGCTTAATTAACAATGTTCATTAAGGGATTGCTGTTCAAAAACTAAGATAAATGTTTAAGTTTCCTTTCTTAAGTTGATATTATAGTTGAAAAATTCTAAAGAAATTGGTTAAATTTAATATTTTCCATTGTTTTACTTAAATAAAAATGCTCATGAAGGAAATGGTTGTTCAAAACTGAATACATGGTTAAGTTTCTTTCTCTCAAATTGGTATTCTGAAGTTTGAGTTGGAAAAATCGTAAGAAATGAGTCTTTTTCTATAAAACTTGATATTTTCCATTGTTTTTTACTTAATTATCAATACTCATTAAGGTTATAGCTGTTGAAAAACTGGGATGTATGTTTAACTTTCAACTTTTAAGTCGGTACACTTCTCATGTAGTTGATGAAAATCTTAAGAAATCAAATAAAAATTTATATTTTTCGCTGTTTTACTTAATTAAAAATACTCGTTAAGATGATAACCACTTAAAAATTGAAATGTACGTTTAAGTTTTCTCTCTTAAGTTGATAAAAATCGTAAGAAATCAGTCTTTTTCTATAAAATTTGATATTTTCCATTGTTTTTTACTTAATTATCAATACTCATTATGGTTATAGTTGTTGAAAAACTAGGATGTATGTTTAAGTTTTAAGTCGATACATTGATATTGTATTTGATAAAAATCGTAAGAAATCAGTCTTTTTCTATAAAAATCGATATTTTCCATTGTTTTTTACTTAATTATGAATGCTCATTAAGGTTATAGCTGTTGAAAAACTGAAATGTACGTTTAAGTTTTCTCTCTTAAGTTGATAAAAATCGTAAGAAATCAGTTTTTTTCTATAAAACTGGATATTTTCTATTGTTTTTATTTAATTAATACTACTCATTAAGATGTCTATCAAGCAAAATTCAAATATATGTTTAACTTTCTTCTGTTAAATTGATAATCTCATCTTGTAGTTGAAGAAATCTAAATAAAATGGTTAAAAAATGAGATTTTTCCGGTGTTTCGCTTAATTAATAATACTCATTAAAATTATGGTTGTTCAAAATTCAAATATAAATTTAATCTTCATCATATAGTATGATTCCGAGTTGAGATGTGACTGATAATATTTTTTAATTAGGAAAGGTTGTTCACCTCTCTGTTATAATAGAATGTTCCTTTTTTCCACTAGGAGGCGTTTGTGGTGGGGGATGCACGGTGGGCGCAGGAGGGACCGCAGGCGGGGCAGCCGGAGGAGGCCCGGGGCAGCCGGAGGAGCAGGCGGGGCGGCCGGAGGAGCAGGCGGGGCGGCCGGAGGAGCAGGCGGGGCAGCCGGAGGAGCAGGCGGGACGGTCCCGCAGTCCCGCCTGCTCCTGTCCTTAAACTGTCCTTTTCCTACTACTTACAAAATAATATCAAATTTAACGACTGTAATTTTGTTTCATTAAAAACATAAGAATATTTTGAATTCAACACTGGCGACATCTCAAACCATTTATTAAAATCTAAAACGAAGTGTTTACAAACTATATGATATAATTTTAGAATGTCTTTTAAATTTGTAATCCTATGATGTTATGTTTTGAATGAAACTCAAGTTAATTTAGTTGTGCTATAAACAAAGAAAAAGGCAAAGCAGATACTTCATCATTTACGTTCTAGTGGTTTTATTTATGGAGAAGGGTTTTGTTTTACCTGTAAACGACAAGCCGTTTTAATGGATGGGGCTTGTTCATTGCTTTTATGTGCAGCTCAAGATAGAGTTAAGCATTTACTATAGCTTCCCTATTGTTTTAGTTCAAATTTGCAATGAGGAAAAAAGAACAAATGTCTTCATGTAAAGAGTCATAAACGAAACAATTTGTTATACTTTGCTGCATATATATTTTCAATTATTTACTTCTATAAATCTTATGATATACTTTGTTGTATTATATCATGTGTGATATATGCGAAGTTTTTTGTTATTCATAACAAAGAAATCTAACTGACATAAACACCTAAGAAAATTATGCTCTATTCCCCCACCCCTCTTCTTTTTTCTTCTTTTTTCTAATGATTATACAGTCCCTGTGGATTGTTATCACTGACGTTTATGAAACATGCCAAAGGAAATATTACATGGTAGCACGACAAGCTTTTATTTGTGTAAAACTACAATCAAAGTTTTTAAGAAGAAATAAAGATAATTTAACAATAAAAATTATGGGATACTATAATCATAATTTTGTGTCTAACATTACACAGGGCGTCAACAAATTAGTTAGACAAAAAAAGTAAATTATTGAATGGAGTTTACAGGGGAAAAAATTAAGAACATATTGTAATAAGATAGAAAAATAGTTGAAGTTTACCATTATCACAAATGTTTCATGTGACTTCCTTTCATGACTCTACAAATGTCTCATTGGTAAATCACTTCTTGCCAGAGGTTTATCAGCGTGTTTCCGTCTGTCAAATTGATTGCAGTGCAGATTCTTGATTTTAGTTCTAGAATAAATGCCGTAAATGGCGGCTCGTTCACATGATCCTTTTCGATATCTGATGAACTGAAATTAAGCAGATCTCGTGATCGTAAATCCGATCTGATTAACAGTAGTTCTGGTGATCGGATTAATGCCAAGAATGATTACCCCTTGCTAAGTAGTAACATCGGTTATGGTGCTTAATGCAATCTATGAATGAGTCTCGGCAATATTACTACTAGTCTGACTTTCAGGTAGTTTTCTTTTCATTTTATATTTCGGAACTAATTTGTAGACACTCTGTACTTACAGCTATATATTATTAGCAACATAATATTATTTCTTATGAATAAAAATTTTCCTTTTACGAAAAAGTAAATTCGATGCAGAACTTATACATGTTTCTGTAATTCCAATTGAGCTCTCTCTTCAACCAATTGAATATTAATTTAAAACATAGCATTGCCATATAAATTAAATAATCTGAAATGTTCTTTCAACTATTGCTTAGATAATTACAAACATAGCAGACGTCAAATAATTTATAATTTTAGAGTGATCATTAATGAGAACTTAAAATTTTCAGTCTTGCAAGATACCTAAATAATTTTATTTAATCCCAAATTTTCGTCTTCAAAATTGTCTATTCAAATTTTACAGCAAATGAATTTCAATATTTATACATATATTATCATACATCACTATTGAAATGAATATTGCAAACGCAATTCTGGAGTATTCAGATGTGACGTTTTGATAATTAAACAAAATAGATAGAGAAAGGGTTGTCTTTGTGCTGATATTTTAATAATTCATGTATAAACTTGAGTATATGTTTATGTAAACAACGTCTTTTAGAAATACTTGTACAGCCATTAATTTATCTAAACCAAAAAGAAAATATGCGTAGTGCTAAAGTGTCTTTTTAAATTGCATAATATTATCAAACTGCAAAGAGCGCAAGAAATGTATTATATTAAAAATTTTCGTTCATTTAAATTATAAACAAAGAGTAAAATAAAGTCATTTCAATTATTATCTGAATATTAACATAAAAAAAAGAAATCAGTTCAAATTTAAAGTAACTTAAAAGTCAAAGCAAAATTACCTTTGAAATATTAAATTTTAAAATTAAAATCTCATATTTATATCCAATAGAAAATTATTTTTTCACCTTCTCGTGTGGAAAAAGAAATAGAGCGAAGTTTATGTTATGTTCATATCTGCGTTACCAAAGATAGAGATTATGCAAAGATCTTGCTTCGTTTCTTGCATATAAAGGAAAGTTAAGATTACATCTTAAAACAAAGCGGAATTTGCACGTCAAGCGTAGTAAATGAGGAGAGTTCGTACTATATCAAAGTTTTTAAAATACTCACATACTGATGAAATAGATTATAGTACTTCGGATAGAGTATTGCATCCGAAATATTTTGCGTCTCTGTAAATACAATATGCTTTCTACTATACAGAAAATAATTTGTGGCAAATCTTAACAATATGAAATAATTTAATATAATTAAAACGCTATAAATTATTAAAATTATTAAAATTATAAGTTGATAGTTAAACTATTTATTCCCGTTTACACAATTTATAAGATGAACAACTAAAGTCTTTTGACCTTTCTTTCAGACAAAGAAAAAAGAATAACAATGAACAATCTTTGACACGCAAAATGTTTACCAACAGTAGCATTATCTCTGTACAAAATAATAAAAAACTGTTTTAAACAGTGTTATTTTCATTCGAACTCTCTGTAAAGTACATAAATTTGGCGCTGCCATGGAAGACCAACTGTTGCGATAACGTTTAAATGTTTCCGGAAAGTATTTTTCCAAATAAATTGGTAGTTGCTAAGTAAATAAACTCTGAAATCCGTAATAGATTTTACCCCGAGCATTATTGCTCCTCTGAGCATTAATTAATTCCGTATCTTCCGCTGAAGTTAGGTTACTTGGACGAATTTTAAATTTAAACAGTTGAATGGGAATTACTTTTATACATAAACGTAATAGAGAAGATATCATCAAGCACAAATGGGGAAAAAAGATTTTTACATGTTATAATAAATTGTCTAATGATGAAGAAATTGAAAAAAAAAATTGTGAAATCTATAATAACAGTATCAAACCCAAATAAACACAGATTTCTCAACATATGAACGATTTCATCCTTGTATGAGCGAAAACTTTGGTTAATTTGTGTAATCGAACATAAAAACCCCATAAAAGATGGTGAAAAAATAAATAAATAAAGGATTTAGAAAATAAGTTATATTTAAGTACCGGGTGTCCCAAAAATGACTGATGGATTTTAAAATTCAATAACTTGCAAACGGTGACAGCTATTTAAAAAAAAAATTTGCATGAGGGTTATGTATAATGTCAGGAGTTTTTTTTACCGTAATTTTTTATTTTAGTTCGAATTTCAAACAATAGGTGACGCTGACGGCGATTGAAGGCCAGGTCGACGCTTCATTCAGCACTGATCACCTGGCTTTCAATTGCCGTCAGCGCCACCTATTGTTTGAAATTCGAACTAAAATAAAAAATTACGGTAAAAAAACTCCTGACATTAAACCTAACCCTCCTACAAACACTTTTTTAAATAGCTGTCACCGTTTGCAAGTTATTGAATTTTAAAATCCATCAGTCATTTTTGGGACACCCGGTATATTTGTGAGTATAAATAAGTATAATTAACCCCTTCCCGCGACGGATGACTTTTACGAACTTTTTAATGTTTTGCCACTGGTTTTTAAAAACAGAATTTGAACATTATTGAATCGAGAAAATCATAGTTGCAAACTTGTACGGATTTTTCCTATCACTAAAATTCAATAGAAACTTCTATATAAAATAATCGCTGGAATGTAGCGCAAACATGTAACAAGCAAAAATTGCTTTTTAGTTTTATTGGCGGGAGAAATTCGTACAGGTTGGCAGCTATGAAAAATGGCGGATTGAAGGCAAATTTCACGTTAAAATTTTGATAGTGGGGGGGGGGGGGGGTAAACAAAGATTCTTAAGGCCCCTGCTCTCGCTCGAGGAAACGCTCGCGAGCTAATGCTATTCCTATGGGGAAGCATTTTTCTAATAACTCTTTAGCATTTTGACTTTTTTTTTTTTTTTTTTTTTTTTTTTTTTTTGCATTGGATAGCTGAGGTGCATGCCGACAGCGCACCTTTTTTACTTTTTCGATTTTGGTTGCAAATATTTTTTACAAAGTTAGTTTCACTTTCAAAACCGGTTTCGAAACTGAAAGTGCTTTAAAAAAATATCTACAACCAAAATCGAAAAAGTAAAAAAGGTGCGTTATCGGCTTGCATCTCAGCTATCCAATTCAAAAAAAAAATATTCAAAAATCTCAAAATGCGAATGAGTAATTAGAAAAATGCTTTCCCATAGGAATAGCATTAGCTCGCGAGCGTTTCCTCGAGCGAGGACAGGGGCCTTAAGCCTTTTTGCGGCACATATACGTGTCGCTTTTCCCCAAGGAGTTAGGAATAGCCTGTATGAAACAGGACAAAATGGCTGAATTGTAGGATTACAATGCGTTGACATATCAATGCTACAATTTCTAGATCAACTAGAAAAAAGGAATGATTGAATGATTAAATAATTTATGATGGATTGGTTAAGTGATTTCCTTTTTAGGAGATGGATTACACAAAAAGGGAAACTAAAAAAAGTGAATCGAAAGATATTTGTATGAGATAAATTTTAGTCTTACTATGTAGTCGTATGATAAATTAAAAATACAGCATGAAGAGATTTAGAATAAATCCAGTAACTAAGTATGATTGATTACAAATGTTTATGTAACTTACCGGGTGTCTCAAAAATGACTGATGGATTTTAAAATTCAATAACTTGCAAACGGTGACAACTATTTAAAATTTTTTTGCAGGAGGATTATGTATAATGTCAGGAGTTTTTTACCGTAATTTTTTATTTTAGTTCGCATCTCAAACAATAGGTGGCACTGACGGCGATTGAAGGCCAGGTGATCAGTGCTGAGTGAAGCGTCGACCTGGCCTTCAATCGCCGTCAGCGCCACCTATTGTTTGAGATGCGAACTAAAATAACAAATTACGGTAAAAAAAACTCTTGACATTATACATAACCTTCCTGCAATTTTTTTTTTTAAATAGCTGTCACCGTTTGCAAGTTATTGAATTTTAAAATCCATCAGTCATTTTTGGGACACCCGGTACATGCTACATATTGGTGTTTAATTAAAAAAAATAAGAAAATAAAATTACAATTTGCATATAAAACGTCCTATTGAGAGGAACTAAATTCATTTATAAATTAATATTAAAATAAATATTAAAATAAAAAATTTTATAAAAAATAACGCAAAAAAGAAGGATTACAATATCACAAGTTTTAAACAGTTAAAGAGAAAAAATAGTTGAGTGCATCTAAATGTAATATGGAGGATTAATTAAATGGACGAATACTTTAACATTACTACACATGAAGCGAAGAAATTAATTAACAATTAAAAATAATGAAATTAATACCCGGATTTAAAAAAAATGAGTCGAAACTATTGATGAAGAATTACATATTGGTGAAAAAAGAATAAAGTATTACATGATCATTTACTATAATGTTAATTAATGTAATTAATTAAGTCTAAACGTACAATACTCAATTTTTTTATACTGTCATTTCCTGCGTATAATCGGTGGATCAAACGATTCTTTTTGGACCCAGAAATTTTATTTAGTGATAGAAGACAAATATTTACGGAGATCTAGTAAGTTACATTTCCTTTTTGAAAGATCCAGAGTCGAAAAATGATTGTTTAATCCGTGAATTATATGCCGGAAATTGCGGTAAATAAAATATCAATGGTGTACTGATTTTCCATACAAAACCACCCATTTTCCGTACTCTAGTATCTATCTTAATAGACAAATATGTCATTGGAAGTCATTTACAATAATTTTTATCGGATTTTTATGGTTTGTTATAATATTTGTCTCCGGACTGTGGAGATAAATGTATCAACATAAGTAACATTTTAATATAATTCAAACATAAATCTAGGCTGTATTGAACTGCTTTATTCATTAAAAACAAAATATTTTGAAGCATTTACAAGTTAATTTTTTAATGGAAAGATATGAAATTGAATGCTCTGGCTATGAAAGCTATTTAGAATCGAACTGTGTTTTTAATTTTTTTTAATAAATAAGTTACCTATCAGTGGCGTAATCAGGGTGGCTGCCCAAGAACTCTATATGCCGGTAACTTTTAACCCCTTGAAGGGCACCGGTATATTATATATACCACTTAATTTTAATTCCATTAAGCCACATTGGCACCGGAATTTTAGTATTAAGTTTTGTTTT
Source organism: Maratus speculifer (assembly GCA_964019185.1). Taxonomy (NCBI): domain Eukaryota; kingdom Metazoa; phylum Arthropoda; class Arachnida; order Araneae; family Salticidae; genus Maratus; species Maratus speculifer. The sequence goes on from OZ025295.1 coordinate 347,946,647, forward strand.
TCGCAATGTACGTGAAAAACAGCTTTTACTTACTATTATATAAAATTGTTTATGAATAACGGTGTCAATCACTCATTTAAACATTTTAGGAACAGAAGTGCTTTGCCCCTCAAGGGGTTAATACTTCTGTTTGCCTTATCTAACCAGAAATGTTTATGCTTTAAATCAAAGAAAAAAAAACCTTACAATATCATAGCTGCCAACGTCTTCCGCTTTTTTCGCCCGGAAAAATTTTATAGATAATTTTACCATTTCACATCGCCGTAATCTGCCGATTAAATAAGCAAAAAATTTCTATTAAATTTTCCCGGGCCAAAAAATCGGAAGGGTTGGCAGCTATGCAATATTAGTGGTTTTGGACACCCAATCTGGTTACGTTGCCTATTGAGTTATAAGTGATTCTGATTACGTGACAAACATGTTTTTCTTCCTTCCTTGAGTAGTTATTCTTCTTTTGCGCAAAAACTCCGGTCAAAACGGCCACTTTGACAATATTTTCTGAAAAATCTATTACGTTTGTAAAGTAAAACGGTAGAAAAATTCGATTAGATAGTTTCTCTACGTGCTAGTTTCATGCTTTTTCGAAAGGAAAAATAATTGAAATTTATGTAATAAAATCGTTCTTTTCGATTTGAAAATTACCCTTAAATAATGAGAATTACCTTTATCCATCAAAATAAAAATATCAGTTTTTACGTTTTTCCAGAAATTAATTAGCTCTACGAATTGCAACGCGAGCTTTCTAATACTCTTTATCTAATATTCATAGAAATTCTATAATTTACGATTTCTACAGATTAAATATTTAAAACTTGAGATATGGAGCATAAATCAATATGGTTCATTGCCTGAATCCTTTTATCGATAAGAAATCTGAACGAATCGATAGAATTATTAAAAGTGAATTATATTAGCTGCGAAACAAATATAATTAGATTTCTATACTTTATTATTACTATTTTTTAAGTTATTACCATATCTTTTATTATTATTTTATAAAATCTCGTTTTTTAATTGTTTTGAGAGTCTTGTTTAAAAAGCATTGATAAATTAAAGAAAATCTTTGAGAAAATACTTTTATTGACCTCATTTGATGAATAGAAATTCTGTTATTCAATTATACAAAGCAAATTTATACAATATGCATTATTTTTAATTCAATGTATAATTTTTATTATATCTGTATCTTTTTCGTTCTGTAATGAGCAATGAGATTTCTAAAAATTTTGTAACATGTAAAAAAGCATTCCATTATTAAGTTCTTAGCAGAATTCTTTTAATTTCAGGAAAGGATAATAAACAAATTTTTATTCCATGTTCTTTAAAATGTTATTTAAAATAAAGTTGTAGGAGAGTCCATGGGATTAGAAGTTTAAATCGCTAGATTAACCATTAATTTTTTATTATTTTATTTAAAGAAATGTTTGGTTTTCAGCTCATAAGAAATCTATTTTGTATTTTGTGTCTAGAGGATCGAAATTGGTATTAAACATAGCTAATTGCATTTTTTTATAATAGTAATTAGATATTTTTAACAATTCGATGTTTTAATAGTAATTATATATATATATATGTTTTTCCAAATATTTAAAAGATGTAACTAAAAAATAGAAAACACCAACTCTTTTATTAGAATTATTTAATGAAGTCAGAGTAATCATGTCTCATTCAGTTGTTATATTCAGCTGTTATTATTAAATTTTGTGAACTTCTGTGGGAAATGAAATCTGTATGATTAGTTCTTAAAACCCTTTAACCCTCTAACAATCAGAGCATTTTCATTTCTAAGATGTTGAAATAAATGGATGCCACCAGTAATTGCGGACAAATATATTTATAAATAAGAAAAAGTGATTTTTCACATGCATAATAAAATGAATAAAAAAAAAAAAAAAAAAATCCGGTGTCGATGTTGCATATCGGAATTAAAATTTTGTGATTTCGTAGAGGAAACAGTGAACGTTGAAGGGTTAATTGGGTTTTTCCATCGCGTAACTTTTGGAATCAAAGCATCTTTAACACAAAATCGATAATAAAACTAACTTTTTGAAGTGATAAAAATAAACAAATATGTAAGGTTACCAAATAAAAATTCCCGAGCCAATGCTTTTTATACCTACAATTTTATGAATTGTTCAACATGAATCGAAAATTCTGCAGGATGCTTAAAGAGTAAAAATAAAAAATGTTACGGCTGTTCTTAAATAAAAAGGAGCAACTTTGTAACATAAGTTTTAATTTATTTTTGTTCAGAAATGCATGAAACTAGCAAGTGTTGCTGCTCAGAAACTATCTAATTGCACTCATTTTCCCGCTTTTTTTGTAAACGCCATAGATTTTTTAGAACAAGCCGTGAAAGATGGCGTTTTGAATTGTATTTCCCGACGAAACCAGAAACCCAGTTGTAGAAATGAGGAAAAGACGTGATCACGTGATCGAAAATGCTTATAACTCAATAGGTAATTTATTGATCAAAAAATGCAAAACTAAGTGAAATTCCAAATTGCTTGCATTGTCAGGTTTTGAAATTTTATATATTTCCGTTGAAAGATGAATTTGTAAATGTGTCAGAACGTTTTGCGCTTGTTGAGCAAAGCAGATGAGAACATCCTTAAATGTTTAATGAAATGGGAGGTGGCAACACACTCAATAACCTCATCGAATTAATCGTTAAATGCATATTGTATCATTTTCGATACCATAAGTGTTCCCGATTTATTGGGGGTTTTAGTCACATATTCCGTATTCTCACCAGAAATTTAAAAGAGCAATTTTCACTTAATGACAGACCATTCGTAATTAAATAAAGAAAAATTTACTATTTAGATTTTTCTGGTATAAATTCTGATTCTGTGAATTGCGCATTTTTTGGAACGCGTTCTATCCTATGCATTTAAGGGTTAATGGCTGAAATTTAGAATTATTAAAAACTTGATTTGTATATTAAAATGAAATTTATCGACTAGTTATATCTTCCTATAAAACACCTAAAAATCCGATTTTAGCACTTACGTAATTGTATTTTCCTGCTTTCAGTCTTCGATGTTTTCATATTTTTTTGGTGCAGGAAAACACAATGGTAAACCTACAAGTGAACTGCTAAAATCGGATAATTTAGGTGTTTTCCAGCAAGATGTAACTTGGCATACCAATTCCTTTTTAGTATGCAAATCGAGTTTTAAATAATTCTAAAATTTCAGCTGTGAACTCGTTGAGATGACTACCTGTGCTACCGCCTCCCGGTCTATAAGTAAGTACCGTAATTTCCGGCGTATAATCCGCGAATCAAATAATCATTTTCCGACCCAGAAATTTTTCAGAAAGAAAGGTAACTTCTCAGATCGCCGTAAATAATTGTCGGTTAAACACTAAATAAAATTTCTGGGTTCTAAAAAATTGTTTGATCCGCGGATTATACGTTAGAAATTACGGAACGTGCTTGACCGCTCAACTAGTAAGCCAGTTAACAATAAAAATATAGTTCCATACCTGAAGGAAATCATTATCTTTAACATAGTTAATTATGGGTTAATTATTTCTTTTATAATTTAAATTATTTTTATAAAAATATATGTTGTAATAATAATTATTATGTTATGTGTATTACATGCAAATATATGCTCGTAAAGTAAATACATGCTTTACTGTTCAACTAGTAAACCATGAACCTAAATCTAGCTTCATTCTTGAAGAAAATTATTATCTTTAAATATAGTTAACTATGTTTCTTTATGGTTTTAAGTATTTTTATTACAATAGATGTTGCAATAATAATTATTATTTCATACGTATTGCTATGTTTTCCAATAAAAAGAAAAATGTATTTAGATTTAAATAATGAGTTTTAAAATAATAAACGCGCATTAATTTCAACATTTCTCCTTTAAAAGCAATAATTACACGGACAGTTAGCATATGAAAATTTTCAATTATATTGATAACAGAAATAAATCATATTATCGTTCTATTTTTGAAACTATGGTATTAATGACTTTTTGAAGTCGTTTTAGAAATTAATTATCTGTACAGTATGAGCAATCTTCAAAAAGTGTATAATGCCTTTTATCTAACTATTAATCGCATAGACTCGGTAATTTACCATTTCTACTGATTAAATATTTAAAACTTAAGATACGACAGCAAGAATCATTATGGTTAATTGCCTGAATGCTTTTATCGATATGAGATCTAAATTAATCAATAAAAGTTATCAAAACTGCGTTATTTCAATTACGTTTCTAACATAATTAAATTATTCTTTTTTTCTAATCATTATGTATTGTTATAAAAGCTTCTTTGCGAAATAAACTGTTAAATGATAATGAAAATTCTGCTCGTAATGAAGTTTTCTAAATAAACTATCTTCAAAATATAATAAAAAACAATTAATAATGTTTTGAGAATATAAGAAAACAAATACTTGAATCTGTAACATTAGAATAAATGTAACAGAATTATTCAAAAATACTTTTACATGTATTGATAACTGCGCCTATTTTAATTTCCATTGTGTCTAATAATGTACTTTCAAAAATAAATAAATAAAATAAACACCTAAAAATCCGATTTTAGCAGCTGTTTGGTTTGGTTTGATTTGATTTGACATTGCTTTGAGGGCTATGGCAGCTATGGCTTTCAACTCGAATGATCCATTACACAAAGAAAGAAAGACTATTTTGATCTATTTTATTTCGCATGTCCTTACATATTTATTTTACTACAAAGGGACAACAAACCATCCATGTCCTTACCCGGATTCGAACCAGGACCTTTCTGCATGGCAGTAGCTGCTGCTACTAATCACGCCAATGGGCCGACTTTTAGTAGCGGAATCGTACGTTTACAATTTTGTTTTCCTGCTCTCAGTCCTCCATGTTTTTATACTTTTTTTTTTCTGGAAAACACAAAGCTAAACCTACGAGTCAATTGCTAAGATCGGGTATTTTAGGTGTTTTCCTCCAAGGTATGACTTGATAGATCAATTCCTTTTTAATATGAATTTCAAGTTTTAACTAATTCTAAAATTTCAGCTGTGAACTCGATGAGATGATTATCAGTGTTGCCGCGTCCCGGTCTTTAAGTAAATGCATACTTAAGGCTCCTGTCCCTGCCCGTGAAGACACTCACGAGCTAATGCTATTCCTATGGGAAGGCATTTTTCCAATAACTCTTTCGCATTTTGACATTTTTAATTTTTTTTTTTTTTTTTTTTTTTTTTTTTTTTTTTTGCTGAGGTCCCTCTTAAGATCGCTCCTTGACTACTTTTCAATTTTGGTCGCAAGTATTTTTTATAAAGTTACTTTCACTTTCTGAACCGGTTTAGGAAGTAAAAGTAACTTTATAGAAAATACATGCAAGCAAAATTGAAAAAGTATTGAAGGCGCGATCTTGAAAGGGATCTCAGCTATTCAATGCAGAAAAAATTATTTAAAAATGTTAAAATGCGAAAGAGTTATTAGAAAAATGTCTCTCCATAGAAATAGCATTAGCTCGGGAGTACCTTCATGGGCATGGGCAGAGGAGCCTTAAGGGTGTATTTCGATTCAAATTGCTCATTTTCCGATTTATTTTTAAACTCATTTTTGCTTTCATATGCATCAAACTGGCAAATTGTCTTATTTAGAAAGTACACAAGGTGCCGTGATTGTCGATTCTTTGATGAATGCAGAAAATATTGCAAAAAAAAGCAATAAAAAACGGCATTTTGAGCCGATTTTTCAGAAGCGGGAGATTTGTGAACGAAAAAAAGAGTCATACTGAGAAGGTAATTGTTTATAAATCAAATTCTAATAAATAGAGCGTCAAATGACATCACAAGGCACCTTATACATCTCTTCAAAAATCCCCTCCGCAAATTTCATGTTTCTACTTTTAAAAATATGTCTGAAATTGTATTGGAAAATTTCGAGCTGTTGAAGGTGAAAAAGCGTTTTTTCGAATACACCCTTAACTGCTCAACTAGTTAACCATGGACCTAAATATTGTTACATTCCTGAAGAAAATCATTTTATTTAAACACAATTAATAATGTTTTTTTTTTTTTTTTTTTTTTTTTTTTTTTTTTTTTTTTTTTTTTAACCGTTTTAATGATATATATCAAACTAGATTGTGCAATAATAATAATTATTTTATGTGTATTACTATGTTTCCCAATACAAAGTAAACTGCATTCAGATTTAAATAATGAGTTTACAATAATAAACTATTACACTTATTAATTTAAACATTTCTTCTTTAAAAACAATAATTACACGGATAGTTAGCATATGAAACTTTTCAATTAAATTGATAACAGAAATAAATAATATTACCGATCTATTTTTGAAACTATGGTATTAATGACTTTTTGAAGTCCTTTTAGAAATTAATTATCTGTACCATACTAGCAATTTTCAAAAAGTTTTTAATGCCTTTTATCTAACTAATAATCTCTGAGACTGTAATTTACCATTTCTACTGATTAAATATTTAAAACTTAAGATACGACAGCAAGAATCATTATGGTTAATTGCCTGAATGGTTTTATCGATATGAGATCTAAATTAATCAATAAAAGTTATTAGAACTGAGTTATTTCAATTACGATTCTAATATAATTAAATTATTCTTTCTTTCTAATCATTACGTATTGTTATAAAAGCTTCTTTGTGAAATAAATGTGTAAATGATAATGAAAATTCCGCTATTAATGCAGTTTTCTAGAAAAAAATATCTTCAAAATACAGTAAAAAACAATTAATAATGTTTTGAGAATAGAAGAAAAAAATACTTGAAACTGTAACATTAGAATAAATATAACAGAATTATTCAAAAATACTTTTACATGTATTTATGAATGCGCCTATTTTAATTTTTATTGTGTCTAATAATGTACTTTCAAAAATAAATAACTAAAATAAACACCTAAAAATCCGATTTTAGGAGCTGAATCGCATGTTTACAATTGTGTTTTCCTTTTCTCAGTCCTCCATATTTTCATAACTTTTGGTGCAGGAAAGCACAAAGTCAGTTGCTAAAATCGGGTACTTTATGTGTTTTCCTCCAAAACATGACTTTCCTTTTTAACCCCTTAACTGGTTCCTTTTTTTTTACGTGCAATAAATTGAAAATGTGAGTTCATACCACTTTTTTTAAGCTAAAATATTCGTAATATTTATTCTAAACGTTTCTACCTTAGATTAGTATGCCATTCCATTTAAAAAAATTAGTGGTGTCAGAAAACTTTAACCCTTTCAGGGGCGGTGTTTGCAGTCTGCAAACACATAATATTACTGTTCCAATTTCAAACTGGCACCAGTATAATTTTAGTACAATTTTGATTTTATAATATTCGCGAAAAACAGCTCTTGATTATTTTCAAATAAATCTGTTCTTAAATTGTGGTGTGAATCAATTATTTGAACATTTTTGGAGCAGAAATACCTTGCCCCTGAAAGGGTTAAATGATGAATTAATCAAATTCGCCTTACCCGAATCGCGTACCGTCAAATCAGTTAAGTGGTTAATATGAAATTCGAGTTTCAATTAATTCTAACATTTCAGCAGTGCACTCGATGAGGCGATTATCAGTGTTGCCGCCTAACGGTCTTTACGTAAATGCATACTTAACTGTTCAACTATTAAACCATGAACCTAAATATTGTTACATTAATGAAGAAAATCATTATCTTTAAACATAGTTAATTATGTTTTTTTTCAGTTTTAATTATTTATATCAAAATAGATATCAACTATAGATGTTAAAAGTTAATTTTATTAAAAAAAAAAAAAAATCTTAGTACTTTCAAACCTTTAAATAGTTTCTTCCTCAGAGAATATATATCTATAAATCTATATCTATATCTATATCTATCTATATCTTTATCGATATAAATCTATATATATAGCTATATATATCTATATATCTATATATCTATATATCTATATATTATTTTTTATTATTTTATTTATAAATATTCTCTGAGGAAGGACATATTTAAAGGTCTGAAATGATAAAATGTACTTTAACAAGATGTTTTTAACTAAGATTTTTTTAAATAAAATTAACTTTTAACATCTATAGTTGATTATTTAATCGCCTTTTAAGTAAGTCTGAACATTTTTAAATTCATATTATGCATTATTATTTCATGTATATTACTATGTTTCCCAATACAAAGAAAAATGTATTCAGTTTTAAATAATGAGTTTTACAATAATAAACTATTACAAGCATTAATTTAAACATTTCTCCTTTAAAAACAATAATTACATTGATAGTTAACATACGAAACTTTTCAATTTAATTGATAACAAAAATAAATAATATTATCGTTCTATTTTTGAAACTATGGTATTGATGACTTTTTCAGGTCTTTTTAAAAATTAATTATCTGTACAGTATGAGCAATCTTCAAAAAGTTTATAATGCCTTTTATCTAACTAATAATCTCACAGACTCTGTAATTTACCATTTCCACTGATTAAATATTTAAAACTTAAGATACGACAGCAATAATCATTATGGGTAATTGACTGAATGGTTTTATCGATATGAGATCTAAATTAATCAATAAAAGTTATTAAAACTGAGTTATTTCAATTACGATTCTAATATAATTAAATTATTCTTTCTTTCTAATCATGATGTATTGTTATAAAAGCTTCTTTTTGAAATAAATTTTTTATAATAATGAGAATTCCATTCATAAAGTAATTTTCTAGAGAAAAAGTATCTTCAAAGTATAGTAATAACAATTAATAATGCTTTTAGAATTATATGAAAAAAATTGTAATAAATATAACAGTGTTATTCAAAACTAATTTTACAAGCATTTATGTCTGCGTCTATTTTAATTTCCATTGTATCTAATAATGTATTTTCAAAAATAAATAAACAAATAAAATAAATAAAAAAATAGAATGCGTCAACATCAAGTAACAACTACTGATGGAAATTCGTAAATATGTATTAAAATAACTTTATAAAGCTGGAAACTGATAAAGGCATTTAACACTAGAACGCCCGGAAATTCTACTCAAGTTTGAAAATAATATTTCTCACCAGAATTTTTATTCAAAATTATTTAATTGATTTATTTAACGTAAATTTGCGTGGATTAGATTTAAATTATTTCAAGAAAATTTTTCTGGTTCGAATTGAAATTTAGTTACATGATTGGAGTCGAATCGACTCCATCCGGGCGTTCTAATGTTAATGCATAATTTTATAAAGCTAAATATTAACTCCTTGGGGACGAGCGACACGTATACGTGCCGCAAATAGACTTAAGAATCCGTGTTGATCGCCACCAGTAAAATTATACCGTAAATTTTGCCTTTTTTAATCTTAGCATTTTCTCGATTTATTAACACACAAATTTTTGTATTTTAAAACCGGTGACAAAACATTAAAAATTTCGTAAAATTCTCCCGTCGTGAAGGGGTTAATAAAGTTAAAATTTGTAAGTTTAAATTAAACTAGCCTCTTTACCAGCTAACTGATGAATACTTTTGAAGAAAACTTTGAAATATTGCCTAGTTTTTCATGTCTTTTCCGAATTTTTCATCTTTTGTCACCGGTTTCTTAAAACAGAAATTTTTGGCTAGTTGAATCAGAAAAATAATCGTATTAATGAATACAATATTTACAATATAAATTTACTGCTGAGAATGATAAAACAGGCTTGGAATATGGATGCCAGTAAATTGCACGGATAGATCATGATTGGCAAAAACACGTTGTCTGTATGGCATACGGGCAAATCAGTGAAGTGGTTCTGTATCAATTATATGCGCTGAATAACATATCTGAAGTGTATCAGGTTTGCGAGTAGTCAAGGAAAAACACAATAAAAAAGTGTTAATACCAGCATTTTTTTAAGAAAAAAATCTTCTTTAACCTTCCTACCCTGAATGGGTCTAATCGACCCATAACTATAATTTGTTTTGTACGATTCGAACCAGAACTTTTTTCATAAAGAAAGTTAAATTACAGATTCCGAGTTATAAGTCAATTAAATATATTAAAAAGTTTTAAATAACAATTCTGGTGTGAAATATTTTTATCAAGATTAAGTAAAAATTGAACAGGGTAGGAAGGTTAATCTCTTTATGTTATTTGGAGTATTTTCTATAAAAAATATTGATAGTTTCTTCTATTTTGACTATGTTTTTATCTAACTACTCGCCAATCTGTGTATGAAGGGAGCAAAAAATGTTGTTGACACAGCTGAAAGAATTCTTAGAAATAATATAAGAATTCATAAGTTTCTAAGAATTATATAATTAGAAATGTTTTCCTGAGTAAAAGGGGCATCCAAAATGATAGTGTGCTTTTTCTAGATTCAGAGGTTAATTCGGACCTGTGTACCTAGCGTTAAAAAAGAACTTATTTTTTATAAGTCTAATGCGACATTTTAACTCCTTGAAGGGCGGTGTTGGCAAATGACAACACCTAATTTTAATTTAAAATTGCCACACTGTTACCAGAAATTGTCTACGAAAATTTCACTTTTATTAGATGCCCAAAAATACGTTTTTATTATTTTATAAATAAAACTTCTTGTAAATACTGGTGTCAATCAATTATTTCAACATTTTAAGAATACAAGTACCTTGCCCCAGAAAGGGTTAACGAATTCGCAGAAAGTTTTTGAAGAGAAATAATTTTAGTTTTCAGGAACATTCAAGTGGTAATTACATATAAAACAAGTAAAATGAATTAAAAAACCGAGCATAATAGACTAGAAGGCAGTGTCACAGACAATCACCTCGTCCAGTTAGAGGCTAAAATCCCAGAATTATTTAAAACTTCATTTGTATATTAAAGCGCAATCGGTCTGCCAACTCGGTCGTATTTTGATGGTAAATTCCTAAAAACCAAACTTTAGCGGTTGACTCGTGGGTTTACCTTTGTTGGAGGGCTAGGAGCAGGCACATATGAGTCAAATGCTAAAATAAGTTTTTCGGGTGTTTTTCGCCAAAATATGGCTTGGTAGACTGATTGTGTTTCAATAGGTGAATCGAGTTTTAACCCTTTAACGATCATAGTATTTTCATTGCTAAGATGTCGAAATAAATGAATGACACCGGTAATTAAGAACAAATATATTTCTAAATAAGAAAACGTGATTTTTCACATACAAAACAAAAGGGATATTTTTAGATAAAAATACCGGTGTCAGTGTTGCGTATCGGAATTAAAATTTTGTGGTTTCGTGGCGAAACCAATGAACGTTAAAGGGTTAAGCAATTCTGGAACTTCAGCTATGAAGTCGATTGTCTGTGCTGCAGCTTGGTCTGTAAGAAATGGAATTTGCAATTACATAAATAAACTGGTGCGTTAAAATTAAGGGCGTAGAAAATCTGTCCCGCACGTTCTATAGAATGACCCAAGTACGATTTTTCATAAACATATCTAAAGTTAAAAACAAAAATTTTCCCCACAAAACTGCATTACATAAGAAATTTGTTTAATAAACTTAAACCTAAAATAGTAAAAATAAAACATGTAAAAATCATCAACTTCTATTAAAAGCACTGATAGAATCAATAACAGTGCACATTATGCAAAAGCATAGTTAAAACAATAAAAACTAAGTTTTCTTTACATTATACTTCATTAAAAATTAATGAAATGCTCAATTAAAAAAAAATATATAGAATCTAAATTCTTATTCAATGAAAAATACTATTGAAACTCATTACGCTGCCCAATTAAGCACGATTTGAAATTGCATAAATATATCTAAGATAAAGGCAAACGTTTACTTTTCAACAAAGCAACATTTCATTAGAAATTAATTAAATCTGCTTAAACTTTAAATATAGGAGGAATCTGGTTTTGATTAAATCCTAGTTTCCCTCAATTAGAATTTCTCTGAGCTTTTAAACTAATTGATTAAAACAAAGTCGCTGACAGTCTGTAAATTTCAATCCTGATTTATATATATTTAAGTCTTGCTAATGCTTTTATCGCAACAGAGTTTCTGTAGATACCATTTTACGATTCAATACTTGTAAAATATACTTCAGAAACCAATCCAATTAAGAATGGTATTTGTTTATAGAATAACATAAAATGCATCTGTATATTAAAACTAATAAATTAATATCGACTAAAAATTCTCTTTTCATTGAAAAAAGAATTTGTTTAATTCTGAACGTCTTGTTTTTTAATTTTCAATGTCTTATCGAAATATTTAATCTTGCCTCATATTTTCTTTATTTTAAACTTTCTATGTAATATGAGATATTTTAAATTATGACTTTAATTTGATTTTAATATTTTGTCAATACTTTACTTCAGTTTAAATAAACGAATAAAACCTTTTGGGCGTTTGTTTATAGGATAAAGTAAATTTGCTGTTTACAGATTACGTACAAATACATGATTTTTAAAGCAGATATATGCTAAAAACTGAAATACTGCCTCCCTTTTTTTTCTGGAATTGAGCTTCTAATTTTAAAATATGCTAGTACCATTTTTTTTATTTCCTTTACTTCATATGTAAACACCCATGGTAGCATGTATACTATCAAGAAATTAAATTACTTGTTTAACTTATAAGAAGAGTTCTAACAGTTTTAGGCATGATTTCTCTTCTAAACTGAAAATTTGTATTGGATACTTTTAAAATAAACTATCGTAAAAAATCAAATTAGATTAACTTGTATTAGAAAATGATTTGTTGAGACTTTCAAAGGTATCGGATTGTTTAAAAGCTATTTTTAACTACTTGTAGTATCACTTATCTAAATTTTATATTCACAAGCTAACGTGTTGAGTTTCACTTACGAATCTAAAACTCACCCTAGTTTAATATTATGTCGTAATATGTTTCTTTTACAAATATCTATGTTCACCAATTACAGATAAAGCCTAGAAGAGCGTAATAAATTGCAATTATTTTTACGTAAGTAGTTCGTTCATTTCTAATATATGAAGTTTTTAACTTTTCTAGTAAAATTTATCGTAAAAATGTAGAATTACAAACAAACTTCTTCAGTTAAAGTAACCCGGAAAGGGACATTGCATCATGGTTTTCAAACTGGAATTTCTTTATAACAGCTAGTATCGCTGGGTGATTATTATATTTATACATTTAGTCCTGCATTTTGTGTGTAGTTATTTCAGAATATAATGGGAAATGAGCTTAGGGGTGAGATTTCTGCTTTTTTGGACACCAGTAAAATCTTAGAGAAAATGTTGTTATTTTAAATCACAAAAATGTTCCGATTTAATAATATAGCATTTTCCCTAACATTTTACTGGAGTGCAAAAAAGCGGAAATCTCATCCCTGGATGAGCTCCACATCCCTAAAATATACATAATAATACAAAAAGTCACCACCACATATTTTCATCAATTTTGTAACGCCATTATAAATTAAATGGTACAGATAATTTAACTGCCAGATAGCAATATATATATATATATCAAATTAAATTTTCAAAAAAAGTATGAATTGTAATTTAGATTTTTTTCAAATAAAAGTCAATTTCTACATGTCTGAATTCACATTTCCGTTTAAAAGGACACGATATTTTAAGAATTTCATGAACTACTGGCGGGATCACTCCATATTATTTAATCGTTCAAAGCCTGCCACTCATATTACTGAAACAATTTGTGAACAATAATTATACCCAAAGTGTTCTATTTAGATAGATTGAAAATCACAAGTACCAATTTACGTGCAGTATTATATTGTTTCGCAACTTACACTATCAAGCATTCATTTCAAGTCACTTTGCGCGAGACACTAAACCACGAACATATCTGGGTAGTTTAACCCTCATAACGAATTGCAAACTTCCTGTATTATCGTTATTTGTCGTAGTTTGAAATTCAAATGTATGGGTAATAGCTACTGCTGCATGTATTGCTGAACATACCATTTGTTAAGAGTTATTTATTTGAATTAAATAGTGCTTTAATTATAATCGCTAAAGATCAATAACAGATTTAACCCTTTCAGGCACAGTGTGCCCCTTCCGGGTACACCTAATTTTATCTCCAAACTTGCAAACGATACCAAGAAAATTATAAAGAAATTTAGCTTTTACAATAAAAGCCTAAATATAGGAATTCTCAATTTCTATAAAAATCGTTTTTTAATTCCAGTATCAATCAATAATTTCTCATTTTATAAGCAGACCTTGCCGCGCCTAAACCCCTTAATTGGTTTGCCCGAACCTTGTTCGGGCAAGAATTTGCTTATTGCATCATTTACAACTTTTTGACACCACTATTATTTTTAAAACAATTTTCATACTATTGATAGGCAGAAATGTTTAGACTAAATTTTACGAATATTTTATTTAAGTAATATTGGTGTGAATGCACTATTTTCAATATATTGAACGGAAAAGAATTAACCAGTTAAGGGCTTAAAGAATTAACCAACAACTTATTTAAATATGAACTTTTTTCGCAATGTTTGTGTTTTAAGACCTATTAAATATAATAATGTAACTACTGGAAGGGTTTCAACTACTAGCGGGACACCCTATATTATTTAATCGTTCAAAAACTGCCACTCATATCACCGAGTTAATTTGTGAACAATAATTACCTCCAAAGTGTTCTATTTAGATAGAATGAGAATCATAAGTACCAATTTACGTACAGTATTATATTGCTTCATATCTTGCACAGTCAAGCATTCATTTCAAGTGACATTCAAGTGCCTTTGCGTGAGACATTGTACCACGAACATATCTGGGTAGTTTAACCGTCTCAGCGACCTGTAAACTTCCTATATTAGAGTTATTTGTCGTAGTTTGAGTTTCAAATGTATGGGAGATAGCCTTTGCTGCATTTATTACTAAACCTGACATTTGTCAAGAATTATTTATTTAAATTAAATAGTGCTTTAATCTCTTCCGGCCCATTCCGGGATACCTAACTTTAATTCAAAATTTGCAAACGGCAGCAATAATATTTTAATAATATTTTGTTCTTATAATGAAAGCTGAATTAAAAGGACTATTAATATCTAAAACAGTCGTTTCTAAAAGGCGGTAACAGTTGATAATTTCTTATTTTACAAACAAAATTTGCCTATGCCGGAAAGGATTAAGCTAGTCGCTAAAGGTCAATAACGGATATAACCAACAACTTATTTAACACTAGAACGCCCGAAAGGAGTCGAATCGACTCCAACTATGTGATTGAATTTCAATTCGAACCAGAAATTTTTTTTGAAATGATTTAAATTTAATCTACGTAGATTTACTTTAAATAAACCAATTAAATAATTTTGAATAAAAATTCTAGTGAGAAGTATTATTATGGAACTCGAGAAAAATTTTCGGGCCTTCTAGTGTTAAATGTGTACTTTTTGGGTAATATTTGTGTTTTAAGACATAATAAATATAATAATGTACAGGGATGAGATTTCCGCTTTTTTGGACACCAGAAAAATCTTAGAGAAAATGTTATTATTCTAAATTACAAAAATGTTCCGATTTAATAACATAACATTTTCTCTAAGATTTTACTGGTGTGTAAAAAAGCGGAAATCTCATCCCTGAATGTAACTATTGGAAGGGACGATTTGTGAACAATAATTACCTCCTAAGTGTTCTATTTTGATAGATTGAAAATCATAAGTACCAATTTACGTGCAGCACGTGCTTACACAATCAAGCATTCATTTCAAGTCACTTTGCGTGAGACATTGTACCTCGAATATATCAGGGTTATTTAACCGTCACAGCGAACTGTATACATCCTGTGTTAGAGTTATTTGTCGTAGTTAGAATTTCAAATGTATGGGTATTGCTAAACATAACATTTGTCAAGAGTTAATTATTTGAATTAAATAGTGCTTTAAACATAGTCTCTAAACAACAACAAATTTAACCAACAACATATTTAAATATGTATTTTTATGCAATGTTTGTTATTTAAGACATGATAAATATAGTAAATGTAAAAAAAAAATTTAATATTTTGAAAAGAAGGCTAATGTCTTTAATGCGAAAACTCAATTTTAAAAATAGGAAAAGTTGTTAGAAAAATAAATACATTTGCAATTAATTAATATTACGGTTTTATAGACCAAATACAAAACTGGTAATACAAGATTTGTCGAAATTTTTAATAATAAATTTCTGTTTACATTTTCTGGTGATAATGGGAAATTTCTAGATAAAAAAATCTGTCAGATTAGGTAAAGCTGCTAACAAATTGATAAGAATTTTTTTCTTTCTAATACATACATAACTTAAATTCATCATTCAGAGTCTTCCAAAATTCAATAAATTTGCCAATTATGTAGATATTATACATATTAATCCAATTTTTTTAACGGAAAATGTTTTATCTGACATAAATTTACAGCTTGATCTCATTAATATGCATACTTAGTGCTTGAAATGTGTCAATAATCAAGGTTATTTTGACATCCAGAAATGCCAAAAAATATCTCTCAAGTTAAAAATTTTCGATATTTTACTTCCGTCCTTTAATTTAAAAAAATCCGCTATGTTTTGGGAATATCAAATACGATATCAAGGTTTAGTTTCATCATTATTTATAAACTCGTTGATCTTGCCCCTCCTAGGAAAAAAAATGTACATTAATAAGATAATTTAATTTACGATGCTTTAGAAGGAGAATTTTGTGTCATAAATTATCACTAAAAGCTGTATATAATCTCATAATGTGTTTCGCTAAAGGCAATTTTTAACGATTATTAGATAAGTAAAAGAATTCTTTATAAAATAAATTACAAACATTTTATGACTTAATTACATGAAAATGTGTTTTCCTCAAACAAATAAAAAAATAACTGTATATGAAAAATCCGTGATAGATATAAATATGAATAGTATATAGACTTTTCTTAAGGTTTTTATTCCTCATTTGTAAAATTTTCTTTTTTGTATGTTATTGAGGAGTTATAGATTATGAAGTTATTTGTTTGCATTGGAAAATGAAAACGAAATATTTTATTTTAAATAGAGTCGAATCCAGTTAAGACGCTCACGGTTAATGCGACGAAATTTTCCATTTTTCCGCAATAAAAACCTTCTATAAGATTAATGCAGGAAAAAAAAAAAAAAGGCATAGAGTTTCGTTACCTTGAGGAAAAATATGTCGTGTCTCTTATAATGCTACTATGGCCATTTCATGCATTTTTATATTTAAAATATCTCAAGATTTTAATTTTTTTTATTTATGGTCTTTTTTTAAGTTTCAAAATATTTCTAAAATTTATGCATGATTTAATATTTTTTGTGTGTTAACCCTTTGCGGCGCAAGGCGAATTCATTGCTTAAGTGTTGAAATTAATGAGTGACACCGGAATTTCAAAACAACTTTATTTGTGAATGAGAAAACGCTAAATTTCACGCATTCAATAAACAGTAACTTTTTAAAACAAAATTCCGGTGCCAATGTGGCGTTTGGGAATTAAAATTAAGTGGTATTTCTATGAAAACAACGCGCCGCAAGTTGTTAAAAGTGGTCGAACTGGACATAAAATTTTCACATTTCATATAAAATTAAGTAAACATTTTACAAATATTTTGAGAAATAAGAAAAATAAAGAGACACTCTTTAAAAAGAGTCATAGAAAGAAGAAGTTAACCTTCCTACCCTGAATGGGTCTAATCGACCCATAACTATAATTTATTTTATACGATTCGAACCAGAACTTTTTTCTTAAAGAAAATTAAATAAAAGATTCAGGGAAATAAGTCAATTAAATGTATTAAAATTTTCTAGATAACAATTCTGGTGTGAAATGTTTTTATCAAGATTTAGTAAAATTTGAACAGGGTAGGAAGGTTAAAAATATCAATTTCCCAAAGCGATATTTTAAATACAAAAATGCTTAATGTCCATAGACTTAACATTACATACGAGAATTCTGGAGCTGAGTGATTAGCAGCCTTAAATTATTTGGTTTATCGCTTCTGTGCACTTCAAGAAATGCTTCACTACTGAACGATTTTTTTTACTAATATGCGGATTTGTAACATTTAAAATTTTTCAAGATACATAAAGCTTAATAGGTAATTAATAAACTTGCTAATTAATATTAATATATATTAATAATTATAGTTATCATAATTAATAATAATTAACTAATAATTAATTAATAATAATTAGTAATTAATTAAATTGCCATATTCATTAATGCAAAATGCATGTCCGTTATCATTTTGAAACAAGATTGCGAATGCAGTCAATGGCAAACAAATTCGGTCGAGACAATCGTAAGTACTGTGTACACTCCAAGTTACATTCAAATCGGTTCATAAATAAGAGAGTTGCAGCATGAAAAACATTAGATATATATTTTTTCTGTATTTTTTTACTCTTTTGGCTAAACAGATATGCTATAAGATGTTAAACTTTGTCTTTTTGAACATATTGCTGTCAAAATTTGAGGAAATAACGTATATTTTTTATGAATTAGCATGCATAGAACCTCTGAAGAATCTGTATGCTATCCATAGTAGCATACAGATTCTTGTATACTTAATGAAACAATGAATGGAACCATAGCTGCCAACTTTTAGCATTTTTTCGACCGGTAAAATTTTATAGTAAATATTGTCTTATATAATCGTCGAAATCTTATATTTAAACAAATGGAAAATCTCTATAGAATTTTAGTGGTAGCAAAAATGCATAACTGTTGGCAGCTATGGTGGAACTTTATATTACATCGTACTCTCAGTAATATACTTTAAGTAATAATTGTCTCAACTATATCAATAATCAATATAATTTAGCATCAGCCAACACATGCATAGTTTTCTAATCAAAATCTTCTTTTATTTATATAAAAATTTATAAAAAAATATTCTGTTAATATTTCTTTTCCTCATTCAATATAAATTATTTTATTTTTTAATACTTAATAGAAAAAAAAAACTTTTAAAAGCTAATTTAACGTAAGATTTCTTAGAAACAAAATAATATGACATAAATTATCACTAAAAGCTACACATAATCTCATAATGTGTTCCGTCAAAGCTGATTTTTCGCCAGTATTACTTAGATAAAAGAATAACTTATAAAATAAATTACAAATATTTCGTGGCTTAATCGCAAGAAAACGTGTTTACTTGGAATAAATTAAAAAATTAATACTCCCACACACACTTTTATATGTACACATAAACATGAATAATAAATATGAAATTTTTTGTAAACCTTCTGAGACATTTTTCTTTTTTATATCATTATAATGCGTCAATGGAATATTTTTAAAAATTCACAGATTAAAAAAAAAATAGAAAAACAAAAAGGAAAAAGAAAATTACTATTCAGAAAAAACGAAGAAAAATTAATGACATTTATCGCAATCTCTCATTATTATTTTAGAAAAATCAAAATGCATCAAAACAAAAATGTTTGCAATTTGTTTGTTCAACAGACTTTTAAAACTAACGACAAGAAAAATAGTTTGACTTAATTTTTCCTCTTCGCATACATTATATGCTTTTTTTAATGATAGCTTTAAGGGTGCTAGCTGCTTCACGTAAATAAATAAGTTACGAATACATACATATATCCTATTCTTTTAAAAATGAAAGGAAATTTGAAACCGCATGGTTTTGAGATACTCCTTCAACGAAGTGTGTGGAAGGAAATAAATAAATTAAAAATCTATTTAAGGCCGCAACACTAGTCACAGAAAAAAGACTCGGATGATAATGTAAAGTCTATGGGAGCATTGTTTTCAAATATCTCGCTCAATTTTTTTTTTTTTTTTTTTTTTTTTTTTTTTTTTTTTTTTTTGCATAGGATAGCTGAGGACGATTCACAACCGACCTGGTTTTTACTTTTTCAATTTTGGTGACAGATTTAAAGTTACTTTAAATTTCAAAACGAGTTTAAACCGGTTCTGAAATTGAAACTATCCAAATATAAAAAATATATAAGCAAAATTGCTTGTTCACCAACATTATTTTCTAAAAGTTTCCTTCGGCCTATTCAACTGATTAGTTATCTCCGATAAAATAAGTCACCTTTTTCCGTTCTAAAATCCTGGTAGCCAAAAACCGTTGTATGTGAGAGACATGACAAGTTTTCTTGGAATTAGCCTTAATGATTTTGTATTTAAAAAAAGAGAGTGAGAGAGATTGAGAGAAGGGAAGAGATATAAAATGCCCCTTGTGTTATTAAAATAATTAAAATAGTAAAAAAAAAAAAAATTAAAAATCATCATAAAAATAAAATAATACATAGCCAGGGTTCGCACAGTTCTACCATTAAAATTTAAGAGTATTTTCGAAATGTTTCATTGCAGAAAAACATCGTAAAATCTGTGAATGAAGGTGGGAATTACGAATGTTGTGTTTTAAAAATTAAATGTAAATTTTCTTATTTTTAATAGTGGTGGAATCCTTGGAAATTCCAAGGAGTGTGCGAACCTTGTACATAGCACGCATTTCGAACTGGAAAATCAACAGCCATCATCAGCTAATGCATAGCTGCCAACTCTTCTGATTTTTTGGCACGGAAAAAATTAATAGAAATTTTTGCCTAATTTAATCGCCAGATTACGGGGAAATTGAAAAGATAAAATTTTCTAAAAAAAACTTCCGGGCCAAAAAAGTGGAAGATGTTGGCAGCTGTAGCTAACATACACACGTGGCCGATAGGGGATAAAGTCACAAATGGACATAAAGGGAAAGGAGGACATATTACAAACTTTGGAGCGAATTCTAACGTATATATATATTTAGCATATATAATGTAGACTAATGCACATAAATTTTGTAACTTAAAAAACTGTATATGATACTCCTTAATATATCTTATAACTTCTTAGAAATGTATCAAAAATCAAAATCAAGTAGCGTCTACAAACATATGCACTGTTTTCTAATCAAAATCTTCATAATTTTACTTCTATCTTTTTTTATATCTACTGAACTTTGTAAATATAAAATATTCGATTAAGGTTTTTTTTCAGCACTATTTATAAGCTCTTTAATCTTATGATATCTAGCGGGAAAAAACTTGACTAGTGTACGATGTCTAATTAAAAAAAAGATCATAAATTTTTGCTAAAAGCTGTACATAATCGCATAATGAGTTTAGCTAAAAGCTATTTTTGGTCAGTATTAGATAGATAAAAGAATATCTTATAAAATAAATTGTAATTTTTCATTTCTTAATCAATGCAAAATATGTTTTCTCCATTTAAAATATGCATTTAAAATCACTTTTATACTCATTAATATAAATATGGATAAAGAATTAAAATATTTTATAAACAATTTGTGATATTTTTCGTTTTATTTGATATTCAAATTTTAAACAATATTTTTCTATATTGACGCATAAAAAATTTCAGCAGTAAAATTTCATGTGCATTATAAGAAGCTTTATCTTCACAATCTTTTGCAACTATTTCTTTTTGAAAAGGAAAGCAACTAAATAAAAATATAAATATTTTGTTTATATCTGACTTTTTTATAGATACCATCAACAAAACTGATATTCGTTTTTTACAATTTGTTTGCTGTTGATTTTTCCTTCTTATATGCATAATGAACTTTATAATGATAAAGACAAGACAAAGAGCTTTTCTGAATAAATTGATTCCTAACAAAGTGAAGTGTTATCATAAAATAAACTGAAGTTTGACATTTCTATCTTTTGAGATTTTTTAAAAGTAGTATCTAAGAAGAATTCAAATAATTATTCATACCGGAAATAAAAATCAACTTATTCATTTTTGATTTTTTCAAAATATAAACGCTTGATTTGTTACATTTTAAACAAACTGTTCATAAAAATGTATCCTAAAATAAATTTTAATAGCATCAATTGTAAACGTTGTAGAGTATGGGACTGAAGTCACAAATAAAGAGCAACTCAAACAGTTTTAGATAAGCGCATGCGCGGATATTGCTTTGTCATTAACCCACTTGCAGTGCTACATATGCAAAAGTGCAAAACCTGGGCGTAAAGCGTTATTAATGGTATGAAGATTTAAAAGCATTAGAGCCATGCGAATTTTCCTTTTTGGACTTTATAAAAGGTCATGTCTATGTTCCGCCGCTACATTCAGCTGCTACCTAATAATTTGACAGAATTGACACCCAAAATTGAATATGTTATTGCTTCCATTATACAGAATTTTTTAGCGTAAGTGTGGGAAGAATTGCACTTTAGGTTGTATGTGCACCGTATAACCAAAAGTGAACCTATTACACATTTGTGGGTAAATATAGATTAGTTTATCTTTAAATTGATGCATGATTTCTTGTGAATATCCTTAATTAAATTATTATAATATACCATTGGAATTGGGACTTTGTTTTGTGAACATTCTGTATTTGCACTGCAAAAAAGTCAGTTAATTGAAAAGTATAGTTATCTAAAAAAAAAAAAAAACCTTTTTTATTATTGAACTACACAGCAAATTATCCTTCACTTTTACATTTTTTTTTCTTGATACAGTAAAGTAGTGAAAAAAAAATCACAAAGCATTTCTATCACGTGACTTTGCAGCATAGAAAAACACACCTATTTACGCAAATGCTCAGCCTGCAGTCAGTGAGTTAAAAAATATATTGAGATTTATATAGAGAAAAAACAAAATACAGTTGAAACATTTTACATTAGCCATGTAAGAAATCTATCGCTGATAGATTTTAGAAACTTATAATGACAGATTTAAACTTATGCAAATCAAGACTGCTTCCAAGAGATTCACATGTTATACATTACTACATTATTACTACAGGGGTCGTAGCGGCCCTAAAATTTTCTCAATTTCACTACCACAATTTTATAACTACGATATTTATTGTATAATTTAATTGTAGATGTTAAAGGAATCTGAAGCGAAGATTTTTGACTTAAAATACTGGTAGAAAAGTGCGAAAATTTTAGGGACGCTGCGACCCCTGATACCGTAAAAGTACTGCCAAATTGACTAAAATTTATACCTGATATTTTTGTAAATATATTTATTCTATTAATATTTGTTTAAATTATGAAAGCAAAAAGATTAGATTACGGTAAAGCATCGTTTATACGACGATCACTTATACGACGTTTACATTTATACGACGTTTTAATGTGGTCCCGATTCATTCCTGTTCATTTTAATGTAAAAATATATCTTTTATACGACGACGCCCAAAATCGTTTATACGTCGATTTTCCGATTTTGTATAGGTTTATTTTTGTTTATTTTTCTTGTGTATTTTACGAACAAGCGGAAGTTGGCAGCTATGAATGACACGAAAGAGCGTGTTTAAGTTTAAAAGCACTCCACATTATAAAAATGTAGGCTGGTGTTCGATTAGTCTGAAAAATTAGCTTACGTGTAACAGATTACACTGGGAGGGGACATTCTTTTTCCGGGAATGGTCAGCTTTCCCGACCTCTTTTAAGTTGCAAATAGACTATCCTTCTAACTGTTATCAGTATTGGCGACTTTTAATTGGCCACGCGGGGTTTTTGATCTTTGACTTTAAATGGAGAGGAAATGATGTACTGCAAATGAGGAATCTTTCGGTGAAACATAAATAAAGGTACGCATATTTAAAATGCTTACTTATTCCCTCCCTTCCATTTTTTTTTTTTTTTTGGTTAATTGTTTATTTTGCTTGTTTAATTTACAAATTCATGCAAATCATCACGTTAAACATTAAAATTAAGTGAAAACAAAATTAATTCTAGTTTTGGAAATGAAAATCGATTATACGTCGTTATCGTTTATACAACGTTTTTCGGTAGTTCCTTCGGCGTCGTATAAACAATGCTCTACTGTAATTAAGTGTACTATACTTTCACTTGGTTTACACGCATTAAGGGATCTTAGAGATTTGGGTGTCAGAAATTTCTTAAAGTACGGTTCGTTATATCTAAACATAGATTTTTCCTCCTTCCAGGAGACACAGTACTTTGAAGTTGATCAAAATATTGATTTTCTTTTTTTAATATAACTGAAAGATTCTTTAATTGTGAATATTCTGACACCTCATCTTTACTTATACGACAATTGTATCGCGAGATATTGTAAATTTCGTTTATAGATTTATAACAATTAACCATACATATGAAAACTTTAAACTGATTTTCCTTCAAGTTCATGTTTTATAATTTGCTTGATCGAAAAATACTAAATCTTTTTTACGAATTTAGATAGTTACGTTTACGGTTTACGTTTATGTTTTACGTATTAGTTACGATTGAATTTTTCTTTACGTGTTCTTCATGATGTATTTAATATTTTTATGCATAGATTTAATTTCCAAGTTTATATGGTTTTTTTTATAAAAAATATTTAAGTTGTTAGGATGTTGAATTTCTTTCCATTTTTACTGTATACGAGAGAAAAAAAATCACATTAAATGTGAAATCTCATACATCTAGAAATCACGCAAGTTTTATGTATTATATTCTAATGAATGTGAGAAAAAAAATCGAAACAAAAAGGTTATTTAAAAAGGTAGTTTATTTTATTTTTAGTAAGTATTCTGCCATGTATATAAATGTTCATATTACAGTATTATTAAAAATTGACGAAATATTTTCAAATAGGATAATGTGTTCCAATAACTCCTTCACGACGGTAGCCTTTTACGAAATATTTGATACTTTGACACCAGTTTTTAAAAATAGAAATTTGCACCTTATTAATTCGGCAATATGCTCCGATTAAATAAGGCAAATCTTACAGTATAATTTTACCGGTGGGAATAAACATGGAATCTTAAGCCTTTTTTTGTAGGACGTATTCGTGTCGCTCGTCCTTAAAGGGTTAAATAAGGTAAATATTACTTTACAAAAATTTTAATAAAATGTGTTTGAGTGTTCTTGAAGCATACGAACTCCGTTTTAATTTGAATAACGGCTGGATTACATATAATCCAGCAATAATTTTATTTGATTTTGCTATAAGTTTCTTTTTAAAATTATGTAGCATTATATTTTTCATAGACGTGTTAAATATTAGAAATCACACCTTCATATTTATACTAAATTTAGTACCCGAACGTTTAAGGTATATATTATCGCAACAAGAACATTATCTTTAAATGACTTTTGTTGTAATGTATGCTTAGTCTCCTGCTGCAGTTTGTTTAAAAGATCCAGAGATTTTAAAACGACTATGCGAATGACACATAACTTTACATGTGAATGTAACTTGACTTATAAGCATATTCTTCATATAAAATATGTATTATTAAATATGATATTTTATGTGCTTGCATTCTGTTTATATGGATTATATGCCCCCCTTTTTATGTATATATCTATAAAATTATTGTGCTTTTTTTTGTTCTTAACATTTTAACTGGTTTGACAGAAGGCCGTTCGGGCAAGACAAATTTGCTTATTTCACCGTTTAAAGCTTTTTGACACCACTATTATATTTAAGAAAATTTTCATACTATTGAAAGGCGGAAATGTTTAGACTAAATTTTACGAATATTTTATTTAAATAATAGTGGTGTGATTCCGCTATTTTCAATTTATTGAACGGAAAAGAAATAACCAGTTAAGGGCTTAAGATGGAATATTTAGCATTCTAAGATTTTAATGTTTTCTGGACTTCAATGCAGGGGTGCAAAAATCTAGGCGCCAGAGGGTAGTCTCTCACCACTAAAATTTTAAAGTTTTTTTCGCTCAAAATTTAATAGCATTCTAGCAGGAATTTTACACGAAATATTAGACGAAGAAAAACGAAATAAATTTTGTGGTGAGAAACTGCCTGCTGGCGCCTAGATTTTTGCACCCCTGCTTCAATGGATATATCAATATTTTTTAAACAATTAATATTTTATAACTTTCATGTATTTTGAAAAAAAAAACGACTATAATATGAAGCTGAGAACCAAAAAGTTTAATAATATCCAGATGAAAATGTAAAACATACTTCTATATTATACATAGCTCCCAACTTATACCGAATCTTTCCTACCTCTAAAATTAAACAGAAATTTTTATCGTCTTTCATCGTTGGATATCTTGGACTTGGATGAGATAGTTTTCAGAGTGCCTGGAGAGATCGACTCCTTACCTCTAGTAGAGAAATGATACATGAAACAATTCAAGTCATAGCCAAAGTCTGACAAACAGAACGTCAAAAACAAAGGGAGGGGGAGGGAGGCGGATCCCAAAAAAAGCAAAGGCCCTTTAACCCTTTAACGTTCATTGGTTTCGCCACGAAACCACAAAATTTTAATTCCGATACGCAACACTGACACCGGTATTATTATCTAAAAATATCCCTTTTATTATGTACGTGAAAAATCACGTTTTCTTATTTAGAAATATATTTGTTCTTAGTTACCGATGTCAATCATTTATTTCGACATCTTAGCAATGAAAATGCTTTGATCGTTAAAGGGTTAAGGGCACCATACAAAATAAATAAAATAGATGAGAGTATAAATAAGAGAAATAAGAACATTAACAATATTTTCAAAAGTATTTACATAGTACAATTTACAACACAGAGACTAGGAGATGGTGAACGTTCAGGAAGGAAAACCCTATCAATGAGATAAAAACTAGGAAAAATTATCCTGGGTCGATGTTTTTACCGTTGGATATCGTCAGATATCCGCGATAGTTTTAGCTAAAAATTTCTATTAAATTTTAGTGGTAAGAAAAGACCTTATAAGTTGCACCTATGACTATATTAAAATATGTATATATATGTTCATAATTTCTTTGTCTATTCTTTACATTCTTCTAATGTCGGAATATAAAAGATTACATTACAATAAAGGAAAACATATATTTTTTTATTAGGATTAACATAAACTAAATACTACAAAATTTTAAACAACACAGATTTCTTTTTGTGCATTAACAGACTGCTTGAACAAACCTGTTTTTGTATGACCCATAGCAACCCTGTTATTCATTTAATATGTAATAACAATGACTCTATTATATTTTTTCTACTTGTTTTTCCTTGGTAAAATATGTAACATCTTTTTTGAAATAATAATTCTCAAAAGCTATTAATATACTATTATTTTGTGTCTTTTACGCGAAATAAAAGTCAAGTGTTATGTTAAATAAAGAGCATAAAAGCGAAATAAATTGCGCGAACGTCACTAAAAGTGTCAACGTAAAATTTAAGAGCAATTAAAATTTATAAGGAAATGTTGAATTGCTTATCAAATCTAGCCCGCATTAGATGAACAGAATTTTTGTTGTTCTTTACATATGTTCGAAAGTTTTTTGTTAACAATGAAATTTTTCTCGCCATGTTGAAAAATTGATGCGAGGTAGCATTGAAAAAGTATTCGCTTGTAATTGAAACGTTGCTATACCCTCACATATTTGAAAAAGAAATCCAATGATCTTATGTTTAATTCTTGAACACATTTCCTTGATGTCAAATTCACTATTTACAATTTTTATCGCAAAACTGTCTACTGCCAAACAGTTATTATGAAATTGTAAATGTCATCATCAGTTGTCAATAACGACTCATTATTATCATTATTATAACCATAATCAAACAGCAGTGAATAGTAGAAAAAAATCCTTAATATCGTCATATATAATTTTTTAAATAATATTTCTGACATAATCCCTTATTTATTATTCTAATAACATACTATCTAATAACAAACCGTTATTTCTCATTCAGAAATCGAATTTCATTCTCTGGCGAATTGATCGATTTTATCATTTATTTATTCCATAAGATTTTTTTTCCAGGAAAGGGAAAGAAAATCAAAAATGGACAAGGAAAATATATCGAACTGATTAATCCACCCAGTGAGCCCACATGTTGTTCCTTAATTCAAGGTCATAGCCACGCCCAAACGTAAGGACACGAGTCTTCGAGATGATATCTGGATTCTTCCTCCAAGAAATTAGGACATGGAAATGTAAGAAAACTCGAAGAACTGGATTGACATTTGTCACTTTCAGCGTCAAATGATGAATTCTTCAGTGACATTTTTTTATGATATCACATGACGAGTTTTGAATGACAGTGGTATCCCATTAAAGAAAGGGCATTCGAGTCATACGGTTTGTTATCTTTGAATTTAAAAGTCGTTAGAAGAGTTTACCTTCAGCGGTGTTTCATTCAATAGTTTGAAAATGAAGTTTAATGGATTTTTATCAGCATTTATCTTGGTATAAGAAGTACTAAATATCCTCATTGCAATTTGTTTTGTTTATCATGCATTTACAGTTTCAATTTTTAAGATATTATTATTTTTATTATTATATTTTTATACATTTTTTATAAGAAGAATGAAAAAAAATCAATCACAAAATATGATTTAATTCCAAGTTACAATTAAAACAAAAGTTGATTAACCACTTAACTGATCAAAGTATTTGAAAGAAAAAAAGAAAAAAAAAAAAAAAAAAAAAAAAAAAAAAAAAAAAAACTTTCAAAAAATGTCTATTTTTTTTTTCATGTCTTTTACAGAATTTTTAATCTTTTATCACCGGTCTTTTAATACAGAAATGTCGAATAATTACCTAATTGAGTCAAATAAAACGTCAGAATAAATAATCCAAAATTTTCAATGAACTTTTACTGGTGAGAAGAATAAATTACGATTGGAGTATGGATACCCGTACATGGTACGAGCAAATCATGATTGTCAAAAACACGTTGCCCGTACGGCGTACGGGCAAAACAGAGAAGCGGTTAAAACTTCATAATGATTTTAAAAGTTTTATTTAACAATTCCTATTGGCCTAATGAATTTTTATTCAAAAGCACTCTTAACCCATTAATTGCCATAACTATAAGAGGGGAATCTTAAAAATTTTGGCAGAAAAAAAAAAAAAAAAAAAAAAAAAAACACTTAACACCACAAATTTGGAAATAATCTTTGCTTTATTTAATGGTAAAAGTTTTTGTTTGTAAATAAGGTAAAGCTCTTAATTAAAAAATATTGGTTGTTGGATAGTTAATTTAAGAAATATGCATTTACTTTAACGATGCGAAAACGCACCGCTAGTAGGTGGTGGGTTCAAATATAATTTGACAATAAAGTAACAAAATCTTTACGTAGGGGAAAAAAAAGTAAATACATCTATATAAAAATCATTAAAATTCAGAAAATTACAAATGGCTAGTTACATGGGTTTTGTAATGTAAGTCATATAAATGATAACTGTTATGCATGTTAGCTAAAATTTTCATTTTCGAAATGTTTGTTTAGTTTTTTTTTAAATTAATGAGACATCTCTGATAAAATAAGACACATTTTTTTAAAACTAATATATTTTTTTGTTAACGTTATATAAGTATAGCCCCTTAATAACCATATAGTATATAATACCGTGACAGAATTATGACTCTAAATTTCTGACTATTCGCAATATTGTTTAACCCCTTAACCCTTTGACGTTCATTGGTTTCGCCACGAAACCACGAAATTTTAATTCCGATATACAACACTGACACCGGTATTTTTATCTAAGAATATCCCTTTTATTATGCATGTGAAAAGTCACGTTTTCTTATTTAGAAATATATTTGTTCTTAATTACCGGTGTCATTCATTTATTTCGACATCTTAGCAATGAAAATGCTTTGATCGTTAACGGGTTAACTGATTTGCCCGTACGCCGTTTCGGCAAGACGAATTTGCTTAAAGTTTTTTGACACCAGTATGATATCAATATATCATATATCATTGAATATGACGATGCAAAGTAATAAATTGATAAACTTATCTTTTTCACCATTAAAAAAAAATAAAAAAAATCCTTTCTTTTAAAGTAACTAAAAAATCATGATCACAACAAGATTTACATTGCAGTTGAAGTTATAGATATATCGCCCCTTTTCTCCTTTTTGTAATACGCAAACGACCCCCCTTAACGGACACCTAACAGCCGGCACATGTAATTCACTCTTTCCATACCTTATATGGTCATGAAACCGAGTGTGGTTTTCTGCATACCAGCTGCCCTATAATAAAAATGCTGCATAAGATATTGTGTGCGTCGTACATGTTCGAGTAGATCCCCTCCCATGCTACCGTTTCCTTATATGGTAAATGGTACACATTCGCGAATTTGGCCTAACCGCAAAAAAATTCCTTTGCTTTTTCAAATTCCAATATCAAAGTTTAAACACTTTTATTGCCAATTAGCGATTATCTTATTAATATGCTAAGTACAAAATCTCTCTCTCAGAAGAAAAAAATTGCACTTATATTTTTACCAAATATCATATACATGCCAAACATTGTAACCCTTTGGCGATAATTGACAAGTGATGTTATCGTGGTTCTGACTCTAAGGAGAACCACTTCGCCTCTCTCTGCTATCCTTGCCAGTACCACGTTGGGCACCTATTATCTCTCGAAAGGGCAAAAATAAAATTATATGTTAAACGAACCTGGATTCCTTAATTACTTATCGTGTTTTTCATCGCTCTCCCTTTCACGGCATTAATAGTTTCAATCATGATGAACAATATTTAACTTACAAGATACAGTAATCAAAATTTAATAGTACAAACATCCAATAGTACAAACATCGATAGTACAAATATTGGTGCTCAGAAGACCGTACTTAGCCCGATTAGAGGGGTATGGGTGCCTATAAAATCCGGAGAAGACGCTGACTCTCGGGGATTCCCATCTTCTCTTCACGGCGTGCGCGGTCTGGGATACTTAATTTTAATTCCAAACTTGCCCGGGCACCAGTAATATTTTAGAAATTTTTTTCTTTTACAATAAATTAAGAATTTCAATTTATTTTAAAACATATTTTGTGAATTTCGGTGTCAGGCGATAATTTCTCATTTTACAAGAGATTTTGCCCGAAAGGGTTCAAGGAGGAAATGTAGAGACTAAATGTTACGAATATTCTATTTAAAAAATTGTGGTGAGAATCCGTTATTTTCAATTCATTGAACGAAAAAGAAAGTACCAGTTAAGGGTTCAGATGTATTATAAAAATTGTTGTAGAAGTATCACCAACTACTTAGATTTTATTATTATTATTATTATTATTAGATAATCTTAAGCAAGATCTTTTTAAAATGTAGCACAATATGTATGTTATAAAAAGCAAATTTATCAGGAGAAATTTTTCCATTCCAATTAAACTTATTTATTAAAAAATAAAGAAACAAAGAATCTTAATGAAGGAATAATAATAAAACAATTCTCATTAGTTAATATTAAAAAGCACACATAACCCTTTAATAAGGTTATTATTTGAAATTTATGGTAAGAAATTTTTTTTAATGTAATTTAAGACACTTTTTTTTTACTTACGCAAAGAATGATTTAGTGATCAATTAAGATGTCGATAACAGAGCAACAGCGCTACAAATTAATGCTTATCGTATCACATAATCAGATAATTTATGGGAAATAAAATCCTGGATGCATTAAAAACAATTATTTAATGAGTAATTATTCATCAGTGAACATGTTTGTTTTCAGTTTATTTTTGTTAAATATGTATGTCCGGGAAGCAAATTTTTCAGGAGGAATTTTTTTATAAAATCCATTAATCTTATCTTTTAAAAATAATAAATAAGAACTTTAATGAAATAATCTTATTTATTTAAATAAAAAATAAAAACCTTAATGAAATAACTATAAAAAATTCTCATTAGGTAATATCCAAAATATATAATCCTTCAATACGGTTACGATTCGAAATTTATGATAAATATTTTGTTTAAATATCACTTAGGACACCTTTTTTTCTTGCATTGCCATTAAAAGATTAGGAAAGAATGATTTAGTGACCAATTAAGATGTTGATAAAAGAGCAGCAGCACTACAAATTAATGCTTATCGTATCAAGTAATCAGATAACTTTTGGGAAATAAAATCCTGAAATGCATTAAAAGCAAATGTTTAATGAGTAATTATTCATCGGTGAAGACGCTTCTTTTCAGTTTATTTCTGGTGACAAGAGAATTAAATAATAATATGATACTGTGTACAATTATGAATATGAGTATTAACGAAATTTAGAGGGATATCTCTTTAAAAAATAAAACAAATCTAATTTCAGGAAAATTTCATTTTCATTATAAAGCAAATTTCACATTCCTTTTAACCCCTTGGGGACGAGCGACACATATACGTGCCTCATGAGGGGCTTAAGAATCCTTGTTTATTCCCACCAGTAAAATTTTACTGTAAAATTTGCCTTATTTAATCGGAGCATTTTCTCGATTCAATAACGTACAAATTTCTGTTTCTAGAAACCTATGACAAAACATTTAAATTTTCGTAAAAGTCTCCCGTCGCGAAGGGGTTAACCCCTTGCGGCGCGGTGGTTTCATAGATATACCACTTAATTTTAATTCCTAAACGCCACATTCGCACCGGAATTTTGTTTAAAAAAAATATGGTTTATTTAGTGCGTGACATATAGCTTCTTCTTATTTACAAATAAAGTTGTTTCCAAATTCCGGTGTTAGTCATTAATTTCAATACTTAAGCAATAAATTTAACCTGCGCCGCAAAGGGTTAACGCTTTCCAAAAAATTTTAAATGACATGATTATTAATGATGCATAAATGATGTATAAATTACATGACTAATAAATACATTATTAATAATTATTAAATGATATATTAAAAAAATGAAATAATATGAAATATTAAAATTTAATATAATTATTACAATATATTCTGAAAGAATGAATCATTTTTATTTCTACATACTACTGATTTCAAATATTTTAAATAAACTAGTAATATTTATTAAAATAGGGTGCACGATTTTAACAGAATAAAAATTATTTCTTAAATAATAGAAGCAAGTATGTAATTTCTTAACATAATTATGACAAAATTTCTGACATATTACTTATTTAAATATCGTTAAGGGCACACTTTTTTCTTGCAGTCTTTTGTGTCAGTAAAAGATCTGGAAATAATGATTTAGTATTTAATTAAGATGCTGGTGCAAGGGCAACATATCGCTTATCTAATTATTCCCAACATGATAATTTATGGGAAATTTCATCGTGAAGGAATTAAAGCTACTTATTAATTGAGTAATTCTTTATCAGAGTCTGCGACTCTTTAGCCTTTTTTTTCTTTGCCAAGGGAATTAAATAAATCTATGATAATATGTTACACTTTTGTGGTATTGAAAATTATAATTCATTGGTAAATAAAAAGCAATCTAAGCTTCTAGCATATCAACTCTTTATGAAGAAGTTTTAGTAAAATATACAAACTTTGCAATAATATTTTTTTCAAAAATTATAGATATTATTAAAAAGTATAATAACAGAAATTGTGTTGTTAAATAAATTAATTATTATGATTTTGTTTTTCAAAAATCCTTTAATAAAAATAAAAAAAATTATTATTGCTTAATATCAAAAAGCATACAATCCTTTAATAAGGTTATGATTTGAAATTTATGGTAAGAAATTTGTTTAAATATATTTTAAGACACTTTTTGTCTTGTATTACCATTAAAAGATTGGGAAAAAATGATTTAGTGATCAATTAAGATGTTGATAAAAGAGCTACATCTTGTATATTACTTTTAATTATAATTACTATTAATTACAGCAAATATTACAATCAAATAATACATATAAATAAATAGCAGTGTATAAAAAAGCATGTAATACTTTTTACCAATTGGAATTTATTATAAAAGCTACATTAGCCTTTTAAAAAATATTTTTGGGGAATTACAATAAAATATTAAATCCTTTTTGTTTATTTTACAGGTTCCAAACTTAAAAATGAATATATACGGTCATATATTTATTTTTATTTTATCAACAAAAGTATTTTAAACTCTCGAAAATCTGGTTTCCAGCAACTGGAATAATTTTTATCATAAATTACTTTCGGAATTGAAAAGTTTTACAAATTAGGCTTCATCATGACTGAACATTTTAATATATGAAGCTATAAAGTATAATATAAATTTCAGAATAATAATAAAAGAAATGAAATGTAAAATTCAATGATTTAGGAAAAATTAAATAATAATAAAATCAACAATAAAAATTAATGATAAAATAAGGGAAAGAAATGCTTCCTGTACTATGGTGAATATGAAAGGATTTAAGGTTTTTTTTCTAAATAACTGACTTTGCCTTTTTTTTAATACAACAAGGAACTATTTGTTGTCTAAATATAGAGTTTTAAATCTACACCCTAATGATTGATCATTTCTTCCTATTTTCAAGACAAAATGTTTGATCAATCTGTATGTACGCCGAATTCGGAGTTTTTTACTAGTAGTTTAAAATTTTTACCTTTCCAACAGCAAGAGATTGCTGTATTTTTCTTCTTTTTATCCTTTTATTAAAAATATGATTGATGATGGGAGACTTTCGAAATAAAAAAAAAGTGAAATCTTAGGAGATTTTTCACTTTAGATGCAAATTACATATCCTTCATTCATTCTTTCTACAAGTTGTTAAAAATTATTTATAAAAAGCAAAAGTTATGAAATGTTTTGGAAAGAAATCTATGTTTTATTTCGATATGCTTGAAAAGTTTTAAATAATAACATATTGACGGTTTGAGCGTAAAAAATAACTTTTTATTCTTCAATGGAATATTCATCTATTTCTATAGCTTACATTTATTGATGCAGTACGTTTTGGAAGAAAAGAAAGGGAAAGCTGTATGTATCATGATTCATATTTTTTTCTATTTAGTGAGAAAGTTACCGCTATTTAATATATGGAATATAGCTAAGATTATTATGCTCGCTATACAAACTCTAGTTCTTATATAAGAAATTTGACGAAATATCTAATGTTTTTGATAACCTGTCATAATCGCAGCACATAAACAATATACGAATAAAAGCAATTTGTTTTAGTTCGAAAAATTCATTATCGACAAAGGTGTAAAAAATGTAGACGCCAACGAGCAGTCTTTCACTAGTGTTTATTCGTTTAAATTTTATTAGCATCTATACAAATATATGTATATATATATATATATACGAAATGTTGGGTGAAAAATAAAGAGTAAGATTTAGTGTTGCCGATGGCGTCTAGTGTTTTACACCCCTATTCACCAAATTAATAATCATATGCAGAAGTTTAACAGTAATTATGGGTTACGATTTATGAATTTATTTGCAATACTGTTGGTTCATAACTAAACGACTCTATATTGAAGTTGTTTAGAAACGATTTTTTTTTCAAAAAGTTGTGAAATTTTGCAAAGCACAAAATAAAGGCACGGGAATTTGAGCACAAAGAAGCATTCAAATTTTGGCCATCAGGAGGCTTTTTTAACCCTTAAATGCATATTGTATCATTTTCGATACCATAAGTGTTCCCGATTTATTGGGGGTTTTATTCACATATTCCGTATTCTCACCAGAAATTTAAAAGAGCAATTTTCACTTTACTTAATGACAGACCATTCGTAATTAACTAAGGAAAAATTTACTATTTAGATTTTTCTGGTATGAATTCTGATTCTTTGAATTGCGCATTTTTTGGAACGCGTTCTATCCTATGTATTTAAGGGTTAAAGGATGACACATTTAGTTTACACTTACGATAGTTTATAATCTTTATTACACAAAACATTTTGAATACTGGCCATTACTTCCAGGTGTCTTCTGTATTCATAAGATAGCATGATCCAAATTTGACAGCAGTGCATTCTAAGACATACTAAGAGCATGACGTAAAATGTCATCTATAAGATGAGGTAAAGTTACTAAATATATTTGCTTCTTCTTTTTAAAATGCTTATCATACGAGGCGTTCTGAGATTAACAGGGATTTTTTGGAAATCCGTAACTGAATAATAAATTTTTGGTTAATAATACAAATATTTATCCTGTTATTTTAATAATGCCCATCTTTAGTGTAAAAATTCATAAAGATTCTTGCATTTTTATATTAAAGTTAAAAAAAAAATGTATAAAAATTCCGGTGAGAATTACGTTTGCATTTTCTAAGAAATGTTTGTTCTGTTTGACAGTCTTTTTAAATTTTTAACTAGCAAAAGCCGTGCTTTGTTTGGATTCGCGAAGTATTGTTTTATTAGATAAATATTTGAAAGTAACATTATTTTTTTATATTATTTTTGCTTTATTAAGCAAAAACTTTATCATGTTTTGGCGCATTTAAATTTTAGAAATGTAAATTCAGCCAAATAACTAAGAATTTCCTCGGAATTTTTTATTTATGATATAAGGCTGGTATAAATAAAAATATTTTCGAATGCTGATGTCTAGCCTCTTGCCTTGAAATTAAATCATGTTCGCGTTCGTTCCGGCCAGTAAGTGTTCTTTTTCTCGGTATTTTTAAATTATTAATACATTCCAGAAATTATTTATAAACGTAGTTAATATATTTAATTTGGTACAGTTAAATTATTCTTCAAAAAATTAAAATATTCTTAAATTATACTGCATTCTCAATTATTCTTCAATCTTTCATTTCGAATACAAAACTTAAGAAACTTACCAAACTTAACAAAATATTCACTTTAAATACCAAATATAAGAATTAATGTTACTTGTTTACGATTCTTTTGTTGCCACTTTACCAAAGTAAATACCTAAATAAATAAATCATAATACAATTCTTTTAAAATCCGTAAGTACAAACTGCGTAAATTATTTTGGCAGAATGTTGAAAATATATTTTATTTAATATATTAATCATGATTCTATCAATAATTATTAGCCCCATGGTTTAATTTCCTTCTTAAAATAAAAAGATGCGGGTTCAATTTTTTATTTGCAAACGATTTTGGCGGAATAATGCAAGTATATTTTATTTAATTAATCATGATTCTGTTTATAATTACTAACCCCATGGTTTATTTTCCTTCAGAAAATAAAAAGATACGCGTTCAATTTTTTTATTTTAAAAAATGCGTCCATAATAGAAAAACATGTAGAATAAATTTTTTATTAAAATAATATTTTTTAAATGTTATTCTATAAAAAAATAACATTGTGCAAATCTACAAATCATAATTTTATTCTTATGTTTAATTTCATGTCAAAATATTGAGTAGTTTTTTTTATAAAGTGTACGACAAAATGTAAATGAATAGTAGAGAATTCGCTTCGCTCATCCTAATAATCTCAGTGATATTCTGCATATTCAAATATCACATAATGCTCAGACTTATTCAAAAAAGTTTGAGCCGTCACATACATATTACTTTACACATTTTCTACCAAATTTTTTTAAATCAATAACGTTAAATCACATGGAGCGGTAAGTATACCCCTTTAAAGTAAGAGCAGAATTTTTTTCTTTCTGAAAAGGGTGTATATTATTTAAAATCTGACAAGTAACGCACAACTCAATGGAAATCTCAGATTTCTTTCTGTCTTGTATGTTTTATAACTTTTCTCTTTGACAAATAATCTTCCGCAACTTGTGAAAAGAAGTGAATGAATGTAATTTGGTATAAAAATGAAAAATTCAATAAAATGTCTACTAAGATTTATGCAAGCATTTACTGCGAAACCTGTTTCATTTTCAATCATAATTCAACGGCATGTAACACTGTGAATGAAAAAGGAGACAAACGTACTTATTGGAGGTGGTAAATAGATTAAATAAAAAATAAAATTAAAACTCGAGACGTGATTACGTTTGCAATGGTTCATATTTTTCGGTTACATTGGTTAGGTAAGGAAATGTAATTTGGTACATAAACATAAAAGATAAATTGTATAAAAATTCCACAAAGATTTGTACATGCATTTACTGCGATATGTTTTTCATTTCAATAATAATTCAGAGGCTCATAACACCGTGAATAAAAAGGTGATTACTGTATTTTATTGGAAATATAGATAGATTATATAATAATAATAATAATAATAATCTTCAGGCGTGAAGAGTTTTCCTGGGTTAATATTTTTTCGGTGATTAATGCTTTTATATATGTTTTCTGTGATATTTGAATAGTTCAACAAAGTGTGGTACAAAATCGTTCATTCAAACGAAAATGAATTTCAATAAGATTTCAAAAGATTACCACTAATCCCTTAACTATAATCCAATGTTTCGAAATATTTTTAAAACAGGGTAAATAGCGTTTTTTTAAAAATGTGCGATGGATGAAGAACATAGCTGGTAGGAGGCGGTACACTCTAATAGGTGAGAAATGTCTATGTGATTATGAAAGGTATTGTTAAGAAAAACATTCTTTCTTCGGGGATATGGTTCTATTTTGATTCCTAACCATTTTATAAATTTATTGGGAAGAAAATATATTTTTACATTTTTTAGACTTTCTCTTATAGTGGATATTTATATTGTTCCATTTTATGTACTATCTGAATTTGCTGACAGTAAATATATCAACGTTTACATTATACAAAAATTAGTCAAATATAGATTTCCAAATGATGACTTTTTTTCGGGCAAAACTGATACTATTCTTAAATAATTTTTTTTAGAAAACAAACCATAGGTTAATTAATTTTTTTTAATTTCTATCTTAAATGTTTTTTTTTAGTTATTGTTTTATTTAGAGGCTTAGGGTGCATGTCTTTAGTTTAGTTTTAATATTTTAACACAAATGTAAAAGCATAATCTGTCAAAGTTTGAATGATAGTTAATCTATTAACTTCAACCCCCTCAGGACGAGCGTCTTTTACAGAATTTTTAATCTTTTATCGCCGTTTTTTTCAAAATTTTTGCCTAATTGAATCGAGAAAATGCGTAGATTAAAAAATGCAAAATTTCCAATAAAATTTTATTGGTGAAAACAATCAAATATTCTGAGCATCTTATACTGCAAGTATACCGATCGATTATCCCCACTTAATCGTCGCGTCCGAGACATTCAAGAGCTGCAAGCTTCACGGCTTTTATTCCGAACTGTTTGATTCCCACCAGTTTTATAAAATAGTGTAATTGGTTTTATCTTAGTATCATTTTACTTGTCATTAAATAACCTCAGTATTTTTTTTTTTCAAAAAAGTGGTGACAATAATGAATTTGAATTTTTAAACCGTAACAGGGGTGCAAAAATCTAGGCGCCAGCAGGCAGTTTCTCACCACAAAATTTATTTCGTTTTTTTTCGTCTAATATTTCATGTAAAATTCCTGCTAGAATGCTATTAAATTTTGAGCGAAAAAAACTTTAAAATTTTAGTGGTGAGAGAATACTCTCTGGCGCCTAGATTTTTGCACCCCTGAACCGTAATTTAATGCGACCCTTAACCCTTTCCGGCGCAGGCAAATTCTGCTCATAAAATAAGAAATTGTTGATTGACACCGGAATTTAAAAACGACTTTTATAGAAATTAAGAATTCCCAAATTCACGCTTTCATTGTATAAGCGAAATTTCTATAAAATATTTTTGGTGCCGTTTGCAAGTTTGGAATTAAAATTAGATGTTGCCGGAGTGGTAACACTGAGCCGGAAAGGGTTAGGGGGTTCAAGTTTCTGAGATCTTGCTTGTGTGGCTACCTATAGAAAGTACAATACAGCTTTTTTCACTTCCGTTAAATTTGTTCTAATTACATTAATTTGTTTGAATTAATCATTTTTTATGTGTCCATGATGTGTCTTTCCGTGTTAAATCGATGATGCTCTATAACTTTGTAATCATTTTCTCTTATTTCTTTCAGTTTTCGAAATGAAAATTATAACTTCGCAGTTGTGCACCAGGTGGCACCGTACATGGTTTCATTTGTTAGCTCATGAGTTCTTTATTTCAGTTACACACCACTTTTATGAATATCTGTTCCGAAGTTAAAAGGGTGGCAAAAGACTAGTGGGCATATTGTATATTAAAATATCCGAACACCATAAGTTTTTCGTTTGTATTTTAATCTGTTTATCACTAAGAGTAAATGTGTTTGTCACAATTTAATTCACAAGAATATAAAGCATTGAATTATGACTGAAAATGATACAGATTTCGCTGTAAATGTGTTCATAAATCTTTTTTTTTCCTTATTTTTCTTTATTTTTCTTATTCATAAATCTTTATTTATTTATTTTTTTTTTATTTTTTTTTATTTATTTATTTATTTATTTATTTATTTTTTTGTAGAATTTTTCATTTTAGTGCAAATTACATTTCCTTCATATCTTTTTACAAGTTGCTGAATATTATTTATCAAAGAGAAAAGTTATAAAACATACAAGGGGAAAATGTAGATTTCCATCGGGATGCAAGGTACTTATATTTTAAATAATATACAGCCTTAAAAAAAATCGCTACTGATATTTTAAAGGAATAAAAGTTAAAGCTCCATATGACTTACTGTTATTTATTCGAGCATTTCGAAAGAAAATGTAAGAAGAAATATATATGTGATAGCTTAAGTTTTTTCGATTTAATCTAACCATCGTATGGTATTTGAAATTGTGAAATATAACTAAGATTATTGAAATATTTTATTCATTGTTAAAAATCTATAAACAAAATGTAGCAATTACAATACTTTTATTAAGTATTGGAGTTAATTTGTTTTATATCCAAATATTATAAATTTAAACTCGAATCTTTTCTGTGGTTGTTGTTTATTTTTAGATGGTTTTATTAGATTTACGCAAATAACTAATTTCGATTGATGTAAATTAACGTTGCCCTAAATGCATTTTTTTCTATTAAGTAAAATTTAAAATTTAAAATCACGCAATAATCTTCTTAAGAACATTATTAATATTATGGTTCCTGTCAATTAAAGCACAAAAAATGTTTCAAAGTCTTTTTACTACCATCTTTGCTAACTTTCTTTCAATTTTATCAGTATATATATTTTTAAATGATACGAGTGGAATTCATTTTTTAAAGACATTGCAAAAACTTCCATTTTCATAGTTGTCTTATTAGCAGTTATTTTTGTTCTTTTAATTATTATTTTTTTACTTATTTTCATAATTCGAATACAAAGCTATGAGCATAAAAATTTGAAATTGGTTGACAGTTGGTTACCAGCTTTAATATAAATATTTCGTTTTAAACAACGATTTGTGACAATTTGACATTTTTTTCTAGAATTTAGTAAGGAATCTGGTAATTTGGCAATTACAACGAGTTACTAGTACACAAAATTATCTGTTGAACAATTTGTTTATGTTGTACTTAATTTTTTTTACTTAACCCTTAAATGCATAATGTATTATTTTCGATACCATAAGTGTTCCCGATTTATTGGGGGTTTTATTCACATATTCCGTATTCTCACTAGAAATTTAAAAGAGCAATTTTCACTTTACTTAATGACAGACCATTCGTAATTAAATAAAGAAAAACTTACTATTTAGATTTTTCTGGTATGAATGCGTTCTATCCTATGCATTTAAAGGTTAAGCAAATTTTGAAGAACTACACTACAGTTTGTAAAAAGCAATGCATTCTTCCAGTTCAGTCAGGTTTCTTTTGTAGAGTTTCAAGAGTGTATGTTTTCTGAGAATTTGACAAAAATCAAAAGAATTTAGTTTAGAACTTGGCATTTTAAATCGGTGTATTATCAGTCCAGAAATTACTTACTGTGCATTTTGTTTTATTTAGGCACATATTTAGATTTATTTACCTTTATAAAGCTTTTTTAAAAAATTGCACAAGTATGAATAATAATTATACTATATGGATTTTAAAATTTCATCAAGATCGTTACTGTGCATAATCTTTAAAATATAACAGGCTATATAGTTTATAAAAAAATAATATTAACCTAAATCCATAAAAAATTGAAAAAATGAAAATAAATAAATGATATTATTGATTTAAAATAATGTGTTTTTTACATTCATATATTATTTATATATAATATACACAAATCGAAACGTATAAACATATCACAAATCGAAAATTATCTAGTATGACGTCTTGAATGGATAAAGAAAAATATATATTATCTAGTTATTGCTTTTGTTTTAAACAATCTTATTTGTACTTATATAAAAAGAAAATAACCGCATATTTTATTATTGGAAATAAGAAGATTGCGATGTTGATATCTTTTAATATAAAGTTTTATTTCATATGGAATTTTG
The DNA here is from genome assembly GCA_964019185.1 of Maratus speculifer. Taxonomy (NCBI): domain Eukaryota; kingdom Metazoa; phylum Arthropoda; class Arachnida; order Araneae; family Salticidae; genus Maratus; species Maratus speculifer. The sequence continues at coordinate 347,988,539 of OZ025295.1, forward strand.
TAGAGGTACTTTTCTTGAAGTAGATGTAATAGATGTCCTTTTTCTGTTGCTATAAAAAGTGTAAGAAACAATTTAAATGTACTAATACCAGTTAATTTTTGTGTTTCCATAAATTAAAAGTGTAATTATTTTTATATGGCACAGAAAGCTTTCCTTTTTAATTTTAAAATTCAGTAGAAAGAATGTTTATACGTTATAAAGCAAAATTATTTTTCTTTCTTTTTTTTTCTAAATTTACCAAAAATAAATAACTAGGGTAAAGTCGTTATCTATATAAGCGGACTAACAAAATTTATATAGCTTTTAGATGATGTTTATAATGTTATGATAAAGGATTAGTTTTACGGCTATAATCTGATCTCGAAAATTAGTTTGAATTTAAAATAAATAAATAATGCATTGGGATGGAGGTGGTTTTTGTAGATGATGGAGAGATTTTTACATACCTAAAAATAATTTGTAATAATTATATTGCTTCCTTAGTACCTTTGATTTCTCTCCGATATTTCTCTCCCCAAAATTGTGCATCAATTTGATCAACCAATTTTTTTTATTTTATAATAATTATAATTAAATCTGTTAGTGATCGTATTATGTTTCTAGGATCTGATCAGGGAAAAGAATACTTTCTGCAGCTTAGAATAAGAATAATAATCCTAATATAAATGATAACATTCCTTACAAAATACTTCCAATTAAAATTTCTTACAAAAAAAATATTCTCATCCAAAAAAAATTAGATTAATTTATGCGTTGTGTTTTTTTTGATGCTATCAGATCCCTATGAAACGTTGATCAGCATGCACCTAGAGTAATTTCGACACATACTCCATAAATTAATACCATGCTTTGTCATTTATAAAACAAAAACATTTATTTGTACAACACAGAACACACATAATACACTAAATATATACATGCACATAAATAAATGCAAAGATACAAAATAATCAAATCAAAAATCTATTCATTTTTTTGTAGCTGCTGGCATTACTGCATAATTACATTTTATGCTTTGTAACACAATATTTTCAACCTTGAAAATTGCTTTCATAAATTTATGAGTTATCATCACCATAATGAATTAATCTGCGGGACAATTGGCGTGCAAGTGTTTCATTCTTATTTAATTGTTTTTATCATACTCTATAGTTGTGGGCAAAAGAAGGGGGAATAATTCGGTAAAAAGCATACCTTCTCTAAAGTTGCTGACATCATAGGCAAATGCATATCCAGACACATGAGTAGAAGTCCGGCACACTTTCGTGGCTCATATTGGCGAAGATTATCACTCGAGCACACTTGGTAGACTGACTGACTGACTGACTCTTATTTCAAAAATTCTAGAATCAAATGTATACTAATTATTCTGTAGTCGAATATCCTTCGACCATTCACAGTTTTCTTTTTAACATATTTTTTTTCCCTTCCAGTCTCATTGGCTGTCCTTAAATTGACTATTAACTTGAACGCCCCCTAATTTTAATTTTCTAGGGGCTTCTACAGGCCTAGTCGTCAGAATGTCTATGTTGTTGATAATTACTACCACACACGGAGATGAGATTTCCCCTTTTGCCCTGTCGTAAATATACAATAATGAAAATGTCTCTGTTTTGTCATTTATTTATGGGCGTCCGTCACAGTCTTATTGCCGCTATAAATTTCTTGTCTGAGTTGTAAATCCACTGTCCTCTGTTCCTTTCTTTTTTTTATAATTTATTTCCAATAGTTCGTTTTCTTTACAGAATTGTCTGGTTTGAGTGATGTGGGGGTTTTACACCCATCATCTATCCCCTGGGTCAAAAAAAAAAATGAGGTCTGTAGACATCATTTTTGTGCACACCACACTGCCGCAACTGTTGTATCCATATTCATTGGAATTTTGATTCATTTCTGGTGAACACTTCCAAGGTCCGATTATCTTCACTTCTGTGTATTATTTCCCCATGCCCAAATTTTGATACAATAATTAAATTAATCCATTAAAATGCCAAATCATGCAATCAAAGCCAAGTATAAATTTGGAATATTTTTTTTTTTTTTTACACTAAGGAAGAAAAAAAAATAACATGTGAAAGCTCCGAAAAATCTAAACCTGAATTTGAGATGTATTGGCACATTTTTTTGTTTATTTTAAATGCATCATATTTTCAACACATAAAGTAGAATATGTAATAACCAAAACAAAACAAAAAGGATAACACAAATTCATAGCAACACCAATGTTATTAGCATAACATATCTGGATTAGTATCGAAATAGTAAAATATATATACAATGTTGAGAAACCCTTTTTTATGTACATCATATGAAATATCTAAAAAAAAAACAAATATACCATGTTTTGTATAGTCTACATTTCACAAGATTATTAACACAAATCATAGCTGAATGTTACAAATTTGAATTATGTTAAGTGTTGATAAAATGGGTAATGTTATATACACATTCCTCATCATTCTCGTGGAGGAGGTATAGAGGACATCGCTGCAGACACATGTGCTCAAAGCATACCTTATTGCTCTTCACACGAGAAGCGAACGTTTTCTTAAATGAGAAAAAGAGGAAAAAAAAAACGAGCTAGCGCGAAAAAGAACGCATCCTATCAGTAGCGCGCATTTTGATTGACAGGTGCTAATGACGTGTTTAGTACCTCACACCCTGAAAACGTAATGGATAAGCTTTCCTGGAAAACAAGTCCGATAAGCCACCCCGCTATAGAGGAAAACTTGTTTGTAACGGGAATAGCGAATGTTATGGTCTTTGCAAGCCACACAGGTATGTTATTTTCTCGTATTTTTGTCTTAAAAATTATATTTCTTCTTTGCATATTTGCATTTTTGAAGGCTCTATGGTCAGATTGTGGTCAATGAGAGTCTGTAGAACTTGCTCTAAAATTTGTAGCATTTCTTGGATTGTATTGGTACCAATTACCACATCATCCATGAAGTATGCCACTTGGGACTTGTTGAAATGTCCCAGCACTTTATCAATTAATTCTGCGAAATAAGCGCTGCTGTTCTTTGTCCCAAAAGCGAGCCTTAAAGGGTTAAATTTTCCTTCCTCAGTAATAAATGCTAGTTTTTGCCTATCCTGTGGCCTTAAATTTATCTGAAAAAAAGCACTATGGAGATCTAACACCGTGTAGTACCTTTTTCCGCTGATCGAGTACAGAATTTCTTTAATATCCGGTATGGGAAAGCTGTATGTGTGTAGAATTTGATTTAATAACCGATAATCTATAGCCATTCTATATTTGGTTTCATTTTTCTTTTCTTTATTACTTTGTTTCTTTTTAACAAAAATTACTGGAAACGCATAATTTGAGTCTGATTTTTCAATAATCTTTGCTCTTAGTAAGTTCCGTATCTCTGTTTTCGCATATTGTCTGACTGTTTGAGGTAGTTTATAAGGTTTGGTTTGTATCGGGTAGTCATGACTTAAATTAAATTTTGGTATAACTAAAGATGTTTGACCTAAAGTATCATATGACTTTGAAAATGCATGCGCTTTTCTCATGAGTATGTTTTTTAATTTTTCTCTTAGGTCTTCGGGTAAATGTGTTAAATCAAAGTCTGTCTCTCTTAACTCTGCTTCTCTTAATTTTCTGATCTCTTCGATATTTAAGCTATTTAATTCGTAAATTGTTCCTTGTTCAATGTCATCGGATTTTGTATCCTGTTTAAAATCTATATCTTTTGTTATTCTGCCTACATTTATCCCTTTATTCAACTTTATTCTTTTGTCAGTGTTATTTGCTATTATGACATGAATTCTACTATTTTGTTGCACTTCATGCAATGAAGTTTGAAATGTGAATTTCGAGTCGTCTCTCAAGGGTTCTAATAATATTACCTCCTGTTCTGCTATGTCATCATGACACTGTAAATTAACTATTTTTTTTGAATTTGCATTTATAAAAATTGTTGCTATGGTCTTAGCATACATATTTTTTTGCTTAGTGATGGACTGTGTCTTTTTCTTGTTATCATTATTCTTTTCTTTTACGTAAGACCCTGCTGGATTGTTTTCTTGCCTATCCTTGTCTTCTGTTTCTGAAGTTAGATTATTAACTTGTATCCCTGTTTCCTTTTCTGGAATATTCAGTTTAATTTTTATATTTTTGAAAATAAGTGTTTTTTCTTTGAAATTCAAAATCATATTATTATCCCTTAAATAATCGTATCCCAAAAGCATTTGGTATTCTCGACCGAAATCTTTATTTGTGATGTAAAATGTACCTGTTGTGAAACTGCCCTTTACTCTGAAAACCAGTCTAATACACTGTTTAAAATAAATTTTTGAATTCGTTAAAGTTTGTATTTGTATTTGATTTCCTAGATATTTAAATTTTACATTATTTTCCTTTAATTTATCAAAAATAATGGGCGAAAGCAATGAGACCGCCGCACCACTGTCACATAACGCTTTAAATTTGATGTTATTTATCTCTAGGTCTATGATGGGTAACTGATTTTCTCCTTCATTTCTAACACTGGCAATAAATCTGTTTATTTTGCGACACCCTTTAAACTGAGACTCACCTGTGTCGCTAAAATACTGTTGTTTATTTTCAGCGAGCCTCTGATTTAGTTTTCCGACCTTTGTTTTTCGTGTCGTTTTTTGTTATTGAATGAACCTCTTTTGGAATGGCCTCTGTGTTTATTTTCCCTTTTGCTATTTTGTTCATTATAATTTTCCTCTTGCTCATCTGTCTGGGATTTATTAAAATTGTTATGATAGCCACCTCTTCCACGACCTCTTGAAGGCTGTGCGAACCCCTGTGCTCCTGTATTATAGTAATATTCCTGTGGATACATATAATTGTATATGGGGGGAGGGGGGGTAGAAAAGTGAGGTGCTACATAGCCATAGTTCCAATTGCTAAAATTATTGTTACCATTATGTCCCTGATACCCCATATTTTGGAATCCTTGTTGCTGTTTATAGTTATTTCTGTAGCCTCTTGTGCGTGAGACCTGCGACCCTCTATTAATTTGAAATCTGTTAATATTCGTAGCCGCGTTATCATTACTATATTTTTGTCTGAACCAACAATCTTTTGTCTCATGGTTTTCTTTCCCGCATACCTCACAGCATGTTTTTTCTCTCTCCGATCTATTATTTAATTTCAATTTAAGGTTGTTTATTTCGGTGACGAGTGTCTGAATTTGCTCTGCACTGTCTGCACTTAATTTATTTAATTTTCCCAATATTTCATTCTCCTTATTAACGGTAATGCTATTTATTTCGGGAATATTTGCTTGATTGTAAGCCTCTTCCAATCTTAGTGCGGACTTGCATGCTGCCTCAAAATTTTCAGGTGCATTTTTTCTCACTTCTAAACTAATATCTGCGCGGATTGCATCCAGGAATCTAGCCAATTTCATTTGGTCTAAAAATTTTGCGTTGCTGATATCCTCTAATTTTTGACCACTTTTTTTTATATATAAATTTGCCGTAGCATTAAATTCATTTATAAAATTAGCTAATGTTTGATCGGGTTTCTGCTTTAGACTGAAAAATAAATTCTGAGCACCCCCGAAATTACATTTAACGGAAAATAATTCCCTTAACTTCTCCTTGAATTTTCCTATGTCTGCTTCTAAAAATAATGATTCATCCTGCATGAGAGTTTCCCTTGCCGATCCTATGATCTTGGCTTTCAAAATTATTAATTTGTGTTCATCGCTATATTTCGTTTTGTCAATTAAATTATCAAATTGTAGTAGGAAATAATTGATATTAGTTTCTTTTTTACCATCAAACGGATAAATTAATCCTACTAAATGCTCTGCGTTAGGAGTTGCCATATTTCCGATCCCAGAAATTTTTGATCCCGAATTCTTTGTTTTTTTTCTTTGTTTATCGTTTTTGTTCTCTCCCGAAATTTCTTCGTTTTTATTTAATAATATTTTTAATTGCCTTCTTGTTTTAACGCCACTTAAACGCGTGCTATTTCTGAGAGATTTCCTCGTACCTCCTTTAGTCATAAACTCAATTATCCTTAATTTTTTAAATAATAAAACTACAATGATTTAATTAAAATAACCAATTTGATATAAATATATCCACATATCTTATTATTATTATTTTTTAATTTATACAGCTTTATCCATCTGTACTCAACATAAAATATCAGAATATTTGATGAATTTTAGAATAAAATCCTTTCTATCATAAGACACATAAATACATAAAATTAAATAACAACCTTTCTTTTTTTTTTTTTTCAATAGTGTAAACATATATATATATACACTTTTTTTTTTTTTGAAAAATGTGCCAATTATCTCAAACAAAAATACACTTGCATGCCAATGTCTCGGTTTAGTATCATATTCATAAAATTTATTATGTGAAAAAACAAATTTTTATTTATTTTATTATTTTACGTATATATACCAATTTTAACAACCACTCCTATTTTCTTATAATCAAAAGAGAATCTATCTTATCTCCAATCTAATTATCTCCTTTAACATGTATATTTGTCAGAATCATTCATTCATTTCATTATCATTTTTTTTTTTTTTCACAAAAGGAATTCAAGTAATCCCAAAATTAATTTTTTTTTCTTAAAAAAAATTCAAATAATCACAATATTAATTAAATATTTACTTCTAATATGGCAGTAATAATATTTAAATTGGAACTAATTAATTTCTTGAAAAATAATTTGGTTCTTTAAAGTACTCAAATTAAAAGAAATTACAATACTACTGTATTATTAAAGTACTAAAATCAACCAAGTTCGTTCTTTTAATCATTTAAATTAAATACATAAAAATAAATAATTAAGGAACTGGTATCACGGCAACCAATTTTTTGGGGGTTGAGATGATGGAGAGATTTTTACATACCTAAAAATAATTTGTAATAATTATATTGCTTCCTTAGTACCTTTGATTTCTCTCCGATATTTCTCTCCCCAAAATTGTGCATCAATTTGATCAACCAATTTTTTTTATTTTATAATAATTATAATTAAATCTGTTAGTGATCGTATTATGTTTCTAGGATCTGATCAGGGAAAAGAATACTTTCTGCAGCTTAGAATAAGAATAATAATCCTAATATAAATGATAACCTTCCTTACAAAATACTTCCAATTAAAATTTCTTACAAAAAAAATATTCTCATCCAAAAAAAATTAGATTAATTTATGCGTTGTGTTTTTTTTTATGCTATCAGATCCCTATGAAACGTTGATCAGCATGCACCTAGAGTAATTTCGACACATACTCCATAAATTAATACCATGCTTTGTCATTTATAAAACAAAAACATTTATTTGTACAACACAGAACACACATAATACACTAAATATATACATGCACATAAATAAATGCAAAGATACAAAATAATCAAATCAAAAATCTATTCATTTTTTTGTAGCTGCTGGCATTACTGCATAATTACATTTTATGCTTTGTAACACAATATTTTCAACCTTGAAAATTGCTTTCATAAATTTATGAGTTATCATCACCATAATGAATTAATCTGCGGGACAATTGGCGTGCAAGTGTTTCATTCTTATTTAATTGTTTTTATCATACTCTATAGTTGTGGGCAAAAGAAGGGGGAATAATTCGGTAAAAAGCATACCTTCTCTAAAGTTGCTGACATCATAGGCAAATGCATATCCAGACACATGAGTAGAAGTCCGGCACACTTTCGTGGCTCATATTGGCGAAGATTATCACTCGAGCACACTTGGTAGACTGACTGACTGACTGACTCTTATTTCAAAAATTCTAGAATCAAATGTATACTAATTATTCTGTAGTCGAATATCCTTCGACCATTCACAGTTTTCTTTTTAACATATTTTTTTCCCCTTCCAGTCTCATTGGCTGTCCTTAAATTGACTATTAACTTGAACGCCCCCTAATTTTAATTTTCTAGGGGCTTCTACAGGCCTAGTCGTCAGAATGTCTATGTTGTTGATAATTACTACCACACACGGAGATGAGATTTCCCCTTTTGCCCTGTCGTAAATATACAATAATGAAAATGTCTCTGTTTTGTCATTTATTTATGGGCGTCCGTCACAGTCTTATTGCCGCTATAAATTTCTTGTCTGAGTTGTAAATCCACTGTCCTCTGTTCCTTTCTTTTTTTTATAATTTATTTCCAATAGTTCGTTTTCTTTACAGAATTGTCTGGTTTGAGTGATGTGGGGGTTTTACACCCATCAGTAGAGAATTTAGAATAATAATATTATTATAATGAAGTGAGTGAAAACATGAAAAAAACTTTTAATAAAAAAGAAAAATAACCATTTTCCAAAACACATTTTACATAATTCTATTAAGTTGCCTATTATTAGAAAATCCAAAAGAAAATTACAAATTGTAAAAACAATGTTGTATTAATTGGATTTTATTTAAAAATTCAATCTTAAATTTTCATCGCTTAGTTGCTCTTTTTATGATTCATGTAAATACAAAGAATTACAAATTAATTTAAGTCATTAACTCCATAAAATTAAAATCGGATAAAAAGACGAAAATAATGAAAATACAAAGTATCAAAAGCTGTCCCAATGGATGAGTTTTACTTTAAAAATCAGTTTTATTCATTTTTATTTTTTTATTGATTATTTCTTCTTTTTGCGAATTTCAATTTATTTTCATCTTCAATTTATTTTTCACGTTCTGCCAAAATACGGCGGTGTAAAATATCAACTTCATAGACTTTAAAGTCAGTTTTTTTTTTCGAGACAAAGGGATAAAGTTACTTAAAAATGTTTTATACGCAACATTTTAAAAAAGAAATCGAGTAATAAATAGGATATTTAAATGTCAATTGCACCATTTTTTTTTCTCAAATAGAAGTAGACAGGTTCGAGTTACATGAATAGAAAAAAAAAGAATTCTTTCTTCGAAGAAAGAAAAAAGAAAAATCTTTTTTTTTTTTTTTTTTTTTTTTTTTTTTTGTCCTTGTTAGCAATAAAAACATAACTATCTGAATAACTGAAGAACAGTGATTTTAAAATCAATCAAAAGGATTTCCCAGTAATGTTTTTTAAATGATACAGTGACATATCAGTAAAGATAAAAATCTAAATAATTTATTTTAAGGTTTGCTAAAGATTCTATTTTGTAGTAAGTTAAATGCATAAAATATTTAATTTTATAAACTATAAGATGAATTTTAGTAACTAATTATTTTTAAACGCTACCGATAATGGAATGGGAAATATTGAAATGGAATGGAATTTGTAGGTTTCAGAAATGGAGTATTTAAATAATTTTATTTTATTGGATATGAGTTATGCGTTGACGTGTTTTATTTTATATATCTATAAACCCCCAAAACTTTTGAGAAAAACATATGATGTATGTAATTTTATTTCATTATGTTTATCTCTCATATGAGAATTACTTTAGCAAAACATGCAAGCATTTCGTGTAGTGCGTTATCATTTTCGTATGTAAATGATTACTCCAAAATAAACCATTAAGATGTCGATTTATTTTAGTAGATAGTTAACCTTCCTACCCTGAATGGGTCTAATCGACCCATAGCTAAAATTCTTTTTTTACGAATCGAACCAGAAATTTTTTCATAAAGAAAGTTAAATAATTGATTCAGAACAACAAGCGAACAAGCTAGTAGCGTCATGGATTTCCTAGTTGCTGAGCAACTTAACATCCAGAATATCAGGATACTGTGATTTTCAATGCAATGGCAGCCATAAAGATGTTTAGACGCGGCTGGTTGCCACAGAAAGAAGAGTATAGGAAAAAGGATACATAAAGAATTTTTAATATAACTAAGTACAAAAAAAGGAAAAAAAAAAGAAAAAAAAAAGAATGAATAAAGTCAATTAAATATATTAAAATGTTTTAAATAACAATTCCGGTGTAAAATGTTTTTATCAAGATTGAGTAAAATTTGAACAGGGTAGGAAGGTTAATACGAAGAAATGCAATAGTCGTCTTATAAGTAATACTGCATACATTTTCTAATATGTTTGGTTAAAAAGAAAAAAAATATTTCAATGTTTTTTTCTTTTTTTCTGTAAAAAGTCTTTTTCATTAGTCAGATATAAATAACCAAATGTTTTAACTGTAAAATATGACACACCGACTACGATTGCAGATAAGAAAACAGCCAAATGTTATTTTTGACTTTCCAATCCTACTTCGCTTACAAACATACATTTATGTTGTAAAATAATTACTACATAACTGTTCTGGTGTAAAAGCGAAAAATAAAAATTGTTTAGACATCGCCGATTTATCACATAAGAATAAATAGGCTTGTTTAACGGATCGAAAAAGACTTTTTTGTTATTGTTTAATGATAAAATCATGTATGTGTCTCAAAAAAGAATGCGTTAAAACAGCGACTTCAAAATCAATAAAAAGTATTCTTTGAAATTGCTATTTCATCAGACTGATACCAGAAAAAGGATATCTCCGTCAAGAATTGTTGAATTACAGTTGCGCAAATCATTCTCATTAAAAAAATAAAATAATTATAAAAATAAAACAAAACCTGCACAGTGACACCATGTTGACGACATTATGGTTTTAGACTAAAGAAATTCGACCCAAATTCTCTTATTTGCCGGTACTTCAAGAATTTGGCTAACAGAGCCTTTTAGTATTTTCAGAAGTCGGTATTTTGTAATAGACTAAATGAAAAAACAAATTGAAAGTCACATCTTTATATGATGATGTTTAGTATGGAAATATTTTTAAACCGACATCATAAAACAAATAACTAAAATATCGCGGGACTTGTTTTGATTATGGTTTTATCACTTAATTTCGAAGAAACTCAAAAATGCTCAAAAATTCTAACTGTTACAAACAATGCATTGAGTTACAGGTTTACGCCAGTGTAAAGTTAAGAGGGGGAGTACACTAACAAAAAATAAATAAATAAAAACTATATTTTATTTATTTTTTTCATTTTCTGATAGCTTTTAGAGTTCCGAATCCATTTATTTTAAAATTCGAAGTTATTTTAAAAGTTACAATAACAAAAATGACGGAGTAATTAGCTGCTAGTAAAATGACTGCCGTGAGCAATCATTTTGACCGCTACGGTATGAATATGTTTCGGTTTAACATTAGAACGCTGGGAAATTATACTCAAGTTTTATAAAATGAATTTAAAGCCAGAAAAATAATTTGAAATTATTTAGTTTATTTGTTTAGCTAATTGCATTGCGACTTATATATAACATATTTTTTGAAGATTTTTCTGGCTCCAATCGACAATTAGTGCCGTGATCGGTGTCGAATTGACACCTTCCCAGCGTTCTAGTGTTAAACTAAAAATTACATTAGAAAATAAGTTTAAAAGGTACGAAGAAAAAAACATTAAATAAAATAGTTAAACTATTTTAAATCAAAATTATGTCGTGAAATAAAATTTCCGGCCTTTCTTAATGTTAAAACCATTTTTTTTCGTAGGGCCGAGCTGATTTTTTTTTTGTTTGTTTGTTTAAGAGGTTTAATTTTCATAAATAGATTACATCAAGGGTGCAAAAATCTAGGCGCCAGAGGGTAGTCTCTCACCACTAAAATTTTAAAGTTTTCTTCGCTCAAAATTTAATAGCATTCTAGCAGGAATTTAACACGAAATATTAGACGAAGAAAAACAAAATAAATTTTATGGTGAGAAACTGCCTGCTGGCGCCTAGATTTTTGCACCCCTGGTTTACATTGTTATTAAATTCACAAAAAAACATTAACTCACAAAAATTCACATTATTCGAGTTTGAACTGGTGTCCCATCCCGCAGATGCAGTTCATTGCCCATTGAACTAAATATTATCCAATAATGACGTTTTATATAATATATTCACTTCCTAATTATGTTATATTCGTTGAATAAAAAAACATGTTACCAAGGAGAGTTATCAAATATACTTTTCACATCGGTTAAATATAGATATATCAATGTAGAGCTATATACTACGCCAATATTTTGATCAGTAAGATATAATCAATGCCTATAATACTGGCCGGTTATTGTTTTTTTATGATACATAATTAGATTAAATTAATGGTATCAAGGAGAATTTTCGTAAAACGCACTTTTAATATTGACATATTATAACCATCCCAATTTAAAGCTACATACCTCGCCAATACGTGCAATACAAATTTATAATCAATACACACACTATTGGCCGAATACGTTTTTAAAGATATATGTTTTTAAATAAAAATCAGAATATATATATAAAAAAAAATACAGAAAAGATAACTTTCATATTGATAAAATAAAATATTCAAATGTAGATCTGTGTACCATTGCCAATATTAAGATATAATCAATAAGTATAATATTGGCTCAATATTGCTTTCGTAAAGCAAAAAGACAATTATTAAATTCAAAAATCAAAATAGAAAGAACGAACTTATCACTTTTTTTTAAACGTCGATTTTATAAACAGCTTTTTAAAATATAAATTCTGATATAAAGAGGATTTTAAATGTCAATCACAGCAACTTTCCCCCACACAAGAGTAAGCAGGTCGAGTTATCTGAACCGAAAAAAAGAAAACATTTTTGTAGTACTCGTTAGTGATAAAAACATAGTACATCGGTGAAAAGAGGAAGTGCTAATGCAGTGATTTTAAAACCATTTGAAAAGATTCTTCTGTAATGTTTTTTTAACGATGTAGTGACATATCAATAGCAATAAAATTCTAAACAATTTATTTTAATGTTTTCGTGAGGTTGGGTTGATAATGATTGTGTAAAGAATACAAATAAATGCTAGGAATTATAAAAACTTTAATAACAAAATATTTTTAAACGATACAGATAATATGAATGCAAAATATTAAAATTAAATGAAACTCTTAAGTTTTACAGATGGATTTTTTTAAAAATTTTATTTTATCTGATTAGATTAAATTGTGGATTTATATGCATCTATTACTTTTTAAGAAGTTCATAGCTCAGAAAATCTCCAAACCTCCCGACAGAAATTTATAAGTAGAATTAGGTGCGTTCGTAATTATCTAAATACGTACCACATATGTTTCTCGTTCAGTCGGTCTGTTTGTCTGTAATAGAGCGAAATACTACTAAAGCGAAATACTACTAAACCTAATCGTTCGAAATTGAAAATGCATAATTATAGCATAATTTTGTCGGTTTATTTTAAATTTTTGAAAATAATGTGTAGTTTAATTACAGGGACAGTCAAAAGTATTCCGTTACATTACCTTCGACGGGAAAAAATAATTTCAAATGCGTTTTAATGATGTTACACTTTTTCGAACATTATAAAATCAATATGAATCCATGAAAATTGTACTAAAATATGCATTCTGTAGAATCTGTGGTTCAAGACATACATGTTATTAATTTACAGGACCGCACAAAACTATTCCATTGAATAATGGTATGGGGGGAGATGTTGTTTTGTGCGCGTTTTATTTATATTAAACTAGTTCACTTTTTATTAAATTGATACACGTTGTTTAGGTTAACGGAAGTTCCTTCCTGTATAATAGAAAACAGATAGTATTTACATGGATACAATATTTTGGGAACTATACTGTATCCGAGGTACTGCAAACTGTAACATTAAGGTCTGAATATTTTTAAAACATCGTTATAGTATGAACGGACCTCACTTGCTACATTTGGTGTGCAATTTCCCTGCAATTAAATTGTTCATCAAAATTTTATTGTATTGCCATTGACACAAAAATATGTATTATTTTTGCCCATCAATAAACAACCGAATGACGGAGCTACATATCATGCTACATTGCAAAAACCAACCACGATACAGTAAAAGCAAATACATACAAGGCATATAATGTTTTTTTCTAAATGCTACAGTAAATTATTAACTTCACAAAAGAAATTTTGTTTTTCAAAAGAAGATAACATAAACACACTTTTAAAAACTTTGGTTTTATTTATGCATTTTCGAAAAAGATATCCGGAAATAATGAGGATTTTAAATGTCAATCTCACCAACTTTTCTTTGCATGAGAGGTCGGATTATCTGAAGCAAAAAGCGAAAAGATTTTGAAGTATTCTTTAGAATAAAAAACATAAATATCTGAAAAAAACGTTTTTTGAATCTAGAGATTTTAAAAACCATTCTAAAGTATTTTATGAAACAGTTTTTTTTAATGATGCAGTGACATATGAATAAAGATAAAAATTCGATTTGCTTACATTAACGTTTATAAGAAATTCAGTTTTATAGTAAATTAACTGGATAAAAAATCTAAACTACTCACTTTATACTTTTCACAAGAATAGCATTTAGAATACATTAAATAGATAAAAAATTGTATTTCAACAGTTTATACGAAATTCTTTAGTGAAGAGTTATTTTCGACAATTGAAGGCATATCAAATGCACAATTCCTAGGATATACGGAATTTTGTGGAGATTGGGATGTTCAAGACATGTCTTAAGGGATAAATCCAAGTAAATTATTTTAACCCTTAAGTGCATACTGTATCATTTTCGATACCATAAGTGTTCCCGATTTATTGGGGGGTTTATTCACATATTCCGTATTCTACCAGAAGATTAAAAGAGCAATTTTCACTTAATGACAGACCATTCGTAATTAAATAAAGAAAAAATTACTATTTAGATTTTTCTGGTATGAATTCTGATTCTTTGAATTGTGCATTTTTTGGAACGCGTTCTATCCTATGCATTTAAGGGTTAATGCTTATAGAAGAGAGTGTAGACAGGTTATCCGAATAGAGAATACATTTTACAAAATGGCTTGCAGCATTAAGCAACTTGCGTTTTAAAAATGGCTTGCAGCGGAAAAGAGCGAAATGTACAAAAGAATGAAAACGTAAATATCATTTGAAGAGTACATTAATAATAAAAAATTAATATACATACATACATATATTTGTTTTGCAATGCATAGCTGCCAACTTTTATGCATTTTTGCCACCTCTAAAATTTTAGAGAGATTTTTTATTTGCTTAATCATGAAATTTCGACGATTAAATAAGACAATATTTACTATAAAATTTTTGTGCTTGGAAATATGCGTAAGAGTTGGCAGCTATGGCAATGCAAAGAAGTAGAAACAAAATTCCTAAGAAAATTTAAAAAATAAATTACTTTTAGAATCCTCATGAATCATCAAATTTTAGGCAGGAAAAAGTAAAATTTAATTTTTTTTTCGTCATTCAATCTGTTTCGCTGTTCAGTATTTGTTAATATAAATTTATAACTAAAGTAAAAAAAAAAAGTTTATAAATAAAACATGGGGTTAGAAAAGGATAGAGTGTTAGATCAAGGTCACAAGTAAACTCAAACAGTTTTAGATAAACGCATGCACGATATGTTATTTGCATGCTTACTACAGTGCCACCTACACAAAATGGAGATTCCTGAGTGTAACGCGTTATTTCTTAGCTTAAGATTTAAAAACATGTTAGACGCAGGCATTTTTCTGTTGGGTCTTTATAAAAGAACTTGTCTACATTCCACCACTACTTAATGATTTGCTAGAATTCAAATACAGAATTTATGAGTCTGTTCCTTTCATTACTACATTTTTGCAATCGAAGTGTGAAAATTAGGCTTTAGATTGGATATTGGATGAGTGCCGTATAACTACAAATGCAGGTATTGAAACGTGTTTAACCCTTAAATGCATATTGTATCATTTTCAATACCATAAGTGTTCCTGATTTATTGGGGGTTTTATTCACAAAACGTATTCTCACCAGAAATTTAAAAGAGCAATTTTCACTTTATTTAATGACAGACCATTCGTAATTAAATAAAGAAGAAGTTACTATTCAGATTTTTCTGGTATGAATTCTGATTCTTTGAATTGCGCATTTTCTGGAACGCGTTCTATCCTATGCATTTAAGGGTTAAATTATTTTCAATTTCATGTATGATTTTTTAGTAAATAGTCTAAATTAAACTGTTAAAATATAAACCTGCTCTTAAAAATGGTTGATTCGAAGAAAACCACAAGGTTTATAATGAAATTGTTCGTGCGTCATTCGGTAATCTGAATAACTGTTTTAAACGTTAACCCCCTTAACTGGTTTGCATATTTCACCATTTAAAGCTTTTTGGCACCTCTGTTATTTTGAACCCGGGAGAACGCGCGCTTACCCATGGTATGAATGGTTTTAACTTTGTCACCAATAAAATCAAATTATAACAGTCACATTATTTAGATCGAGACAATTCTTACATATTTTGCGATAAAATAAGTTCAAGATTACTTTTAAAAGATAAGTGGTTATAATTGCAAAAATCATACGCACTCAGGGTCAAAAAGACCCCTCTCGAGTACCGGCGTTTATAAATACATTTACAGTGAAATGTATACCAAATTTTGAGTCATAATTCAGTGTTTTATATTTCTGTGAATGAAATCGTGACAAACACAGTCTTATAGCGGAAAATAGATTAACTCCTTAACTGGTTTGCCTGAACGCCGTTCGGACAAGACGAATTTGCTTATTGCATCATTTAAAGCTTTTTTGCACTACTATTATTTTTAAGAAAATGTCCATACTATTGAAATGCGGATATGTTTAGACTAAATTTTATGAATATTTTATTTAAATAATAGTGGTGTGAGTCCGCTATTTTAATTTATTGAACGGAAAAAAATTAACCAGTTAAGGGGTTAGTGGCATTTTTTTTCGTCCCTGAAAGATTTTATATTCAAACCGAAGTTTGTTATATTACTTCAACTGATCTCTTATATTTTTATTATTTTGTTCTTAAAACAGTTCTTTGTAAGTCGCTGAAACAGCGCTTCTAATGGTAACATTTTTATATTCTATCTACTGCAAATTTTGAATACGAGTGTAAAAGAAATTTAATGAAAAAATATATATAAAAAAAATGGTTCAAACATAATATTAAAAAAGTGACAAGCTGAATTTATTTTTTTTATTCCGTATATTAGAAAATTTCTTAAAGCAAAAGCAATAAGAAATTCTTTTTAAATTTTCTTTTAGAAAATTAATTTTATGTAAAAGAGATTATTCAAATAAAAAATTACGAAGTTATTAATTTCGTTAAAAATTATTGTTATTAGTCCTCACTAAAACAATAAATTGTTAAGTAAAATTTAAATACAACCTACATTAAATTAAAATCCATAAAATGATTTGTATAAATAAAATCTTACGTTTCCTTTAGATTTATTTTATTTCCCATGAAAGAAATTACTATTATGCAAACTGTGATGAACGTAGAAAAGAAAACTACATAAATAAAATTATTTTTGAGAAAAAAAAATCATTTTTCATCATTTCATTTTAAAATATTATTTCACAACGCCTGCAAATCACCCATAACGCATTATAAACCTACTTTACGCATTTTAATCCTCCTTTTTTGTCTCAATATTACTTCTTGAAGAGAGAATTGATGAATAACTCAATCTACTCTTCAGTACGTGGGGAGAAGGGATAGATCGAAAGTCAACGGCTTCAGTCATTTACATCGGAATGGCCATTAGAGGAAAAGCTAATGAGGCAGGAAGATTTTTATAAACCTGTTCCTCAAAATGGTAGTTCCTAATAAACTAGTCGCTGGGGGACCACCGTAATACTTACCCATCATGGATACGCATAATATAAAATATGAAAATAAAACGCATGTGAACTATTTATAAAACGCTTCGCAATTCCAAAATAAAGTTTAAACACATATTTAAATAGTTTTAATATACATTGTAATGCTCTATCAATGAATTGCTGATGAGCCGATTTCGACAAATTATATAAAACTCCAAAATACGCCAGTAGTACCGGATTGCGTAAAAGAAGCATCCTTATAGCTCCAAAAATAATAATCATATTAACTAACAATTTACTGCGTCGGATTAAGCGTCTCATTTCCAATTGAAATATATCTTTGAATTGAAATTTGAATGAAATACAGGGTCATGAAAAATCGAAGAATGTGGAAAACAGGATTACAAATATCTCGACAACTAATAATCCGATCGACTTCCTTCTTTATGCAAAATTTGTGTTATTTTATTGCCTTTTACGTCCCCTCCTTAAAATAAAACATTTCAAAATTTTTTGTATACCTTTCATCAGAACGATCTTTTCGAGAGTCCGAAAAAAATAGTTCCGGATAATCGAGGTTATTGATATTAAATAGGCTTCGTCCCATTCTTACATATTAAGCACATACGAAGTTTCAAGTCTCTATCTCAATTTGTTCGGGAGATAGAGCGGTTACAGACAGACAGACAGACGGACGGCAATTTTTTTTTTTCTAAAAATATGTTTTTCGGAATCTCCAGTATCTGAAACGCGTAAATCCGTCATAAAAATTTTTTTGATTTTCAAAACGATTGCAATACTTATCCTATACTACGTATGATGGGTAAGTAAAATAGAAAGTTTATTACGAAATTGCTCGTGCGTCATTCAGTATTTCTAATGACTGATTTAAACATTGTCTTTAATGACATTTTTCAAGTCACCGGAAAGATTTTATATCCAAACTGAAGTATATTATATTATACCAATTTATGATTGATATTTTTAGTATTTTTGTTTGAAACAGTTTGTCAGTTGCTCTAGCAAGACTTTCAATAGTTATTATTATTATTATTATTTTAAATTCTGTCTTGTACAATTTTCACAAAAGAAAAATCTAAGGCATAATTTGATTACAACTTCAAAAAGAAATATACTTAAAAATTTATTTAAAAAAAATTGTAGTCCGTAAAGGATATAAAAATAGCCGCCTGCGGCAGTCCTGATCAAGCTATTTTTTCATTCTGATTATTAATATGTTTCTTAGTGAGGAAAAAAAAACTCTTTAAATTTCCTTTTAGAAAGTTAATTTTAAATGCAAGAGATTTTTCTAATGAAAAATTGAAAAGCTGTAAATTTTCTTAAAAGTTATTAGAGCTTATAATAATATCAAATTATTCAGTAATATATAAATATGAATTACATCAAATTAAAATCCATAAAAAAATGTATAAATATAATGTCATGTTTCCAGATTTTTTTTTATTTAGACATGAAAGAAATCCTATTATTACAGACTGTGTTGAATGCAAAAAAGAAAACAACATAAATAAACTTACTTTTTAGATAAAAATCATTTTTCAACATTTCATTTTAAAATATTATTTCACAACGCCAGCAAATCTTCCATAACGCATTATATAAACCTACTTTGTCTTTTAATCCTCGTTTTTCGTCTCACTATTATTTCTTGGAAAAGGAATTGATTAATAACTCAATCTACTTTTCAGCATGTGAGGAGAGGGGGTAGATCGAAAATCAACGGCTTCAGTCATTTACATCGGAATGGTCATTAGAGGAAAAGCTAATGAGGCAGGAAGATTTTTATAAACCTGTTCCTCAATGTAGTAGTTTCTAATAAAAATAGAAGGTTTAATACAAAATTGTTCGTGCGTCATTCAGTATTTCTAATGACTGATTTAAACATTGTCTTTAACCCTTTCCGGCACGGGCAAAATCTGCAATAAATTGAGAAATTATCGACTGACACCGGAATTCACAAACGAATTTTTTAGATATTTTGAATTCCTTAATCTAAGCTTTTACTGCAAAAGCAAAATTTTAGTAAAATTTTTCTGGTGCCATTTGCAAGTTTGGAATTAAAGTTAGGTATCCCAGACCGGGCACAGTGTGCCGGAAAGGGTTAATGACATTTTTTAAGTCACCGAAAAGATATTATATTCAAACATAAGTATATTATATTGTTTCAACTTAGCTATAATGTTTTTATTATTTTTGCTTGAAACAGTTCTTTGCGAATTGCTCTAGCAGGACTTCCGGCAGTAACTATTATTTTAATGCTACCTCGTACAATTTTCTCAAAAGAAAAATCTTTAAAGCATAATTTGATAACAACTTAAAAAAGAAATGAACTTTGAAATTTATTTAAAAAAAATTGTGGTCCTTAAAGAACATAAAAATAGCCGCTTGCGGCAGTCCTGACAAAGCAATTTTTTTTATTCCGATTCTTAAAAAGTTTCTTTTCGTGAAAAAATTTTTCTCTTTATATTTCTTTTTAGAAAGAGATTTTCTAATAAAAAATTAAAACGTTATAAATTTTCTTAAAGGTTTTTAGTACTTATAAGGATAACAAATTATTCAGAAATATGTAAATATAATCTACATCAAACAAAAATCCATAAAAAGAAATGTATAAATATAATGTCACGTTTCAGATTTATTTTATTTTACATGAAAGAAATCGTATTATTACAGACTGTGTTGAAAGTAAAAAAGAAAACAACGTAAATTAAGTTATTTTTCAGATAAAAGTCATTTTTCAGCATTCATTTTGAAATATTATTTCACAGCCTCTGCAAATCACCCATAACGCATTATAAACCTACTTTATGCATTTTAACCCTCCTTTTCCGTCTCAATATTACTTTTTGGAGAGAGAATTGATTAATAACTCAATTTACTCTTCAGCATGTGGGAGAAGGGATAGATCGAAAGTCAACGGCTTCAGTCATTTACATCGAAATGGCCATTAGAAGAAAAACTAATGAGGCAGGAAGATTTTTATAAACCCGTTCCTTGAAAATGGTAGCTTCTAATAAAAATAGGTTTATTACGAAACGTACGTTATTTCGTGCGTCGTTCGGCATTTCTAATGACTGATTTAAACATTGTCTTTAATGACATTTTTTAAGTCACCGGAAAGATTTTATATCCATATTGAAGTATATTATGTTATTTCAATTTATCATTCATGTTTTTTACATTCAAAATTTTTGTTCATATTTTGACATTTGGTATCGTGAGATACAGAGGTGCCAACCTTACATAGACAAAAATGTAATACGTGCGTTAATTTAACCCTGGTTTGATGAGTTTCGAACCGGAAATTTTTCAAAGAAAGGAAATTAAGTATGTTCCACTAACAATCTTGAAATTAAATAAATAAAGATGTTACCCTGGATCAAACTAATCGAGGTATTACGGAAGATTAGTTGAAAGTTGGCAGCTATGAAGATATCTCAACAGGGAGAGAGGATTTTTTTCAGAGGATTTAAATTTTTTAACCAACCAATATTTTCTTTTTTCATGATTTTTTGTCCACCTTAATATAGTACTTTGTTATTTATATTATTATTATATGTCTATTATTGTTATTTTAGTCTGTAATACTGAAAATATAATTTTTTTAGCTTATTGGCTATCAAAGCCTGAGAGCTAACATGCTCGCCGGTTCTGTATGTATGTATGTTACGCGATAACTCTTGATAGAATTATACGATTTGCTTCAATTTTTTTTCTGATAAGGCTCTTCCCTGATTAGTTTTGGGACTTCATTGGTCCAGCGTAAAAGAGGGTAACGGGGGCTAAGTCATTCATTCTGTTTAATTTAGATAATTGGTTCTTTAATGCAGAATTATTTTCTTTTATTATTATTATTATTATTATTATTATTATTATTATTATTATTATTATTATTATTATTTTATAGATCTATTTATTCTCATAAGCTGCATATACAATTTCATTAAATTCAGGTACAATACAGATATTTTATTAACTTTTGCTCTTTTATTTGATAAATAAAGTATGTAAGTAATAAATACATATCCATATCTGTTAATCATTGCAAACATATAAAATGAAAATATAAATTGCCACTGATAAAGATATAAGGGTGAGGGAGGGGAAGCTTGAGGAATAAAAATGTGTGATATCTTAAGTAGGGGAGAGGGTCCAAAATCGCAAAGATTTGGTATCGTTATACATAGATACAGTCCCTTAGAGCCAAAAATGAAATCTCTTTAACCCTTTAACGATCAAAATATTTCCATCGGTAAGATACTGAAATAAATAAATGACACCGGTAATTGCAAAGAAATATATTTGTCAATAAGAAAACGTGTTTTTTCAAATTCATACAAAATAGATTTTTTTTTAATTAAAATTCCGGTGCGAAGTTACATTTCGGAATTAAAATTTTGTGGTTTCGTAGAGAAACCAATGAACGTTAAAGGGTTAACCACTTAACTAATCAATGTCTTTTTTTATTTAAAATTTAAAAAAAGTTAAAACGTTTATTTTTTCATGTCTTTTATGAAATTTTTAATTTTTTATCACCAGTTTTTCAAAACAGAAATTTTAGCCTAATTGAATCTAAAAGTTGATCGTATTAAATAATACAAAATTTATAATAAAAATTTAGAGGTGAAAGCAATAAATCATGATTCAGATATGGATGCCCACACGTGGTATGGGCAAATGATGATTGTCAAAAACACATCGCCCATTTGACGTAAATTCAAATCAGTTAAATTTCCTTTATGCGGTTAAATTTCCTTTTAGAAAATAAATTTTAACCCATTAATGCCCAAACTATTTTTTTCATAAAAAATGAAATTTTGTGTTTCCCACCACTTTTAAAAGACGAATAACTTTTATCTTATTTTGAATTTGTCTGGTGAAAAATAGTGCTTGTTTTTCTTCCTATTTACTGGTGTGAAAAGTGCTTTATCGCCTTTTTTATAAGCGTCCCTAAAAAGGGACGCTAGGCACTAATGGGTTAAATAAGAGATTATTCAAATAGAACATTTGAAAGTTGTTAGTTATGTTCTATAATTCAAAAAATAAATACAAGAAATGCATAAATAGTATTTAAGTTTTTTTAAATATTTTTTTTTTCTAGATTGACTATTACCAATATGGACTTAAATTACTAATATGCGCCGAGTAATAGATAAAATATTTATTTTTAATCCTGATTTGCAAAATCTGAATGCAGCGTAATGAAATCTTAGAACCGTACTTTGTAATAATAAATTTGTAATAGAATGGTAGTAATAAAAGTACATTCAAGAAATTACTTCTATTAACGTACATTTAGAATTTAAAAAGTTTATTACCCAGAAATGAGAAACATAATATAATTTCAGTCAGTAACGGAATAGTTTAATATAATAAAAGAGTTTAACACATAAAAATCTTAAGCTAGATTTATTTAAAAAATATTACTAATCCAATATATGTTTTTGAATTACAAAAACTATAATAACAAGAAATGGTTATTACCTTTATTTATTATTACTTTATTCATATTGAATGAAAGAAAAGATAGGTAACAGGTGTAAAAATAATCAATATTTCAAAGGAATTAAAACTAATGGATATTTAAATACATTAATGATGCGAAAAACTATTTTATAAATGTAAAAAGAAAACACAATCTGACACAAGCAAAATAGATAACAAAACTGCGCAATCTTCCAATTTTATGGGATACGTGTTTATTAGAAATTATTACTACTCAAAATGTTTTTTATTCGAGTATTGATAAAAGCATTTTCTCGAAAGTTATTTGGGTTTAAAATAGATTTTTAACAGAAGAGGTTTAAAATTCAAAGTAGCTTTAAATAAATATAGTTAATAAATTAAACGTACAAGCGTTAATAATAAATGAAATGATGTTATATTCGTACTGCTTGTTCGAAATAAATGATTCATAAATACTGCAACAGAGGATGATCTCTTTTATTGTCAGTTTGCTGCTAACATAATAGTCGATAATCTAAGCAGTTTAAATAATGAGAATACATGATACACATATGTTTTTTTTTAGTGATTTACACAGTATAAACGAGAGATATCAAATTTTCAAGGAGAAGAGTTATTGCATCACGTTTATTTGAGTTTCCTGTAATACATGTTTTCTAGATTTTTAGGAGTATTATATTAGATAACATCTTTCCAAATTCCGTATACAAATAAATTGATCGTGTAGAAATAGCTTGCAGGGAACTCTGCAGAAACCTATAAAAATGTTTTCTAATGTAGCAAAAACGTTTGCAAACATGCTAGTTTATGCTCGTAGTTAATATTAATTATACACACCTTTCTCTTATCTTGGAAAGACATCTTGAAATAAAGATTGTTTAGAAAACATAGAAAAGATTAAGTTCTTAACTCTTAAATGCCTGATTTTTTATTTCGTTTAGAGAATATTATATGATTCTCAGAAAGTTTTTTTTACACAGGAAAAATAGTTTTTAAAAACCAAAAATACATTTTTATATAACACGCCAATCTTTTCTTATGTTGCACATCTGTAATGCAAGAAAAACTACTGTCGTGTGGTTGATTTGCGCGAAAGTATTGCAAATTAGTAAATATTTTTAATAAGTATGAATGCAAATACCTTTTTTATACTTTTATTTATTTTACATAACTTAATCTTTAACCCTTTAATTAAAATGATATAATACCTTCTAGAAATTACGCAGTTAACCCCTTGGGGACGAGCGACACGTATACGTGCCGCAAAAAGGTTTAAGAATCCTCGTTTATTCCCACCGGTAAAATTATACTGTAAAATTTGCCTTATTCAATCGGAGTATTTTCTCGATTTAAGGAGAAACAAATTTCTGTTTTTTAAGACTGGTGACAAAACATTAAAAATTTCGTAAAAGGCTCACGTCGCGAAGGGGGTTAAGAGAATCTGACTTAACACCAGAAAGTTTCAAAGATTAATTTCATTACATTTGATTGCCGGATGTATGTTATTAAGAAAAATATTGTTATTTAATTTTCTGGTGTGAATTTGAAAAACACGAATTAAAAAATCTATTCAACTGGAAACACTGTTGTTTTTGCATATATGCAAGGCTGAACATTAAAATGTTAATCTTTACAGAAACGATCTAAATTAAAATACCTCGTAACCGGAATATATGAAAAAAGTATTTTAAGCTATAATTTTCAAATCTTTAAAACAGACAGTAATACTTGGTATACAATAATCTTTAAAATTCTAACTATAATAATAGCAATATTTAAAAAATAAACTGCATTGCAACATACAAAAGGTATAAAATACAAATACTATAAAAAATGTACATCTAGAGGAAATCTTCTCACAAAGGCCATAACATTGTGATTAATATTTAAAAGCATCATTATTTTGCATTGAATAAGTCTATTTCATGTAAAATAATAATAAATTCTTATATGTAAAGAAATTAGAAATAATGTCTTCATATAAATCAATATGATGTATATAAAGTAGGGGTGCACAACCTTTTGAAGAGAAGGGCCACTTACAAATATGTCTGGGTGGTCGAGGGCCACATCAATAACATGAAGAGAATTCGATTTCGAGAAGGTGATTTGTGGCCTATAATCGGATAAAAAATATGATTTCAGAGGGGTGTAGGAGGGGGGGGGGTTCAACATTTTAAGTTCTCTTACCCAGTCAAAATATCCAATTCAGTTGGTAAGGATATATCAGCAGTTTTTATGTTTGTATATATAACAATTATAGCAAGGATTATTTTCATTGTGTAATATATCCCTGGACTTTTTTTAAATAAAAGTGCTAGAAAACAAACATAAGTGGCTGGTGCTGAAAAAAAAATGTGAACTTTATAAATGAAGTAGAGAGAAGGAGCTGACCAACACGATTTTTAAATGTATGATCATCGTACTAAGCCGATAGAGGAAATTCATGATTTTTACTAAGCCGATCGACAAAATTCGTGATTTTACTAAGCCAATCGACGAAATGTGCAACTTATACAAAGCTGATCGACTAAAATCGCGATTTTTCTTCGTATGATCGGGAAAATTCGCGATTTTTAAGAAGCAGGTAGGCAAAATTCGCGATGTTTATGAAGCCGATCGTAAAATTCGCGATTTTTACGAAGCCGATCGACGAAATGCGCGACTTTTACAAAGCTGATAGACAAAATTCGCGATTTTTCTTTGCATGATCGACAAAATTTGCGATTTTTGCGAAGCCAATTGAGAAAATTCACAATTTTTCCGTGCCTGACAAATAAAATTTGCGATTTTTACAAAGTTGATCGGCAAAATTCGCGATTTTTACGAGACTGATCGACGAAATTCGCGATTTTTCTTTGCATGATCGCCAAAATTCGCGATTTTTATAATGCCGATCGGCAAAATTCGCGATTTTTACGAGGCCATCGACGACATTCGCGAATTTTACGAAGCCAATCGACGAAATGCGCGACTTTTACAAAGCCGATCGATGAAATTCGCGATTTTTCTTCGCATGATCGACGAAATTCACATTTTTTTTTCGCCTGATCAATAAAATTAGCGATTTTTACACAGCCGATCAGCAAAATTCGCGATGTTTACGACACCCATCGGCGAAATGCGCGACTTTTACAATGCTGATCAATGAAATCCGCGATTTTTCTTCGCATGATCGACAAAATTCTCGATTTTTATGAAACCAATCGACGAAATGCGCAACTTTTACAAATCTGATTGACGAAATTTGAGATTTTTAAGATGCCGATCGACGAAATTTGCGATTTTTTTAAGCATGATCGACGGAATTTGCGATTTTTCTTCGCATGATCGACGAAATTCATGATTTTTCTTCGCATGATCGACAAAATTCCTTTTTTTCGCGCTTGATCAATAAAATTAGCAATTTATACAAAGCTATCAGCAAAATTCACGATTTTTACAAGGCCGATCGACGACATTCGCGATATTTACGAAGCCGATCGACGAAATGGGTAACTTTTATAAAGCTGATTGATGAAATTCACGATTTTTCTTCGCAGGATCGACAAAATTCGTGATTTTTACGCGCCTAATCAACAAAATTCGCGATTTTTATGAAACCGATGAAGAAAATTCACAATTTTTACAAAGCTGATCGTCGAAATTCGTTATTTTTCCACCTTTTATTAACGAAATGAGCATTTTTTCGGGCCCAATCAACGAAATTCGCGATTTTTAAGTAACTTTGATGAAATCTCTTTTTTTACGCGGCAAGATAAGATTTTTTTTTTTTTTTTTTTGCACATTATCGCAAAATTTGTGGTTTTTCCGTGCCTTATAAACGAAATTTGCGATTCGAATATTCCTGATCGGCGAAACTTGCTATTTTTCCCGAGCTTCACGGACAAAATTCGCAATTTTTTCCATGCCTGATGAATGAAATTTCCGATTTTTTCGAGCCACATCGACAAAATTCGCTGTTTCCCCGCACCCTCTAATGAAATTCGCGATTTTTACGAACCCGATATACGAAATTTGCGATTGTTAAGTGACTGGCGAAATTTTTTTTCCCCGTGGTAAATTGGTGAAATCTACTATTTTTTTGCGACTTAAGTACAAAAATTGCAACTTTTTCCAGTTGTAAGTTATTGAAGTTCGCGGGCCACACGTTAACCCATCGCGTGCCACTTTTGGCCCGCGGGCCACAGGTTGTGCATCCCTAATATAAAGAGTTGTAATTCCAATATATAATTTGCTTTTTCATAGCTAATACGATGATGAAACCACACACTGTATTTGTACTGTGTGGTTCTTTCAGTCATTCAGTCTTTATGAGCCTAAAAATTTTACACTGTTTCTACAAATTTTGATTATATTCCTTTTAATTTATTTTTTCTATATTTCATTTAATGAATACAACTTCAAAACATAAATCATTTAAGCGTTTCACAAAGCCAGCTGAGAGATATAACATATAGTAATTAAAAATAGAGACGAAACCCAAAAAGAGATCGAAAAAAAAAAAAACTTTAACCCTTAAATGCATAGGATAGAACGCGTTCCAAAAAATGCGCAATTCAAAGAATCAGAATTCATACCAGAAAAATCTAAATAGTAATTTTTTTTTATTTAATTACGAATGGTCAGTCATTAAGTGAAAATTGCTCTTTTAAATTTCTGGTGTGAATACGAAATACATGAATAAAACCCCCAATAAATCGGGAACACTTATGGTATCGAACATGATACAATATGCATTTAAGGGTTAACAAATTTGAAAAATAGATCATGCAGGAAAAGCGTAACACTTAACCCCTTAACTGTACGCCGTTCGGGCAAGACGAATTTCCTTAATTCACGATTTAAAGCTTTTTGACATCGCTATTTTTTTAATGATTTCAAATTACACAAAGGTGGAGATGTTTAGACTAAATGTTACCAATATTTTATTTAAAGAATAGTGGTGTGAATCCGTTATTTTCTATTTATTGAACGTAAAAGAAATAACCAGTTAAGGGGTTAAAATAACTGAAGGCAGGTTGCATAGCTAATGATACGCAAGCTGGGTTATACCGGTAATATACATGTAATGTCCCCCAAACCTGCCATGACCAAACTAAAACTATGAGTGACAAAAACATTGTTTAATACCAATCGATACTCAACTAGTAAACCAGTAATTGATCGTCACTTATATCGAAACGAGAATATAGCGTGTTCTGGTAATTCTCATTTTTTTACAACGTTCAAAGTCAATTTCATTAAAAAATTTATTTGATAACCACATTCAATAGCGGTATCATATAGTTTAATAATGTTCTTGACAGTAATGTTAAAGCTACAACTTAATATCTCTATAGGAGTACCATTATATAAATATTTTAAAAGATAGAACAATGCACATTTGAACTGAAATGTAAATATTTTAATTGTATTAGAATCAAAATCATTCCTCTTATAATAAATATATGTGATCAGGTTATATTCTTCATTTACAGTCGAAATGTAGTTAACTAAAACTTATTTCAGGATATATATATATATATATCCTGATTCTTCTGATTCCGATAATTCTTTTAACATTGAACTTTTTCCTTTTCTTTTATAATATTTTAATATATTATTTTTAATTTCATTAAGTCAACTCTTTTTATTTCATAGTATTCTAAAAAAACCTTAATCTGTCAAAACAATTCTTTTCTTAAAAAGAAAATCCCATTATTTAATTCATTGTATCTGTTGCATAATATTTCATTTTTTTTTCTCTCAAATGTTCGATATCCCATCATTCCCTGCGGTTGTTTTTTTGACCAAGGGATGAAGCTATGTAAGACGGATTACGTTGGCTTTGGAATCAGAATCAGTTTCAGTTTCGTGTGTGTGTTTTCATGTTTTTGTATCTGGTGAACGACGACGCCAACACATTTCTTTATGTTGTTGTTGGTACCTTATAATTTTTAAATTCGTCACTAGTGGAATAGTTTTGCTTGATGTGGAAATCTATTAAAGGTGCTTAAAAATGTACTGTGCTTCTGTCTGATTTAACCCTTTAACGTTCATTGGTTTCGCCACGAAACCACAAAATTTTAATTCGATATGCAACACTGACACCGGTATTTTTATCTAAAAATATACTTTTTATTATGTATGTGAAAAATCACGTTTTCTCATTTACAAATATATTTGTTCTTAATTACCGGTGTCATTCATTTATTTCGACATCTTAGCAATGAAAATGCTATGATCGTTAAAGGGTTAAGAGAGAAATATCCTTTAGGAAGTTGTCTCTTTGCCTTGCTACGTTGATGCGGCAAGATTGCGAACTCTTCGATGGAGTTTTTTAAAAATGTAGACTCGAGGGGAATATTATATATATATATATATATATATTACATATATATAACAGTAATATCTCAAATGTAACAATAATAAAAATAATAAACTGCACTTATAAAATAAATTCAAGATTTTAAAAGATATTGAAAAGCAGGCTAATAAATGATTTTACTTCAAAATTGTACTGTCATAAAGAAGATTACGCTGCAAATAGATTCCGATCAACAACACAAAAAGGTTAATATCGTAGAGATAGTTTATTATTAAATAACACAATTCGTATATATTTCTATAAGTTACAAACATATTTTAAGAAAAATGTGCTCTGATTATTACACTATTTATCTTGACATAAAGAAGAGTAAGATAACAGCTTTTAAAATCATTATTGCTTTTGAAACATTTCAGGCTAATGGCTATATATTAGCAGCGCAAAAAAAGCTATTATAAGATTCTGAAAGAAAATAAAGGAGTTATCAGTTGAGAATCAAATGGGAGACCAAATAATTTAAACTTGTTATTTATCTAAACCTAACATAAAACAAAGACCTATTTATTAGGAAATATTCACCATGTTAATAAATAGTACTTAAGTTTTTTAAAATGTGCAACATTTAAGTATTGTTAAAAATATTTTTATTAATTTATTGAAGATTAATTGATTTAGTAGTATTGAACAGAGATTTTCCAGTTGTGTACATCTGAATGCTCTAGGACGAACAATTAACGATGTATATTTAATGAAGGTACATCTAAAAAACATAAAAATGTTTATATTGAAAATTTAATACAATTTACAGGGTATTCATACTATGTCGTCAGGATTTCTATATGCAGGGGTGCAAAAATCTAGGCGTCAGAAGGTAGACTCTCACCAAAAAAATTTTAAAGTTTTTTCGTTCTAAATTTAATAGCATTCTAGCTGGAATTTTACACGAAATATTTGACGAAGAAAAACGAAATAAATTTAGTGGTGAGAAACTGCCTGCTGGCGCCTAGATTTTTACACCCCTGTTTATATGTCATAATATTTGATAAGAACATGAAAAAAAGTATTATTGCGCATTCGTTAAGTACATCTCAAAATGTTTTTTTAATAAAACAAAGTTATATATGAATAAAAATGAAAATTGAAAAGTTATTAATCAAATTATGAATATAATTAAATAATAATTAATATTAGAAGTTTAACGCACTTATCAAAAGAGGTTAGTGGAAAGTAATATGTTAAAACTGTATAACTTTGTACATAGTTCGTTAAAAATTGATCATAATATAATAAATG
Source organism: Maratus speculifer (assembly GCA_964019185.1). Lineage (NCBI taxonomy): Eukaryota > Metazoa > Arthropoda > Arachnida > Araneae > Salticidae > Maratus > Maratus speculifer. The sequence continues at coordinate 348,019,166 of OZ025295.1, forward strand.
TTTAATATTAATTATTATTTGATTATAATCGTTATAGCATGAATGACGTTGTGAGTTCCAACTTTACGCATATATCACATTATGTTATTAAGAACGGTTTTTATGTTGTACTTTATAATTGTGTCATAATATTTTTCTAAAATAAGAAGTTATGAGATAATAAAATCTCGACAGTAATTATTGTCATTCTGTATTTACTTAATATGATTAATAGATACAGGAGAATAAAATAATCAGGGAGATTTATTGGATTCCCGAAATCACATACATTCTATTTCTTATATGATTGCGAAGAGTATTTTGATTAGAAAAATCTTCGATTATTTCCTTATTTATCTTAACCTAAAGAAGGGCAAAGTAGGAAATCATAAAATCGTTATTGCTTTTTAAGAAATTTAGATTAATGACCATTTACATAGATTAATGATGCAAAAAGCTATTTTGCAAAAGTTTGTTATTCACTCGTTCCTATCAGTTTTTTGTATCTTTTTTTCTGAGAGAGGGGAACAATATTACTTATTAAAAATATATGGAATGCAGGTAAAATTGAGATAATCAGTTTTCCAATTGAGTTAATAAGATTTTCGCTATCAAGAGTTTAAAATAGATTTGACGCCAGAATAATTGTACAGAAAATTTTATTAGATGTTTTGAAATATTTTTTTAGATTCAATTTTCTTATTCTCTTTCCAAATGGCTTACATCAACAAAATTCAACGCAATTGAACTGTTTGTTAACTCTTTTAGGAGTAAGACATTACAGTTAAAAAAATATTCAATTATTTAATTCACACTGCAAGTAGTTTACAATAACATAAATCACTGTTCAGATTGAATTTTATGGAATTTTTCAATTATAAAAATTGGAATTTTCATGAATACAAAGTTTGAGACACAAAAGGGTTAAATTCTACCATATTATATTCATATAGGAAAGGAAAATATGTTGAAAAAAAACGACTGTGATTATTATCCTATTTGTTTGTCGTAGAGAATAAAAAGGTAACAGGTTCTAAAATCGTTATTGCTTTCAAAGCATTTCAGAGTAATGGCCATCTGTACAGATTAATGACTTCGAAAGCTATTTCATGAATCTACAAAGAAAAATACTAGCATCCGGTGCAAGCGAAACTAATGGAAAAATAATTTAAGCTCGTATCCAAGACTAATAACAAAATAAGTTAGTTGTTATTAGTAAGTACTTAGCATTGAAAATGGCTCATATCCAAATATTTAAAAACATTTTGCTCGGTAATTGTTGAAGATTGATATTCAGGTGAGGGATCTAAATCGTTTAGGACAGATAATTGAAAAAAATGGATAGGTTATTTCTTTTTAAGTATTAAATGTATTTATAATGAAAATAAAAGATATATATATATATATTAATATTAAAAAGTTTTTTTTTTGATAAATTTGTCTTTCCTGACAGTAAAAGTGAATTTTACAAAAGTTATATTATATGTAGAAAAATGTGCAATCTGCACATGTTAGTGTGCAATTTTATTTAAATATAAAGATGAATTAGCGTTAAAAAAAGATTTTTACCTTCTATCTATAGTTTAGGAAGCACAAACTGGATCATCTAGTCCTGACGATATTTTACGATATACATATGTATATATATATTCGAATTATAAATGTATTTTAATGAATGAATACTTACTAAATTGTTAAATCTGTCTACACCTATTAAAAGTAAAAGTATTGTGATGATATTTTATTTAATTCATAAATGATACATAAAGAATTAAGAAGTACTATGGTATGTAAAATATTTATACATTCTAAATAAGTTTCATTATTTAAAAAAATATTTTTTTATTTAATCCTTTGCACTTGAGAGGTAGGTGACTCTCATTCACCACTGGTGTTTTCAGATGTCCCTAGTAAATCGGGACGTTAAATGCTTTGGACACCACTCATATTTTACAGTTTATTTAATCATTTTTATCACAGATTACTCGGACAACATATAAGGCAAAGCAAATTAGCGTAAAACATTGGTGTCTGGAGCATTTGAAGAACCCATTTATCGGTCACTAGTGGTCATTGACAATCACCTCTTGCACAGAGTACGTAACAGAGCCTCAAATCGACTTGAAAAGAACGCCCTCAGTGGATCACTTAAAAACTAAACCATCGCATTGGCGCTTTTTATCCTCGTGATTTTTGTTTAACTGTAACCCTATTCTGGTTTGGCGCTTCTTGCTGAATGCTGATTTGATTATCTTTGTACACGTGCTTATGCTATTTGATCTTAGATTTCCGCGCTTATATTGATTCGTAATTATTACTGTTATTATTCTTGAATTTTCAAGTTTAAATTATTAGGTCGTTATGTTACGAAGAGACACATGTATTGTTTGCAAGACGAATACGTCAAAGTTATTTCATATTAAAATAATTCTTTCATAAATTTCAAAACAAGAAGCAGCAAGCCGTCGCTGTATTTTTTTTCTTTTATCATTTGTCGCCAAGGAAGCGATGTTTCGCCGAATTAGCAACCTCTCTTATGTTATGATCGTAGTTTAGAGTGGTCCGCTCGTCTCGCTACTGTCTATGCATAATCGCATGTTAAAACAAGTTGCCATTACAGTGTATGAAAGTTGATTCTCTATTACTACTCTCTGACCTCTTGAGTGCAATGGGTTAACCCCCTAACTGGTTTGCCCGAACGGCGTTCGGGCAAGACGAATTTGCTTATTGCATCATTTAAAGCTTTTTGACACCACAATTTAAAAAAAAATAATTTCATACTATTTATAGGCGGAAATGTTTAGACTTAATTTTACGAATATTTTATTTAAATAATAGTGGTGTGTATCCGCTACTTTCAATTTATTGAAAGAATTAACCAGTTAACGGGTTAAAATAAAAATTTTAGGTGATACTCCTGCTAATTGTACTAACATTTTTCGAATCTCTGGTGCAATTCTTAACAAGTATTATAAAATAACTATTTGATGCAATACATACCCGTTGATTTAACAATGAATAGTTATTCCCATTTGCACATGAGCATATATTTAATTTTTTTTTTACAATCAGGCCATATTATTATTAGAATTCTAAATCAATTTTGTTGTATGACTATTCATTAAATTTCACATATTTTTTTTAAATAAATTGTTTAATCTGTCTTCATCCATTAAAAAAGAAAAGTAATGTACATATATGTGTTTTACTTTACCCTTTCCCGCAAAGAATAAATCTGTTTAAAATAATTAACTCACACCAGAATTAATAAAGGAATTTATTAGAAACAATCCGATTGTTTACTTTCAAGTATATTATAAATTTTGTTTTAAATTAAATTTTCTTGATGCAAGTAAAATTAAAATTACATGTTTTATGGAGAACGCACCGGGAAAGGTTAATTCAAAACTGATATATGTAGAATTAAAAAATACTATGTCATGCGAAAGTTTAATATATTGTAAATAAGTTTTATTGTTTAAAACAATTATTTTCTATCTAATAAAAAAATAATAATAAGTGGTACTATAGCAGCTAGTAACTAACATTTTTCAAACTTCTGGTGTAGGCCCTAACAAGAACAAGTACTATAAAATAATTATTTGATGCGACGCATACACAATGATATATCACCGAATAGTTATTCCTATTTGCACACGCCCAAGCACAGGGCTCGAATCATTCATCAAATATTTGGTGATTTGGAATTCAAAGCTGTCACCATGAAGGAAAATTGCATTCGAGAGCCTTGTCCCTGAAATTCGATTCTTATTGTAACCCAGCCTTGGTCGAATAACTAACTACGCAGTGCTTATTGCAATTCGATAGCAGTCGGGTGAAAGGAAATTGCCACTCCACCCTCTTGATTGTAATCTGAATAGTATTCAAATTTTCATCTCAAAATTAGAAATGGGCTCTAACGGTAGAGATTTTCACGATTAGATGTAGAATAAATTTGTAAAAGAATGAAAATGTTGAATTATACGGCCGTGTTATAGTATTGTTGACAAATGAAGACTGTTTTTGATTTGGTCAGGATTTCAAGAATAATACTGATATAATTAAATAACTTTTAAAAAAAGAATGATTAGTGAAATAATAATTTATTGGATGAGCATTAAGTAGTAAATTTTAGCATCCTTCATAGGCTAAAATGTTTTCTTTTTCTTTTCAAATACTTCTATTGTTTTAATAATGCAATTTAGACTCTACATTTAATGTTCTATAATTGATTTTTATTTGAAGACACTTTATGTGTTACACTCGGTATAAAAGAAAAGAAAGGAAAAAGAATATAAAAGAAAAAAAGAAACGAAAAAAAAAGTATAGAAATATTGTGAAATGACGTAAAATTCAGTTTCTTATTTACAAAACTTTCGTTTTCGTATTTCTCCGTTTTCAACATAGAAAATTTCGGCTAATCAAGACGCAAAATTTCATTTTTTAGAAATATATGAGAGATATCGTAATTATACTAATGAAAAATGCACAATAATTGTATGTACTGATACATATTTATACAGAACAGGTAATTGTATTGCATGCTATCGCTTTTTTTTACGTTTATTGCCATGCAATGCCGAGTTTATACGTTTCAAGGACTTTCAAGCATCTTTTATCAAAATTTTCATCAAATAATTTTTGTTTTATTTAATGAAAAGGATTTTTTTTCTGATATAGCGACCTGTATACATTACGAAACTTTTGGTACTGAAACACCTAAAATCACCCTGAATCCATGTAATGAGAGATGTAATATTTCTGACCACATCTGACGATCTGTTTATTAGCGAAATCACTATTTGAAAAAACTGGTCTTTTTCCGTTCTAGCTCAATTGAAAAATGATGCTTCCGTTTTTCTGCCTTTGAAGAAAAATTTTTGTTTTCAATATTTAACGAGAATCAAAAAGATATTTTTTCTTTATTCTGGAAATATGTATAATTTTCACAAAAAAAAAAAAAAAAAAAAAAAAAAAAATCTGTTTATGCAAAACTACCATTAGATATGCTTTTTTTCTACAGTGTACACAGACTTTCAAAAATAAGTAGTTTAATATAAATTAAAGCTAATTTTATACAAAATTTACTGTGCAAATTTACAAACATGTATAATTAAATTTTAAAAAATCTAAATTCTGGATTTCTGCTGCTAATTTAATATAAAATTTAATATAAAAATCTCAAAACAGGGATATTTTAATTTAAAAATAAAAAAACAAAATCATGGCTTTCTGCTAATTTAATATAAAATTTAGTAAAAAAATTAAAAATGAGGGTTATTTAAATTTAAAAATAGGAAATCTAAATCATGGCTTTATGCTAATTTGAATGTAACGTCCTTTGTCAAAGTGAGATTTTTTTTTTTATTTAATTACATGAAATTATAGATAAAAACAGTAAAAATACTAAAAGAGATAAGAAGTATTCTTTTAAAGAGCGAATAATGAATAAATAGTTTTTTGTATTGTACATAGTAAAAAAAAAAAAAAAAAAAAAAAAATCGTCTATTCTGTAAAAAGACAAATTATTTCAACACGGGTAAAAATAAATAAATAAATAAACAAATATATAAGAGCTTAAATGAAAAAGTTTCAAAATATAAGGAAAATTAATTTTAAAAATAAGAGACTCTATAAGCACGACTTTTTGCTAATTTGATTCTAACTAAATGCAGATGATTTTTAAACTAATCATGTGGAACTGAAGATATAAAAAATATTACTGAAATAAAGGAAGTAAAAATTGCTTTTATAAAGAGTGAAAATCAGGTAAATAAATGTTGAATTGCAGAAAATGTATTCGGTAAAGAACAAAAATCAATTGTGTACAGACGGCAAAAAGATTAAACTTCAAAACGTAAAAATTTAGGGAAATTTATATTTTAAAGTATCACACCAAAAGGCAGGTTCTGCTAAATAGATTATAACATGTATATGTAGTTATTATGTTCCTGATTAAACCACATGTACTATGTAAAAAGAAGATGATTTGTAAATCCTTTATGTGGAAAAGAAGAAATAAAGATTAATGCTTAAATGGAGGAACTATGAATTGTTCCTAAAAAGAATGAAAACTAAGTAAATGGAAGTTGAATAATAGAAAGTAAAAAAAAAAAAATTAAACTATTGTGAGTAAAAATTAATTCAGCAGAAATACAAAAGTAAAAGGATAAATTAAAAATTTCGAAATGTAAGTGCATGTTAATTTCAAAAATAAAATATAAATAAATCACGAATTTCTGGTATCAGGTTGCGTAGATGCTATTTGAATTACTGAAGTAGAAATGCATGTTTCAAGAATAAACTTAAAAAAATAGAAAAAAAAATCCTGCGTCAAGCATAGATTATGAAAAACTTTCCAAAGCATTCAGAATAAAGTAACAAAATTCTATATTTAAAAAAATTAAAATATTATGTCTCATTACAAGATATGGTAATATTTGACACAAACTTTTCAAAACCGAATTTCAATTGTTCCCATTTAATACGGGAAAATTATTCGAATTTTTTAGCAACCAGGTACGTGATATAGAGATTTGTAACTATTAACAATATGCATTCCAAAATTTAGATCATTTCAGTGATACATGTATTTCAGTTAAAAATTCCCCTTCAACACTTTCCTCTATCAAGGAGAATGGTATGCAAATACTTTTGTGCAGCTTTGTACATGAGGTATAGAATTTGTATATGAGGGGTAATATTCAAAATTGTTACTAAAATTAAAAGGGCATACCGAATTTTAAAACGTACTCTCCAGCAATTATTACCGATTTCTTTTGTCTGTGCCTCTAAATTAATAAAAAAAATGCTATGAATACTTTATTTTAATGTGATTTTAGTAAAATTCAGGGATTTATGTCAGTTTCAATACATTTGGAATAGCATAATGTCATTAATTTACTCTCTAAATGATTTTTCTCTATATACTATAATGTAATCGAATTCTTTTGAGTGTCTCTGTAAAATGAACCATTAATTGTGCATACTTTATACACAGTACTAAATATGCTTTGGTGACACTAAATAAGCTTATCAATTGCATGCAAATCCGGGCATTAGAAACTGTTTTCAACTTTATTAGAATTAGAAAATTTTCAACTTTGTTAAAAAGTGCTAAAAATGAGAATAACTTCATAATAACATAATTATGAACTACAGAAATTTCTTTCTATAAATGAAAGTACTTTACTAATAAAGTTATATTTAACAACATATTTACGTTTAAATTCACTGAAAGAAATTTAAAAAAATCAATCGAAGACTAGAATTTCAAAGAAATACATTTTTAAAATGTTTGGAAGAAGTGTATGTACATAAAAAATGCAAAATTATTTGTTACAAAAAATTACTAATGCAAACATTTTAATAAATTTCGCTTTTATTTAAAAAAAATTATTCGACTATTTCATCACTATAATAAATAAATAAATAATTTTTATTTTGCTACAGAAATTACGTTCGTCAAAACGCACCACTACATACATTCTTCTAAATGAAAGTACTTTAATATGAAAATTCGATTTATCATCATATTTCATTTAAATTTAATTTAATGTATTAAAAAAGCAAGCGGCCTGAACAAAAAAAAATGAGATTTTTCAAAGATTTAAAAAATACTTGGTTATTACTATCAGTACTTTGAACCCTTTGGCCATTTTGGCAATTCGTAATGATTCAATTTTACTTTGTTTCCTTCTTCTTTCTAACAAAATCAAATATAAATCTCTAGCAGATGAAAAAAATTATTTTTTCGTTGTCACGAATTATCATAGCCGGAGGTTACGGAAAGATTGAAGTCGTACCTCGATCAGATAAGCTTGACAAATAGTAGTGCAACGAGGTCATTACTTTTGGAATGTTGGTAGAAAAATTTATATTTTAAAAGAATTTACTGACAAAATATAGCGTAATATCTTATGTTTTCACTTACATATGTTAATTTATTAAAAATTATTATATTAAGCTATTAAGCAATTTTTATATGAAGATTTTCTGAATAGAAGCTATGAAACATGACTGAAAAACACTTCTGGAATAAAAATTCATACTTTAAGAACGGTTTCTATTACATAAATAAAATCATTAGATGAAGAGCGATATTCTACTTTGATTCAATCACGGAGCTTGCAACAAGAAATTTAAAACCCTTTCCAACGCTGACAAATTGTATTAGTAAAATGAGAAATTATCAACTGACACCAGAATTCACAAACGACTTTTTTAGAAATTACAAACTCATAATGTATGCCTTCATTGTAAAAGTAAAATTTTATTAAAATATTATTGGTGCTTTTGCAAGTTTGGAATTAAAATTAGGTGTTCCCGGGATAAAATTAATATCATACCATTCATCATTACTCATATGTATTTTCCTTTCTTCAAAATAAAATCATTAAGTCGTTAAAAATGATATAGATATTTTAAATAAATGAACCTTAATGTTTAAATTTTTTGTTCTCATTTTTACAAGGCAAATATGCTGTCAAAATAAAAAGAAAGAATATTTGTTTAAAGCATATTTTTGTTGATCTATTAGGATGTGATAAAAAATATTCTGTCAGATTTTCCCTAATTTGAATGTTAAAATATTAACTAAAATACATAAAAGATGAACGTGCCTTATCGTCAAAAACGTGCCGCACAAAACAAACCTGCTTTAACCCATTAACGCTCGAATTATTTTCTTCGCTAAAATTTAAATTTTGTATTTCCCACCACTTTTAAAAGCAAATTAGCTTTTATTTAAATTTATCGAGGATTTTGTCTCGTGGAATAAGGTATATATATTTATCTTCCTCTTTACTGGTAGGAAATCCGCTTTCTTGCTGTTTTTGTAACCGTCCTCAAAAAAGGACGCTGGGCGTTAATGAGTTAAAAGAACGAAAAAATAATTAAAAAAGCGAATATTACTTGGAAAGAAATTTCTATAAATTATTTGTAATATACTATTATTTGGTGGAATAAGAGTAAAATCTCTATTTTTTACTTTGAAATTTACAAGTATATGCATAAATGGTTTTAAAGAATAATAATCCAAGAGCCGACAGCACAAATACCTAAGGTATCAAACACAAGAAAGAAACCTTCATTTTATGGAAGAGTAGCAATAGAGAAATTATATAATCCTTATCTGCCTGAAGTGAAGTGGTGCATAAATCAAAAATCATAAGCACTAGTGGTTTACTCGTAGGTTTACCATTGCGTTTGTCATATAATCAAAGATATAAAATGATTGCAGACAAATGCACAAAATAACGAAAGCAAAAAATCCACAAAAAATGAAAAAACAAATCAAAAGGAATATTTGGAATTTGCAGAACCACAGTAGACTCATCAGTCCCCAAATACTTACAATTTCGAATTCCGTGCATTAGTTCTTGAGATACCACACCCATTAAATTGGTGTCTCCACATACAGACAGACTCATAGATAGACTCACAAACAGAATCACAGACAGACATTTTGTAAAAAAAAAAAAAAAAAAAAAAAAAAAAAAAAAAAAAAACATGTTTTAGGGGTTTTCTTGCCCCTAAAACTTGTAAATCCGTCGAAAACAGGAATTCGAAAATTTTCACGAATCTACCGTAATTTCGGGTAGATAAGCTGCACCTCAAACAATTCAATTTTGAACCAGAAAATTTCAAAGTAAAAAGTAACCAGTGTTGCCAGATTGTCTAAAGTCGATTTCCCCAAAATTTCTGAAAATTTCCCCAAATCAGTGCTTTTTTCCAAAAAAGTCCCCAGCATAATTTCTACTCAAAAAAGTAAAATTTCAATTTTCAAAATTCCACTATGAAAATTTTTGTAAATATTTTAAACTCAAAAATTTTCCCCAAATCAAGCATTTTTTTGAAAAATTTCCCCATTTAGAAAAAAAAAAAATCTTTCTGTTAACTTTATCTACACTTATATTAATAATTTTTTTCAAGGTTTAGGCTATCTCGTATCATTTGAGGTTTGAAAAAATTTGAGATCGTGTTGGCATCACATGCTTCTATTTCACTTGTTCTGAAAATTCATATTGCGATAGTACAAGACAGGTTATAATTCATCTGTCATACACCTAAACTATAACATTGTAAACAATGACCACAAGAATAATGATTGACACCTATGATTTCTGACTTTTACTTTGTTTTCCCAAATCAAAATCAAATTCGAGACAGATTCTGTGTTCTCAGAAGACTAAAAGTAAACTTTACGTGAAATACTGAAAAAAATCCCCATGTTTCCCCCCCCCCCCCCAAAATGTTGATAGTCCCCAAACATTTCCCCAAGAACTACTTGTCCCCAAAAAATTCCCCTGAAGGTTCAAAATTCCCCAAAATGGGGACAAAATCACTAATCTGGCAACACTGAAAGTAACATTTTGTATCGCGGTATAAATTTATCTTAAATTACTGAATAATTTTTCTGGGTTGAAAATGAATTGTTTGAGCTGCGGCTTATCTACCCGAAATTACGGTAATACTTTTTTCTTGTAAAGATAGAAGAAAGCAAAAATAACGATATGGATAAATACGATTTTTCAGAATTAAAACAAAATCGAAAAATGGGCAACAAAAGCTTCAGAAGTGTCATCCAATTTCTCCATGTTATTTTCAAGGATATCTGATAAAAGCTTTTGATCTGATTTTATTTTTCCCTTGGACGATAAATTCATGTTAAACGCGAACTTTTCAAAATTGGTTTAGAATCCTTTTGCACTCGGAAACAAGTAGAAGTTATTGCCGAACATGTGAAGATAAATATCAAGCCCGTTTGACAAATGTAAAGTAAAAAGAAGAAAAAGTCAAAGTAGAAGTAGAAGTTTGTGGAGTGAAATATATTTTTCTTTTACAGTACATCAAATTTAAGAATTACAAAGAAGATTTTCCTTTTTTTAGTTTATCCTAACAAACGTACAAAAGATCGCAATAAGTTTCATTCAAAACTATTTAATAATAATAATTATAATAATAATAAAATAGTGGTTGTATTTTATTCCGTATATATTTTTGAGAATTACTGAATAAGGTGAAAATAGAAAGTGTAAGGGAAAAATGGATTTAAACATTATAATCGAACTTTAGTTAATCCGATGTTCCGTGTCAATAGTAGAACAATAATTCATAATTGTTTTTATGTTTATGAATGAATATTCAGTGAAATTCACTGAATTTTTTAGCAAGAACAACATAGGCTTTTATAGAGTAACTTAAGCTTTCTTTTTTAAATTTCAATAAAATGTTTTTAAATATATTACAGATTTTGGCGGTTTATGTTGTTGCATTTCAAAGAAAAAAATCTGAGCAGAGTATTGTATTATATACGTGATATTTTATTGTTGTCGACATAAAATTTAGAACATAAGAATATGTTTATAAATAGTTGAATTTTATATTTTGGGATGAAATTTTAGAATTTCAATACATAAGCTCCTAATATTCATCATTTTTTATTCTGTTATTCTTTTTTTTTCGAATTAAAAGCTTAAATTGCTTATAATTTTTATATTTTTTTCATGAATTTAATTACATCTTAAAATAAATACATCTGTTTACGTATAAAAAATTATCAATGACTCTAAAACTGTTGCGACATTTTAGAAAATAACTATATGGATAAATAAGATTTTCCTGAATTAAAACAAAATCGAAAAATACGCAACAAAAGCTTAAGAAGTGTCATCCAGTTTCTCCAAGTTATTTTCAAGGATATCTGATAAAAGCTTTTGATTTTATTTTATTTTCCCCTTGGACGATAAATTCATGTTAAACGCGAACTTTTCAAAATTGGTTTAGAATCTTTTTGCTCTCGGAAACAAGTAGAAGTTATTGCCGAAGATGTGAAGTTAAATTTCAAACCCGTTTGACAAATGTACAGTAAAAAGAAGAAAAAGGCAAAGTAGAAGTTCGTGGAGTGAAATATATTTTTTCTTTTACTGTATATCAAATTTAGGAATCAAAAGAAAAGTTTTCTTTCTGTAGCTTTTTCCTGTTAAACGTGCTAAAGATCACAATAAGACAGTTTCATTCAAAACTATTTAATAATAAGAAGAAGAAAATAGTGATTATATTTTATTCAGTATATATTTTATAAAAACACTGAATAGATTAGGGGAAAATAGCAAAGGAGAGTAATAGCAAGGGAGTAAATGAATTTAAACATTCTAATCGAACTTCAGTTAGTACGGTGTTCCGTGTTAATGGTAGAACTATAATTCATATTTGTTTAAATGTTTAAGAATGAAATTCACCGAATTTTTAACAATAAAAATATAGACTTTTATTAAGTAACATATTTTTATTTTTATTTTTATTTTCAATAAAATGCTTTTAAATATATCATAGGTTTTAGTGGTTTAAGTTGTTGCATTTCATAGAAAAAAAAATCTGAGTAGAGTATTGTACTATATGCGTGATATATTTTATTGAAAAAAAGATAGATAAAATATACCGTATACATAACATTATTTTATTTTATTTTCAATAAAATGTCTTTAAATATATAAGAGGTTTTGGCGGTTTAGGTTGTTGCATTTCATAGAAAAAAAAATCTGAGTAGAGTATTGTAACATATACGTGATATTTTATTGAAAAAAAAAAAAGATGCGTATAAATAAGATTTTTCTGAATTAAAACAAAATCGAAAAATACGCAACACAAGCTTAAAAAGTGTCATCGAATTTCTTCAAGTTATTTTCCTGGATATCTGATAAAAGCTTTTGATTTTATTTTACTTTTCCTTGGACGATAAAGTCATGTTAAATACGAACTTTTCAAAATTGGTTTAGAATCCTTTTGCACTCGGAAACAAATAGAAGTTATTGCCGATGATGTGAAGATAAATTTCAAACCCGTTTGACAAATGTAAAATAAAAACGAAGAAAAAGTCAAAGTAGAAGTTCATGGAGTGAAATGTATTTTTTTCTTTTACAGTATATCAAATTTAGGAATTACGAGGAGAGTTTTCCTTTTGTAGTTTTACATGTCAAATGTACTAAAGATTGCAATAATACAATTTCATTCAAAACTGTTTAATCCTTTAACGTTCATTGGTTTCGCCACGAAACCACAAAATTTTAATTCCGATACGCAACACTGACACCGGTATTTTTATCTAAAAATATCCCTTTTATTTTGTATGTGAAAAATCACGTTTTCTTATTTAGAAATATATTTGTTCTTAATTACCGGTGTCATTCGTTTATTTCGACATCTTAGCAACGAAAATGCTATGATCGTTAAAGGGTTAAATATAATAATAATAATAATAATTAAACAGTTGTTATATAAGCTCTGTATATGCTTATGCGAATTACTGAATAAAAGAGACTACGTAAAAATAGTGATGAAAATGAGTAAATGCCTTATGATCGAAATTTTATTAATGTGATGTTTCATGTCAGCTATAATTCATATTTATTTTAATCCTTTTCTGTGTTTGATTACTATTTCTAGCTCATCCTAATAAGAAGGACGAACGTAAATAAGGGGCACGGCATTAACCCTTTAACGATCATAGCATTTTCATTGCTAAGATGTCGAAATAAATGAGTGACACCGGTAATTAAGAACAAATATATTTCTAAATAAGTAAACGTGATTTTTCACATACAAAATAAAAGGGATATTTTTAGATAAAAACACCGGTGTCCGTGTTGCGTATCGGAATTATAATTTTGTGGTTTCGTGGTGAAACCAATGAACGTTAAAGGGTTAAACTAATTAAAAAATTAAAAATACATTAAAAAGAATAACCTATCTAGTGAAGAAAAAAATTGCTATTCAACCATTTGCTTTTCTCATTTTTTACATTGAATAATAGATTTTTATACATAAATAAATATATATAACATTACTTAATTTAACCCTTTAACGTTCATTGGTTTCGCCACGAAACCACAAAATTTTAATTCCGATACGCAACACTGACACCGGTATTTTTATCTAAAAATATCCCTTTTATTTTGTATGTGAAAAATCACGTTTACTTATTTAGAAATATATTTGTTCTTAATTACCGGTGTCACTCATTTATTTCGACATCTTAGCAATGAAAATGCTATGATCGTTAAAGGGTTAAAAAATCATCTTTGAAACAAATCCATGCATTAAAACAAAAAAATAAATCTCCATATCCGTACCAAAAGCAAAGACTTCAATCACAAATAGAAAATACCTTTACAAAAATGTCCTGTTTTCTGATAATCTGTATTTATGTACCTTTTGAAATCTGAATTTAATTTAAATGAATCCCAAATTATCCTGGTATTCAGTAGTGCGCTCAAGTATGGTTAATATTCATTACCTTTTCAAATAAATATTTCGGAATTGAGCAATAAATAAACGAAAAGAATGCGAGAGAGATTAATAAGAGATATTCAAGTAAATATTCAGTTTAATTTCCGAGTTGAATATAGATTTAATGGCTGTGCAATTATAATTTCTAGAGAAAGGCGAAGTTATTCGAATGAAATATGAATTGGATTATGAAAGAAATTTGCTTCGAAGTGTATATTTTTCAATTAAGTTCCAGAATACTTACATTTTTAGAAATCGATATAAAGATATTTAAGTTATAACAAGCCTTGATTTGACTTGGCATTCGTGAAATTTAAATTTTGAGCTTATTTCATGATACAGCTAGATTTTATATACCAAATGACAACAAATAAGATTTAACACGTTGAAACGAACAATTGTTATTGTAAAACAACATTTTTTTCCGGTGCAAATTTAATATACTGAGGCATTATTGCTTGCCCCTCACGGGGCTGAAGTTTAAACTGTGCCCGATCTGTGCCCGATCTGGTATACCTAATTTTAATTCCAAACTTGCAAAGGCACTAATAATATTTTAGTAAAATTTTGCTTTTACAATAAAAGCTTAAATTAAGGGATTCAAAATATATAAAAAAATCGTTTGTGAATTCCGGTGTCGGTCGATAATTACTCATTTTACTACAGATTTTGCCCGTGCCGGAAAGGGTTAAACTGAGAGAGTAATAACCCATTAGTGCCTGAATTATTTTCTTCGATAAAATTCGAATTTTCCATTTTCCCACCACTTTTAAAGCAAAAATAACTTTTACCTTAATTTATCGAGGGATTTCGTCTCGAGAAAGAAAGTATTTAGTATTTATCCTCCTTTTTACTAGTGTGAAAGGCGCTAACTTGAATTTTTTTAAACTGTTTCAAAAACTGTGGGTTAAGAAAGCTTTTCACCAACTCAATTTGGTTATTTCAGAAGCTTTCTCTAAAAGACTTATTAAAAATATGTTTGCTTGGAAAAAACAAAGTTTACTAAATGATGTACACAAAAATTTGTAGTGAAAGAGAAAGTAAATGTAGAAAGATAGAAAAGGAGAGAGAAAAGTACATGCAATCAAGGTAACTTTGGTGTTATTAACTAATCTCAATATGTTTTAATTCCAATATGATATCTTTTAATTGCTTTTATTTAAACGCTATTTTATAATGGTTAATTTTGAATATTTTTGTTATTCTTACTTCTTTTAATGCTTCTGCTACCATGTTGTTGTTTTATAATTTTTCTTTTTATCTTACTTCACAATCTACAATCACTGAAACATCCTCATTAGACACTGTTTGTAAGTAATTGGCGATGCTATTGTGATATTAATTAATAAGGAAGTTTTATATACACGATGAATCGATCTAACCGCTTTGTCTCTAATTCAAATGTTTCAAATGACTGTTATTTCAAAAGAATATTGTTATCTACATTTGTTATCTATCATGCCGTCTAATTTATGAAACCGGTATTATTTGAAAGCACTTAACTTTAAAGATAATTGTATTAAATATTGGATAACGTAAATCAAATAATGTACAAGTTTATGAAGATTGAGTCTGGTATATACGTTTATGTATGTAATAGTCGAGACAAATATAAATGTAGATGCATAATAATTCTATAGGTATTACCCGTATTGAATTGAATAATCCAATAATAGTGTATCATTATCTGCAAGTGTATTGTGAAATTTTATGTTAAAGGAGCATTTAAAATTACCACAGGGATTGTAATATGAATGAAAATTGTTAATGTATTAATTAAAAGGAATGCAGCAGTTTATTGAAGCATTGCATTAAATAAGAATTATTTTATAAGAGTTATGAATTAATTAGTACATAAGATAGAGGAAAGTAACTATTAATTATAAAACGATGTTAGTCTTAAAATAATAGCGGCAAAGAAAAGTCTTTCTTTAAACAGTTTGATGAAAAGTAAGATAGACTGTCATGTATTATTTTTTTTATTTTCTATCTGCATAAGAAAGTAGGATTCGTAAAAAAAATTTTCGACTTCCGATCATCAATGGATTTATACGTTTTAGAAGGTTCTGAACACGATTTGATGGTTTTTATAAATGTCTGTTTGTGAGTCTGTCTATATGAGACAAAACTTTTCTTTTCTGAAGAACTAATGCACGGAATTTCAAAAAATTTTAGATTCAGTTAGACCTCGGTATAAACGAATTCTAATACAATAAGCTAAATTAACATCATTTTTTGATGCACATCACCCAGCAGGTGACGCTAATAGGCTGCGTTTTTCACGATTTCTGTAGTAACTCAAGAACTACTGCAGAAATTTTCACCGAACTCCATATTCAGTTAGTCCTTGATATGAATTGGTGCTGATGAAGTTTTTGTCTAAATTGCTCAACAAGTAGCGCAGTTATGATGCATTTTCACGATTTCTACAATACCTCTATCTAAAGAACTAAGGAGCGAATTTCCATCAAACATCAGATTCAAATAGATGTTGACAAAAATTGTAGATGATTAAATTTTCGTGTCAATAGCCCATCAAGTGTCATAACTATACAGGGTTTATCATGGTTTTCGCAATCTCAAAAACTAATGCATCTATTTCTATCAAACTTCAAATCCAGTTATACGTTGGCGTAAGTTTCACAAGGCTAATTTCTCAAATAAGCAAGCGATTTTTTTTCCTTTTTCATTTTGTATATAAATAAATTTTTCGTTCTGAGCACGAATCCCGATCACGAAGTCCAATGTGAAAATTGATCCTTGTGGAATATAAAGAATGTTAGGTTACGAATGTTTGTACGAAGTGTACATTTGTATTTTTTTCAGCATTAAGTTATTTTATTTTTACCGGATTTTCCAATACGGACTGACCATTTTTAAAATCCCATAACTTGTAAATGGTACAGCTATTTAAAAATTTATTGCAGGTGGATCATGGAAGATGCCTTGGGGTTTTATTTTATCGCGATTCTCAGTTTTAGTACAAAATAGAATCGATAGATATGGGCGCACTGTTGTGAGTAAAATCGACATCATCCAGTATTAATGCGAAGGAAGGATGTTACATATATTGAGTGTATCAGCTTCACCAATACTATCTTAATGTCAGGGACCCATACCATCTATCTTATTTCCTTATTTCACTTTAATGCTGAGTGTTTTTGATTTTATCCTCGATTGAGAATGTACTGTTTGTGTCGCTATCTGTCGGGACTATTTTGATCTAAAATGGAGAATCGCAGTAAAAAAAGGGAAAAAAACCTCCGGCATGTTACATAACCTTCCTACAAGAATTTTTAAATAACTGTCACTATTTAGAAATTATTGAATTTTAAATTTAATCAGTCCATTTTATGATACTCGGTACCTAGAGCAGAAGAGATTTGCTGTGACAATTTTTAACGATAATGCATTTGCTTACTAGATATTATATTATCTCATTTTAGCTGCAAAATTTACGCTAATTTTCATCATTAGAGTTATTTCTTATTATTAAACAACCTGTACACAGACTTAATAATAGTATTGGCCGAAATCATGTTTGTTACAGAATAGAATGCGTGAAACACATAAGAATGCTAAATATTGACATAAGATCACATTTGAACTAATAAAAATTTCCCCACTGTCTATCATTTTACAAAATCCTTATGAGCAAAAAACAAATTCTTTCTTTACACTCCATTTTCAGGAGATGATGCTTTTAAATATCGATTATGTCGCAACAGATTCCATTACATCCTTATTTTGTTGGAAGTAATAAATATCTGCATGTTAAACAGATTTTTAAAATTGGCATTGTCATTCTATTGAATTAAAAGTCGTAAAGAGAAATCGATTATGCATTTGAAATGCTTCTGTGATGTTCAAGTTACCAATAAAGCGCATGAGACAAAATTCCTTCAATTTAATTCGTATAGTAAAGGATTGGAATAAGCTTTAAGCGTTTAAACGTTATTTATATCTGAGTTTTATGTCGTTTTATTTTAAGTTTACGGTTCTTTTGTAAAATGAAAACGTTGCACTGTGGTATTTTGTGTATTATTATTTATTTGTGTGAAATTTCTATAGTATAAAATATTTTAAACAGCATAAGTTAATTGCAAAATCTGGTTGTTTGCAAACAGCCTGTTATGAATAAACATCTCCAGGTTTATGTATACTGGGCGATGCATTTGTATAAAATATACTCTTATAATTTATAATAAATACATATCCACAAAACTTACGCTCATGAATCATGTAACCTGTCAATAAAACGTTTTATTTAACTTTTAAAAAGATTTTAGATTCTGTTACTTTTTTTAACCCAATTAAATCCGCTTATTTTCAATTTTGAGAAAAAAATATACTTTTACGATAATAATTTTAATCGAAGGCATCAAAATAGATTTACTGAAATTTAACTATCCGCCATTGTCTCGAATCTACTGAATGTAGTTATTTTTCCCACAATTCAACTCAAATAAATAAAAAATCAAGGTTTTTTTTTTTTTTTTTTTGGTTAATAACTGTATTATACTATACATTTATGTATTTACCGATTTTCATATGTATCATTAAAAATGGGGTCCTTCATACATGTTTGTGTTCTTTGATAAATGTTACAGGGTCTTAATAAGTTATTTAAAAATGTTTTAATTCATCATATGAAATTTAATTATAGTTGTTTTGTAAAAAATTTCATTGACTGTTTATTTGTAAAAGTTGCACTTTGTACGAGTATATATAACACATATGTAGCATATAATATATATATATATAATATATTTAGCAATATTTTAAAAACACAGTGACTAACTGTGTTTTAGAAATATTGCTAACATTTCATTTTATTTCATACCACTACGAACTGCTATTTTTACGGATAAAATGTAAGCGAGACAGCGAAAACTTTTTTACAAAGAAGCTAGAATTGTAATCTTATATGATGAATTAAAATATTTTTAATAACTTATTAATATTCTTTAATAGTTATTAACACAGACATGTATGAAGGATCCAATTTTTAATTGACTAATAACTGATGAAAATCGGTAAATATATAGTAATCAATTCAGATTCATGTGACAGTGGCTAAGGAAACGTTTTGGTGAATGCTAGAAAAATAGTATCACAACAATATTTAAGAAATATCCCAAATTTATATTATTTTCTTATTTTTATCACACATGATTCTTTCAGAGGAGTTAAACAAACTTTTACTGTTATTATTATTATTATTATTATTATTATTATTATTATTATTAAGGTGAAAACATAAAAAGAATCACAATACAAAATGTACAGACGTATACGCAAGGTTCGCACACTCCTTGGAATTTCCAAGGACTCTGGCACCGCTATTAAAAATAAGAAAATTTACATTTAATTTTTAAACCACGACATTCGTAACCCCCACCTTCATTCACAGATTTTACGATATTTTTTCACCAGTGAAACGCTTCGAAAATATTCTTCAAATTTAGTGGTAAAACTGTGCGAACCCTACGTATACGACAATTACTGCATGTATTTTTTGAAAAGCAAAATATAAGACATTATAATGCTCAATGGAAAGACATGTACTAGGTCAGGTATTACTCAGGTCTTGTTTACTATTGAATAGTACACCAACCTTAAACTATGTATAATCTGTTAATAATTTACACTTATTGAACTGCATAGGTTCATTGTAGTAAGTTTTGAGAATTTCAGGATTTTTTGAAAATAATTACCGTAATTTCCGACGTATAATCCGCGGATCAAACAATTATTTTTCGACCCAGGAAATTTCGAAAATAAAATCTAACTTTTTAAATCTCGGTAAATATTTCGCATCAATTACTAGATCAAATTTCTGGGTGGAAAAAGAATTGTTTCATCCGCGGATTATACGCCGGAAATTACGGTAGTCATTTTTATATTAGTTTTAAATTGAATAGTCTTATTAAAACATGCCAAAAAATTATCAAGCTTATTTGGAAACAATTAGTTTTTTACTTAACTATTAAGTTAAAATGTATATATAAACTCCCAGCAATAGGTATGAAAATACCAGACTAATTGGGAAAGGGCTGATGATTCTGCAGTCAGCCAAGCTCTTCAGAAACAGCTATAATTCGCAATTAGCCAAAAACAGAAACATTCGCACACGTATACACGCACATTTTTGTATATAGATAGATATATATCAGAAAAGGCAGCACAACAAAGGCATTAATTAAGCATAAAGATGTATATTTACTAGTACAATAAGGAAGGAAAAACGAGAATAGAAGATGCAAGCTCAACAAATAATACGAATTAATGATCTTTAAATTGATAGTCATTCTACTAAGAAATTAACAAAGCATGTTGTTGGTCAACAAATACTGCATTTCAGGATCATTTGTCATTAAACAAGCCGCCTAGAACATTAAGAATGTTTTTATTATTTTAACACCTAGTTCGTCGAACTTATATCCCTTTTTGTTTTTGTTCTTTCCCGTTTTAAGGGAGACCCATTTTCGGCCAAAAATCATCAAAAATTCAAAAAAAATTTTATCTCAGAAAACGATAAAATACATATTTGCGAATATCCATGCAAAATTTCAGAACTCGGGGACACTTGGAACAGGTAGAAAATGAGCTTTTTTAATTGTACTCACTATAGAGTTTAAAGCACTAGCGGCCATTTAAAACGTGTTTTCCTGAAAATGACTTTTTTCATATTTTGCCTAAGTACAAAGTACTAAGGCTCAATGGTAAAATGATTTAGAAACAAAGTGTTTATGTTTTTAGAATCTTAAAAAAAATTGCAAGGAAAGTAAGGAGAGATATTTTTTTTAACTATTTCTGAAAATTTTACATAAATTGGTAAACATGAAAATTATAACGAATTTAAGAAAATTTACCATGCGTATTTTTTTTTTTTTTTTTTTTTTTTTTTAGCCGATTAAAATAGAAAATTAAAAATATCTCTCCTTAGTTCTTTTCTATATACTATAAAACTATTTAAGAAATTTTAGTAATACCAAAATATTGAAAATTGAATGAGGAGTAGTAATTTTAAAAAGTGTATTTTTCGACAAAAAAAATATCATAAAAATCCCCATAAGAAATATACTTTTAAATAAAAAGTGAATATATTTGCTAATTATTCCTTACAAAAAGATTCTTAAGTAGTACACCAAAATTCATTACTTTAAAATCAATAATAAAAATTTTGGGTTTTTTCTTACGGGTCTCTCTTAACCTCGAAGAAGATTTCAAAAGTTAAAGATAGCGATACATATTCACGGAAATATTTCTCTTTAGAATGGTGTAAAAGGCACAAATTAGTAAAAAAATAGCGATACTATATGCAAACAAATAAATATTTTTTGTATGCATTGCGATCACATGTCATTAATTAATAACTCTTAATAAAATGTTTCTTCATTCTTAACCCTCTGACAGTCTTACAAAAGGGCAAAATTGTAATGTTGTTTTCTCAGCATTTTGTTTAATTGCTAAAAAAATATGATTCTTTCAAAATTATAGAAAAATCTTATTTACGAATATGAATGTTATCCTTGAGTGTGTTGAGCATTGCACAATGTATTAAAAATCCATTAAATCAACTGAGTTATATCATTTTAATTATTGCTTGCATTGCAGTGAAACATGGAGCTTAGGGAACGTCTATAGACGGGCTTGTCAGTGAGAGGGTTAATAAAGTTTCATGGATAATGTAAAGTTTTGTTATTATTTACTTAATCACTTTTTGCAAATAGTGTTTAAATACACCATATTACTTTAAAACTATTCCATAAAACTTATCTTAATATCCACCATAAATCTCATAAAATTTCTCAAATTGAATATTGACAAGAGAGATTTGCCCGAAATGTTCTATCAAGAACTATTATGATATAAATCTTTAGGAATTCTAACAAAGAGAATCTTTGGTGGCATCTGGAATATAATAAAAGATCATTAAGAGCCAGAGACCCGGCTGAATGAGTATTATCCAGATAAAAAGGGTTTTATGAAAGGTACCTTCTAAATACCAAATCGCTTCAAACCAGAATTAAATTGCAGAAATCGATCTAATAAAAAAATTTCAGCAAGATTGAATTATGTAATGTGAATTGTTGTTTTGCATTAGATTTTAATTATGATTGTTTGTCTTTTTAAAAAAATATAAACACTTTTGTTTAATAATAAACACTTATAATTTGCACTGATTATAGCGGAGAAGATAAATATTTATCAATATATGTAAATGATACAATAAAATGTTTTCAGTGAGATTAAAAATATATAACGTAAATTTTTATTTTTCAACAGATTTTAATTATGATTGTTTGTCCTTTTTAAATAAACACTTATAAATTTCACTGATTATAATGGAGCAGATAAATACATATCGTTTTATGTAATTGTTGCAATAAAAAGTTTCAGTAAATTTAAATTGCATAAAGTGAATCCGTCTTTTTCAACAGATTATATCTAAGATTGTTTGTCCTTTTTAAAATTAAAAACACTTTTAACCCTTTAACGATCATAGCATTTTCATTGCTAAGATGTCGAAATAAATGATTCACACCGGTAATTAAGAACAAATATATTTCTAAATAAGAAAACGTGATTTTTCACATACAAAATAAAAGGGATATTTTTAGATAAAAATACCGGTGTCAGTGTTGCGTATCGGAATTAAAATTTTGTGGTTTCTTGGCGAAACCAATGAACGTTCAAGGGTTAAATTGTACAGATTATAACGGATAAGATAAATATTTATGTTTTTATGTAATTTATTTTAAATTGAAAACTATTTCTTATATTGACTTTATTAATGTTTAAGGGAATTGTAAACAAAAACTCCGTACCCTAAACTCTCGTAGTTAAAACTCTATTATTTTAAGAAGATTTATTTAAAGTAAGTTTAAAAAAAATTAAACGGGATGTTAGAGTTCGTAATGTTTATTGCATCCATAGTGTGAACATCTAAAACGAGGAAAAAAATGCAAATACTGTAAAATAAATTTAAAAAATCTTACAAGTCTAAAACTTTAAAATTCGAATTTTTATGTATTTAATTTATTAATTTATATATTTTTGACAAAACATGTATTTAGGAGTTAATGCAAAGTTCGGATTACTAGGAAATTTTAAATTTTAAATAAATCAGTGCAAAATCATTTGACATAAATAAATAACATTCATAACAGAGTGATAAAACGTAATACTTGTATAACGCTGATTTTTGTATTTCTTTAATAAAATCCGGTATTTCAAATGTATATAACTTCTAAAATCTCTTTAAATCTAAAATTTATGTTAATTGAATTAATTATCCTTTATTTTTATTCAATTAACCAAACTTTGTTTTCGGCCACTAACTAAACTAACAAAACTTTTGATCAAATTGCTGTACGAATTCTTCGGAATTAGATTGCTGAAAGAAGTTAATAGCTTTCCTTATTTGGTAATTAAGCATTTTGTCAACCTGTGTCGAACATTTTCATTACGATAATAATTACTTTATGAAACTTTACGATGAAGTACTCCAATATTTGAAACGTTATTACATTTAGTCTTTGATTTTGTATAAGTTGTAGTTTTCCCAACTGAGTGAAAGAATGCGTACAATTAAAAATTTCGCTAAAAAACGCAGAAAAAATACGAGATTCTCTGTAAATTTACGCTAGTTCTCTGTCAACCCTTTAAGCTCTAGTGGGTAATTTTTTTCAAAATTCCAACTGTCACATTGTCGTAAGTATTTTGCACAGATAAAATTCGGTTTAAAATATACGCAAAAAATTTTCTTTAATCCTTTTGCGAATAAATTTCGATGAATATTCCGGTGCCATTGTGACATGTATGAATTAAAATTAAGTGGTAGAAAATTCAACCACTAGAGCTCAAAGGGTTAAATGCTTTTGATCGAGTTTCTCGGTCATCATTTTACCAACATTTCCCTTATATTACATCTAATTCTCTGTAGGGATTTGCTCCCTATTTAAAGATATTTTTATATTTGTTAAAACGCTAAATTCAAAATATGCACTTATAAAATTATATTTCAATTATTTTAGAAATATTAAAAAGATAATTTAATTTTTTTTAAAAGTTAAATCAATTCAGAAAAGGAAAAATCATCTCCACGGTATTAGTGCAGATTCTTAGCGATTTTTTTCCCGCTGAATCATAAAACACATATTTTGAGCAAAAGTAAAAAAAACTCCTATAGCTGAGTCAATAGCGTACTCTTCCATTGTCAAGACGTTTCAGGTTCAAACTCCAGGTAATTAACTCCCACGTAATTAACTTAGTGATATCTTATGATAGGAAGAATTCTGAAGTTGCAATGGTGATTACGTCCTGTTTAAGATAGAGTCCTGTTACATAGCTGCCAACTCTTCTGATTTTTCGACTCGGAAAAATTTAACAGAAATTTTTGTCTTATTTAATCAGCAGATTACAGCGATTTTAAATACTAAAATTTACTGTAAAATTTTTCCGGGCCGAAAAAGCGGAAGATGTTGTCAGCTATACTGTTATTTCAGTATTATTGGATTCAAAATTTATCATCGTTATAAATCTTATATTAATGTATTTCTTGACAAGAGAGCAACAGCTATCGCACCAAGTTACAAATACTTGTAAAAGTAGTCAGCGTACGAACGCGCTTCATTTCCCGTGTTTGACGTAAAATTGTTGATGTGCTTTGATTAATAAGTTTACGAATTCGACAAATGTCCTAACTTTGAATGTTCAAAATTAGAGTCAAATGCAGAAATAATTTTATATTTTCTACAAATTTATTGCAAGTAAAAGTTCTCGATAAATTAAATGCATTTAACCTCTGAATTTAAAAAGCTATTAAAAGATTGAAAGCTATTCGCAACACATCATCAGTACAATGTTTTACTTTTACTATAACTTTTACTTTAAAACGTTTACTTTTTCCATTTTTAAATATTTACTAGTATTTTTATTTTTTTTAAGTAAATTTAAATTTTTTAAATGTATTAGTCTGTCTTAGCTTATTTTATTCAATCTTCTACATTAAAAGCATTTTGTAATTTACAGCTGTGCAGTTCAACAAAGGCGTATTAATTTTCTGAAAATAAATGTTGATAAACACTTTCGTTTTATTGCAGCCAACATAAAATAACGTCAATTTTTAAGAAGATTGTTAAATGCATTACTTGATACTTCCCACCTAAAAGCATCTTTAAAATGTAAATTACAATATCTCAAAAAAGAAAAAGTAGAATAGATAAAAATGATATAATGAAAGCAGATTGAAAAAGACTTCTCTTATATTTCATTTTAATGTACTTCAGTTCCTTCATTTCAATATTTTCATTTTTTAAAAGCTTTTATCTCAACGAAAGCTTTAAAAAATTGCGATAAAAAGATGAAATTCCATTAAATAGAAAATCAGATGTAATAAATGCTTTTATAGTATGTTAGTAAAATGCATCAGGAGTAGTAGTTTTAAAAGAAATTGTAAAGGTAATAAAAATTTAATGTGGAATGCAGAAAAAGTTACATTATATATATATATATATATATATATATATATATATATATATATATATATATATATATATATATATAATGCCTATTCGCAAAAAATATTGTAAGTGATATAAAACTATATTTTTGTTTTATTTAATATTTTTTATTTTATACACAAGTTTAGATTAATTTTTAACCATGAATATGTTTAAGAAGATAAAAATTCAACTTTATCATCTGCTTAAAATAATAAGAAGTAGAAGAACAAGCGTTCTCAGAAAAAAATCAAAATCTTATACGTGTTATAATTTTAGACTCCGATGAAAGTTAATAAAGTCATTATTTTCATTACTAATTTACTAGATGTAAAATTCATGAAACTATTAAGAAAGAGGAATTGACTTATCCTTAAAAATAGTTAAGCTTCAAATGTAATCTTTTCGCATAACGTTCATAACCACCACCTTTAAACTTCCTCCAATAAATTTATGTAGAATTTTTTTACTTATTTAGACGCCTCAATAATAAATAATTAATTAAAATAAAAAAAATGGCAAAAAATTGCTGTTTTGGTTTTTTTTTCTTTTTTTTATTGGTTGCAGTTGGAGGTAGTAGTTCCACCATGGTGTGTCAATCAAAAGAACTTCCTGTCAGTGTCTATGAAAATATTATAATACCTAGCCAAACTGATACCAGTAAAAAAAATAGAAAAAAATTAAGCATATTTGTGATTGAAATTTCCCGTCAACAACGCGTTAAAAAAAGTCGAGATTTTTAGTTCAAGTTAACTGGTGGAAATTTTCACCAGCGAAATTAGGGACTGATCCTATTAAAGAAAAGAGTCGCCATCTTGTGATAATCTTCTCAGTTAGTTCACTCTTGTAGTAAACCTCGGCAACGTATACCAGTTTCATAAAATGTGAAATAGTCCAATATTATTTAAATGCGCCCCAAACAGTGTTTCACCCTACTCCATTATATAATGGAATGCTTTTGTGTATCCTTGTAAATTAATAACAAATAGTCTTTGCACCACAGATTGTATAGAATGTATATTTTCTTTACTACATCTTTTGGTTTTTTTACAATCTTGATACCGTGTTTCCAAATATATAGTCTCATAACTAACAGATGCTAAATTAAGGAATAATGAGAAATGATATAAAAGGCGGCCATAAGATGGAATTGTTCGAATAAATACCGTGTTTTCTTCGTGCAGTATCAACGCCTTCTCATAAAAATATCTTCAGTCACTGCAAATACAAATTATCTTGTAGCAGGAAAAAGTCGATAAAATAAGAATTGTCAGGGGGAAAAAAGAATATCTGGAGTTTATGGAGTATTTATTGGAAATAATCTTACATAGACAGGGAGATATAAGAGCTTATAAGATAAACAAGTCATGTAACGGGGTAATAATAACAGAAAATATGATCAGTATGAGGTTAAAAAAGAATTTTTTTAGGTATTGTAATGTTAAAAGTATTTTTTATGCATTGTAATCAAAGGTAACAGACATTTAAGATAGTAAAATAAAAATAAAATATTTTTTTCCGAATGAACTTCGTAATTTTATACGATGTGCTACATTATCATTCATATCGTGCAATATTTTATACAGGGTTCGCACAGTTCTACCGCTAAATTTTAAGAATATCTTCAAAGTGTTTCACTGCAGAAAAATATCTTAAAATCTGCAAATGAAAGTGGGGATTGCGAATGTTGTGGTTTAAATATTAAAAGTAAAATTTCTTATTTTTAATAGTGGTGCCAGAGTCTTTGGAAATTCCAAGGAGTGTGCGAACCTTGAAATTTTATAAGATTTTAATATACTATGTCTTTTCATTTTTCACAATGGTGCTACTGTGTTTCCAATAATATGGTCTCATAACTATCAGAAGCTGAATTAAGAAATAATGAGAAATGATAGAAATGTCGATGTAATAGAAATGGCGAATAAGATGGAATTGCTGAGAAAAATACCCTGTTTTCTTTGTGCAGTATCACCGCCTTCCAATGAAAATATTCTGAGACACTGCAAATAAAAATTATCTTGTAACGGGATAAAAAGTCGATAAAATAAGCATTGTAAGAGGGAAAAAATACATATCTGGAGTTTATGGAATATTTATTGGAAATAATCATACTATGATAGGGAAAAAAAGAGTTTATAAAATAAACAAGTCATGTAGCGGGGTAATAATAACAGAAAATATGATCAGTATGAGGTTTAAAAAGTATTTTTGGGGTTTTGTGTTGGTAAAAGAATTTTGTATGCATTGTGACGTTAAAAGTATTTTTTATGCATTATAATCAAAGGTAAATTTTGGACAATAAAAGAAAAAAAAACTTTTTTTGTAGTTCACTTTATAATTTATATGATATGCTACATATGCATTCATATCGTGCACTATTTTATAAGATTTTAATATACTGTGTCTTTTTATTTTTTACAATGTTGATACTGTGTTTCTAATAAGATAGTGTCATAACTATCAGAAACGGAATTAAGAAATAATGAGAAATGATAGAAAAAGCGGCCATAAGATGGAATTGTTGGAATAAATAACCCTGTTTTCTTTGTGTAGTATCACCGCCTTGTAATGAAAATATTCTCAGACACTGAACGCATCATCTTTTACTGTGTGGGCGTTTGGGGAGGTTCGCTAACCAAAGTGGCTAAGCAAAAACTTGCCTCTATCCAGCGCATATTCCTTCTGCAAATGGTTAGAGGTTATAGAACTATCTCAACGGATGCACTTACAGTACTTACTGGTATTCCACCCATACACTTAACTCTCGCTTACGAATTTCAGAAAAACAGAATACTACACTTAGAACACGAACCAACACAGTCAGCACTTTTCCCTAACTTGCTCTTACAAAGAAAAGTCCACAGCTGGACTATGCATCCGTCGGATGAGACATCCTATCTTCAAGTTAATGTTAATAAGCATTCTTACAGCCCCTCGAAAAATCCAGCCATTTTCACCGATGGTTCACACACGGAGACGGGAGTAGCATCATCCTTCTGTGTTTTCAAAGACAGTGTTGTTATTCATCAGTGGGCTTGCAGGATTGGAGATAACAATTCGGTGTTCCAAGCAGAACTCTTCGCAATCCTGCGGGCTTTGGAATGGATTGTTCTCTATCCTCATACTACTTTTTTTCACCTTTATAGTGACAGCCTTTCAAGCCTACAAGAAATATTCGCCCATAGAACTAAACACCCTTTAGTGCTTAAGATAAAAGTTATCTTAAAAACTCTCGTCCATAGGGTCTCTCTCGGCCATGTCACCGCTCACATCGGCATAGCTGGCAATGAGCTAGCTGACGCACTGGCCAAGGAGGCCACCTCACGTCCAAACATAGATATCCCCCTTCCTGTTCCCCCGTCTCATGTTCGCCACTTCCTCAAAAGAAACATTCTTTCTGACTGGCAACTCTACTGGGATGCCTCAAGCAAAGGCAGGCACACCTATTCCCTTATCCCAAAAGTCTCATACAATCTCTTAGCTTTCTCCCCTCCCACATCAGCATTCCTCTCCGGCCATGGTCCATTCAGAACATACCTAAATTATTTTAAACGCTCAGATACGGACCTCTGTGAGTGTGGGGCCATAGGGTCTCCAGACCACTACTATTTCTTCTGCACACTCACAGAGGCCTGGCACCTTAAGAACCCTTATTCCCGCCCAGATACCTGGCT
The DNA here is from genome assembly GCA_964019185.1 of Maratus speculifer. Lineage (NCBI taxonomy): Eukaryota > Metazoa > Arthropoda > Arachnida > Araneae > Salticidae > Maratus > Maratus speculifer. The sequence goes on from OZ025295.1 coordinate 348,048,618, forward strand.
CACAAATATCTTAACCCGCCCAAAACTACTCCGTCAATTGGCACAAATTTATCACTTCCTTATGGACCTGGCCAATCTTACCACTTAACCGTTCTCTCCTAAGACTGCCCGCTGTCGCGTTAGAGCCTTTGTTGAGCTTTTGGCAGTCGTAGCGCCACTTGTCGCGATGGAGCAGGTCTCCGGCGCGCATACCACTGTGTTTATGTTGTATACAGCCTGTATATTATGTATTTTTTTTTTTCTTGTTGAAGTTATTGTAATGAATCCCCACATGCCGGGGAACATTCCGGGTGGGACAAATAGGGTCTACACCGGATCCTAGCGATCTGGTGATCTTGTCCCACTTAGGCATAAATAAATAAATAAATACAAATTATCTTGTAACGTGAAAAAGTCGATAAAATAGGCATTGACAGGGAAATAAAAGAATATCTGGAGTTTATGGAATGTTTATTGGAAATAATCATGTTATGACAGCGAGAAAAAAAAGTTTATAAGATAAACAAGTCATATAACAGGGTGATAATAAAATAAAATCTGATCAGTATGAGGTTAAAAAGTATTTCGTATGCTTTGTGATGTTAAAAGTATTTTTTATGCATTGTAATCAAAGGTAACAGACATTTAGGACAGTAAAAAAAAAAAAAAGTTTTCGGAATTCACTTTATAATTTTATATGATATACTAATTATGCATTCACATTGTGCACTATTTAATAAGATTAGTATGTGCAATTTCTTTTCATTTTTTACAATTATGATAGTGTGTTAATAATAACATAATTTTATAACTTAAAGCAGCTGAATTAAGAAATAATGAGAAATGATAGAAAAAGCGGCCATAACATGGAATAGTTGAAATATATACCTTGTTATCTTTGTGCAAGTATCACTGCCTTCTGATGAAAATATCCTCAGACACTGCAAATACAAATTATCTTGTAACAGGAAAAAGTTGATAAAATAAGCATTGTCAGGAAAAAAAGAATATCTGGAATTTATGGAGTATTTATTAGAAATAATCATACTATGATAGGGGAAAAAAGAGCTTATAGGATAAACAAGTCATGTAACGGGTAATAATAAAGGAAAATATGATCAGTATGAGGTTTAAAAAGTATTTTTTTTTCGGTATTCTGATGTTAATGTATTTTTTATGCATTGTGATGCATAGCTGCCAACTCTTCTGATTTTTCGACCCGGAAAAAATCAACAGAAATTTCTGCCGGATTACGTCGCTTTGAAATAGTAAGATTCATTGTAAATTTTTTCTGGGCTGAAATAGCGGAAGATGTTGGCAGCTATGGTGATGTTAAAAGTATCTTTTATGCATTGCAATTAAAGGTAAATTTAGGACAGTTATAAACTTAAAAGATACCAAACTTTTCTAACTTTTCCTAAATTAGTGCAGTACTAATAAAACCAGAAAAAGAAACATAAAAGTGAGGGAGGGTTTCTTTTGCACAGAGGGTTTCTTTTAATATATATTTTAAAACAACTTATTGTAATTAATAAATCCAAATGGTTACTTTGTAACTATTAAATTCCTACACAGATGGTAGCACCAATAAATTTAATTTTGAAATCGTTATAAAAAGAAAATATTTATTTTAATCAAGTTAAAAATGTTATAATCAAATTATTTAAATAAAATCTAAATTTCCAATTTTCTTGAAAAAAAGAAAAAAATAGCGGATATATAAATAAAATTTAAAATTTCTAAAAACGGAATTTTTTTTAAACGAAATTTAAAATGCTGAATCATTAATAAATCGCAATAGTTTTTAAAATAGCCAGAAAATTGAATTCCAAAAAAAATATATGAATGTCAGATGACTGAAATCCTAATAATATAAACCCTTAAATATGCTAAAAATATAAAATTTCTTTTTATTAAATGCATCATAAAATGAAATTCCAAGTTCCAGCATAGGGATTCAAACTAAGAACATTCTGTTTATTAGCGAAATGCCATTGCTCCAACCTATGATGCTTACACGTCAAACCGGTGAAATTAAGGTTCTCTTTTAAAATTTAAATCGCAAAAATAAACGAATGACATTGAAAAAAAAGATTTAAAATAATATAAATCATAAACTTTTTAAAAATTGTCTAGTGACCCGAGGTATTCAGATGTAAGTACATAAAATTTGAAGTATCTGACTGATGCAGTTTTTCTGTACGGACTCTATGACGGACGTACAGACAAAGGACAGAGACGAACAGTGTTTTGTCAGATATATGAAATCCTAAAAATGTAGTTAAAAAATAATAAATCCTAAAAATGGAGTTAAAAAGTAATAAATCCTTACTTGCTTATTTTTAGAGGCAGATTTATTAATAAAATGGTTAGAATTAATAAATACTTTTTTAAATACAATTTTTTTACTACTATTTTATGCGAAATGCATACATAAATGATATACTAATAGAATGTATGCAATTTATCAATTTTGCAACCATGATTTGAAGAATTTGAGCTACCTTTTTGACTACCTTTGTATATCTGCCTTTATCATATATACCATTATACTCAATCTTCTAACTCGGGCCGCATATGGCCATACTACTTTTTGTACGTGTCCTAAACCATATAATCATCAATTCGTATTGTTATAGAATTAACTAGCAAAACCCGCGGCTTTGCTCGCGTAATAGTTGAAATATGCCAAGTGATACTTATATAGCATACATATCTGATTTTCATTTGCTATAATAATGTATTGAGTAATAATTCAAAAACTTCCATTTAAGCCACAGTTTGACTGAATTTCATTATTGCATGCATTATTCCGAAATTAAGGCATAAAATAATACGAAGAACTAAAAATACTTCTAAATAAACGATAACTTAGAAAATATATTGAAACTTTTATGCCCAATTCTTATATTCCATTCAGTATTCATCTGAAGTAGTTGTTCTTTTTAAAAAACAATATTCTTATGCATTTACATTTTTAAATTAATCATATCACAATTCAAGTTTGTTTTCTGAGGGTCTACCATCTCTCGAGGGGTAGTGGTATTAACATAAAATGCCTATGATAGAAAAGGGGCAGTTAAAAATTAAAAATTTTAATTTTGAAATCGGTTTGATATTTTCTAATATACCAAAGAAACGTAATTTAGAAAGTTTTTAAAGACTTTTATTAAGTATTTATTGCTTCTGCTTACCCATGTGGTCGCGGTACTGGCATAGAACATAGAGGATCATTAGAGTGTAGGATCATTAGAATGATCTATGTAGGAGCAGAGAGTGTTACCGTTGATACAAAACCATCTCTTTTATAATCGGCTTATTAATTCCTGATCTTGCGCAGAAATCGTAATTTACGAATTTTTTAGAACGCTTTTCGCACCGCTCCTTCGCTTCACAACTTTTAATTTCACATTTATTCCCGACATTTCGTAGAAGACATTTATATTTTGTAAGTAACTACCATGCCGAATTTCAAGTTTCTAGACTCTTTAGTACAGTAAAAATCTTCAGTTTGAATACTTTTGGATCCTGCACCCTCTGTTGATAATGTCACTGAAATAAAATGTAGCTTACGTTTGTTATGTTTTAGCAGATTCTATCATCACCAATTTATTTTTGAAATCAGTTTGACACGTGCTTAGATTGCTTACAGATTGCCATTCAGAAAGTTTTTACTTTATTTTAAAGTAAATAATTTTAAAGTAAAGAAACATTATTTTAAATTATTATGTTAGCAAAGAATTATTATAAAACATTTTAATTTGAAAAGATGAATATCATTTTAAAAGTTACTATTTGCGATGCGACACAGCTTACGATTCCAGTTATTTTTGCTGGACCAGTATCGCCATTTGTCGGCATATGATGGCCCAACATTACTCCCCTACCAGTAACTAAGTTACGATAACAGAAATCATGGTAGAGAGTAATTAATTGCATTTCAAAATAATAATGGAAATAATTTAATGAAAATAATAATAATAATCGTATATATCCACAAAAATCTATTTCTGTTTTCAGTGAGACATTAATTTTAAACTAGTATAGAATTGTTATTAATTTAAATGCAACAACTATAAATGCAACTTTATCCACCATTGGGGGAAGAAAAAGAAAAAAAAAGTAATATTTATAAATTATATGATAAAATTGTTATTACTCAGAGTAACGTCTTGTAGTAAGTTTAAATAATCTCATATAAAAGAAAATTATCTGAAATCTATGAGATTATAAATATTAATGGTTACTAAAATTGAAGACTATTTACTCGACTTAAATACTATATGAAACCATGCTAATTTAAACATGTAATTCAATATTATAAATCATATCATAAACTAAGCAAGAATAGGAGAAATATATCAAGAATAAAAATTGACAATCAATCTTTAAAGCGAACTGGCAAATTAACTTTTCTGCCACAACGTGTTGTTGAAGGCAATATTTGATCATCAGAAATGACTTGTGGAGTATGGGAGTGACTAGGCATGTTAGTATTCTCTGGAATTTCATCATGTGTCAACATATAGGCTGGCTTAAGCCGGTCAATTGAAATATTGACATTTTTGCCTTTTATTTTCAAAGTATAATATTTATCATATTTATGGACTACCAAAAAGGGTCCTTGGTAGGCCGGTTCTAGCGGTTTTTTTACTCGGTCTACCCTAATAAACACCTGGGAGCAAGATTTTAAATCCTTATGTACAAATATTGTTTTTTGTGTTGCCTGTTTTGTAGGCATAGGTTTTAATTGCTCCATATAATTCTGTAGCTGAGTCACAAAAGTGTCAGAATCTGTACTGACTGTTGGTTTATCAAAAAATTCACCTGGCAGTCTAATATTTGTACCATAAACCATATGTGCTACAGAATGATTCGTGTCACTTCTGATAACTGATCTTAGTCCTAAAAGCACTGTTGGTAAAATTTCAGTCCATTTCACATTGTTGTGTGCTTTAATAGATGTTTTTAAAGTTCTGTGAAAGCGTTCAACTTTGCCCTGACACTGTGGATGGTATGGTGTTGATGTTCGAAGTTTTGCACCACAAATTTCTGCTAAGTTTTTGAGCAACTGAGACTTAAATTGTTTACCTTGATCTGTTATGATTGTTCCTGGCACACCGAATCTACAAATCCAATGTTCATAAAATGCTTTGCTCACTGTTACAGCACTATTTTCAGGCAAAGGGACAACTTCTGTCCAACAAGAAAATCTATCGATGCAAGTTAAACAATAAATATGTCCATTAGATGGAGGCAAAGGTCCAATTAAATCAATATGCACAACATTAAATCTTTCATCCGGTTCTTGAAAAGTAGAAAATTTAGATTTTGTATGTCTATTTACCTTGGTCTTTTGACAATTAATACAGGTTTGAGCCCATTCTTTTACTTGCTTGTTGATTCCTGGCCAAATGAACCTGGCAGCCATCTCTTTAACGGTAGATTTTATGCCTGGGTGTGACAAGCCATGGATTTGATGAAAGAGTTCTCTCCTGAATTTGAGAGGAATATATGGGCGAATCTTGTTGTGGGAGGTATCACACCATAATGTTTTTCCAGATGCCAGAGTGTAAGGTTTGAAGTCCAAAGATGTGTCACTAGAACATAATTCTTTGAATTCTGCATCCTTACTTTGCTCTTGAGCTATTTCATCATAGTCGATAACACAAACTGTTTCTATTCTGGACAAGGTGTCAGCAACCACGTTATCTTTGCCACTAATATGTTGGATGTTGGTAGAGAATTGAGAGATGTACTGGAGCTGGCGCAACTGTCTTGGAGAAGCCTTTTCATTTTTCTGTTTGAAAGCAAATATTAAAGGCTTATGATCTGTCCAAATTGTGAATTCGCGACCTTCCAAAAGGTATTTAAAATGTTTGATGGAAAGATAGATTCCCAATAACTCACGGTCATACGTACTGTACTCTTTCTGAGTTTCGTTAAGTTTTTTCGAATAGAAACCAATTGGCTTCCACATGTTGTCTTCAAATTGTTCTAAAACTGAACCAATTGCCCAATCTGAAGCATCTGTGCATAGAGATAATGGGAGTCCAGGTTTTGGAAAACACAGAAGTGCAGCATTAGCTAGATCAACTTTGCACTTTTCAAATTGCTGGATACTTTCATCTGTCCAAGGGACTTTTCTGCGATCCTTTTTCTTTGCACCTTTTAACATCTCATGAAGCAGTGCTTGGGTTTGTGCTGCATCTTTCAGGTATCTGCGATAGAAATTAATCATACCAAGAAAGGTCCGTAGATCGTGCAGGGTTTCTGGCAATTTATAATCTAGGATAACTTGGACTTTAGCTGGAAGGGGTGAGGAACCTTTCTCATTAATGAGGTATCCCAAAAATTCGATTTGGTTAACTCCCATTATTGATTTTGCAACATTAATGCGCAAGCCATACTTATTTAATCTCTCATATACTATTTTTAGGTGCTCCTTATGCTCGGCTTCTGAGCTCGAAGCAACTAGCACATCATCCAAATAGGGAAACAAGAAATCTAACCCCTGAAAAACTTGATTAATAAATCGCTGGAACGTGGCAGGAGCATTCCGGAGGCCAAAACTCATGACATTGAACTCAAACAATCCGAATGGGGTAATTATTGCAGTTTTGGGCTTGTCTTCTTCAGCTATTGGAATTTGATAATATGCTTTGATTAAATCAAGCTTAGAGAAAATAACTGTATCTTTTAATATGTTATGAAAATCTTCAATTCGGGGTATGGGGTATCTGTCTGGAATGGTTTTGTCGTTTAATCTTCTGTAATCCCCACAAGGTCTTAGGGTGCCATCTTTTTTATTAACCAAATGAAGGGGACTGGCCCATTGGGATTTTGAAGGTCGGATTATGTTATTGTCAACCATGAATTGAAACTCCTGTTTGGCCAACGCAAGCTTTTCAGGATTTAGTTGTCGTGCCTTGGAATGCACTGGTGGACCTGTTGTTTCAATGTAATGCTTAACTTCATGTTTAACTGATTTATTTAAAATATTAGGTTTCGTAATATCAGGATATAAATTTAATAAATCACTAAATTGGGATGTACGATCAAACGTAGTTATAAAACACTCATCAGAAATTGTTGAAATTTTACTTTTTACAGACAACTGTGTGATGCCATCAATTAATTTACGTTTATGTATGTCAATAAGCAAATGAAAATGATGCAGAAAATCAGCACCAATGATTCCTTTACTCACCTTGGCTACTATGAATGGCCATTGAAATGCACGTCGTAAACCAAGATCTAGTGTCAGTGTTTTTATACCATAAGTTGGTATTTCAGTACCATTGGCAGCATATAATACATATGAGCATGGCTGTTCTGCTTTTACGTTTGCTGGAACCAAGGACACATCAGCACCACTATCGACTAAGAAGCGCACACCAGTTTTTTTGTCATGAACAAATAGTCTGTAGTTGCGGCAATCTATGTTCTTTGCAGCAGGACTTGCCGCTGACTCTACTGCTGGGAGGAGTTTTCCGCTGTTGCCAACTACAGGGTTGTTTACATTTCTCAGGTAGACATTTTATTCCAAATCTGAAGTGGTAATAGCAAAGCTTACCATTAGGATCATAACGCTTGCGGGATTGACTTCTGTATCTGCCAGCACGACGATGAGCAGTACGACTACGAGATCGTTGAACATGCAAACTTGCAATCTGCTGCTCCAAGCTGGAGATCTTATCCAAGAGGACTGCATAGCTGTGAGTCTCTTTATCAACTTTGGCAAGTTCCATATTAGGGTGCAGTTCAGTGATTTTATCAGCCATTTTGGCCAATTTTTCTAAATCTTCATCACTGACAACAATTATGTTTTTCACTGAATCCGGGAGCTTTTCTAACCAGAGAGTTCTGAGCACGTTGTCTGAAACGTCCTTCGTATCGCCTAATGCTTGCATCTTACGTAAGAGTTGGCTGGGCTTCAAATCTCCTAATTCCAGTCCAGTGAGAAGTCGTTTGATGCGCAAATTTTCGCTTTCTTTAAAAGTGCTTAAAAGTCTATCTTTCGCGGCTGCATACTTATTTGGAGTGTCACTTTGAATTATGTCCCATATATTCTCCATAAACTTCGGGTCCAACTGTGCGATCAAATAATTGAACTTAGTTTCGTCGCACGTAATTCCGGCTATCTTGAATTGCGCTTCAATTGTAACAAACCACATTTCAGGTTTTTCTGTCCAAAATGGGAGAATTTTGATGCTAACTTTGCTAGCTTCTGCTGATCCGGAGTTTTGGTCGGTAAGAGGCATTTTGAATAAGTTATGTTAACGAGGGTCACCAATTGTAGCTACCGATTTTAGTACGTGAAGCTAACAAGAGTAATAACTTTTATAACTAATCTTTAAAACCAATCTTATTCACACTACATACTTTTTTAAATAAAAATAACGATAAAATTAAGTTTTTAGAACAAGCACGCAAACTTTATTAGGTAAAAAAAAATGTTAACTGCAAGAAGGTACAGTTACATTCAAAAAAATGCACAATAATACACAGTTAAATAAATGAAATATAAAAATACAAACTATTTTAAATATTAGAAATGCATTTTAAAGTAAAGAAACATTATTTTAAATTATTATGTTAGCAAAGAATTATTATAAAACATTTTAATTTGAAAAGATGAATATCATTTTAAAAGTTACTATTTGCGATGCGACACAGCTTACGATTCCAGTTATTTTTGCTGGACCAGTATCGCCATTTGTCGGCATATAATGGCCCGACAAGTACAGTAAAAATCTTCAGTTTGAATACTTTTGGATCCTGCACCCTCTGTTGATAATGTCACTGAAATAAAATGTAGCTTACGTTTGTTATGTTTTAGCAGATTCTATCATCACCAATTTATTTTTGAAATCAGTTTGACACGTGCTTAGATTGCTTACAGATTGCCATTCAGAAAGTTTTTACTTTATTAGTGTGCAGCATTTGCTGCATCGAAACTCTACTTCTTTTACAGACTATCTTTATTCTGACCAATGAGAATGCCTTACTATTTAGTCAAGAAATAGATTTTTGTCAAACCGGTGGAATGATGATGAAGCAAATCCTGCAGATTTTTAACAGTGTTATGACGCTTTTTCGTGTACCTCCTCCCCCTTTTAAAATTCGAATTTTTAAAGAAATGCTAGAGATCATTTTTATCTTATAAGTAATTACCATGTTAAATTTTATACTTGTAGTCCCTTCAGTAACACAAAAAACGCATTTTTAGAAAGTTTTTTGTTGCTGCGCCTCTCTTGGATTTGTGGCATCAACATAAGATATAACCTATGTTTCATTCCGGGCGAACACAATCATTTTGGTACCATTACTTTTGAAATTTGTTCGGTTGTTCCGGAGATTAGCCCCTACAATCAATCAAACAAACAAACATACAAACTTTTCCTCATTTTAATATAGGTATAGATAACATAAGATATAGCCTATGTTGGATTACGGATGAACACCATCATTAAGGTACCATTAGTTTTGAAATCAGTTCGGTAGTTCCGGAGATTAGCCCCTACAAACAAACAAATTTTTCCTCTTTATATTATAAGTATAGACCACATAAGATATAGACTATGTTTAATTCCGGGCAAACCCCATCTGTTTGGTAAAATTATTTTTGAAATAGGTTCGATTGTTCCGGAGATTAGCCCTTACAAACAAACAAACTTTTCCTCTTTATAATATAGGTATAGGCGACATAAGATATGACCTATGTTTGATTCCGGCGAACACAACCGTTTTGGTACCACTACATTTGAAATCGGTTCAGTAGTTCCGAAAATTAGCCCCTACAAACAAACTCTTACTCTTTATAATATAGGTATAGACAACATATAGATATAGCCTATGTTGGATTAGGAGTGAACTCCATCATTTTGGTACCATTAGCTTTGGAATCGGTTCGGTAGTTCCAGAGATTAGCCCCTACAAACAAACACACTTTTCCTCTTTATAATATAGGTATATATATAGGCAACATAAGATATAGTCTATGTTTGATTCCAGGCGAACAACTGATTTTGGTACCGTTACTTTTGAAATCGGTTCGGCAGGCCCGAAGATTAGCCCCTACAAACAAACAATTTTTTTTTCTACTTAGTTGTTTCATAAAATATCGTTCATTTATTATTTCTTCTTTTAAATATTTGAAAATAATTTAAAAATATGTGTGTAAGTGATATTAAAAAATTAGGTTATCGCCAAATTGTTATAAAAAACATCGCGCCAAATGCAGTGCGTATATGACATCTGTGCCAAATATTTTATTTAAACATCAAACGTTGTTGTTTCTAATTTACATTGTAATAAATATACATTCTACGATAACCTTAGTTGAAATTAAGTTGACAACTTACTATCCGACATCATAAAGAGAAAAAAATGCAAGAGATTCAATCGCATGAACGTTAAAATATATTAAACCACGAAGATAATAATTCGCAAAGCAGTCCAACAATGAATGGGCATGGACAATAATTCTTATGACGTCATAGTATGTAAATTGGAGACGCTATCGTTTAAGTTATTTCGCAGAAATTTTTTGGGGTGGGCCTGCCCTTATCACTTAGGGGTATAAAAATAGATAACAACCTATTCTCATACCTACTGAGTATACATATAAAATTTCATCACAATTGGTTAAGCCGTTTTAAAGGAGTATGGCAACTAACACTGTGACACGAGAATTTTATATATTAGATTGAGATGTTTGTGTTAAGATCTTTTTTTTTGTAAAAATAAAATGTACAAAACTCGCTGAAACTGTAAATGATGCTTTAAATCTTCAAAATATATTAGTTTCTGAGATTCTTAAAGGCAAATGACATTTTTTAAAATCGTAAAGTTTTCGGAAGATGTTATTGTAAATTCTTGTTCGTAGTAATTTTATATTTTCTCAGATTAAGCATCTTTTACAGTGTATTTATGCATCTATTCAATATATTTACTGGTGACACATAAATATATATATTAATAAATTACTAGCAGCAAATAGTAAATTTCATAATCAGAATTATAGAGTTAGACAGATAAAAATAAAATTAATAAAAAAATTTTAAGGATCGCGCAATTAAAAAAATGGAGAAACAAAAAATAAAGATTTTTTTTGTTTAGTTTTTAAAGAGATTTACGTAAGTTTAATTTAAATTACGATAGTCTCTATCAAGTATATTTTAATCTCAGTCTCAATATGTTTTAAGGGTATTAATTTTATTTTAAAATATTTATGCTTTAACATTTGGCATGTAGTAATCAATTAAATATATTGAACTGATCTACAATTTTTCTATTAATTTCTATGACCAATTATCAAGGAGACATATATTTTTAATTTATATTGTCTATTAATCATTTGTGTGTTTATTTATCTATTTATCTATCTATACTTAACTATATATCTGTCTATAAATCAACATATATACATTATTGTATTGTCCATATTATTATACTAGTAAATCTGCAGATCAGGAGCCTCAACGTCAGCTTTGCACATCATTTTTTTTAAACACACTTTGGGTAATATTCAACTTCCTGCAAACTCTAATTTAAAATTTTCAAATTACGTAATTATTTATAAGAATAAAATAAGAATAAGAAGTTTTCAGCCATCAAAAGCGTTAAATTAAAGATTTAGTTATGTTAGGATATTCTGAGATTTTCATGATCTATTATTTTTGTTTTTTTATTATAACATTGTAGATTTCTTCAGGGGGGCTCTACCCCCCTGAACCCCCCGTAATCTCATTAAACTTAAATTTGTAACTTTCTATCAATTTGCTAATGGTTATCGTATATCTTGTATTTCTTTATACATTTTTATTTATAAGGATAAGTAACAGTTTTAATGAGCATTTTTCATTATACTCATACTTCTACATACCTGCCCACCACAAACACTTAATCTGATGTATCAGGAACTTTTAAAAGTGTAAACTCAGTACTCTAGGGTTTTACAATTTTGTTTCCGAAAAAAATAATGTTTTGATTGCATTTTGTGGCAGTTATCGCGGTCAGACAGACTGACAGGCGGAAAACAATAAATTTTGTGTCGCCAAAATAAACCTTCACTGAAGTTTTGGCAATGACGTCATTATTCATGAGTTATTGATATCCATGTTTCTAATATTTTTTACGACTACTATAAAATACCTGTTTTATTTCAATTATGACGTCAAATTTTATCAGGTGAAATAATTGTTAAAAATATAATTATTATTTTTTTTTTACTTCTAATAATGCCCCCATTTTTGTCATAAAAATTCTTATTAACGAAACAAATTTCCGTGTTTAATATTTAACAAAATTCTACATTTATTTTTATTTTTATTCTGACGTCATATTTATTTTTTCTTAGTTTAATTTTTCGAATGGAAATTGCTCAATTGAAACTTATTGCCGTTAAAAAAATTAATTCATATTTTGATATTTTTTTTTGGCAACGATAAAGGAAATTGGTTAAATTTTATCTAAAAAATCGCTATTGATTCTGCATGAAAAAGAAGAAATTTTGAATTATTAAGGAAAATATGTTAATAAAATTAATAAAACATAGCCTATGTTTTTTTCTGGTCTATGTTATAGTTATACACAAAGATACAAACACATTAATTCATCAGTTTTGACGTTGACTTCATTCAAATTTATAACATTATGAAATTAAGGATTGTGATGAATGGTTGCTTAGCAACCATTAAGAGAAAATAAAGAAAATGAAATAAATACATTTGAAATAAGTAAATCTCTAAAACAAATTAGTTTATATTATTGGAACACATTTATAAAAAATCTCCAAAATTTACAGTAATAATTCAAAAAATCTGACAAATTTGTAGACAAAATTTCAAAACAATACGAATAAATTAACCGGCAAATTTCAGTATCCATTTATCATTGAATTCCATTAATGAAATGTGACATTTTCTCTCAAGAAAAAAGAAATTAAAAATCATTGGATTTGCCATAGAAAAGCATTATTGCGCAAAATAAAATATTCTATATTTTTCGAACGAATGAATCAAATCTTACAAAAAACTATACAGCTTAATCCCAGTGCCTCACTAACATACCCACTTAATTTCAAGCCAATCGGGTGTTTTTTGCGTTAGTTATCGCGGAACAGACAGACTGACAAACTGACAGACATCCAGACAGACAGACAGAATCCAAAAAATTTCGTGTCTCCAAAGTAAGCCTTCACTGACGTTTCGGCAAAAATATACAAATAGAACAATTATTTTACTATGAGAACCAAAAGATTCGAAATATCTAAAATATGTAATACAGATTCTTATTTAAAATTTGAAGCTTCATTTATTTCGAATGTCAGTTAAAATCTATTTACGGGTCACAAATGATCATATCTGCTTCTCCAGCTTAATGAATATTTCCAGCGTTGAATGTGCTTCAAATTTAGTTAACAATGATTTGTAACGATTTTAAGATGATGAGTTGACTATATTTTTGATTGTAAAAGAATTCTTAATTTAATTAATAAATAATTTTATAATATAAAATGCTCGTTAATATAAAAAAAATACATAAAAAATAAGGGGGCAACATCAGCAACGCAATATTACTCACAGCTGCCGACTCTTCTGATTTTTCGACCCCGAAAAAATTAACAGAAGTTTTTTACTTATTTAATCAACAGATAACGGCGAATCAAAAAATCTTATATCTTACCAATGATTACTTATGCTAGTCCGGTCTGGCCCCACCAGTGGCCGAGAGGTTCTGACCTCAAACTGGTAGATGGTAGGTGCTGGGTTCGAACCCAATCGCGACCGTCGGCCTAACCGTTCGGAGTTTTCCGTGATTTTCTTGGAACCTTGCGTAAATACGGGTTAAGTTCCCTTAGAAAGACCTCCACGGAGGGCACCCCACCCCTTAGGGCCTATATCCCACAGCGTAGATAATTGGCCGACATACTTACAAACAAACAAACAAGCTAGTCCGGTCTGGGGCTTCTCTTAGTCGTCTTCATAATAGAAATCTCCACACTGTTCGCGGGGCTTCTAGGTACCTCCGAAACTCAACTGTTCGTAAGTACCTCAATACCACAACCCCAAAAAAACGTATTTCCTCCCTGGCAAAATTTTTTTACGATAAACTGTACGACCACCCTGATGAAATCGTAGCGGAGCTACAAGACTATGACGCCTTTGAGTTTCAGCACCGTAAAAGGCCGCGTTACTCCATGATTATGGACTCCCCATGAGATCTGTGTCTATCTCACCTTTTTCTAAATTCTTCATTTTATATCTAATTTTCTACATTTTATTTATATAAGTATATATATATATAAATATAAAATTAGACTTTTTCTATGGTTTGAGGGGGGGGGGGAGATCAAAATGTATGGCCCTGATTAGTGCTTTTTTTGTTTGAACGAGTGGCTTTGCCTCCTTTACCTTACACAAATGATGTACTTTTTTATTCATTTTTTGTTACTTCCTAATAAATAACAAGAAACTTCAATGTTATTGAAAAAAAATTGGTCTTGTCTTCAACTTCAGTAACATAATTTAAAAAATTAACAATAAAAAACCACCCAGTTAGAAAAGAAACCGGAAAAAGACCACCCCAATAAAAATATGGACCTATTTCGTGATGTCTGAAACAGCGACGTTTATAGGAGACGAAAAAGAGCAGTCTAATATCCAAGGCGTTTGTTGATGGAATAATTATCTGCTATTATCTTTGGACAAGGCAGCACGAAAACAAGAAAAGCAAAAAAAGTAGTCAATAAAAAAGAACTGACTAGTAAAATAATGAGATAAACATCTAAGACAAAAATATTTTCTTGGCGTACACACCAGGTTGACGCGCACAACCAGTTGTAATTTTTTTTTTTTTTCGAAGAACTATATTTTATTTTTCTTTTACATTAGTTGCATTTCATTTTTATCTTAACTTTTACTGTATTTATTTTTATATTTACTATATATTATTTTATTTTTTCATTTTCATTTTTATATTTATTGTATTTAATTTTGCTTTTTACATTTATGGGCTTTAATTTTAGTTTTCGTTGTATTTATTTTTAGATATATCCTAGATTTTTCGAAAATAAACTGTTTAAATGTTTTTTTAAAAATGCAATATTTTCTTTTGGTTGAGCAGTGAATTTCAAATTTATTCGATTTTTTGTCTATCTTTAAGTCTTTTTTTTTTTTGTCTTTTTTATTCGATTTTTTGTCTATCTTTAAGTCTTTTTTTTTTTTGTCTTTTTTATTCGATTTTTTGACTTTTTTTTAAGTCTTTTTTTGTCTTTTTTATTCGATTTTTTTCTTTTCAGTTGATTTTAAAACCTATCACTTTCAGGGGTCGCAGCGTCCCTAAAATTTTCGCACTTTTCTACCAGTATTTTAAATCAAAAATCTTCGTTTCAGATTACTTAACCATACACAATGTATCTCTACAATAATTTTTATCGTTTAAAAAATGTGGTAGGAAAGTGACAAAATTTTAGGGACGCTGCGACCTCTGCACTTTAACATTCTTTTGGTAGTTTGTCTTTCCTTTTTTTAATTTATCAAGTGTTTCTTTACATAAAACATTTTTTAAGAACAGTTTTATAAAAAGCAACATTTTTACTTTTTCAGCAGTTCTTTAATTTAATTTATTGAAGCATTTTTAGATAAAATAATTTTTGTAGAGGGATTTCCACTTAACCCTTTAACGATCAAAGCATTTTTATTGATAAGATGTCGAAATAAATGAATGACATCGGTAATTAAGAACAAATGTATTTCTAAATAAGAAAACGTGATTTTTCACATATAAAATAAAAGGGATTCTTTTAGATAAAAATACCGGAGTCAGTGGTGCGTATTGGAATTAAAATTTTGTGGTTTCGTGGCGAAACCAATGAACGTTAAAGGGTTAAAGATAAAAGTTTCATGCAATACAATTACCATTGCTGCCAACATCTTCCGCTTTTTTGGCACGGGAAAATTTTATAGAAAGTTCTACTATTTCAAAAAGCCATAATCTGCCGATTAAATAAGTCAAAATTTTCTATTAAATTTTTCCGGGCTGAAAAATCGGAAAAGTTGGCAGCTATGCAATTACTAAGCGTTCTTTTTAAGATCTTTGCGCTTTTTAAAATAATATACGCCCCTTTCCTTTTTAACTCCTTGCGGCGAGGTGGTATATCTATGAAACCCCTTAATTTTAATTCCCAAACTCCACATTGGCACCGGAATTTTGATAAAGAAAATTAAGGTTTATTGAATGCGTGAAATATAGTTTTTTCTTATTTACAAATAAAGTTGTTTTCAAATTCCTGTGTCAGTCATTAATTTCAACACCTAATCAATCAATCTGCCCAGTGCCGCAAAGGGTTAAGCATAATTTCGAGAAGTCATCTGTCCTGCCTTCATTATATATCAATCATAATATATGTATTTATCGTAAATACGATAATGTTATAGGCACTATGTAGTAACGACTTTTTTTAAACTACCACCGTCCACTTTGAATGCGATATATTTACCAACTGTAATATCAATTATAATTAATTGCTACTTCACCGAATAAAATTACTCTATAATTCTTTGACAAGACATTAAAATTAAAGATGAAAAGATATCGGAAAAACTATTTCCGTCAAACACTGAATCATGCTAAATGAGATATTCGAGAGGTTAAAATAATGACAACTATGGAAAAATAAATAAATAAATAGCAGCTAAATTTCTAAAGTGGCGAAAAAAATATCTAAAAGTTATCTTTGGTCAGTACAGCAAAGAAAAGCAACATAAGTCGACAAAGAAAAAATAAATGATTGGCTGAAAAATATTATAGACAGCACTAGCTTTTGAGAAATATTAATCAAATGTATAGCTGAAACAAATATTTTCTATTGACAAATACACAAAGTTCTATACGAGTTGAAAAGTTTGATTTTTTTTCATATTTATTTGAAATGTTTTAAATAGTTTCATGAAAGTCAATTGTTTTATTGTTTGTCCAATTGATATTCTTTTGAGGCTCATCCGCTTTATTTTTATTTTTATTCTTAGCAAAAATAAAAAATTAATAAATAAGTTAATAAATAATTAAATAAAAATAAATAAATAAAATAAGAAGCACAATTTTGCTATTGTTTGGTAGTTTGATTATTATTTTCTTTTGTTGTTTATTAATTTTTTTTCAAGAAATGATTAAAATAGCTTTTGTAGAAGCTTTATCACCTTAAAGCCAAATAATTTCATAGAATGTAATGTTTTTTTTTTTTTTTAATTTATACGATGCTTTTAATAAGACAACATTTTATAGCAATTTTGATTTTGAAAATAATTTCAATGCATTCGTCAGAAAGTTTTTGTAATATAAGATAAGCAGAGGAGTTGGAAAATAGCGTTTTATTCATTTTTTAATAATGCCACCTGTTTCATTCAACCCAATTACAAAATATGTAAATGAAACTACATTTATTGTATGTCACCCAAATTTTTCGTATTTGCATTGAATAATTCAAGCAGCGTTATAAGACATTAAATAAAACATCTGTTTGTGATTTCCCTTGTTTATATAGCAATCTTTTATCAGTTATTCGATGTAATGTATATGCAAATTCATTGCAGCAATCGTAATTTAAAATAATAATATTAGAAAATATATAAAGTGCATTTTTTTAAAAAATCACTGTGAAAATAAGCAAAAATCACAATGTTACAATAGCATTGCTGCCAATTTATACGGATTTTTCCAACCTAAACTTGTTTCATCGGTGATTGTTTTAAATAATTTCTTTTATTAAATTTTTGTGGTAGGAAAAAAATCGTACCAGTCGGCAGCTATGTGATAGTAATGTAAAAAAAAAAATTCAATGGGTTAACATAAACGTTAATTTGAAACAACATTCCATTAATTCACACAAATCCCAAAAATTATCATTGCCAAGCCTAGAATGCAATATACTTTAACTCCTTCAAGCGCAGTGGTACATTTTTGGACCACGTAAGTTTAATTCCAAAATGCCACATTGACATCAGAATATTGGAACGAAAATTTTTCTGTTATTAAGAATGTGAATCAACGATTTTGATTATTTTACAATAAATTTGTTTTTAAATTACGGTTTCATTTACTCTTTTCGCCATTTTACGTATAGAAGTACCTTGCCCTTGAAAAGGTTAACTTCATCTTTCTCAATTTTAATATCAATCATAATTAATTAGCTTCTGTTTTATCGAAGAAATATTGCAATTGTTTGATGATGAAAACCGATCAATTAGAAAATAAATCAGAAAAGGACTACTTCTCTTAAAACATTGATCTATTTGATGCTAAATGGGAGATTCTTGGCGTCTCGTTAGATACTGTTTACGCCTCTAGCTAAAAAGTAAAGAGCGGATAAATCTTTAAAGGCGGTCCATGGCGAAATAATTAACTACCTATTGTCTTTGGTCAGAACAATAAAGAAAAGCAAGAAAAGTCGTCACGAAATAAAGAAGAGACTGACTGAAAAATGTTATTGTCTGCACTAGCTTTTGAGAATGATTGATCAGATGTACGACTGAGGTGAAAACGTTTCGTTTGAATTATTGAATTAATCATCAAAGGAGCAAAGGAGTGGTTTATTGTTCCAAAAGTTTATTTCCTTGTTTATCTGAGTTATTTTTTATAAAATAATTTTCTTGAGTGATTTCAGGATATACACTGTTTTAAGATTGAAAAATTTATTCTTATTGTCAGATTTATCCGATACATTTTGATAAACTAACTTTGTTCAAAGTGCTTTCTAATTAGGGAGAAAAAAATCATAAAACGTACGTGAAATGCACACATAAATATAAGTATCATATTATTTTTAATATAAAGGAATCTTTTAAGAAGTTTTCTTAATCAAAATAAAATGGTTCGATGGACATATAAGAAATATTAACTATATTTTGCAATATTCAATATATATTTATTATCAATAACTTCATTTGTAATAATTAATACAGCATATGAATACCAAAAGTTGTAAATATTAAATAATGATGAAAATTACAGCCAATAAAGGTATTTTTAAAATGGAAAAGATTTTGATATCGCATAAATTTGTAAATATAAATACCTACTATTTATAAAAAATAGCCTAAAAATTAGCCAATGAAGAGAAAATATGATTTCGATATATGTTTTTTATTTTTTTTTTCAATATTCTTATTAATAACAATTAAATAACTATGGTGTTGTCAAAGAACAACTGAGTTACAAAACTCGCCTTATACATAATTTTGGAAAATCGTCTTGTCTCCAGTGTTGCCAGATAGGCTATTTTTAAAATTGAGATTCTTGATTGGTACTGCTTTTTTAATCCCTTAACTGGTTAATTTTTTTCCGTTCAATAAATTGAAAATAGCGGACTTACACCACAGTTATTTAAATAAAATATTCGTAAAACTTAGTCTAAATATTTCCGCCTTTCAATACTATGAAAAGCTTTAAATGATGAAATAAGCAAGTTCGTCTTTCCCGAACAGCGTTCGGGCAAACCAATTAAGGGGTTAAAATTGTTAAATACGCCTTATTATATGGCATATTGAGGCGAATACAAAAAGAACTTTACAGTTTTAAAAAAGTGGTGCCAATCAAGAAATCTGTATTAAAAAAAGTAGCCGACTGCTTTCCTCTATCAATATATTCTACAGGTAAACCTGCATCAGAAAAACAGTAAAATCTGTAAAGAAAAGCTAATTTTATCCTGTATTTTAGGCCTTGTAAAATCTGGATTTACAAAGAAAACCAACGTTCGTAATTAGAAGTATTTTATGGATAAGGCGAGTTTTGTAATTCACGTGCTCAATCGGTCTTGTATTTCAGGAAAAAGACTAACGATAAAAAAAATCACAAAGTTAAAAAATAGAGCAGAAAAAGCCTACTTCTGTTTAATCATTGATCTAATTTGATGTTAAATGGGAGATTCGTGGCATCTAAAACAATGATGTCTCTAAAACAGCCACTAAAGGAGATAAAAGCGTAACTAAATCTCTTAGGTGTTCCTTAGTCCAAATAATTATCTGCTATTACCTTTCGTGGAAACAAGATAAGGAATACACAAAAGCTGTCACGAAAAAAGACGTTCCTGACTGAAAAATTGCATTCAGCATTAAGTTACACATTCAGCAAATAAGGAGGATTAGATTTTTCTTTGAGTTCTTTGTTATCAATTAGTTATCTGGGGAGAACTAAACTGATTTAGAGTTTAAGAAAGTTTGGTTTGTTTTCAGGTTTTGTCTTTAGGTTTCTTTCCATTTATTTTCTGTTTTTGGTAAAATAACCTTTATAGAAATACTTTTCTCAATGAAATTGAAAGATTGAAATCATTTGATGCACAGGAACAAATATTTAACAAGTATTTTAATATATGAAATATTCAATGTGAAATTAGTATTTTCAAAAAATAAAGGAATATAGCATACAAATACAAAAAGTTATATAAGTTATATAATTTTAGCCATTCCTTGTGCATTTTAGTGGGGAAAATATGCTTACGATAGAAAAGTTTTTCAATGAAAAATTTACGGCGTCTACTCTCGACCAACAGAAACAACTACCTTTACAAATGGTTAAAAAAAAATCACCCCGTATTTTAAGCCTTGTAAAATCTTGCTTTGTAAACAAAACAACTGGACATAATTACAAGTATTTTCTGGATTAGGCGAAATTTATAACTCACGTACTGAATTGTTCTTGTATTCAGGAAAAAGACTAATGATAAAAAAAGCCGTTTTTGTTAAATCAATGGTCTATAATTTGATGTTAAATGGGAGATTCGTGGCATCTAAAACAATGATGTCTCTAAAACAGCCACTAAAAGAGATAAAAGACTAGCTAATTCTCTTAGGTGTTCCTTGGCCAAATAATTATCTGCTATTATCTTCCGTGGAAACAAGATAAAGAAAACACGAAAGCAGTCAAGAAAAAAGAAGTTCCTAACTGAAAAATTACATTCAGCATTCAGCATACCCTTTCCGGCGCTGTGTTACCACTCCGGCAACACCTAATTTTAATTCCAACCTTACAAACGCAAAATATTTCAATAAAATTTTACTTTTACAATGACAACTTAAATCAGGGAATTCTTAATTTTTAAGAAAGTCTTTTGTAAATTCCGGTGCCAGTCAACAATTTCTCATTTTACGAACAGAATTTGTCTGCGCCGGAAAGGGTTAAGGAGAATTAATCAGATGCGCAGCTGAGACAAAGATTTTTCTTTGAAATCTTTGTTATCAATAAGGTATCTAAGAAGAACTAAACTGATTTAGAGTTTAAAAAATTGTTTTGTTTTCAGGTTTTGTCTTTAGATTTGTTTCCATGTAATTCTTTTTTTCTTTTTTCTTTCTTTCTTTCTTTTTTTGTAAAAAAAATCTTTCAAGAAACAGGGTTTGCACTGACATACCACTAAATTTTAACAGTATTTTCAAAGTATTTCACTGCAAAAATTTTTTTGCAAAAACTGAAAGAAAGGAGGTTGTTTCGAATTCTGTGTTTTAAAAATGAAATATAAACTTTCTTATCATGAATTGTGGTGCCGGAATCCTTGGAAATTCCAAGGAGTGTGCGAACCTTGCAGAAATGATTTTTTATTGAAAGCAAAAGTATGTGATGCACGGAAACTAAAATTTAAAAAGTATTTTTATGCAGGAAATATTCAATGTAAAATTAATATTTATAAATAATAAATGAATATAGCATATTAATATCAAAAGCTATAAAAGTATTACTTTTAGCTATTTTAAAAGGGAAAAAAGCTTAGGCAGAAAAGTTTTTCAGTGAAATATTTACGGCGTCTATTCTCGACCGACAGAAACAACCATTTTTCAAATGGTTAAAAAAATCGCGTATTTCAGGCTTTGTAAAATCTGGATTTACGATGAAAACCAACGGATGTAATTAGAGGTATTTTTTGTATAAAGTGAGTTTTGTAAGTCACGTGCTCAATTGGTCTTGTATTTCACAAGTAAGACTAATGGTAAAAAAAAACACTAAGACATGATTAAAAAAATGATAAAAAAACACAGTAAGAAAACAAAGCAGAAAAAGGATACTTCTGTTAAAACATTAAACTGTTTGATTTTAAATGAGAGATTCGGGGCATCTAAAAAAATGATGTCTCTAGAACATTTACTAAAACAGATAAAAGAGTTGCTAAATCTTTTGGGTGTTCCTTGGCAAAATAATTACCTGCGCTTATCTTTGGTGAAAATAAGATAAGAAAAAAGAAGTTCTTGACTGAAAAATTACATTCAGCATTCAGCATTAAGGTGAATTAATAAGATGTGCAGCTGAGACAAAGGTTTTTCTTTGAAATTTTTGTTATCAATTAGTTACATAGGAACTAAGCTGATTTAAAGTTTAAAAAATTTGTTTTGTTTTCAGGTTTTGTCTTTAGGTTTGTTTCTATGTTTTTTTTTTTTTTTTTTTTTTTTGTAAAAAAAAATTTTTATAGAAATGACTTTTTATTGAAGTGAAAGTATGTTATGCACGGAAACTAAAATTTAAAAAGTATTTTTATACATGAAATATTCAATGTAAAATTAATATTTTTAAATAATAAATGAATATAGCACAATAATACTAAAAGCTATATAAATATTACATTTAGCTATTTAAGAAGAGAAAAATGCTTACGGTAGAAAAGTTTTTCAATGAAATATTTACGGCGTCTATTCTCGTCAACCATTTTCCAAATGGTTTAAAAAAAATCGGCTTTGTAAAATCTGGATTTACAATGAAAACAAACGGACGTAATTAGAGATACTTTCTGGATAAAGTGAGTTTTGTAAGTCACGTGCTCAATTGGTTTTGTATTTCAGAAGTAAGACTAATGTATAGCTGCCAACTTTTACGCATTTTTGCTACCACTAAAATTGCACAGAGATTTTCCATTTATTTAATTCTAAGATTTCGACGATTAAATAAGACAATATTTACTATAAAATTTTTGTGGTAGGAAAAATGCATAAAAGTTGGCAGCTATGCTAATGATAAAAAATCACCCAGTTAGAAAATAAAGCAGAAAAAGGCTACTTTTGTTAAAACATTGAACTATTTGCTGTTAAATGGGACATTCGGGGCATCTAAAACAATGATGTCTCTAAAACAAATAAAAGAGTAGCTAAATCTCTTGGGTGTTCCTTGGCAAAATAATTACCTGCTATTATCTTTGTGAAAAAAAGACAAGGTAAAAGAAGTTCTTGACTGAAAAATTACATTCAGCATTCAGATATATGGAGTATTAGGCAGATGTGTAACTGAGACAAAGATTTTTCTTTGAGTTTTCTTTGTTATCAATTAGTTATCTGAGAAGAACTAAACTGATTTGACTTTGAAGGGTTTGTTTTGTTTTTAGATTTTGTCACTAGATTTGTTTCCATTTATTTTCTGATTTTCATAAAATATTCTTTAGATAAATACTTTTTTTAATGAAAACGAAAGGATTTAATGTACGGAAACAAAAAAAAAAAAAAAAAAAAAATAGCAACGTTTGTAATGTATGAAATAGTCAATGTGAAATTAATATTTTTAAATTATAATAAATTAATATAGCATATTAATACTAAAAGTTGTATTAGTATTCTTTTTAGCTATTTCTTATGCATTTTAGCTGGAAAAATGTTTGCAATAGGAAAGTTTTTCAATGACAAAACTCTTAAAATTATTTTAATAGAAAAAAGTACAAATGTAATCTCATGAAATCGACATGTATTTCTTATTCCTCCTCCACTTTTCATTTTTTACATCCATCACCTGTCATCACATTACATCAATCACTACAACGTTATCGAAGAAAAATTGCACTTGTATTTCTGTAACAAGATCTTACAAATTAGGCAAGAAAAACCACCCAGTTAGAAAAGAAAGCAGAAAAACTTCTGTTAAAACGTTGGTTTAATTGATTTGAATGGGAAATTCGTGACATTTAAAACAATGACGCCTGTAAGAAAGACAAATGACTTATTAAATATCTGAGGCGTTCCTTGGCAAGATAATGAATAGAACAACAGAGAAAAAACATGGATAGTGTGGTCATGGAAAAGAAGCAGCCAGGTGAAAAATTACTATCAGCTCAAAGTGGATCACTTTAAGTTCTGCTGGACATTAATCAGATGTGCTGCAGTGACAAAGACTTTCTTTAAATTATGCAATCAGTTATCCGAGAAGCACTGAACTGTTTTAATGTTTGAATTTTTTTCAGGTTCTTTCGATAGTTTTTAGTTGAATAACTCATTGAAAAATGTTCCATAAAATGTAGCCGTTGTTTTTATTTAACCCCGTTTTTTTAAAGCAAATTTTGAAATGCTTTATAGAAATGTTTTTTTTAATGAAAGCAAAATGATTTGATGTATGGAAATAAAATTTTAATAAGTATTTTTATATATGATATATTCAATGTGAAATTAATATTTTCAAATAATAAATTAATATAGTATAGTAATTCTAAAATTTATATTGTAAATATTACTTTTAGCTATTCCCTGTGCAATTTAACGGGAAAAAAATTTACAATAGAAAAGTTTTTCAGTGAAATATTTACTGCGTTAATTCTTAGTATTATTTTTATCGAAAAAATATGCATATATTGGGTCATCCGGGAAATTCTGCGGTTCTTTTGAAATAATATTAAATTGTTTCAAAAGACACCGGAAATAATGAACAAATTTATTACAAAATAATTAATAATATTTTTTCCATATGTAAATTGAAACAAACTTATATACCAAAAATTCCGGTGAACATATAAACTTTGTTGATTCAAGTTTTATCACAAACAGCAGAATTTTCTGAATGACTTAATACAATTGTAATGTTATGAATTTCTCTTTTTTCAATTTTTACACCAATCACTATTAATTAACTGCAACCTTATTGAAAGAATGTTTTATTTTTGTAACAAGAAAAAAATTAGCCATGAAAAACCACCCAGTTTGAAAAGAAAGCAGAAAAAGCATACTTATGTTATAACGTTGATGTAATTGATTTAAATGAGAATTTCGTGACATTTAAAACAATGACGCTTGCAGTAAAAAATAATGAGTTACTAAATATATTACGCGTTCCGTGGCGAGATAATGGATAGAACAACACAGGAAAAACATGGATAGTGGTCTTGGAAAAGTGCAACCGGGTGAAAAATTACAATCTTCTCAAAGTGGATCAATTTAAGTTCTGGTGGACATTAATCAGATGTGCCGCTGAGACAAAGACTTTCTTTGATTTATGCAATGAGTTATCAAAGAAGCATTGAATTTTTTTAATGTTCGAAAACTTTTATTAGGTTCATCTGTTTTTTTTTTTTTTTTTTTTTTTTTTTTTTTGTATGATTTATTGTTACATTAAATGCAGTTGCTGTTTTTATTAAACGTAGATTTTATTTTTTAGCTGTTTGTTAATTTTTACATTATTCAGTGCTTTTGGATAAAATGATATTATTAGAAGGGTTAAAGTTATAGAACAAATTGTTTTATAAAATACAAAATTTGCTATTTTAATTTTTTTTTCCAAATTTTAAAGACTTTTTTGACAAATATATTTTTTTAGGTAAGCTGTCTATTTAAAATAAAATAATTTTATGAAATGGCAATGTTTTAATGTTTCTGCAGTTCACGGCTTCATTTTGTTTTTTACGGTTAACAATAAATAAATAAATAAAAATTAATTAATTAATTAAAAAATAGACGGGTTTTTTTTTACTTATTGCAAAACATTTTTTTAAGTTATGTAAAAATGTTTGCTTAATGTACAGGGTGTAATAAAGTTTTTCCTTATTGCAAAAAATTGTTAAAAAATAGCCAGTGAATGTTATACTGTAAATTATTTACTATCGAAAAGTCATATTCTTGTGCTTTATGTAGAAACTTTTAGTCCTTTTAGTGGGACAATATCATGACCTCCACAGTCACCCGATGTTAACCCACTGTTTTTTTTTCTTTTGGGGGTACATGAAGTATAGAGTGTTTGGAAAACAGGGTAAAAGATATTGAAACACTCAAGGTCAGTATCACAGACGCTGTGTCTAGTGTGGCAACCTAATTATTGAGCAATACGTAACGAGAAACGGAACACCTCCTTGACATTCTCTCAGCTATCAAGAGTGCTCGCACCAAAATTTAATTGTAATAAGTATTAACACTAGAACCGCCATTAGGGGTCAAAATGACCTCTGCCAGACTGATAATACTCGATTCGG
This sequence comes from Maratus speculifer, assembly GCA_964019185.1. Taxonomy (NCBI): domain Eukaryota; kingdom Metazoa; phylum Arthropoda; class Arachnida; order Araneae; family Salticidae; genus Maratus; species Maratus speculifer. The sequence goes on from OZ025295.1 coordinate 348,074,797, forward strand.
ACCAGAATTTTCTGCATAAGATATGTTAAATGTATGCAGTAGAAAAATGGACTAATTAAATAAGTTAAATAACTTAAAATTTAAGTTCTAGTGGGAAACACATTTTATAAGAAATTGAGTATAATACCCGGCGGTTCTAGTGTTAATCCCTTTCCGGCACAGGCAAAAAATTTTAGTAAAATGAGGAATTATCGACTGACACCGGAATTCACAAACGAATTTTTTAGATATTTTGTATTTCTTAAGCTTTTATTGTAAAAGCAAAATTCTACTAAAATATTATTGGTGCCTTTTGCAAATTTGTAATTAAAAATAGATATGCCTGACCGGGCACAGTGTGCCACAAAGGGTTAACAAGTGTAACAAATATTAAGTAATTAATAGTAAATATCAGTAGTAAGTATTAAGTACGTCATACAAGTAATAAATGCAACAAGTATTTAATGTAAATACTTGTTTTAAAAACTTCATTAGTGTCTTTAAAGTATATTGAAACAAGCACATGCTAATTTTATTAGTTTCTTGCAACAAATTATTTTAACCAGAAAATGACTTTGTGACCACTCTGTACAACGTTTCAATATTAAATCTAACATTTATATTAGCAACTTCATTGCATAATAGATAATTTATATTCTGCATACTAAAGGGCATAGAAAACTTTCCAGATATTGATTTTGAATATCATCAGATAACTACATTCTTACAATCGAAAAAATTTGCAGCCAATTAAATATGACATCAGTATTACACATAAACAGTATTCTAAATATTTAGCAACGACAAAACATGAATGGAATATATTTGTCATACACTCTGTCTAAACTATGTGATTGATCACACCTATCTAACTAAGACAATGCAGCAGCAAAAATATCTTTGAGTTTTTATAATGTGTTAAAAAGTAATTGATTGTGAAAAGCCACCTAGCTAGATGGGAAAACATAAAAAAACTGCTTTTGTTAAAACACCGATCGGTTAAATTTGAATGGTTGTTCTTGACATCTGACACAATGGCGCCTCGAGGAAAAATAAAAAATCAGAGCTAAATCTCGGAGGCATTCCATGACAAGATAATTATATGTTGTTATCTTTTGCTTTGTCCATCATGAGAAAAGTTTGGAATGTGTACGTAGAAAGGATAGCGAATGACTGTAAAAATGCAGTCAATATCTAGTGTTCTCTCAAAAGATCCATTTATGTTTTGACTAAAGACTAATCAGACGTGCAACTGAAATATTTTTTTTTTTTTTTTTTTTTTTTTTTTTGCTTGAATTATACAGTAAATTACAGAAATACCATTAGAAGGATTTACTATTCGGAAAGGTTATTTTTTATTCTCGATTTTTCATTTTTTTTCTCTATAAAAGATTTTTCCATAAGTGTTTTTATGTTTAACCTTTTGATTACGGGCTAGGTCTGCCGACTATTATTATATTTACTCACACCACAATTTACAAAATAATTCCTTTCAATTATATTACTCTTGTTATTATACTGGTTTAATAATATTACAGAGAATAGTTTTCAAAAACTAGTCATAATCAAATAAAGTAACAGTCTCTGGGACGACATATGTCCCAAGCCCGTAATCTAAGGGTTAATACATTAATTGCCGCCCATATATCGGATCTTTTCAAATCTGGAGGCCAAAGCATGATCTAAATTGACGTGTTTTTTATTCCAAATAACTACCATAATTTTCGAAAAAGAGTGTGGGAGATATTTAATCACAGAATTAAAGCAATTTCTACTAGTTGGTCGCATTTACAAGGAAAAGTAAAATTAACTACAATCTTTTACATTATATTTATCGACATTATTGATTTAACTTTTTTGATTTCAAAACAGTATTTAGTTATTCTTTAAAAAAAAAATAATATCTAGAGCGCATTTAAAAAACACAGTCTTCAACCTCCATCATCATTATAATATTGCAGGTGATGAAAACAAAAATGCTACTGAATTATATGAAAAAGGTTTTTAACCCTTTAACGATCATAGCATTTTCATTGCTAAGATGTCGAAATAAATGAATGACACCGGTAATTAAGAACAAACATATTTCTAAATAAGAAAACGCGATTTTTTCACATACAAAATAAAATGGATATTTTGAGATAAAAATACCGGTGTCAATGTTGCGTATCAGAATTAAAATTTTGTGGTTTCGTGGCGAAACCAATGAACGTTAAAGGGTTAAATAAGCGCAGTGATTATTATTTAAAAATATATATTCAACATTGTTTCTTATTGATAATTATTTATTTTTCAAAACGGCAAAAATTAATAAATAAATAAATGAAATAAAATAAAACAAAAAGTAAATAAAACTGTTCAGAGAATACTTGAACACTCGGCTAATGTTACCTTATCGACAAGCTACCTCAACTTTAAAATGGTTTCACTCATAAGCATGATTAGATCTAATTTCTATAAGAAATATTCTTAATGAACTTTATGATATATTTTTTATAAAAACAGAACTTGACAATGAAATAATTTTTCATACACTGAGTTGAATGAATTGATTACGCAATACACGAAATATTTATAAACATGTGACAAATCATTAGAATGCAGGGTGATAATTATTTAAGAACCAATTTAATCAAGGATGCTGCCTTATTTATGCCCCACCCTTCCGGGACTGAAAAAACAATCAAGGTTTCTCATCGTTCTATGCATTAATCATTGTACGCAATTAATTTATATCACGTCCATTTATTTTGTAACTAGATCCTCCTGCGAATGATTTCGTTTTTATTAAATTTACTGTTCTGTGATTCTGTTTAAAAGTTTAGCGTTTAAGTTTAGCCATATTACAAAAAGAATTAAAGTAAAATAGTTTCGCTGTCCTTTTAATTAAAGTAAATTTGATCAAGTCGATTTCTAAAGGATAAATAAATAATCACATAATTCTATATATTCGTTAATATTTACTCCATTTGCTTGTTTGTCAGGCACTCTAAAGATAATAATCATCCTCATCGTCCGCAGCTGATTGTAGATTATTTCCAAATTTGTCCACTGATTCCTGTCCAGTGCATCCGTTATCGAATTAACTTCAGCCATTGTTGTCGTCGCTCATCCTTACCTTAAATGTTTCTCGATTTTTTTACATCTCTCGGACAATTAAAAAATTTTTAAAGAAAGCATTTTTTTTTTTTTTTTTTTTTTTTTTTTTTTTTTTTTTTTTTTTTTATACTGTATTAGAAATTTCCCCCGAAAGGCCTAAGACCTATTTATGCGCAAGTTTAAAAGAATTTTTCCAGTATATGCAAACTCCAATACAAATTAACCAAACTAATATAGGTCATAAATTATCAAAACGTACCGCAAGCGCCAACCCTTTAACGTTCATCGGTTTCGCCACGAAACCACAAAATTTTAATTCCGATATGCAACACTGGAACCGGTATTTTTATCTAAAAATATATCCCTTTTATTATGTTAGTGAAAAGTCACGTTTTCTTATTTAGAAATATATTTGTTCTTAATTACCGGTGTCAGTCATTTATTTCGACATCTTAGCAATGAAAATGCTTTGATCGTTAAAGGGTTAAGTATAAAGCTTGCTGAAGTTAGCTTTTTAATTTTTTTCGGTGTGTACTTTTGAAGTCGGGTCCGCCACTACCATATCAGTATTGAAAGGTAAGGGATCTCTGATGGACGTCCAATGCCTTTTTGAAAGAATAACGGGACTATATTAAAATAGTATTTAGAAGTCATACCGAAAATAAATGAGCATCAGCGCTTTTATGTCATTTCTCAATTAATACCCCCCCTCACACACACAGAAAAAATAGATTTGGTATGAAAATTTGAATATATATATATATCTGAATATATATATATATATACAGAGCTTCCAAGTCTCCGGCTTTTTGGATACCGGTATTTTAATACAGAAAAGTATGTTTTGTTTAATTGGAACATTCTGGGGATTTAAAACAACACCATTTTCTTTAAAATTTTACTGGTGTGCAAAAAGCCGGAGACTTGGCAACTCTGTATATATCATATATATATGTATGTATGTATGTATTGTGAAAAAAAACTATTAAACTCTTCTATGCAACATTATGATTTTAAAATAATAATCTTATTAACATAAAAAAAACCCTACATTGATCGATGTAAAAAGTTTCTGAATCAAGTTGTTTAAATAGTGTTTAACGCATCAAAATGCCTTTTTATGAAAAATAAATAAATAAATAAATACAATAAATAATTAGTACTTAATTTTAACCGTCGTTACTCTGAGATTACAATTCAATAAACTGCATATTATTCATACTTCATACATATTCATAGTTCATATTTTATTAAAATTATATAAAGTCTGTCAAACTAGCTGGTTTGTCAATTTTGTAAAGGAATGTCAATACAGCAAAATATTTTTAAAGCAAGAAATTAAATACTAACAATGACTCATTTCTCTGGATAACAATGAATAAACATTTAATTTCCTGGTTTGCGAACACAGCAATTCTTACTTTACTAGATTTTTTAAATAAGAAATATATTTTTATTCAATAAATAATACATTAATAATTACTCCATTTTTAGAATAAATGAATATTTACTTTATTCCTTAGATAAATATAAGGAATAACGTATTTTTTCGAATTACATCATTTCATTATTCTGGTGATAAAAACCACTTGTATCAACTATCCATATTTTACAATAAATAAATAAATAATTCTACCAAACTAAAAATTTCTGGGAGTAACTAAAATAAAAGAAATTTGATATTGAAAATTAGAGTTTAAGATAAAGTAAATAAAATAAATCAATACAGAATTACTTAACCCTTTCCGGAACGGGCAAAATCTGTACTAAAATGAGAAAATATCGACTGACACCGGAATTCACAAACGAATTTTTTAAATATTTTTAATTCCTTAATTTAAGCTCTCATTGTGCAAGCAAGACCCGTCTAATATATTATTGGTGCCGCTTGCAAGCTTGGAATTAAAATTAGGTATCCCAGACAAAGTACAGTGTGCTGAAAAGGGTTTCTTCCGTGGTTCATTACTCTAATGATAATAATTACAGCTTAACAATGCATATTTTACAAAAAAGAATAATATCTCAGAAAATAAAAGGTTCTGCAATCAAACCGATAAAAGTAAATTTGAGAAGGCAAAATTATTTTTTTTCTAACAAAATACATTTTATTTTCCTTAGAAATAATTTAATATTGGTGGAAAGTGCTAATGAAGATTAATAGCACTGAAAAAGCTTCAATAATGTGCATTTTGAGATTTTTTTTATAGATGTAATTACAAATTGTCTATCAAAATACGATTTTATATTGGCATGGATTAATTGATTTCAGATTACCCGCAAAATTCATATTATATTAACACTACTTAATTACTGCTCAAAATCGCTAGGAATGCCTTCCCCACGTTCTGTAAAAGCATTTAGCATAAAATCCTTATTGTTGCGATTTGCTTTTGCAACCATTCTTGAGCCTATAATTGTTTTCGTTTATTTTTTTAATAATTAGAAAATAATGTTAAATAATTGTTATTAAATACGGGCAAAATTATTTCAAATAATTTTACAATACTATGTGTAAAATATATTTGTGAAGCAATACTGCAAGATATCAAGGAGTATGTAAAAAAAAAGAGCCTCATACTTTAAATATCTAATTTTATAATTAATAGTTTATTGATATAATAATTTCAATTTATATTTATTATTGCGTTGTTACTTTTTATGTATAATAATTTTTTTTTATCAATCACTTTACAACTTTAATTAAATTATACTCCTTGTTTAGAAAACAATTCCAACTCAAAAATTATCATTCTACCTGACTTCAGATATTTTGTAAAAATTAGAGAAATGTAATCTTATAATATCACCATAAAAAAGATTTTTAGAAATTTCAAAACACAAACCCACGTAAAAGTATTAATGACTTGTTCAACAACATTTTGAGCAGCTGCATATGTCTTATTGATTAATTTGTTATTTATTTAATGCAAATATGTAAACATATAGATAGAGACAGGAGGGTGAAGAAAAATACACGAGTAACGTTGTAAAATAGTTAAACAGGAGTGCTGTAGTTAAAAAGAGAAAAAAACAAAACAAAACACAGTGGAATAGTTTTTTTTTAAATAATAATTGGTAACTAGGTTTTTAAAGAAGAAACCCGCCAATTTCGAAACAGATGTGAACACTAATTATTTTTTCATTTTTAGCCAATGGAAGAACAGTATTATTTTTAGTTTATAATTTTCAACTCGAAATGAAATAAAAAATGTTAATAGAGAAAAAGTGAACATATTCAAAACCTTATATATATATATATATGTATATATATAAAAGAGTGAACACTAATTTTTCTGGTTGCAATGTAATAATGATCTTTATTTAATATATATTTTTGTTAATAATATTTGATTTATTAAATTATAAACTTTTCAATAAATGTGAAATTCTGGAGAAAAAAATTAAATCGGAAAGATTTAAAATTTATAGTGCTAAAATAAATCATTCGAGTTTAAGGAATACATTTCTTACAGCTGTAAATACCCCCCCCCCCTTTTTTTTTCTTTTGAATAACATAATTGTTCTTTTTTTTTTCAATTGTAAACATCTACAATTAGAATTTTCAAAATGAAATCAAGATGTTTGTTCTTTTTAATAATTTCTTTCATCTGGGTTGAATTTTCACTAAATTTAAATGTGGAAAAAAGTGAGGCGTTTAAGACAGTTTCTGTTTTACTTCTTTCGTTAAACACACATAAATGTAGTAAAAACTCCATCTGAAACATTTTGTCTGTCTGTTTGCTGCAGGTTTTTCTCGTGACCTCAAATTTTGTTTTAAAATAAATGATTATTTTTTGTTTTTACGTTATAAGGAAATTGTATAAATGTGTAGATTCATTTCGAAGTCTTGTATTTTATAAACTTGCAACTTTAAAGTCTTGTATTTTTTATGATCTAAATCGTACTTTCCATTTTAGTAATAACTTTAGTAAAACTCTGTCAATCTGACCCAAGTCAAATAAATCTGTTTCGAACCAGAAAATTATCTAAAATACTTCACGCTTTTATATGGAACACATGAAATTGCTGATAATGTGGAAAAAAAATGGATAATATTATGGAGCGAATCATTCGTGCTTAACACTCTATTACAATCCTCAAAATACTTACAATGTATCTGTTATTAAACTTGTGCGATACTGTGTTGCAAGATGGGCTATTTTTTTTTAAATTCAGATTCTTGATTGGCACCACTTTTTTGTAATTGCAAAATGCGCTTTATTTATTGACCGATTAATAAAAGCAAAAACAAAGGGAATTTTACCGTTTCAAAAAAATGGTGACAATCAAGAAATCTTAATTAAAAAAAAGTAGACCACTGGCAACACTGGTGCGATAAATGATGTTTAACACTAGAACCGCGGGAAATTTTACCGCACTTTTATAAAAATAATTCACTTCAGAATTTTTATTTAAGTCTATTTAACTTATTTATTTTAAATACTTTTTGTGCAGGTTATATGTACATTATTTTAAGAAAACTTATCTGGTTCGAATCGACATCTTTTCACTGAGTACGGGTCAAAATGACCCGTCTCCGCGGTTCTAGTGTTAGTGTTATCGGTGAGATATACCAGACTAGCGTTGTGTTTAACACATTTCATATACAACGCAGGGATATAGAGCGCTTTAAATAATTTATATAGAATGCTTTATATCCTTCTGTGTGTTATGAAGAAATGCAGGGGGACCATTTCAAAACCAAAAAGACGCTTTTGCATTTAGAAAAAAAAATCATTATGTATTTTACAAGTGCAAAATAGTAACTGTAAGGAATGTCCAGTGTGACTTCGAAATTCCGAAATTTAGAAATCCTGTGACAAAGTCATCTGCTATTAGCCCATTTCCCGTAGGTAGCTGGGTGGTTCTGTTCTTAAAGCTGACTGACGAGAGTTGCTGGGTTCAAATTCAGTCACGTCCGATTGCCTAATCGTTCGGGGTTTTCTTGATATTCTTTGAACCTTGAGAAACCTTGCATAAATAGAGGTTAGGTTCCCTTAGAAAGACCGCAGTGAAGGGCACTTCCATTAGCGCCTATACGCCTCATCCAGATAATCGGCCGTTATAAATAACATCAACACTAACGCTATCCAATTCTCTCCCCTCTCACTCTTACACATACACACTTTTTTCGAACTTCCAATTATGAGAGGAAAAATAGTAATATTTATGAATTAACAACTTCGATATCGAAAGCAATGTATTAGCGGAAAGTGAGCTTACTGGTGCTGTGTTAAATAAAACAGCCTATAACACAAGTAGAACCTTAGAAATTAGTGGACGAATGACGAAGAACCGGTATAAAATAAAAGTAATCGGAAAAATGCGTAAATTTGACAGAAAAATTGATGTCTGTTTTAGAAGAAGTATAATACAATTTTGGAATTAATAAAATATTTCATTTGCATAAAATCTAAAAAAAAATGTTAAAAAACATCCGAAAGTTTTGAAATAAACAAAATCGACATCGATATTTCTTAAATTACCATTCACGGTTTATTATTAATATTATTATTACTATTATTGTTTTGTAACATTGGAAACATTTATTAAAGTAAGATATTTTTTAAATATTTAATTTTCTCTTTTTCTAGCGTAAGTATCACTTGGCGTTGAATCAGATTATTAACAAGCGCACCATTAAAAATATAGGAAGTATTTTTGAAATACTTAGAGAAATGTTTGAATCAATCCCAATTTTTCAAACATCCAAACCAATCTCGCTCCCGAAGATGCCGGATTTTCGAGGTTATTCTATATATGCACTACTGTATATATATAGATAAATACATTGGACAAAAATTGTTTCTCTAATAAGAAAATTTATTTTTGTAAATTATGTAATTGATTTCAGTTATTTTATGATATACACTAATAATAAAAAAAAAAAAAAAAAAAAAAAAAAAAAAAAAAGATTTACTTTTTAAAAAATACTACGAAGTATTTAAAAACTTTGATCTCTTGAGGAGCAAGCAATAATGACTCTGTAATACTGAATTCTTACCGGAATACTCAAAAAATTTTATTTCAAATTAATGAATAATTATTAAATTTTACTTCAAATTAATTAAACTTTTTATCTCCAAATTTAAAAATAAAAAAAATATTTAATGGTTTTGGTGTGAATCTTGTTTAAATTAAGTGGGTTAAAATATATCCCACCGCCCCTCAAGGGGTTAAAATAATAGCTTAGCGCATTAGATTAAAACCACGTATAATCTCACAATTTTCATCTCTCAGTTACATAAAGGTATACTTTTATGTAAAACGATTACCGCAGGATCATTTTACGCAAAGACTAAAATATTCCCATCTACAAACTGCTTTTTGTATGCAGGCGTCTTTATTAACACAAATATAAACTCATGAATAATAAGTGCGAAAAAGTTCACTAAGATTTTGCATCTTAAAAACATAAAAGTAAATCAAACCAGCACCATAAAAATGTTTGCTGAGAAGAAATAATAAAATTTTGATGAAAGCAAACCATTTTAAAATCCTATTTACGTTTTAACCTTTTCAGACGCCATGGTTTATTTATGTACTTTTCTTAATTTCAGTTACGGATTTATATTATCAAACCGATACCTAAAAAAGATTGATCAGCAAAAAAAAAAAATTAGAATTTATTTTTTGTTGATAAAAATTAATGATACATCGGGACTCAAAAAGACATTTTTTGACAATTTCTTTGGATTTTTTAATTTTATTATATTTTTTTGCATTGTAAAAATACTGAAAAACATAAAATAAATATATATTTGGTAATTTTTCATTACTAATGGACTCTACAAATGATATCTTAACGTACAATAAAATTATTTGAGTTTTCATCTTTGTTCATTTCTTACATTTTTGCCTCAAGCCAATTTTATATAACACGTAGCTTACTAAAAAAGAGCTATAACAAATTACTATTTTGTTTAATTCTTCTATCTGTTAGGCCTCCATTTACACCAATTTCTCTTTTTTTACAATATAAATTGTAAAGATATGTATCCTATAAGATACATCAGGTCTGAAGAGGTTAAATAAGTTTATTTTTTTTATATTAACCTTCCTACCCTATTCAAATTTTACTTAATCTTGATCAAAATATTTCCCACCAGAATTGTTATTTGAAATATTTTAATATATTTAATTGACTTATTTCGATGAATCTGCTATTTAACTTTCCTTAAGAAAAAAGTTCTGGTTCGAATCGTATTAAACAAATTATAGTTATGGGTCGATTAGACCCATTCAGGGTAGGAAGGTTAACGTACATTAAATATGAATTCAAGTGTTTCTTTTGTTATGTTTCATAAAAATAAATAAATGTACCGCAGTGAGTTCTAATATTACATTATTTTACTTCCGCGTGTTGTTGTATAGTAAATTTTTAAGATATTTTTTTGTAAAATGTAAATATTTGAATGTGTGCGTATTTCAGTTAATTTTAATGCATTAAATGTGGGACATCGTAAATTAATATAGTTTTTACATCAAATTAATCTAAATTTCTTAGATAAAATTAAGAAAAGATAAATCCTAAAATATGTTTTTAAAAATATAAAGTAGCTGACATTGATTAAAAATTGGAAAAATCCATTAAAGTAAGATATTTTAAAAAATATTTAATTTTCTCTTTTTATCTCAAATAATTATAACTTGGCTTTGGTTTAAATTAACAATAAGAGCACCAATAAAATTATTGGAAGTATGTTTGATATACATTGAGAAATATCTGAATCTATTCGAATAAATCATTATTTTTAAAATATCCGAAACAATCTCGGATACGATTTTGCCAGATTTCAGAGGGTATCCCACATATACCATACTGTATTAATATAGATAAAAACTTTATAACAAAACTGTTCCTAGTAAAATAAATTTATTTTTTGTAATTTATATTATTCCTTTTTATCATTTTATGATATACACAGGGAAATTTTTCAAACTGAAAAAAAGATACTTTTAGTAAAATATTACGAAGTATTTTAAAACTTTAAAATAATAGCTTATATTTTAAATGTATTTATTTTTTGTTATTTATATAATTCATTTTTATTATTTTATGATATACACTGAGAAATTTTTCAAACTGAAAAAAAAACTTTTTTTAGTAAAATATTACGAAGTATTTTAAAACTTTAAAATTATAGTTTATACTTTAAATGTCGGCAGTGCATTAGATTAAACACACGTATAACCACAAAAATTTCATCTCTCGGTTACACAAAGGTGTAATTTTATATAAAACGATTACCTCAGGAACATTTTACATAAAGACTAAAATATTACCATCTATAAACTGGTTTTTGTACACAGACGTCTTTATTAACACGAATATAAACTCATGAATAATAAATGCGAAAAAGTTCACTTAGATTTTGCATCTTAAAAACATGAAACCAAATCAAACCAACACCATAGAAATGTTTGCAGAGGAGAAATAATAAAATTTTGACGAAAGCAAAACATTGTAAAATCCCATTTATGTTTTAAATAAGTTTATTTTTTATTAAAGTACATTAAATATGAATTCAAGTGTTTCCTTTTGTTATGTTTCCTAAAAATAAATAAATGTACCGCAGTGTGTGTAAGATCACATACTTTATTTCCTTGTGTTGTTGAATAAATTTTTAAGATCTTTCTTTTATAAAATGTAAATATTTGAATGTTTGCGTATTTCAGTTACTTTAATGTATTAAAAGTGAGACATCGAAAATTATTAAATTAGTTGTATCAAATTAATCTAAATTTCTTTGGTAAATTTAATGGAAGATAAATTCTAAAACATATTAAAAAAAAATCTAAAGTAGCTGACATTAATTAGGAATATGAATATATTTAAATATAGTTTGTTCTTCATTAAAAATATTGTAATTATATTTGATGTATTTTGAGAAACATCCGAATTAATACGAATCAATCCGAATTTTTAAATATCGAAACCAATCATGAGTTTAAATACTTTTGAACAAAAATTGTTCTTGGAATATAGAATTCATTTTTGTCATTTTATAATATACACTGATAATTTTTACAAACTGAAAAATAAGACCTATTTTTTATAATTATTACTACGATTTTGCATCTTAACCCTTTCCGGCACGGACAAAATCACGCGTAAAATGAGAAATTATCGACTGGCACCGGAATTCACAAACGAATTTTTTAAAAATTTTGAACTCCTTAATTTAAGCTTTTATTGCTAAAGCAAAATTTTACTAAAATATTATTGGTGGCGTTTGCAAATTTGGAATTAAATTAAGGTATCCCAGACTGGGCACAGTGTGCCGGAAAGGGTTATAAACATAAGACTAAATTAAACCAACGCCATAAAATTGATTGCAGAAGAGAAATAAAATTTTGATGGTGGATAAACATTGTAAGATTCCATTTATCTTTTAAATAAGTTTTTTTTAACCCTTTGATTACGGGCTTGGGACATATGTCGTCCCAGGGAATATTACTTTAATCTATTAGCACCACTTTTTGAAAACTATTCTATTTCATACACATATACCAGACTACTTTTAAGAGAAATCTATCGCAAAGAATTTTTTATGAAAATTTTGGTTTGAATAAATTAAAAAATAGCCACCGTTCTAGCCCGTAAGCAAAAGGTTAAAGTACAGTAAATTTGAATTCAAGTGTTTCCTTTTGTTATGCTTCATAAAAAAATTAAATGTACCGCAGTGAGCTCGAAAATCACAATATTTTACTTCTACGTGTTGTTGTGCAATAAATTTTTAAGATTTTTCTTCTATAAAATGTAAATATTTGAATGTGTGCGTATTTTAGTTAATTTTAATGCACTAAATGTAGGACATTGTAAATTATTAAATTATTTGCCTCCAATTAATTTAAATTACTTAGGTAAATTTAATAGAAGACAAATTCTAAAATATGTTTTTAAAAAAGCCAAAATAGCTGACATTTATTAAAAATTAGAAAAAATTATTAAAGTAAGATATTTTTAAAAATATTTAGTTTTCCCTTTTTCTCGCATATATATCCCATGGCTTCGGTTTAAATTAACATTTAACGCATCATAAAAAATATTGGAACTATGTTAGATATATTCTGAGAAATATTCGAACCAATCTCGGTCTCGGCAATTCCGGATTTTCGAGATTATCCCGTATATACCGTGTTATATATATGTGGATAAAAAATTTAAAATGAAAACTGTTCCTAGTAAAATAAAATTATTTTTTTATTATTTATGTAATTCATTTTTATTATTTTATGATATACACTGAGAAATTTTTCAAACAGAAAAAAAAAACTTATTTTAGTAAAATATTACGAAGCATTTTAAAACTTTAAAATTATAGTTTATAATTTAAATGTCGGCCAGTGCATTAGATTAAACACACGTATAACCTCTAAATTTTCATCCCTCGGTTACACAAAGGTATAATTTTATATAAAACGGTTACCTCAGTAACATTTTACACAAAAACTAAAATATTCCCGTCTAGAAACTGCTTTTTGTATACAGACGTCTTTATTAACACGAATGTAATATCATGAATAATAAGTGCGAAAAAGTTCACTAAGATTTTGCATCTTAAAAACATAAAACTAAATCAAACCAACACCATAAAACTGTTTGCAGAGCAGAAATAATAAAATTTTGATGGATGAATAACATTGCAAAATCCCATTTATGTTTTAAAAGAAGTTTATTTTTTTATTAAAGTTCATTAAATATGAGTTCAAATGTTTTCTTTTGTTACGTTTCATAAAAATAAATGTACCGCAGTGAGTTCATAGATCATATTATGTTACCTCCGCGTGTTGTTATACAATAAATTTTAAAGATTTTTCTTTTATAAAATGTAAATAGTTGAATGTGTGCGTATTTAAGTTAATTCTAATGCATTAAATGTGGGAAATCATAAATTATTATATTATTTGCATCAAATTAATCTAAATTTCTTAGGTAAATTTATGAAAATATAAATCCTAAAATATGTTTAAAAAAGTCTAAAGTAGCTGACATTCATTAAAAATTGGTAAAATTCATTAAATTAAGATATATTTTTTAAAAATTTAATTTTCTTTTTTTCACACATAAATATAACTTGTCTCACATAAATATAATTTGGCCTATTATCGCTTTCCGGCGCAGTGTGTCCGATCCGGACACACGTAATTTTAATTCCAACCTTGCTATTGACAAGAATAATATTTTAATGAAATCTTGCCTTTACAATAAAAGCTTAAATTAGGGAGTTCTTGATTTCTTAAAAAGCCGTTTGTAAATTCCGGTGTCAGTCGATAATTTCTCATTTTACTAACAGAATTTATCCGCGCCGGAAAGGGTTAACAATATGGACACCATCAACCCCTTGGGGACGAGCGACACGTATACGTACCGCAAAAAGGCTTAAGAATCTTTGATTTTCCCCACCAATAAAATTGTACTGTAAAAATTGCCTTATTTAATCGGAGCATTTAGTCGTTTTAATAAAGCATAAATTTCTGTTTTTAAAAACCGGTGACAAAAGAATAAAAATTTCATAAAAGGCTCCCGTCGCGAAGGGGTTAAAACTATTGGAAGTTATACGTTGAGAAATATCTGAACCGATATGAAGCAATCCGAATTTTTCAAATATCCGAACCAATCTCGGATCCGATGCTGCTGCATTTTCAAGATTATCCCATACATACCATAGTGTATAAATATAGATAAATACTTTAGAACAAGAATTGTCCATATAATAATAAAATTCATTTTTGTAATTTATGTAATTCATTTTTGTCTTTTTATGATATACACTGCCAATTTTTACAAACAGAAAAAAAAGAATTATTTTTTGAAAAATATTACGACAAATTTTAAAACTTTAAAATAATAGCTTATATTTTAAATGTCGGTTAGCGCGTTCGATTAAAAACACGTATAATCTCACAGTTTTAATATCTTGGTTACATAAAGGTATAATTTTATGTAAAACGATTACCACAAGAACATTTTACACAAAGACTAAAATATTCCCACCTGCTTTTTTTGTATACAACCGTCTTTATTAACACGAATATAAAGTCATGAATAATAAGTGCGAAAACGTTCACTAAGATTTTGCATCTTAAAAACATAAAACTAAATCAAACCAACATCATAAAAATGTTTGCAGAGCAGAAATAATAAAATTTTGGTGGCAGCAATACATTATAAAATCTCATTTCTGTTTTAAATAAGTTTATTTTTTATTAAAGTACATTAAATATGAATTCAAGTGCTTCCTTTTGTTATGTTTCATAAAAATAAATAAATGTACCGCAGTGAGTTCTAAGATTACATTATTTCTCTTTCGCGTGTTGTTGTATAATTAATTTTTAAGATTTTTCTTTTATAAAATGTCAATATTTGAATGTGTGCGTATTTCAGTTAATTTTAATGTATTAACCCTTTAACGTTCATTGGTTTCGCCACGGAACCACAAAATTTTAGTTCCGATATGCAACTTGACACCGGTATTTTTATCTAAAAATATCCCTTTTATTATGTATGTGAAAAATCACGTTTTCTTATTTAGAAATATATTTGTTCTTCATTACCGGTGTCATTCATTTATTTTGACATCTTAGCAATGAAAATGCTTTGATCGCTAAAGGGTTAAATGTAGGATATCATACATTATTAAATTATTTCCTCTTAATAATCTAAATTACTTAGGTAAATTTAAGAGAAAATAAATTCTAAAATATATTAAAAAAAACTAAAGTAGCAGACATTAATTAGCAATATAAATATATTTATATACAGGTTATTCTTAGTTTAAAAATTTGGAAGTATATTTGATACGCTTTGAGAAATATCCGAATTCATTCGAATCAATCGGAATTTTTCAAATATCGAAACTAATCTCTGTCCCGACAAAGTCGGATTTCCGAGCTTACCTCAAACGTACCATATTGTATAAATATCGATAAATACTTTAGAACAAAAGTTGTTCCTGCAATAATAAAATTGATTTATGTATTTTTTTACGAAGAAGTAAAATGTATCCATTGTCTTACAGCAAGTATTTAAATTCTTGTCTTCTCACTCAGCTAAATTAAATTACAGCGTTATCACACTTTATTTTCATAATTGTTCGTTTCCTACACCCATTAATCTATTTCAATTCATTTTATCTGAACATTCCATTTTACTTTCTCTTTAAGCTCAATAAGTAAATACAGGAAAACAGTGTGCCTGACATAGACAATCTAATTATGTCGCATGTAAAATTTAAAACGTTTTCCTGTATGAGTTTGTATGCATAAGTGCCTGCACGCTTGTTAGCACGCAACCAATTATATTACTAGTTACAAATAATCTATAGAAATTAATTAAATTGATACTAACACTAAGATTTGTAAAATGAGTCTACACTGTTAAAAAACTTCTCCAAGTTTGAACCCGAAACAATAAATTTCAACCCTTCGAAGTGAAAATTTGGAAGTCAACCATACCCGCAAAGAAAAAAAAAAAGAAAAAAAAAATCTGGCATCAATCCAATTCGAGACGCGCGGGTCGGGTCGGAGTCGAGTACAGAATTACCCCTTGCAAGTAACCCAACTGGATGCAGGAATTTAAGCCGGACTAAATGCGTTCGAGATGCAATTTGGATCATTTTTAATAAAGATTTTATAGAGAGATAAAATTTCTTTTATTTATTAAAATGTTTTTCTAAAATACGTTAAAACAATGTTATATTTATTACAAACAATTGAGAACATACAATAGCATTCCAATAAGGAAAAATGAAATTCCGACCATTTTTCTTTCTTATTCTTGCTACATTTGTCACATTTTTTTAAATTAAAACTCCTGTTACTAATTATAAAATACGACCGAATTCTCTAAATATAGCAAAAAAGTAACACTTAATTAAGGTTATTTACAAACAGCTATTTACAAACAATAGTTTTACTGTTAAAGACAAAAAACGCTCTTTGCCAGAACATTTTATTGTAACACAAGCTAAATTCTTTCCTTTTTTATTATTATTCGAAATTCATTGTCTAATAAGTAACCAACAACATTTTACAAAAAAGTATTTTGCGTATTTCAGAAGTTAAAAAAATAGTTGTTTCCCCACGTAACTCATGAAAGATTAAAAACAAAATAAAATAAAAACCTATGTAATTAATGAAAATATCTAGCTGCCATTTTCGAACTGTAAATTAAACCTGGATTTTCTTTTTATATTATGTAAATATATTGATCTTATTTCGTTGGGTGACCTCGCCCAATATTTTTTTTTTCCTTTCCAACCGGGCTTTTGGTTGGCCATGAAACAATTCTGGTACACCTTGCGTCTGTTTATGGTAATTAAAGAGGAAATTATAGCGATGAGCTGGGAGAACCCTTCCGTATATATACGCCGGGGATTCAGTGTGTATTCACTTTTCTCTCATCTCCAGATTTCCTCTTCGCTGCAATCTCCCCAGCTAGAAAACAACCATGAAATTTGTAAGTACTTACAGCATAAGAACAGTGTTTCTTATATTTTTAAATTTTTTAAAACTTTCTATTAATACAATATTTAAGCAATTAAATGTAACAAATTTGTATATTTATTATGGTGGAAATAAACGCGGATCATTTGCTAAAAAAATCTATATTAAAACTTTTATTTATAAAATATTTGAGCAGTTAGATGTAACATTTCTATATACTTTTTATGGTGGAGATAAACATCAATTATTGCTAGTAAAATAGAAACTAATAAACTTATCGATATAAAGATGAAATTACAAAAATATAATTTAATGCTTCATATGATAGTTGCTTAGAGTTATTTCTATTTTGGATGTTTTATTTTCGGATAATTATAAATTTTAATAAATGGTGCTATAATAATTATTCATCATGAAGTGCAAATTGTATTATTTTCAATCTATATTATTCTTTTTTATTAATAAAATATCTGAACGATAGTTTCTAACATTTTAGATTATATATTTTTCTATCGTGGTAAACATGAAATATTGCGAGTAACATATAAATTGTTAAACTTCTAATCGGTATAAACATACAATTACAAAAAATATGATTTGAAATTTCATACGATTATTGCTTGGATTTATTTCGATTTTTGATCGTTTTCTTAAAATGTCGGTAAGTTTTAATAGATGATGTTGCGATATTTATTCACCATGAAGTGCAAATTTAATGCATTTCAAACCGTATTAATACATTTATTAACATAATATTTAAACAATAAGTTTTAACATTTTACTTTTTATATATCTTTTTATTGTGGATAGTATGAAGTCGCTTGTAATATATAAATCATTAAATTTATTATTGATATAAACATGTAATTACAAAAGATTTAGTTTGATGTTCTGTACGATAACTGTTTAGAACTATTTCGATTTTGGGTGATTTTCTACGGGTATTGATGAGTTCTAATAGATGCTGCTATAATATTTATTCATCATAAACTGCAAAATTTGTGAATTTCAATTCATACTAATTTATCACTTACAAATTATTTGAGATAAAACGTTACGATTCTCGTTTATATAGCTTCTTTTTTGTTTCTGTTTTCGATAGACATGACATCAACTTTTGCTAATTGAAATGTAAACTAAAAACATTAACTTTAACTTTTACGTTTTAAAATTAATAGTGATATAAATTTATATATATATAAAAGATATTTTTAAGTGATCTTTATTTTCCTTTTTTGAAATTTCGGATGCTTTCTCTAGATGATATTAAGATATTATAGATGAGGTTTGTAATTAATTTAACATCTTATATGATATGCTTCGATATTTCAGGATCTTGCATAATTTTTATTAGATTTAAAAAAGTCCTCAGATTTTTGTCAATTGATAGTGACACATGAAGTTGTAAAATCGATAATTTGATGTTTCATTTTATCACTGTTTCGTTTAACGGATTTTTGGTTAGTTTTAAAAAGTTAACAGATATCCAACAGGTGGTGTGATGCTAACCTCATAAAGATATCTTAATAAGTGAATTAACGTATTGTAAACATATAGAGTAATTAGAAACTTGATTTTAATTTTTTACAAACTTGCATGATGAACATCATACATCAGTAGATTATAATTTCAATGACAGATGTATAGGTGTTTGTGAATCTCTGATATTGATTTAATGTTTTTTTCGCTATAATTTATTTGGTTTATTTTTTTACATTTCTTATTTATTTTCTTGAATAGCTTAAAAGTTACTATAGTATATTTATGCTGAATCACATTATTTTTAAATAAAAATAAAATATAAATTTTAAATATCATATTGTAAGTTAGTTACTAAGTTAACTGTTGAATAGTTAAACGTTAGTTTGATATGTAACATAGCATAGAAAGATTTTCTTCTTTAAATTTATTAAATTTTATGTTTTACAGAAAATAAATATTTTTACAGATAAAATTCAAGGAATACACTTAAATTCAATTATTATTCGAAGATGAACAATAATGACTTATAAATAACAAGTTTCATAAGAAATTTTATTTCGCATTAAAAATAAATATTTCGTAAACTATTACGATTTTAATAACGCTATTAAAGAATTTTAAAACTAGAATGAAAAGTTAATCAGGAAATGCTCTCAGAATGCAAGCGGTGGCATTTGATATTTCTGAAAGAAGAAATTCTTTTGCTTTATTATAATTGGTAAGAAAATACTTTTATATTTTACACTCACGTAGGATGTGTGAAAAAAGTAATGGGAACATAGACATATTTCACTTGGACTTAGAAATATATTTTAAAAGCAACATAAAGAAACAATAAAAGTTTGTTTTATTTAATAATGTTTGTTTGCATTTAAAAATATCTATACAGTGGAGAATATGTTTCTTCTTTACAAATTGCCTTTTGTACAATCTTTAATCCTTTGAGCTCTGGTGGGTAAAATTTCTTCAAAATTACAAATGTAACATTAGCACCAGTATTTTGCAAAGAAAAAAACAGCTTAATGACATACACGGGAAAAATAATGCATTAAACCTTTTTTAAATAAGTTTGGTCAAATTTTCGGGTGTCGTTGTGACATTTCGGCATTAAAATTATGTGTTGGAAAATTCCACCATCAGAGCTCAAAGGGTTAAAGATATTAACACTAGAACCGCCAAAATGGGTCAATTTGACCCCTGAAAAAATTGATAGCTATCGATTCGAACCAGAAATTCTTTTATGAGAAATATTAAATCTATGAGGTACAAAACTGGGTCAATTAACGAAGTTAAATAATTTAAAATGAAAATACTGGTTTCAAACACTTTTTATAAAACTTGAGTAAAAACAGCCGGCTGTTCTAGTGTTAATTTTAGTGATTTTGCGAAATTCAAAGTTTGTTCACGTTTTTGCTACTTTTGCCGTATAATAAATATTTACGACAATGTGAGTGATTTCTAAGCATAAAGCTATGATAGATTATTTTTACTCTTAATTCTGAATAAATTTAATAAAATAGCAGTATTAATATAATAGGCTGCTACATTTTGTTAACCCGGGAGGACGCGCGCAGGGCCTAAAACACTCGGAGTGCATATGGTTTTTACAATTATAACCACTAATTTTTTAAAAATAATCTTCAAATTAATTTATCGCAAAATTTGTAAGAATTATCTCTGTCTTTATAAAGTGACTGTTTTAATTTGATTTTATCGGTGGCAAAGTTAAAACCATTCATAACCTGCGTAAGCGCGCGTTCTCCCGGTTTAAAATAATCAAGCTGAATTGGGCTATAAAATACGGACCGTAAAAGATTACAAGAGGCAATTTATAAATGTAGTATAATACTAAATTTTAACTCTTGAAATTTAATTAAATTTTAAATATTCAATAAAAGTTTAGACAATTGCGTGACACATAGCTATTTTTCCTCCTACGCTTATTTTAATGACCAAATTCAACCTAAAGAGAATTTTTTTTCACTGGTAGAGAAAAGTTACACTAATGTTTTCTGTTGTACTATCTATTCCCGACTTTTCCGTACTAATCTATTTCCGATGTTCTAAATAACCTTAAAATACCGGATTAGTATAATTGATTTCAGGATTTAATTTGCATGCATTGCTTTATCCATTATATTTTTTAAATCGAACTCTAACCTAACCCTCTTTTAATTATGATCATTCTGTATATTGCCACTATAAAGAAAGCGAGGCCTACTCATTAAACATTTTTTAGGGTTTCGTTCATCTGACGAAACCCTATTCGTCTCTTTCCTCTACCTGCCTGTCTGTCTATCTGTCTGTCACAGAGTCCGCACACAAAAACTATATAAATGAGTGAGTTCAAAATTTGTGTACTTACAGCTAAATACCTCATTTCAAGTCACACAAGAAATCATAAACTTTTTAAAAAGACTATTACTTTTATTAAGATATTTTTAAAATATGATCAGTTCATTTTTTTGTTAATTTAATGATAAAGTGATTTGAAGGAAATATCAAACGAAATCCTCTGTGCGATTTACGACCACACTCACCCACTTGTTTCCATTTTACAGATCTTGGCTCCCCTCCTTTTCGCCTCTGTTGCCATGGCTGCCCAAATGGGCATGAACGTTGCTGGCGGTGCTTACAACTTCGGTTACGCAACAGGTGATGCTGGTGGACACAGCAGAGTTGAATCTGGACATGGCGGACAAGTGTCTGGCAGTTACAGTTACATCGATGCCAACGGAGACCAACGTACTGTCCAGTACTCTGCCGGACCTCAGGGATACGTTGCATCTGGAGATATTGGAGTTGACAGAAGAACTGCAGCCGCAGCTGCTGCCCTTGCAGGTAATAATCATTTATTTATTTTAAAGTGTTGTGGTTAATTATAATATTTGTTTAGCATTATGTTTTCTTCTTTAAATTAACGTACTCTTAACTGATAAAATTAGTTGTAATTCATAAGCTATAAAGTGAAACCAAACGTTAAGAAAATAAAATGGTATAATTATGCGAGAAATACATAATATCAGAATTCAAAATTTTGTTTGCCTATAACAGGGGTGCAAAAATCTAGGCGCCAGCAGGCAGTTTCTCACCACAAAGTTTATTTCGTTTTTCTTCGTCTAATATTTCGTGTAAAATTCCTGCTAGAATGCTATTAATAGCAAAATTGAGCAAATTTTGAGCGAAAAAACTTTAAAATTTTAGTGGTGAGAGACTACCCTCTGGCGCCTAGATTTTTGCACCCCTGGCCTATAACCCATTCGAGACGAGAGCCTTTTACGAAATTTTTAATCTTTTGTCACCGGTTTTTAAAAACAGAAATTCTTGGCTTATTAAGTAGAAAAAAATGCTTCGTTGAATAAAGCAAATTTTATAGTAAAATCTTATTGGTGGGGATAAACAAAAAGGTTAAAGATTCTTAAGCCTTTTTTGCGGCACGCATTTGTGTCGTTCGTCCCCTGGGGGTTAAGGTGTAATTCGATTAAGATAAAATTATTATAAAAAAAAAAACACCTCCCCATTGCAAAACTGACCAAAAAAAAAAAAAAAAAAAAAAAAAAAAAAAAAAATCAACGTTGTAATTTTTTTTTTTTAGAAAAATTATTTAGACAGATATGGAGATATTTAATTAGTTTATTAAAATTGTTTAAGTTATTTTATAAAATAAAAAATCTGTTTAAGGAATATATAGAGCAATCAATTAACATAAAATGATAAAGAGCACATATATATACCATTTATATGTCACTCTGGTAGAAATCATATGCCGAAAAAATAAGGAATTAGGTTACAGGCCCTAACTTAACAATACTCGAAATATGTACAGATGTGTTTTATCACACATGATTTGTTCAGAAAAGTAACTTATACAGAGCTGCGAAGTCTCCGGCTTTTTCCACACCAGTATTATTATACAGAAAATGTTTTTATGTTAAATTGGAACAATTGGGCGATTTAAAAGAATACAATTTTCTTTAAGATAATAGTGGTGTGCAAAAAGCCGGAGACTTGGCAGCTATGCTTATATTTTAAATTTAAGACTGAAATATATGTATAAAATAAATGATTCTCTAACGATGCAAAGATAATTAAGAAAATATTTATTATTATTATTATTATTACTAAATGTCAAAACATAAATGAAGTCGTATTAAAAAAGTTCTAGCCATATACTATCATTTCTATATGTATAAATATCTAAGTTATTGTTAAGATAAAATGATATTCGATGAAAAGATATGTACTATTAATAATACACCTGACTCGAAAGGTTTAATACAATTTCATATGATGATTACACACCTAAGAGTTTGATATATATATATATATGTATATTTTAATAATTCCTAGCATTATGAGTAATACTATATTATGTTAATCTTTTTCAGCCATGGCTCCAAAAGCACCAGTAGCAGCTCCAGCCTACGCTCCCGTAGCCCCAGTTGCTCACTGGAATTACGCTCCAGCCTACCCTGCTATTCCCAACGTCCTCATGGGCCCATCCGGTTACTCAGCTAAATGGTGAACTACGATCTAGACAATAGAACTCATTCCAAAAAATTGTTTTACATGTGTGGGATAAAAGGGCTGCATATTTTTTCCGTGATATTTTCTGTAAAATTAGAGCTTTCTAAAAATTGGGACATCAACGCACAGTAAATTTCCATCAGGTTCATATGGGTGCTTTTATGTGGTAAAAATTATTGTGTCCTTTGTTCATGTAAATATGTAAAAAAAAAAAAGGAATAAATAAAATGCTGAATATAATTTTTTTGTTTGTTTTTATGTTGCAATGTAGCACTCCCACAATAAACAGAAAAATGTTGGATAGTAAAAATTGAGTAAAAATACTTATTTTTAAATACGTCACATGCTCAAAATAGCTTCAATTCAAATGTACTCAAAATTCAGAAACACATGCACTTATTTTTGATTCCACGATTGCGTCCGAATAAAAATCGTTGTGTACAACCTAAATGAACATGCAAGTTAAAGAAAAAATGCACTGCATTTATTTCCCGTTTAAAACTATTGACAAGAAATATATTCATTCCAAAAAAAAATTTTTAGCATGTGTGGGATAAAAGGGCTGCATAATTTCCCGTGATATTTTCTATAAAAGTAAAGAGCTTTCTAAAAATTGGGACATCAACGCAAAGTAAATTCCCATCAGGTTCATATGGGTGCTTTTATGTAGTAAAAATTATTGTGTCATTTGTAAATGTAAATATGTAAAAAAAAGGAATAAATAAAATGCTGAATATATTTTTTTTTGTTTTTTTTTTTTATGCTGCAATGTAGCACTCCCACAATAAACAGAAAAATGTTGGATAGTAAAAATGGAGTAAAAATACTTAATTTTAAATACATCACATGCTCAAAATAGCTTCGATTCAAATGTACTCAAAATTCCGAAACACATGCACTTATTTTTGATTCCATGATTGCGTCTGAATAAAAATCGTTGTGTACAACCTAAATGAACATGCAAGTTAAAGAAAAAATGCACTGCATTTATTTCCCTTTTAAAACTATTGACAAGAAATATATTCATTCCAAAAAAAAAAAAAAATGTTTTGCATGTGTGGGATAAAAGGGCTGCATAATTTTCCGTGATATTTTCTATAAAATTAAAGAGCTTTCTAAAAATTGGGACATCAACGCACAGTAATCTTCCATCAGGTTCATATGGGTGCTTTTATGTAGTAAAAATTATTGTGCCCTTTGTTCATGTAAGTATGTAAAAAAAAGAATAAATAAAATGCTGAATATATATATACAGGGTTCGCACAACTCTACCACAAAATTTTTACAGTATTTTCGATGTATTTCACTGAAGAAAAATAACGCAGAAATTACAAATCAAGGAGGTAGTTGCGAATTCTGTTGCTTAAAAATTAAATATAAATTTTCTTGTCATTAATAGTGGTGCCAGAGTCCTTACAAAATATAAGGAGTGTGCGAACCCTGATATATATATATTATGTTGCAATGTAGCACTCCCAAAATAAACAGAAAAATGTTGGATAGAAAAAATTGAGTAAAAATACTTAATTTTGAATACATCACATGCTCAAAATAGCTTCGATTCAAATGTACTCAAAATTCAGAAACACATGCACTTATTTTTGATTCCATGATTGCGTCCGAATAAAAATCGTTGTGTACAACCTAAATGAACATGCAAGTTAAAGAAGAAATGCATTGCATTTATTTCCCGTTTGCGACCATTAAAAAGAAATATTTAATTGATTATTTACTAAGAAACATAGTAAATATATTAAGAAGATACCCAATATTTTTAAAGATAATAGCATTATTGTCAAGAGCATTATTGGTAAACCCAGCATTTTTGAATTATTTTAAAATACTCTGCATAATTTAGTATTTTCATTAATAAACATCTATTAACTGAAACAAACCATTACGTAATAGAAATTTGTCGTTTTGTTTAGGTTTGATAAAACAAGGTGTTTCAAAATCGAGAAAGTGTAAGTTCATTTTTGATCCAAAATTACTCAATTAGATACGAATACATCGACTTACTCATTTTTAATTGCTTCAATTTTCTCAGTGTAACAAGTGTGACAAGTTTCAGCATATCGTAAGGAAATGAAACCTTTGTAGATTAAGAAGAAGACTTTCATACTCTTCCGCTAGTTTTGGTCCTATTGCGGTATAATAATTTATTTGCGCAAGGAAAAAAAATCAAGAATTCTTCTTGCTGATATTGTGCCTGTAACACTGTAAAATTAAATAGAAACAGATGTTCCTTAATTTAAGAAAACATACTATAATTACGAAACAAAAAATGCAATAACCTCTTTAGAGTCACCCTAAATTCTGAAAAGCATTCTTTTATCTTCAGAAACCACACAAAAGAAAAATTTTTTGAAATTTAAACGGGAATTTATAAAAGTATTTTTCTATTAGCTACCCATAGATTTCGAAAACGTTTCTGAGTAGCTTTTACAGTACATTAAGTCTTCTGGAATTTACGGAATTTTATTCGTCAAAAACAGTAAATTGTACTGGCATCCCGATTATGAGTACAATCTTCCTAAAATCCTCCATTTTGTTCTTTTCTTAAAATACAGTACACATCTGCTATCACGGAAAGCTATCTCAATCTGAATATTTCACCACTCGCTACTTATTTTGTTTCCAGAGATTTTACTGCAAAAAATTTATGAGTTTTGCAGGGTGTCCATAATAGAATGTCCGAGCTCTAAATTTTAATAGTATCAACTGTAAGAGTTGAAAAATGTAGATTAAAGGTCATAAATATAAAATAAAGCAAATAATTTTAGATTAGCGCATGTGCGAGTAGTGCTTATTTTACTGACTCGCTTGCAATGCCACTTACACAAAATGATGGCCCCTGAGAGTAAAATGTTATTACTGAGCTGAAGATGAAAAGACATTAGCAGGGTTCGCACACTCCTTATATTTTGTAAGGACTCTGGCACCACTATTAATGACAAGAAAATTTATATTTAATTTTTAAGCAACAGAATTCGCAACTACCTCCTTGATTTGTAATTTCTGCGTTATTTTTCTTCAGTGAAATACATCGAAAATACTGTAAAAATTTTGTGGTAGAGTTGTGCGAACCCTGATTAGAGTTATGCGATTTTTTCTTTTGAGACTTTATAAACGATCGTGTCTACATTCGTCCGATCGTGTCTGCCACGATTTAATAAGTTGAGACGCAAAATTAAAGAGACTATTGCTTGTAATACTCCGAACTTCTTAAACTAAGTGTGAAAAGAATTACACTTTAGTTGGATGTGTGTCGTATAGCTAATGGTGCAAATATCGAAAATTTCCAAGAAAAAATCTATTTGTTTACCTTCACTTTGATGTATCGGATATATTCGAGCGTAAGTCGAAGCATTTTAGACAAAATTTGTGAGTTGAAAATAAGGGATCGACTTATACACGACTTAGTAAAAAACAACAACAAAAAATCACAGATAATTGGAGAATGAGCAAGTTTTTTAAGTAATCCCGTATGGCTCTATGTTGTATTGAGGCAGATAAAAGCGGATAATGGTCATTATCTTGTGATTAACAAAGAAAAAGTTAAACAATAATATCATTGTAATCATTCTGCACCAGTGTTCTCCTTGGATAGAATTCCCTGCGTTGCAGGGACATTCCTTTCAACATTTTAATCTCCTTTTTAAAAAGAATTCATCTTCAAAGTGCTTCTAGGTATCTTTTCTAAAAGTCCTACAATATAAAAAAGTACTTTATTTTAGCAGTTTAAGAGGTTGTTTTTTTCCTTATGAATAAGGATACAATAAATTTTTGAAAGAATTTTTCTCTTTTTAAGCATCATTAAATTTATATGAATAGGTTTCAAAATAGTTTAAAGTTGTTCGGTTTTACATAATTAAACCGTTATCAATCGTTGAATATTTTTAATTTAAAAGGTAATTAGAAACATATTTTTATATAAATTTAATGAAAATATATTATTATTAATGTACCCTCCATTATAAAACATTTTTTTAATATACTACCTGAAATGTGATTCAACTTATATATAAAAATTCTTTTTTTGTTACAATTTTGTAAAAGAATCGTGGGTGGGGGGCAGACTTATACTCGAGTATACTTGGTATATTTGTTGAAAATATTCTAAATCAAACAGTCATAATATTCTGTTGAAACTGGAACATTCTTTCAAGGCCACCCTGTATTCAGTCTTGAACAAGTCTTGCACAAAAGAAACCACAAACAAATTACATTTTTCCATTCCCCGACATCATTTAAAAGCCTCCTCCCTCCGTTAAATATCCTCACTTAACCTTCCTACCCTGAATGGGTCTAATCGACCCATATCTATAATTCGTTTTATACGATTCGCACCCGAACTTTTTTCATAAAGAAAGTTAAATAACACATTCAAATGCGAACAATGCGAAAAATGTAAGCATGGTGATGGATCTCCTAGTTGAAAAGACAACGTTATATCCAGGTTAACAATGTAAGCCGTGTTGCAAGGGCTTATGGAGCCATAATAAAAATAAAAAATAGTGTTTAGTTGTGGCAAGCCACAATTAAGAATATAGATTAGCTAGCATAGAATAAAAAATAGAGTAAAAAATTTAAATTAAAGAAAAATAAAAATAAATAAAACGAAAAACTTAAAATGTTCGTAATGTTCGAGAAGCAAAGGACGAAAAACTACCGAAGGGATGCCCCAACTAGAAAAAAAAGACTCTTTACAGAGACCATACATTTTTAAAAAAACAAAAAATTGTAAAGTTAGTTAACACTAACAGACTAACATTTTTTTCTGAAAATATTTAAAATTTAGACAGAAACAAACACAGAGAGAAAAGTATATATGAGAGTTGAGGGAAACTCAATCATCCTCTTCCAATAATAGAGTGTATCTGGGACGTTTCCTATTAGTGGGGTCATAAACCTCATAATCTGGAAGCTCCGCAACAATTTCATTGGGTAAGTTATACAAAGATTTATAAAAGTTTTTAGATAGCTGATTATTTCGTTTTTTAAGAGAGGTGGTTTTTAGGTCTCTGCGAATAGTAGAGTTTCTTAAATACCTACAGCCATTGCGTATATAACGTAGATTTTTATTATGTATACCATAAAGACTTTTCATATTAGAGTTGCAAGCAAACCCCCAGATAGGGCAGGCGTGTGTTAGTACTGATCTAATGCAAGCATTATAAAGGATTAGTTTATTGTGAATAGATAAAGTTTTGCTTTTAAGGAGAGAAGAGAGAGTTTTAGAAATGCCGGCGACTTTTCCCTGGATTTCGATAAAATGCTTCTTCCAAGTTAAACGACGATCGAGGATGACACCTAAATATTTAATGAAATCAGCCCAGGGGATAGTAGTGTTGTTAACAGTTAGTCGATTAGGATAGTCTCTTTTTCTAGAGAAATAAACTGCAGCAGTTTTATTTTCGTTAACTTTTACACGCCACTTAGTACACTAGGCAATGAATTCATCGATGTGTTTCTGAAGGATTTTGTATAGTGGGAATGGATGGTGTGCAGAGGCATACATTGCTGTATCGTCCGCATACAGGGCAAGATAAGTCCTCAGTGTTCTGGTTATATCGTTGAAAAAAATGATAATGTAGGGCCGAGAACAGAGCCTTGAAGAATTCCCGAGAGAATTCTGTAGAGTGTAGAAAATATTTTATTGAAGCAGACACAAAAAGTGCGGTCGCCAAGGTACGAATGTATGAGATGTATGAGTCTGGCATTAATTCCAAGCTTAATTAATTTGTAGATAAGGCCATAATGCCAAACTTTGTCAAATGCCTTAGCGACATGAAGAAAAAACAGCTGCAGCTGGAATCTTCCTGTTGAGGTTTTCGCTAAGGAATTCCACAACACGAAGTAGTTGATGTGTAGTTGAGTGCTTTGAAACTAAATTGTTCAGGGATTAGTATATTATGTTCATCGAAAATTTCATTGAGCTTTGACCTTATGACGCGCTCAACTACTTTACTTAAAGAAGGTAACAAGGAGATAGGTCTGTAATTAGAAAGTTCTTGCAGGTTAGTTTGAGGTTTAGGAATTGGAGAAATTATAGAGGTTTTCCAAGGTTTTGGAAAATAGTGGAACTTAAGAATTGCGTTTGTGAGAAATGTTAGGTAATTAATACAATTAAAAGGAAGATTTTTTAAAGCATAATTAGAGATGTTATCAATACCAGGAGCTTTCCTGTTCTTAAGATTTTTAATAATATTAAAGATAACAATGGGCTGAACCTCCGGGAGGGGATCCTGGGGAGGCGTGGAAAGAAAATTATTAACAGTATCATGAACATCAAAATAATGATCAGGGTTGGCTAAGTAGGGGTTAGGGGAGAACTGCTCGGCATATGACCTAGCAAGAATCTCAGCTTTGTCGGTATCGGTATATGCCGTACTATTAAAGACAGTTAAGGGGGGAATGGAAGAATAATTATTATTCAATTTTTTCTTAATTTTCCAAAGAGAATTATCTTCAGGAGATAAAGAACTAAGGAAGTTGTTCCAACTTTTTTGTTTTTTTTTATAGATAAGATTTTTGATTTTATTGTTAAGGTGATTAATTAAGGGTTTTAAAGAAGGATCCCTAGAATTTTGATAAAGTCGCCGGATGTTATTACGTTGCTTACAAATGTTATGAATGTAATTAGGAAGAGTAAAGGAACTATTATGGCTAGCATATGGATAGGTAGCTTGCTTTTGAGCATCTAAAATTAAATTTTAAAAGTTAGTTACTGCGTTATCAATATCATTATTATTAGTTATTTCAGGAAAAGATAAATCGGAGTTAAGAGGAATATTACAAAAAAATTTCCAATCCACAGCCACTGAGGGAGGAGGAGAGGGAGGATCAACAAGGTCAATTTTAAAGCAAACAGGGAGATGGTCAGAATTAAGGTCATGAATGACAGTCGTAGTGACAGGGAAAGTTAAGTTTTTGGAGATAGCAAAATCGATGACAGAGGGACGGGAGTTACCATACCCAATGTGTTTTGGTGTGTTGGGTGCATGTAAGCTTAAGTTTAAGTGTGTGATCATGTTGTGTAATGATTTGCCTCTACTAGTGGTTGAGTGACAGTTCCAACGCAGATTTTGAGCATTATAATCACCAGCGATGAAACTGTGCGTATTTTGTGAAAAAAGCTGTGCAAGATCATTGACAGGGAAAAAACGAGAGTGTTTAACGTATAAAGAAACAAAAATAATATTAATTTGAGGTAATTGTACAACAATTCCCGTGTTGTCAAGATAAAAAAAAGTTGTATTTTGTAAAGGGTAGTGTGGAATGTGATGTTTAATGTAAATGGGTGTCCCACCCTGGTTTGAACCAGGGCGGCGGGTATGGTAAAGGATATAACCAGAGATATTAATGTTAACGTAGGGATTATGAACTTCTTGAAGAAGTATTATATCAATATTAGGATTTCTGTTAATAAAGTCACGTAGTTCATTAATTTTATTGTTAATAGAATCACAGTTCCAGGTTAAAACATTGAGAGAATTTAGGTGAGACTTAGACATGATCAGGCAGTGAAATATCATTAGCAAATTTATCAAATTCAGAAACAATGGTTAGCACTTTTTCTATTAGATTAGGAATATTTTTGGTTTTTTCAGAGATATTTTTTTTTTCATTTTAAGAATTTGGTTATTTGCAGAAGTTCTTTGAAGTCCTGGAAAGTTTTGAAAATTTATTGCAAATCTTTAGAATAGACATGAGGGTGTTCAACACTGGGCTGTGGAGGTTATCTGAGGTAGTATTGGAAGAGTTATCAGAAGCTTGATTAGTAGAATCGCCCTCTGGGGGAGTAGCTTTATCATTAACAGATTGAACAGTCTTAGTTTTATCCGGAGTATTCGACTTTTTTCGGGTATAGTTAAAATCCTTTAGAATTTCAGCGAGAATTTGGGTATGGTTGTTAACAGGTTTTGCACTATTTTTATTCATATTTTTACTGGGATTTTTTTATTGGTGTTCTCTAAACGATATGGATTTTTAATACATCCACGAAAAGTGCTGGGGTGCTGACCCCCGTAATTTGCGCACTTTAGCGTTATACGTCCCTTGTGTGGGCACGCAGTGCTAGGATGTTATTCCCCTCACTTACAACACCTGGGTGTGAAATTACACACCTCAGATGCGTGGCCGTAGCCCTGGCATTGGTAACACTGTTTTACCCTTTGTTTCCCGCGAAAAGCTTCAATGGTAACTGATATATAAAAAAGTTCCTTGATTTTATATATCTCCTCAAAATTCTTAGTTGGAAGAACGTAAACAGCGTAGATTGGCATAGGCTGCCCTATTTTTCTGTTTTTTAACATTGATGCACGAGTTACAGTAAACCCGTGCTCCCTCAAGCTATCTGCAATTATCTTTTTGACAGTGAAGCATGGCAGCCCTCTTATACAGACCTTTTTTGGTCTTTGCTCTTTTGGGTGTAACGTAGTATATTTTTTTGTATTTTTATCAAGCCAATTTTGCGTAGTCCGAAAGTCCTCATCCGTTTTACAGTGTACCATTAAGCGCTCACCCTTAAGGGCGATTTTTGGTTTTTCTTTATTTACCTCCGCTATTTTTTTGGTCAATTCGGACTAATTTTCATTTAATTCTATGAAAAACGGGTTAAGTTTAGTATTGGAGCTACCAGATTCGGGGGCGTCATAATTGGCGCCGTTATTTAGTTCAGATTCCTCCATAGTTTCAAGAGAAACATCTGATGAGAGGTTTGAATACTTATTATTTAACGGTAAGTTTGAGCTTCCCTCTTAGAGAACATTTAACACCTTTATTTTTAGTTAGAGAATAATTAACCCCTTGCGGGGCGCTTGATTCATAGATATACCACTTACTTTTAATTCCCAAATGCCACATCCGCACCGGAATTTTGTTAAAGAAAATTACAGTTTGTTGAATGCGTGAAATATAGCGTTTTCTTATTTACAAATAAAGTTGTTTTGAAATTCCGGTGTTAGCCATTTATTTCAATACTTAACCTTCCGTCTACCAGACGGGTCCATTGGACCCGACAGCAATATTTCTGGTGTCAATGGTAAAATGAGAAATTGTCGATTGACACCGGAATTTATAAAGTACTTGTCTAGATATTACGAATTCCTTAATTTAAGCTTTCATTGTAAAAGCAAAATTATATTAAAATATTACTGGTGCCGTTTGCAAGTTTGGAATTAAAATTAGGTGTTGCCGTAGATAAATGGGTGTTTTGTCTGGTAGACGGAAGGTTAAACAATGAATTTGCCCTGCCCCGCAAAGGGTTAAGTTAAATTCTTTTAGAATTTTACTGGCACTTTTACAGTATTTTGAGAAACAAAAAACACCAAAGTATAAGGACTCATTAAGTTTAGTATAAGTTAAAGGCTCCCCAAGAATTGAATCCCATATAGCACACTTGCCTCCCCAGGATGTCCTGGGGAGGATTCACATCCCAGGACCCTCATCCCCCAGGCATCCCTGAGGATGCAGAAAATTGTCACCAGGAGGTCCTCAGGAACCGAAAATGTCCGCTTTACAGCGTCCTGGGGCGCTCCCCAGGACCTCCTACAGGGTCCTCCCCGGGAGGTTCTGGGGAAGATTTGAGGAAGTGATATAGGAGGACTTTGGGAAACTTCAAGGTCACTAATATGTTCAAAAAAAAAAAAATTAAAGCTATGATTTAATTAAAAAATTTTTTAGGAGAAAACGCGAATGTTTTATTTTTTCTATTATTCAGACGGATTTACATATATAGAGATTATTCAGGAACAAATTTCTTACCTTTATTTCTCCTGCTGGATTTGAACCCGAGTACCTTGGTATTCCGGACGCGCACTCTGACCGTTATGCTGTCGGGACAGTAAGGAATAAAGGTTTCTAAGGTATAGATGCATTTTTACTCCGCTTTTGAAACTTAAAACTAGGAAATGTCCTCATATTTTGTGCCTTTTGCATACACTCGAAATAAATTTAAGTTAATAACTCTAAATAAATTGTCAATAATTATTTGTTATAATATAAATGTCTTCGGCTTTAAAAAATTTTAAATGTAATTTTATTTTTAAATGATAAAAATATCCTTTTAGCTTTTAATACTTAAAATCCATTAAAATTGTTCAGTAGTTATAAAATTGATTATGAATTATATATTTTGACACACAATGAATGATGCAAAACGTTTCTGACGATATCCCCTATAAAATTTAATTTTAGTTAATAAAAATATTATTTCCAGAAATTAAAGTAGCAAGAGATTAAAACACATAGTTTCTTTAAAATTATGAATTTTACAGAAATTTTAATCGATTTTTTTTCTTTTTTCTCTTGGTGATAGATGGGAGGTGGTGAGATTGTACCCAATCGCACGCGTCGGCCTAATCGTTCGGAGTTTTCAAGGTTTTCTTCGAATCTTAAACTTCCTTGCGTAAATACGGGTAGGTTCCTTTAGAAAGACCCTCACGGAGGGCAACCTTCATCCCTTAATATGTACCTTGTTTTTTTATTTATTTATTTTTTATTTATTTATTTAATGATTGACAAATAAAATTTAAGTAAATCCTTTCAAAAATAAAACTTTTTTGCTCTATCTCGATCTTACTTTTTTTTACAGAATTTTTTATCGATATTTTTTCTTTTTATGCTTGTTTAAAGGTGCTCTTATTATACGAATTTATGAAAAAAATATGTAAATTTGCTTAGTCTTTTCTTTCCTACTTTTTACTCTTTGAAATATTTCATTGTTACAGTTTCATTGTGGGTGACACCAGCGATCAAGAGATTCTGCTTTCGAAGGTGGTAGATGGGAGGGGCTGAGTTTGTACCCAATCTCGCCCGTCGGCCTAATCGTTTGGAGTTTTCCACGGTTTTCTTCAAATCTTGGATTTCTTTGCGTAAATACGGGTTGGGTTCCTTTAGAAAAACCCTTTACGGAGGGCAACCTCTCCCTTCTCTTGATATGTCTTTGATGATTTTTTGTTTATGATAGACATATAAGCTCTAAGTGAATCTTTCAAAAGTAAAATCTTTTCGCTCTCTCTCTCTTATTTATTTTATTTATTTATTTTTATTTTTTTTTACAGAAATTTTAAGCGATTTTTTTTTCTTTTTACGCTTGGTAAAAGGTGCTCTTATTATATGAATTTATGAAAAAAAAATACATAAATTTGCTTAGTCTTTTCTTAAGCCTTTTCTTTCCTACTTTTTGCTCTTTGAAATATTTCATTGTTGCAGTTTCATTCTGGGCCCCACCCGTGGTCAAGAGATTCTGCTCTCGAAGCTGGTAGATGGGATGTGCAGAGTTTGTAACCAATCGCGCCCGTCGACCTAATATTTCGCAGTTTCCCGGGGTTTTCTTCGAATCTTGTATTTCCTTGCGTAAATACGGGTTAGGTTCCTTTAGAAAGATCTTCACTGAGGGCAACCCCCCCCCCTTCCCTTGATATGTCCCTCATGTTGATAATTGGCTGTCATAAATACAACCAATCAACAAACTCGTTTTAAAGTGATTAGATATATTTTGACGAGTATTTATTAACAAATAATTAAATCCGTTACTTATGAAATTCTTATATGACGGTACGAGTTACAGATGTTTGGAGATTTACCACTTGTTGCGGGATTAAAAAATACTGTAAAACCACTGTATTATTTTATAACATAGGAAAATATTAAAATTTTGTATTTTCATCAATAACACACCATTGTACAAATTTGTATAATTTTATTATATCAGAATTTGGTGTGAAAATCATTTTTAAAATTCTATCATTACACTGAAACACTGCTTGAGTTATATAAAATAGAAACTATTAATAAAATTTTAATTTGTTACAAAATCATTTTATTTTCTTATTGTTATAAATACTAAAATTACTTTTCATATAAATCTCCATTTAATTGTCTTTGAAAATTGTATGAAATATTTATATGCATAAAAAAATGCAATATGCACCATTTTTCATTTAATTAAAGACGGGAATATTTTTGTTGATTTCTTTACATGTAATTTTAGAAACTAAGATTTTAGGCAATTTAAAAAGCCTAAAAAAACTGATATTTTTATTTAAAATATAAGATGTTTTCAATATATGTATATATTTCTTTTACATTTACTAACAAAATTCTTTGTAACGCTTTTTCTTACAAATTCAGAAATAGTCTATTCTTGGAATATCGCACTTTCTTTTTCTCTCTCTCATTGAGTGACCGACAAAACGCATTCTCAGCTGACAACTGACTGGGGGGCAGGATAATCTTGTTAAAAATTCAATTGTTGAAAGGTTGGGAAGGTGACTGCCTGAAGGTTGGGAAGGTCACTTGGGGTAGTGAAATTCCATTCAATTCAGTTGAAAACTGTGATAAAATTATTTGTTACATAGAAAATACAGATAAATATTTATCTGTAATTTCAGAACCAAAAAATTATTTATATATCTGAAGTTTTCAAAATAAAGACTTCATTTTATCTTTCAGAATTTAAATAATAATATGTTTGATAATCTATAAAAGATATTAGAAAAATAATTTGTTATTAAGTACAACTTACATTTAAAAAAAATATTAATGAAAAATAAAACAAAATAAGTTAAAATGACATTTAAATTGAAGCTTCTATTTAGAAAACAATTTCTTATCTTCAATACATATATAAATTACACTGGATAAATAATTGATAATAACCTAAATTAAACTTTAAATTAGCGGGAATTTATATTTTTTAAACTGATTTTATAAGAATGTATATTTTTGAACAGAAAATCTTTTCAGATAAATCATTTATCGGTATGTGTATGCGGAGGGGGGGGGGCGGGAGCGGCTCAATATTTATGTATTTTAAATCCAAATATACCATTTTAAATGAATTATCTTTGATTTTGTGTTATGTGCTGTGATAAATATGTCTAATTTCGTCGGGACACTTTTGTTTATTTTATTTCTATACATAACATTTGACATTAAGATGCATCAGGACTCAATTTAGATAATTTTCATAACAAAGTTTTAAAGGATACTCATAAACAAACTTACATTAAAATTTTTTTTTTTTTTTTTTTTTTTTTTTTTTTTTTTTTTGCATAAATATCTTTATTTCTAAATATCAGAAAGATATATGATATAGAAATTTCTTCTATTTAGAGATTTTAGTGTATTAATTTAGAAACTTACTATTTAGTTAATTTAAACAAGTTAAATTAATTTCTTAATTAATAAAACAAATAATAATAAAGCAAAACGCAATAGGTTATTTATTAATAATTAATAAAACATTGATAAATGAACAAAACTTGATTTAAAAGATATATAATAGTGCTTAGTATATAAAAATAGTAAGTAACTGAAATAATAAATAAAAATTTTTAATTTAACTAAAAAGATTAAAAGTTACAGCAATAATTAAAAATAATAGCAATTTAATAACAATTATCTAATTTGCTAATAAATAAGGAATTGAATAATTAATAAAATAAAATTAAGTCATTAAAATCGATACTGATTAAATTGCATTCGATATTTTAAAAAAACAATTGAGTATTGTATTCCTGAATCATTCATCAGATGGCGCCAGCACTGTGACTTCCTGGGCACTTCCCCAGGAATGACTAACCGGGTACATCCCCAGGAGGGATTTCCCAGATACTTCCTCAGGAGTAGCGTCCCTGGGAAATTGCTCCGTGGGATGTTACTGGGAGCTCATTCCTGAGGACATCGTAAAAGACTCTTCCACAGGACGTCCTGATCTTGTCATTTTAGTTTTAGGATGAATATGGGATGGCTTGGAGCTCCTGGGGAGGTATTGAGGAGCTTTTGTGCTATATGGGATAAGCCTCATGGCAAACATGACTTACCTCTTTCTGCTCTGGCGAAAAATTAGGAAAGTCTGGCTTGCTTCTACATGTCATGACGTATTCATCTATATATCCAAAAAAATCTTTCATCACTTGGGAAACCTTCTCGTCATAGGATGCAGAATGTTCGTTAAATGTAACACAGAAGTTAGGAACCAAAGTCCCGTGGATAATTCCACCGACAATCTCATCAATACTAGTCACCATTTTCAGTAAAAAAAAACACTCAATTAATATAAAAGATCACCGTCGCACGATAAAGCATTATTTATAACGAACTATGATCCACCGCGCAACAAAAACATTCGAGAAGCAAGAAAAACAAGAGCGTGGAGAAAAAACGTCTTTACACAACGAGATTCCACCTCCAAAAAATATGAAAAGATAATATTAGTAAAAATAAGCCAATTAAATATATCGAAATGCTTTAAATAACAATTCTGGTATGAAATGTTTTTATCAAGATTGAGTAAAAATTGAACAGGGTAGGAAGGTTAAAAGGAGATGATCATTTATTCTTTTTGTTTGCTTTACATCAAGACGTAGCACAATATCGTAAATTATATCTCGCCAAAAAATACCTCTTATACCAGAACAGTGATCTCAAATATGAACGCTGAAACATCTTCGCTGCTTTTTTGCAGCGGATCGGAACGCGCTGGGACCGTCTCCGAGCAAAAGGAATAACTAAAAATAACCTGCAGCCACTTTAGATAATTACAGCTCTGCCGCTGAAAAAGACTTTTTTTTACTATTATGATTTCTTTTCTTTCTGAATAAAATATTTTAATTTGTGTTTCTCTTTGCTTTTTGGGGGGGGGGGGGGGGGATTGAAATTCTGGAAACAGTGGAATGTTTGAGAGGGAGATTATTATATTGCAAATTCTGCTTCGTTTTAATTTTTTATAAATCTCTCTAAGGTTTTATTATTTTTCTTCCGTGTGGATTCGAATGGTATTATTTCAAAATTTTTCAAATACCATTGACTTAAATTTTATGTTTCTGGCATTTTGTGCACAATATTTACCAGAATAACGTATATTCAGAAATATTATCTAAAGTTAAAAATAGGATGATAAATGTACATTGAAATCATTTTTATGTATATCTGAGGTTTTTCCAAAGGTTTAATTTTTGTCCAAAATTTTTCTAATAACAGTGACATTGATTTTTTTCCTAAGGAAGAAAAAAAAAGATTCCGACCATTTTCCTTTCTTATTCTTGTCAACTACTTCTAACATTACCTGCTTTTAATCAAAACACCTTTTACTAATTCTAAAATACGACCGAATTCTCTAAATGTAACAAAAGTAAAACATTCAATTTAAGTCAGTAAAATGTACCTTGTTAAATAGTAAAACATTTTATTGTAACATAAACTAAAATGTTTTCTTTTTTATTATTATTCGAGATTCATTGTCTCATAAGTAACCAACAACCATGTACAAAAAGTATTTTGCGTATTTCAGAAGTTACAAAAAAATAGTTGTTTTCCCACGTAATTCATGAAAGATTGGGAATAAAATAAAATAAAAACCTATGTTATTAATGAAAATATCTATTTGCCATTTTCGAACTGTTAATTAAAACTGGATTTTCTTTCTATATTATGTAAATATATTGATCTTATTTCGTTGGGTGACCGCGCCCAATATTTTTTCTTTCCTTTCCAACCGGGCTTTTGGTTGACCATGAGACAATTCTGGTACACCTTGCGTCTGTTTATGGTAATTAAAGAAAAAATTATAGCGATGAGTTGGGAGAACCCTTCCTTATATATACGCCGGGGATTCAGTGTGTATTCACTTTTCTCTCATCTCCAGATTCCCTCTTCGCTGCAATCTCCCCAGCTAAAAAACAACCATGAAATTTGTAAGTACTTACACATAAGAACAGTGTTTCTTATATTTTTTAAATCGTTCATATTAATTTTATTAATACAATATTTAAAAAATTAGATGTAACAATTTTGTATTTTTTTATGGTGGTGACACGAATCATTGCTAAAAAGAATCTATATTAAGATTTTTATTAGTAAAATATCTCATTAATTAACTGTGTATTTTTTATGGTGGATATAAAATTATTGTTAGTAAAATATGAATTAATAAAATTATTATCGATATAAAGATGTCGTTACAAAAATATAATTTAATGTTTCATATGATAGATGTTTAGAGTTATTTCGATTTTGGATGGGGTTTTTCGTATAATTATAGCTTTTAATAAATGATGCTATAATACTTATTTATCATGAAGTACAATTTATCATGAAGTATTATTTATCATGAAGTATTATTATCAATCTATAACAGTTTTTTTTTTTATGAATAAAATATCTGAGTGATAAGTTCTAACATTTTAGATTATACATTTTTCTATCATGGTAAATATAATGTATTGCCAATAAAATATAAATTATTAAACTTATAATTGGTATAAATATACAGTTACAAAAATATAATTTGATATTTCATACGATAGTTGTTTGGATTTATTTCGATTTTTGATGTTCTTCTTAAATTGTCAGTACGTTCTAATAGATGTTGCTGCGATATTAATTCATTATGAAGTGCAAATTTAATAAATTTTAATTTGTCTTAATTTTTTTGTTAATTAAATATTTAAGCTATTTTATTTTTTAGATTTTTTTTTTTCGTGGATAGCAAGAAGAGGGCTTGTAATATATAAATTATTAAATTTATTATTGATATAAACATGCAATTACAAAATATATAGTTTGATGCTCCATATGATAGTTGTTTGGACCTATTTCGATTTTGGATGGTTTTCTTCGGATATTAATAAGTTCTAATAGATTGTGTCGTGATATTTATTCACCATAAAATGCAAATTTTGTAAATTTCTAATCATACTAATTTTCACTAACAAATTATTTGACTTAAAACGATAATATTCTCGTTTATATAGTATCTTTTTGTTTCTGATTTCGATAGACATGACATCAACTTTTGTTAATAGATCTAAGCTACAATCTTAAACTTAAACCATTAATTCTTAATTTTTTTTAAATAATAGTGGTATAAATTTATATATGTAAAAGATATTTTCAAGTGATCCCTGTTTTTCTTGAAATTTCATATGGTTTCTTTAGATGAAAATAAGATTTAATAGATGACGTTTTATATTTAATTTATCATCTTGTATGATATGTTTCGATATTTAAGGATCTTGCATAATTATTTATTAGATTTTAAAAAGTTCTCAGATTTTGTCAATTGATAGTTACACATGTAGTGGTAAAATTCATAATTTGATATCAGTATTTCGTTATAATCAGTATTTCGTTTCATGGATTTTTGGTTGGTTTTAACAAGTTAACAGATATCCAACAGCTGGTATGATGCTAACTCTTAACCCTTTAACGTTCATTGGTTTCGCCACGAAACCACAAAATTTTAATTCCGATATGCAACACTGACACCGGTATTTTTATCTAGAAATATCCCTTTTATTATGTATGTGAAAAATCACATTTTCTTATTTAGAAATATATCTGTTCTTAATTACCGGTGTCACTCATTTATTTCGACATCTTAGCAATAAAATGCTTTGATCGTTAAAGGGTTAAAGAATCTTAATACATGAATTAATGTATTGTAAACAAATAAAGTAATTTAAAACTTTATTGTAAATTTTTTGCAAACTTGCTTGATGGATATCAGTAGATTTTAATTTCAATGAGACATATATGTATATTTATGAGATTTTGATATTGATTTGATGATTTTTTTCTATAAGTCATTTGTTTCAATTTTACGCGTTTCTTATTTATCTTGTTGAATAGCTTAAAAGTTACCATAGTATATTTATGCTGAATCACATTATTCTTAAACAAAAATTAAATATAAATATTAAATATTATATCGTAAATTAGTTACTGAGTTAACAACTCAGTTGTTAAACGTTAATTTGATATGTAACATGGTACAAAGAGATTTTCTTCGATAAATTTATTAAATTTTATGTTTTACAGAAAAGAAATATTTTTAGAAACAAAATTCAACGAATACACTTAAATGCAATCAATATTCGAAGAAGAACAATAATGACATATAAATTACAAATTTCAAAACAAATTTTATTTCGCATTAAAAATAAATATTTTATAAGCTGTTACATTTTTTTAATAAAGCTATAAAAAAATGTTAAAACTAAAATAAAAACTTATCTAGGAAATACTATCAGAATGCAAGCGGTGGTATTTGATATTTCTAAAAGAAGAAATTCTTTTGCTTTATTATAATTGGTAAGAAAATACTTTTATAATTTACACTAACGCAGAATGTGTAAAAAAAAAAAATAATAATGGGAACAAAGTCATATTCCATTTAGATTTAGAAATATATTTTAAAAGCAACGTAAAGAAACAATAAAGGGTTGCTTTATTTAATAATATTTGTTTGCATTTAAAATACATTTAAATATATCTATAGAGGGAAATATGTTTCTTCTTTACAAATTATCTTTTGTACTCTCTTTAACCCTTTAACGTTCATTGGTTTCGCCACGAAACCACAAAATTTTAATTCCGATACGCAACACTGACACCGGTATTTTTATCTAGAAATATAACTTTTATTTTGTGTGTGAAAAATCACGTATTTTTTTTTTTTTGTTTTATTTATTTATTTAGAAATATATTTGTTCTTAGTTACCGGTGTCATTCATTTATTTCGACATCTTAGCAATGAGAATGCTATGATCGTTAAAGGGTTAAAGATATTAATTTTAATGATTTTGCGAAATTTAAAGTTTGATCACAGTTGTGCTCCTTCGCCGTTCAGAGTTCGCACAACATTACCACTAAATTTTTACAGTATTTTCAGTGTATTTCACTGCAGAAAAATATTGCGAATATTTCGAATGAAGGAGGTGTTTGCGAATTCTGTGTCTTAAAAAATAAATATAAATTTCCTTAATATTAATAGTGGTGCCAGAGTCCTTACAAAAAATAAGGAGTGTGCGAACCCTGCCGTGTAATAAATATTTACTGCAATATTTGTGATTTCTAGGCATAAAGCTATGACAGGTTATTTTTATTCATAATTTTAAATAAATTCAATAAAATAGTTACATTAATAGAAAAACTGTTACAATTTGTTAAAATAATCAAGCTGAATTGGGCTACAGAATAGGTAACGTAAAAAATTACAAGAGACAAATTGTAAATGCAGTATAATACTCAATTTAAAGTCTTGAAAATTAATTCAATTTTAAATATTTAATAAAAGTTTAGACAATCATGTGACATATAACTATTTTTGTTCCTACACTTATTTTAATAACCGAATTCAACCCAAAGAGGCATTTTTGTCACATGTAGAGAAAAGCAATACTAACGTTTTTCTGTTGTACTATCTATTCTCAACTTATCCGTATTAATCCATTCCCGGTGTTCTAAATAATATTAAAATAGCGGAATTTGTATTATTGATTTCAAGATTTAAATTATATGCATCGTTTTATCCAGTATGTTTTTGACCCTTTGCGGCGCAGGGCAAATTCAATGCTCAAGTGTTGAAATTAATGACTGACACCGGAATTTGAAAACAACTATGTTAGAAAATAAGAAAAAAGGCTATATTTCACAAATTCAATAAACCGTAATTTTTTTACCAAAATTCCAGTGTCAATGTGGCGTTTGGGAATTAAAGTTAAGGGGTTTTATAGCTATACCACAGCGCCGCAAATGGTTAATTTGAACTCTTAGCTACCCCACTTTTTATTATAACCATTCTGTATATCGCCACTATAAAAAAAGCAAACCTATTTAACCCTTTAACGTTCATTGGTTTCGCCACGAAACCACAAAATTTTAATTCCGATATGCAACACTGACACCGGTATTTTTATCTAAAAATATCCCTTTTATTTTGTATGAGAAAAATCACGTTCTCTTATTTAGAAATATATTTGTTCTTAATTACCGGTGTCATTCATTTATTTCGACATCTTAGCAATGAAAATGCTATGATCGTTAAAGGGTTAATACGCATTTTTTGCATTTTCCAGATCTTGGCTCCCCTCCTTTTCGCCTCTGTTGCCATGGCTGCCCAAATGGGCATGAACGTTGCAGGCGGCGCTTACAACTTCGGTTACGCAACAGGTGATGCTGGTGGACACAGCAGAGTTGAATCTGGACATGGCGGACAAGTGTCTGGAAGTTACAGTTACATCGATGCCAACGGAGACCAACGTACTGTCCAGTACTCAGCCGGACCTCAGGGATACGTTGCATCTGGAGATATTGGAGTTGATAGAAGAACTGCAGCCGCAGCTGCTGCCCTTGCAGGTAATAATCATTTATTTATTTGAAAGTGTTGTGGTTCAATTATTTATTTAGCATTATGTTATCTTTTTTAACTTAACGTACTCTTAACACTAGAACCGCGGGAAATTTTACTCGAGTTTTATAAAAATAATTTACACCAGAATTTTTCTTGAAAACTATTAAACTTATTTATTTAAATAACTTTTGCAGGGCTATTATGTAACTTATTTTAAGAAAACGTATCTGGTTTGAATCGGCATCTTTTCACGGAGTCCGGGTCAAAATGACCCGCCTCCGCGGTTCTAGTGTTAACTGATGAAATTAGTTGTAATTCATAAGATATAAATTGAAACCAAACGTTAAGAAAATAAAACGGTATAAGTAAAGCGAGAAATACCATAATATCAGAATTCTAAATTTTATTTGCCTATAACCCATTCGCAACGGGACCCTTTTACGAAATTTTTAATGTTTCGTCACTGATTTTTAAAAACAGAAATTTTTGGCTTATTAAGCAGAGAAAATGCTTCATTAAATAAAGCAAATTTTATAGTAAAATCTTACTCATGGGGATAAACAATAAGGATAAAGATTCTTAAGCCTTT
Organism: Maratus speculifer; assembly: GCA_964019185.1. Classification (NCBI taxonomy): domain Eukaryota; kingdom Metazoa; phylum Arthropoda; class Arachnida; order Araneae; family Salticidae; genus Maratus; species Maratus speculifer. The sequence goes on from OZ025295.1 coordinate 348,119,067, forward strand.
TTTGCTGCACGCATAAGTGTCATTCGTCCCCAGGGAGATTATGGTGTAATTCGATTAAGATAAAATGATTAAAAAAATACACTTCTCCATTGCCAAACTGACCAAATGAAAAAAAAGGAAAAAAAAATCAAAGTTGTAAAATTTCAATTCTGAAAATTTATTCAGACAGATATAAAGATATTTAATTAGTTTATTAAAGTTGTTTAAGTTACTTTATAAAATGAAAAATCTGTTTAAGGAATATATAGAACAATCAATTAACATAAAATGATAAAGAACACATATATATATACCATTTATATGTCACGCTGGTAGAAATCATATGTCGAAAAAATAAGGAATTAGGTTACGGGCCCTAAATTAACAATACTCGAAATATGTACAGATGTGTTTTATCACACATGATTTGTTCAGAAAAGTAACTTATATTTTAAATTTAAAGACTGAAATATATGTATTCAATAAAGGAATCTCTGACTTTGCAAAGAGAATTAAGAAAATATTTATTATTATTATTATTATTATTATTATTATTATTACTAAAGGTCAAAACATAAATGAAGTCATAATAAGAAAGATATAGGGATATACCATCATTTCTACATGTAGAAAGTATCTAAGTTATTGTTAAGATAAAATAATACTCGATGAACAGACATGTACTATTAATAATACACCAGACTCGAAAGGGTTAATACAATTTCATATTATGATTGCAAACCTGAGAATTTGATATATCCAGGGGTGCAAAAATCTAGGCGCCAGCAGGCAGTTTCTCACCACAAAATTTATTTCGTTTTTCATCGTCTAATATTTCGTTTAAAATTCCTGCTAGAATGCTATTAAATTTTGAGCGAAAAAACTTTAAAATTTTAGTGGGGAGAGACTACTCTCTGGCGCCTAGATTTTTGCACCCCTAGATATATCTATGTATTTTAATGATATGCCTTATGAGTAATACTATATTATGTTAATCTTTTTCAGCCATGGCTCCAAAGGCACCCGTAGCTGCTCCAGCTTATGCTCCCGTAGCTCCAGTTGCTCACTGGAATTACGCTCCAGCCTACCCAGCCATCCCCAACGTCCTCATGGGCCCATCCGGTTACTCAGCTAAATGGTGAACTACGATCTAGACTCAATAGAACTCATTCCAAAAAAAATTGTTTTGCATATGTGGGATAAATGGGCTGCATAATTTTTCGTGATATTTTCTGTAAAATTAAAGAGCTTTCTAAAAATTGGGACATCAACGCACAGTAATTTTCCATCAGGTTCATATGGGTGCTTTTATGTGGTAAAAATTATTGTGTCCTTTGTTCATGTAAATATGTAAAAAAAAAAAGAATAAATAAATGCTAAATATAATTTTTTGTTTGTTTTTATGTTGCAATGTAGCACTCTGGCAATACATCGAAAAAATTGGGTATTCGGAATTGAGTAAAAAACACTCAATTTTAAATGCATCACATATTCAAAATAGCCCTGATCCAAATGTAATCAAAATTGCCAAACACGTGTACTTACTTTTGATTCAATGATTATGTTCGAATAAGAATCGATATATACCATCTACGTGAAAATTCAAATTAAAGTAAAAATGTACTGACAATTATTTCTCGTTTAAAATTATTAACAAGAAATGTTGATTATTTAATATGAAATATAGCAAAATTATGAGCGAGATATTCAAATTGATACCTAATAATTTTTACGACAAGAACGTTATTGCTCTTGTCGTAAAAATTATTTTTGTTGAAAAAATTTCGTACTTTAAAAATATTTTTACATTAGTATTTACATTAATAAACATCTTTTATACCGTATTAATAAAATAAACCATTACATGGTAAAAAATTATCGTTTTGTTTGAATTTGATATAACGAGATGTTTCAAAACTGAGAAGCATAAGTTCAATTTTGATACAAAAAAACTCAATTCGATCTGAGTACCCGATTTATTCATTTTTGAATACTTCATTTTTTCAGAGTAACAATCTATGACACTTTTTAGCATCTCAAAAATGAAACCTTAAACCAGGGGTGCAAAAATCTAGGCGCCAGAGGGTAGTCTCTCACCACTAAAATTTTAAAGTTTTCTTCGCTCAAAATTTAATAGCATTCTAGCAGGAATTTCACACGAAATATTAGACGAAGAAAAACGCAATAAATTTTGTGGTGAGAAACTGCCTTCTGGCGCCTAGATTTTTGCACCCCTGCCTTAAACCTTTATAAATTAAGAATAACACTTTAATAATCTTCCGCTAGTTTTGGTCCTATTGCTGTCTAAGTATTTTGTGCAAGAAAAAACTATTCTCCTGAACTCTTCATGTTGATACTGATATAGTAACATTATAAAAGATGACAGATGATTCATAATTTACGAAAATATATAATATAATCACCAAAATAAATATGCAATAGTCTTTAATCACCCTAGACTTTTTGAAATATAAATAATGATTTATATAAATACTTTTCTAATAGCTCCCCATAGATTTTAACCCTCTCATGCATACGAGCCTCATATGAGGACAGATAATTATTGCATTATTAAGCAAATAAATTTCGAGCATTTATTTATGGAGATCTGATTGGTGGAAAGATAATAACTAGCATGCAGTACAATAATAAAATTATTTTATAATGGGTCTTTCATTTATTATAAGAAAAGATTTTTTGTGAATAATGAAAAAAAAATGAAAAATAATTTATGCATGAGGTTTAAAAACATTTCTGAGTAGCTTTTACAGTGCATTAGGTCTATTAGATTTTACGGAATTTTTTTGCAGTAAAAACAGTAAATCGTCCGTTTTATTATTATTATTATTATTATTATTATTATTATTATTATTATTATTATTATTATTATTATTATTATTATTATTATTATTATTATTATTATTTTAACATTGTACACCTGCTATAACAGAGAGTTATCTCAAATGGAATCTTTCTCCACTGTCTAGTTATTCCGTCTTCAGATACTTTTTGATAGTATCAACTGTAAGCGTTGAAGAGTGTTGATTTAAAGCCATAAATAAACAATAACTCAAACGATTTGAGATAAACGCATGCACTGCTTTTTTTTAACTCTTTGCAACGAAATATACGTAAAAAGGTGACAACTGAGCGTAAAGTATTATTACTTTACAGCAGTTGAAAAGCCGTTAGACACATGCGATTTTCCTTTTGGGGCTTCTTAAACGATCATGTCCGCGGTTTACCGCTACAAAATGATCTGAGACACAAAATTGAAGAGACTATTGCTTCCACTACTCTGAACTGCTGAAACGAAGTTTGAGAAGAATTGTACTTTTAGGTTGGATGTGTGCCATATAACTACTAGGGCAATTCGGAAAGTAACCTCCGTTTATGAATTAAAAAAAAAAACAAAAAAAACTAATGAAATGAAAAAAAATTTATTACTTACGTATGAAAGACACGTTCTTCAGCTACTTCTCAACATAATTGCCGCATTAATTAAAACAATTATCATAACGGTAAATCAGCTTTGAAATTCCACCATCACAGACTTCTGCCGTCGGCCTATTCAACTGCGATTATTTTTAAATTCAACTCGCACCACTCTTTCAATCCAAAGAATTTTAACATATTATTTTATTCATATTGACAAATTTCGAATTGCTCTCATAATATTTTACTTGGCCCACTATTTTTTAAAAACATTTTGGTAGTACATTTAACAGCAAATTATATAGAAAAATATGTTAAAAATCTTCGGATTGAAAGAGTGGTGCGAGTTGAATTTAAAAATAATCGCAGTTGGATAGGCCGGCGGCAGAAGTCTGTGACGACGGAATTTCGAAGCTGATTCACCATTATGATAATTGTTTTAATTAATACGTCAATTATGTTGAGAAGTAGCTGAAGAACGTGTCTTTCGTACGTAAGTAATAAAACATGTTTCCTTTCATTAGTTTTTTTGTAATTCATAAACGGAGGTTACTTTCCGAATTGCCCTCGTATAAGGTGCACATACAGATAATTTCTATGAAAAATAGATTTCTTTACCTTCAATTTGATGTATCGTATATACTCGTGTATAAGTCGAAGAATTATAGATAAAATTTGTGAGTTGAAAATGTCAGATCGACAAGACAGTAAAAAAAAAAAATCGTAGGTAATTGGCGACTGAGCAAGATTATTAAGTAATCCAATATGGGTCTTCGTTGAATTGAGAGAGATAAAAGCGGACAATGGTCATTGCCCTGTGATTAATACAGGGTTCGCACACTCCTTATATTTTATAAGGACTCTGGCACCACTATTAATGATGAAAAAATTTATATTTAAATTTTAAGATACACAATTCGCAACCAGGTCTTTATTTTGCAATTTTCGCACTATTTTTTCTGCAGTGAAATACATTGAAAATACTGTAAAAATTTAGTGGTAGAGCTGTGCGAACCCTGTAATAAAAAATGTTTAACAATAATATCCCTGTAACTGTTCAGTAAACGTGCACTCTTTGGATAGAAATCCCTTCGATACAACGACATTCCTTGCAACATTTTAATCTCATTTTCAAAGAGTTCAACTTCAAAATGCTTCTTGATATGTCTTATAAAAGTTTTACAATACAAAGGAATACTATATTTTAGCAGTCTAAGAGGTTGTTTACTCTCTTAAATAAGGTTAAAATAAATTTGTGAATTTTTTTTTTCACTTTATCATTAAGTTGATGTGAATAGTCTTCAAAATAGTTTAGACTACTTCGATTTTACATAATTATACTGTTTTAAAGCGTTGATTTTTTATAATTTTTAAAATCTGATTAGAAATTTCAACAACAACAAAAATAATAATAATAATAATAAAGATTTAATGATTTTTTATTTTTTTATTATTATCCTCCATTATATATCATTTTTTAACATACTATCAGAAACATTGTTGAAGTTATTGTTCGAGTTATTGATTACAATTAATTTTTTTTTCAAAATTTTGCATAAACATTGGAGAGGCATTTGTCAACATTTAGACGAGTATATACGGCATATTTGTTGAAAAAAGTCAAAATTAAATATTCATAATATTTTATTGAAACTGGAACATTCTTTCAAGACTACCCTGTATTAAATCTTGAACAAATCTTACAGAAAAAACACCTCAACACATTCACAAACAAATTACATGTTTCTATTTCCTGACATCATTTAAAATCTTTTTACACCCATAAATGCCCGCACTTAAAAATAATCATTTATTCTGTTTGTCCGCTTTTCATGAAGACCTAGCACAATATCCCAAATTATTTCTCTCCAAAAAATACCTGTTATACCAGAGCATCGATCGCGAATATGAACGCTGAAATGTCTTCGATGCTGCTTTGCAGCGGATCGGAACGCTGGGACCGTCTCCGAGCAAGAGTAATAACTAAAAATAATCTGCAGCCACTTTAGATAATTACAGTTCTGCCGCTGAAAAAGACTCTTTCTTTTTTATATTATTATGATTTCGTTTCTTCTGAATAAAATATTTTACTTTTGTGTTTCGCTTACGTGTGTTTCTGTTACGATTTTAAACAACCTATTTTCGTTTTAAAATATAACATATATACATATATTTTTTTCTGTTTAATTGAAATAGAAATCTGAGATTAATGGTTCCAGGCTCAAGAAATTTAAATTAGATCAATAAGATCAATGAACAAAGCACATATGGAACATTTGTGTGAAAAAATAGAATAGTTCATTTTAATTTCATGTGTGATTCTTTATAAATAGTCGAAATTGGACAATGATAATACACCATTGAAAATAGGGTATTTTTAAGGCCATTCTGTATTAAGTCGAGAACAAAACTTGTGGGAAAGAAACCGCAAACATATCTATCTTTCCATTTCCCTACATCATTTAAAAGCTCAATCTAAAAATGTCCGCACTTAACCCTTTAACGATCAGAGCATTGTCATTGCTAAGATGTCGAAATAAATGAATAACACCGGTAATTAAGAACAAATATATTTCTAAATAAGAAAACATTATTTTTCACATGCATAATAAAAGGGATATTTTTAGATAAAAATACCGGTGTCATTGTTGCATATCGGAATTAAAATTTTGTGGTTTCGTGGCGAAACCAATGAACGTTAAAGGGTTAAAAGGAAATCATCGTTTATTTATTTATTTATTTATTTATTTATTTATTTTGTCCACTTTTCATTAACACGTAGCACAATATCGTAATTTATTTCTCTCCAAAAAATATGTATTATACCAGAGCATCGATCGCAAATATGAGTGCTGAAATATTTTCGCTGTTTCTTGCAGCGGATCGGAACGCTGGGATCGTCTCCGAGCAAGAGGAATAACTAAAAATAACCTGCAGCCACTTTAGATAATTACAGTTCTGCCGCTGAAAAAGACTTTTTCTTTTTTATTATTATGATTTCGTTTCTTCTGAATAAAATATTTTACTTTAGTGTTTCGCTTTCTTTTTTGTGGAATTTGAAATTCTGAAAACAGTGGAATTTTTGAGAGGGAGATTATTTTGCAAATTCTGTTTCGTCTAATTTTTTTTTTATAAATCTGTTTTTTTGTTTTTGTTTTTTTTGTGTGTGTATTTGAATGGTTTTATTTATAAATATTTGAAATAGCATTGACTTAAATTTTATGTTTCTCGCTTTTTTTTTATGTTTATCGCCTTAATTTTATGTTTCTCGCTTACGATTTTAAACAACCTATTTTCGTTTTAAAATATAATTTTAAAACGACATATATATTTTTTAAGATATATTAACATACATTTTTTTCTGTTTAATTGGAATAGAAATCTAATGGTTCTAAATCTTAAATCTAAAATCTTAATGGTTCCAGGCTCAAGAAATTTAAATTAGATCAATAAGATCAATGAACAAAGCACATATAGAACATTTGTGTGAAAAAATAGAATAATTCATTTTAATTTCATGTGTCATTCTTTATAAATAGTCGAAATTGGACAATGATAATATACCATTGAAAATAAGGCATTTTTTATGGACATTCTGTATTAAGTCGAGAACAAAACTTGTGGGAAAGAAACCGCAAACATTTCTAGCTTTCCATTTCCCTACATCATTTAAAAGCTCAACCTAAAAATGTCCGCACTTAAAAGGAAATCACCGTTTATTTATTTATTTATTTATTTTGTCCGCTTTTCATGAACACGCAGCACAATATCGTAATTTATTTCTCTCCAAAAAATATGTATTATACCAGAGCATCGATCGCAAATATGAGTGCTGAAATATTTTCGCTGCATCTTTGCAGCGGATCGGAACGCGCTGGGACCGTCTCCGAGCAAAAGGAATAACTAAAAATAACCTGCAGCCACTTTAGATAATTACAGTTCTGCCGCTGAAAAAGACTTTTTTCTTTATTATTATGATTTCGTTTCTTTCGGAATAAAATATTTTACTTTTTTGTTTCTCTTTCCTTTTGGGGGGATTGGAATTCTGGAAACAGTGGAATTTTTGAGAAAGAAATATCACATTGCAAATTCTGCTTCGTCTTAATTTTTTATAAATCTGAGTGAGGGTATTTTTTTGTGTGTGGATTCAAATGGTTTTATTTCTAAATTTTTTAAATAACCTGAACTTAAATTTTATGTTTCATAAATTTTACGTTTCTGACTTTTAGTATAAAATATTTTCCAAAATAAGAGATATTCAGATATAATATCTAAATTTAACCCCTTGGGGGCGAGCGACACGTATACGTGCTGAAAAAAGACTTAACCCCCTGACTGCCCAGCCAAAGGGTAATATTGTAATGTTGTTTTCTCTGTAATTTATTAAAAATATTAAAAAAAAGATGTTTTTTCCAACCTGGTGCAAAATACGTTATTAGTATCGGTGTATAATCTTTGATAGCATCAATCCTAACTTAATTTTTCAGAACTGGGTTTTATTTGTGGAATTATACTAATTTAAATATTGTTTATGTTGCAGTGAAATCTGCAGCTTAGTGTCTGAAAAAATCAGCCGGCGGCAGTCAGGAGGTTAAGAAGCCTTGTTCATCCCCACCAGTAAAATTATACAGTAATGTTTGACTTTTATAATCGGAGCATTTTTTTCTTATTAAAAAGACACAAATTTCTGTTTTTTAAAAGCGTTAACAAAATATTAAAAATTTCGTAAAAGGCTCCCGCTGCGAAAAAATTAAATTAGAATGATAAATGTACATTGAAATCATTTTGATGTATATCTGAGGTTTTTCCAATTTTCGTCCAAAATTTTACAAATAAGATTGACGTTAATTTTATTTTTTATTTCATTGCACAAAAAATCTTGTAAAATGCTGCATTCCCATATATAAATATTATTAAATATATATATTTAAAATAAGCGTCGGAATATATGATGATTTTCTTTGTTTTAATGATAAATTAAGCATTACGATTTTAAACCACCTATTTTAGTTTTAAAATATAATATTTTTAATTTTCTATCTTCTTAATTGAGATAGAAATCTGTGATTAATGCTACTGGACTCAAGAAATTTAAATTAGATTAATTAGATTAAGAGGTGCACATATGAAACATTTGTAACAAAAAATAGTTTACTTAGAATAAGTCTAGAACAAAATTCTGGAATAAAACTTGCGGGGAAGAAATCGCAAGCAAATCATATCTTTCCATTTTCCGACATCATTTAAAAGCTCCGCATTTGGATCCTAGTTGTCCGTACTTAACAGGAAATGATCATTTATTCTTTTTGTCTATTTTTCCAAGAGATTATTGTAAATTATTCCTCTCTAAAAAAAAATACCTGTTATACCAGAGCCATCGATCGCGAATATGAACGCTGAAATGTCTTCGATGCTGCTTTGCAACGGATCGGAACGCTAGGACCGTCTCCGAGCAAAAGGAATAACTAAAAATAACCTGCAGCCACTTTAGATAATTACAGTTCTGCCGCTGAAAAAGACTTTTTTCTTTAGTATTATGATTTAGTTTCTTTCGGAATAAAATATTTTACTTTTGTGTTTTCTCTTTCCTTTTTAAAGGAATGAAGTTCTGGAAACAGTGGAATTTTTGAGAGGGAGATATTATTTTGCAAATTCTCCTTCGTCTTATTTTTTTATAAATCTGTGTAAGTTTTTTTTTGTGTGTGTGTGAGTGTGTGGATTGTTTTATTTCTAAATTTTTGAAATAGCATTGATTTTAACTTTATATTTCTGGCTTTTTCTAATGTGAGGAATATTTTCCAGAACTTTATATTCGCAAATATAAAGGATATTACATAAATTAAAATCTAGGATGATAAAAGTACATTGGAATCATACTGATGTATATCTGACGTTACTCATTCTAGTTGATTTGGGAAATTTTTGTCGACAATTTTTTAAATACTCCTGACGTTAGTTTTATATTTCTTATTCACCCCCCCCCCCACCAATGCATAGAATATTTTTAAAGAATCCGTGTTCCAATAAAAAAAATTTATCAAACATAAATATCCAAAATACGCAATGGAATATTTAATGATTTTCTTTCCTTTAATGATGAATTAAACATTACGATTTTAAACTGACAGTTTCAATTTTAAAATATCATTTTTAAATTTTTTTTTTAATTTTCTGCTTAGTTAAATTAGAAAACTGGGATTGGTCGTATTAGACTGAATAAATTTAAATGAAACAGTAGCTTGTTTTTGTGGACCTATGGGTAAAATCAAAAGTATCGGCCAATGCAGCTTGTAAACATTCATTAAAATAATACCTTCTAAATAAAAACTATATTAGAATACTCTTACTTACGAAAACCAATCTTCGCAAGATAATTGTTTCATGCTGCAAGGATTCCTATTAAAAATGATGATAATTAAATATAAGCACCTTTGTGCACCCTGGATAAAAGTACCGATATCAAAAGGCAAAATCTATACATATAATAAAACAGTAGGACCCGGTGTGTCTGTACATTGAAGATAATTGACAAAAATGGAGTCAGGGCGATAAAAGAAAACCAATGAAACACAAAAAAAATTTTTTTGAATTTTTTGTCTGTCTGTCTGTCTGTCTGTTTGTTCGAGGTTATCTTCGTAACTACTGAATGGATTTTTATGCGGTTTTCACTAATGAAGAATGCACACTCCCGGGCAGTGTATAGGCTTTGTTTCATCAAAATCGGACAACAGACAAAAAAGTAACAAAAAGAAACAAAAGAAACTATTAGGTGCGCTGCTCACGTTTTTTAGTACATAACGTTTTTTAGTACATATAAAATCCAATAGATGTCACTGTGCGATTTTAAAACGCGCTATCGTTATGTTTTCGCCAGTCTACTTAAGTATGAGAAAGTTTCAAGCTGGCTGTCGTTCCATGTGGTTTAGTCGGTAGAACGTCAGTGCGCCATACTGATGGCCCGGGTTCGATTCCCAGCATGGAATTTTTTTTCACTATGTTGGCATTAACGCCTATAAGCAATTAAAAGAATTTGAAATATTGTATTCAAGGCGAATTTTCTCTCTGGGAAAATTTCCTTGCATTAATATGTCAGTGTAATTTTTTTTTCGATTTAATTTTTTTTTTTCGAAACTTTGTTTTTCTTAAAAAATTACAGTAAATATTTGATATTTCCCAACGTTTTTTGAATGATCGACTTGCTTTTTTTTTTTTTTTAATGTATGTCTGAACCTTATCTAACTACTTCTTCAAGATTTCTTTAGATAAACCGACCAGCGTAGCGGGCGAAGGCCGCTAGTAAATAAATAAATAAATAAAAATAAAAATAAAATAAATAAATAAATAAAAAATAAAATAAATAAATAAATAAAAATTAAATTAAAATAAAATAAAAAGGCTGTCACATGACCTCTGGCAGATGGATATTTCTTTTATCCAAAATGCTGCACTCTGAATCATAAAGGTATAAACACTTTATTTGAAGAAAAAAAGGGTATGATCTGAATTCAGAAGAAACAAATTGCATGAATTCATTTTCCAAGAAACTATTAAAATGTTAAATATATTGAAAAGACAGATAACTGCTCGATATAGAAAAATAAAGCAAAATAAATATAAAAATAATAAAAGAAAAATTAATAAGCATTTTTACGGATTCATTTGAAAAATGTTCATATTTTGAAATTGTGTTACATTTTTACGAAAACTCTGCACAAGAATTTAGATATAATTTTATAATGAAAAGTGATGCGTGAACTCACTGTAAAATAAAATAATTTTAGTTTTTCTGAATCTAAAAAAAATAGTGACCGATGGCAATGTTTTATATCAGGCATTAACACCGAAATTTCTTGAATCACCGAATACATTGAGCCTTAAGTTATATCATAATATTCATTATCAGTCAGAATAATAGTTATCATCTACCGATTATTCAATAATGTTTTAACATTTTTCATCTCCAGATTTTAAAATTTTCTTATTTTTTTTTAGTTTACATTTTTTTAATTTAAAATTTTTGCCTATGCAATTATGCACAAGTATAATTTATTTTCAATATCCTTAGCGTAAATTTGACAAGAACTCTGCAAAAGTAATTTGACATAATTTAATTGATAAAAAAGTGATTTATAAACTAACTGTAAATTAAGGTAATTTTAATAATTCTGAACAAAAAAAGAAAAAGAAAAAGAAAAAGAAAAAAAATCGCGACAGTGGCAGTGTTTTATATTAGCAAAATGTTTCCAATCACTTAATATATCGAGCCCTAAGTTATCTTCCACAGATTATTCTATAATTTTTTAACATTTTATTTTCTCATCCCCAGATGTTAAATATTTCTCAATTTTGTTTTTCACTTTGCTTTTTTTTTTTTTTTTTTTTTTTTTTTTTTTTTTTTTTTTGGAATTAAAATTTTTTATCTATGCAAAGCATAAGTATAATTTATTTTCAATATCCTTCGCGCAAATTTGACAAGTTCCATTACATACTTCAGCTGTTAGTCATGATGCATATGTACAAATTCGCTGAATCTGAATGTTTACATTTAATGTTTAAGCACAGTTTATGTCCAATGTCTTTAGCTCGAATTCAACAAGTTGCACTATAGATTTAAGCTATTAGTCTTGATGCATGGCTTAAATTTAAGTCAAATTGCCAAACTATTTTGCTGTATGCATTTTGAATCTGCCATTTGCATTTCTATGTATACACAAATTGTCATTTCCTAATAGCATGCATGGTCACAGTGACGTCGCTGTGAGTCACTTTGGTCACATCACATCTTAGAACAAAATGCCACCACTCAGTGACGTCACATTGTGACTGAGATGTGACTTTCTTAAAAATCTTTAGAAATTTATAAATATCCTTCAAAACATGTTATTTACTTTAAAAAACATGTTTCGGGCAATTTAAATATCGTTGCTTTTATCACAGTTTCTTCAAAATGTTAATGTCAAATTAGTCACAAATGACACATTTTTCACAAATTTGTCACATTGTGACCACTTTGTGAAACGTCACAAAAGAGCTCTAAAACGGCCATAACGACTTCACATTTTAGTCACTGTGACTTCACATCGACAATCGATGGTCACAAAGTCACAATGTGACTTCACAACGACGTTGCAGTGACGTCACTATGATTTACGGGTTCTAACATGCAATTAACCGCTTCCCTGTTTTGCCCGTACGTTATACGGGAATGTGTTTTGGCTAGTCAGGATTTGCCCGTACCACTTACAAGCATTAATATTCCAATTATAATTTATTATTCACACCGGAAAAATGTTGTTTTAAATTTTATATCATTTAGTCTGGGCAATTTCTTGGTTCAAACAAGTAAAAATATCTGTTTTGAAAAATCGGTGATGAAAGCTTAACCCATTAGTGCCTGGCGTCCCATTTTTGGGACAGTTTCAAAAAATTCAAGTAAGCGCCTTTCACACCAGTAAAAAGGAGGATAAATAAATACTTTCTTTCTCGAGACGAAGTCCACGATAAATTAAGATAAAAGTTATTTTTGCTTTAAAAGTGGTGGGAAAACGCAAAATTTGATATTTAGCGAAGAGAATAATTCAGGTACTAATGGGTTAAAAAGTTCTGTAAAATAAATTATAATAAATTAGAATTAGTTGAAAGATTTTTTATCAAAAATATTGATCAGTTAATTTGTGAAGCTGCAAATCAATTTCACTAAAAATTCTTTTTCGACGTACATTTTTAATTTCCCATTTTTTCCTACTATTTTATTTTTAAATGCTACGTTGCATAAATGACAACTTGCTATGTCTGCATAAATGTTTTTACTGTTTTATTAAATTTAATGGATTTGTAAACCAGGAGTACAAAAAAAAAAAAAAAAAAAAAAAAAAAAAAAAATTAAACCACCTTTTTGAAACAAAAGTTTTCTTCTGAGATTTTTCTTGAAACATTTTTATAAACTTATCCCAAAAACTATGACGCTTAACATTTTTCCCAGTTTATAAATGTCACCTGAAAATTTTACCATTGTAAATTATATCATATTTTTGTTTAGTTCTTCAAGTGTCATATTTGTCCTAAATATCAAACATTTCTTTTGTTTTTATGCATTTTTTTAAAGATAACAATATAGTTAAAGGCAAAAACACATGAGTTGCTAAAAAATACATTCTTTTAAACTTTTTTTTTTTTTTTTTTTTTTTTCTTTGCTTGAGCATATTTTCTCACGTGTAAAATGACAAAAGAATAAACAAAAATCGCTGGAAAAAATATAGTATTATGGATATATTAGTTAATTTAATTCTAACAAAATCTATAAGCTTAAATCCAGAGACCCTTGTAAAAAGCTCATTCATAGTTGATACATTTATTTTAGAATAATAGAAATATTTAAATATTTAAAATGAAATATTTAAATAGTTTTAATCTCCAGAGAAATATAAAACATTTCATGCTAATTGTGATTTTGGTGCACGAATTAATTCACGTATGTTTTCATGTTACTCAATGAATATTACTTAAAGCATAAACACATAGTATAAAACAAAACTTTGATCATCTAAACAATACTATCAAGTGAAAAATTCTTGTTGCAACAACATAAATATTTATGTATTTTAATTATGACAGCAATTTTAAGGATTTTACAAGTTTTATACCCAATTTTCAGAAGCTACTGCCTTGAAAATATTTTTTGATAAAGTGTAAATAATGACAACAGAATTATTTGTTATAATATGTTAAACGCTGTAGAAATTCTGTATTAATTTTAAATATTCCGGGCTTATTATGCCACAAGTTCTGCTTATAGCAGTTAAATTAGCTCACAATATTTACGTACTTTTTAATACACATCCAAGTTCATGAATAATTAATGTCATATTCAACATACTTAACATTGTTTAAACGCACATGAGGCAAAAGAGAAAATAAAGAGGGCGTTTTGTTTAAAAGATTTATTTAATTAGTTGAAGCGTAAACAAATTTTAACGAATACAGAGTTAAAAATCGTTCCAAACAAGAAGTTTTAGGAAAATAGACAAATACTTTAGAAAATTTCTGGATATATGTATGGTCTAAAGTAAAGTTTATTTAATAATATGCTCTGTTAAATCAACAATTAATGTAATTTTATTATTAAGTTAAAAATGATATAAAATATCAATTTATTGAAATCTTTAAATCCACCCTAAAAGAACAAGTTTAATAATTTGTAAACACAAATACCGTATACATTACTAAAAGATGTTTCTAATTCACAATTAGATACATTTAAAAACTAGTATTGAAGGTTTATCATGATCATCATCAGGATAAAGGAAAAAAATTCCCGGCTGCTACCGGTATGACAAGATGGAAGTAACCGAATATATCACAGATATCAATCTTAACCGGAGTCGAAGAATTGTTTCAAAACTAAATATGGAGCCAGAAATTATGAATAACCCCTTTACTGTGTTGCCCGAACTGACTTCGGGCAGGAACTATTTGCACGCTTCGCTGCTTAAAGCTTTTTGACACCACTAATTTTTAACTGAAAATTTATCTTTATTGATAAGCAGATGTTTTTCGATTATTAAAGCAACTAATTTAGTATGGAAAATGTGGTTTAACCCTTTAACGTTCATTGGTTTCGCCACGAAACCACAAAATTTTAATTCCGATACGCAACACTGACACCGGTATTTTTATCTAAAAATATCCCTTTTATTATGAGTGTGAAAAATCACGATCTCTTATTTAGAAATATATTTGTTCTTCATAACCGGTGAGAATCATTTATTTCGACATCTTAGCAATAAAAATGCTTTGATCCTTAAAGGGTTAAAGCCCCTATTTTTAATTTATGTTGTCGAAAACAATACCACAGTTAAGGGGTTAAATGAAAAAAAAAACCTTATGAAATAATATTAAAATTAACGAAATTATCAAATTACCTAAAATTAATAATTACGGAGTCAATAGAAGGCGTACGTCGTGCAAATTGTAATTGTAACGATATATCATTGTATATCATCCAAGTATTTGGTATAGTATACTGTAAATAATCTGATCCCAGCCCACTAATGTTGAACTTTGGAAGAATCCGACAGCACACCTTTCCTCTCTCCCTTTTTCTTTCGCTTTGAAGATTTTCTACAGATTATTTTAAAGATTTTTTTTTCTTTTTGTGGGGATATGATGTTGCACGCAATTCAGTGAAGCTACTAAAAAAATTAGTTTTGATTTGAAGATTGTCTTTAAGCAAATTTTACATGAGCCATTTAAAAATAGGGTACTACTCTGTTATCCCGTTTACCGATTTCGCCAAATTATACAAATCGCCAAACTAATAGCCAAATTATACGTAGTGCCATAATTTTTACTTTAAATAATAAAAAAAAACAAATAATTAGTAGAATACAATAAAAATAAAAATAAAAAGTCGAAATAAAAAATCACTTAATGACGTTTTAAACACGTGTATCGTATTTAATGTCATTGAATTGACATTCACGATCATCCATTATTGGCATTTAATCTTATTGTTTGGCGATAGTATTTTGGTCGACGGGATAACAGAGTAGTACCAAAAAAAAGAATTTATTTCCTATCGTTTCCTGCCAATAACTTTCTTCTATTATAATTAGTTGCAGAGTTAGTAGGGAGTATTTATTTATTTATTTATTTATTTTCATGACTGTACCTTTACAAATTATGCGACATAAAACCAGGTTAGTTTCTATATTATTCGTGTTACATGTATGCATGTGCGAAGATCTGATTCACCGGTGTAAATGTGTAAAAACAATATTCATTTTGATGTTGATAAGTAAAACTGAAGTACATAAATATCTTTGAATTCTTCAAAAACAATCTTAGTAGAATTTATACATCATTTTTATATGTTTGATCGAAACATTACTAAATATAAATCACTTAATAGTATTCCTTTTAAAACTAAAACAAAAAAGGATTCTTCAAGAAAACTTTCTTTCCCTTTAGACAAAAACATTATATTTCTTTAAAAAATAACGCTTTTATCCTTTTCTCCAATATTTTAAAAGTTGAAGGAATTCCATTTTTTGCTTGGTCAACTTAAAAATCAATTTTCTGCTTTCAATGGACTCAACAGTTTTATCCTTTCTCTTAAATATCGTACAACAATGCACTTCTTTTATTTTTCTGGTTACAGATTATGCTCTTTTAGAACTGGTTTTCTGACATCTTTAGCATCTTTACTAACAATAAATTAGCAGCAATAGAGGGATTTACTGACAGTAAGTTGTAATTCTCTATAAAAATAGATGCTTATACTGCAAGTAAATATACATTTTTTTTTAATATCAAGAACAGTTTTTGTTGCGTTGGAGACAGCTTATTGGTTGTAACAGAAAAATTATGGTATAATGTAAACGAAAGGGTTTTTTTAGGTTTTAAGGTATGAAAATTTTGAATGTTATATAATAATGTTTTTTGATCCATATTATTAGATTAATTTTTATCATCAATAACTTTACATTCTTCTTAGCAACCATTCTGGAATTTATACATATTTTTTATATGTTTACTTTAAACATTACTAAGTATGAAATACTTAAAATTTTTCTTTTCAAAACTAAAATAAAAAAGGATTTTTCAAGAAAACTTTCTTGCCCTTTAGGCAAAAACAGTATATTTTCCCAAAAAATAACCCCTTAACCATTTTTTGAACTCCAGTATTTTAAAAGTTGAAGGAATTTAATTTTTTGCTTGATCAACTTAAAAAATCAATTTTCTGCTTTCTATGGACTCAACAGTTTTATCCCTTCTCTTAAATATCTTACAACGGCGTACTTCCTTTATTTTTCTTCTTAAGATGATGCTCTTTTAGAACTAGTTTTCTGACATCTTTAGCATCTTTACTAATTAGTTTTATTTTTTATTTTTTTTAGTTTTTTAGTTCACTAACAGTTTTATCCTTTCTCTTAAATATCTTACAACGATGTTCTTCTTTTATTTTTATTCTTAAAGATTATACTCTTTTAGAACTAGTTTTCTGACATCTTTAGCATTTTTACTAACAATATATTAGCAGCAACAGAGGAATTCACCGACAGTAAATGGTAATTCGGTATAAATATACATATTTATAGCTATTCATCATCAACTTTTACGCATTTTTGCTACCGCTAAAATTGTCCAGAGATTTTTCATTTGTTTAATCATAAGATTTTCGATGATTAAATAAGACAATATTTACTATAAAATTTTTGTGGTAGGAAAAATGCGTAAACGTTGGCAGCTAAGCATATTTTTTTATATCAAGTACAGCTTTTGTTGCGTCTGAGACAGCTTATTGGTTGTAGCAATAAAATTATGGTACAATTGAAACGAAAGTTTTATTATTATTACTATTTTGAGAAATAAATTCAGATTAGTATATAGTAATATGGTTTTTTGATCCATATTACTATATTAATTTTTAATGTAACTGCAACAATACGTAGCCATTCTTTGTATAAAAAAGCGTTCTCAATGGATTTTTTTTTTAAATTATGCTTTTTAAAAATGAATTTAAAAATACGTTTTTATATTTTTGAAACCTGAAAATACGAGAAGCAACTGATTACAAATTTATTTTCTCGATATGTATAAGGTTTTTTTTCCTTGTTGTGTGCTGGGTCATTTCATGTAAATTTAATACGCAATAATGGTTATCCGTATAGGTATAATTTTAATTAAATTGTCCATTTTCAGCAGTGAAATTATGCCGGAAGTTATTGAATATTAGTTATATTAGTTTATTAGTTTAGTTTGTCCATTTGTAAAGAAGTAATTCAGTGTGAATGTGTAACAGAAATATTCATTTTGTCATTGATAAGTGAAACTGAAGTACATAAATAACTTTAATTCTTCATAACAAACTTAGTAGAGTTTATCCCATTAGTGCCTGAATTATTTTCTTCGCTAAAATTCGAATTTTTCATTTTCCCACCACTTTTAAAGCAAAAATAACTTTTACCTTAATTTATCGAGTATTTCGTCTCGAGAAAGAAAGTATTTACTATTTATCCTCCTTTTTACTGGTGTGAAAGGCGCTAACTTGAATTTTTTGAAACTGTCCCAAAAATGGGACGCCAGGCACAAATGGGTTAAGCATCATTTTTATATGTTTGATACAAACATTACCAAATATAAAGCTCTTAATAGTTTCTTTTTAAAATTAAAACAAAAAAGAATCCTTCAAGAAAACTTTCTTTCCTTTAGTCAAAAACAGTATGTTTTTCCAAAAAATAACGCTTTTACATTTTTTCTTTACTCCAGTATTTTAAAAGTTGAAGGAATTCAATTTTTTGCTTGGCCAACTTAAAGATCAATTTTCTGATTTCAATGGACTCAACAGTTTTATCCCTTCTCTTAAATATCTTACAACGGCGTACTTCCTTTATTTTTCTTCTTAAGATGATGCTCTTTTAGAACTAGTTTTCTGACATCTTTAGCATCTTTACTAACAATAAATTAGCAGCAACAGGGGAATTTACCGACAGTAAATTGTAATTCTGTATAAAATAAAATAAAAGCTTATTATGCAAGGAAATATAGATATTTTTGTATACTAAGTACAGCTTTTGTTGTATCGTAGACAGTTTATTAGCTGTAACAATAAAATAATGATTCATATTATTATATTAATTTTTAAGGGAAAAGAAACAAAAGTTAGTCATTCCTTGTATTAAAAGATGCGTTCTCGATGGCTTTTTTCTTTTTTAAATTTAAGCTTATTAAAAAAGGAATTAAAAAATGTTTTTATTCTTCACAACAACCCTAGTGAAATTTATACATAAATTTTATATGTTTAATAGAAACATTACTAAATATAAATCACTTAACAGTATTGCTTTTAAAACTAAAACAAAAAAGGATTCTTCAAGAAAACTTTCTTTCCCTTTAGGTAAAAACAGTATATTTCCCCCAAAAATAACGCTTTCGCCTTTTTCTGAACTCCAATATTTTAAAAGTTGAAGGAATTTAATTTTTTGCTTGGTCAACTTAAAAATCAATTTTCTGCTTTGAATGGACTCAACAGTTTTATCCTTTCTCTTAAATATCTTACAACGGCGTACTTCCTTTATTTTTCTTCTTAAGATGATGCTCTTTTAGAACTAGTTTTCTGACATCTTTAGCATCTTTACTAACAATAAATTAGCAGCAACAGGGGAATTTACCGACAGTAAATTGTAATTCTGTATAAAATAAAATAAAAGCTTATTATGCAAGGAAATATAGATATTTTTGTATACTAAGTACAGCTTTTGTTGTATCGTAGACAGTTTATTAGCTGTAACAATAAAATAATGATTCATATTATTATATTAATTTTTAAGGGAAAAGAAACAAAAGTTAGTCATTCCTTGTATTAAAAGATGCGTTCTCGATGGCTTTTTTCTTTTTTAAATTTAAGCTTATTAAAAAAGGAATTAAAAAATGTTTTTATTCTTCACAACAACCTTAGTGAAATTTATACATAAATTTTATATGTTTAATAGAAACATTACTAAATATAAATCACTTAACAGTATTGCTTTTAAAACTAAAACAAAAAAGGATTCTTCAAGAAAACTTTCTTTCCCTTTAGGTAAAAACAGTATATTTCCCCCAAAAATAACGCTTTCGCCTTTTTCTGAACTCCAATATTTTAAAAGTTGAAGGAATTTAATTTTTTGCTTGGTCAACTTAAAAATCAATTTTCTTTCAATGCCCTCAACAATTTTATCCTTTCTCTTAAATATCTTACAACGACGTTCTTCCTTTATTTTTATTCTTAAAGATGATACTCTTTTAGAACTGGTTTTCTGACATCTTTAGCATCTTTACTAACAATAAATTAGCAGCAACAGAGGAACTTGTAATTCACAGTAATCTGTAATTTTGTATAAATATAAAATAAAAGCTTATTTCTGCAAGGAAATACAGTCGAGTCTCTTTATAACGAAATCCACCGTTCCAATAAAAAATTCGTTATATAGAGAAATTCGATGTATAGAGAATGATGTTAAAAATCGTATTTAATCTGTGAAATTTGAACAAATATTATTTTTTATCTTTTGAATTAAGAATTTGAAATGTTTAAAAGTAAATATTAACCTAACATTTTATTTCTTAATTATTTAAGCTGTTTCAAAAAAGAGAACAGACGTTTATTTGAAAGCTTAGTGAAAATCAAATAATTAAGACTTGCATTAATTTCAGACGAAGAAATCTGTAATTTTTTGTTGTTTTGATTTTAAAGATATTACGCTCGCAAAAAAATGCTCAAATTTTAGCAAGGAATGAAAAATTGTAGTTAACATTTCCCTCCATTTGAAGGCGTCTCTTATGTGCCTCTCATTGATTCCTCTCTTACATGTGTATCAATCCAATTGACACTGTTTTGAGAAGGATGTGGAAAGGTGTGTGGGAGGTGGGATGAATTCGTTGGATTTAAAGAACAAGGAGAGAAGTAATATTTAAAAAAAAAAAAAAAAAAAAAAAAAAAAAAAACCAGCACTGACGATAAATCAAAAATAAGAGATGGAAAATTGATTCCATATCATTTTGAAGCTTTTTAAAACTGAATAAATTAAGACCAATTTATGAAAAAATTCGTTATATGAAGATAGATATTTCGCTATATAGAGACTGTTTTTAATGTAATCATGCCAAAAGGGGACCGTTCCTACTAAAAATTCGCTATATAGAGAAATTCGATGTATGGAGTTTCGTTATAGAGAGACTCGACTGTATACATATTTTTTCATACCAAGAACAGCTTTTCTTGCATCAGAGGCAGCTTAATGGTTGTAACAGAAAAATTATGGTATTACTGAAACGAAAGGTTTTTTTTTAGGTTTTAAGGTATGAAAATTTCGATTGTTATATAATAACGTTTTTTGATCCATATTATTAGATTCATTTTTAACATCAATAAATTAAAATTCTTCTTAACAACCACTTTTTAATTTATACATAATTTTTATATGTTTGATAGAAACATTACTAAATACAAAACACTTAGTTTTCTATTTAAAACCAAAATAAAAAAGGATTCTGGAAGAAAACTTTCTTTCCCTTTAGGCAAAAACAGTATATTTTCGCAAAAAATAACGCTATTACCCTTTTTCTGAACTCCAATATTTTAAAAGTTCAATTTTTTTGCTTGGTCAACTTAAAAATCAATTTTCTCGAATATACTTTCAATGCACTCAACAGTTTTATCCTTTCTCTTAAATATCTCACAACGATGTACTTCCTTTATTTTTATTCTTAAAGATGATACTCTTTTAGAGCTAGTTTTCTGACATCTTTAGCATCTTTACTAACAATAAATTAGCAGCAATAGAGGAATTTACCGACAGTAAGCTGTAATTTTGTATAAAAATAAAAGCGTATCGTGCAAGGAAATATACATATTTTTCTATACCAAGTACAGATTTTGTTGCGTCGGAGACAGCTTATTGGTTGTAGCGGTAAAATTATGGTATACTTGAAACGAAAGAACTATTTTTTTAGGATTTTGAGGTATAAAAATTCTGATTATTATATACATATTATACAGTAATTTTTTATCCTTATTGTTATATTAATTTTTAAGGTAACTGCAACAAAACATAGTCATTCTTTGTATAAAAAATGCATTCTCGTTGGCTTTTTTTTTTTTAATTTATATTTATTTAAAAAAGTTTTTATTCTTTTGCAACATAAAATTACGAGAAGTAATTTATTACAAATATATTTTCTCGATATGTAAGAGATTTTTAAGCGGGACAAATGGATTTTATGGTGTAGTTGGATATTTAATGGTTTGCCTTTATATGTTTTAAAGTATTCGTAAACAGTAATAAGCTTAATTTATATTTTGGGTTGCCTTATTTAATGCAAATTTAATACGCATTACTGGTTATCCACATATGTATAATTTTAATTAAATTGTAAATTAATTTTCCGCAATGAAATTATGCCGGAAATTATTGAATATTAATTAAGGTAATTAGCTCATTGATAACTAAGCTTAAAACTAACAGAGGGAAGGCTGTCCAAGATAGGAATGTTATTTAAATTTCATAGAAATCTCTGTTTGAATGTGTAATACCTCCTCTTAAAGTTTTGTCAATGTCAATTTTTGTCTCTGTTAATATATAATATATATACCTCTAATCCTAAATAATCCAACTAAAAAGCAGAACCGAATACTTTTTTATGTTTTTAAAAGCACGCTTAACAAAGTTTCTTTAGTTAATTAAGTTTTTTTTCACAAGAATTGCAATTTTAAGTCGTGAAAGTACAACAAACATTGTATATTTAGCCGTAAATAATGAATAAAATGAAAAAAAAAATCAAGTAAAAGAAAAGAGGCTTAAAACAATATTTAAGTCTTAAATTCTTTCAACGACTATAGATGGAAAAATATTCAACCACGAAAAGAAATTAAAACCTCACGAACAAATTTAATTGGGTATAAAACTTTTTTTAGCGCTTATTTCAATTTAATGAATGTTATTTTTCTTGTAAATCTCCCAGTTAATTAAAATTAATCGGCGTTTAAAATAAATATATAAAAAACATTCCATGACATTTAAAAATATAATTTAAAAAATATTTTTACTACATATATTTTGCTATAGAAAGAGTTTTTATTAGACAGATTTAGGTTCTAAATTGATGAAGGAGTTGCATAAAAAAGATACTTAAATTTAAAACAGATTCAATTGTTTTGAATTTAGCAATTAAAGACCTATTTATCCTTCAAAAAACTGAATAAGAATGTCTTCCAAAAACGCACTTTAAAGCTTTTCTGTTTGTTTCAGGAAAACTGAAATTGTTAAAAAAATATAAAACGATAATTATAAAACTAAGATCCAAAGATTAAAAAAAAATTTTTTTTTTAAAGTTATTTTTATATAAAAAAATCTTAATGATTTTGACCGAAATTTTCTAATAAATAGGTATGTGATAGTTAACCTGCAAACTAATTACACTTAAAAAAAAATTATAGTAAGTTGAACTAAATTTTGGTGCTGTTACAGCTGCAGCATTGACCTCTTCAGATCTGAGGTACACGAATGTGTACCTTCATTCTTTTCCTCATAAAAACTAAACTGTTCGATTTTTTTTTGCATTTTTACTTTACAGCTGAATGTTTTTTGCTTTAAAACAAAATCAATAAATGTCAGCACTGATGAATATTTCCCTTTATAAATTAAATATTATTTACATCCGAGTTTCGAAAATGCCTTCTTGACATTGTGGCCAAGAAAGTAAGAAATATTCATGATTATTTAACGTAAATGCTTTACAATAAAAAATTTTGAGGATTTGCTGATCATTTACTTGTTTAAAGACCTTAATTCTGTTATTGCGTAAATTTGTATTACTGATAATTAAACTGATGTTTTAAGGGGATTAGTACTTTTATATCCATATTTGTAAGCCTAAATTACCAGTCCCCTAAAGTACTGATTCCATAAAAAAGACTCTTCCTGTCATCTATGGTGTCATTTCGATTATGCAAAAGCAATAAATATATATTTGTAGAATTATTTTATGCTCAGGTCTGAAGAGGTTAAAATATCGTTCCAACTTCTGAAACTTGGACCAACCGGTGTTCCAAATAATAGAACCTGACTGTAAACCACCTGACTGTTACAGCTACAGAAGCACAAAAATTTGGTTCAAACCGACACGAAATTTTTGACAGTGTATCAACAAAATCTGGAATTAATCTTTTGGTCTACCAATGTTATAGTAACCCGGCTACATGAGTTTTTGCTTTTACCATTGCATAAAAGTTCTTGGAACCCAGTTTCCAAGAAAAAAAAATTAGTAACTTTACAGATTTTTTTAAGTGTAGTAGTTTTGTAACTTGAGCTATAGTTTAACTAATTTTTTTCAATTTTTCATTTTACTATTCTATTAACTAACTTACTTGACATAAGTTACAAGATTTAATACTTAATTTTTAATCTTTTAAATATTTTATAAATCTAAAATTTTCTGATTTAACCTTATTTTAATTTTCTTTTTAAGCAGCTTTTAAATAGCGATTTTTTCTTTTCCCATTGGCCAAAAATATATAAGACATTCAAATAATAGACTGAGTGTTAAGCTAATCACATCTGGGCAACCCATCGATGCTGCTTTAAAGTTCAGCCGTGTTCTTTAGAAATACTGGATTTATAATGAGAGAAAATGTAAGCAGCCATACAAATCCTGTAATCTGCATTTTAATAAAGCTGTGAACATTGTTCGTTGATCAATTTACTAAAATTTTTCATATTTTTTATGATATTAATTTTAAAGCTAAAAATTTGCTAAAAGGGATAAAAAAAAAATAAAAAAAACATTTAAAAGACATGTACATATCTTTATTCAGATCGACATATGTTTCATCGATGATACAAATAGTTTCGCAATTTTTTTTTTAAACTAGAGAATGATGAATAAAAATTGGTTGTTCTAAAAAATATACATTGTGGAAATATTTGCATCGCCAAAGATTCTGAAAGTGTCGTTATTTGAGCAATGATATATATGTCGATCTGAATAAAGGTATATATTATATGCCTTTTTAAATACTGTTTCAGGGTTCGCACACTTCTTATATTTTGTAAGGACTCTGGCACCACTATTAACCCATTAACGCCCAGCTTCCTCTTTTGAGGACGGTTACAAAAACAGCAAGAAAGCGGTTTTCCCACCAGTGAAGA
Organism: Maratus speculifer; assembly: GCA_964019185.1. NCBI lineage: Eukaryota > Metazoa > Arthropoda > Arachnida > Araneae > Salticidae > Maratus > Maratus speculifer. The sequence goes on from OZ025295.1 coordinate 348,144,170, forward strand.
GGAAGATAAATATATACTTTATTTCACGAGACAGAATCCTCGATTAATTTAGATAAACGTTAATTTGATTTTAAAAGCGATGGGAAATACAAAATTTAAATTTTAGCGAAGAAAATAATTCGGGCGTTAATGGGTTAATAATAAGGAAATTTATATTTAATTTTTAAGAAATAGAATTCATAAACACCTCCTTCATTCGCAATTTTCGCTATATTTTTCTGCAGTGAAATACACTGAAAATACTGTAAAAATTTAGTGGTAATAATGTGCGAACCCTGTATTTTTTTTAATCACTTTTAGTAATTTTTAACTTAGTTTGGATTATTTCTAGTGATTTTTGTATATATATCATTTTAACGCAATTTAAATATCTTGTAATAATTTTTATATTTATCTAATTATTATAATTTAAAATTTATTTGAAAACAGAAAGAAAAAGCCGACTCCGAATATTTGATAAAGCAATAACATGACATACAATGCAGCATTTGAAAAGTAATAAATCAGTTTTGAATTTATTAATCTTTTTTACTAAAAATAAGCAAAGGAAAAAGTTGAAGAGCTTCACAAACTCAATTTTTGTTTTGTTTTTGATATTCAAATTGAGAATAAAAACAAATAATAATTTATCAAGTTTTTTTCTCTTTGTAGCATTGACCAAAGCTAAAGCCACGAGCTTTCATAAAAACATGATCATTAAAGCTCTAAATTTACATAAAAAACTTAAAGGGAAATTAAAAATAAAGCTTCTTTCTCCACTTAAGCTTTTTTATGAATAGAAATTATTCTCGGTAAACTAGAGTTACAACTTTAAATACATTTGAAATATTAAGCAAAGGAAATAAATAAATATTTTAAGTAAATAGAAGGTAATTATTTTAAGTATTGTTTTTTATGAAATCTGGAAAGGGAACTTGCTTAATTTAACAGAAAAAGAAAACGTCTTGAAGCATCGAGACTGTACATCAAACAAATGCTTTTTACAGGATTTTACTCGTTAAAAATATTGCTTTAAAAGTCTAAAGATTTAATCGTAAAAAATACTATTTTTAAAAGTTTTTCCTTGTTATAAGATTTAGCCATTAAAATTATTCAACATGTGTGTTTACGAAAAAGATTTTAGCAAATGTATGTTAATGCAGAATTTAAGTAAAAAGAAAATCAATATGTTACATTGGAAAAATATAACTTAAAAGGATTTTATTAGCTGGTTGCAAAGACATCCTAGTTTTTATGCATCTATATTTGATGATATAAATAAAAGAGTGTATTTTTTTCAAAACATATTCAAAACATATTTCAATTTTAAATTAAATTAAACATTTAAAGAAGGAGTTAGGATTCAATTAATTAAACTTATTACTATTTTGTTTTATAGTTTATATATCTATATCTATTTATGTATATATATATATATATTCCAACATATTCACACTTCGATAATCTGATTTTGTTTCTTTAAATTTCTTATTGCAATATTTCAGTGCAAATAAACACTGCTTTCTTTAATTAAAGCAACCAGTACCAGCTATAATGAACATGTGGGCATCTCGAGAAAGAAATTCGTACCACACTTTAGCAGAATTTTTGCAGAAAAGATCGAATAAACAAACATTGTGTAACATGATTACTAAGTATATAGCTGACAATTTACCAATAATTTCCTTAAAATTATTTCAGCGAGCTCTAAGTCAAATTAACTATTTATAACACTGAAAAAAAATTATAGCGAACAAATATATATATTTACACCATAAAAAAAAGCCAAAACTGAAAAAAAAATTCCCCTTTAACCCTTTAACGATCAAAGCATTTTCATTGCTAAGATGTCGAAATAAATGAATGACACCGGTAATTAAGAACAAATATATTTCTAAATAAGAAAACGTGATTTTTCAAATACATAACAAAACGGGATATTTTTAGATAAAAATACCGGTGTCAGTGTTGCATATCGGAATTAAAATTTTGTGGTTTCGTGGCGAAACCAATGAACGTTAAAGGGTTAATACATGTTTATTGATATATTAACCCGTTGAGTGCATCGTCAATAACTGGTGACTAACACTGAACTTCCAATTTAGGCCGCATCAGTCGCCAGTGACTGACAGTGTAAAATATGAAATAAAACTAAGAATTATATTGTTTTAAGTAATTACGGAAAATTCATTTAAAATTTAATTAACTTTGATTTATTACAGGATTATACTTTCTTAATAATTACTTAAAACAATATAAATTCCTTAATTATACGTCATATCTTAACCCATTCGTGCCCTGCATCTTTTGCGTAGATTTTATTTGGTTGGCACCACTATTTTTAGAAGATTTAAGTTTAGTTCATTAATCGCGAAAATGCATCATTTAAATAAAGTAATTATTGCTTTTCTTTTTTACTGGTGTCAAAAACAGTGCTGAATGCACCTTTTGAAGCGTCCCTAAAAAGGGACGCCAGGCACTAATGGGTTAAAGTGTCAATCACCAATGATTGATACGACCTGGACATCACCGTGGCACTTAGCGTGTTAAACAGGTGATACCGGAATAGTTTTACGGAAATCATTGGTAAGTTGACAAATATTTCAATTATGGAAGAATATTTTATATTCTATTTGAAAGACTATTTAACCCGGGAGGACGCACGCCGGGCCTTTTAGACCCTGGGTGTGTATGGTTTTTGAAATTGTAACCACTATTTTTTTAAAATAATCTGCAACACATTTTATCACAGAATTTGTTAGGATTGTCTGCGCCCAAATAAAATGACGGTTATAATTTGATTTTGTTGGTGATAAAGTTAAAACCATTTATACCCTGGAGGTAAGCGCGACTGCTCCTGGGTTAAAGAATACGCTTTGTGCTTTGTAGTATATTTTTCTTGTAAATGTTTTCAAACCGCATATAAAAAATTTTAGTTTTCATAAAGTAGTGCGAGATAGAATTAAAAGTTTTCACTTGGAATTGAAATTTTAAAATACGGCCACGTAAAAAATGTATTTCTCAAAACACTGGAAACATTTTCCAAGAAATAAATATAAAACTTCCTTGAAATGGATTAATATTAAAGAAATAAGATTCTAATTAAAAAAAATGGTCGAAGCCAGCATATTCTTCTGGTCTGAATTTACTGTGCAAGGATATTTACTCGAAGAAAAAAAATCAACTAGAAAACTGATACATTGGTTTTTGAAACGAAAATGCATAAAACATTCACTAACGATAAAAAAAAAAGAAGTAACACCTTTGCGAATGGTAAGCTGTAAAAGAGGTGATAAAAAGGTTTTGCAGTTTTTTTATGTATAAGGTCATAATACTTGTGTTGATTAAACGGTATGCATGCATTTTTTATAAGTTATTCCTTTATATCTTGTTAAAGTTGCTTCGAACATCAAAATTTATTGCTTAATGATCTTCTACAAAAAGTATTGATTTATCTAGGGACGTATCAAAATAACTTCAAAAGTGTACTCGAGCAAGAAATTAATCCTACACTGGAAAGTTTATAAAAATGAACTCAATGCTACAGAAAAAAAAAAAAAAGATAGAGATATAAAAATAATGTAGAGTAATAAAGAGTGTTGACTATAAGTTGATATAAAAGTATATGAAGTTTTTTTAAATTGGTCAGCTTTATATTAATATGAAACATTTTGCGATATTTTTCAGCAGAATTTTGTTTTAAAGAAAAAAATCCTTTGAATGTAAATATGCTTTATGGTTTGCTAATCGATTTTTATTTTATTTATTTTTTTTTAGCATTTTAATGTACTTGAAAAAAAATCTGATTGATTTATTGACCATAAATTAATTTTTAAAATATATCGATAATGTAATATTTTTTCTGAGTTCAATGTGCAATAGTAGCATGTTTACTGAAAACAGATACCTACATGAAATAAAAAGAAATTTATTCAGAACAGTTAAGAATGGACGTATTGAAATGAAAAGTCTTATAATTCTGTATTAACACAACCACTTTAAAAACAGTGCGATATATTATATCTTACTTAATTTTAATCAAGAATAGCACGAAAATCGTTTGATTACATTTTACTAATATAATTATTTTTTCTAATATAATTATTATAATTTACTAAACTAATATACATATTGTTGAAAAATATGCGTGATTTTGCATTTCTGTATTTAATGTTTTTTTTTTTTTTTTTTTTTTTTTTTTCGAAATTTTTATTGGAAATCAACAATACAGAAAAACATATACTTGCCCCCAAAAGAGTTAAAGAGAGTATTTATATGCGAAAACAAGAAGTCATTAATATATTAGAAAAACATTGATACGAAAATGTTTAAATTTTAATTAAAAAAATACAAGACCTTTTTTTAGAAATTAAAAGATATTCATGCTTTTTCGCATGTTATTTGTCAATATTGTGTTAAAGCGCAAACCGAATTGCTTTTAACACCAACCTCCTTCCTTAATGATCTCTTTAAAAAGAAGCTGAAGTATTAAAGAAAAGTATCATAATAAATTTCAATTTGCCAAAATGTACTCGAGCAAGAAATGGATGTTACTCCAGAAAGAATAGAAAATGAAGTTACTGCAGAAAAAAATATAGATAACTAATAAAAGAAGAATAAGCATTTTTTTTATTTCTATCAGCTTTCATTGGCGATGAAACTTTATTGCATTTTTTTTAGGAAATATTTTTTTTAAATATTTTGTGGGTATGGTTACTTAATCTTTTTTTAACAGTTTAAAATAACGAAAAAAGGAAAACAATTAATTAATTTTAAAAATTCTTTTTATATTTGTTTACAATGTGCATTTTTTATACAGACGGATCGAAACAGCAATAGCTCCCTATGGAGATTTACTGCGCATGCTCATTTATTGCTAAAGGGGTAATCAGGATTGGCAGTACAGCTTTAAAAAGAATTGCCAAAGGCACAGGCGAATCCAGTGTCGATTTCTACAAAATTTTTAGCTCTGGATTTTCCGATTAATTCAAAATCGCATGCGCGGTGATAGTGTTCGTAGGGAGCTATTGCTGTTTGGATCCACTAGTATTTTTTATAAGTTAAATGTGAAGTATACAATAAAAATATTCGTACTTTATACGAATATTATACGATGTAAATCTGTTAAAATACTAATATAAAACCGTAACAATGCTCTAAAATGCTAACACTACATACACGTCAAGGAATTTAATTCACGTTTTCGCAGGATTTTTGTAAAGTGGTTAATCAAATACAGTGATTAGTGCTTTTTGATATTTCTGGAACTAAAGCATTTAAAATCCCCTGAAAATCCCTCCATGTGTACGTACCTTGTATCACTGCCCATTTCCCCCGAAAATACCGAAAATTCGCCAATCTAACTTAAAAAAATACCTGATATCGTCTATTCTGAAGCTGAATTTTCGTCAAATCTCATTATTGTTCCCACAACTAGGATTCGCTTAACTCTATAGACAGTCAAAATAATTTTACGTCAAATTAGAGAAGCTTTGCTCCACATGTAGGAAAATGTGATCCATTTTGCTATGGTGGAATCTTGACGATATTTTTTCAATGCGTTGCCAAACTCACTCTGCCAAACAATGCTGCTATTTATATTTTGAGGCCAAAACTTTGCCGCTAACTATTAAAATGATGTAGCAGATTTAATATTTTTTTCTCTCTTGGCTCAAAGTTACTGTGACAGGTCAAAGTTACTCCGACTGACTGTACTTATTCTTATAAGAAACTGATTTTTTTGACACAAAAACTGCACGAATCTATGCTTAAAATTTCCTGTAATTCGTTATTTAAAAAATAGAAATGTCTTCAGATGACAGGAGAATCTCTTTCAATCAGAGGGCGCTCCGGTATGTTATTACATTCTTCTATCTTCAATAGAAGAAAGTATTGTAATCGAAATTTTTTTCGACTTCCGGTTTTCGACGGATTTACACGTTTTAGGGGCCAGAGATTCCAAAAAACATGTTTTTACAAAATGTCTGTCTGTCCGTGTGTCTGTGTGTGTGTCTGTCTGTATGTGCCATTCTACCATCAAAAAGTGTATGAAGTTATGCATAGAATTGAACCAAATTTTTTGTGAATGTCTTTGGCTGTGGCAAGCAGGTTTTTCTTCAGTTTTGAAATATTCCGCCAGAAGGGGGTGCTGCAATCGCGATTTTTGTGCCATTTTCAATATTGTACCGACCAAAAGTATATGAGTTATGCATCGAATTGAACCAAATTTTTTGTGTATGTGCATGACTATGGCTAGTTGGTCCTCCCTGAAGTTGAAAACAATCCTCTGGAAGGGGGCGCTGCAATCGCGATTTTTGTGCCATTTTCAATATTGTACCGACCAAAAGTACATGAAGTTATGCATCGAATTGAACGAAATTTTTTGTGTAAGTATATGGCTATGGCTAGTTGGATCGCCCTGAATCTGAAAAAAAATCCGCCGAAAGGGGGCGCTGCAATACCGAATTTTATGCCATTTTCAATATTGCACCACATAAAAGTGTATTAAGTTAGTTCTAGAACTGAACTAAACGTTTTGTATATGATTATTTTTTGGTAAGGCAAGTAGGTCCTCCCTGAATTTGAAAAAAAATGTGCTTATCATTGTATTGCCCATCGGCTCGTGCATAGACGGAAATTCGTTTTTACTCCGATTAATTGATTGAAGCAGAAATTTAAGATGAAAATCAAAGTTGGTAAAGTATTGAATTAAAATTATTAAAGCATTAAAATGAGTAACTATTTTTTTAATATTAAAATGTATGTATGAGATAGAAGAAAGTTTCGGGATTGGCACATCCAACTAGTTGTGTTTTCTTTTTATGTTAATGGCGAAAGGTGTTTTCACAGTGTAATGGCATGCTCATTGAAAACAAATATTGAAGCCGAATGAAAAAAACTATACTTATAAGAATAATGAAAAGCTGCACATTTGTACAGAATTAACACGATTCATCGATAACACAAAACATCCCACTGGTTGAATGATTTATTGTTATCACACAAGTTTTGTATAATAGCAATAAATCATATAATCATTTGAAAAATTAATACAGAAATGATTAATTTTTCATTTAAAATTCAATCTCAACATATACTTGAGCAATTTAGAAAAAGAAATTTGCTGCAGTTATACTTTTATTGTCTAAGTGTTTTCGATATATTGCTAATGAGAAAAATAAATTTCATCCGATATTAACTTCCTTAAGTAAAGAGGAAAAGGATCTAAAACAAAAAAGGAAACTAAAGTAATCAGGAAATTATATAATATTAACATTCCATTTTCTAAAATGTACTCGAGTAAGGAGTTGAAGTTATTCTAGAAGGATTAGAAAAAAGAAGTCACTGCTGAAAAAAATAGAGATAGCTAAGAATAAGATTTTTATTTCTATGAGCTTTTTATTGGAAATGAATCTTTTTTATGCTATTTTTTAAGGAAGGATTTTTTTCAAAGAAAATTTGTATAGATATGATGTTGAACCCTTCTTTCTTAAAGCATTTTAAAATACTTCAAAATATTGACGGATTAGTTGATTTGAATGGAATTAAATCGTTTTCTTATACATTTATGGGGTTTAATATCATCTCATTTTAAAGAATAAAAAACAAAGCATGTATGTTGAAAAATAACTGGTAAAATCAAATAAAATATTTATCCACAGAAACGTTATGCAAAATATTTTTTCCAGGAATAAAAAGAAAAATGAACACAGTGGCACCAGGGTGAATGCCAAAGCACAGTAATATTGTCTCTCCTTGATTCATAACGGAGAGTTTCTTATTAGATAAACGAACAAAATTAAGAAAAATATCAGTATTCAGAACACTCGGGCACTCATGCTGGTTACGCTACTAAAACATTTTAACTCTTTGCGGCACAGAGAAAATTCATGCTTAAGTGTTGAAATTGATGACTGACACCGGAATTTCAAAACAATTTTATTTGTAATTAAGAAAAAACTATTTTGCAAGAATTCAATATACCGATTTTTTAACCAAAATTCTGGTACCAATATGCTTTTTGGGAATTAAAATTCATTTCATTAAGAATTAAGAAAAAGCTATTTTGCAATAATTCAATATACCGATTTTTTAACCAAAATTCTGGTATCAATATGCCTTTTGGGAATTAAAATTAAGTGGTTTCATAGATGTACCACCGCGCCGAAGGGGTTAAACAAATAAAAATGCAAAGAAGCAAAATTGGTATGTATGAAATTATCCTAATATCATAAAATTTCCTATCATAAAAATTATAAAAATATCCACATTGCTTCCAGCATCAACTTTCTTGCTTAATGATCGCTTAAAAAAGAAGCTAAAGTATTCAGGAAACCACTACGTAATAATTTCCCGTTTTCGAAATGTACTCGAGCAAGAAATCTCTGTTATTCTACGAGGATTAGGAAAATAAAGTCACTACTGAATAAAAAAAAAATGGCTACAGCAATTTAAAAAAGAATATGAATTTTTATTCCTATCGGTTTTTCAATAGAAATGAAACTTTATATGAGATTTTTCAGCAAAGTTTTTCTCTGAAAGAAAGGAAAGGATTAGAAAAGGATTAGAAGAGCTTTTGCGGATAGGGTTACATAACCAAGGTTTTTTTTTTTTTTTTCAATGAACTAAGATACTTTAAGCTAACTAATTGGTTGAATTAACGGAAATAGATTTAACTTGAATATGCGTGTATGAAAGTAAATAAAAGTATACCCATTAATCCTTTGTGCCGCGGTGGTATATCTATGAAACCACTTAATTTTAATTCCCAAGCGCCAAATTGGCACCGGAATTCAGGTAAAAAAAAAATCAGCTTATTGAATGCTCGCTTTTTCTTATTTACAGAAAGTTGTTTTGAAATTCCGGTGTCAATCATTAGTTTCAACACTTAACCCTTTCCGGCGCGGACAAATTCTGTTAGTAAAATGAGAAATTATCGACTAACACCGGAATTTACAAACGACGTTTTAAGAAATGAAGAATTTCTTAATTTAAGCTTTCATTGTAAAAGCAAGATTCTATTAAAATATTATTGGTGCCAATTGCATGTTTGGAATTAAAATTAGGTGCGTCCAGACCGGAGACACTGCGCTGCAACGGGTTAAGCAATGAATTTGCTCTGCGACGCAAACTGTTATAGAAAAATATCGTATAGTCGGTAATCTGATAAGAATACCAGCTATAAAGACACCAGACACACATGCAAGCAATATGAATTAACCCTTTAACGATCATAGCATTTTCATTGCTAAGATGTCGAAATAAATTAGTGACACCGGTAATGAAGAACAAATATATTTGTAAATAAGAAAACGTGATTTATCACATACAAAATAAAAGGGATATTTTTAGATAAAAATACCGGTGTCAGTGTTGCGTATCGGAATTAAAATTTTGTGGTTTCGTGGCGAAACCAATGAACGTTAAAGGGTTAATGCACACGCAACTCACAATCTAGTTGCAACACACATTCCGTAAAATTTTGCAAAATACAAAGAATTCCTTTTTAAAAAATTCTGATTTTAATTAATTAAAAAGAGTGTTACCTATATGTTAAAAGGGATAGATTTTTGGTCAATGATACCCCGGAACATAAAATGAAAAAAAAGGCTACCAACATCCTATGCTTTATTGTACTACAAAAATTTCATAGTAAATTTTACACATCTAAATCGCCGTAATCAGTCAAGTAATGTAAGAATTTCCAATTTATTTTTGTGGTACAGAAATCGGAAGAATTTGCAGATATGAAAATTAGACATCATAACATATTTTTAGAATTTTATGAAATATTGTAAAATTAATTAAATTTTATGAAACAATATAAAATTAACTAATCAAAATAATAGATATTTTGTCGGAGCATGCAATAAATAATACGTCATTGGTTTAAGTAACGTAGAAAGCATTATTTTATTGTATCAAATGTTACGACACGCGATTTCTACTTTTCGATAGGGATCACACTATTATGTAATTCATGAACTGGTAAGGCCTCTCAACTAAATCGATAAATTGTTATGATAGTTAACATGCGGCTATTTGCATTGAAATTAATAGTAAAGTTCGGACGTCTATGGAAGGAGTTTTTATTATAATGCTTTAATAATTGAGTTAAATATCCTATTGCTTCAAAAAGAATTGTGTAAAAATTACAAAAGGAGTGTTTGAAAATCCCGAAAAGACAAATATACATCTTTTAACACTTTGCGGTCGATGTAAGTTTCCCAGGCACAGTCATCCATAGGTGCCAGCCTGACATCGATTATCCGTAATATATGTGTTAATTTAACCCTGGTCTAAAGAGTTTCGGACCAGAATTTTTTCAAAGAAATGAAATTAAACATGTTCCAATAACAGGCCTGAAATTCAATAAATAAAGATTCATGAAATATATTTTCTGGTTTGAAATGTTCTTAACCTGGATCAAACTAATCTAGGTTTTACGGAAGATTAATTGAAAGTTGGCAGCTATGGTCATCTCTTGCACGTATTTATACAGTTGACACTACATTTTTGAAAAAGAAACATTTTTATCTGCAATTTGACCTGTGCAAGTGCACTTGTAAAATATAATAGTGCAAATCGAACATAAAAAAGAAATATGTATAGAAAGCTTGGACATCTCTTTGTTGAGACTGAAGCGCAAACATTTAAAATTGTTGTCATAGGTTACAGCGTTCCTAAAATTTGTTTACTTTACTACCCCAATTTTAACTCCTTGAGGAGCGGATAAGTCTAATTAATAAGTCTAATAATAAGCCTAATTTTCATTAAGATTTACACCAGAAACTTTTAATTAAATTTTATTTTGAAAGAGTTCCATATCCTATCACCTTTTATTATTATTATTATTTTAAACATGAAACGGATCAACGTAGTTGCAATTTGCAGCCTTTGGGGTTGCTTTTTTTTACTTCTAGAATGGACTTTATTTTTTTTTTAATTTGACATAGTATAGATTAAAAATATATAGAATTATAAAAAAATACATATGTACATATTTGTTTATATGTGTATATATCATATATTTATATGTGTTTAACTTTATATACAATTACATATGTAAAAAATATATGTGTGTAAAATGCATATATATAAAAATATTTATATGAACATCGTATATTTTTTAACACATGACATATACAATGTTTGTTAAATAAATTAATCTTTATAAACCATTTAAAAATTAAGTTTTTCAGCAATCTTGAGAAATCTGATAAGTTGCTAAAATAATTTTTGTCGCCATCTTCATTTTTTTTTTTTTTTTTTTTTTTTTTTTTTGCGAATTGCGCGATGAGAAAACAGCGTACGAAAATCTTCCCTTTAATTTTTCTAACTTTCGTGGAAAAGTTTGAAAAATTGCATTTCGTTTTATAATTTTTTTTTTCTAAAATTACAACATTACAGAAACACTAATACTTATCCTAGAGAGGGCTAAAACGATTTATTTATTCAAGTCGTCTAATTTAAATGTTAAAGGCATCTACCAGATGTCTCGTTTGAAGTACTGGTAGGATATAAAGAAAAATTTGGGAACGCTGCGAGCCCTGCGCTGTTAACCCCTTGGGGATAAGCGACACGTATACGTGCCGCAGAAAGGCTTAAGAATCATTGTTTATCCCTACAAGTAAAATTCTACTGTAAAATTTGCTTTGTTAAATCGGAGTTATTTCTCGATTTAAAAAGACACAAATTTCTGTTTTTAAAAACGGTGGCAAAACATTAAAAATTCTGTAAAAGACTTTATTCGCGATGGGATTAATAAAATATATTTAGGAGAACAGGAGCATTCCTTATATTCTATGTATATTGCTCTGAAACAAATTTTTTTTATTAAGACCACAATTCAGTTTGTTCAAAAAATTATGCATACATGTGGAAAAAAATTATATGTATACCTCTATTTCTGAAAATCAATTATTAGACCAGCTAAATACATGTTACAAGCATGTATACAAAATGCGTGTTTTCTTTAATTATATGTTATTCTTAAATGCATCCTATGTAATACAAAAGAACCACGTAATTTAAAATATATAGAAACACAATTTCAAGCATAAATAATTAAAAAAAAATCAAAACATTTATTATCAGTTATTTTATGATTTGGTAAAAAATGTAATCAGAAAAATTTCGAAGTTAAATTTTAAGGGAAAAAATCCTATTTTTCATAATCAAATTTGCAAAATTGTTTTATAAAAAATATTTTACAAAAAAAAAAAAAAAAAAAAAAAAAAAAACTTTGTAAAAAGAATTTATTATTTCTGAAATACATTCTCAAAAACATATACGATGAGCTAAATTCATAACGGCATTGAAAAAGGGGGAAGTATTTGGTTCTTTGCATCAAACAAAATTTGTAAATGCATCTATTTCTATTTTACCTGATTTATTCGAGATGGTTTAGCAATTCCGTTCATTTACAATTCCAATTGAATGTCATAAACAAACACCAACATGAAATTTATTTCAGTCACGTATTGTTCTAAAAGTGGTGATCGATATAATATAAAAAATGCTTTTAAGCAAGGACAACATTTTTATCGTGAGAATATACAGACGCTTACAATTAATTTGCTATAAAATATACCTCATAATTTAAACAAGATATTTAATCAAAAGCATACTTAGAGGAAGATGATCTAATTTCAATTACATGATGCGACATCTACCATGATTAATTAGATTCAGAAAATGAATGTTGCAATTTTTTGCAGATAAATTGCAAACAATTTTGTTGCATAAAATATAGATAGTATTTTTATTATATAACCTTGATTATTATTGAGCAATATCCCATGAAAATTAAGATGCGTTTCAAATTTATGATGATTAATTTGCATTATACAGTCGTTTCAGCATTTTTTGTGGTGTGAAATTTTGATATAAATATTGGAATAGATGTTTGGTGAAATCACTTGAGTTAGTGTCGTAATCACTTGTTCTTTACAAGGAGCTTTATTTATTAGAATGAAGAATCAAGTCGTCATGAGATTCGTAAGTTCTTTCTTGTTATCGCTTGTTTGTAAGAAATATGAATAACTTAGGGATGAGATTTCCGCTTTTTTTGCCACCAGTATAATTTTAGAGAAAATGTTGTTCTCTTAAATCACAAAAATGTTCCGATTACACAATATAGCATTTTTTTGGCCACCAGTATAATTTTAGAGAAAATGTTGTTCTCTTAAATCACAAAAATGTTCCGATTACACAATATAGCATTTTCTCTAAAATTTTATTGGTGTGCAAAAAAGCGGAAATCTCATCCCTGGAATGACTAAATGATGGGGATAATACATTAGTACTTTAGGATTTATGTGGACGATATCTAACCAGGCCTTTTCTTTTTCGATTTTCGTTACAGTTATTTAAGTTACTTTACAGTTAGTTAGAACAAAGATATACTTTCAATTTTAGAACCGGTATCGAAAGGAAAACTATTTTTTAAAGAAATCCGAGACCAGAATTGAAAGAGTAAAAACTAGTACGGTTGGAGATCGACCTCGGCTATCCTATTAAGCAAACAACAACAAAAAGTATAATTTTAAAATCCGAATCGAAATATTTGAAAATGATTTCCCCTAATATTAACACTAACGTCACATTTCTCTGCATAACAAATGTAAGCTCATAAACAGTTAATAGCGTATTACTTTCAATTATCAGAAAGACGACAAGTTATAATAAACTATTATGAAAAGAAACTACTGCTTTATGATAATTGTTTTATTGGAGCGAAATCTATTACGGATTCAATTATATGTTATTTATGTAAATCAATAATATTGATGATAATAATAATAATAATAATAATAAATATAAATACATGCTACTAATTTTTCTCTAAATGTAATAGATGTAATAAATAGTAGAGAAATTTGTTTCATAATAATAATAATAATAATAAACGCTACTAATTTTTCCCTAAATCTAATAGATGTAATAAATAGTAGAGAAACTTGTTTCATAATTATAGAATATTTCTAATTAATTACTTTTACGTTGAAAAAGCGCTGTTGTATCTGCTGTATACATTGTAAATTACTATATGTAAGTAAAAAAGTATTAATGAAACTATGAAGATAACGTATTATATTTGGAAGTTTTGTATGAAGGTAATTTAAAAGTTATAAATGTTGGTAAAAAGTTACAAAATCTGACAAATCTTATCAGCTCAGTTTTGATAATTTAGAACATAATGCAAAAGTGTTTATGAATTCACTTTGTATCACCGTTTGTCTGTCTGTTTGACTGAACACTAACTGAATTAACCCTTTAACGTTCATTGGTTTCGCCACGAAACCACAAAATTTTAATTCCGATACGCAACACTGACACCGGTATTTTTATCTAAAAATATCCCTTTTATTCAGTATGTGAAAAATCACGTTTTCTTATTAAGAAATATATTTGTTCTTAATTACCGGTGTCAATCATTTATTTCGACATCTTAGCAATGAAAATGCTATGATAGTTAAAGGGTTAAATATACTTATATTATGTAATTACTATATGTTATTAAGGTTTCTTATGGTATGCTCGGTAAGACAAATAGTGTATGTAGCATTTATAGGACCACTCAAAAGATTTCTGTCGTTTAATGTTGTATGGCGAAGTTATTTTATTTATTTGTTTATCTATTTAATGTAGCATTTGCGGTATATTTTAATGATTTCACACTATTTCAAATAGAGTGGTATTGATGATACACCAATGAGGTTCTCTGAATCATACTCTTAATCATACAATAAATGTTTTGCACATCATACTTTATAATAAATATAGTCTCCAAAACATTTATCGTTCATTTACAGGGACAAACAAAAGTTTTTTTTTTACAAAATACCGTCCAAGAGCAAAAACTTTTGAAAATATGTTTTCTTTTGCGGAATGCGCTTTGTAAATTGAATTTTTTTTTACCATTTAGTGAGAATATTTTTTTTTTTATTTCAGAATAGAGTAGAATTCGAGTACATTTCTCCTTATTGACGGAAATTGCTAAAGAGAGAATTTTCAACTGAGTTTTGTGCTTCTTATCCGAACTAAGTTTTAGCATATTATATATTTTGTATACAAATCTACAAACCAGAAACATACTGAACAAAAAAATTTTGACAAGTTTTCGGATGATTCGAATACAGATGGTAATCAACTAAATTGCATTTTCAAATCTACTATGCGATTTTCAAATTGTTTCTTTATACAATGTTTTAAGTTAATATGCAATGATTTTAGTAAGATTTTATTAGTGTATTGGAAAATTTTCCCTAATCTATGCTTTATGAGGGTTTTTTTTTTTCGCTAAACATGCTAAATAAATATCTGCAGTCCTAAGAGTAATATACAGTTGAAATATAAATGTCAGAGAATAATTAATTTAACCCGTATTATGTAGTTTAAACATTGATTTGAACTTTTTCCGAGTGAGAAATAGAACTATCCTTTAATATATAATAGAAATAAGAACTATATTATTATTTAAAATCATATCATGTTAAAATTCTATTAGAAAGGGAATGTAATTAACTTTTTATGGTACATTCTGATCGTATGTAATATTTTTCTTGGAAATACTGCAAATTTTCAGATTATACCGACAAAGTTACTTAAATTACGATTTTAATTTGCTCTGCCAAAAAAATCTAGGGTATCTGAAATGGCTATTGTAAGAAACAGGGAGCTAAAGAATTAGCTCTAAGTGACTTATTTCTTGATATATAGCTATTTTTATGAAGAATTACATGTAAAATAACAGAAATTTTCTATATATTTGTATATAATCATCTGTATCTCTTAGATTTTCATATATTGACAAGTTTATAGTTCATTCCTTTAAGAGTGTCTAATGTGTATAATGTTGTAAAAAGTTTTGTGTTGTACACATATATATATAATTTTTAAGGTCGAAGCAGTGTTTATAAAAAAAAAAAATGCTAAAAATGTCCGAAATTCTTCAAAATCTTAAAAAGTTGCATATATATTACATTTTTTAAAAGTTTTATTATTATTATTATTAATCTGTGTTAGATTACACTGAAAAATACCAAAAATTAAGTCAAATGTAAAAAAAAAACTTTTAAAAAAGTCTCTCAACATAGTTGGGTACTTCAATATCTTTTCAAGTTTTGATTCAATTTTCATAAAATTTGATAACTCGACAAAATTCCGCAATGATTCTATATAACAAATTTTTAAACCTTCGTTTAGGTAGTTTTTACTCTGTTATATGTGGACAGTTGAATAGACGGGTATAACAGGCGACTATACGTACTTATATAATAAGCGCACTTAAAAATTATTTTTTTTTTGAAACAGATAAATGTGATGTGTCTTTTCAAATGTATTGCTCTAAATATTGAGTAAATTATCATGTATTGTTATGGTTTAGATTTTAACCCTTCGAATTCCGTCGTCTCTTACACAAGTTTTATTTGGCCAGCACCACTTTTTTAAAAGAAGTTTCCTTTAAGTACACAATTTAAAAAATGCTCTGATTAAATAAAGCAAATTTTATTTTCCTTTATTACTGATGGCAAAAACGAATTTTGTAAGGAAGGATGATGTCTCCGCAACGGAGACAACGGATTGCCAATGGTTAATATACCAATGTCACATTGCCAAATTTTCCTATTGTCTTTATGCAGCAATTAATTAATAACACATTAATTAATTGTATTTCCTTTTTTAATTAGCTCCTTGCTCCACTTGTTCTCGCAACCATCTCCATGGCTGCATCCGTCGGCGTGAATCTATACAATGGTGGCTACAACTATAATTTTGCTACACAAGATGCAGGTGCTCATACTAAATCCGAGACTGGAAGTAACGGCGTTGTCTCAGGAAGCTACAGTTACATCGATCCTAACGGGGATTTACGAAGCGTCTATTATAACGCAGGCCCTAATGGATTCCAACCTACAGGCGATATTGGAGTAGACAGGAAAACTGCTCCAAAAGCACCTCCGGCACCTGCACCTGCACCATACGTACCTGTTGCACCACCCGTAATGAATCTTATTCCAGTTCCCTCACCATATTTATTTATCTTGAATGCGGCTGCTGGTACTGCTCAATATGCTGCTAATTGGTAGAAAATAATGTCTATGTTACATCGAGGCATGGCATTCGGAAAAAAAGGCCAGTGATATTTAAATAATAATATAAATGTCTTGTGTATGTTGTGGTATATATTGTATAGCTTTAAGAAGACAAATTTGGTGTAGATTTTTAAATTTTGCCTTTAAATGCATTTTTTATTTAATGCTTATATGTACATATGTGTAAATTGCAATGTAAATTGGAAAAAAATAAATAGTGATGCAATGCAAACATTTTAATTTCCTTTTTAATACACATTCATTTTAAAAAATCGATTCTCTGCAGGCGGTGCGAAATCACATCACTTTTCAGCTTATTTACTTTCCTTAAAAATTAATTGCTTGTCAACAAAAATAATATTCTTGAAAATTATAACTTTTGTGTTAACATGGGTTAATATTAAAGAAATAAGATTCTAATTTAAATAAAAATAGTCAAAGCCAAAATAGGCTTGCAAGTTTGAATTTACTGTGCAAGATGTTTATTGGAGGAAAAAAAAACAATAAAAGGCCAGAAAGAAAAAAAAAATCAGCTAGAAAAATGATACATTGATTTTTGAAATGAAAATGCATAAAAACTTCACTAACGATAAAAAAAAAAGGAAGTAACACCTTTGCGAATGGTTAGCTGTAAAAGAGGTGATAAAAAGTTAAGCAGTCTTTTTTTTATGCATAAGGTCATAATGCCTGCTTGTGTTGATTAAACAGTGTCCATGCATTTTTGTAAGTTATTCCTTTATATCTTGTTAAAGTTGCTTCGAACATCAAATTTATTACTTATTGATCTCATACAAAAAGTATTGATGTATCTAGGAACGTATCATAATAACTTCAAAAATGTACTCGTGCAAGAAATTAATCCTACACTGGAAAGTTTATAAAAACTAACTCACTGCTGAAAAAAAAAAAAAAATGTAAAAAGTAGATGAAGCTTTTTTAATTGTTGTCAGTTTTATATTATGAAACATTTCTCAATATTTTTCAGCAGTATTTTGTTTAAAAGAAAAAAAAAAACTTTGAATGTAAGTATGCTTTATGGTACTAATAGATTTTTATTTTAATTTTGTTTGGCATTTTAATATACTTGAAAAAAATCTGAGTGATTTATTGGACGAAAATAAAATTATCTTTAAAATGTATCGATAATATTTTTTTTTCGAATTCAATGTGTAGTAGAAGCATGTTTACTGAAAACAGATGCTTACATGAAATAAAAATAAATTTATCCAGAGCAGTTAAGAAAAATGCACGTATAGAAATGAAAATTTGTATCATAATTCTGTATTAACATAACCATTTTAAAAACAGTGCGATATATTATATCCTACTTAATTTTAATGAAGAATAACTCGAAAATCATTTGATTGAATTTTACTGTTATAAATTTGTTTAAAAAAATGTGTTATTTTGCATTCCTGTATTTAATTTTTTTTCAGAATTTTCATTGGAAATCAACAGTACAGAAAAACAAATACGACCCCCAAAAGAGTTAATGAGACAGTATTTGCGTGTGAAAACAATAAGCCATATGTATATCAGAAAAACATTGGTACGAAAATTTTTAAATTTTAATTAACACTAGAACGTCCTGAAGGAGTCGATTCGACTTGGATCACATGATTAAATATCAACTGAAACCAGAAATTTTCTCATAAAATAAGTTATACTTAAAACGCTCATATTTACGCTCCATAAATCAGTTAAATAAAAACAAATAAAAATTCTGGTGCGAAATATTTTTATGAAACTTGAGTAAAATTTCCGGGCGTTCTCGTGTTAAAAAATACAAGACTTTTTAGAAATTAACCCTTTAACGATCGTAGCATTTTCATCGCTAAGATGTCGAAATAAATGAATGACACCGGTAATTAAGAACAAATATATTTCTAAATAAGAAAACGTGATTTTTCACAAACAAAATAAAAGGGATATTTTTAGATAAAAATACCGGTGTCAGTGTTGCGTATCGGAATTAAAATTTTGTGGTTTCGTGGCGAAACCAATGAACGTTAAAGGGTTAAAAGGTATTCATGCTTTCTTTGCATGTTATTTCTCAGTATTGTTTTAAAGTGCGAACCCAAATTCTTTTAACACCAATCTCTTTACTTAATGATCTCTTTAAAAAGAAGCTGAAGTATTAAAGAAAAGTATCATAATAAATTTCAATTTGCCAAAATGTACTCGAGCAAGAAATGGATGTTACTCCAGAAAGATTAGAAAATGAAGTTACTGCAGAAAAAATATAGATAACTAATAAAAGAAGAATAAGCATTTTTTAAAAATTTCTATCTAATTTATATCTATAATAAAACTTTATTGCATTTTTTCAGCAAATATTTTCTTTAAAAAATGTTTTGTGGGTATGGTTACTTAATCTTTTTTTTAACTGTTTAAAATAACGAAAAAAGAAAAACAATTAATTAATTTTAAAAAATGTATTTTTATATTTGTTTACAATGCGCATGTTTTATAAGTTAAATGCGCAGTACAGAAGAAAAATATCCATAGATTGTACGAATATTGAGGTCGATTTAAATTCGTTAAAATACTAATACAAAATATAAACAATACACTAAAATACTATTACTACATATTCTTCAATGAATTTAATGCTTGTTTTACAAGCATTTTTCCAAAGTGATCAGTCAGATATAGTGATTAGTACTTTTAGAAATTTCTGGAACTAAAACACCTAAAATCCCCTTCCTTCCATGTGTACGTACCCTGTATCACTTCCTCAGCCTTTTTTCCCCGAAAATACCGAAAAATCGCCAATCTAACCTAAAAAAATACCAGAAATCGTCAATTCTGAAGCAAATTTTTGTAAAATCACATGACTGCTCTGACTAATAGTTAAGCTCAACTGTATAGTCAATAAGAATAATTTTTGTGCCAAATCAGAGTAACTTTGCTCAAGATTTACGAAAGTTTAATCCATTTGCCATGGTAGAATTTTGACGAATTATTGGCAATAAGCTACCAAACTTACACTAGTGCTGTTATCTGTATTTTGAGACCAAAACTTTGCCGTTAACTCGAGAGATGTAGCAGATTTAATCTTTTTCTCATCTTATTACCCTGATGGACTGTATACCCTAATAGCATGCATGGTCACAGTGACGTCACTGTGAGTCACTTTGGTCACATCACATCTGTGACCAAAATGCCACCAATCAGTGACGTCACATTGTGACTGAGATGTGACTTTCTTAAAAATCTTTAGAAAATTATAAATATCCTTCAAAACATGTTTGCTTTAAAAAACATGTTTCTGGTAATTTAAATATCGTCGCTTTTGTCACAGTTTCGTCACAATGTTAATGTCAAATTAGTCACAAATGACACATTTTTCACAAATTTGTCACATTGTAACCACTTTGTGAAACGTCACAAAAGAGCTCTAAAACGGCCATAACGACTTCACATTTTAGTCACTGTGACTTCACATCGACGTCACGTGACGTCACATCGACAATCGATGGTCACAAAGTCACAATGTGACTTCACAACGACGTTGCAGTGACGTCACCATGCTTTATGGGTACTTTCTCACTAGAAACGGATTTTTTACGTGTGCTCTTTTCTTTAAAAAAACACAAAAACTGCGACAATCTGTGCTTAAAACTTTCTGTATTTCACTACTTAAAAGACAGAATTTTTTTGAAATAACGAGACATCACTTTCAAACACAGGGCACGCCGGCAAGTTGTGCTATCTTTTCTTTTTATGTTTATGCCGAAAATTGTTTTTAGAGTATAGTAGCATGTTTATTGAAAAGAAATATTGAAACGAACTGAAAGGAAATATATAAAAAAAAGATGCAAAACCAGCATTTTTGAATAGAAATATTTATCACGATTCTACGATAATACAAAACATTCCACTGGTCGAATGATTTATTGTTATCATACAAGTTTTCTATGACAACAATAAATCATATAATCAGTTGAAAATTCATACAGAAATGATTAACTTTTTATTTAAAATTCAATCTCAACATATACTTGAGCAAACTAAAGAACGTTCGTTGAGATTATGTTGAGATAACTAATGAGAAAAATAAATTTCTCCCGACATTAACTTCCTTAAATAAAGAGAAAAAGGAACTAAAACGAAAAAGGAAACTAAAGTAATCAGGAAATTATATAATATTAACATTCCATTTTCTAAAATGTACTCGAGTAAGGAGTTGATGTTATTCTGGAAGGATTAGAAAAAAAGAAGTCACTGCTAAACAAAATAGAGATAGCTAAGAATAAGATTTTTATTTCTATCAGCTTTTTATCGGTAACGAATCTTTTTTATGCTATTTTTGAGCAAGGATTTTCTTTCAAAGAAAAATTGTATAGGTATGGTTATTGAATTACTCTTTCTTAAAGTATTTTAAAATACTTCAAAATAATAATGGATTAATTGATTTGACTGGAATTAAACCGTTTTCTTATACATTTATGGGGTTTAATATTATCTCCTTTTAAAAAATAGTAAAAGCATGTATGTTGAAAAATAAGTGGTAAAAGCAACTAAAATATTTTCCAAAGAAACAATAAGCAAAATATTTTCCCAGGAATAAAAAGAAAAATAAACACAGTGGCGTAACTAGGGTGGATGACCAAACTTAGTAACATTATAAGGTTTTCTTCTCCTTGATTCATAGTAGAATTTTTTTCTGATTACATAAGCAAACAAAATTAAAATAATAATAATAATAATAATAATAATAATACCGATATTCAGAGCACCAGAGCACACACACTGGTTACGCCACTGAAACATTTTAAACAAGTAAAAATACAGAGGAACGAAATTGGTATGTATGAAATTATCATAATATCATAAAATATTCTATCATAAAAATATATCATAAAATTTAACAAAAGTTCAACTTTAAATAAAGATTAAATCATTCCTCTAATGTTATTCATTAATTTTTAACATGTGTATTATCTATATCTTGTTTAAATTAAAAACAAATTGCTTCCACCATCGACTTTCTTGCTTAACCCATTAGTGCCTAGCGTCCCTTTTTAGGGACGATTATAAAAATGGCAAGAAAGCACTTTTCACACCAGTAAATAGGAAGAGGCATAAACACTATGTTTCACAATACAAATTCCTCAATAAATTAAGAAAAAATTTATTCTTCTTTTAAAGTGGTGGGAAACCCAAAACTTCATTTTTCATGAAAAAAATAACTTGGGCATTAACTCTTTGGGGACGAGCGACACGTATACGTGCCGCAAAAAAGGCTTAAGAATCCGTGTTTCTTCCCACCAGTAAAATTATACTGTAAAATTTGCCTTTTTCAATCGGAGCATTTTTTCGATTTAAGAAGCAACAAATTTCTGTTATTTAAAACCGGTGCCAAAGCATTAAAACTTTCGTAAAAGGCTCCCGTTGCGAAGGGGTTAATGGGTTAATGATCTCTTTAAAACGAAGTCAACCCATTAACGCCCAGCGTCCTTTTTTGAGGACGGTTATAAAAACAGCAAGAAAGCGGTTTTCCCACCAGTAAAGAGGAAGATAAACATATACCTTATTACAAGAGACAGAATCCTCGATAAATTTAGATAAAAATTTGCTTTTAAAAGTGGTGGGAAATACAAAATTTAAATTTTAGCGAAGAAAATAATTCGGGCGTTAACGGGTTAAAGTATTCATGAAAACGCAATGTAATAACTTCCCGTTTTTGAAATGTACTCGAGTAAGAAATTCTTCTTACACCACGAGGATTAGGAAAATAGAGTCACTACTGAAAAAAAAAATAGATCTAGCAATTAAAAAAGAATATGAATTTTCTTTTCACTCGGTTTTTCAATACAAATGAAACTTTATACGAGTGTTTTCAGAAAAGTTTTTCTTTGAAAGAAAGGCAAGGATTACAAAGAGGATTAGAAGAGCTTTTACGGATAGGGTTATATAACCAAGGTTTTTTGTCAGTGAACTAAGAAACTTTAAGCTAACTAATTGGTTGAATTAACAAAAATGGATTTATCTTGAATATGCGTATATGAAAAAAGAAATATTTGCTCTTTATGTAAAAATACAATTTTGTAGATATTCTGATAAGAATATGAACTAACATCAACAATCAGACAACATAAACATCCACATTTGCATGCATATGAATTAACTTATACGCAACACACTCTAGCTGACAGCCATAAATTTTGCAAAAAACAAAGAATTCCTTTCTTAAAATTTCTGATTTCAATTAATTAAAAAGAAATGCATATACAGTCGGCTCTCGTTGATTCGAACTCGTCAGGACCACAAGAAATGTTCGAATTATCCGAAGTTCGGATTATGGAAAGTGTGAAACGAGAGCATGCTTAATATGGTACTATTACAAAGGAATTAATGTTATATTGTTTTTAAAATTTATTATGTCTGTTATCATCTGAATATGACTTAATATTAAATTAGAATGTCTAAATACATAAACTAATTAAAAGATTAGAAACAAGCACAATGGAAGAAAAATTTGAAGCTTCACTGATGGACAGACGGGGCACTAAGGAAGTGGATATCAAATGCATTGGATTTTATGTATACTCGTTCGGAACAATTTTCACAAAAACCAAAGAAAGAAAGTTATTCAAATGATCAGAAATCCGTAAGAAAGAAAGGAAGAATGGAAAATCGGAATTCTCGTCAGTTCGAATTAAACGATGGCAAGAGAAAATGAGTTCGAATTAATGAAAAAGTTTAACGTTATTGTGCTATTGAAAATTTCGGGACTTCATGTTTAGTTCGAATTAAGCAAAGATTCGAATTATCCGATTTCAAATTAACGAGAGTCAACTGTATGTTCAAAGGGATAGTTTTTTGGACAATGATATACCGGAACATAAAGAGAAAAAAAAGCTGCTTACATCTTATGTTTGTTTGTATCATAAAAAAATAATAAATTTTACAATTTATAATCGACCTAGTCTGTCGATTAAATCACGAATTTGTAATATCTTTTTGGGATACAAAAAGCGGAAAAACTAGCAGCTATGAAAACTTAACATCATAACACATTTTTTGAATATCTTATGAAATAATATAAAATTAAATCTTATGAACTAATGCAAAATTAACTAATTAAGATAAAAGTATTTTGTCGGAGCATGCGATATAACACATAGCAGCCAACTTGTACGGATTTTCCCTACCCCAAAAATTTAATAGAAAATTTTATTTAAAGCAATTGCTGAAGTCTAACGATGAAAGAAGGCACTTTTTCGATATTTCCCTAAAATTTTTTAGAATCTTATCTAATTTAGATTAAAAAAAAGAAAAAAAAAATGCATGGCCCTTGGTTTTTCTAGACCGCTTTACCCTATGACTCATTCGACCATCCCAATGCTCCGAAATTTCTTGAAATTCCATTTTACTTGCTCAACATCTATGTAATCTGATATTGGATTCATCGACTTCGATGGAAGGTAAACTTAAGCAAAACGACTCCAGTAGGCACTTCTCATTCAACTGCATTGGTTCATTCGTTCAAAGAAGGCAAACATTTCTTTTTAATTTTAGAGGTGGCAACTATCTGTAGAAGTTGGCAGCTATGTACAACATCATTGGTTTAACAAACATAGATTAACCCTTTAACGTTCATTGGTTTCGCCACGAAACCACAAAATTTTAATTCCGATACGCAACACTGACACCGGTATTTTTATCTAAAAATATCCCTTTTATTTTGTATGTGAAAAATCACGTTTTCTTATTTATACATATATTTGTTCTTTATTACCGGTGTCAGTCATTTATTTCGACATCTTAGCAATGAAAATGCTTGGATCGTTAAAGGATTAAACATAGAACACATACTGAACAAACATAGAACACATTATTTTAATGTATCAAATGTTACAACATGTGATTTCTACTGTTCGATACGGATCACACTACTATGAAATTCATGACCTGATAAGGCATCTCAACTAAATCTATAAATTGTTATGATAGTTAACATGTGGTTATAAGCATTGAAATTGATAGTAAAGTGAGGAAGGCTGTGGCGAGAGTTTTTGCTGTAGTGCCTTAATAATTGAGTTGAATATCCTATTGATTCGAAAAGAATTGTGTAAAAAGTTCAAAAACTGTGTTAGTAAAGAGGTTAGATTTTCATAAAGGAGTTTTTTTTTATAAGTAAAAGAATTTTTTTTATTTACATTTTTTAATGAAATAAGTATTTTTGAATACAAATTTTAACACAGGATTTTCCCTATAATTTTTTTGTTTCCATTTCTACAAAATTACATTCTTTATAAATTTTAATCTAAATTTTATAATAATAATTGAAAAATTTTGCATCTCAATTGTCTTTATTTATATAAAAGATACTAATTAAAAAACACGCATGAGGGATTCAATTTAATTGAATGGAAAATAATGAAATCGGAGAAATTGTAATGTTGTAAATTCTGCCTTACTTACTAGGATTTTAAGTAAGTCTTACCTTAAATAATTATTAAGCTGTTATATGTTAATTCGTAAAGTTTGTACTTCAAATAAAATATTTTAAATATCAATAATTTTTTTAAAAAAGTAATAAATACAATAAAATACAGTGAAATTATTTTGTAACATAAAATATTATTGCACATTTTAATAATTATTGCAATTAAGTTAGCTCAAAAAACTTCGTTTTTACGCAAAGAATATTTTTTAGTTGCAAAATCAGTATCGATTTTTAAAAATCGTTTCCTTATTTAACGAAGTCTATTGTTCAAACATGTTTAAATACAAATGTGAAATAGAAGAGTATTGCTTGTTTTGAACATTTTAATATTTTAAAAGAGGTTTTTACGTAAAGTATTTTAAGTTTAAACATTGTTAAGTTAAAAAACTGAGATTTTGAGTATTACATCGCAACATTTATTTTTCAAAAAAAAAAAAAAAAAAAAAAAAAAAAACTTTTTTTCTGAATTTAAAAATTTAAAATAGAATAAAAAGAATATTGCCCAGTTAAACTGATGGCATTGAGCTCCCAGGCTACGCATACTAATTGTACATTACAGCCTTATATTTTCAAGGGTTAATTCCGTTCGAGAAAAAAAAAATAAGAAGGGGAAACAGCTCTCCCCTTTCCCCTTTTTTATACTTAATCATTGAACCTCCAAAACTATCACGGACATGCTTTATCATATAAAAAATCTATATCCAAAATTCAGAGCAAATCGGAAAATTCTTAATAAAAACCCATTTATATAATTTAAGGGAAGTTATCCCCCTCTCTTTTATACTTAACCATTAAACTTCCAAAACTATTCAGAGATTTGAACGGAATCTGACAATTCTGCTTGAAAAACCAATTTATATAAATTAAGGGGAGGAGCATTAGAACCCCCTTTCCCCCTGTTTATACTTATTCAATGAACACCTAATAACAGTCACGGAATCGCCTCATCAGAATGATCCTATATCTAAATTTTGAACGAAAACTGTTAATTCTGCATGAAAATCCCGTTTATATCAATTAAGGGGAGGGGCATGAGCCCCCTGTTCCCCCTGTTTATACTTATTCAATGAACACCTAATAACAGTCACGGAATCGCCTCATCAGAATGAACCTATATCTAAATTTTGAACGAAAACTGTTAATTCTGCATGAAAATCCCGTTTATATCAATTAAGGGGAGGGGCATGAGCCCCCCGTTCCCCCTCTTATACATATTGAATGAACTCCAAAAACTAATCAGGGAAGCGCCTTATCAGGATATAACTATATACAAAATTTCAAGTGGATCGGATATTTTTATCATGAGTTATCGCGTTACGCACGAACGAACATACATACAGAACGGGCGGGCACATAAGCTCTCAGGCTATGATAGCCTGTGAGCTAATAACTGATATTTTGAAGCACAAACTTTTGTAAAAATAATTTATTATTTCTGAAATACATTCTCAAAAACATATACGATGATCTAAATTCATAACGGCATAGAAAAAGGCGGAAATATTTGATTCTTTGCATCAAACAAAATTTGTAAATGCGTCTATTTCTATTTTACCTGATTTATTCGAAGTGGTTTAGCAATTCCGTTCATGTACAATTCCAATCGAATGTCATAAACACGAGCAGGAAATTTATGTCGGTCACGTGTTCTTCTAAAAGTGGTGATAGATCTAAAATAAAAAATGCTTTTAAGCAAGGACAATTTTTTCACAGCAAGAATACGCAGACGCTTCCAATTAATTTGCTATCAAACTATAATTTAAACAAGATATTTAATCAAAAGCATATTTAGAGGAAGATGAACTAATGTCGATTTGATAATGGGACATCTACAATGATTAATTTGATACAGAAAATTAATGCGCCAATTTTTTGCCAAAAAATGGCAGCGTTTTTGTTACATAAAATATAGATAACATTTTCATTAGATAACCTTGATTATTATTGAGCAATATCTGTGAAAACGAAGATGCGTTTCAAAATTACGATGATTAACCATCAAGAAATATTGATTTGAGTATTTTTTGTGTTTAAAATTTTGGTATAAATATTGGAAAGGGTGTTTGGAGAAATCACTTGAGTTTGTAGCCTAATCATTTGTACTTTACAAAGAGCTTTATATATTGGAATGAAAAATCAAGTCGCCATGAGATTCGTAAGTCCTTTTTGTTGTAAATATGAATTACTATCCGATGGTGATAATGTGCATTAGTACTTAAGATTTATAAGGGAATAATGCTGTGCCTCTTTTTTATTTTACACATCCTGATTAAACCTTCTTGGCGAGCGTAATTTAGAGAATTTTCAATCTTTTATCGCTGATTTTTCAATATAAACAATATTCAATATTCAATATTTTTGCTTAATGTAATCGGAAAAAGTCTCTTATTAACCGCTTCCTTGAATTGCGCGTACTCGTACGAGCACGAAGAATTTACACCTTTTTAACACCATTTTTTTTTTTAAATAGAATATAATTTAATTGCAGGAATTTTTAGATTAAGTATTATGAATTTTTAAAGAAATCCGGAATCATACTCACAAAATCGAAAAAGTGCAAATTAGCCCTGTTAGAGGTCGTCCTCAGCTTATTCCGTGAAATAAAAAGTATTCTAAAATTTTATAATTCAAGTGATATATTTAAAAATATCTCTCCCCTAAAATTAACACTAACGTCACATTTCTTTACGTGACAAGTGTAAGCTTTAAATCAATCAGTAGCGTATTGCTTACAATCACCAATGTGATAACAAGATAAAATAAACTATTATGAAAAGAAGCTACTGCTTTACGGTAATCGTTTTTTTGGGGAAAATCTATTGCGGATTCATTTCTTATGTTATTCATATAAATCAGGAAAAAAAATACGCTACTAATACTTGAAATAATATACTATATGCATAGCAGACAACTTTTACGTATTTTTGCTAAAATTTTACAAAAATATTCCGTTTGTTTAGTAATTAGATTTCGACGATTAAATAAGATAATATTTACTATAATATTTTTGTGGTAGGAAAAATGCATAAAAGTTGGCAGCTATGATATATGTAATAAATAGAAGATGTATCTGCTTCATAATTACGGAAAATTCTTAATTAATTGCAATTATGTTCATCTGTTGAAAAAGCGCTGTTATATCTACTGTATACAATGTAAATTGCAATATGTAAGTAAAACAGAATGCAAGAAGCTAAAAAGATAATGTATTGTATTTGAATGTTTAGCTTGAAAGTAATTTAAAAGTTAAAAATCTAGGTAAAAAGTTATAAAATCTAACTAACTTTGTTGGTTCAGGTTTAATAATTTAGAACATAAATGAAAAGTGTTTATGAATTTGCTTTCTATCGCCGTATGTCTGTCTTTTTGGTTATACATTAATTGAAGTAAATATACTCGTCTTATGAAGTTAACATATGTTATTGAGATTTGCCATGGTATGTTTGGTAAGGAAAATAGAGTATGCAGCATTTATATTTAATTTATAGGACAACTCAAAAGAATTCTATCGTATTATGTTCTATGAGGAAGTATTTTTCTTTTTTTGTATAATTTGCTGTGTATTTTAATGATTCCACACAATTTCGAACGTATTGATACTGATGATAAACCAAATGAAAATCATTGAATCATGCTTATTATAAAATATGGTTTGCATAACATTTGTCATTAATTTACAGGGACACACAAAAGTTCTTTTACACAATATTTTCTAAGAGCATGAATTTCTGAAAATATGTTTTCTGTTGTGAAATACATTTTGTAAATGTATTTTTTTTTCCCCATTTAGTGTGAATAATTTTTTTTAATCATATGGCGCTATGCAAAAGAATTTGAGCACATTTCTCCTTATTAACTTTAATTGCTAAAGGGAGAATTTTCAACTAAAATTTGTGTTTCTTGACTAAGTTTTAGCATATTATATGTTATATTTACAAATCTATAGACCATCTATTGTTGAACAAAAGAGTTTTGATATTTATTCGGATATTTTGGATATAGATGATAATCGCCTAAATTGGATTTTTAAATCTACTGTGCAATTTCCAAATTGTTTACTTAGAGACAATTTTTCAAATTATTATACTATGACTTTTGTTATGGTTTTCTGGTTGTGTTGGAAAATGTTCCCTAATTTACTTTTGACGTGTGGTCTTTCTTTCTTATTAAATACCTTTAATAAATATGTGCAATTTTAAGATTAATATACGGACGAAATATAAGCGTTTAAGAATAATTAATTTATCCTATATTTTGTGACTTAAACATTAAATTTAATCCTCTTAAACGGTGTTTATTTGGAATGTACATTATTTTATATATGCAAAGGTTCCAAGTTTCCTACGAATATTTTAAATCTGAAAATGCTCTTTTATTTAATTCGAACTTTCAGCGATTTAAAAGAACAACATTTTCACTAAAATAATAAAGATGTGCAAAAAATTTCAAACTCAACAACTCTGAATATGGCTTTTGAGTCAAAACAGATCCGAACATCTTAGCAGTGTTAATTTCTTATGAGTGAGAAATAGAATACAATTGCCATCGAATTATTTCAAATCGTTACATACAAAAATTCTATTAAGAAGCAAATATAATTACCTTTTTAAGGTTCATCATGATCGTGATATTATGTTATTCTTAAAAATACTGTAAATTTACAGATTTTATTGGTACAGTTAGCTAAATTAGTATTTTAATTTACTCTGCAAAAAAAGCTAGGTTATTCTACATGCCTGTTACAGGAACAGGGAATCAGATATCGAAAATGAGATATAAGGCAGATAAATTCGATTTTGTCAATAGAAAGCAGTTCATATTTAGCGTGCTTATAAATAGAAATTTTAGTTTTTATTTTTAATGAGCAATTTACTAACAATAATTTTTTCTACTGAACTTTAAAAAAGGAGAAAAAAGTATCGAATAAACAAGGGGCGATTTATATACTTCAGTTTCCAATTACATGAGAAACGCTAAATGCTTTTGTCTCATAATACAATGCACATGGTCATTTTACAGGTAAAATTTTTATAAATTATAAAAGTAAAATTTATGAAATAACCAAAAAATTAGGATATGAATGCATAAAATTTATAAAAAATATTTACTGTACATGTCAGTCTAAAAGCGTCACATTTTAGAAAATAAAGATAATTTATTCAAAAAATGTTTTCTAAAATTCCAATATTTATGAATTCTAAAATTTTCACGCATACGATGAGCCTCTACGAAACATCGAAATTAGTATTCGGAGATGAAACCCTTTGAAACCTTTAACCTTCCTACCATAAATGGGTTTATACCCACAACAATAATTTGTTTTTTACGATTCGAACCAGAACTTTTTTCATGAAGAAAGTTAAATAACACACTTATAAAAACTAGTCAATTAAATATATTAAAATGTTTTAAATAACAGTTCTGGTGAGAAATGTTTTTATCAAGATTGAGTAGAATCTGAACAGGGTAGGAAGGTTAAATAACAGTGTGTAAAAAATGCATTAATTTTTTTTCTCACTTATAAAAAAACGATTTAGCTATTAAAAGTCAGAAATTGTGCGTCAAACGAGGCAAATGATGTACGTTCGTAGTCTAACTAGTTTAATAGATATTCATATCTTAGTGCAGTAACTGTTATATTTTTATGCAGAAATGAATATAAAATTTACGATTATATAGTTTAAATGGTTTATGCAGAAATAAGAGAATTCAATCTCAAATAGGATATCATCACTAACGCATTCTAGAATTATTACCCTTCATGAGATATCTTTGAATTAATTTCGTCTGATGGGATTTAGTAAAATGAAGAGAACTTTTATTAATATCTTTTCACGTTTTGATTCGATCTTCATAAAATTTCAAATAACTTGACAAAATTCTGCATCGATTATATACATCAAATTTCCAGCCATTGAGTTGGGTAGTTTTTTACGCTGTTATAGGGGATTAGACGGACAAACGAATAGAACAGGCGACTATACGTGTATGTATGATTACAAAGGCACCTAAAAAATAATTTATTGCAACGGTTAACCCTTTAATGATCAAAGCATTTTCATTGCTAAGATGCCGAAATAAATGAATGACACCGGTAATTAACAACAAATATATTTCTAAAATAGAAAACGTGATTTTTCACATACATAATAAAAGGAATATTTTTAGATAAAAATACCGGTGTCAGTGTTGCATATTGGAATTAAAATTTTGTGATTTCGTGGCGAAAACAATGAACGTTAAAGGGTTAAAAGTGATCTGACCTCTCAAATATATAATTCTGAATATTGAATTAAATAACAGGTAATGTTATGGTTTAGTTTTTAACATGAAAATCTCATATTGTGAAAATTTCCTGAAGTCATTGTACAACAGTTAATTAATAACATATTAATTAATTGCATTTTTTAAAAATATTTAGCTCCTTGCACCAATTGTCCTCGCCACTGTCTCCATGGCTGCATCTGTCGGTGTGAATCTATACAATGGTGGCTACAACTATAATTTTGCCACACAAGATGCAGGAGCTCATACTAAATCCGAAACTGGAAGTAACGGCGTTGTCTCAGGAAGTTACAGTTACATCGATCCTAACGGGGATTTACGAAGCGTCTATTATAACGCAGGTCCTAATGGCTTCCAACCTACAGGCGATATTGGAGTTGATAGCAAAACTGCTGCTCTTGCACCAAAAGCACCTCCGGCACCTGCCCCTGCACCATACGTACCTGTTGCACCACCCGTAATGAATCTTATTCCAGTTCCCTCTCCATATTTATTTATCTTGAATGCGGCTGCTGGTACTGCTCAATATGCTGCTAATTGGTAGAAAATAAATATGTCTGTATTACATCGAGGCATGGCATTCGGAAAAAAAAGGCCAGTGAAATTCAAATAACAATAAATAAACGTCTTGTGTATGTTGTGGTATATATTGTACAGCTTTAACCCTTTCCGCCACACTATGCCCGGTCTGGGATACCTAATTTTAATTCCAAACTTGCAAACGACACCAGTAATATTTTAGTAAAATTTTGATTTTACAATGACAGCTTAAATTAAGGAATTCAAAATATTTAAAAAATTCGTTTGTGAATTCCGGTGTCACTTGATAATTTCTAATTTTAGAACAGATTTTGCCCGTGTCGGAAAGGGTTAAGAAGACAAATATGGTGTAGGTTTTTAAATTTTTCTTTTAAATGCAATTTATTTAATGCTTATATGTATATATGTGTAAATTGCAATTTTAATTGGAAATAAATAAGTAGTGATACAATGCAAACATTTTAATTTTCTTTATAATACACATTCATTTTGAAAAATCGATTCTCTGCAGGCAGTGTGAAATCAGATTACTTTTCAGCTTATTTTCTTTCCTTAAAAATTAATTGCTTGTCAATAAAAACATTTTCTTGAAAATTATAACGTTTGTGTTAACTATATTTTTTTAATGTAATATTACAGTTTTTAATTCTTTGCAATATATAATTAATATATTATATACATTTATATACATTATATACATTATATACATTATATACATATATTATATACATTATATACATTATATACATTATATACATATATTATATACATTATATACATTATATACATTATATACATATATTATATACATTATATAATTCTTATAATAATAATAATAATAATAATAATAATAATAATAATAATAATAATAATAATAATAATGTATTTATGCCTTTGCATTTTTGTGAACATTTCTCAAATAATTAATCTTTTAATTGAAATGAATTTTGTGCCATCTTAGGAAGACCTCATGAAATTGATAGTTTTATTTTTTATTTTTTCGGCATGTTACTAGAACTGTATCTTTTCTTTGCAGATTTTGTTAATAGTAAACTAAATGATATACCTTATTAGCGTGTATTAAAAAATTACTACCCAAGAAAATATGTTAATTACTGTTAGTAAACGAGCATTTTAGAACAACAAGATTGGGAAGCATTAATGTATCACACATGATAAATTTATAAATTTTAGGAAACATATTTTACTACTGTGACTTCATCCAGTGAACAACTGACCTTTCGCTAAGTAATAGGCATCGTAATTCTCTGCGTATAACATACAATTCATATCAAGATTCGTATTTAAGATTCCATTAAATATTCTCATAGAACTTATAAGTTAAATGCAACTATAAATTCGTAATTACATAAATTACATTTTATGTTTTGTGTAATTAACATACATTTTATTCGTCGATAGTTTTACAAAATATTTTGAAGTTGAAGGAATCTTATAGAAAAATCTAACTTTAGTGTCCAACTTTAAATCTAATTTTAAGTCTGACTTTAAATTTTACTTTATTGAGCAAGATGTTTAAAAAAGTTTTTAAAGCTACGATGTATGTTTATACTCAAAATGTCTTTTTGAAATAGAAAACTTTTGTGATGCACTCTTGTTTTAACCTTCCTATCCTGAATGGGTCTAATCGACCAATAACTATAATTTGTTTTATACGATTCGAACCAGAACTTTTTTCATAAATAAAGTTAACTAACAGATTCAGAGAAGTGATTCAATTAAATATATTAATTTTTTAAAAAAAAACAATTATGATGTGAAATGTTTTTATCAAGATTGAGTAAAATTTAAACAGGGTAGGAAGGTTAAAGACAATCGCTATATTCTGTTACATATGTAATGATCTTACGTATTTCGTTAAAAGCACCTTTCGTATTGTAGTAAAAAAACTATGTTTGATAAATTTTTATTTTGCAAGTCTTACAATAACATGTAGGCTTTTTCGAATGAGAAATTTAATTTATACTTATTTTTTCCTAATAAATATTTCCTACTCCCACAATACTTTTTGGAAACAACCATATAATTATTTGGTAATCACTAAAACGTATTCCAAAGACACTAAAACTAATCAACAAAGAATTTTTATAAACTTATTTTTAGTGTAGGAATTAATATTAAATATTTCTGGAAATCATTTGTTTTAAAAGCAATCAATAAAATCGCCTGAAAATAAAATAATAATTAACAGAATAGTTGGTCTAAACGGAAAATGGGACGTTCACGATCAGTGTGATCAATACTGTCTCTAATCTTTTAGAAATTAAAATTGTGTAGTTTGCTTTTTGTATGACATGAGGTCCTTCACATATGATTTGATATTATTTCAAGTTCGTTGTTTTTCTGTTTTTTCCTCTTTGAGTGTTTTTTAGATTTATTCCAAAATAAAGTACTATAGAAATTTTATTAAACTAACCATTACGTAACACTAAGCATCATTATTATTTAGTAAAAGGTACCATAATGAATTTTAACTGTGACTGTATCAAACGAATGCATCGAAAGTTGGAATGAGACTTTGACATCTAGAATTTTGTATTATAAAACTAGTCTTACCAGAATAAAAGTAGGAAATTTTTATTATAATAACAGTCAGCATAGCTGCCAACTTTTTTGCATTTTTCCTACCACAAAAATTTTATAATAAATATTGTCTTATTTAATTGTCGAAATCTTAAGGTTAAACAAATAGAAAATCTCTGTACAATTTTAGTGGTAGCAAAAATGCCTAAAAGTTGGCAGGTATGACAGTCAGGCAAAAAATATAAATTTAGTAGATTCTAAGATGAATGTAAATACCTTTATAATATTTAACTAGTTTTTAGTTTATCAGTGCTCGCGTTAAATATTTTTAGAACATTGCACTGGAAAATACGCTAAAATCCGTGATAAATAAATATAAGTAAAAACAAAAATAAGCCGTGAAGACTATTACTACAATATACTATTTAAAAAAATACGTTACATTCGTAAATTATTTTGCATAATTGTAAAACTCAAATTAATCTCAAAACAGTTGATTTTCCTTTTCCATTTTCATAAAATGAGTCAACAATTACATATTCCACCGGCTGACTGTTTTATAAAATTAGTGTCTTGCTATATCATAAATTCATAGATTGAACGTTGAAACGAGTTCAATTACAATGATTGATCATTAAGCGATTCTCGCAAACGTTGTGGTTAGAAGTTCAAATAAATTGATTGATGATTTTGGAATGATAATAAAGGTAATAAAACTGCCACTAATCTATTTATTAAATCGTAAGTGGAAATTTAACAAGGAAACAATCATAATTTTAACAAACTTTGAGGCCAATTTCCTCTGAATTTGAGATAAATCACACTGTGTCTCAGCGTGATAAAGGACATGAATATAAAATATGGACAACAGCAGTCAAGTTATGATTTTTATCGCCTTTTCTTTATACCATTTGTGCTTGAGTTCTTTTTTTAAATTTTTTGATAAAATTACTTTAAAAAACTGTAAAATAAATTCTAAAAATGATAAAAAAAAAATTACGCAAAAAACTTTTATATGTATTTGATAAAATTCAAACATTCTAAATTTGAGAATATGCATAATATTTATAATAATATAATATGCATAATTATATGTTTCGTCTAAATTTATAAAAAATAAGCTTATTTCGCATATTATATACTATAATGAGTATTTTTACGAACTACTTAAAAATATATTTATTTCTTTACTGATACTAATAACATTATAAGTACTACTATAATATACAATAAAAAAATCGCATTTAGGGCTCAAAAATTTTTTTCATAATTATCTTGAAAAGCACTTTATATAAATAACTATCCCCTAGGCCAATAAAAATGACTAATAAAAATACGTATCCATTTGTGCTTGTGATTCTATATGTTGTACGTTAAAAAAGGCCGTGGAAAATAATGAAAATAATAATAAAAGGAAAAAATTGTGAATTTTTTCTAGTTCTGCTTTCGTTAATGGGGAAAAAACTATATTAACCTATTTATGACTAGTGTCTCATTTTTGAGACTTCCAACTTTCAATATTTTTTATAATTTTCGACTTATTTATACTATGAAATATGTATATAATAATTAACTATACATGTCTTCATCTGTTTACGAAAAATGATATTCTAAAATGGATATTAAATGGATTTACATTTCACAATTTAAAAAGAAAAAAAATACTAATTTCAAAAAAGGTTACACGTTAAGATTATGACTTATTTATTCGATTTTTATGACTTATGTTATTATTTTATTTATTTGACATATTTACATTACTTATTTATTATCCTTGTTAAAAAATAAAAAAAACTTACAAAAGGAGAAATCTATTAAATTTGAAAAAAGCTTTCATTTAAACAAATAAACCTTTAGGGAGCATCGATATATTCCGCAAAGACAAGCATAGTTTAACCCTTTGCGGCGCAGGACTAATTCATTGCTTAAGAGTTGAAATTAATGACTGACACCGGAATTCGAAAGCAACTTTATTTGTAAATAAGAAAACTCCATATTCCATGCACTCAATAAACCTCAATTTTTTTAAACAAAATTCCGGTGCCAATGTGCCGTTTGGGAATTAAAATTAAGTAGTATATCTATGAAACCACCGCGCCTCAAGGGGTTAAAACCTGAGCCGGGCATTTTTCATCCAGTTGGAAACAAATGATAAGAATTAATTAACAATTTGATTAATTGTATTCAAGACAAAATTTAAATTAATTGGTAATACAAACAAGAGCATATAATGTATACTGAAAGCGAACACTTCTTTCATGAAACTATCAGCATTAAGACAAAGTTAAAAAAATATATTTTCAGGGTTTTCATATCATTTGGGATGATGAACAGATATATTAGTTAACTGATAGATTAGATAACCTGTAATAACGGATCTATCGAGAAATTCTGATTTAAACAAAACATTTTATAGTATCGATACAAAAAATACGATACAATTAGGAAACTCCTTGAAATTTCATTTGTTGTATCACTATTTTTTATAACTTATCTAAACACTTTCCTATATTTAATTTTAAATATACGCACGTTTTTGTTGTTCAGACTACAATTACAGTAGTCATATTATATGGGGGAAATTATATTGTTCTTACCACTATTTTGAAAATGAGATCTTTGAGACACCTTTCAAAAACACATGTTGAATAAAATCATCATCAAGATTGCTTATTAACGGTTGTGGTGGGAAAAATATAATGCGACCCTTGCAGTTGCGCATTTTTTGTCTTAAGTCATCCTAACTTTGATAAATACAGCTACAACTAGGCAAGGTGTAGAGTTGCCGTAAATCAGAATCCTAAAAAATACCTTAACTGTTCAGAAGTTTTATCAGTAGCATATTTCGTACAAAAGGTTTTTGACACAAAGATTTTTGCTTGATTGTGTTTTATCCTGTTTTCTATTTACATTAAACTAATAGTTTATTATTCAGCTATATTTAACACCTTTGCGACGAAAGCCTTTTACGAAATTTCAGCGGTTTTTATATAGAGAAATTTGTGCCTTATTAAATCTAGAAAATGCTCCGATTAAATAAGGTACATTTTACAGTACTTAATTAAGTTTGAGTTTTGTTTTTAACACTTACAGACCCAAAGAATTTCCATTGCTAAAATATCGAAATTAATGAATGGCACCGGAATTTATTAACAAATATATTTCAAAATATGTAAAAACTAAACTTAATATCTTTTGAATAAAATTGTGATTACATTGTGACGCTTGGGTATTAAAATTAAGTGCTTTCACAAACATACCACAGGCCCTCAAATATGTAATGGAATTTCGTCCAGAAAATGTTTCAATTAATTTTCAATTATGACAGTTCCGTAATGTTTTACTTACCCATCATACGTGGTATAGGGGTAAGTCTTGCAATCGTTTTGAAAATCGAAAAATTTTTTTTGACGGATTTACACGTTTTAGATAGTAGAGATTCCGAAAAACATATTTTTATAAAAATAAATTTGCCGTCCGCCTGTCTGTCTGTCTGTCTGTCTGTCAGTCTGTCTGTCTGTAAACGCTCTATCTCCCGAACAAATTGAGATAGAGACTTGAAATTTTGTATGTAGTTAGTATGTAAGAATGGGACGAACCCTATTTAATATCAGCAACCTCGATTATCCGGAACTATTTTTTTCGGACTCTCGAAAAATTCGTTCTGATGAAAGGTACATAAAAATTTTCGAATGTTTTTGTTCTAAGGCATGGACGTAAAAGGCAATAAAATAACACACATTTTGCATATAGAAAGAAGTCGATCGGATTATTAGTTGCCGAGATATTTCTAATCTTGTTTTCCACATTCTTCGATTTTTCATGACCCTGTATTTCATTCAAATTTCAATTCAGAAGTATATTTTAATTGGAAATGAGACGCTTAATCCGACGCAGTTAATTGTTAGTTAATAGAATTATTATTTTTGGAGTTATAAGGATGTTTCTTTTACGCAGTTCGGTACTACTTGAGTAGTTTGGCGTTTCATATAATTTGTCGAAATTGGTACATCAGCAGTTCTTTAATATAGCATTACTATGTACATTAACAATATTTAAATTTTGTTTATGAATTGCAATGCATTGTATAAATAGTTTCACTTGTTTTATTTTCATATACATATCCATGATGGGTAAGTATTACGGTGGCCCCCAACGACTAGTTTTTGCTATTCAATTCAGCGCGGATGTTAACAGATTTATTCCATTGAAAAAAAATAAAAAGAATGTAGAATCTACATTCCACCATGTTTACTATTCAATAATTATATGTTACCCAACCTTGAAATAGCATAAAACGTAAAAATTCTGATGCTTGCAGAAATTTGTTATTCAAATTACATGATTTTCAATATGAACCGTTATTTTGTTATTAGTCTTGCATATACAGTGAAGATAATTAACCCATCAAATGATTAATTTATAAGAAAATAAAATTGAAATAGATTACAACGCTTCTGCTTATTAAAACATTTCTGTTTGATTTTTTAATCTTAAATAATTTAACAGCTTCGAGAGAAATTATACAGTTACTTTTTTCTCTCAATTTTTAGAATCCAAAAGAGTTTTCTTTCTAATTTGCTTGAAAGGGTCAAGATTTTTTTTTGTGAAGTATCATAACCTAAATCTTTAATCATTACAGTTAATTAAAATGAATCAGTAATTTGCTTATTAGCAAATGACACGCATTATGGTAAAATTTGTCATTGTGCTATAATTAAGGGTAATATATTATGCAATTAAACCAGACAAATTAATTCTAAAAGGATTAAATGGATGGAATGTAACTAATTTAAATTCAATTCAATTATTAATTACAATTTATACAAATGCATTTTTTCAGTATTCAAGAATTTGCACATAACTGTATTCGAAACTTTTCAGCAATAAAAAAATTATTTTGTCAAGGAAAAGACTTGGAAAATTTTTCTTTCTGTTTTCGCACTCAATTACTGCAAGAGCATTATTTCCTTCAGTACTTTCAATTTTTCTATCTATTGCATATTTTGTCAGGGTTTGAACACTTTTTTTTTTTTTTTGGCTAAAGATATTTAAGAAAATTCTAATTACTAAAAAATGTAACATAATGGCGGTCTGATCAATGTAAAATGTTATGATTAATTAAAAAACATTGGTAATTTATTTGATATCAAGGAGGGTCATATTGTAAGAGATCGGGTTTTTAAGGTATAAATAAAGAACAGAATCCCTGAGTGAATCATAGCGAATCTTATAACTAATCTATTACTTTATCTGTGAGAGAAAAAAAAAGTTTGTGAGTATATAATCTGTAATTTTCTATTTTTTTACTCGTTTTGCCTTTGTTAACTTAAAAACTTAAAAATAAATAAATAAATAAATAAATAGAGGCATTTGTTTGACAGTTATGCCAAAGATTTATTTTCTGATACAAATTTCGAAACAAAATTTCCAAAATTCTTTGTTTTATGTGAAAGTGTTTAAATGAAACTTGCCGCATTATTTTATTGCCGCTGGATTCAAATTATTAAAATTATCATTATTGCCGCATGATTCAAATATGAAACATTAAATAAAAACTTATTTTTCCATTGAAGAAAGGAAGCGATTTAAATAATAATCTGAATAAAGATATATTAATAAAAGATAATATTAGCTGTCAAAATGATTAAATATTGTTTAAAATTTTAACACAATTTTAGGGGACTCTGCTCTCTGCTCTCTTTGTGCGCCAACTCCCGCTGCAATACCCATAACTGCCAATATTTTATGCTTTTTTATAAGACAAAAATTTCATAATAAGTGTTACCTTTTTAAATTCCCCTAACATGCCGATGAAAAAACATAAAAGTTTATCAGTTTAAAAGTTTATTTTTGTTCAACATGGGAGTCACATTTTAAGATAAAATAAATGCTAGTTTAGAAGAAAAAAATATTCTTCTTTAATAGGGTTTTATTTTTTATAATTAAAAGATTTCTGATAAATATTACGCCATTTTTTCGTGCAATAAACTCTTACCAATACAACATTCAAGGTCCATGTATCCCGTAAAAAATGTTTTACTGTGACGTATATGATATCTTATTCGCATAGTTCAAAAAGTCTAACAGTAACATTTAACATTTAACATTTCTAAATTTAAGGTATTTAAAAGGTAATTTTATTGAAATATTAATTTGTTTTAAATTTTAATGTAATTTTTTTTATTAGAGTTAGCATTTTGTTTTTTGCTGTGAATTAAAAAGAGAACAGAGCAAATAATTTCTCGCTCAAAAAGAAAAAAAAAAAAGAGGGATATTTTATTTTATTTACATTTATTTGGGCAATTATTATTTTATATGTTCGTTTCAGGTATCCGAATAGTTTAAAAGGTCTCATAATAACTCTTACAATTTCTAAATGCAAACTATTAAAATGTAACATTATTAAAATAATTTAATAGCATTTAATTTTTTTTTTACTGCTGTAGATAAGATACAGAAAAAAGGGTAAATGATGTCATTTTCGCATTATTTTCATTATTTTCTCTTAAAAATAGAAAATAAAACCAGAAAAAAAATTTATCCTCATTCCATTTACTTCATCGATTATTATTTGCTATACTCGTTTCAAATATCGTGATTATTGATTTTATAAATATGTTTTTTTAGGATTTTTTAAAATGCCAAAATGATATTAATATATAATAGTCCTTATTAACTTATTTTAACTCTTTCTTAAGCGTTTACATAATGACTTCATTCGTTATATAATTTCGTTTAATTGAGTTTTTTGTGACAAATTCGTATCAATAAATAATAGTCCTTATTAATTTGTTTTTTGCTTTTCTTAAGTTTTTGCAAAATTGATATCATTTGGACGAAATTATTCAAAATAATTCCCGTTCATAAACTAAAATGAATGCTTAGAACACTGTATTTTTCTCTCTAAATCA
Organism: Maratus speculifer; assembly: GCA_964019185.1. Lineage (NCBI taxonomy): Eukaryota > Metazoa > Arthropoda > Arachnida > Araneae > Salticidae > Maratus > Maratus speculifer. The sequence continues at coordinate 348,185,989 of OZ025295.1, forward strand.
TTTCAGCTTTAAGCGAATTTACTAGTGAAAAAACGGAAAAAATTATAATGGAATTATTATTACTACTTTTAAATCAATGGAATTTTTGTAAAAGTTCAAGATAGCAAACGATTTTTTCCTTTTTACAATAATTTAATTCCCTATGATCGAATATATGAAAATAAATTTTTATTTTTCTAATTTTCTTTGAAAACATAATTTGATCAGAATATTATTTTTATTATTTGTTCGAATAAAAAATCATTTACACTTGAAATTGACGAAAAAAAATCAGATAAAAAATCTAACAATTTACTTTTTCCACAAAAAGGGAGCAATAAAGTTGCCAACATTAGGTAAATGTCACTAAAATTAGAAAAAAATTAATATCTCGAAAACTAATTTATTTCTTTAAATTCTAACACCACTTTTAAAATCTGTGGATCAATATGGGTTTTTGATGTTAATTTCATCGCTAAATTTAGGTATATAGGTATTATGTATTATGTACATTAAATTTATATATATAGTTTAGATATGTTTAAATAAAATTTTAAATACTATTTCCTATTTAACTTAATAAAAGAAACTTTGTCAAATGCTTATTTGCATAATCCATATGATTTTTTTCTATTTGCACAAATATGATTTTCAGACATTTAATAGTAGTATTGTGATGAATTTTTATAAATGTAGGTTGTACTTATTCACGAAATAACCTTCATAACAAAATGAATAGATTAAGAAATAACTATTTTTGAATTTAATAATAATAAGACATCAATAAATATACATTGATCAAAGTTATTAAACATTTAAAATAAACTTTTTGAATAGTAATTGGTTATGTTCTATTTGTATATATATATAAATTACAATAATAATTTTATAACATATTTATAACATTATCATCCTAACAGCGTTAAAAATAAAATGTAATTACAATGGATATCAATAACCGCACGATTTCACATTTTTCGATAAATAGAATTTTTTAACAAGCTAAAAATTGAACTGTAAAAGAAAATTCTGAACTGCGTTGGAAACTAATTACAGCGATGAGAGCACTCTGAACAAAATGACCGATTACTATCACTAAATTTTATTAAAATTTCTGGCATTATTTAATGACAGAATTTCTGAGAAGTTATAAATCAAAGTATACTTTAAAATTTATTGGTAGTAATCGGTCATTTGGGCCGAAACACTCTCATGCCTGTAATTAGAACATCATCCCTCAGAAGTTAACCCCTTGGGGACAAGCGACACGTATACGTGCCACAAAAAAGGCTTAAGAAACCTTATTTATCCCCACCAGTAAATTTTTTCTGAAAATTTTGCCATTTTTAAGCAGAACATTTCTAGATTTAATAAGTCACAAATTTCTGTTTTCAAAAACCGGTGACAAATAATTAAAACTTTTGTAAAAGACTCCCGTCGCGAAGAGTTTAAAAGTTAGAGTAAATCTTATCAATCAAACATTTTATTTGCGAAAATAAAACTTGCTTTCTGCTTCTTATTTATTTTATTATTATTTTTATTTAATTAAGAAATCTCTTTGTTATTTAATTAGGTTATTCCGCACTTTGCCGAATTCCATTGCCAAGATTGCTCAATATCACTTTGGTTGTAAAACACCATAGATGGGTAGAGACAAGAAAAATCTTGTGGGAAGTGTAATTAAAAGCTATATGGACATTGACGTTCCTGGATGCTGCCATGCTGCTCAGTACACAGCTGAACTTCCAAAAGAATTCCTATCCTCTGGAGATACTGGGACGTATGAAAGAACTGCTGCTATTGCTTCTACTACGATTGTACCTCCATCAAATAGGTTTCCAATTTCTACTGGCCCTATTGGTCTTGGAGCTTCAGGAGTGCGACAAGTAGATCTCAGCAATAATTCTTTTAAGTTTCGTTGTGATGGTTAGAACGTTTAGTGATTTTATAAATTATAGTTATCAGATCAATTTGAATAAAATTGTCATTACGTAATATGTATCTATTAAAGTCGATTTATTTTAGAATAAGGAATCAGCAACTATTGATGCTTGCGTGTTTGCTTATGTGCACTAGATTCCTTTGCAGGTACTGCTTCTTTCACAATGACAATATACACTGAAAAACTACTCAAGAGATGTTTTGTATCTGTTGCACACAGCTTCATAAGCACATAAACACAGCTGCAAACATCTACTTAGTTTGGCCTGAAAAGCTTTCATAATAAACTTTTATAAAAAATTTCTATGAAATTTTTCCGGGCCAAAGGAATTGAAAAAGGTGGCAATAATTATGCATAAAGTACATATGAATGACTTTTTTTTAAATATTCGCAACGATAAAATATTGCTTAATGGTACTTAATTGCTCGATAATATATTATTCAGGGACTACGGATTCAGATGAAAATTTAACGATATAATGTATCCACTTTCTTTTCCTTCGTGTTATTTAATGACTATTCTTACGGATGTATGGTTGGGGCACTCTATTTTCAAAGTTGGTTGGATTAACATTTGAAGTAACAACGACGTTTATCTCTATGTTTATTCCGCTATAAAGACGGGATGGGGGGGGGCAGGATAATATTTTATTATTATTATCATTATTACATTATTAAAAAACAGGATACTACCCTGTTATCCCGTCGACCGATTTCGCCAAATTATACAAATCGTCAAACTAATAGCCAAATTATACATATTGACGTAATTTTTATTTTAAATAACCAAAAAACAAATAAATTAGTAAAACATTAATAAAAATACAAATAAAAAGTCGAAATAAAAATCACTTTTTGACATTTTAAACAAGTGTATCGTATTTAATGTCATTGAATGTGACATTCACGATCATCCATTATTGGCATTTAACTTATGGCTTAGCGATAATTTTTTGGTCGACGGGATAACCTAGTAGTACCAAAACAGTAAGTAGAATAGAAAATAAATTATGTTCAAAATGTTACTTTTCATTTTTTTCATTTCTTTTCGTTACAACGTTTTTAATTAACTCGAACGCGTGTTTTTTTTCGCACCATTAACTGATAAGTTACAATGAAAAACATAGTATGTAACATTATATTAGTGATTTATTAAAATGTAGAAAGGAAATTCTGGTAATATGATCTAAGAATTCTTTAATTTTCTCTAGAATTGCATTCAGGATGTTAATTAGATGAAGTAATGCTATCAGTTTGATTCATTACATATAATTGTTCTTTTTATATTGCAAAAATTAATTTTAAAGTTAACATCCGAAATTAACATATAGAAGAACATTTATTTTATTGATTATTAGGATTTATATACTAAGTAAAGACGCATTGCATATACCAGATATTTGCGATTATTATTATTATTATTATTCGATTTTACTTCCCTTTCTAAAACTTATAACAAACTAGTTCCATGGGTTTTGTAGTGTAAGTCACATTATCTTATAATTGCTATGCTTGTTTGCCACCGTTATTTTCGAAAAGTCTGCTTGGCCTTATTCAATTAATGAGAATGTGCCGATAAAATAAATCACATTTTTTCGTACTAAAATACTGGTATCCAAAAATCGTAGCCTGTGACTTACACTACAAGTACTCATGGAAATAGCCAACATAGAAATTTCTCACTGAATAGGTTTCAGCAAAAACAGACTAATTATGCGCCATTTCAAAATGTAAAAGTTAATTTTCGATTTATGAAATAATGAATTCATATTATTGGTCTTAATAAAATTATTTGAAATTGAATACAATTCAATCTTCAGTAACACATACAAAGCTCGAGAAAAAATAATCGTGAAAAAAATATTTAATTTTAAATTAAAAGACACTGTTAAATTCCACTATTAACATTCTGCTATCTCTAAATAATTTACAGACTAAAGTGAAACATGTAGTTTAAGGTCTGTAACAATAGACTCTGAGAAAAAAATCTTTTTTTTGCTATTGCATCTTTTGTTACATTTATTGCAGATGTCAAAATGTAAAAGATCATTATAACGCTTTTTCTTTATTTCAAACCTGTATACCTACACCCTCCCGCTCCAACATCTTTTAGAACTGTTTGATGTATATAATTGTTTGTGATTAATTCCTATGTAGCAGCTACTAGTAACAAAGATTTGGTATGCTACAATGTTTACTGACGTCTGGCATCTTTGTGAGACGTATGCAGAACTGAAAAACCATACTGAAAGCCTATGCAGACGGACAACAAGGAGTCAAATAAAATCGAGTATTAAAAAAAATGAACTCCTTTTATCTACATCTATATCGTACCATTCATAGAGTTTTAGAAATAAGAATAACCGATTGTGTTTTAAAAATTGGCGAATAATTATGCACGCTTCAAATTTCAAACGATATATTTTCTCGCTTTATCTACATTAATTTCAATACCCCCCTCCACAAAGAAAAATACAATAACTAAACCAACACTCTACTGGATTGTTTTTAGCTTCGCTTTAAATCTTTTAAAGGCGACAACAAAAGCATGCATTTAAACAACAAAAGCATGCTTTTCAAAATGTATAAATTACTTTTTGAAGTACTTTTATTATAAAAATGCTCAAAAGATACGAAATCTCAACTGCTCAAATAAATTCTCATTAAATTTTAAAAAAGAATAAACCAATTTATCATAATTTATCCGGACATCATTATAACACGTGGTCATAACATGTGGAATCAAAATCAAAACAAAAGCATCTTAAAATCATCTCAAGGTTTTTTGTGATTATAATATTCATAATATTAATTTTTCCTTCCACACGGCGTAATTAGCTTCTGCATCTAAAAAAAAAAGCAAAGCAAAAAAGTAAGTTGAAAGAACCGTTATATTAGCCTAAAGCTTTAACAGTATTCTCTGAAAGACCTTAATTATATCACCCAACTTACACAACCGTTATCAACTTAAGGTCAAACAAGATGGCTTGGAGAACTATTCCTCGTGTCCTCGTAAAGGACCACACCTATAAATGTACTTCCTTAAATGTATTTCTTTTTTTCCCCCTTCAATCGCATAGTTTGTCACCCTTCCAAAGAATTTTGCTTTCCACCTTGCTCTGAATGGCCATGAAAAATTTGTTTTTTCTTAAAATATTTCGTTGATAATTTGCTCGATAACAGGTGGGATGCATCAGATGATCCGGGTATAAATACGGGAGGGAATCCCGAAGAAGATCACAGTCACATCTTCTGTCCTCTTCTACTCCTTTAGTCAACGGAGAAAAAAATCCAAAAGTCATCATGAAATTTGTAAGTTGATTATTTAGCTTATTTATGTCTCATAACATATTTTGTTAACAATTGAAATAAATGAAACAAAATTACGTTTTGGAGATCAAAAAACTTTACTGTGGCTTTTTAAAATCAATTAATATAAAAAGTTAGAAGAAACCTATAAGTTTATTAAATATACTAAAATAAGAAGGATAAAATTAATAATAATAATATATCTATTAAAAATGGTTTTTTTAATTAACAATGTCGTCCTTTACCTCTTTAGAAGTATATAAATATGATATATATAAATATGATATCAATTAAAATCAGTTTTTAAATTAAAAAGTCTAGTAACTTATTAATATATTATATTATAGAGAAAATCTATAAGTTAATTAAATAATTTACTAAAATAAGAAGGATAAAATGAATAATATAAATCTGATATCTATTAAAAAGAGTTTTTAAATTAAAAATGCCATCTTCTATTACTTTAGAAAATGGATAAAATAAGTACTATATATATATATATATATATATATATATATATATACATAACAGTTTTTAAATTAAAAATGTCGTCTTCTACTCTTTCACTCAACGGAGAAAAAATTCAAAAGACATGAGGAAAGTTTTAAGTCAATCCTATTGGTTGTTTATTTTTCATACTATTTTTTATTAATAACTGAAATAAGTAAAACAAAAATATGTTTTAGTGAAAGGAACTAAACTTTACTATGACTTATTTTAATCTTATACTACCAATTAATCTAATAAATCATAGGGAAAAGCTAAAATTTTATGAAAATAATTTACTAAAATAAGAAAGTTAAAATAAGCATTATTAATATAACATCTATCTTAACCTTCCGTCTACCAGACAAAACACCCATTTATCTACGGCAACACCTAATTTTAATTCCAAACTTGCAAACGGCACCAGTAATATTTTAATATAATTTTGCTTTTACAATGAAAGCTTAAATTAAGGAATTCGTAATATCTAGACAAGTCCTTTGTAAATTCCGGTGTCAATCGACAATTTCTCATTTTACCATTGACACCAGAAATATTGCTGTCGGGTCCAATGGACCCGTCTGGTAGACGGAAGGTTAAAACTGATTTGAAATTAAAAATAGCTCATAATCATTTTGGTCTTTGTAAACGATTGTAAAGATAAAAATTTCTTTAAGAAATATATACAGTCAGACTTATTATACTTAAACAGAATCTGGGAAGAACATACTCGTTTTTCTTTGAAGAATTTAACTTTCGAAATTTCTTAAAATTTTTTCGGTACATGAAAAAAATATGTTTAATAAACATATGAATGAGACTACTAAATATCATTATACATATGTGCCAACCTGACATTGATTATCCGTAATACGTGTGTTAATTTAACCCAATGGTTTAATGAGTTACGAACCAGAATTTTTTGAAAGAAATAAAGTTAAGTATATTTCACTAACAGTCCTGAAATTAAATGAATAAAGATTCGTGAAATTTATTTTCTGGTTTGAAACGACGTTAACCTGGATCAAACTAATCCAGGTATTACGGAAGATTAGTTGAAAGTTGGCAGCTATGCATTAACGTATTACAAATATCGTTCATTTAAAAAAAATCCAATTCATTTAAAAACAATATTTAGTTTTTAATTTTTGTAAATCTATTCCATGCGTAATTTTTAAATAAAAGATAAATTACATAAATGTGTTTGAAATTGTGTTTGATATTTTATGTGTATGAAAATATACTGCTTTTTTTCTTTCTTCTTTCACTGCGATACTCACTGAGTCATTTTTAGACTTTAGACATTTGTAATGGAATAAGATTTTGTAACATCTATTGATTTATCCTATATGAAAATGTAATTGTTATTCTTCATTCTATATTTACTATAATACTCTCCGAGTCATTTTTAGACTTTAAACAATTGTAATGGATCACAGTTTTGTAACGTGCATTAACCTATCCTGATTTATAAATTAACCAAAGTGTTCATAATCACTGAAATGTACATTTTTAATGAACAATTTAATTTTATGAACAAAATCAATGTGTTATTCAAATAATAATTACAATAATAAAATGCTAGTTAAGTGATATTTATAATTATAATGTTATTAAGAAATATATTCTATTGCTGTGGGTGTTGATTTTATTTCAAAAAAGTGAAAAAGAAAATTAAGAATCATTTGCAAGTATCTCTTTTAAGAGCAATGAGCGTCACAATACAATTTATCTTTTCCCTGAAATTTCAATCTCATAAATTTATTTATCTAAATATAGAAGATATTAAACAAGATTTGCATACAAACATTGTAAGTTAACAGCCGTAATAATATTATAAATCTATACAGTATAGCATGTTTATACAGTAAAGCAAAAAGCCCTATATTTTGCACATATCACAGTTTGACATGCCGGTAAAATGACAGTTTGAAATTCTAGATCTTTTAATTGCTTTATTTATGTTATTAGAAATTTAATGTCTCTTGAAAATACTTTTAATGATATATTTTATTAGAATGTATCAAAGGAAATTGAATTATGAAAATATTTATTAGGAATTTTACGGTACGGACTGCAATTTTTGTATTTTTTTTATATTTACCCATATATATTATTTGAAATATTGTTGGACATTGTTTCGGCAATTTGAAATTTAAAAATGCAATAATGTATTAATAACGGGTATTTATATTTCAGAAAAAACATCATTTTATTCCTCAAAAGTGTTATAGTCTGACAGATTTTAGTTGTATTTGTAATTATAATAGTAACATATAGTCATTTTCTGTAAATCTCTAACAGCGCAAAAAAGACTACCCAAAACCAATGTTTTGAAATTTAATGTAAAGAATCGTTGAATAATTTTGTCAGGTCATTTCAAATTTTATAGAAATTGAATCAAAACTTAAAATGATATTAAAAAAAGTTTTTTTCATTTTATTAAATCCTATCATAATAATTAATCCTATCATAGTAAGATACAGTCCTATTATTTCCGTAATGTTTAATTTAATATGCATAATTGTAATAAATTTAGTATTTCTTCATTTTTGAATCACAGTGCAACACTAATACACCAAAATGTGAACATTTATAAAACTAGTTAAGCGAAAACACACTTCATTTGCCTCACTTGACATACAATTTCAAACTTGTTAATATTTAACTAAGTTATAATTATAAGCGCCTTACTTGCTCAAATTGTTTTCTTTTAAAAAATGAAATAAAATAAAATAGATTAAATATTATGCCATTATAATATAGTAAGTAAAATTACTTTTAAATAGACATTTTTAAATCACCACTGAAATATTCATATTTAGAAAATAATATTTATATTTAAAAAGGATTGATTTTGATAGATAAAAAAATTTTCCTCATCACCTATTATTCAAAAAGCAGAAATATTGCATTAAAAGTATGTATATCTTAATTTTCAAAAGCACTTCAAATCATATTTAAGTATATAAGCTCATTTTAATATTTTTCGAAGACAAATAACCATAATCAATTCATATTCGCGTTCAAAATTCCTAATATAAGTGGATTACTGTTACTAGTTTGAAATACTTCACAAGATTTCGTTTTAGTGAAAATTAAAAGGAAATATCTTCTAAAAATATTATGTTATATTTTACAAATATTTCTTAATACTGAAAGTATTTTTAATGCTGCATAGGCGATTTGGAATTTTTCTTACTAAGTTGCACTTTTTAAAATTAGCTAAAATCAGAAACGATTAAATTAATCTTTTTTCCCTAATTGAAAATTTTTTACATCCATGAACGAATATGTATATGTATGAAAGTGCATTAACCACTTCATCTAATCAAATCATTTATCATGGTGCATAAAATTAAAAAAAAAATAGTTCTAATGAATTTCAATGAGGTTGTATGATGTGTTTTAATGTGTTTAAATTATTTATATCATGTTGTATTTTAAATTAAAGATAAGACAGATTGATTTAAAAAATTTTTAAAGACAGCATGGTTTAATTTTAATATTTATTAAACAACGGATTCAATTTTTTTTTCTGTTTTGTGTTAAAATATTCCTTTCGCACAAAAAAAGGAAAGAAATAAAACGCATTTTAATACATTAGCAGAGAACAAACAGTAAAAAGAAAAATAAAGATATTTTCGTACGCTAATTTAATAGGTAACAGCAGGAGAAAATGCATAAATCCCAACATCTCTTAATTATTTCGTAGTATTATGCAGAATGAACATGTTCTGAACTAGAAATATTATTTAAATAAAAATTTCAAATAAATCTTAAGTGCACCTTATTGAAACAGAACACATTTCCTTAAATATTTTTCTAATTACAAACATGTTTTTCTTACACAATATTCCGGAATAAATAAGTAGTATTGGCATCTATACATAGTGTCATGCTGAAAAACTCTAACTGTGAAAATCGCCGTTAATGTAAGTAAGGATAGATATTTTGCTTATCTGCTTTATGTATCTTAGTGGCAAAATTTCCACAAATGGAATTTGATTGTACAGAGCAACTTAAAAAGAAATAAAATCAAATGAATCTTGATGAGATTGACTACAGATACTGCATTTCGGCACTAAACTCAAATTTGAATATGAAAGGAATGATTTCGATTTTATGTTCAACATAAAATTAATAACAAGTTAAGATAAGTTGATTAAACATACGCTATATCAAGTTATACCTGTATTTTAATTATTTTTCTTCCTTTTTTTCTTTAATTAGTTCATTGCTGCACTTTGCCTGGCATCTGTTGCCATGGCTGCTGATGTTGCCATGAACGTTCATGGAGGAGCATACAACTTTGGCTACAACACCGGAGATGGACAGAGCCGACATGAATCCGGAACTCCTGGTCACGTTTCTGGAAGCTACAGCTACATCGACGCCAATGGAGATCGCCGTACTGTCCACTACAATGCCGGACCTCAGGGTTTCCAAGCCACAGGAGACACTGGAGTAGATAGAAGAACTGCTGCTATTGCTGCTTCCATGGCTGCTCTTGCACCAAAAGCCCCAGTACCTGCCGTACCTGCTTATGCTCATGCAGTTCCAGCAGTACTCCCTTACGCTTACCTCGGGCATCCTCATGTCTCTGTTCACGGTGCTGGCTACGTCGCTCATTGGTAAATAATTTATAAAGTTTATAAAAAATGAAGAAAGTCTCAAAATAAATAAAAGCACTTTTGAACTGCCCTGGCCACAGTCATCAGGCGTCAAGTAGACTACCATTGCTTTCAAAATTGCTTGTTCTCTGTGACAGTAATCGTGATCGGCGTTTGTTTATAATGTTTAAAATCTATAAAAATACCAGAACAAAGAAAGATGATAATTCCAAAAAATATTTTTCTTCTAAATAGATTTTTTAGGAGAACAAATATTTACCTATGTTTTCTTTTAAAAAATCGTTAAATCATTAAAAAAAGGATAAACGTGCAAGTCCTCTTCATAAATACAAGTAAAAACCTTTATTTTTATTTGGAGCCTCTCTTCATTTGTAATGAACTAAAGAATGTAATTTATGGACTATGGTTTTAAGATACACCTACGGATATATGTGTCGTGATGTGATCTGTGTTCATCTTGCTGCTTTTTGTGGGCAAAAATTGTCATCTTTGGTTTATGGTTATCATTGTGATTGAGTCAGGCAAAATAGTATCTCATCTGTCAATGATAATATACTAATTTTGCCTTCTACAGAACAATCTTTGTAAATACTTAGTCAATAAATTTTATTTGCAATTTTAAACTGTGTGTTTTTGTTCCTTCTGTCTAATATTATATTTAAAAAGGGACGCATCGAAACGCAAGGTGCAACATTTTTTTTTCTATAAATGATCTTTTTTTATAGGAGATCTTAAGAAAATAAAATATATGTAAAAATTCAGAAAAAAAACCCATGAAATTTGAAGTATTACAATTTTTTAAAAAGTATGATATTTCAACAGAATTTGATACTGACAGCCACGTTTTTTTGTAGATATGACATTTTTTATTTGGAATATTATTCTATGGTGTAACATCTAAGAAAAAGTAATACTTATCCATGAAAATCTACTTACAACTTCTATGAAAACAGTAAATTTTAATATGTGTGTGCTTTGATAATTTATTTTACAATAATACAATTTAGTTTTCAAATTATAGATTTGTTTGATTGAGAATTTCTTTTTATTTCACATTACCGAGTTTTTGTACACTTAAGAAATGAATTTAGAAAATATAAAACACATAAATTGGAAGTTTAATTAGTACTGCTTTTATTTATCAAGAAATATTTTAAAATGTTTTGCTATTCATTTTATTTTACTTTATTTTATTTTATTTTGAATATAGGAGCTAAATGCCCACAAAATTGCTTCTTTATATAATTTATAATATAAAGAAAAACTTTTGAATATGATAAAAATACAACAATTTTCATTCAAAAATACAACATTTTTCTGCTATTTTTCTGATCAATGTTTGTTTAATATCTTCCTCTTTAGAAACATATATATTTCAGCGATTGATATATTGATTCTATATTTGATTTTGACTGCAGCAAATCTTAAACAGAAGAAATATATATTTCTTTTCAATAGAAAATTTATAAAATCAGATGAGGCTTGCAAAATAAAAGAGATCGAAAAATGCTATGTACACTGAAAAATCGGAGCTTTCAGAAAATATTATTTTGTTTCGGGGAGTTTCTACTGTATAAGTTTAAAATCATTTTTCAAGAATTATTGTTTTGATTTCACGGCTCTAATATCTATTGGAAAAGTAATATTTCATTTTACAATTGAAAAAAAATTAATATGTGATAATAATAATAAAAAGAATTCAGAGTAAAAATTCAAATACACAATTTATTCCTATGTCAAATTATTTACGCTGACAACACTTACGCATTGAAAAAAATACATATATTGCAATTATTTTTTTATTTATTCATTTATTCATTTATTTATTTATTTATTTTGTAAAGTGGCATCATAAGAATTGTAAATAAATAAGTGTAATTGTTAAATAAATTCGTCACATGAAGATACAATAAAAAGATCGTTTTTGCTTAATAAAGATGCACAAATAGTATAAGAAAACCTTGTTGCTTTCAAATATTTATCTTGGATATTTCCATGAGTACTTGTAGTGTAAGTCACAGGCTACGATTTTTGGCTACCAGTATTATAGAACAAAAAAAAAAAAAAAAAAAAAAAAGGTTAATTTTATCGGCACATTCTCATTAATTGAATAAATTTATAAAATCAGATGAGGCTTGCAAAATAAAAGCGATCGAAAAATGCTATGAACACTGAAAAATTGGAGGTTTCAGAAAATATTATTTTCGTTTCGGTGAGTTTCTGCTATATAAGTTTAAAATCATTCTTCAAGTATTATTGTTTTGATTTCACGGTTCTAATATCTATTGAAAAAGAAAATTTTTATTATACACTTGAAGAAAAAACAATTTTTAACATGTGATAATAATAATAAGAAGAATTCAATGTTAAAAAAAAATCAAAAGTGCAATTTATTTTTATGATGTCAAAATATTTATGCTGACAATACTTACAAAACGTGTCAATTACATAAAACAATATTTCCTGTATTAAAATACTGGTATACAAAAAGCCGGAGAATTGGCAGCTCTGTTGATACTAAAATTATTCTCTTATAAAATGTGTATTCGGTTTTCTTATAAAATAAATTCATGTTTTCAGATTGGTAAACTATTTATAAAAATAGTATTCAAAATTAAATAAAATAAAACTCATTCCGGAAAAGAAAGCTCAAGGATTCTAAATTATATAAAAATTGCATTGTTTGTTTAGCTATTCTCTGAAATAGATTCTTAAATTCGTAACAGCCAAACATCTGATATGTAAACACATTTTTGTTAATACGTTACCTTGCTCAGTATTTTTTGAAAAGCAAATCTCGGGCCATACTAATTATTAAGGATCGGGGTTTAAAGTTCCATCCCTATCTATACTTTCTTGCACTGATATTTGAAAAATGATCTAGAAATTTATAAGGCCAGAAATCTGTAAAATGATTTAGAAATTTATATGGCCAGAAATTTGTAAAATTATTTAGAATTTTATTGCGCTTAGAAGAAAAATATTTTCAAAATTGGCAATTACAAAATGCTATGTTTTGATTATTGTAAAATAGTTTACAAAATAAGTTATACACTTTCTACTTGACATAAGAAGATAAAGTACTACTGCTTTCTCCTCTATTTTTTAATAATTTTTATAATTTTTTAGGTGAGTTCGTAATTATAAAATAAGAAGCACCTATAATCGTCGTTCAGTCTGTCTGTCCGCATGTAAAAGAGTTTAAACAACCCAACTGAATTCTTTAAAATTTAAAATATACATTTGTTGCATAATTTTGTCGAGTCATTTCAAATTTATGAAAATCGTATGTATAGTTTAATTACAGGGACAATTAGCAGTATTACATTACACTACTGTCAATGGGGAAAATAGTTTCAAATCATTTAAATTATGTCATTCCCGAACATAATACAATTGATATGCATCTATGAAGCATATACTTAAAAATGCATTCTGCACAATCTGTGGTGCAAAGAATATTTGTTATTAATTTACAATACCAGACTAAAGACCATTATACAATGGTATAAGGGGACATACTGTTTGAAGCGCGTTTTAATACTATTAAACTACTTCACATTAATGAATTAATTATTATAATTAATATACAGGGAGAGCAAAAGTCCGTAAAAACTTTAAAAATTCATAAAAACCGAAAAAATAACAGAAATGAAAAACGGTTTGCAGGGTTAGCATCCATAAGTCACGGGGATTTTTTTAAGACAGAAATAAAAAATAATTCAAAAAACAGCCGACAGATGGCGCTTGTACTTGCGATTTCCGCGGAAATATGCAAATGAACCGGTTATAAGAGCTTACGCTCCTAATCCACAACTAGTTCACCGTTGTGAGCCGTGAACTTGATCAAGTATGCTCACTGCGAAGGACAAAGCTTTGTTGGTGAAGTTATTTTACATGAACAAGGAATCAGCGACTATTGCTTTGCGTAAATTCCGATTTCAAAAGGATTTGAGGACGGGAAAGGGGCCTTTAACAGCGGCAGGCCTCATAAAGCTTGTTCGGCGGTTCGAGGAAACATTCTGTTCTTTATTTGGGTATCTTTTCTTTGATTTGGGTACGTCAGCGCCACCTATTGGCTGTTTTTGAATTATTTTTTTCATGTCTTAAAAAAATCCCCGTGACCTATAGATACTAACCCTGCAAACCGTTTTTCATTTCGGTTATTTTTTCGGTTTTTATGAATTTTTAAAGTTTTTACGGACTTTTTGCTCACCCTGTATATAAATATTATAAAATTAATTAAATTAATATATATTGCTGATGTTTACTACAAGTTACATAAGTAGCAAGTTAAATAAATATGTAAGGTAAAATAAACAAATTTTTATGCAGATACACTTCATAGCTATTATTTTATGAATCAATAAACATACATGAAAAGTTTCGCAGGACGCTTAAAAAGCTAAGCCTTTGAGGGGCAAGCAATTGCGTTTCTATAAGTCTGAATTTCCAATGGAAATTTGGAAATCTCAAAATAAGGAAAAGCAGTTTCGCTACATTTTTCCGCCAAAGTTAGAAAAGTAAAATTTAATATTTTTTTTTCTAGCGCAAATCTCTATTAATTGTATGTGGGATAAAATATATCCCACCGTCCCTCAATGGCCTAAAGGATTTATGCCTCTCTACCAGCTAATAAATTTCGTGATAACCTTCATCTTTATAATTAAGAAAAAGATTATTTATTATTATTGAGATTTTATTGAGTATTATTATTGAATTGTTTAAAAAAAGCAATTAATATAAAATAAAAGCAGCAAATAACTTTTATTTTTATTTTTATTTTTATTTTATTTTTAATCTAAAAGTGGAAACTTCATCGATCTCTAAATTTCATACGTATTCAATCTAATTTTGGTATCTGAAATAATCCGAAAGCATGCTATACAGGCTTTCCTTTAAAAAATAAAACATTATTACTGTGCTATCGTGCGTAATTCAATAAAAAAATTCATCCGGAAGATAAAAATATATGTCATTTGTTTAATGAATGTAATTTGTACAATAAGTAACAAAAAAAGGATTTATGTTGAAATAGTTTATCCGGTCAATAAATAAGTTTAAGAAACTCCCTATCATTATAATTGTGAAGAGAAAAAGAAATTTATTATTCAATTATTAAAAACGTATCTAAAAAAATAGAGCAAATAAATTAGAAAACCCCTAATTAGAAAGCCCTTTTTTTAATCTATAAGCAGAAACCTAATCTATCATCAAATTACCCACATAATCACACAAATTGCAATATCTGAAGTACGTTGAGATTGCATTCAACCAATGTATACAGAAATAATAATAATACCAATATAAAAATAAAATAAAATAAATATAGAAAAAACGTAAAAAAAGATTTTTTATTAATGGATTAACTCACACAATAAACGAGATGCTCTGAAGGAATTTTTATCCTAGTTTTAAGATTATTATTATAATTATTATAATAATTATTATTTATTTAATACTTTTTTTTTCAAAGCAATAACTTCCTATACAATATTTTATAATTTTAAATATTTTGGAAGTACTTTCTATGTGAAGTGTGTTTAGAATAACAATAACATATGAATAAACAATAAATGAATTTAACTTGATTGATAAAGATAAGTTGTAAAATAACTAACATCGTTGATTTTTTTTTTCTTCAGATATAACACAAAATAACATACGTGTAAAATAATGTAATACTCAGCGGCTCAGCCCGCTGCTCGTCAATACTCGACAAACACATGAATTACAGTGAAATTAACATTAAAACCGTTTTGCTATCCCAAATACTACCTACATAACTTTTTCTTTCTTCATTAGCCACGAAGAAACTGTGCTACTACTTTGAAGACAGGAGCATAAATGTAGAAAAGATTCAGTGTAAAGTTAAATAACCGAACAGAAAAGAAAAAGATGTAATCTAATCACACAAACCATATTAACCAGTTAAAAAAAAAAAAAAAAAAAAAAAAAAAAAAAAAAAAAAGCCGGCAAACAAGAACATGAAGCAAAATGAATAAAAAAGACAGAATTAGAAAAGAAAAAGATACAAGAAAATATATAATAAACAAAGGACAAAGAAAATTGCGGTTTAAAAAAGCATTATCATTTGTTAAATTAATATATAAATAGAAAACATACTTTATTTCTTGAATACTTTTTTCTTTTTACACGTAGATTCCACAATTCAGGTCAGTACACCCGCAGTTAAAACATGTATGATTTTGCAATATTAATAAAAAAAAGGGGGGGGGGCAGGCCATTTGAAATTTTGGTCCAGGTGATTTGCGATAGTGTGAATTTCAGTTTTTAAATATTTTTTTCCTATTCAAACAATATATTCAAGAAGAAGCTCTATGTAATAAAATAAATAAAAGAAACTATAAAATAAATAAAAATTTTATAATATTTATGTTAAAAATTAAACTATCACTGATGAATAAAATGCAGAAATAATCTTTCTATTTGATTAAGTCTGATAATTATTGAAATAAATATTTCAAAGTATTCAAACAGTAAGCTGCAGACATGTTTATACTAAAAATAACTGTTAGAAATAAAAGAGGGCGTATTTTAATAAAAATTTGTTACCTAATAATGGTTTATTACAAAGTAATTCATAATAATAGAAGGTCTTAAATTATTTTCTAAAGTCATTATGTGTTCATTCAACTCCTATTTGAACGAACAACTCTGCATTACTTAATTAATGGAAACAAATTTCAAGATAGTCTTAAAATTATTTTTTTAAGCGATTACCATACGCTTATTAATCTAAATAAAAACATATTTATACGTAAGATAAATGAAAGTGTCTAACATTTTTTACTAGTTTTATTTCTAAACCAAAAGCACAAAATCATCAATCAACAAATTAAATACATAGTAATCATACTTTATAAGGTATTTTAAAAATAAATTCAACATAATCTTACAAAAAAAAAAAAGAATAATCTGATTTATTAATGTGATTTTTCACACAACACTAAACATAAATAAACTACATCACTTAATATTCATAACCATACGTTTCGAAAAAATTTCAGCGACGTAGGAAGTGTCAAGTTCTATGCACTTTCGCGACCACAAATGCCTATTAATCAATTAATCCTGACACACACTGATCTTATCAAGATATATATTTTTTTTTCTCTTACATTAATTTTTTCCTTGAAGCAATAATGAAAAAAAAAAAAAAAAAAAAAAAAAAAAAAAAAAGGTTTCGATCATTTCCATGTGTTTGACACAAATAGAAGAAATAATGATATTCGTTTGATTGGATAACGGAATTTAATGCATCGTTCATTAATGAAATTTTAATAACTTACTTAAAACAGGTGAAGAGGTGCAAGAATCAAGGCGCCAGCACGCAGTCTCTGAGCACTAAATTAATTTTGTTTTTCTTTCCTCTAATATTACGTTTAAAATTCTGGGTAGAATGCTATTAAATTTTCCAAGAAGAAAACTTTAAAATGTTTATCCTCTTCGCTCCCTGGGTCCACATATGTGGACCTCCGTTTTGTCCCATTTTATTAATGATACCCAAACATAATTACAATTTTGACATCTTAATGATATGTTTCGAAGTCTAAGATTCGAACTAATGCAAATAACATAAAAATCTTGCTCCGAAGTTAAATGGAATAAGAAATAATTCAGTAATAATTAATAATACTGCATTAATACTCAGTAGCGAAGAGGTTAAGATGAGAGAAAACGGCTGGTGCCTAGATTTTTGCACCCCTGGCTCTCGGGTAGTAACGAAATGTTTAATAATAACCCGAACATTTAATATTACGCGTAATTATGTAGGAATTTCGGGAATAGCTTTTACGGGTTCTGAGTCATCTCAATCCCCAACCAACACTAAAAGTTAATTTATTCCATTTGTAGACGTTATTGTTGGAAGAAACACGTAAGTGTCAACGTCCGAACTAAAATTTGAGAGGTAAACTCTGTTTTCCAAAAACTATATATTTTTTAAGAAACACCCTGTTATTACATAAATTTGCATTGCATTTCATGTACTATTTTTATATGTCTGCGTGATAGTTTGTAGTTTAAAATATACTGCGGAATAAGTAGTATATCGAGCCATGCATATAATAAAGCCCAGAGCCTGATTACTAACGGGGCACTCTCTCACCAGAAAAAATTTATAGAAATTTTCGTCTTCTTTAAACGCCCTTTTCATACAAGATTACTGTCATGAATAAGGAAAAATTCTTTTTTTCTTTTTCCTGGTGGGAGAGTGCCCCGTTAGTAATCAGGCCCTGATAACGCCATGGATTAGCATTATTACTCTGGTTGATTCTTTTCATTATTGGAACTTCATTTGAAAGGGATTTACTTTATATTTTATGCACGAGAGAGCATTACTGCCATCGTTGAAAATCCAAAAGTATACAGAAAAAATTACATGCCCTAAGTGTTACTAGTGAGTCATTTTTACAGTTTTTTAAATACCGTAATTTCGGGTGTATAAGCCGCGGATCAAACAATTCTTTTTGGACCCAGAAATTTTATTTAGTGATTGAAGACAAATATTTACGGCGATCTAAATAGTTATATTTGTTTCTTAAAAAATTCTGGGTCGAAAAAGAATTGTTTGATCTGCGGCTTATACACCCGAAATTACGGTACTTTGAAATAGTTTTTCCCATATGGAAGTTTTCAATTATTTAATCGCTAAAAATTAGAGAATAGATAATGTGAAAAATTCCAAACTAAAATACCGGTATTGAAATTTAAAAGTTTTATTCGCTTTACATGGCAAGTTTTCTTCCCAACCGGCTTTAATGAGTTACTGTCAGAAGAAAAAAAAAATCAAATGATTATTACTGCATCCATGTATCGCAATTAATAGGAAGTAGGAAAACTTTGTTAACCCATTAGTACTTAGCGTCCCTTTTTAGGGACGCTTCAAAAGGTGCATTCAGCACTGTTTTTGACACCGGTAAAAAATAAAAGCAATAATTATTTTATTTAAATGATACATTTTCGTGATTAATGAACTAAACTTAAATCTTCTAAAAATAGTGGTGCCAACCAAATAAAATTTGCGCAAAAGATGCTGGGCACGAATGGGTTAATTTCTAGGCTTGTAGAGACTGTAAAGTGTCGATTCTCGACTCTATGTAAAATGAAAATTGATGACCCCCCTTTCTTTCATAAACTTAAACGTAAATTAGCAGAGTTGTGAAATGGAAGTCTGAGAGATAACAAAAGTTCTTGGAGACATATTTTATTAACAGTACTTTAACATAACAATCTCCGCACAACACAAAAAACATTTAAACTAACATTGATGCTAAAATGATTAAACATGATGAAAAACTAACTAATCTTAAATGTGCTAACAGCATCTATACGCACGGTAAGCATACCGGCACTACTAAATGAATACGTAATATACCAGCTCTTAGAAAAACACATCACCAACCTTCGATCCTCGGCCAACGTCTTAAAAAAAAGAAAATCTTATATTACATTTGCATAATTTCCGCTAGTGGGGAAGAACGGGACTGAAGAATCTCTGAAAACACAATTTTTATGATTGGCCGAACATCGATTACATAATGACGTCAAACAGTTTAAAATACCTTTATATTCTCAATTTAAATTCTTGCATTGACGTCAGATTGTGCTCTTATATTTCTTTAATTTCTTGAGCTGGAAAGTACAAACTGTTTAAATGCAAGTGAAACTGGAAAAACTACGAAATTGATAAAAGTTGCGAAAGTAAAGCATCTAAAACTATTAACATAACTTTTAAAGCCAACAATCGGCCCCCTTTTTCCAGTTTTACTGCATGTCATGATACAAATACAAATGTAGTACGACTTTACTACAATGCTAAAAATAAATTTTTTTTTTTTTTTTTTTTTTTTTTTTTTTTGCTGCATTCATTTTAAACAGATTTTAAACATTAATTTTACACATATTATTTCACACAAAATATTTATTTGAAAACACAGAAAATATTTTAAAGGAATCTTCCTTTAAATGAAAATTTATAACCAAGTTCTCATTTCAAAAAAGTTCATATTCAAGAATATTTATTGGTTTAGTTCAAGATCAGGAATGCTTTACTGATAATGCATTAACCCAAAGTAAACCTTAGTTTTCCCCCCCCCCCTTTATCTTCAATTACATTCACATACTTTAAATACAATTACATACAATTAAACAATATTAAATTTCAAAAATCATTTTACAAAATTTCAAAAGTTTATCTCTTGTGAGAGGTTTCGTGTAAATATCTGCAGGGTTAACGTTACTTCTAATATATTGCAATTTAAATATGCTATCGTAAACCAAGTTTCGTAAAAAGTGATATTTAATATCTATATGTTTCGTTCTAGCGTTTTCAATAGGAGAATGGGAAAAACTGATTGCCGCTTGATTATCGCAATAGAGTAAGCATTCATTTAAACTCAAATTTAGGCTTTCGTTTTCTAGTATATTTTTTAACCACGTTAATTCTTTCGCTGCTTCCGTAAGTGTAATATATTCAGCTTCCATTGTGGATAAGCTGATGGATTTGTGTTTAAATGTCCGCCATGAAATTGGCGTTTCATCTATAAAAGTGATATACCCCCCAATTGAAATTCTGTCGTCTCTATTAGCGGCGAAATCAGAATCGGAAAAACACTTAAGTCTTAAACATTTTATCTTTGAAAGTTCTAGCTTATAACATTTAGTATACTGCAGATACCCTAAAAGTTTTAGTAAACCACACCAATGTTTAATACCAGGATTCGCTTGAAACTGCGAAAATATGTTTAACGCATACATGATGTCGGGTCTCGTTCTATTTGCTATAAAAGAAAGACATCCAATTAAATTTCTATACGGTAAACGTGACATTTCGTCTACTTCATCACTAGTTTGAGGACAGTCTAATTTAGAAAAAACATGACCCTTTGAAATAGGAAGTGAACTTATTGAAAATTTATATTTTGAAAAAAATGTGCAAATCCTATCTACGTAAGTTTGTTGATGGATAAATAATCTTCCTTCTTTTTCTTCAAATTCTATTCCTAGGAGTTTTCTAGTTTTACCAATTAATTTAAAGTTAAACTGCTGTTTCAATAACTCTAGAATTTCATCTATGTCATTTTTAGTTTTACCAAACACAATGATATCATCAACATAAAACATTAATATGATATTATTTTTAAATGAATACACACAATTACACCAAGATAGTTTAACAAAGTTCATTTTCTGCAAAAATTCATCCAGTTCGAAAAACCATTGACGGCCGCTTTGATGCAAACCGTAAATAGCTTTTCGTAATAAACAAACTTTGCTTTCATTAACCTCGTAACCTTCTGGTTGCTTCATATAAATTATTTCATTTAACTTAGCATACAAATAAGCATTATTTATATCTAACTGAATATCAGTCCATTTCAGCAAACATACAAATATGGTAAAAAAGAGTCTAATTACAGAAAAATTTACCACGGGATTAAACACCTCATCATACGTTTCCCCTTTAACTTGATTATGACCTTGAGCGACAAGACGGGCTTTGTATCTTATAATTTGATTTCGTTCATTATATTTTAACGTGTATACCCATCGATTACCCAATATTTTTACATTTTTAGGAGGGTCGACTAAAGTCCAAACTTTACGATCGTTCATTATTTTCATTTCTTGTTCCATTGCATTTATCCATTCGTACGCTTCCGGTGATTTAATTGCTTCCTTATAATTTTTAGGAATTTGAACCTCGATTAAATTTGCCTCATCTTTATCCATGAGTTCCGAAACTTTCCCCGATAAAGTATTCTTTCCACTGAAATCAAACATTTTTTTGTCAAATTCAATTTTGTTTTTATCACAATAAGTCTGTACATCATTGTGCGATCTTAAGCGAGTATTTGTGCCATTTATACCATAATAGATGTCAGTTCTGCTTTTATCTGATCGTGGAACAGCCTTACGAATCCACGGTATATCAGCACACGGTGTTAATTTTTCAATTTGTGTAGATGTACTCGCGGTTAAATCCAATTTTTCAAGTTTATCTATTAATGTGTCAATTACCGGATCAATGTCCTCGTCATCTGAAAATTCTGGAACAGTAAAGTTACATATTGGACCTTTTAACACTTTTGCAGCCGAAATTACTTCAAAACCTTTTTTCGTTTCGTCGAATCTAACATTCATAGTTTCTATTAGTTTATTTTCGTCCTTTAACCAAATGCGATAACCCTTAGTTTGTTGAGCGTAACCCAGCATAACTCCCAATTTAGCCCTCATGTCCAATTTTCTTCTAGTTTGCCTTGGCACACCGACATATGCTAAACAGCCAAAAATTTTTAGGTGAGTTACGGATGGTTTTCTGCCTGAATACAATTCGAATGGCGTCTGTTTATTACCTTTATGACACACCCGGTTCCAAACATACGTGAAGCACAACAAGGCTTCCCCCCAAAATTTTTGCGGTACTCCACTAGAATTTAATAGTGTTTTAACACCATCCATTGCTGTTAAATTGTACCTCTCCGAAATTCCGTTCATTTCCGGACTGTACGCGTTGGTTTTCTCGTGTTTTATACCTTGTTTCTCAAAGAACGTATCGAATTCCTGGTTGCAAAATTCAAGTCCTCCATTCGTCCTTACGGCGATAATTTTTTTCTTTAAAAAACGTTCGGCTCGATTTTGATACCTTATAAAAGTTTGAAACGTATCAGATTTATTTCTTATTGGAAAAACCGTTACTTTACGAGAGTAGTCATCTATAATACTTAAAAAATATCGATTTCCCCCTTGAGACAGTACAGGTAATGGACCACACAAGTCCATGTGTAATAACTCTAATGCTTGTTTTGATCTTACGGCCCCCATCTGTTTAAACGAAATTCTTTTAGATTTTGCTAATTTACAAGGAATACAGTGTTCTTGTACCTCTGCCAAAACGGGTAAGCCTCTAACACTACCATTTTTACTAGTATCTACCAAATATTGCTGATTAATGTGACAAAAACGTTCATGCCAAAGTTCACTTATCTGCACTTTATCAATATTAACAACATTTGCAGAATTAACTATGTTAGCAGATTCTAACCGAGTTACATATTTGGTAGGTTTTAGAAAATACAAATTATCACGCCGAACTGCAAAAAATATTTCTTGCCAATCATTATTATAAACCCAAAGTTTACCCTTAGTTCCTACAAAATGCGCTCCTTCTTTCTCTAATTTAGAAGCAGATAACAAATTTCGTCTTAGATTAGGATTAAACAGTACATTTCTCAAAAGAACCTCATTATATTGTCCATTTAATTTTACAAAAAAATTTATTGTGCCAATTCCTTCAACAGTACTTTCCTTTTCCCCAACAGCAAGTGTCATATGAATGTCTGTAACCGGCTTTAAATTTAGAAATAGATTTTTATTGTTACAGAAATGAGCAGTAGCTGCTGTATCTATAACCCATATATCCTTATAATTATCAGACAAAACATTATTAGCCTCCTCATGTTTGGAAAAGAATTCCAACAAACTACATTCAAATTCTTTAAATGTATTCCCCAATTTTACTTCCACATTACTATTTTCTATTTTAGACCCATGATGAGGTATTTTCTCCTTACATTTTGAAATTAAGTGACCATATTTTTTGCAACGGAAACAAGGTCCTATTTGCTTAGAATTTATATTACTAGCACTAGATTTCTTAAATTTAAAATTTTTACTGTACAAATTTTTAAAATTTGATTTACCTTTACTTTTACAAAAACTGCTTGGCACTTTCTCCTTCTGGAATCGACTGGAACAGGCAACGTCCTGGAAATCATCACTTAAAAATGCCGTCTGAGTCTTGTCCAAGTCTTGTTTAATTAACTGTAATCTGTTAGCCTCCAGGATCAGCTCGGACTCAATTTTATCGGGCGTGAACTCTGCGTCTTTCCATCTGTAAATCTGCTGCACGGTACCTTGAAATTCCATTGGTAAATAACGAATCATCTGGAAACCTAAATAAAGATTGTCCAACTGGTGACCAGCGTCTTTTAAACGTGAAGCCGCTGCTTTAACTTTGCACAAGAAAAGTCCGATATCTTCGTCGGGTTTGTACTTGGTATCGAAGAATTCATCTAGAAGTTTTATCACTCGGGCTCTTGTGACTGGCTCATAATGATCTTTTAACACCTTCCAAGCCTGGGCTCCGTCAGTAGTTGCAGAAATCAAAGGTCTCAGGTCACTGCTGATATTAAGATAAATCAGAGTGTAGGAACGATCTTTTCGTAATTGTCGATCAAGTTTCTCTTTATAAGTTAGCTTACTCTCATCAAATTCTTTACCATCACTTTCAATAAAGTCCCAACATCCATATTGCATAAGTAATACTTTTATGTCAACTTTCCATGTTGACCAGTTATCTGGAGTTAAAATTGCAATAGACGTAGCTATATCCATGACGAAACAATTCAGTCCAGCAAACACAGTTCAGTTTCTCTGCTTACTAGGGGTTTAAGTTAACAGGCGCTGGGCCCGTAACCAAATTGATGACCCCCCTTTCTTTCATAAACTTAAACGTAAATTAGCAGAGTTGTGAAATGGAAGTCTGAGAGATAACAAAAGTTCTTGGAGACATATTTTATTAACAGTACTTTAACATAACAATCTCCGCACAACACAAAAAACATTTAAACTAACATTGATGCTAAAATGATTAAACATGATGAAAAACTAACTAATCTTAAATGTGCTAACAGCATCTATACGCACGGTAAGCATACCGGCACTACTAAATGAATACGTAATATACCAGCTCTTAGAAAAACACATCACCAACCTTCGATCCTCGGCCAACGTCTTAAAAAAAAGAAAATCTTATATTACATTTGCATAATTTCCGCTAGTGGGGAAGAACGGGACTGAAGAATCTCTGAAAACACAATTTTTATGATTGGCCGAACATCGATTACATAATGACGTCAAACAGTTTAAAATACCTTTATATTCTCAATTTAAATTCTTGCATTGACGTCAGATTGTGCTCTTATATTTCTTTAATTTCTTGAGCTGGAAAGTACAAACTGTTTAAATGCAAGTGAAACTGGAAAAACTACGAAATTGATAAAAGTTGCCAAAGTAAAGCATCTAAAACTATTAACATAACTTTTAAAGCCAACAATTCTCTCAAACGCGGAAATAATATAACCCTTTATCTACCCACAGTATTTATAAGTACAGTAGAACCCCGCTAATTCGGACCCCGATTATCCGGATCTCCGTATAATCCGGATCGTTTTTTTTTTTTTTTTTTTTTTTTTTTTAAAGTTTGAGAAGCGATTCGCTAATTTCCATAACATTAACTTGTTTCATTGTCGTATTCTGAATTAAAAAAAAAAAAAAAAAAAAAAAAAAAAAAAACTTTTTCTGAAATCTTTTCGGAATAATTTTTACAAAGTAAACATTTTTATTGTCAATAAATAATCAATGAGTTTAACATTAAGGTGATTTTCTGTAATAATGTTTTATTTTATTTCATTTTTTTTTTCTAATTCTCCGGATAATCCGGATTTTCGATAATCCGGATTGGGTCTGGTCCCAATTAATCCGAATTATCGGGGTTTTACTGTACCATTAAAATAACTTATAATAAAATTCTTTTAATACGTCAGTTAGTTGTAATATTGTTTAAAGTGAGCTACAGATACATTATTTTATCTTGTTGCAAAAGCATTATTGATTACAAGAAACAAAACTATTTTTAAAAGGATGATTTCATTTGCCATTGCATCTTTTCAGCTTTCTTATTGGCGCTGAGGGAGAGATGGGGATTTTTCAATGCGAAAATATTTCTATATTTATATTGTAAGTACATCTTATTTGTGCATTTTATAATTCTACAAAATACTAAGAAAATAATAAAAAATAAAAAATTTGAGTGGGGTCATGAAAATTGCACAAAAAAATCCCTGTAAATTCAAATTTAATTAATCCTTTTAAATCCTTCATTCCTAATAAAATCCTTCATATATTTATTAAATGATTATGTGAATCTTTTAATTTAGTTTAAATAATTTGCGTAAAATGTTTTAGAATGTCAAATTTTCATGAATTTATAATGAGGTAGAGTTGAAACCCCGCAAAACGATTCTGAATAGAGTAAACTCTGTCTAAGGCCGAATTCTACCTACGATGCTATATTCCATCTTAGATATATTTTATTATACTGAGAACATTTTTAAGCAATTTTATATTAAAAAAAATAAGCATGACAGTTAAAATATTTTTTTGTATGCAATAAAGTTACATTTCTTTTTAACCTTCCTACCCTGAATGGGTCTAATCGACCCAGTCCTATAATGCGTTTCATTCGATTCAAACCAGAAAATTTTTCATAAAGTAAATTATATAAATAACACAGAGATTTAAGTTAAATATGTATGTTAAATGGATTTAAATAAAAATTCTGGTGTGAAATATTTTAATCAAATTTGAGTCAAATTTCAACAGGGTAGGAAGGTTAATTTTAACTAGATCAGATCCAGCAAATTTATATCTTTTGGTAGGTAAAAATATAATTTTAGCACACTATCACTTGTGACACTAAACGAAATAACAGAGTGATAACATAAAATGAACAATTTTGATGAGCTGAATACTTCCAAAATTTATGTCATAACGATATAACTAATTATGATTAATTGAAAATAGTGAAATTTTCATTGAGTTTTATTAAATTCCATCCACCATAAAGCGAAATTTTTACACATTATTTAAAATGCTGACCGTAACGTTATAACTACTTGATTTTAATTTCAGAGCAAATTAAAAAAAAATAGTACTTGCCATTTTAACAATTTTTCCGTCTGTATAGGCCAGCAAGTAATTGCTTTCGTAAATAAATATTATTAAAAATTTGAACGCACTTGCTATTGCAGTTCTCTTTAAAACATATCAATAAACCTGATATTAATAATTTTTCATCTAAGCAACAATAACAATCACATTTAGTCGCATTATTATTATTATTATTATTATTATTATTATTATTATTATTATTATTATTATTATTATTATTATTATAGTTAATTTTTAAAATACTTCTATTTCCAATATAATTACAATGTAATACCTAGGAATGTAGTAAAGGATGTACGGGGATATACGTCATATATCATCTGCACTTTTAGGGCGCCGTTGGCAGCCTGCAAACGGTTAATTTTACTGCCTTAATTGCCAAACGGCACCAGTAATTTTTTAGTGCAATTTCGATCTCATAATAAAGGGAAAAAAAAAAGGGCGTTTAATTATTTTCAAATAAATTTGTTCATAATTTGCGGTGGGAATTAATTATCTGAACATTTTTAGAGCAAGAGAGCCTTGCTCCTGACAGGATTAAGGAACACGATATATCTTATGTTTTTCAAGAAAGCTATAGTATATGCACTCTAGGGTACACCGTCTGCCTTGAGCCATAGCTGCCAACATCTTCCGCTTTTTTGGCCCGGAAAAATTTTATAGAAAAATTTACCATTTCAAATCGCCGTAATCTGTCGACTAAATAAGCCAAAAATTTCTGTTAAATTTTTCCGGGCCAAAAAATCAGAAGAGTTGGCAGCTATGCTTGAGTTTACAATCTCTGCCTAGCGGGTATACTCCTTTTTTTCGACTATATCACTAATAATACCTACATGTATGTCATTTAAAAAATAAAAAATAAATAGGTTTATAATTTATGATCTTTGAGTCTACATTTGTTTTACTTTCGGGGGAAAGAAAAGGCAAATCATTGTTATGTGAAATTTTTTTTGAAAAAAACTGGTACAAAACTTTAAAAAAAAAAAAAAAAAAAAAAAAAAAAAAAAAAAAAAAAATTGAGATCCTGAACTAAGCTATTTAATCCGATCTATCCGTTTTAAAGATAGCTCATATCGTGCTCAGTTTACATAAAGTAAATGAAAATTGTTTTTAATAGAATTCTGTAATAGACCATTTACTTTCATATATTTTTCTAGACATTATTGCAACTACAGCAAAATGAATTTTCAGTACATTTGTATTAGCCCATGGTGCAATCGTGAAATATTTCACTACCTGTAGTAAGATTTGTGATACTAATTACTTAAGTATTTAACCCTTTCCGGCACGGGCAAAAACAGTTAGTAAAATGGGAAATTATCGACTGACACCGGCATTCAAAAACGATTTTTTTTTATATTTTGAAACTCCCTAATTTAAGCTTTTATTGTAAAAGCAAAATGTTACTGAAATATGATTGGTGCCGTTTCCAAGTTTGGAATTAAAATTAGATATCGCAGACCGAGCACAGAATAATAATAATAATAATTCATAATAATAATAATAATTATTATTATTATTATTATGAATCTGTTACTACGTTTGGAAATTTAATTAGGGTATACTACAGAAATAGACAAATGCTAAATTATTTCTTTAAGATTATTTGCATTAATCTTTCGTAATTTGCTACTACGAAGATTTAAAATGTCCCACAGTGGCAGGCCTGATACCACTATTTTTTTAATGGAATAACTGACCTTTTGAATCCTTGACATTCATTGATTAGATAAGTTAATGTATATAATAAAATTTTAGTGGTGTACAGCGTGCCATAGTTGGCCACCCCTGCTTTATCATATAAAATAGTATATAAAATAGTTTCTTGCTCTGTGTTCCAATAGTCCTGTGCTTAAATATTATTCAGTGCATTTTTAAGTATTTCTCAATTAAATACAAATTGTATGTGCCAATAAATCAAGGTTCGCACACTCCTTTAAATTTCCAAGGACTCTGCACAACTATTAAAAATAAGAAAATTTACATTTATTTTTAAACTACGACATTCGCAATCCCCACCTTCATTCACAGGTTTTACGATATTTTTCTGCAGTGAAACACTTCGAAAATACTCTTAAAATTTAGTGGTAGAACTGTGCGAACCCTGGATTAAATAAAAAGTTTTCTGAAATAAAATTATTTTTTTCTATGGGAACTACACATGAATTCATTTACAGTTGCATGTTAATAATATTCTAAAAGTCGTACTTTAAAAATTTACAAAAATTAAATGTATTAAAGTATTAAGTATATATACTTTTTAATTAATCAGGACAACCAGTGACGTTTTCACGATTTTCTTTTCTCTCATTTTGCATAGATCATTTATTTCATGCATTACTTTTCTATCCAAGTTTTTTTTTCGTTTCGCGTAGATTTCTTTTTTCATAAAATAAACGCATGTTTTTACCCTTTTCGTGTAAACGTATTCTTTTAATTGCGTTTAACATTAAAATTGTTAAAATAACTGTACAAATATGAAAAAATATTGTTATTTAGTGCATATTTTGTAATAGCCGTTTTTTTAATTTTGTTACAAATACTAAGTGACTTTTCTAAGCGCTTTTCAAAACAATAAAATATACTGAATTATATAAGATAATATATTTTAGCACTACTATTAGGCTATTTTTTTTACAAATAGTTTTGTCTACTCTTTTTTTTTATTATTGTTTTCAACAATGCAGAAAATAATGTTTTAGAAATTTTCATGCATTTTAAAGAAGCGTGTGAAATATTGATATCAGTTTTAATAAAGAAGAAAGTTTAGTACACTGCATTTTAACAGAGGTTTTGTAATTGTTTAAAAATATAGACGACATTTTTAAAGCGCTTTATAAAGTAATAAAAAACTGTGAATGGTTCTAGATAATATGTTTTTTATGGAAAAAAAGACTATTTTTTTCTGATAGCAGCTGCAAGGAATGAACTTTAAATTTCACATCATTGATATATGTCGCATTTAACTCTTTAACGTTCATTGGTTTCGCCACGAAACCACAAAATTGTAATTCCAATACGCAACACTGACGCCGGTATTTTTATTTAAAAGTATCCCTTTTATTTTGTATGTGAAAAATCACGTTTTCTTATTTAGAAATATATTTGTTCTTAATTACCGGTGTCATTCATTTATTTCGACATCTTAGCAAGGAAAATGCTTTGATCGTTAAAGGGTTAAAATGCATGTCGATGTCACATTTTCACGATCGCAATGCCTAATTATTAACTAACCGCTTCTCTGATTTGCCCGTACGTCACAAGGGCAATCTGTTTTTACCAATCATGATTTTCCCGTACCGCAAACAGGAAACCACATTCCAATCATGATTTATTATTCTCACCAGTAACTTTTTATTGAAAATTTTACATTATTTAATTCGAACATTATTGTTATTCGGTTAGACAAAAATTATTGTTTTGAAAAATCGGGGATAAAAAATTATAACTTATGAACAAACCCTGCAAAAAATAGGCATTATTTGAAAGTTTTTTCAATAATATTGATCAGTTAATCCTTTCAATGGCGATAGTTCAGTTTTGGACCACCCAGTTTTAATTCTCAAAAGCAACATTCGCACCAGACTTTTAGAATGAAAAATTTTCTTTCGATTAAGTGTATCATTAGTATTATCAGGTGTTCCTCGTAAATCAGGGTGCCAAATACTTTAGACACCACTAATACCTTACTGTTTATTTCGCAATGCTTCATCACATATCGTTGCGCCATTAGAAGAAAATTAGTTTTAAATTCTGGTGTCCAGAGCATTTGGAGCACCGATTTACATGGAACACTAGTGGTCAGTGAGAATTCCTTGTAAAGTGCAAAGGGTTAACATTATGTACAACAGGAGTGGCTAATTAAGGCATGCCTAATAACAGTGTTGCCAGAAGAGCTACTTTTTTTTAATTCAAATTCTTCATTGGCACCACTTTTTTGAAATAGTAAAATTTGCCTTATTTAATGACGTATTAATAAAGGCGAAAAGAAAGGAAATTTCACCATTTCAAAAAAGTGGTGTCAATCAAGAAATCTGAATTTTTAAAAAATAGTCCACTGACAACACGGCTTAATACCCCAATTTTTTAAAGGAAATAACCGTTTTCTCGAATCGCAGACATTCAATGATTAGGTAAGGCAATATCTACTATAAAATTTTAGTGGTGTGCGATGTGCAGCAATTGGTCACACCTGACATATAATAACACACGCTTTTGTCACTAAACCAAACTGTAACCATTTTGGTTTAGTTACAGCGCATCCACATTTATGGGATTTGAAATTCAATTGTGTATGGTTTCTACGGCAATATAATGAAAGTGAAATGTAATACAAGATTCTTATACGAAATTGAATGAAATATCAAATAAAAATATTCATTTTTGTTTTAAATAGAAATGTGTTAACTGAAAACACTAATTTGTAAAAGCATATTTTCGAAAAAAAAATCCTTTGAAATTCAGAATGGTGCTAATTAATAAATTATCACCCTTCAAGTAACCGAAATACTAAAATTTATTACATAAATCTCTCTTAAAAGAAATGTTCATATTTTCAGTTAAAATCTCAATACCAAATAGCATAAATATATTTATAAGATTTATTAGTACGATACTTTATTATTTTCAATATTTCTTGTCAGATTCCTGCCTCAACTACAAACTATAAATTTATCATAATAATATTCTTGCTTTATACTTCAATAATTTATAAGTTCTGTAATCCAAAATAATGCTAGTACTCATTCAACATTACCAAGAATAAATTAATTTAACGGTCTCAAGACTCACAACAGCATTAATGAAAATGTAGTGTTTTGATTAAAACCGTCATTCAAATGCGCACTCCATTATTAAAACTAACCCCGAATCAGCATTAGATTAATGCATTACTTCCATTTCATAAAATGACAGTGTACATATCTCAAACTATACAAGTAAATGTTTTCTTGATATTGTACATTTGCAGAGGAAAATATAAATTTCATTATAATTTTTTTATTATTTCATACCAGTATAATCTTAGAGAAAAGTTTATTTTATTTAATCGGAAAATGCTGCAATTAAAGGAAACAACATTTTCTCTTAGATTTTACTGGTATGCAATCTCATCCCTATTTTAAAGGATGACAATATATCAAGTACTTAATTGATCAAAATTTTCTCACACTTGAGGAATATATAATTTTTTTTGAAATTTTTATGAAGTATGAGTTGAGTATTTTAGATCCATTTTAAAATGTGTGTCAAGAATAAAAATCTATATATTACTTATATTAACTTATTTCTTAACCACTTCCCTTATTCGCCCACACAGCATACGGGCAATATGTTTTTGTCAATCCTGATTTGTCCTTACTACGTACAGGCATCCATATTCAAATCACGATTTATATTTCTCGCCAGTAAAATTTCATTATACATTTTTTATTATTTAATCCAAGCATTTTTCTGTTGAAATTGAACAAAAATTTCTTTTTTAAAAAACCGTAGAAAAAATTAAAAAATTTTGTAAAACACATGAAGAAAATAACCATTACTTGTAAGCTTTTTTAAAAAAATTTTATCAATTAAGTAGTTGATAAATTGTCATCCTTTAAAATAGGGATGAGATTGCATACCAGTAAAATATAAGAGAAAATGTTGTTTCCTTAAATTGCTGCATTTTCGTATTAAATAAAATAAACTTTTCTCTAAGATTATACTGGTATAATAAAAGCGGAAAAATCTCATCCTTGTTTAAAAGATTAAAGCGAAATATAACCGAAATACTAATATTTGTTGCATAAGTCTCTCCTAAAAGAAATGTTCATATTTTCAGTTAAAATCTGAATATCAAATAACATAAATGTATTTGTAAGATTTATTAGTATGATATTTTATTATTTTCAATATTTCTTGTCAGATTCCTGCTTCAATTACAATCTATAAAATGATCATAATAACATTCTTGCTTTATACTTCAATAATTTATAATTTCTGTAATCTTAAATAATGCTAATATTTATTCAACATTACCAAGAATAAATTAGTTTATGTTCTCAAGACTCACAACATCATTAATGAAAATGTAATCTTCTGATTAAAACCGTCATTCAAATGCGCTCTCCATTATTCAAACTAACCCGATTCAGCATTAGATTAATGCATTATTTCCATCTAATAAAATGACAGTGTGTGTATATATATCAGACTATAAAAGTAAATATTTTCTTGATATTGTATTGAAGAGAAAAAGAGCTTTTGAGGTAAAGGTAAGTGATTTTTGAAATTTTTATTAAGTATGAGTTGATGATTTTATATGCATGCAAAATGTGTGTGAAAAATAAAAGACTATACAGTCGAACCTCGTTATAACGAATTTCAAGGGACTGGAGTTTTTGTTCACTACATCCGGTGGTTCGCTATATCCGATCCGTTAAGAAATGTTACATTTTACAAAATATGTATATTATTATCTGATATGTTCAATAATGATGTATACAGAAAAAAAACAATCTATTAGATATGATCATTATTGAATTAAATTGACTAAAATTGATAACATTAAACTGGCACAATACTAAATAAATTTAAAAAAAAGAAGACAAATGGAAATACAGTAAAGCGCCGATTATCTAAACATTTGAGACCAACCCTAGTTCGGATAAATGTTAGGATAAATGAGCAAACAATTTAATGAGTGATCCTGACTATACTAAAAACTTTAACAGTATTCTCCGAAAGACCTTAATTATATCACCCAACTTACACCACCGTTATCAACTTAAGGTCAAACAAGATGGCTTTAGAGAACTATTCCTCGTGTCCTCGCATTGGACCACACCTAAAACTATACTTCCTTAAATGCTTTTTTTTTTTTTTTTTTTTTAAATCTTTAATCGAATAGTTTGTCACCCTTCCAAAGAATTTTGCTTTCCACCTTGCTCTGAACGGCCATGAAAAATTTGTTTTTTCTTTAAAATATTTCGTTGATAATTTGCTCGAAAACAGGTGGGATGCATCAGATGATCCGGGTATAAATACGGGAGGGAATCCCGGAGAGGATCACAGTTGCATCTTCTGTCCTCTTCTACCTCTTTAGTCAACGGAGAAATAAATCCAAAAGTCATCATGAAATTTGTAAGTTAATTATTTAGCTTATTCATGTTTCATAAACTATTTTGTTAATAATTTAATTAAATGAAACAAAATTACGTTTTTGAGATCGAAAAATTTTGCTATAGCTTATTAAAACCAACTAATATAATAAGAGAAAACCTATAAGTTTATTAAATATACTAAAATAAAAAAGATAAAATTAATAAAACAATATATCTATTAAAAATAGTTTTTCTAATTAACAATGTCGTCGTTTACATCTTTAGAAGTATATAAATATGATATATATAAACATAATATCAATTAAAATCAGTTTTTAAATTAAAAAGTCTAGTAACTAATTAATATATAATATTATAGAGAAAATCTATAAGTTTATTAAATAATTTACTAAAATAAGAAGGATAAAATGAATAATATAAATCTGATATCTATTAAAAAGAGTTTTTAAATTAAAAATGCCATCTTCTATTACTTTAGAAAATGGATAAAATAAGTACTAAATATATATACTATATGTATGCATAAAAGTTTTTTAATTGAAAATGTCGTCTTCTACTCTTTCACTCAACGGAGAAAAAATTCAAAAGACATCAGGAAAGTTTTAAGTTAATCCTATATTGCTTGTTTATTTTTCATACTAGTTTTTATTAATAACTTAAATAAGTAAAACACAAATATGTTTTATCGACAGGAACTAAACTTTACTATGATTTATTTTAATGTTATATTATAAATTAATCTAATAAATCATAGGGAAAAGCTAAAATTTTATGAGAATAATTTACTAAAATAAGAAAGTTAAAATAAGTATTATTAATATAACATCTATCTTAAAACTGTTTTGAAATTAAAAATAGCTCATAATCATTTTCGTCTTTGTAAACGATTGTAAAGATAAAAATTTCTTTTAAGAAATATATACAGTCAGATTTATTATACTTAAACAGAATCTGGGAAGATTATACTCGTTTTTCTTTGAAGAAATTTCTTAATTTCTTAATTTCTTAATTTTTTTTCGGCACATGAAAAAAATATGCTTAATAAACATAAGAATGAGACTACTAAATGTCATAAACATATTACAAATATCGTTCATTTAAAAAAAAAATCCATGTCATTTAATAATTTAAAAACAATATTTAGTTTTTAATTTTTGTAACTCTATTCCATACGTAATTTTTAAATCAAAGATAAATTACATAATTTTTTTATGTGTAAGAAAATATACTGCTTTTTGTCTTTTTTCCTTTACTGCGATACTCACTGAGTCATTTTTAGACTTTAGACATTTGTAATGGAATAAGATTTTGTAACATCTATTGATTAATCCTATATGAAAATGTAATTGTTGTTCGTCATTCTATATTTACTATAACACTCTCCGAGTCATTTTTAGACCCTAAACAATTGTAATGGAGCACAGTTTCGTAACATGCATTAACCTATCCTGATTTATAAATTAACAAAAGTGTTCATAATCACTGAAATGTACTATTTTCATTAACAATTTAATTTTATGAACAAAATCAATGTGTTTTTTAAATAATAATTATAATAATAAAATGCAAGTTAAGTGATATTTATAATTATAATGTTATTTAGAAATATATTCTATTTCTGTGGGTGTTAATTTTATTTCATAAAAGGGAAAAAAGAAAATTAAGAATCATTTGCAAGTATCTCTTTTAAGAACAATGAGCGTCACAATACAATTTATTTTTTGCCTGAAATTTCAGTCTCATAAATTTATTTATCTAAATATAGAAGATATTAAACAAGATTTACAGACAAACATTATAAGTTAACAGCCTTAACATTAACATTAATCTATACAAAATAGCACATATATACAGTAAAGCAAAAAACCCTATATTTTGCACATATCACAGTTTGACATGCCGGTAAAGTGAAAATTGGAATTCTAGATCTTTTAATTGCTTTATTTATGTTATTAGAAATGTAATGTCTCTTAAAAATACTTCTAATGATATTTTTTGTTAGAATGTATCAAAAGAAATTTCATATGAAAGCACTTAATAGGAATTTTACTGTACGGATTGCAATTTTTTTTTTTTTTTTTTTTTTTTTTTTTTTTTTTTTTAACACTTACCCATACATGTTTTTTAATATTTTGTTGGACATTGTTTTGGCAATGCGAAATTTAAACATGCAATAATGTATTAATAACGGATATATATATTTCAGAAAACATATTTAACTAAGCTGTAATTATAAACGTCTTGCTTGCTCAAAAATGCTTTTTCTTAAATAAAAGAAAATAACAATCAGTAGATTAAATATTATTCCATTTTTATTAAGTCTATTTAAAGTAAAATTACTTTTATATAGACCTTTTTAAATCGCTTCTGAAATATTCATGTTCGGAAAATAATATTTAAATTAAAAAAAAATTGGTTTTGACAGGTAAAATATTTTCCTCATTAGCTATTGCTCATAAAAGCAGAAATATTGCAATAAAAGTATGTATATCTTAATTTTCAAAAGCACTTCAAATCTTATTATAGAATATAAGCTCATTTTAATATTTTTCGAAGGCAACTAGTCGTAATCAATTCATATTAGCGTTCAAAATTCCTAATATAAGTGGATTACTACTACCAGTGTGAAATACTTCACAAGATTTCGTTTCATAGAAAATTAAAAAAGAAATAACTTCTAAAAATATTATGTTATATTCTACAAATATTTCTTAATACTGTAAATATTTTTAATGCTGCATAGCCGATTGTGAAGAGACGTGGAATTTTTCTTATTTAGTTGCATACTTTTAAACTAGCTAATCTTTTTTCCCTAATTGAAATTTTTGACAGTTAAAAATATATATATATATATGAAAGTGTATTATCCGCTTCATCTACTCAAATCATTTATCATATTGCATAAATTTAAAAAATTGCTCTAATGAATTTAAATGAGGTTGTATAATGTGTTTAAATTATTTACACCATGTTATATAATAAACTTTAAAATAAAATAGGAAGATAACACAAATTAACTTTAAGTTTATTAAATAATATCATAGTTTAATTTTAAAACTGAGCATTTATTTACTGCAATAATTTAAGATTACTAGTGGCAAAACTTCCACAAATGGAAATTGATCGTGCAAAACAACTTAAAAAGGAATAAAAGTAAATGAATCTTACGAAAAAATTGACCACAGTTACCGCATTAGGCACTAGACTCAAATTAGTACCATAATACCCGCATAAACACCGCGGCTTAGTTAATTCTTTTTCACACCGGAAATTTTATTTAAAAGATGAAATCAAATGAGCTTAGCAACAGTGAGTCTCATTTTATTTAAAATGGATTTTGGTAGGAAATCGACTTATCTCAGGTGCGGCGTATATGCAGGGAATTACGGTATATGAAAAGGAGGATTTCAATCTTATGTTCAACATAAAATTAATAACAAGTTAAGAAAAAAATATCAAACATACGTTGCGTGTCATACGTGCATATGTTGATCAAACATACGTCTTATTTTTCTTCTTTTTTCTTTAATTAGCTCATTGCTGCACTTGGCCTGGCATCTGTTGCCATGGCTGCTGATGTTGCCATGAACGTTCATGGAGGAGCGTACAACTTTGGTTACAACACCGGAGATGGACAGAGCCGACATGAATCCGGAACTCCTGGTCACGTTTCTGGAAGCTACAGCTACATTGACGCCAATGGAGACCGCCGTACTGTCCACTACAATGCCGGACCTCAGGGTTTCCAAGCCACAGGAGACACTGGAGTAGATAGAAGAACTGCTGCTATTGCAGCTTCCATGGCTGCTCTTGCACCAAAAGCCCCAGTACCTGCCGTACCTGCTTATGCTCATGCAGTTCCAGCAGTACTCCCTTACGCTTACCTCGGGCATCCTCATGTCTCTGTTCACGGTGCTGGCTACGTCTCTCATTGGTAAATAATTTATAAAGTTTATACAAAATGAAGAAAGTCTCAAAATAAATAAAAGCCGTTTTGAACTGCCTTGGCCACAGTCATCAGGAGTCAAGTAGACTACCATTGCTTTCAAAATTGCATATTTTCTGTTACAGTAATCGTGATAAGTGTTTGTTTATAGTATTTAAAATCGATAAAAATGCAAGAAAAAAAGAAAGATGATAATTCCAAAAGATATTTTTCTTCTAAATAGATTTTTTTAGAAGAACAAATATTTACCTATTTATTCTTAAAAAAATCGTCAAATCATTGGAAAAAAAGCATAAACGTGTATGTCCTTTTCATAAATACAGGTTATAACCTTTATTTTTATTTGGAGCCTTTCTTCATTTGGAATGAACTAAAGAATGTAATTTATGGACTATGGTTTTAAGATACACCTACGGATATAAGTGTCGTGATGTGATCTGTGTTCATCTTGCTGCTTTTTGTGGGCAAAAATTGTCATCTTTGGTTTATGGTTACCATTGTGAATGAGTCAGGTAAAATAGTATCTCATCTGTCAATGATAAAATACTAATTTTGCCTTCTATAGAACCTACTGAATCTTTGTAAATACTTAGTCAATAAATTTTATTTGCAATTTTAAATTGTGTGATTTTGTTCATTCTGGCTACTATAATATATAAAAAGAAACGCATCGAAACGCAAGGTGCAATTTTTTTTCTATGTATGATCTTTTTTTTTTTTTTCTTTTGAAGTCTAAGGAAACTAAAATATAAATAAAAATCTTGTTATAGTCAGAAAAATAATACAGAAAATTTGAAATATTGCAATTTTTTAAAAAGTATGCTATTTCGAAAGTAATTTGATTGACAGTCACTTTTTTGTAGATACAATATTTTATACGTGGGATATTATTCTATATAGTGTAACAGCGAAGAAAAAATGGTACTTAACCATGAAAATCTACTTATCTCTTGTATGGAAGCAGTAAATTTTAATATGCATATGCTTTAATAATTTATTTGACAGTAATACAGCATAGTTTCCAAATTTTAGATTTAAAATTGTTTCTATTTTATGTTAGCCAGTTTATGTACACTTTAGAAATGAATTTAAGAGATATAAAACACGTAATTGGAAGTTTTATTAGTAGCACTTTTACTTATATATATATATATAAAATATTTTAAAATGTTTTGCAATTCGTTTTATTTTATTTATATATTTATTTATTTTGAAAAATATAGGAGCATTATACTAACAACATTGCTTCTTTATATCGTTTGTAATGTAAAATTCTTTTGAATATGACAAAAATCAAACAGTTTTATTCAAAAATACAACATTTTTTCTGCTATTTTATAAGATCATAACCTGTCTAATATCCCCCCCCCCCCACTTTAGAAACATATATATTTTAGCAATTGATATATTGATTCGATATTTGATTTTGACTGCAGCAAATCTTAAACAGAAGAAATATATATTTCTTTTCAATAGAAAATTTATAAAATCAGATGAGGCTTGCAAAATAAAAGAGATCGAAAAATGCTATATACACTGAAAAAAATGGAGAATTCAGAAAATATTATTTCCGTTTCGGTGAGTTTCTACTATATAAGTTTAAAATTATTTTTCAAGAATTATTGTTTTGATTTGATAGTTCTAATATCTATTGGAAAAGTAATTTTTTACTATGCAACTAAAGAAAGAAGAATTTTTAACATATAGTAAAAAAATAATAAATAATAATAATGATGATGATGATGATGATGATGATGATGATGATAATTCAGTGTTAAGTATTTAAATACGCAATTTATTCTTATTATGTGAAAGCATTTACGCAAACGATACTTACGCATATTAAAAGAATTATATTGAGATTTTCTTTTTTCAAAGTGGCAACAAAAGAGTTGTAAACGAATAAATTTAATTGTTAAATTCGTTATATGAAGACATAATATAAAGATTATTTTTGATAAATAAAGATTAAAAAATAATATAATAAAACATTGTTACTTTCAAATATTTATGTTATAAAATAATGCTTCGCGAATCTAAAAAGAAAAAGAAAAACATGGCTTTTGCAAGCAATAAAATAGAAAACACGTGGCAATTCTAACTAAATTTATACTATCTACGAATACACGCATAAAAATTTATCATAAAGTTGAAGAATCATCAGATTGAGTAGCACCCTGGCCAAGAATGCTATAAACTCCAACTGTAAGTTCTCAGCTCGACACTGGCTTGGCGGTTCTACGAATTTAAGGATTTATGCCGTTCCACCAGTCAATAAATTTCTTGAAAATCCTCATTCTTATGATTAAGAAAGAGAAGCTTTATTATTGTTGAGATTTTGTCGATTATTAGAAAAATAAAGCGTTAAAAATAAAATAAATACA
Organism: Maratus speculifer; assembly: GCA_964019185.1. NCBI lineage: Eukaryota > Metazoa > Arthropoda > Arachnida > Araneae > Salticidae > Maratus > Maratus speculifer. Next base: position 348,226,590 of record OZ025295.1, read on the forward strand.
TCATATAGCTTTTTTTTTTTTAAATTTAAAAGCCAGGGCTCCCAAATGGTCTGCCAACTGAACATCAGAATTTTCTTAGCGAAATTTCCTTTTTAAATTTTACTTAAAAATTGCCGAGAAACCAACTTTGGAGGTTAATTCTAGCGCAAATTCTGTAGAAACCTATCATGAAATTTTCCGTTAAAAAATATTGATGTTCAGTTCGCGGACCATTTGGGAGCCCTGAAAAGCAAAAACCTAATCGATCTCTAAATTACGCACATAATCAATCTAATTTTAGAATCTGAAATAATCCGAAAACATGTTATACAAGCTTTTCTTTTAAAAATAAAATATTGTTACAGTGCTATCCTGCGTAATTTAATAAAAAAAAATCATTCGGAAGATAAAAATGAATGTCATTTGTTTAATGAATCTAGTTTGTAAAATAAGTAGCCTAAAAAAGTATTTATAATTCAAATATTTTATCCCTTTCATAAATAAATTTATGAAGCTCTCCATCATTAGAATTGTAAAAAAAAGAAACTTATTATTAAGTTATAATAAAAAATAAAAAATAGAGCAAATAAATTAGAACCCCCCCCCCTTTTTTTTTTAATCTAGCATCAAAAACCTAATTTATCATCAAATTACACACAAAATCAGAACTAATATCTGAAATATGTCGAGAGTATATTCAACAGCCAACGTGGTATAAAAAAGATTTTTTATTAATGAATATTCTCACACAATTAACGCGATGTTCGATAATATTTTTATCCAATTTTATGATTATTATTATTATTATTTAACGAATACTTTTTTCTTTCAAAACAACAACTTCCTATATAATGTTATGTAATTTAAAACATTTTGGAAGCACTTTCTGCGTGAAGTGAGTTTAGAATAACAATCAAATATGAATGAACAATAGATGAATTAAACTTAATTGATAAAGAAAATTTGTTAACATCTTAATTTTTTTCTTCAGACAGAGGTATCACAAAGTGACATACACATAACTGCCAACTTTTACGCATTTTTCCTACCACAAAAATTTCATAGTAAACATTGTCTTAATTAATCTTCGAAATTTTACGATTAAACAAATGAAAAATCTCTGTACAATTTAAAGCTAGAAAAAATGCTTAAAAGTTGGCAGCTATGCTTACATGTAAAATAATGTTATACTAAGAGGCTCAGCCCGTTTCTCCTTAAAGCTCGTCAATTGCAGCGAAATTCAGATTTAAATAAATAAATAAATAAAAGTTACGCGATAAAGAACACGACTGAACAAACTTCTTGTTTCTGAGTTACAAAATGTCTACCACTTTCAAGGCAGGGACATGAATGAAGGAATGAATGACCTTACGTGTAGAAAAAATTTCAGCGACGTAGGAAGTGTTAAGTTCTATGCACTTTCACGACCACAAATGCCTATTAATCAGTCAATCTTGACACACACTGATCTTATCAAGATATATATATATATATATATATATATATATATATAATTTATCTTAGATTAATGTTTTCCTTGAAGCAATAATGAAAAAAAAAGTTTTGATCATTCCTCGATTTATATATGTGTATATACGGCATTTTTTCTATTTGGTCAAGCAATATGTTCAAAGAAAAGCTCTATGCAATAAAGAAAATTATTTAAAAAAATTGAAGCATAATAATATTTATGTAAAAAAAGATATAAGCACTGATTAATAAAATACAAAAATAATCTCTCTCTCTCTCTCTGATAATGTCTTCTAAATTATTTCGAAATTAAATTTAAGCAGTAAGCTGCTGATATGCTTAAGCTAAAAATATTAACCTTTAGAAATAAAAGAGGAAATATTTTAATAAATGATTTCTTATTTGATAATGATTTAATTTATAATAATTAACAATATTATAAAATCTTAAAATATTTTAAAAATTCATTTTGTGGCCATTCAGTTTCATTTTTAACTAATAAATCTATACTAATTAATTAATGGAAATAAATTTGAAAATAGCCTTAAATTTATTTTTTTCAATGATTTTTGTACTCTCGTTAATTGCAATAAAAAATAATTTTTTTACAATTACATAAACTAAATAAAAAAACATATTTATACATAAGATAAATGAAAGTGTGTAACATTATTTATTATTTTTATTTCTAAACAAAAAGCACAAAATCATCAATCAACAAATTAAATAAATACTAATCATACTTTATAAGGTATTCCAAAAATACATTCAACCTAATCTCTTAAAAAAAAGAATAATCTGATTTATTAATGAGATTTTTCTCACAACACTAAACATAAATAAAATACATCACTTAGTATTCATAACCATACGTTTCGAAAAAATTTCAACGAAGCAGGAAGTGTCAAGTTCTATGCACTTTCACGACCACAAATGCCTATTAATCAATTAATCTTGACACACACTGATCTTATCAAGATATATTTTTTCTCTTACATATTTTTTTCCCTTGAAGCAATAATGAAAAAAAAAGGTTTCGATCATTTCCATGTGTTTGACACAAATGGGAGAAATAATGATATCCGTTTGATTGGATAATGCAATTTACAGCATAGCTTGTTAATGGTATTTTAATAACTTATTTTAAATAAGGTGTTCTACGGTAATAACGCCATGGTTGATAATAACGCCAAATAGCTTTTACGGCTTCTGCACAGAAAGGTTCTGAGTCATCTAAATCACAAACAACCGATAAAAGTTCTGCAAGAACCACGTAAGTGTCAACACTCGATCTAAAATTTGAGGTTTTCTGTGATCTGAAGATTATACATAGCTGCCAACTTTCAACTAATCTTCCGTAATACCTGGATTAGTTTGATCAAGGTTAACGTCATTTCAAACCAGAAAATATATTTCATGAATCTTTATTTATTTAACTTCAGGATAGTTACTAGAACATACTTAATTGCCTTTCTTTGAAAAAATTCTGGTTCGAAACTCATTAAACTAGGGTCAAATTAACGCATGTATTACGGATATTTCATGTCAGGTTGGCACCTATAATTATATATTTGTTAAGGAACATTTTGTTATCACATAAATTTGTATTGTATTTCATGTACTTTCAAAATCTTGTGTAAGATTTTGATGTGATCGCTGTCGTAAAGAAATGTCACGACATCGCTTAGAATAAAATAAAAGAAAAGAAAAGAAAAGAAAAAAACAAAGAGAGAGAAAGAATAATAATAAAAATAAATAAATAAATAAATAAATAAATAAATAAATAAATAAATAATCTAGAAAGAGATAGAAAATGAAATAATATTAATGTATATAAAAGTATTAAAATAAATTTTTATTTTAGCTTTCGTAAACAGGAAATGATAACAATAATATGTGTTGTTTGTTTGGAAGTTTTATTATACTATAAGCTCCCTTTTAGTCAAAGCCTGGGAATAGCAAAATCACATGAGCGAAGGGATTTTCTCACCATTAGTTATAAAAGGAACAAATGTTTACGAGAAGCAATAAAACCTAGAGTCGCCATTCGTGACATTAACGTACACAAGCAACAAAGAAAGATTTACAATCAAATTTATTACTCCCGCGTGTGGTCTACTTGGGGTTGCTGGTTTGGAATCGTAGCTCCGGCAATAAATAATGGAGGAACAATGTCTAAAAATCCAACCCCGTTTCTTTTACCTGACCAATGGACAGTGAAATATATTCAAAGCCAATTGGAGTCCGAATATAATACCCAATGGGGTAAAAAGGGGCGTACAGGATCCGGAAGAAAAACCCCACACGAGTCAGTCCAGTTTTCGAATTGAAAGTGTCAAGTAAAAAAAAAGATTTTTTTCTCTTCTCTCTGCTGTGAGTTTCCCGCTAAGATGAGAGGGAAAAAGAGGAAATTAGGAAATAAGGCAACTTCGAAATAATCTGTGTCATCGGGAGATGTGATCTTAGGCCTCCCGGATGAAGCGATGAGAAGCGAAGCTATGCTCTGCACACAGAGAACTAATCATCGACTGATTTCTAATACAAAAAGGAATACCTGAGTATTGCCGAGCGGACTATTTATTCATCGGATGATTTCTAAATACTCAAAGGAGTAACTGAGCATTGCTGATCGGATACAAAAAGGAATACCTGAGTATTGCCGAGCGGACTATTTATTCATCGGATGATTTCTAAATACTCAAAGGAGTAACTGAGCATTGCTGAGCGGAATTTTCATTTCCGCAAAACAAAAAAAAAAAAAAAAAAAAAAAAAAAAACTTTGCCTGAACTTCCTAGCGGAATTTGAAAAATGCTAACTATTAGTGTTAAAGGACCGTACGACAAACTGATGATTGGATAGTGTGTGAAATTTGAAAATTGCTAACTATTAGTGTTAAAGGACCGTACGACAAACTGATGATTGGAAAGTGCGTGAAATTTGAAAAGTGCTAACTATTAGTGTTAAAAGGACCATACGACAAACTGATGATTGGAAAGTGCGTGAAATTAGAAAAGTTGCTAACTATTTGTGTTAATTAAAAACAAAATGCCTTGGAACTTGGCATTCGGATTTAATTGTGTTGGCGTACTGACGAACTGTATGGACAGCTATAAGCCAACGTCGACCAATACCAGGAACATACTTGTAAGGTGAGGAAATTTCATTGTTCATGTGTCCGGCCAATTTATTTTATTGATATAATGTTGTGTTAAAATTTTGGTTTTTAAAATTTGATTATTTAAAATTTGATTATTTTAAAATTTTAAAATTATTATTATCTTTGGGGCTCAAAATTATCAGAATTTAATGCTCAAACTTAATTAATAGTAAAATGAATAAATAAATAAATTAATAATACCAGTAAAATAATACGAATAATAAGAACGAAGGACTCGATTTTATAAAATATGAAAATTTGGGGCTTTGCCTATAAGTTGTGTCGTGAACTTAAGTTTTATGAGCTGTGAGGATAGCAGAATAATAGGAAATAAATAAATAAACAAACAACAACAAAAAAACAATGAAATAAAATATTTTGTATATTTCACTATAACCATATTTCAGTAGTTATTGCCTTGCATATTATATTTTTATAGCGTTTGCATGATGCCAATTTATGTGTTTTAATAAAATTTTGTATATATGTACCTATTCTTGTCTTTATTCCAGTTTTCTCCCTTTATGTATTTTAAGGTAATTTCTAGATGCAGATTAGGGAATGTTAACATTTAAATTTGTAGATTAATATCTCAAGTTTTTTTATTGACTCATCAATCCCAATTTTCACAAATTCATACGTTAAATAAGGCGATCCTAATGTTATTGCAAAATGTTAATTTTAAGTATGATATTAAGGAATTAATTTCAGTAATTAATAATATCCGATCTTCGTTCACAACGCCGAAGGGATATTATTTTCATTTGTCTTCGTACTAACCACGTCACGATTGCGTACCTAGTAGGAGGTGTTTATTTTCATCACCACACTACTAAAAGTTTAATGGTGCTCATACCAGGTATATGAATTTGTATTTGGGATTCAAAATTAAAAATTTTCTGCATTTAAATATAAATAAAGATAGCCAGTATTATGATTTTATTCTTAATTACCTATCTTCTCTTAGCTTTTTCTCCTTCTACTAACAAACATTATTTATCCATATTGTGTTTATAAATATTGTGTGTATATCTAAAAATTTACGAAATTGAAATATAATAGTTGAGAAGATGAAACAAAAATATACAGAAGAGTTGGTTTAGCTCACGACACATTAGCTTGTAAGATTGTAAAGAATTTCGTTACTATATATATCCGTATTTCGGAAAATTTACTTTGTCATTATATTTATGTGTATTTATAAAAATATTTAGGGCTATTTCATAATTTCTATTAAATATTATTCTCGAATGAGTATAAATTATAATAATTCATTACAAAACTCATATCTTGAGATTATATGATATCATAATTTGAGGTGTGAAAGAGTTCAAAAAAATAAAAAACAAAGGAAAAAGTATCAAACATCAGTCTGTGTGAGATTTTCCAAATAGGTAAATAAATATGACAGGTAGAAATAAGGCAAGGCAGTCTTCTCCCGAAAGGGACACATTTAAAATTGGAATAGACACTCTATTGAACTCTTTACAAAATTTTGAGGACAAACCAGACCAAAATATATCATATTTTTTCGAAGAGTTCGAAGAATTAGCCGCAGCGGCACAATTTCCCGATGATTTAAAATTGGTGTTGGCAAAGTCAAAATTTAAAGGCCAAGCGAGAGAGATTCTAAAAAACACAGCTGAATTGCATAAAGCACAAAACTATAACACATTCAAAGAAAATGCGATAACACAATTTAAAAAAGAAAGATCGTTTGCTGACGCTCAGGCGCAATTCATAAACGCAAAACAAACACCCAACCAAACTATTGAAGAATTTACTAAACAATTCAACATTGAGGCACAAAAATACCTTGTCTCGTCAGGACACGAACAAAAGAATGGAGCTAAAGAATTATTAGAAACGATTAAATTAACTAAATATCTTGAAGCACTAAGACCGGACATCTCCTTTGAATTAAAAAAATACCCACCCACAAAGTTTGATGAAGCAGTAAAAAAAGCTAAAAATATCGAAAGTGCTTTGAACAGTAAATGTACAGGAGAAGTAAACAATTTAACTGAAAATAGCGAAAATAAATTATTCGAGGCACTTCTTAGCATGTCGCAAGAACAAAAATCGGAAATACACCAATTAAAAGAACAAATAAAAGATTTAAAAATTCAAAAAAATGAAAGCGAACATAACAACGCTGAAGTAAATCAGATAACACATAATTTTTGTCATATCTGTAATAAATCCAACCATCAGACACAAAATTGTTATTTCAATCAAAAAAGTGCGGATTTTTTTCAACCAAGGGGAGCGCAAAAGAATGTTCGGCCACGATTTCAAAAAAATTATTATCAAAATAATAATTATAGAGGCTTTCAACGATTTCCACAAAATTATGCACAACATTTTCAAGCGCCACAAACATTGGATTTTGCAAGACCTTATTACAATCAAACTAGATTTAATGATATGCAAATTCAAATGCCAAATTGGCAAAATTTGACCCAATCACAAATAGGACCTAATCAAATGTATCCTGGAAATTACAATATGCAAAATATGATTCCAATGCAAAACTTTGATCCAACACAAAGAAACAATACACAAATTGCATATACAGGGCAGCATCAGGGTTTCGCAAATATGCAAAATAGCCAAAATCCTTTGCCGCAAAATAATGAGGGAAATAGGGAACATCGGCCCACAATTACTTTTCCTAACGAAAACAGAGACAGGCGAGGCAGACACAATAATAATAATAGGAACAGAGGGCAAAGTCATTTAACCCTTTGACGGTTAAAGCACTTCTATTCATAAAATACTAAAATGATTGAATGACACCGGAATTTAAAAACAAATTTATTTCATAATATATTAATGTTTTTTTTACGTTCTTTGTAAAATTAAAATTTTCATTTAAAAATTCCGGTGTCAGTATGGCATTTCGCAATTGAAATTAAGTGGTATTCTGGGCGCGTATACGCGCTTATAACCACGAAAGGGTTAAACCGGTAAGCGGGCCTACAAAATTGAGAGAAATACAAGCCAGTAAGTCCCGTAACATTGAGAAAAAACAGGGTTATAATATAAAAAATAAATCAAACAAGGAATTAAAAATATTGAAACAAAAGCAAACGAAAAAGACAATGATAAAAAAAAATGAGAAAGAAAAAAAAGATATAACACAAAAATTGATCGCAAGTTGTAACTCGGAAAAAAACAATGAATTACCAATATGGGACTTAAAAATAAAGAAAGATTTAATTATACCCAGCCTTATTGACAGTGGGGCGAGTATAAGTTTAATATCTCCAGGGGTCTTTGAAAAAATAAAAGAGACGGATATAAAGATAAAATATTTAGCCAACGCTATAAAAATTACAACTTTATCAAACAAATCCATTCCTTTTAAACACTGTGTAAAATTTAAGTTTAGATTTAACAACACTTTCTTAAATGGCACATTTTATGTAACTAAAGATGAATTTGACCGTAATTACAAAATTATTTTAGGATATGATTTCTTAAAAAGTAATAAAATAATTATGGATTTTGAAAATAATACTTTTAAACTCAATAATTCAATTATACAATAAAACCCCAATGAAAATCAAATTACGGAGGTGAATAAAATTAAGCCCGTACAACAAAATGATGACTTTCAAACAATACCAAAACAAATCAAATCCTATCAACACAATAACATTCCGAAAATTAATACACGAGTATTTGTAAAGAAAAGCATTACTTTGAGACCTAGAGAATCGAAATTAGTAAATTTAATTTTTGATGGGAAATTAAGAAACAAGCAACAATTTTTTTTCCAACCAAAATATAACAACAGTAAATTAATAATTCAAAATTCAGTTCACGAAAATAAGGAAACAGAAAATAATTCATTCACAATATTAGTACAAAATAAATCGAAAACGTATTTGAGACTTCATAAGGATCAGGAAATGGGAAAAATTACCACTGATTTCTTTATAAAAGAACAAAGTAAATCAAAAACTGATAATATTTATGAAGGGAACAACTTAAATATCACACAAATTAGAGAATTACGAAAAAAAGAACTTTCAGAGAAGGATTTTAAAATAGATCACTTAACACCGAAGGTACAAAAAGAAGTATTGAAAATTTTAATGAGACATGCTACTGCTTTCAGCAAATCATACAAAACTCTAGGAGAAACGGACGTAATAAAACCGAATTTTAAATTAATGCATGACTTTCCTATACGAAACCATTCAAATTAGCGCATGATGTAAAAAAATTCGCGGAGAAAGAAATTCAAGATTTATTGGATGCAGGTATCATAGAGCCTACGAACTCAAGTTATGCTTTCCCAGTAATTTTCGTAAAAAAAAATTCTACGTCAAAAACCAATGATCAAAACTTAATAAAACTCAGAATGGCTATAGATTTTAGAGCTCTTAACGATATATTAGAAAGCGATCCGTATCCAGTCCCTAACACAAAAAATATTTTACAAAACATCGCTGGAAAAAAAATATTTACAGTTCTAGATTTACATTCTGCATTTTTTCAAATCAAATTAAAAGAGCAGGACAAGCATAAACTAGCATTTATCACGGAGGATAACCATTTTCAAATAACACGAATGCCATTCGGAACTAAAATCTCGACAAATATATTTGCTCGTCTAATCGATATAGTTTTAGGTGATTTAAAAAAGAAATACAACATTCAATACTTTATTGATGACATTTTACTTGCCGCTGATAATATACAACAAATGCACACATTACTAGAAGAAGTACTAACACAATTAGAAAAATTTAATCTCACAATTGAACCAGCTAAAATAAAACTATACATGCAAGAAATAGACTTTCTGGGATACAAAATTAGTGAAAAAGGATATGCACCCTCAGAAAAAAATATAAAAAAAATAACAAGCTTTGCAGTCCCTACATCTCAGAAAACAGTGCGAGCATTCATTGGATTATGCACGTATTTTAAATCAACTATAAACAATTATGCAGAAATTATAGCGCCACTGACAGATCTCACTAAAGCGAATACAAAATTCAAATGGAATGACAAAGCACAGGAATCATTTGAAAAAATACAAAAAATTATCATGGAACAACCTACCATATATCCTCCAGATTTTAATAAAGATTTCTATATAATTACAGACGGATCAAAAATTGCAACATCAGGTATACTCGCGCAAAAACAAGGAGATAAAATGATACCAATTGAATTTACGGGAAGAAAATTAAAAGAATCGGAAAAGAGATATCCAAGCATGCAGATAGAGCTTTTGGCAATATACGAAACTATAACTTATTTTAGAAACATTTTATTAGGAAGAAAATTTTTTCTCCTAACAGATTCAAAAGCATTAACATACCACTTACACTTGGAAAAACAGCCGGAAATTGTAGCACGATGGTTACTTAAGCTACAGGATTATGATTTTGAAGTATCTCACATTGAAGGTATTCATAACCCAGCAGATTTCTGTAGTAGAGAAACAAATGCCTTAACTATAGCGGACGATTTAAACAAACACCTTTTTGCGGTAAATAAAAATTTGAATGCAGACAATATAAAAAAAGAACAATTAAAAGACCCTAAATTAAACGAAATTATTCAAGCTTTACAACAACAGAAAAAAGCAAAAAAATATGAAAAATACAATTTAAATAAAGAAGGAATATTAATTCTAAGAAAATCACAAAATTCAAATAATGATGATTTATATATTGCGCCACAGAATTTAAAAGAAGATATTATAAAAAGCGCACATGTCCCACACTTCGCTTTCCTAAAAACCTATGGCATAATAAAAGAAAGATTTTTTTGGTATAGAATGTATCAAGAGATAAAACAATTCTGTGCGAAATGTATAACATGCAATACATTTAAACAGCATAAAACGATAAAAATTCCACTGAAAACAATGGATAAAAATTACATACCTGGTCATAAATTAACTATTGACGTAGTAGAAAGTTTGGTTACATCTCTAAATAGGAATAAATTTGTTTTAACTATTGTTGATACAGCATCACGCTTCCTACAAGCATTTCCACTTAGATCGACGGATACTAAGGTTATAATCAACGCATTAAATGGTTATTTCAGTACTTTTGGATTAGCGAAATATATCTCTACAGACAACGGAGCTTATTTTAAATCGAAGGATTTCAAAGATTATATGAAAAATTTAAATATTGAACTAATACCTTCGTCGGTGTACCACCCGGAGTCGCAATCTGTACTTGAACGAATACACCGGGATTTAAAAGCTTCCATAGCCTCTATGTGTAATAAAACTTACGAATGGGATATAAAACTTCCATATTTCGTACTTATGCATAATTCAACTGTACATAGAATAACAAAATTTTCTCCAAGCATGTTATTTTTCGGTAGAGAGAAAAAAACGCCATTCACGAATTTTGAAGCGCATAATATGGATTTTTACAGTACATATGTACAGAATAAGCTCAAACATATGCACGATATAAGATATGAAGTTATGAAGAATCAAGAAAAGGCGGATTTGGAACTGAATAAGAATTCGAAGTTAAAACACAAAGAATTAAAATTGGGTGACGAGGTCTACATGAAAATGCTGAGAAAACCTAAGGCGTTACATCAGAAATTTTCAGGCCCATATTATATTGAGAGAATTTTCAGAAATGATAACTACCTCATAAAGAACAAATATAGGCCAGACCTGAGACCTATTAGAATTCATATTTCTAAATTATTTGCGCCCAATATGGCAAACAGAACAGAAAACAAATAATCATTCCTTAGAAAATATAAGTGTAAAAAAAAAAAAAAAAAAAAAAGTAAAAAAAAAAATAATATAACAAAATAAAAAAATAAATAAATAAAACTTCAAAATAAAAAAAAAATAAAAAAAAAAAATTTTTTTTTAACTTCAAGAATTTGTTAAAATTGTTTTAAGCGTCTACTGAAACCGTCAAAATCTTTTTAACCCTTTCAGGGGCAAAAGAATTCTGTTCGTTGAAAGATGAATTAACAGACTGACACCAGAATATTCAAACGAATTTGTTAGAAAATAAAAATCCGATATTTTGCACTTTCATTACAAAATCAAAATTTTATTCAAATATTACTGGTGCCATTTGTAAATTTTGGAATTAAAAATAGGTGGCTAGACCCTCTAGCCACCGCCCTTGAAAGGGTTAAATATACAGTATTTAACATATCAGCCAAACTTAAAAATTTTTACAATTAAACACAGAAAATTCTAAAATTGTTCGAATCTTGCAAATTACATACAAAATTAACGTTATAAAAAAAAAAAAAAAAAAAAAAAAACGGAGCTATATTATGGTCTCATACGAAATATATTTCGTACTTCCCGGGATGTGAGAACTTATTGCTGGTCGATAACTCTCATGGTATGGAAAATATTTTTTAGGAGACTATACATAGACAAAATATATATAACAGAGACAAATAAATATTAAAAATAGGCATTACATGAATAGTCGTAATATATTACCTAATATAAAAATAAACTAGATTCAAACAAAATATATATACATATATATAAAAATTATATTTACGAATTTTTCATAACACGGTATGTTATACAAAAAGGAAAATGAAGATAGAAAAGGTTTCAGAACAATAATACAATAGGATCGTGAAATAATGTATGATAACAATAAAAACGGGAATGAAAATGAAGTCATAAACAGTAGCATGAACAGTAGTGAATTCTAGTGAGAATGCGTCTCAGAAGGAAATTCGAGCGAATAATATAGGTATCGCGGAGGTGAATATGTTTATATACATATTATATTTGGCAGTTTTCAAAGGCCAACACATTGCAATGATAATTTTCTCACATTTAATGTATTTGTGTATGTTATTTCAATTTTTGTATTACTATGTCCATTTGTCATTACATGTATATATTTATAATAATGGTATTGTATTCTTGCACATCTTTTAATTTTAAGTGATTATATTATAAATCTGTATATATATTATAGCTTATTTTTGGATAGAATAATTTTTTTTCTTAAAGTAAGAGGGGATAAGCTTGTCGTAAAGAAATGTCACGACATCGCTTAGAATAAAATAAAAGAAAAGAAAAGAAAAGAAAAAAACAAAGAGAGAGAAAGAATAATAATAAAAATAAATAAATAAATAAATAAATAAATAAATAAATAAATAAATAATCTAGAAAGAGATAGAAAATGAAATAATATTAATGTATATAAAAGTATTAAAATAAATTTTTATTTTAGCTTTCGTAAACAGGAAATGATAACAATAATATGTGTTGTTTGTTTGGAAGTTTTATTATACTATAAGCTCCCTTTTAGTCAAAGCCTGGGAATAGCAAAATCACATGAGCGAAGGGATTTTCTCACCATTAGTTATAAAAGGAACAAATGTTTACGAGAAGCAATAAAACCTAGAGTCGCCATTCGTGACATTAACGTACACAAGCAACAAAGAAAGATTTACAATCAAATTTATTACTCCCGCGTGTGGTCTACTTGGGGTTGCTGGTTTGGAATCGTAGCTCCGGCAATAAATAATGGAGGAACAATGTCTAAAAATCCAACCCCGTTTCTTTTACCTGACCAATGGACAGTGAAATATATTCAAAGCCAATTGGAGTCCGAATATAATACCCAATGGGGTAAAAAGGGGCGTACAGGATCCGGAAGAAAAACCCCACACGAGTCAGTCCAGTTTTCGAATTGAAAGTGTCAAGTAAAAAAAAAGATTTTTTTCTCTTCTCTCTGCTGTGAGTTTCCCGCTAAGATGAGAGGGAAAAAGAGGAAATTAGGAAATAAGGCAACTTCGAAATAATCTGTGTCATCGGGAGATGTGATCTTAGGCCTCCCGGATGAAGCGATGAGAAGCGAAGCTATGCTCTGCACACAGAGAACTAATCATCGACTGATTTCTAATACAAAAAGGAATACCTGAGTATTGCCGAGCGGACTATTTATTCATCGGATGATTTCTAAATACTCAAAGGAGTAACTGAGCATTGCTGATCGGATACAAAAAGGAATACCTGAGTATTGCCGAGCGGACTATTTATTCATCGGATGATTTCTAAATACTCAAAGGAGTAACTGAGCATTGCTGAGCGGAATTTTCATTTCCGCAAAACAAAAAAAAAAAAAAAAAAAAAAAAAAACTTTGCCTGAACTTCCTAGCGGAATTTGAAAAATGCTAACTATTAGTGTTAAAGGACCGTACGACAAACTGATGATTGGATAGTGTGTGAAATTTGAAAATTGCTAACTATTAGTGTTAAAGGACCGTACGACAAACTGATGATTGGAAAGTGCGTGAAATTTGAAAAGTGCTAACTATTAGTGTTAAAAGGACCATACGACAAACTGATGATTGGAAAGTGCGTGAAATTAGAAAAGTTGCTAACTATTTGTGTTAATTAAAAACAAAATGCCTTGGAACTTGGCATTCGGATTTAATTGTGTTGGCGTACTGACGAACTGTATGGACAGCTATAAGCCAACGTCGACCAATACCAGGAACATACTTGTAAGGTGAGGAAATTTCATTGTTCATGTGTCCGGCCAATTTATTTTATTGATATAATGTTGTGTTAAAATTTTGGTTTTTAAAATTTGATTATTTAAAATTTGATTATTTTAAAATTTTAAAATTATTATTATCTTTGGGGCTCAAAATTATCAGAATTTAATGCTCAAACTTAATTAATAGTAAAATGAATAAATAAATAAATTAATAATACCAGTAAAATAATACGAATAATAAGAACGAAGGACTCGATTTTATAAAATATGAAAATTTGGGGCTTTGCCTATAAGTTGTGTCGTGAACTTAAGTTTTATGAGCTGTGAGGATAGCAGAATAATAGGAAATAAATAAATAAACAAACAACAACAAAAAAACAATGAAATAAAATATTTTGTATATTTCACTATAACCATATTTCAGTAGTTATTGCCTTGCATATTATATTTTTATAGCGTTTGCATGATGCCAATTTATGTGTTTTAATAAAATTTTGTATATATGTACCTATTCTTGTCTTTATTCCAGTTTTCTCCCTTTATGTATTTTAAGGTAATTTCTAGATGCAGATTAGGGAATGTTAACATTTAAATTTGTAGATTAATATCTCAAGTTTTTTTATTGACTCATCAATCCCAATTTTCACAAATTCATACGTTAAATAAGGCGATCCTAATGTTATTGCAAAATGTTAATTTTAAGTATGATATTAAGGAATTAATTTCAGTAATTAATAATATCCGATCTTCGTTCACAACGCCGAAGGGATATTATTTTCATTTGTCTTCGTACTAACCACGTCACGATTGCGTACCTAGTAGGAGGTGTTTATTTTCATCACCACAATCGCGCAGTAGTTTGTAGTGTAAAATATACTGTGTAGTATATCGGGCTAATAAAGCCATCCTTTGGCATTATTACTCCGGTTTATACTTTTCAGTGTTGGAATTTAAACTGAAGAGGATTTATTTTTTATTCGTCAGCATAATTTTTATAGTATTATTATCATTGCTGAAAACATAAAAGGATACAGAGAAATTTGTACAGTGAAACATCCCTGTGCGACCACCTCCATTAACCCTTTAACGTTCATTGGTTTCGCCACGAAACCACTAAATTTTAATTCTAATACGCAACACTGACACCGGTATTTTTATCTAGAAATATCCCTTTTATTTTGTATGTGAAAAATCACGTTTTCTTATTTAGAAATATATTTGTTCTTAATTATCGGTGTCATTCATTTATTTCGACATCTTAGCAATGGAAATGCTATGATCGTTAAAGGGTTAACCCATTAACGCCCAGCGTCCTTTTTTGAGGACGGTTACAAAAACAGCAAGAAAGCTGTTTTCCCTCGAGTAAAGAGGAAGATAAATATATACCTTACTTCCCGAGACAGAATCCTCGATAAATTTAGATAAAAGTTAATTTGCTTTTAAAAGTGGTGGGAAATACAAAATTTAAATTTTAGTGAAGAAAATAATTCGGGCGTTAATGGGTTAAGAGATTTTCTCTCTGAAGCACCTTTTTTTTTCATGGAACGAAATTTATTTCTACAAGTTCAATATTAATTTTACTTCCATTCAGAGACCATCGCAAATAACCGGTTGGGGACGAGCGACACATATACGTGCCGCAAAAATCTTAAGAATCCTTATTTATACCCACCAGTAAAATTTTAATGTGAAATTCGCCTTATTTAATCGGAGCATTTTCTCGATTTGAAAAGGTACAAATTTCTGTTTTTTAAAACCGGTGACAAAACATTGAAAATTTCGTAAAAGGCTCCCGTCGAGAAGGGGTTAAACTCTTTCCGTGAGCGACCAATTTACTTAACCCTTTAACGTTCATTGGTTTCGCCACGAAACCACAAAATTTTAATTCCGATACGCTACACTGACACCGGTATTTTTATCTAGAAATATCCCTTTTATGTTGTATGTGAAAAATCACGTTTTCTTATTTAGAAATATATTTGTTCTTAATTACCGGTGTCATTCATTTATTTCGACATCTTAGCAAAGAAAATGCTATGATCGTTAAAGGGTAGAAAACGAAAGAGTTTCTGTTTTTTCCTGATCACTTGAAGAAGGTTTCATAAGAAAAATAATTCAATAGAGTACATTATTCATCAAACTTTTAAATTAAATTTTTACGCCTATTAGATTATTTTATTAGATTATTATAATTAGTTTATTTTTTTACGCCTATAACTTTTAAGCATAAATACTTAAAACCCTTTTTGCTTGTTTAGGCAATAAATTGAACTCAGATGACACGACGGTCAATAAACATCTTCGCCTATTCTGTCAGTAAACTCTCAAATAAATAGATAAACTGATGAAATCGTCATTATTTGTTCGATTCCTGAAAAAATTGCATTTATTTACTGAATTTTGAAAGGAGATGGCAATAAAAGTTATAAAGGATAAAAGAGTGAAATTAAAGCAAACGCCAATGTATTCATTTTTTATAACACTGCTGTAATTAACATATGTAATTAAAAACATTCTTATACAATAATTATTAATAATATGGTTTAAAAATATTCATCTTTAAAAGTTATTTCTAAAAGCATTGGTAAGCGAAAGACAGATTTTCAAACAAATTAAATTTTTCATTTTCATTTTTTTTCTTTTGGTTTTTAACAGGTTTAAAATGGAATCGCATACTTTTAATGATTCGATAATACAATAAATACTATAAAGTTTTAACGGTGTGCAGCGTTTTGAAGTTGACCAACCCTGCTTTATATTAAAAAAAAAAAAAAAAACAATTTCATGTTTTGTATCCCTATAGTCCTCAGCTTAAATATCAATCAGTGCATTTTTAGCACGTTTCAACTGAATACAAATTACATGTGGGTTCAAATAAAGTTTTCTGGGATAAAATAATTTTTTTTTTTATAGGAAATACACATAGGTTGATTGAAAGTTGCATATTAAAAACATTCTAAAAATCACACTAATTATAATAATTAAAAATAATTGTATTAAACTGTTAAGTATATACATATTTTTAATTAATCATGACATGCACTGACGCTCAAGAATTTTTTCTTTCCTTTTGCATAAAATATTTATGTCATATATTATTTTTCTGTCCGTTTTTTTTTTCGCTTAAAAATTTAAAAAAAGAAATATACGCATGTTTTTACGCTTCTTGCGTATACATATATATTACTACATTGTTAAAATAACTATATAAACTTGATTAAAGATTACAAATTAGTGCATTGTTTTTAATGTTTTACAAATATTCAGAGTCTTTTCTAAGCACTTTTCAAAACAATAAAACATAATGAATTGTTTAGATAATATTTTTCAGCACTGCTTTTAGACTGTTTGCTTCACACATAGTTCAGTCTACAATTTTTCACGGTTTATAACAATGGAAAAAAAATGTTTTAGAAATTTTCATGCATTTTAAAGAAGCGTGTGAAATATTGAGATCAGTTGTAATAAAGGAGAGAGTTTATTATGTTGTATTTTAACAGCGTTTTGGTAATTGTTTTAAAATACCGACGGCATTTTTAAAGCGCTTTCAAAACTAATAAAAAACTCTGAATAGTTTAAGATAATATATCTTTATATGAAAAAAAAACTATTTTTTGTTGTTAACAACCGCAAAAAGTTACTAACTAGTAACAACTGCAAAAGAATTACTAATTAGAGAAAGCATGTTTTTCAAATAAATCGACATTTGAAATTCAGAATGGTGCGAATTAATAAATTGTCACCTTTCAAAGGATAAACTGAAATATAACCGCACTACAAAAGTTGTTGAATAAATCTCTGCTTAAAGAAATGTTCATATTTTCAGTTAAAATTTGAATACCAATTAAAATGAATATATTTATAAGATTTATCTGTTTGAAATTTTATTATTTTCAATAATCCTTGTCAGATTCCTGCCTCAATTACAAACTATACATCTATCAAAATAATACTCTTGCTTTATACTTCAATAATTTATAATTTCTGTAATCCAAAATAATGCTAATACTCATAATACATCACCAAGAATAAATTAGTTTATGTTCTCAAGACCCACAACATCATTAATGAAAATGTAATCTTCTGATTAAAACCGTCATTCGAATGCGCACTCTATTATTCAAACTAACCCCGAAACAGCATTAGATTGATGCATTACTTCCATCTAATAAAATGACAGTGTGTATATCTCAAGCTATAAATGTAAATGTTTTCTTGATACTGTATATTTGCAGAGAAAAATAGAACTGGGGGGGGGGGGGGATAGATAAGTGTTTTTGAAATTTTTATGAAGCATCAGTTGAAGATTTTATATCCATTGCAAAATGTGTGTCAAGAATAAAAACTTATATATTACTCATATTACCTTATTTCTTAACCCATTAGTGCATAGCGTCCCAATTTTGGGACAGTTTTAACTTATTAAAGTAAGCGCATTTCACACCAGTAAAAAAGGAGTATAAATAAATACTTTCGTTCTCGAGACCAAGTCTTTGATAAATTAAGATAAAAGTTATTCTTGCTTTAAAAGTGGTGGAAAAATGCAAAATTTGAATTTTAACGAAGAAAATAATTCAGGCATTAATGGGTTAACAGCTTCGTTGATTTTTCCATACGGCATACGGGCAGCATATTTCAGATGTGTATATTGATGGGACGATTACTGTTTCTAAACCAATAGGAGACCGTCATTATCACGGTCAAGTACACGCCCACACAGTTTGATTGACAGGAACTCGTGGACAATTGATCGTGTGTGTTTATTATTCATTTGTACTCGGATTGTTTGAATTTGTACTCGGAAATTAAAAATTAAAGGTACGAAAGAATTATTTTTTTTTTTTCAAAATGACTGAATTTTATTTACTTCGATTAGAAATTATACTTCCTCTGATCCTGAAATAAATAAATAAATAAATAAATAAAAATTAAAGTAAGAATTTTGCTTATACGGATATTTTCGCAGAATACTTTTTTTTCCCATTTGTTTAATATATATATAAATCATTTTGGAACGATATTTAGAACATTAAAAGGGTTTGAAATATTTTTTTTAAATGTCTTATTTATTAATAAAAGACAGCCTCCAATAATTAAAAAAAAATCACCAACGGACTCTCGGCCCGCGATGGACTCGAACCCATATCCTCCGGTTTCAAGCTCGACGCTCTAACCATCCAGCCAGTCAGCTCACTTTCATCCGCAACAGATTATCGTTATAATTAGCACCGTCAATTGTCCACGAGTTCCTGTCAATCAAACTGTGTGGGCGTGTACTTGACCGTGATAATGACGCCCTCCTATTGGTTTAGAAACAGTAATCGTCCCAGCAATATACAGATCTGAAATATGCATACGGGCAACGTGTTTTTGTCAATCCTGATTTCTCCATACCACGTACGGGCATCCATTTTTGAATCACGATTTACTTTTCTCACTAGTAAAATTTTATATTACTTAATTCAAGTAGTTTTCTGATTAAAATGAACAAAAATTTCTTCTTTAAAAAATTGGTGGTAAAAGATTAAAAATTTTGTAAAACACATGATAAAAATAGGCATTATTTGAAAGCGTTTTTCAAAAACACTGATCAATTAACCAGTTAATTGTCGCGCCCGAGACATTCACTGCTGCAATCTTCACGGGTTTTATTCAGAATCGTTTGATTCCCACCAGTTTTATAAAATAGTATAATTGGTTTTATTCTGGTATCATTTCACTTGTCATTAAATAAGACGGATATTTTTCTTTCAAAAAAGTGGTGGCAATAAGGAATTTGAATTTTAAAAACGTAGTTTAATGCTACCATAAAGTGGTTAAGTTTTTAATAAATTGTCACCCTTCAAAAGATTAAAGATAAATGTAATCGACATACTAAAATTTTTTGCATAAATCTCTCATTTTATGTACCGTAATTTCGGGTGTATAAGCCGCAGATCAAACAATTCTTTTTCGACTTAGAATTTTTTAAGAAACAAATGTAACTAGTTAGATCGCCGTAAGTATTTGTCTTCAGTCACTAAATAAGATTTCTGGGTCCAAAAAGAATTGTTTGATCCGCGGCTTATACACCCGAAATTACGGTAATAAAAATGCTCACATTTTCAATTAAAATTTGAATACCAATTAAAATGAATATATTTATAAGATTTATCTGTTTGACATTTTATTATTTTCAATAATCCTTGTCAGATTCCTGCCTCAATTACAAACTATACATCTATCAAAATAATACTCTTGCTTCATACTTCAATAATTTATAATTTCTGTCATATAAAATAATGCTAATACTCATACAACATTACCAAGAATAAATTAGTTTATGTTCTCAAGACTCACAACATCATTAATGAAAATGTAATCTTCTGATTAAAACCGTCATTCAAATGCACACTCCATTATTCAAACTAACCCCGAATCAGCATTAGATTAATGCATTACTTCCATCTAATAAAATGACAGTGTGTGTATATATCTGAAACTATAAAAGCAAATATTTTCTTGACATTGTATATTGGGAGAGGAAACGAACTCTTGAGGTATAGATAAGTCTGTTTGAAATTTTTATGAAGTGTGAGTTGGTGATTTTAGATGCATGCAAAATGTGTGTGAAAAGTAAAAGCCTTTATATTACAGTAGAACCCCGTAAATTCGGACCCCGTTAATCCGGATCTCCGGATAATCCGGATTAATTTGGTCATTTTTTTTTCAAGTTTGAGAAGCGATTGGCTAATTTCCATAACCAGTGGTGCAAAAATCTAGGCTCCAGCCGGCAGTTTCTCACCA
Organism: Maratus speculifer; assembly: GCA_964019185.1. Classification (NCBI taxonomy): domain Eukaryota; kingdom Metazoa; phylum Arthropoda; class Arachnida; order Araneae; family Salticidae; genus Maratus; species Maratus speculifer. The sequence continues at coordinate 348,247,489 of OZ025295.1, forward strand.
CAAAATTTATTTCGTTTTTCTTCATCTAATATTTCATGTAAAATTCCTATAGAATGCTATTAAATTTTGAGCAAAAAAAACTTTAAAATTTTAGTGGTGAGAGACTATTCTCTGGCGCCTAGATTTTTGCACCCCTGTCTATAACATTAATTTGCTTCATCATCATATTCTGAATTTTTTAAAAAAAACTTTCTCTGAAATTTTTTCGGAAGATTTAAGCAAAGTAAACATTTTTACTGTCTGTAATTATTCAATAAGTTTAATGTAAAGGTGATTTCTGTAAGTATGTTTATTTTATTCCATTTTTTTCTTATTCTCCGGATAATCCTGATTGGGTCTGGTCCCAGTTAATCCGAATTATCGGGGTTCTACTGTACATTTATTTCCTTATTTCTTAATGACTACTTATTGTCAATAAAATGTTTTATTATTATTCATTTTTTTTTAAATTTATTGCGGGTTACTATTAAATTGGTATTTTTTATTTTATTTTATTTTATTTTTAATTTTAATTTTAATGAGAAGGCGTTTACATTAGAAATCGGGTCCGAAAAATAAATATCAAAGTTACAAGTATTTGTTCAGGAAATATAAAAAGTAAAAAAAAGGCTTTTTTACACATTAACTACATCTATTCAGTGAAAAAATAACCATTTAAAAATATTGAAATGCAACCGAGATACTATTATAAATTCCTTCCATAGGATTAGAATTACTGAACGGTTCTTTTCGATTGACTGAAGTATCCTTTTGAGTACAAAAGAAAAATTTTTTGATAGGCTGCTATATATTAATATTGGATCTCAATTGGATAGTTAAAAGTTATACCATCGTTTAGATTGGACCATTATCAGGTATTTTAAAAAGTCAAGTGATATTACAGTGTAGTAAAGTACCATATTCAGAGTGCAAAATAATATTTATTCTGATTGGCTCTTGAATATTGTTGTAAGAGAGTTAAAAATTGAACAGTTGTTTAGGTTGTAATATATTTACACATTTTGGAAAAATGAATAAATAAATAAAATAAATAAATATATATATATATATATATATATCTTTCTCTTCCTTTTTTTTCGTAAAACATTATATGGTTCAACATAGAACGGACGTTTTATACAGTATAAATGCATTTTCACAAATTTTATCTAATTTTTTTTTCTTAAATAATGCTAATGCCATTATGAGTATGACAAGACTCGGATTTAATCGTTAACAAAAAGGCACAAGTGTACATCTTATATATTTCAACTTTTTTTTTCAATTTGTATTATCAGGTATTTTAAAAAGTCAAGTGATATTACAGTGTAGTAAAGTACCATATTCAGAGTGCAAAACAATACTTATTCTGATTGGCTCTTGAATATTGCTGTAAGAATTAAAAATTGAACAATTGTTTAGGTTGTAATATATTTACACATTTTGGAAAATTAAATATTTCTCTCTCTCTTTCTCTCCCTTTATTTATTTATTTATTTATTTTTTTATTTTATTTATTTATTTTTTTGTAACTTATTATATGGTTCAACATAGAACGGACGTTTTATACAGTATAAATGCATTTTCACAAATTTTATTTAATGTTTTTTTTTAAATAATGCTAATGCCATTATGAGTATCGCAAGACTCGGATTTTACGGTTAACAAAAAGGCACAAGTGTATAATTATCTTATATATTAATGGGTGGAAATTTTTCCAGAGAGAAAATTCGCATAGAATATAATATTTCAAATGAAAATCAAATTTTGAATTGCTTAAAAGGCGCAAATGTCAACTTAGTGGAAAAGATTCCATGGAAGGAGCGCGGACAATCAGTATAGCGCACTGATGTTCTTCCGACTAAATCACATGGACCGACCCCCAGCAAGGAACTTATCGCTATTACATGTTGGCAAGGCTACAAACGCAGCACAAGATGGAATACAATCCCCGAGCCACCAATCTCCCGGCATGGAATCTTTTTCACTAAGTTGGCATTTGCGCCTTTTCAGCAATTCAAAATTTAATTTTCATTTGAAATGTTACATTCAAGGCGAATTTTATCTCTGGAAAAATTTCCACGCATTAATATATTCAATCGATGCTGGATTAATTTGAGTTTCGTGATTGCCTCAGATTAGTGGCTCGCGGATTGTATTCCATCTTGTGCTGCGTTTGTAGCCTTGCCAACATGTAATAGCGATAAGTTCCTTGCTGGGTGTCGTTCCATGTGGTTTAATCGGTAGAACGTCAGTGCGCTATACTGATGGCCCGGGTTCGACTCCCGGCATGGAATCTTTTTCACTAAGTTGGCATTTGCGCCTTTTAAGCAATTCAAAATTATCTTATTTATTTCAACTTTTTTTTTCAGTTTGTATTATTTTCCAGAATGCTTCATTTTTAGATATCTTATGTAAAATATTTTTTAGATACATTCATTTAACTGTATGATATATATAAAAAAGAAAATTTTATAAACTACACAAAAGAAATCTAAAGATATGTTGCATAAGTCATCTTTTAAAAATATTCGAAAATCTTTCGGCAAGTTCACTAAGTGAAATAAGTTATATAAAATTTTCTGCGCATATGTTACAGCATTTTCGAAACGCATAAAAGTGTCTTTTAATGGCAGCTAAGTGCTTTGAATTTCTACAGAATCTATCACTTCTAAAGCATTTCGACCACAACTTTTGTGAAAGTTAAAGTTTTGTGGAAGAAAAATTTTACAGAGTTTGTGAATTGTATAAGATATTTATAAAACCTAAATATTAATTCGAGATTGATTTTTTATGAAGGATAATAAAATACAGGGTGTCCCAAAAGGTCGTTTACAAACTTAACATGCTGGTCTGTCATATCGTGATGAACAATATTAAATAGGAAACTAAGGGTCCCAAACGTCTTCCAAAGGAGATATGCGCCATTAAAGTTTAGGGTCCAAAAGTTCAAATGATTATAAAAAACAGAAAAATTAATCGATTCATTTGCGGTTTTCACTAAAACTATTCTTTATGTCAGTATTTTCTTGAAAATAAATTATAAAGATAAATTTCAAAAAAAAATGTCGATAGAGGGCGCTTTAGACTTTGGAGTAACGATAAACTAGTTTTTACCATTATTTTTTGCATCTCATTAAGTTTTTTTAGGAGCTTAGACATAAACTTAAATTTTGAGCTCAAAATCTAAATCGTTGGAAGTAGTTAAGTAGCTCAAACTGAATTGCGGGGGAAGGTTCAAATTTCAAATGATTATAAAAAACGGAAAAATTGGTCAATTGATTTGCGATTTCCACTAAAATTATTCTTTATGTCAGTATTATCTTGAAAATAATTTATAAAGATAAAATTCAAAAAATGCCGATAGAGGGCGCTTTAGACTTTGGAGTAACATACAACTATTTTTTTCCGTTATTTCTTGCATCTCATAATTTTTTTTAGAAGCTTAGACATAAACTTAAATTTTGAGATAAAAATCTGAATCGTTGGGAGTGGTTAAGTAGCGCAAACTGAGCTGTGTTCAATGGGGGTGGGGTGGTTCAAATTTCAAATGATTATAAAAAACGGAAAAATTGGTCGGTTTTCGCTAAAACTATTCTTTATATCAATATTTTCTTGAAAATAAATTTTACAGATATCTTTGAAAAAATTCCGTCAGAGGACGCCTTAAACTTTATAGTAACCAACAACTATTTTTAACCGTTATTTTTGTATCTTATAAAATGCTTGTAAAAGTTCAAACTTAAATTCTGTGCTCAAAATCATCATCGTTGTGAGTAATTAAGCGGCCAAAAATTGAACTGCGTTCGAGGGGTGGGGAAAGTAATATTTGAACTCCTGACTACAGTTCAGTTTGCGCTTCTTAACTCCTCCTATCGATTTAGATTTTGAGCGCAAAATTTAAGTCTAAACTTTTGCAAGCATTTAATTAGATTTAAAAAAAAAAAAAAAAAAAAAAAAAAAAAAAAAAAAAAAGGTTTAAAATAATTGTTGGTTATTCTAAAGTTTAAGGCGCCCTCTAACGGATTATTTTCAAATTTATCTTTAAAATTTATTTTCGTGGAAATATTGACATAAAGAATAATTTTAGCGAAAACCGACCAATTTTTCCGTTTTTTATAATCATTTGAAATTTGAACCTCCCCACCCCCATTGAACACAGTTTAGTTTGCGCTACTTTACCAATCCCAGCGATTCAGATTTTCATCTCAAAATTTAAGTTTATGTCTAAGCTTCTAAAAAAAATTTATGAGATGCAAAAAATAACGGAAAAAAATAGTTTTACGTTACTCCAAAGTCTAAAGCGCCCTCTATCGGTATTTTTTGAATTTTATCTTTATAAATTATTTTCAAGATAATACTGACATAAAGAATAATTTTAGTGAAAATCGCAAATCAATTGACCAATTTTTCCGTTTTTTATAATCATTTGAAATTTGAACCTCCCCCCGCAATTCAGTTTGCGCTACTTAACCACTTCCAACGATTTAGATTTTGAGCTCAAAATTTAAGTTTATGTCTAAGCTTCTAAAAAAGTTTAATGAGATTCAAAAAATAATGGTAAAAATCAGTTTATCGTTACTCCAAAGTCTAAAGCGCCCTCTATCGACATTTTTTGAAAATTATTTTTATAATTTATTTTCAAGAAAATACTGACATAAAGAATAGTTTTAGTGAAAACCGCAAACGAATCGACCAATTTTTCTGTTTTTTATAATCATTTGAATTTTCGGACCCTAAACTTTAATGGCGCATATCTCCTTTGGAAGACGTTTGGGACCCTTAGTTTCCTATTTAATATTGTTCATCATGACATGACAGACCAGCATGTTAAGTTTGTAAACGACCTTTTGGGACACCCTGTATATGCCTAATGTGTTGAACAGGATAAAAAATATCATTTAAATATACTGTTAATTAGAAGTTAAAGAAACATATTTCTTATATCTTAGATATTATATTTTATCTTGAAATATTATCATGAACAGAGCAAATCATAGTTTACAAAAAATAATTTTTTTCTCAAAATCGGAAAAAAAGACCCTAAAGAGATAATGCATGTTTTATTTGTTGCAAAATGATAGCAAAAAAATCAAACTATACATTTTACCATATAAGATAATTAAAAACCTGATAAGAGTTGCCTTTCTGTCAATTTATAAAACAGTCGTTAATTGGCAGCACAAGGATAAGGAATAAAATATTTCAAAATGGCATTGATTCTGACCTTGCATTAGCTGTAGTTTGAAGCACATGTAATAAATCATAATCGACTTATTAAAAATTTATTTTGAGTTTTTTAAAATAATCATGAAAATCTACATTTATTGATTTTATCATTATTTTACTTTTGCATATATTTTATATATACTATATAGAATCTGAAACAAAGGTTGCTATGGAATCTATATTATAAAGGCCAAACATATCTGTGCGTAATGCATACGTCATTTTGCGAATGGCAACACTTTCTCATGCAATTTTAGTTTTGCATTTTTCGCTACTGCAAATTTTATACTTCTAAACATCACATATTTCGAATTTTTACACCGTTGTATCGAGAAAAAAATGTACTTTTAAATGCAGTTTGTTTGAAAGCTTTATCTCAATTTGTTTTTAGGTGCGTTCGTAATTATATAATACGTAGCACCTATAGTTGTCGTTCAGTCCGTCCGTCTGTCCGTCCGCATATAACAACGCAAAAACTACCCAACCGAATCGTTTGAAATTTAAAATACATAATTATTACATAATTTTGTCGAGTCATTTCAAATTTTATGAAAATCGGATGCATAGATCAATTACAGGGGCAATCAAAAGTATTCCATTACATTACGGTCAATGGGGAAAAAAGTTTCAAATGCATTTTAATCGTTTGAAATTTAAAATACGCAATTATTACATAATTCTGTCGAGTTATTTCAAATATTTTGATAATCGTGTGCATAGATCAATTACAGGGGCAATCAAAAGTATTCAATTACATTATGGTCAATTAGGAAAAAGTTTCAAATATATTCTATACGTTTGAAATTTAAAATACATAATTATTACATAATTTTGTCGAGTTATTTCAAATTATATGAAAATCGGATGCATAGATCAATTACAGGGGCAATCAAAAGTATTCCATTACATTACGGTCAATGGGGAAAAAAGTTTCAAAAGCATTTTAATCGTTTGAAATTTATAATACGCAATTATTACATAATTCTGTCGAGTTATTTCAAATATTTTGATAATCGTGTGCATAGATCAATTACAGGGGCAATCAAAAGTATTCAATTACATTATGGTCAATTAGGAAAAAGTTTCAAATATATTCTATACGTTTGAAATTTAAAATACATAATTATTACATAATTTTGTCGAGTTATTTCAAATTATATAAAAATCGGATGCATAGATCAATTACAGGGGAAATCAAAAGTATTCCATTACATTACGGTCAATGGGGAAAAAAGTTTCAAATGCATTTTAATCGTTTGAAATTTATAATACGCAATTATTACATAATTCTGTCGAGTTATTTCAAATATTTTGATAATCGTGTGCATAGATCAATTACAGGCGCAATCAAAAGTATTCAGTTACATTATGGTCAATTAGGAAAAAGTTTCAAATATATTCTATACGTTTGAAATTTAAACTACATAATTATTACATAATTTTGTCGAGTTATTTCAAATTTTATGAAAATCGGATTTATAGATCAATTATAGGGACACTCAAAAGTATTCCGTTACATTACGGTCAATGGGAAAAATGTTTCAAATGCATTTTAATCGTGTTACACTCATACGAACTTAATAAAATTTATATGCAACTATAAAGTACATATTATAATATACATCATACATAATTTGTGGTGCAAAGAACATTTGTTATTGATTTACAAGGCCACACAAAAGTATTACATTATATAATGGTATAGGAAGAACATTGTTTGATGAGCGTTTTAATTGTAATTCACTATTTACAATTTTATGAGATTGACATATGAAAGTAATATTTTTAAAACTTCGTTATCGTACGAACGCACCTAATTTGCTACGCTTCACGTGCAATTTCCAACTTGTTGAGATACTAATTTTTTTATAGTTTTTAGTGACAATTTTAAAATTGTGGCAACAGAATCACTCCATTTTCTCTTAAAATTGAAAAGAAAAGAAAAGAGAAAAGAAATGCGTATATTTTGCAAAAAAATATCGGCGGTTATAAAATTCCGTGATTTCGTTTTTAGTCATCAGTTAAATAACTTCAAGTTTTGAGTTAAAGTGATTTTAAAATGATCAAATTAAAGTACCATTTTTTAAAACTTAGTTAATACGGATATAAGAAGTAAGTGTTTAAATTTTGAGAAGATGAAAATGATGACGGGTTTTAATTTCGCGTGGAATCCTATGATCGTGTCAATTTGGAATAAATTTTGTTTTTTTATTCGCATTTATACCAAACATAAGAGTCTCAATCGATAAATTCATCATAATAACTGATCTTTATTATGTTTTACTGATTAAAGTATGCGATTGAAGTTTAATTTTAAAAATTTGGACAACTGAGTTTTATAGTATTTTGTTAATGAGTTAAACTGATCAATATAAGATGTATTTTTATTATGTTTGTTTGGGAGGTAGATTGATCAATATAAGATGCATTTTTTACTGTAAGTAATTTTGTAGATTTATTATAGTAAATCAATGATGCAGTTCCTTTTTAAACATTTTCTTTCGTTGAATTTCGACGGGTTCCACCTCGTTATAATACATTCTGATATTCCTTTTACATATTTTTTCAAAAAGTGGCAGTTGATAGTACCATGCGTTTTTGATAACATTACGATAGTTTTCATAAACGGAAATGTGTGGAAAATAAAGCAAAATTGCATGTGAAAAAATTTTTTACAAGTGCTCTATCTCAAGAACTAATGCAATGAATTTCGCAAAACTTTAGATTAAATTAGACGTTCACATAAATTAGTGCTGATTAGTTTTGGTCTATATCGAAAATCAAGTGGCCCTGCTATGGAGTATTTTTGACGATTTACTTGATTATCTGGTTTTTATATGATTTTTTGAAATAGCTCTATCATAAGAACTAATGCAAGCATTTTCATTAAACTTTACATTCAATTAGTATTTAATATAAGTTGGTGCTGATTGCGTTTCTATGTACCGTAATTTCGGGTGTATAAGCCGCGGGCCAAACAATTCTTTTTCGACCCAATATTTTTTAAGAAATAAGTCAAACTACTTAGATCGCCGTAAATATATGTCTACAATCACTAAATAAGATTTTTGGGTCCAAAAAGAATTGTTTGATCCGCGGCTTATACACCCGAAATTACGGTAAATCGACCTATAGTCGGTGCTGCTGTTCTGCATTTTTTGCGATTTTCACGATAACTCTATATCAAGAACTAACACACGAATTTTCATCTTACTGCAGGTTCGGTTAAATGGGGACACAAGCTATTGTTGATTAGGTTTTCGTGTCAATAACCAAACAGAGCGATGCATGATTTTTCATGATTTTTGCTACACTTCGATATCAAAAATAAAGCACTGATTTTCATCAAACTTGAGATTCAATTAGGTGTTGACGTATGTTAATGTTGATTATAGGTTTTGGTGTAATCCACCAACAGCAGGCGCTGCTATGCTTCACTTTTCATAATTTACACGATGTGTGCGGTAGTTATATTTCAAGAACTTATGGGCGAAATTTCATATTTTAGAATCCTCGTCATGGGCAAATATTGACATTCATTTGAACTCATTATGGACAAAGATTGCCATTTAATTTTGGCACTGCTAGCAAATTTTGAAGAACCAATAAGTAGAGGCTAGAAGAAAGTTTTGGGACTGACTAGTTATGTAAAAAGCCTGTTATATAAAAAATTCTTTGACCATCTCAATTTAACGGACAAAGTTACTAATCCTGAAAGATTTGTCTGTACAAATATCCTAAAGCAGTACAGTTTTCGACTGTACAAGCATCCTCAATTATTTTCTAAGTACTGCTAAAGAAATCTTATTAACATCATATAGAAATGCAACAATATTAATTATTACAAATAAAATATGGAACAGCTGATGATATATACGCATATAAATGCTTACTAAAAGTTTCTATAAAATTAAAAATTTACGATATCATTAACAGCATTGAGTCAATTAAAGTTTTCGCACTTTAAATTCCCAATACTGGTTTTCCAGTACGAAAAGTTTGTTCGGGTTTTGAATCTCAGATGACTAGTGTCGTTCTGAGAAATTCTTTTAGAAATACTCTCTTCCGAACTAATCCAAGTACATGTGGGAATCCCTTTTTAGACTTTGCACTCATGATTTTTCCCTTGACAGATTCTCAGCGGACAAAATAACTTAATTTAACGACAATATAAATTTCAAAATATTAACTGCAGTCACAGTGCGCTTTTGTGAAAACGCTGAATATTACTAGTAGGTCTATAGAGTGTATTTCTTTTCTAATTTTCATATACTTTAAACCGCTTCCCTTATTTGTCCATACCTTATACGGGCAACGTGTATTTGCAAATCATAGATTGCTGGTATCATGTATGGGCATCCGTATTCCAATCATAATTTATTATTCTCACCAGTAAATTTTTACTGTAAATTTTGAATTATTTAATCCGAGCATTGTTGTGATTCAATTAGGCAAACAATTCTGCTTCAAAAAATCGATGAAGAAAGATTAAAAATTCTGTAAAAGACATAAAAAATAGGCATTATTTGAAACTTTTTACAAAAATATTCATCTGTCAAATTGTTAATACGAAAGTGGAAAGAAAAATAGAAGTTCCTTTTATATTTCACTGAAATTTGCATTTATAATTATGCTAAAACAAATAAATAAAAACGCGAAACGAAATGTAATTGATTCAATAATAAAATACACAATATGAACATTAAAAATCTCACTGTTTTACTTCACTACTTTTTACTAATTTCAAGAATCTTTTATAGTTTCAACTATGTTTTATTTATGCAAATAAAAGATCAATTAACAAAAACTAATTCAACGAAATTTCATGCTTTCAGAGTACTATTTTGACTCTAAATTAAAATAAACAAGTTGGAAATTACACGTGAACATAGCAAATGAGGTGCGTTCGTACGATAACGAAGTTTTAAAAATATTCAGATCTTGCTGATATAGTAGAGCATACTTCGGATACAGTATAGTAGTCGAAATCTTTGTGTTTCTCTAAATATGCAGAAAGTAATTTTTATTACACCTCAGAAACGTACATCTTATTCATAAAATGTGAAATAGTTGAATATAATTAAAACACACCCCAAACAATGTTTCCCCGTATAGCATTATGTAGTGGAATACTTTTGTGTGGCACTGTAATTTAATAATAAAAATTCTTTGCATCACAGATTGTACAGAATGCATATTTTAGTATATATATTTCATAGATTCATGCCAATTCTATCATGTTCGAATGAGTGTAACATCATAAAAATGAATTTGAATCTTTTTTCCCATTGACCGTAATGTAATGGAATACCTTTGATTGTCCCTGTAAATGATCAATGCATCGGACTTTCATAACATTTGAAATGACTCGGTAAAATTACGTAATAATTACATGTTTTAAATTTCAAACGATTAAAATGCATTTGAAATTTTTTTCCCCATTAACCGTAATGTAACGGAATCCTTTTGATTGTCCCTGTAATTGATCTATACATCCGACTTTCATAACATTTGAAATGACTCGATAAAATTACGTAATAATTATATGTTTTAAATTTCAAACGATTAAAATGCATTTGAATTTTTTTCCCCATTAACCGTAATGTAACGGAATCCTTTTGATTGTCCCTGTAATTGATCTATACATCCGATTTTCATAACATTTGAAATGACTCGACAAAATTACGCAATAATTATATGTTTTAAATTTCAAACGATTAAAATGCATTTGAAACTTTTTTCCCCATTGACCGTAATGAAACGGAATCCTTTTGATTGTCCCTGTAATTGATCTATCCATCCGATTTTAATAAAATTTGAAATGACTCGACAAAATTATGTTATAATTATGTATTTTAAATTTCAAACAATTCGGTTGGGTAGTTTTTGCGTTGTTATATGCGGACGGACAGACAGACGGACAGACAGACAGACAGACAGACGGACGGACTGAGCGACAACAATAGGTGCTACGTATTTACATAATTACGAACGCGCCTAAAAAAAGAAATAAAATGACGTTGTTAATTATTTCTAGTAAGTACTGACAAATGAAGGTTTTTACATTTAGATTTCCGGATATTTTATTTGTTCCTTTTCAGACTTTATGGTCAACGGAATCTTTATTTGTTAAAATAAAGTAAAAAAACGGGTAAAAATAAACATAATAAGAAAAATTATGCACTAGATGATATAAAAAACATAAAAACGTGATGAATACTGCCTTTGTGTAAATTGACAGAATAATTTACTCGTTTATTTTATTGCTTGCACTAATTACATCAGAAATAAAATATTTCTAAAATATGTAATGGGTTTTGTCCTTGTATTAGACTAATTTGACGAGCAGAAACTGCATCGTAATCGACAGATTAAGAATTCGAAACGTGTCAAGGTGCTGTTGATGATCATTTTATAATGACATATTTTTGCAGACCACGCCTTCGTCGAGTTTCTATGTCTGGCTAATTCCATGGGTTCTGTAGTGTAAGTCACACAATATATTAATTGATATACTTGTTAGCCACCGTTATTTTCGAAAAGTCTGCTTGGCCTTATTCAATTAATGATAATGTGCCAATAAAATTAATCACATTTTTTTCGTTCTATAATACTGGTAGCCAAAAATCGTAGCCTGTGACTTACACTACAAGTGCTCATGGAAATAGCCTGTCTTTTATTTGTACTTTTAAAATTATTATTATCTGTTTGCTAAAATTATTATTATTTGTTAATTTTACATCAAACATGTTTGATGTAATATTACGTCAACATAATATTACATCAAACATGTATGTATTAATTTTACTCGGTTTTAACTCCTTACCTGGTCTTTTCTTTTCCGTTCAATAAATTGAAAATAACCGATTCACACCACTATTTTTTAAATAAAATATTCATAACACTTAGTCTTAACATTTTTTTACCTTTAAACAGTATCAAATTATGTTTTTAAATAATAGTGGTGTTAAAAAGCTTTAAATGACGAATTAAGCAAATTCATCTTGCCCGAACGGCTTGCAGGCAAGTCAGTTAAGGGGTTAAGCAATTTACAAAAACACCAACAACAAAATCGCGGTGCACATTTTTAAAATATTAAAATAAATTTTACCTTAGAGAAAGAAATTTTTTTGCGGAGTTGTGTTATAAGATAAGATGAAAAAAAACTGTATTTGTCTGAGATACAAGCATTAGGTAAAATGACAATAAAGAGTAATTTTTTCGCCATTGATTAAAATCTGCCATTTAAAACCAGAAAAACAGGATAAATAAACTGTAGGTGGATTTGCTATGCTGAATGCTGCATGATTTACACTATTTCAGCGATAGTCACATATGACGTACGAAGTATTTTAGGATCCCCGTGATAGGCATAGATTTCCTTTAATTTTGAAATTTTGCTAATGGATTTTAAAGTATTGACATGTATGAGATCGAAGAAAGTTTTGGGCTTGCCACATCTAAATAGTTTAATCCTATAAACAAACTATTTAAGTATCTGGAATATTCATAGTTATATTCATTGTTTTTGATTCAGTGATGGCATAGCGACCAATTCTTCCGATTTTTTGGCCCGGAAAAAATTATTAGAAATTTTTGCTTTATTTAATCGGCAGATTACGGCGAATTGAAATAGTAAAATTTACTATAAAAATTTTATGGGGGTAATAAAAAGCAGAAAATACTGGCAGCCACGAGTGAAAGCTTTTGGCTAATGGCCTCCTAGATCATGTTACGTATATTTTTGGAAACATGTTGTACCTTTTTTTCTTTCTTTGGTTTGATTGGGTCATATAAAATCTTGGTAATATCACATAGAACTTCACTATTAATATATAGTTCAGTGTATGTTTAACTATATACAATTCATTTTTAAAAACATACTTTAAATATATATTCCAAATCAGGGAATTTTAGTAAAACGCAGATGGAGGAATCAGTTTCCTTACAAAAACAGGAAATTCTTTAAAAATTCAAATGAATCTCACGCACGAGAAAATTTTCCCTTTCTCTTCACGGAATTTTTGTTTACCTTTAAAATATCCTTTATTCTAAAATGTTTAAGTTGAAAAACCGGCAGAAAACGTTAACACAGCTTGCATAGAAAATAACAAATCAGCATTTTACTCCTCCTTCCAATAGTTTCAGCATTATTCAAACGCCGGCATTTTCTTATCAATGGCTTTGCTTTTTTTTTTTCTAACCACACAAACTTGATCCAATTTGATATTGCTACTTGGGAGAAAACACTCGAATGATCTAGAGCCCTACATTATCGGTTGTTGAACATTGACAGACTTTTGTATAAGATCTAAGAGAATGTTCTTAAAAAAAATCCACTGTAATATTGAATTGTAAACAGAACTTTCACAAAATTTTACAAATTTTGTTTTTAGTTTCAATTTATTCTATACAGTAAAACTATTTATACATCAGAAAAAGTATTTTTATTTAATTTTAGTTGTTATTATTAAATATACTGCAATTTTTGTTTTAAATGGGTGTAGCCACAGCTGTCAACATTTACGCATTTTTGTTACCACTAAAATTTTACAGAGATTTTCCACTTGTTTAATCATACGATTTCGACGATTAAATACAACAAAATTTACTATAAATTTTTTATGATAGGATAAATGTGCAAAAGTTGGCAACTATGGTGTAACGTTTCTGTTGTACAGGGTGGTTATAATTAAAGTTACCCTGTTTGGACCTACGTAGAGTCCGCCCTGGTTGACCGATATCGCTGAAACTTGGAATATAAGTTATATGGACCATGGGGAAACGAAATCTGCAATAAAAAAAAATTGGTTCAAATTTAGACCACCAGGTGAAAAAAAGGCGCTTTAATCCTTTCCGGCACACTGTGCCCGGTCTGGGATACCTAATTTTAATTCCAAACTTGCAAACAGCACCAGTAATATTTTAGTAAAATTTTACTTTTACAATAAAAGCTTAAAATAAGGAATTCAAAATATCTAAAAAATTCATTTGTGAATTCCGGTGTCAGTTGATAATTTCTCATTTTATTGCAGATTTTGCCCGTGCCGGAAAGGATTAAAACCAAGCGTCGGTATTCTCGCAGTGCAACTGACAAATTACTGCCGTTCTGATAAACCAACTTTACCAGTAACGCTCGTTCCTTCTTTTCTAGCGGCATGATGCAGAATGAATGTACGACAGAGAGTACTGGCTTTTTCAAACGCTCCAAATTTGCATAAAATCCTTTCTGGCGGGTGAAAACCGCCATCTATCGGTGGAAATTTGAAAGATTTCAGTTTCCAGTTTGAGATTTATGGTCTTAAAGCGCCTTTTTTTCACCTGGTGGTCGAAATTTGAACTAAATTTTTTTATCGCAGATTTCGTTTCCCCATGGTCCATATAACTTATATTCCAAGTTTCATCGATATCGGTCAACCAGGGTAGATTCTACGTAGGTCCAAACAGGGTAACTTTAATTATAACCACCCTGTATAAGGCGTTTTGATTTGAAGTATTTTTAAATCGACTTCATAAGTAAAACAAATGTATATATATATATTTTTTTTTAATAATGTGTCTTTTATCAGAAATTTCAAATTACATCAAAAAATATTTCATTGGAAAATATTTCTTTAACTTCTTTTTATTCCAGTTTACAATAGTTAAAAAACTCATTCAGTATTAGACAATATAAATTTCGCATTTCTAGCTGTTTATAATTTGTTTGGAAGCATTTGGAAAATTACAAATTTTAACACATTACACCAAATTGCTTGAAAAAAAAAAACTTTTTAAAATTTTAAAAGTGTATGGCACGTTTTAAAATTTACTCTTTCTTCTCAAACAATTTTTATTTACATTTCAAAAACTTTAACTTTCTCAAAAGTTAAGTTCAAAAGTCGCCATACAGCGTTAACATAACTTATTGCTTCAAAAAGTCAAATCAGCATTTTACTTCGCTTTCCAATAGTTTCCGCATGATTCAATCCCAGGCATTTTCTTATCAATTCCTTAGCTTCTTTTTTTAACCACGGGAAGTTGAGCCTGTTCGATATTACTTCTTAGGAAACGGAAACTTGAAAAATCTAGAGTCCGACATTCTCTATTGTTAAGCATTGAAAGGCTTTTGCATTACATCCGAGAGAATTTGTACCAAAAATTGTACTGCATCACTGTATTATAAAAAGGAAAATGCGTGGATTTTTACAAATTTTGTATCCAGTTTCTTTTCATAAAATACAATGGGGATAGTTCTAGTTCAGGAAATGCTTTTTTTATGTTAAAATATTTGTTTTTAAATCAATCCATCTTTTTACTTTCAAAATGATTTTAACGTTTTCCTTATATACTTTAATCAGAAATTTTGTTTAATACATTTTATCACTAAGATTGCTTTTTTTTACGTCAAAATATTTTTGTTTAATCAGTTGAATTTCTGTACTTATAAAACAACCGTAATCCCTTTCTTAAAATCAGTATTTAATCATTTAGAAATATCATTTAATCCCATCCGTAAATAAAACAAAGAAAAAACATTTGTCGGATGTTGTTCTGTACTTAAAATATAGAACAGATAGGTTACAGTCATATTTTTATTGTAGACAACACAGCACAAAACACACTATATACAAATCGCATGTCGACGCGCAAAACAATTAGTTAAACATTCATAAAATTACTTTAGCGCAAAAGAACATCGCTAAGGGAGATGTATATCGAACACACATCCCAATCTTACTTTCACCAAAACTAAATTACTTCACTTCATTTCATGTCTTTTAGAAAGGAAGGCAAAATATCTCAGGATATTTTGCCGAAAGTGGCAATAGCGTCACCTATAGATTCAATAATTTAGGGAAGGCAATCATCTTGTTACACATTTTAATTATGTATCTTTTATAAATGATTTTAAATAATTGCAAATATTAACGACTTATTCTTTCAATATTCCAGTTTGATTTGTTTTACTTTATTATCTCTTGATTTTAAAAAGATAATAATGCTTCTGTTGTGTACAATATTTTCATTAGAAATAGTTTGAAAAGGGCTCGTTAAGTAAACCAAAAGTAAATGTGTCGTTTATCAGAATTTTAAAATTCAAACGACTTAAGATTTTGAGAATATTTCTTTAATTTCTTTTAATTCCTACTTTCAATAATTAAAAATTTCAGCATTGCTAGAAGTAGGAAAATATAAATTTTCGCATTTCTAGCTGTTTGCAATTTGTTTAGAGGCATTCACAAAATTTTGCATATTACAGTAAGTTTTCTTGCTTTAAAAGAAACTTTCTAAAATGTTAAATGCCTGTGGCACGTTTTAAAATATACTCTTTCTTTTTTTACAACCTTTATTTACATTTAAAAAAAACAATTTCCTATATCTTCAAAATGTAGGTTGAAAAGTCACTAGATAACATTAATATAACTTGCTTGAAAAAAGACAAATCAGCTTTTTATCCCTCTCTCCATCAGTTTCCGCATTATTCAATTTCAAATATTTTCTTATAAATTTCTTAGTTTCTTTCTAACCACAGGAAGTTGAGCCTATTCGATTCCTGCTTTTTTAGGGATTGGAAACTCGAAAAATCTAGAGTCGGACATTTTCTATTGTTTAACACTGAAAAGCTTTTGCATTAGATCCGAAAGAATACGTACCACAAATTGTACTGCATCATTGCATAATAAAAAAAAATGTATGGAATTTTACAAATTTAGTTTCCAGTTTGTTTTCATGCAATACAGCGGGGATAGTTCGAATTCAGGAAATGTTTAATATTTTATCTTAATATTAAAATATTTGTTGTTAATCCATCTTTTTTCTATGAAAGTTATAATTATGTTTCTCTTACGTACTTTAATTAAAAATCTTGTTTAACACGTTTTCTGAATAAGTTTCTGAAACGTTTCCTGAAAATTACATTTTATTTACGTCAAAATATTTGTTGTTTAATCCATTTAATTTCTATACTCATTAAATAATACTAATCCCTTATTAAAAGTTAATATTTATTCATCTCGAAATATCATTCAATCTCATCCGTAACTAAAACAAAAGTAAAAATATTTTAATTGTGTACCTGTAAAATATTTTACATAATTGCAAATATTAAGAATTTTTCTCTTTCAATATTCAAATTTGGTTTGTTTTAGTTTATTAACTCCTTGTTTTAAATGGATAGTAATCCATTTAAAATACAGTAATCCTTTTGTCATGCAAGGTATTCAGATTACAAATATTTTGAAGACAATTCCATAAATAAAACAAATGTAAGTATCTTTTAATAACGTGTCTATTATCAGAATTTTAAAATTCCAATAAAATATGATTTCGTGTATTTTTCTGTATTTTTTTAAATTTCAATTTACAATAACTGAAAATCACAGTTTATTTAGAAATAAAAATGCATATTTTCGCTTTGCTAGCTATTTGCAATTTGCTTAGAGGCATTTGTAAAGTAAGAAATTTTTGCACATTACAGTAACTTTTGCTGCATTACAAAGTTTTTAAAATTTTAAATGATTGTAGCACGTTTCAAAATTTACACTTTATTCTCTAAAAATCATTATTTACATTTAAAAAAATCTCTTTATCCTCAAAAGTTAAGCTGAAAAGTCGCCAGACAGCGTTAACATAACTTGCTTAAAAAAAAAAAAAAAAAAAAAAAAAAAAAAAAGGCTTTTTTTTTAATCACAAGAAGTTGAGCCTATTCGATACTGCTTCTTAGGAAACGGAAAATTGAAAAATCTAGAATCAGACATTTTCTATTGTTAAGCACTGAAAGGATTTTGCATTAGATACGAGAGAATGTATACCGCAAATTGTACTGCATCATTTTATTATAAAAAGAAACTGTGAAAGTTTTACAAATTCTTTTTTTTCTTTTTTTCTTTTTTTCATGCTTTACAATGGAGAAAGTTCCAGTTCAAGATATGCTTTTTTCTCAATATTAAAATATTTGTTGTTTAATAATTTGAATTTCTGTGCTTATAAAATAACAGTAATCCCTTATTTAAAATCAGCATTTAATCATTTAGAAATATCATTTAATCACATCCATAAATAAAAGAAACAAAAAATATTTTAATCATGTACATATTATAAATGATTTTAAATAATTGCAAGTATCAAAGATTTATTATTTCAATATTCTAGTTTGATTTGTTTTACTTTATTACCTCTTGATTTTAAATGGATAATAATGCTTCTGTTATGTAAAATATTCTGATCAGAAATAGTTTGAAAATGATTCGTAAACCTTCCTACCCTGATTGGGTCTAATCGACCCATTAGTATTATTTGTTTTATTGGATCAGAACCAGTACTTTTTTAAAAAGAAAGTTAAATAAGAGATTACGAAAAATAAGTCAATGAAATATATTAAAATGTTTTAAGTAACAATTCTGGTGTGAAATGCTTTTATCAAGATTGAGTAAAATTTGAACAGGGTAGGAAGGTTAAGTAAACCAAACTTTTAATAATATATCTTTTATCAGAATTTTAAAATTCCAATGACTTAAGATTTCGTGAATATATTTTTAAAATTTATTTTAATTCCAATTTCCAATAATTTAAATTATGAGCCAGGGGTGCAAAAATCTAGGCGCCAGAGGGTAGTCTCCCACCACTAAAATTTTAAAGTTTTTTTCGCTCAGAATTTAATAGCATTCTAGCAGGAATTTCACACGAAATATTAGACGAAGAAAAACGAAATAAATTTTGTGGTGAGAAACTGCCTGCTGGCGCCTAGATTTTTGCACCCCTGTTCTGAGCCATTTCAGAAGTATGAAAATATAATTTTTCGCATTTCTAGTTGCTTATAATTTGTTTCGGGGTATATGTAAAGTCAGAAAGTTTTAGTTTTGGTTCTTACTTCAAGTTCTTACTTCAAAAGAAACTTCTTTAAAAATTAAAATGCCTCTGGCACGCTTCAAAATTTACTCTTTCTTCTTTAAATATCTTTTTTTATATTTCAAAAGCTCCTATATTCTCAAAAGTTAGGTTAAAAATTCACCAGGCAGCTTTAACGTAACTTACTTAAAAAAAAGGGCAAATCAGCATTTTACTCCTCTTTCCAATCGTTTCCACATTATTCAATCTCAGACATTTTTTTAATCAATTACTGGGATTTCTTTCTAACCACAGGAAGTTGCTCCTATTCGATATTGCTTCTTAGAAAACGAAAACTCGAAAAATGCGAAATTTTTTTCCCAAGCAGCTTCGTCGTTCAAAGTCCAAGCTCGCACTCTGATTGGTTGTTGCTCTCGGCACTGTTTCCACGTAACTTGGCGATAACCATACTTGGCGAAAAATACTTCGCTCGTAAGTGAACGAGTAAACCTAAGACCTAACCTACTCATTCTTATTCTTCCTTCATTCTTATCCTCGTGGTCTTGTGCTCTTGTGTGTAAAAACTTTTAAAGAGTACAGCTTTCTGTAACACACGTTCCATGCAATCCAATGCTGCAAGGGAAAAGTTACTTTGTACTCGTTTCGGAAGGAAATCAAACTTGACGGACGGAAGCATCTATCGCTACGCCAAGTATGATTATCGCCAAGTTACATGAAAACAGTGCCGAGAGCAACAACCAATCAGAGTACGAACTTGGGCTTGGAACGACGAAGGTGCTTGGGAAAACAAATTACGCTCGAAAAATCTAGAGTCGGACATTTTCTATTGTTAAATATTGAAAGTATTTTGCATTACATCGGAATGAATGCGTACCAAAAATTGTACTGCATCATTGCATTATAAAAAGAAAATGCGTGGAATCAGACAAATTTAGTTTTCAGTTTCTTCTCGTACAATACAATGGGGTCAATTCCATTTCAGGAAATGCTTTTTTCTTAATATTAAAATATTTGTTTTAAAATCAATTCACCTTTTAATCTTCAAAGTGATAATCAAGTTTCTCTTATCTATTTTAATCAGAAATCTTCTTTAATACATTTTATGAATAAAATTGTAATTTTTAAGTAAAATATTTGTTGTTTAATCCATTGAATTTCTATACTCATGAATTAACAGTAATCCCTTATTCAAAGTCAGTATTTATTGATTTCGAAATATTATTTAATCCCATCCGTAACTAAAACAAAAGTAAAAATATTTTAATTATGTACCTATAAAATATTTTACGTAATTGTAAATATTAAGAATTTACACTTTTAATATTCTAATTTGATTTGTTTTAGTTTATTACCTCTGTATTTTAAATGGATAGTAATGCTTCTGTCATGCTAGGTATTCAGATTAGAAATATTTTGAAGAGGATTCCATTAATAAAACAAATGTAAGTATCTTTTAATAATGTGTCTATTATCAGAATTTTAAAATTCCGATAAGAAAAAATTTCATGAATATATCTTTAATTTTTTTCTTAAATTTCAATTTACAATAATTAAAATTCTCAACCTTAACAGAAGTATGAAAATATAAATTTTCAAATTGCTAGCTGTTTACAATTTCCTTAGAGGCAATTGTAAAGTAAGAAAATTTTGCAGATTACAGAAACTTTTCTTACTGGAATAGAAAGTTTTTAAAATTTTAAATGCCCCTGGCATGTTTCAAAATTTACACTTTCTTCTCTAAAATCTTTATTTACAATTAAAAAATCTCATTATCCTCAAAATTTTAGTTGAAAAGTCACCAGACAGCATTAGCATAACTTCCTTAAAAAAAAGTCAAATCAGCTTTTTATTCCTCTTTCCAATAGTTTCCGCATAACTCAATCCCAGACATTTTCTTATCAATCCTTTAGCTTTCTTTCTAAACGCAGGAAGTTGAACCTATTCGATATTGCTTCTTGGGGAACGGAAACTCGAAAAATCTAGAGTGCGGCATTTTCTATTGTTAAGCACTGAAAGGCTTTTGCATTAGATCCGAAAGAATGCGTACCAAAATTGTACAGCATCATTGCATTATAAAAATAAAATGCGTGGAATTTAAAAATTTTTTTTATCCAGTTTCTTTTTATAAAATGCAATGTGGATAGTTCCAATTCAGGAAATGCTTTTTTAATGCTAAAGTATTTGTTGTTAAATCAATCCATCTTTTTGCTTTCAAAGTGATTTTTATGTTTCTCTTATACACTTCAATCTGAAGTCTTGTTCAATGCACTTTATAAATAATATTTTTTCCTTTTCCTTTCCTTTTCCTTTCCTTTTCTTTTTCTTTTTTCTTTCTTTTTTTACGTTAATATTGGTAGTTTAATCGACTGAATTTCTGTACATATAAAATAAGCGTTAATCCTTCTTTAAAGTCAGTATTTATTCATTTTGAAATATCAATTAATCATATACATAAATGAAAGAAAAGTAAAAATATTTAATTTGTGTACCTTTTGTAAAATATGCAAACATTAATGATTTACTCTTTCAGTATTCTAGTTCAATTTGTTTTAATTTATTACTTCTTTATTTTAAATGAATAGCAACTATACTTCTGTCATGTAAAGTGTTCTGATTAAAAATATTTTGAAAAGGACTTTATAAGTAAAACAAAATAAAATACCTTTTATTAATGTATCTTTTTTGAGAACGTTAAAATTGCAATGACAAAGATTTCCTGAATATTTCTTTAATTTCTTTTAATTCCAATTTACAAAAATTAAAAGTCTCAGCCTTGCGAGAAGTATGAAGAAATAAATTGTATAGCTTTATACAATTTGTATTCAGACATTTGTAAAGTTAGAAATTGTTGCATATCACAGAAAGTTTTCTTGATTCAAAAGAAACTTCTATAAGAAATTAAATATTTTTGACAAACTTCAAATTTAAGTCATTCTTCTTTAATAATCTTCATTTACATTTTAAAAAATCGCCTACATCTTCTAAAGATAGCCCGTCAGTAGTCGCGTGTCGGTCTTTTCGCCGCCCGTATAACTTATCTTCTAACTTATATCAGATTACAAATACAACGGAGATCTACCATGTAGCTGACTTTGAAGCTTTCTCGACCACCTTGGTGAAGTAACAGGGCACTTCTGTTTTTCTTTCAGGTACATTTTTAGAAACAAAGTTGAAATTGGCGAAAAAGTCTACGTAAAAATCACTAATGTCAGCTCATTTTTACTTTTTCCAATTACTCCAGATCTCATGAATAAAATGCATAATTTAAGAAAACTGAAAATTTAAATCTTCATTGAAATGTTATTTTTGTATATTAGATGAAAAATATTTCTTATTTTACTTATTTGGTATGCGGGGGGGGGGGGGGGGCAGCGGCGAAAAGACCGAGCGCGACTAATGACGTTGTGAAAAAAGTCGCGACTACTCGCGGGTTAAGTTGAAAAGTCACCAGACAGCGTTAACATAGCTTGCTTGAAAAAATACAAATCAGCGTTCTACCCCTCTTTCCAATAGTTTCCGCACTATTCAATCCCAGACATTTTCTTATCAATCCCTTAGCTTTTTTAAAAAACACAGGAAGTTGAGCCTGTTCGATATTGCTTCTTGGGGAAACGGAAACTTGAAAAATCTAGAGTCCCACATTTTCTATTGTTAAGCACTGAAAGGCTTTTGCATTAGATCTGAGAGAATGTGTACCAAAAATTGTACTGCATCATTGTATTTTAAAAAGAAATTGTGTGGAATTTTACAAATTTGATTTCCAGTTTTTTTTCTATAGAATACAACTGAAATCTTTCAATTTCAAGAAATGCTTTTTTCTTAATATTAACATATTTATTTGGAAATCAATATATCTCTTTATCTTTAACCCTTTCCGGCACACTGTGCTCGGTCTGGGATATCTAATTTTAATTCCAATCTTGCAAACGGCACCAATAATATTTTAGTAAAATTTTGCTATTACAATAAAAGCTTAAATTAATGAATTCAAAATATCTAAAATATTCGTTTGTGAATTCCGGTGTCAGTCGATAATTTCTCATTTTACTAACAGATTTTGCCCGTGCCGAAAAGGGTTAAAGTGACAGTTTTGCTTCTCTTGTGTACTTCAATTAGAAATCTTGTTTAATGCATTTCATGAATGAGATTGTATTTTTTACCTCAAGAGCCCACAATAGTCACAGAAAAAGTACTCAAAAAGACCCGGATGATAATGTAAAGTCCATGGGAGTGTTCTTTTCTAATATCTCGTTCAAATTTTAATATTTTGACATGATTTTTTTTCATAGGATAGTTGAGGACGATCCACAACCGGCCTAGTTTTTATTTTTTCAATTTTGGTTTTAGATTTAAAAAAAAAAAAAAAAAAAAAAAAAACTTTAATTTTCAAAACCGGTTTAAACCGGTTCTGAAACTGAAACTATCATAATATAAAAAATATATAACCAAAATCGAAAAAGTAAAAACTAGGCCGGTTGTGGATCGTCCTCAACTATCCTATGCAAAAAAAATCATGTCAAAATATTAAAATTTAAACGAGATATTAGAAAAGAACGCCCCCATAGACTTTACATTAGCGCCCGGCTTTTACCGCGTGACTAGTGTACGCTCTTAACCCTTTCCGGCACACTGCCTGTTGTGGGATACCTAATTTTAATTCCAAACTTGCTAACAGCACAAATAATATTTTAGTAACATTTTATTCTTACAATAAAAGCTTAAATTAAGGATTTCAAAATGTATAAAAAAAATTCGTTTGTAAATTCCGGTGTCAGTCGATAATTTCTCATTTTACTAACAGATTTTGATCGTACCGAAAAGAATTGAAATTGTTTAATCTCTTGGGGACGAGCGACACTTATACGCCCTACAAAAAGGCTTAAACATATTTGTTCATTCCCACCAGTAAAATGTTACTGTAAAACTTGCCTTATTTAATCGGAGCATTTTCTCGAATTTATGGTACAAATTTCTGTTTTTAAAAATAAGTTACAAAATTGGTAAACGGAACTCGTCGCAATAGGCTAATCGATTGCATTTTTTTTTTTTTTTTACTCTAGAAATAAAAGAATTCTTTTAATCATTTTTTCTCATCAACAAATTAAAGTATATTAATATTAATTTAATAATAGTATATAACGTAAGTATGTCTTATTAATGTACCTTTTATGAACATTTAAAAATTACAAATATTAAAAGTTCAATGTCTTAACCCATTAACGCCCAGCGTCCTTTTTTGAGGACGGTTACAAAAAAAGCAAGAAAGCGGTTTTCCCACCAGTAAAGAAGAAGATTAATATATACCTTATTTCACGAGACAGAATCCTCGATAAATTTATATAAAAGTTTATTTGCTTTTAAAAGTGGTGGGAAATACAAAATTTAAATTTTAGCGAAGAAAATAATTCGGGCGTTAATGGGTTAATATACAAGTTTAATATGCAATAGAAAAAATTGGATTGTACTTTTGGATACTAAATATAAGTTACCTAAAATTTTATTGATTAAGTTTTCATCTTGTTTTCAGTATATAGAAGCCTTTTCTTTTTCTGGAAAAGTTGTATTTACAAAAGTTGCGTCTTTTAAAATTGAAATTTTACATAATCATTCATTTAATCAATTCATGTTATTTCTTTTACTTAAAAAGATAAGTTCATCTTACGCACAGATTTTCTTCTCAGAAGTCTGTTTTAATATCTTTCGGAAGTAAAACAAATTTAAATACCATTGTGTATCTTTTATATGAGATTTTTAATTAAAAATTGTAAACATCTCTATTTAAATACTAATTTAAGTTAGTTCTATACACGTTTCAATACAAGATTAAAAATATTTTATCTGTTTGTAATGTAAGTAATCTGTTTGTAACTTAAATTGTCAATTTGGCAACAATTAGTCAACCATGGACCCAACATTTTTGTTCTGCTTGTATTGTTAAAGGTATATTTATCAGAAATCTGCATTGATATCTACTTTAAGTAAAACAACTATAATAGTTTTATAATAACGTATCTTTTATATGATATTTAAAACTGAAAAGAGTAAAGCTTTGCTATTTCAACATCCAAGATTGTTTTTCTGTTTTTTTTTTTTTTTTTTTTTTTTTTTTTTTTTTTTTTTTTTACATGTTGATATACAGGAACACAAGCAATTTTATGGTGTTTTGGTAACGTCTTTCGACACGCACAATATATATATATATATATATATACTAAATTTTTTATGTTGTATCTCACATATAATACAGATTACATTTTTTCTTTTTTTTGTACGAAAACAAACATTTACTAAAAATTCTCATCAGATAAAACATATGTATTCAATATTAAATCAAAAACAGTTTCTTGCTCTACAATAGCTTACCAAAAATAGCAACGCCAAGGCAATATTAATTGCAATAAGTAATCTTTTAATGTACTAAATTCATCTTTCGAAAGTGATGTCAACTTTTGCTTTACACATAAAGGCTCAGAGCAAGATGCTAGAAGATTGCATTTAAAATGTTTATGACGTCAGATCACCATAGCAACAAGCATCTTAGATTTACAGAAAGCATTCTAATAATACCAGCGCGACGAAATATCATTCCTGAAGTCTGAAATAATAGAATATTTAAAACATATGATGCTTCGCTTGTGGAAATAGAATCTCTTCTGAAATGTTTGCTTGAGATGTGCTTTATATCAGATATATATATATATATATATATATATATATATATATATATATATATATATATATATATATATATATATATATACATACATATGTTACGATATAAATTCGGTAATTATTACTAAAAATGGCTTATTAATAATAATAAGCACGTCTTTTGGTAAATTTGATAAATGTTGCATACTAATCAAATTTACCGGCTAATAAATACCAACGAAATTCGGACAATATGATTAATTAACCCTCTGGGTCGCAAACCGACCGAGATATTTTGAGACATTTTAATTCGTATATTCTAATTCCCACCAGAAAACTAAAATAGCAACATTTGCTTTACTTATTATCATACATTCAGTAATTAAATAAACCGAAATTAGCCATTGAATTTTTCTGGTGTAAAGTCAGATTTTCTGAACTACATAATTTCTAGAGCGTGTTCTATCATGGGAATTAAAGGGTTAAACTTAGTAACGAATATGTCCTTTACAATTACTTTTTATTGGTGATAACTGTACTATCATAACTGTAACTATTTACTATCATAACTGTATGAATCTAATAACAGAAATAATTGTTAAGAGGCAGTAATACTCAATCAAAAGAAGTATTCTATTAATCGGACGTCAAAGACTTAACCCATTAACTGGTTAATTCTTTTTCGCTCAATAAATTGAAAATAGCGAAGTCACACCACTTTATTTAAATAAAATATTCGTAAGATTTAGTCTAAACATTTCCGCCTTTCAATAGTATGAAAATTTTCTTTTAAATAATAGTGGTGTCAAAAAGTTTTAAATGATGCAAAAAGCAAATTCGTCTTGCCCGAACGGTGTACGGGCAAACCAGTTAAGGTGTTAACTGTTTAAACTGATTATTTTTATAGTTACTGAATGAATAAAGTTAAAAAAAATTAAACACCTAAATATTCAAAGAATAAATTATACTGTTTAGAAATGCATAATTTTAGCAATGAATATTAAGAAAAAACGCAGACGAAATAAAAATCTCAAGTCAAACGAGTTGAAATTTATTATAAATACCAACCTTGATTTGTAATTATCAATGATAACTGGTTAATTTGATAAATTGTCATTGATTCATCGGCTTATTCGGATATCATTTAATTATTAATAATAATAATCTATTTATCAAATTGACCTTAAAATGTATATATTTAAATATAGCAAATCCAACGTGTAATATTTGTAATATTCAAGTTATGTTTTTAGTCTAAATAAAATTTAATTTTTTGAAAGGGCCTTGTACTTTTAAAACGTGGTGAAAATAAAGAAAAAAGTGGAAATATTATTTAAACAGAATCAAATTGTTTGGTAAAGTCATCATACGAATAGACGGTTTTTTGAGCAAAATATACTCATCGAGATTGTGCGTCAAGGCGGTTTAAACAGTTGAACACTACTAGTAAGTCACGGATCGGGATTCGATTTCCGTCTTAGGCCGCGTGTGACCCAGCCAAGTTCGACCAGATGCACATAATCATTCATTAATATTTTAAGAACAACGTGAAATGTACGTATAAAATATTTAAGATTTCCACTGTTGTTTTCAATATTAACAAAGAAAAAAAAATATGTTAAAATAAAGCCAAAATAAAATACTCAGAATTCTTAAAGGTGTTTTTTATTAACAAAACCTAGTATTTTCGAGCATGTCATGCTCATCATCAGGGTTAAAACAACAAAAGAGTAGAAGTCGAAGGCTGAATTCTTTTATACTCGACTTCTACTCTTTTGTTGTTTTAACCCTGATGATGAGCATGACATGCTCGAAAGTACTAGGTTTTGTTAATAAAAAACACCTTTAAGTAATCTGAGAATTTTATTTTGGTTTTATGTATAAATAAGGTGAATTAAAGGATTCGACATATGTGATATGTTATATCATTTTAATCTTACAAAAATTATGTTATTTATAATTAATTTAAATTGCGTTTAAACATTTTAAATGCCGTTTTCTTAGTCAAAAAATATTTTTACATGTAGTCTTTGTTTGTGCTACAGTGTTGTATAGATTTTTTAAAACTTCTACACCAATTAAATTATGTATTAAAAGAGTTTGTAAAACTGAAAGAAATTAACGTTTACCTTGCATTAAAGGCTATATAATTAAACAAAATCTGATTTTAGAACTTTGTAATTCCGCATTTTAATATTAAAATGTCTTATTCTTGTTACATAAGAAATAATAGCGTTTTTTAAAGCTGGTCGTTTGTCGTGAAAAAAAAAAAAAAAAAAAAAAAAAAAAAAAAAAAAAAAAAAATGTCACGCATCATATTTACACTACCATTTCCAAGCACAATACCTACTATACATGTTCCTACAATATGTGCAACAGAAATCCATCATGAACTTTATTGTTTAAAAATAGCGGTGTACTTTCTTTCTTTTTTTTCCGAGGCAAAATTTTAACTATACTGATAGTATCAAATTTATTATGTTGCTTTGTTATACTATTTTTGGTACCTTACTATTTTAAGTACGCCTTAAATGTATTGTTGCCCGCCTAACGTCGGAAAAGCTTATTTGCGGCCTGCAAAAAAAGGTTGAGTAAGGTATGGCTTAATTAGAAGGTTAAAGAAAAAATGAACCATCTGGCTATGAATTTAAGTAAATGTTTAAAAATTAAAAGTATATAAAAATTAGAAATAATTTTTTTTAAAATAAAGTAAAAAAAAACACCGTTTGTTTAAAAAAACTTAAAGCAGTCGACCAAGATCTATCGGATTTTTAAAATAAAACTTTGTTCATTTGCGACTTTTTGAATAGTAGATCATTTTTGTTTATTTTATATACCATTAGTTAACAACTTTTAAATCTAAGTATGATGGCTTATCAATATTTTAGCACAGCACACTAAATTTTATTTTTAAAATGTGAATGCAAATATGGGCACTGGTAGTTTTAAAGGAAAGAAGTAGCAAATTACTTAAATTTTCTACTAACTTCGTATATTGCTCATAAAATGTCGTTTATAAAACTTATGAACGTATTAACAAATAGTGTTTATTTTCTAATCTTCGCTTAATATCAGTTTTTCTTCATGAAATATGCAATAAAAGCCATTAAAAATAACTCAATATTTTCTCTGATCGTATTTTAAGAACTTTTTTACGTGAAGACATTCTAGAAACATTATTTTGAAAAATAGTGGCATTAGGAAATTGGTAATGAAATCTAAGGAGGAGAAAAATACTTTTATATTTTTGCCTTTCATTGCATTTTAAAAGAAGTTACATATTATTACAAAATAGACCTGGATATATCCAAGAATAATATTTTTGTCAATTTAAACAAAGCTTTTGTTTGACTCAGGCATTAATTGAAATATTGAATAAATTATAAAATAAGATCAATATGAAAAAAAATTACAGTAGTATCTACTTAAAATGTTAATTTTTTTATTAAATCAAAATAAAAGAAAATGATTTTGTTTAATTTCTTTTTAAATCTTATATTTAAATGAAAGTCATGAATGGAAATATAAGTCCTCAGTAACACATTACATCATAAATTATTATCAAAATCGGTATTCAGTAATATTATTACCAGAATGCGTACAGTCAATCTGGGCGTCTTTGCCCCACCTTTAAGAAAATTTGATCCATTCTGCCATGGTGGCATCTTGACAATTATCTCCATTGAGCTGCTAAACTCATACTAGTACTGCTATCTATGTTTTGAGACCAAAAGTTTGCCGTTATATCAAGCAATGTAGCAGATTTAATCTTTTTCTTTCTTGGCAAAGCTATCCTGATAGGTGAAAGTCAGCGCCCTGCGAAAGGGGAGCTAAGGGGACGGTCGCACCGGGCACGGAAATATAGAGGGCACCAAATTTATATTACCAATGTCATTTTTAACCTGTCACAAGAAAAAGTTGGGGGAATGGGGCGCCAAATTGAAACTTTGACCCGGACACAGCCTTGGTGAAAGTTACCTTGAATGACTGTACGTTTGCATTGACTGTACGCATGAATTGCTGGAAAGTACTTTTTAATAACATTGTATTGAAAATCATTTGTATAATTTTTTTCCCTTTTTAATGTGTGCAAAATACAATTGTTATTACCCGTAAGACATGGTGACGTCACTGCAACGTCGTTGGGAAGTCACATTGTGACTTTGTGACCATCGATTGTCGATGTGACGTCACGTGACGTCGATGTGAAGCCACACTGACTAAAATGTGATGTCGTTATGGCCGTTTTAGAGCTTTTTTGTCACGTCACATTGTGACCACTTTGTGACGTCACAATGTGACCACTTTGTGACGTCACAATGTGACCAATTTGTGAACAGTCTGTCATTTGTGACTACTTGGACATATTAACATTGTGACGATTTTTTAAAAATTTTTAAGAAAGTCACATCTCAGTCACAATGTGACGTCACTGAGTGGTGGCATTTTGGTCATAGATGTGATGTGACCAACGTGACTCACAGTGACGTCATTGTGACGTCACTGTGACCATGCATGCTATGAGGATATTTGCAATAACTAATTGTATTTTTCTTACTAATTATCTAATGCTCCACAACACCATTTCTCCATATGTCCCGTAAAGCATGGTGACGTCACTGCAACGTCGTTGTGAAGTCACATTGTGACTTTGTGACCATTGATTGTCGATGTGACGTCACGTGACGTCGATGTGAAGTCACAGTGACTAAAATGTGAAGTCGTTATGGCCGTTTTAGAGCTCTTTTGTGACGTTTCACAAAGTGGTCACAATGTGACAAATTTGTCAAAAATGTGTCATTTGCGACTCATTTGACATTAACATTGTGACGAAACTGTGACAAAAGCGATAATAGTTAAATTGCCCGAAAAATGTTTTTAAAGTAAATAACATGTTTTGAAGGATATTTATAAATTCCTAAAGATTTTTAAGAAAGTCGCATCTCAGTCACAATGTGACGTCACTGAGTGGTGGCATTTTGGTCACAGATGTGATATGACCAAAGTGACTCACAGTGACGTCACTGTGACCATGCATGCTATTAGGGGTGATCCTCGAAACCTGTATACTCTTGCGGTACTCAAGATTTTCAAAAAAAAAAAGAAGGGAAAAGAAAAGAAACAACGAAAAAGAAATCCTATAACTAGTGTGTCACATATTATAGCTAGTAAAATACTAATGTTCTGTACAAGAGTTCAGTAAAATATACATACATATCACCAAGGTTTTGCAAAGAAATTTATAATGAACATTGTTAACCATTAACGCTGAAACGATCCCCAAAAACACTTAATTTTTTATATCTAACATTAAAAAAATACTGCCTTGTTTTACGGGTTATAATCTTAGAAAAAAAACATACTACTCCTATATGTTATTAAAAACCGCTGAGGAAAAAACAAAAGGTTTAAAAATAAAAATAAAAGTTTTTTTTCCCAAAAATCTATACAGCTTAGGGTTCAGAATGTAGAAAATCGCTGCTTTTATAAAAATGTGTGTGATATTTGCTGTAGCTGAAAGATTATACATAAGCGCGAAATAAAAGTAGTTTTTTCTCCAAGAGAAAAGAAATCAAAGAACTGAATATTTAGAAGACAATGAAAATACTTTAAGATAATATTTGTTGTTGCTCTTTTATCTTTCATGCAGTTCTTTCGAAGATTGTACTTCTCTTTAGATAATGTATTTTGAATGTGTTTTATTTCTTTGTTTCTATTTCTTAGATATATATTTTTTATATTTTCAAATTTCTAGAGAAGCAAATGTTTTCTCTGTATATATATATATATATATATATATATATATATATATAATCTGATCGATATCGATAAAATAACGTTTTAAAGCAGAAATTTAGGAATACTTGAATCTAATAAAATAAAAACTGGTAAACTTTTCTAAATAAATTCTTTTACAAAAATCGATTAATAGAATATATTATGTAGTATTATAAGTCATTAAATAATAATAATAAAAAAACTGTTAGTATCTAAGTTCTTTTAAAAACATTTTATCAATTTATACGAATCTGCTTTTTATGAATCTAAATTGATGTTTCCCTTGACATGATTTTTTTCTTTAATAAAATCATAATTATCGAACATCGAAACCAGAATTTTTAAATATATAACGGAATGGAAATTTTTCTTGTATTTTTTTTTAACTCCTGAGGGAGTACACCTTTCTTCTCTCTGTTCATATACATAAAAAGAGACCGTTTTATATCAAAACTTTGGAAATACTTGAACAAAAAGTAACATAATAAAATAAATGCATATAATCTTTTCTAAATAAATTCTTTTACAGAAATGGATTGATAGAAGGGCATAAGAAGCATTTAAAATATACCGGGTGGCCCAGCGGGTAATGTTTGAAACAAAGTCCAATAGAAGGCGCTAGGTGCACGTGAGTGCAGGGCCTTATTATCAACGGGGCACTCTCCCACCAGAAAAAGTAAATAGAAAATTTTTCCTTACTCATGATAGTAATTTTGACTGAAAAGGGCGTTTAAACAAGGCGAAAATTTCTATATAATTTTACTGGGGAGAGAGTGCCCCGTTAGTAATCAGGCTCTGCGTGAGTGAAGCCAAACTTTGTGCGCATGCTCCGGTGAGTGAGCAATTGTAAATGTGATGTTCCTTCAGACTTCGGTGCGCTTTAGCGGGTGATTCTTGTAGTAAACATGAACAAATATTCGACGGATCTTCGCGTCTTTAGTGTGCTACAAATGCCCAGATGTGATGAAAATGTGATGGCAGTTCAACGAGCATGGCAGAAGAAGTTCTTTTGTTTGGCCAATTCTTGTTGTGGAACTTCTGCCATGCTCGTTGATCTGCCATCACATTTTCATCACATCTGGCCATTTGTAGCACAATAAAGACGCGAAGATCCGTCGAATATTTGTTCATGTTTACTACAAGAATCACCCTCTAAAGCGCACCGAAGTCTGAAGGAACATCACATTTACAATTGCTCACTCACCGGAGCATGCGCACAAAGTTTGGCTTCACTCACGTGCACCTAGCGCCATCTATTGGACTTTGTTTCAAACATTACCCGCTGGGCCACCCGGTATGTCGATAAATAATGGTTACTGAGTTGTTATACCTTTTACGCAAGAAAATCTTTCAAAATTTGAATTAGTGTATCTTGAAAAGCTTTCTATGTTTAAACATGAATTAATCACTTTTAATTACACAGTTTGAGCTTTTTAATACGCTACAACTTGAAATTATTTTAAAAACTTATTTCTTATATCTTACGTTAAAAAAATATTTTTTCATGTCCCATGGGTTATGATCTAAATAAAATATACTACAACTGTACATTATTAAAAACCGCTGAGGAAAAAACAAACTCTTAAAAAATAATAAAAAAAAAAATTTCCGAAAAGATAAACAACCTAGCGTTCAGAATGTAGAAAATCGTTGCTTTTATAAAAATGTGTGTGATATATTCTGTAGCTGAAAGATCATACATCAATGCGATTTTTTTTCTCCAAGAGAACAGAAAATCAAGGATCTAAATGTTTAGAAGATAATGAAAATTCTTCAAGATAATATTTGTTGTTGCTCTTTTATCTTTTATACCAGCGGTTCCCAAACTATGTGGCCCGAACGACCCACTAGTGGGTCGCGGCGGCTATTTTGGTGGGTCTGGGAAACAATCAAGTTTTGTCACAAAAATATATTTTGTATTTTATTTGTTAAAAACACATAACAATTTCAATAGCATATAATATTTCTAAAAAAAATTCCTTAATTTTCATCTGAAAAAATATACTGAATAATAGCAGAATATCCAGAAACAATGAGTTCCTGTCTGGAGTTCAACACAATATACTCGGCTGTTTTTGAAAAACAAGACTAGAAAAAACTGTGTGTTGAAAGTGAATTATGGTTGAAATTAACCCATTAACGCCCGAATTATTTTCTTCGCTAAAATTTAAATTTTGTATTTCCCACCACTTTTAAAAGCAAATTAACTTTTATCTAAATTTATCAAGGATCTATCTCGTGAAATAAGGTACAAATTTTTCTTCCTCTTTACTGGTGGGAAAACCGCTTTCTTGCTGTTTTTGTAACCGTCCTCAAACGAGGACGCTGGGCGTTAATGGGTTAATAGTTTTTAACCCTCATATAGATGCTTTCGTTGTTAAACACCAATGCATAGCTGCCAACTCTTCTGATTTTTTGGCCCGGAAAAATTTAACAGAAATATTCGGTTTAATTTATCGGCATATTACTGCAATTTGAATTGGTAAAATTTATTATAAAAATTTTCCGGGCTGAAAAAGCGGAAGATGTTGGCAGCTATGCCAATGTCAGAAAACACACTGATTATAAAGTTAAGTTTTGATAATAATTAAATGTAATTTTAATTATCCTTCTAACTTGTGTGTTAGGCTAATTATTATTCCACATACACACATAGGAATTGCGAATTGTTTTCTTTGAGGAAGTATCCTTCGTACGAAAATTTGCCTTTTTCGTAAGATAGCATAGCCGATTGCTTATAAATCTCACATAGCAATTTTCACTCTGATATACACCCTCATATTAAGCGAAAATACTTTTTACGAGGTGGGTCGCGTACCGATAAAGTTTGGGAACCGCTGTTTTATACAATTTTTTCTAAGATAGTACTTCACTTTAGATGATGCATTTTGAATGTGCTTTATTTCTTTATTTCTCATTTTTTTTAAATTTCGTTTTTCTTATATTTTTAAATTTCTGGTGAAGTGATTTTTTTCTCGATTCTTTTTACTCACGTTTACAAATATAATTCTGATCGATATCGAAAAAACACCGTTATAAAGAAGAAATTTAGAAATATTTGAACATGAAGTAATCTAATAAAATAAAAGCAGGTAATCTTTTCTAAGTAATTTATTTCATAGAAACGGATTAATGGAAGGTAATATGTAGTATTCGAAAAATAACTCATTAAATGAAAAAAGGAAAACTGAATCTATGTTTAACAGTTTCTTTGAAAAAGCATTTTATCTGAATCTGCTTTTTATGAATATAAATTGATGCTTCTCTTAACATTTTTTAATGCTAAAAATCATGAATATCGAAATACAGGGGAAAATATTTTAAAAAATAAGGAAAAGGAAATTTCCCTGATATTTTTTTTTTAGTTTCTGAGAGAGTAAACTTTTTTTTTCTCTAAGTGCGTTACAACGAAAGAAATCTGATCTCTCTAATATATATATATATATATATATATATATATATCGTTTTAAAACAAAACTTTACAAATACTTGATCATAAAATAATAGAATAAAGTAAATAATTGTGATATTTTCTATATAAATTCTTTTACAGAAATAAATTAATAGAAAGTCATAAGAAACATTTGAATTACACAGGTCTGCAATGGTTTTCCTCTTTGAAATCTGAGTAACGTTTTCTATAGTTTCTGGTGTGCTGATTACGAGAAAAAGAATGAAAAAATTCCATCACGTCAGGATTTTTTGATATTGAATATTTAAGATTTTGCTGAAAAATGTCTGAGCGTCTACATTTTAAAATTTATAAAGCGTCATTAAATTACTTCAGCTTAATTTTTATTGCATTTAATTAGTGTAAGGTGACATAGAAATTACTTCAAAACAGTAATTTGTTAAATACTACATAATAAGTATAAGTAATTCACATTAACCGTGTTGAAAACGGGTCATTTTGGCTTAATTTAGTAATGAGCTCTTTAATACATAATGATTAGGTAATATAACCTAATTGTTGTAAATATTAGTCGAAAAAGGTGTGATAAAGATAAACCAAATGGTTTTTGTATAAGTACCCGCACTGATTTAGAAAATTAACAGTTGAAGTGCGCATCTTGCAACATAACCTTTAAAATGTCATCGCGAAGCTGTTTAAATTCTCCGAATTGTTTTTGGTATATTTACGGGAAATTTATGGGGGAAAAACAACTAAACAGCATTACAGACTTAGTAAAAAATATTTACAAAAGTTATTTTGGATACGTTTTAAGTAACCAAGACAAAACTTGGACACCTCATAAAATTTGTACGACTTGTTTATTAGAACTTCGCAAGTGGTCAAAAGTACAGAAAAATAGCTTCAAAATCGTTTCGCCTATGCTATAGAGAGAGCCTAAAGACCATGTTAAAGATTGCTACTTTTGTTGTTGTGACATAACTGGATACAATTCTAAAAATAAAAGGGACATAAACTATCCAAACGTCTCATCAGTTACGCCTGCAATTTTCGGCGATTCAAAAATGATGCAGCCCGTTTCCGACTATACAAATTGAGGATTCTGACTGTGATACAGATGAACAGGATGTATACTAATCTAATCCTGAATTTCAAGTAGATTCTAACGAGTGTCAGCTCTTTTCCCAGTCACATTTAAACGACTTGACAAGAGATTTGAATCTCCCCAAAGATGCAGTGGAACTTCTCGGATCACGATTAAAAGAAAGAAATATGCTTGCACCTGGTACTTCATTTTCATGGTACCGTCACAGAGAAAAAGATTTTCTTCCATTCTTCGCTGAAGATCAAGATTTAGTGTACTGTAAAGATATTCCAGGAATGACGAAAATGTACGACACTGAATACGATCCTAATGAGTGGAGATTGTTACTTCCCAAAAAATCTAGGAGCCGTTAGCGAAGAACAAGGCGAAAGATTTCACCAAGATTTGAAAGAGCTAGAAGTCCGGTATCAAGGAAGATGTAATACTGGCATGATGGCGGACTACTGCTGGTTGTTAAAGCGCGACGATCCAAACTGGAAATTTAAGCGAAAATCGTACAACCGAAGCTTCCAGGAAAAAAGGATCAGGTTCCACAAATAAAATTTACATGTAATTTAGATCAGTAATAAGTTATTATTATATTTTAGTTGTTTTTTATGTTAAAAGTAATGTACTTTTTAAAAAATATATTTTTTATGCGAAAACTTGTGTTTTTTTTTTCTATTTTCTATCTGCATCTTTTTGAAAAATCTGAAGGTGATGGAAAAAAACTAAGTACATATTCGTAATCAGCGCACCAAAATACTCTAGAATCAGCTCTCAAATTCTAGAGAGGAAGTTATGACTCTCAATTTGCAGGCCTGTGTTATAAGTCAAAGGGAAAAAAATGTTACTGGGTTTTCCAACTTTTAAGCAGCAAAAGCTTTCAAAGTTTGATTTAGTGTAACTCCAAAATCTTTATATATATAAATATGGATTTATCACTTTTAATTATAAAAGTTTTGCTTTTTAATATGCTACTACTTTAATATAAAGTACATCTGAACTATATTTTGCAAACAAATTTATAATAAACTTAGCTAACCATTAACTCTGAAACTATATAAAAAACTTACTTTTTAAATTTTACAGAAAAAAATATTTTCATGTTCTATTGGTTATGATCTTAGGAAAAAATACTACAACTATATATTAATAAAAAACCACTGAGGGGGAAACAAACGCTTAATAATAATAATAAAATAATAAAATAATAATAATAATAATAATAATAATAATAATAATAATAATAATAATAATAATAATAATAATAATAATAATAATATCCCAAAAGCTTAACAGCTCAGCTCACATAACATAAAAAAATCTCTGCTTTTATAAAAATGTATTTGATGTGTGCTATAGCTGAAAGATTATAACTCATGGCGAAATAAAACTTCTTTTCTGCTTTTCTGCAATAAAAAGAAATCAAGGAATTGAATGTTAGAAGACAATGAAAATATCTCAAGATAATGTTTGTTGTTGCTTTTTTATTTTATATATTGCTTTTTTATCTTATACACAGTTCTTTCAAAGATCGTACTCCTCTTTAGATAATGCCTTTTGAATGTGCTTTGTTACTTTTTCCATCCTTTATTTTGATTTGGTTTTATTATATTTTAAAATTTCTGGGGAAGTAATTTTTTATCGGTGCTTTTTACACACGAATAAAAAACACCGTTTCAAAACAAAAATTTAGAAATACTTGAACATAAAGTAATTTAATAAAATAAAAGCATTTAATCTTTTCTAAGTAAATTCTTTTATAGAAATTGATTAATAGAAAGTAATATGTAGTATTCGAATTATAAGTCAATAAATTAAAAAATAAATAAATAATAATAAAGAAACTGTTAGTTCTAAGTTAAACAGTTTCTTTGGAAAAAGATTCTATATGAATCTGCTTTTTACGAATCTAAATTGTTGCTTACCTTGACATTATTTTTTCTTTGGTAAAAAGCATAAATATAGAAATATAGAAACCATAAATATTTAAATATATAAGGAAAAGGAAATTTCCATTATATATTTTTTTGTTTCTGAAGTAGTAAACTTTTTTCTGTCTGTCCGTTATACAACAAAAAAAATCTGATCGATAACTAAAAAATACTGTTTAAAAACAGAAATCTTGAAATACTTGAACATAATGTAATAAAAACAATAAATGCATGTAATTTTTTATAAGTAAATACTTTTATAGAAATAGATTGATAGAAAGTCTTAAGAAACCTTTGAAATATAAGTCAATAAAATAAAAATAGAAAACAATTGTTACAGTATGTTGTATCTTTTAAGCAACAAAAACTTTCAATGTTTAATTTGAGGTATATTATCTCCAAAATATCTCTATGTATAAACATGAGTTTATCACTTTTAATTATACAGATTTTTTTTTCATTATACTATTATTTGAATATGTAGTATACATCAACCAGGTTTTCCAAACAAATTTATAAAAAAACTTAGCTGATCATTAACTCTGAAATTGTCTAAAAAGCTAACTTTTTACTCTTATGTTAGAAAATGTTTTCATGCTCAATGGGTTATGATCTTAGTAAAAAATACTACTCCAATATATTATTAAAAACCGCTGAGGAGAAAACAAACGCTTAAAAAAATAAAAATAAAAAATATTTTTCAAAAGCTATAGAGCCTTACGTTCAGAATGTAGAAAAATCGCTGCTTTTATAAAAATGTGTGTGATATTTGCTATAGCTGAAAGATTATACATCAAGGCGAAATAAAAATCTCTTTTTTTTCTCTTTAAGAGAAAAGAAATCAAGGTTCTGAATGTTTAGAAAACAATGAAAATACTTCAAGATAATATTTGTTGTCGCTCTTTTATATTTTATAAAGTTCTTTCGAAAATTGCATTTTTCTTTAGATAATGTATATTTTGAATGGGTTTTGTTTCTCCCCCCCCCCGTTTTTTTAAAATTTGGTTTTTTTATATTTTCAAATTTCTGGGGAATTAATTTTTTCTCTTTGCTTATATATGTATATTTCTATCGATATCGAAAAAATACCTTTTTAAAACAGAAATTTAGAGCTTTAACTTTAAAAAGTAAAATAATAAAACAAATGCATGTAATCTTTTCTAAGTAAATTCTTTTACAGAAATGGATTGATCGAATGGCATAAGGAACACATGAAATATAAGTCAATAAAATAAAAATAAAAGTAATTTTTACTGGATGTTATACCTTTTAAGCAACAAAAATTTTCATTAGTGTATCTCCAAAATCTTTCTATATATAAACATAAATTTATCACTTTTAATTATACATATATTTTGCTTTTTAATATACAACCAAGTGAATATATCGTACATAACAACCAGGATTTGCAAACAAATTTTTAATAAATTTTGCTAGCTTTTAAAGCTGAAACCATCTTAAAACTTATTTTTTATATCTTATGTTAGAAAAATATTTCCATGTTCAAAGGGTTATGATCTTAACAAAAAATAATACAACACTATATTATTAAAAATTACTGGGGAGAAAACAAATGATTGAGAAAATAATAATGAAAAAATATTAATCTCAAAAGCTGTAGAACCCAGCGCTCATAATGCAGAAAATCGCTGCTTTTATAAAAATGTTTGTGATATTTGCTGTAGCAAAGATAATACATCCAGCGAAATAAAACTTTTTTCTCTAAGAGAAAGAAAATCAAGGAACTGACGAGGTTTAGAAGACAATGAAAATGCTTCAAGATAATATTTGTTGCCGCTCTTTTATCTTTTATACAGTTCTTCTGAAAATTGCATTTCTCTTTAGATATTGTATATTTTGAATGGGCTTTGTTTATTTCTAACCCCCCCTTTTTTTATTTGGTTTTCCTATATTTTCAAATTTCTGGGGAAGTAATTTTTTTCTCTGTGCTTATATATATATATAATATCATAGCTGCCAACATCTTCCGCTTTTTCAGCCCGGAAAGATTTTATAATAAATTTTACCAATTCAAATTGCGGTAATATGCCGATAAATTAAACCGAATATTTCTGTTAAATTTTTCCGGGCCAAAAAATCAGAAGAGTTGGCAGCTATGTAATATTATCGATATAAAAAAATACCGTTTTAAAACAGACACTTAGAAGTTTAATAACATAAAGTAAAATAATCAAATAAATGCATGTAATCTTTTTTTTAAATAAATTCTTTTGCAGAAATGGATTGATCGAATTGCATAAGAAACATTTAAAATATAATTCAATAAAATAAAAACAAAAATATTTTTCCTCACATTGTACCTTTTAAGCAACAAAATTTTTAGTTTTCATTAGTGTATCTCGAAAATCTTTCCTTGTATAAACATGAATTTATCACTTAATGAGAATTTGCTTTTTAATGAGCTACCACGTGAATATATCGTACATATCAACTAGGATTTGCTAACTAATTTGTAATAAATTTTGCTAACTGTTAAAGCTAAAACTATCTTAAAAACTTTTTTGTTATATCATAAGTTAGAAAAATATTTTCATGTTCAAGGAGTTGTGATCTTAGCAAAAAATACTACACCAATATATTA
The DNA here is from genome assembly GCA_964019185.1 of Maratus speculifer. Taxonomy (NCBI): domain Eukaryota; kingdom Metazoa; phylum Arthropoda; class Arachnida; order Araneae; family Salticidae; genus Maratus; species Maratus speculifer. Next base: position 348,287,991 of record OZ025295.1, read on the forward strand.
TTAAAAACACTGAGGAGAAAACAAATGTTTAAGAAAATAATAATGAAAAAATATTTATTCCAAAAGCTAAATAGCCCGGCGCTTATAATGTATAAAATCGGTGCTTTTATAAAAATGTGTGTGATATTTGCTTTTGCTGAAAGATTATACATCAAGACGAAAAAAAAATTTTTTTTTCCTCCAAAGGCCAAAAAAAAAAAAAAAAAAAAAAAATTAAAAAAAAATAATAATAATCAAGGAACTGAATATTCAAAAGACAATGAAAATACTTCAAGATAATATTTGTTGCAGTTCTTTTATCTTTTATACAGTTTCAAAATTTGAATTAATATATCTACAAAATCTTTCTCTGAATAAACATGAATTTATCACTTTTAATTATGATGACTTTGCTTTTTAATGTACTACCACTTGAATGTAAAGTAACTATCAACAAGAATTATCAAATAAATTTATAATGAACTTAACTAACCATTGATTCTGAAACTATTTAAAAAACCTACTTTTTATATCTAATGTTAGGAAAATATTTTTATGTTCCATGGAATATGAAATTCGGAAATTTTTTTACAACTGTATATTATTAGAAACCGCTGAGGAGATAGCAAAGGCTTAAAATAATAATAATAATAATAATGAAACATTTATCTCAAAAGCTAAAACACTCCAGCTCTGTAGAAAATCGCTGCTTTTATAAAACATGTGTGTGATATTTGCTGTAGCTGAAAGATTATACATCAAGGCGAAATAAAAACTTTTTTCTGCAAGAGAAAAGAAATCAAGGTTCTGAATGTTTAGAGGACAATGAAAATACATCAAGATATTATTTGCTGTTGCTTTTTTATCTTTTATACAGTTTATTCGAAAATTGCACTTCTCTTAAGATAATGTATTTTGAATGTCCTATATTTTTTCATTTATCTTTTTTAGATTTCGTTTTCCTTGTATTTTCAAATTCTGGAAAAATATTTTTTTTTCTGTTGTTATGTATATATATATATAAACAATCTGATAGATATTTCTAAAATAATGTTTTAAAAGAGAAATTTAGAAATTCTTAAGCATAAAATAATCTAATAAAATAAAAGTGCGCAATCTTTTCTACGCAAATTCTTTTACAGAAATGGATTGATAGAAAGTAATAAATTGCATTCGATGTATAAATGGGTTTTTAAAAAAGCTTTTGCATTTAAGTTTACCAGTCCCTTTGATAAATCATTTTATATGAATCTGCTTATATGAATTAATGCTTTCCTTGACACGATTTTTTCTATTATAGAAAAAACAAATACAGAAACATAGAAAAATATGTAAAAATATAAGGGTAAGTACACTTTCCTTATATGTTTGAAATTTTTGAGGGAGTAATTTTTTTCTCCTCTGTGCGTATAGAACAAAGAAATCTCATCGACATAAAAGAAGTATCGTTTTAAAGCAGAAATCTAGAAATATTAATATTAATATCTAATGCAATAAAATAAGAAATCTAATATTATAAATGCATGTAATCTCTCCAAAGTAAATTCTTTTACAGAAATGGATTGATAGAAGGTTAAAAATTAATCAAATTGTATTTCATAGAAAAAAAAAAAAACTGTTTAGGAGTGTTTTACTTTTTAAATCTTTCCGGAGAAGGGCACTTTTATTGCAAAAATGTTGAATTGAGTGATTGACACCGGAATTGACTTACAACTGAATTTGGAAAAAAAAAACTGAATAAATAAGTCAAATCTATTTTTCCCATTCATTATAAATGTGAAATATTTTTACCAGAATTCAAATGTCAATTGTGGATTTGGGAATCAAGTTGGGTGTTCCATGTAATGGAACACTAAAACAAAAAGGGTTTCAGTGTTTACAAAGACTTTCAAAGTTTGAACTAGCATATCCTTTTTATGTATAAATATGAAATTATAACTATAAAATATCTCGTGTTTTTAACCCTTTGAGAGGTGTAGGATACATTTTATCCTACCTAATTTAAACAAGATTCACACCACAAACTTTTAACGAAATTTTATATAATAAAATTTGTAGGAAAGGGCTAATTATCTGTTGAAAGAATTGCCTTTTTCTATTTTAAAATAGAATTTTCGGTTATTCCGGTGATAATACAATATCACAGAGACATCATTGCTTGCCTCTCAAGGGTTTAATATATAACCATTTGAAACTAATTAATTTTTACAAAATGTGTGTATTGTTAAAATCTCTCTCTTTTTTTTTTCTTTTTTCTTTTCCATGCTTTGTCGATTATTTTGCGTATGATATCTTGAACATTATCTATCAAAACGAATATTTCGAGAGTTCAAAATAAATAGTTCCGAATAATCGAGGTTATTGATATTCAGTAGGCTTCTTTCTATTTTTACATACTAAGTACACAGGAAATTTCAAATCTTTGTCTCAATTTGTTCTGGAGATAGAGCATTTAGAGGCAAACAGACATCAGACACACAAATAGACGAATGACTTTTTTTCCCGAAAAATATGTGTTTCGGAATCTTCAGAATCTAAAACGTGTAAATCCGTCAATTATTTTTTTCGATTTTCAAAACAATTGCAAGACTTACCCTATACTACGTATGAAAGGTAATAAAAATTGCTATATAATTTTCTCCAATGATATTTTATTTTACTGTACACAACAGACATTTTTATTCACTTTATATAATATCAAATAAAAAATATGAAATATGAAATACACATTCACTTCACTAAAAAAAGTGTTAGATTAGTCGATAAAAAATGCTAGATTGGCAAGAAGAAATTTACAAAATGGAATAGGAGCAAATGCTTTCGCATCAAATATCAAATCACTTGCAAATAAAAGTAAGTATAGGAAACATATTATCTAGAAGTGCATTTTTGAAAGTCTCAAGTTACCTTTTTAAAAGAAGATGTATTGTTTAAGTACATCTATTTATCGAATGTTTCAGGCATGGTATGAAGATTTTCAATGGAAATTTATTTCAGGCATATTCAATTTTTACCAATATATTTCTTTTTCTATAACAACGATTTTTTTTTTGTTTGGGAAGATGTTTTACGCAGGAATTTAAAGCATAATATTTATTAACATGCAACGAAAGTGGACATGGAAAATATTTTAAAGCAATATCAAAGTTTTCGCAATAAAATTTAGTAATATTCTTTATGCACGTCCGAACGATTTCAAATGTTTATTGATTTTGCATTTTGCACATATTTGATTTTTTTATAACATATTAAATAAAAAAATTAATTATGCACAGTATTTTTATAATATTTGTATAATTTAATATACCGTAATTTCGGGTGTATAAGCCGCGGATCAAACAATTCTTTTTCGACCCAGAATTTTTTAAGAAATAAATGTTACTACTTAGATCGACGTAAATATTTGTCTTCAATCACTAAATAAGATTTCTGGGTCCAAAATGAATTATTTGATCCGCGGCTTATACACCCGAAATTACGGTAGTACTAATTAACTGAGTTCGCACATTTCTACCACTAAATTTTAAAAATATTTTCATAGTTTCACTGCAGAAAAATATTGTAAAATCTGTGAATAAAGGTGGGGATTGCGAATGTTGTGGTTTAACACTTTAACGATCATAGCATTTTCATTGATAAGATGTCGAAATAAATGAATGACACCGGTAATTAAGAACAAAAATATTTCTAAATAAGAAAACGTGATTTTTCACATACAAAATAAAAGAGATATTTTTAGATAAAAATACCGGTGTCAGTGTTGCGTATCGGAATTAAAATTTTGTGGCTTCGTGGCGAAACCAATGAACGTTAAAGGGTTAAAATAGAAATGTAAATTTTCTTATTTTTAATATTGGTGCCAGAGTCCTTGGAAATTCCAAGGAGGTGAGAATCTTGAGTTAATTAATGCAGTGATGCACAACCTTTTTACCAAAAAAATCGTTTGCCACCAGAATATTTGAAAAGCGGAGTTTCTTTTCTTTAATCTCAAAGTTTCTGTCATTACTATAAGGAAAATTATTCTGCATAAAAATAGTGGTATCATTTTGGCCCGCGGGACAGAGGTTGTGCACCCCTGTAGTATGGTGTTTTCAATTTATTATATGAATGCTTTCTCTTCTTCGTAATATTTGTTAAGGAAATATATGAATTAATTGCTTTATATTTTACTCAATTTTTATATATTTATTTATTTCGTTGTTTATACTCTGCGCTATAGAATTGTTTGTTGATTTCAAATGACTTCAAATACACTTTCATTCCACTAAAAAAATGATGTTAAATTAGTCGATAAAAGATGCTGGATTAGCGAAAATAAATTTATAAAATGAAATGAGAGCAAATGTTTTCGCATCCTATATCAAATCACTTGCAAATAAAAATAAGTGTAGGAGACATATTATCTAGAAGTGTATTTTTAAAACTCCCAGGTTATCTTTTTAAAATAAGATGCATCGTTTAACACGTTGACGGACACTTGCGTCTATAGCCGTCAAAGCGAAAATTTTAAGTGTTGAAATTAATGATTGACACCGGGATTTGAAAATAATTGTATTTATAAATAAGAAAAAAGCTAAATTTTACGAATTTAATAAATAGAAGTTTTTTTTACAAACATTCTGGTGCCACTGTGCTCTTTGGGAATTAAACTTTGGGAACTTGTTCTTATTGTCCGTCAATGTGTTAAGTGCATCAGTTTTTCAAAGAAGAAATATATCAGGCCTATTCAATTTTTACAGGTATTGTAAGAGATGTTTATTTTTCTGTAACAACTACTTTTTTTGTTTTCAAAGATCTTTTACGCTGGAATTTAAATATAATATTTGTTAATATGAAACGAAAATGGATGTTGAGAATATTTTAAAAGAAATATCAAAGTTTTCGCAATTATATTTAGTAATATTCTATCTGCATGTCAAAGCAATTTCAAACGTTTATTGATTTTGCATTTGCACATATTTGAAATGTATATATATTTTAATTATTAATGTATATAATAATATATATCATGATATATAATGATAACAAATATATATAATTTAATATATAATTAAGTTAATTATATATTAAGTGGTATTTTCTATTTGTTATGTGAATACTTTCTGTTCTTCGTAACATTTGACAAGGTAATACCAGAATTAAGTTCGGTTTGCTTTACTCCATTTTTATTTATTTATTTATTTACTTATTGTTTACGCTCTGCAGTATAAAGTTTTTTATTGATTTCAAATAATACCGAATACACTTTCATTTCACTAAACAAAGATGTTAGATTCGTTGATAAAAAAAGCTGGATTAGCGAAAAGAAATTTACAAATTGAAATGAGAGCAAATGCTTTCGCATCATACATCAAATCACTTGCAAATAAAAATAAGTATAGAAGACATATTATCTAGAAGTGTATTTTTTATACTCTCAGGATATCTTTTCAAAATAAGATGCATCGTTTAAGTATATCTATTTATTGAATATTTCTGGCGGGGTGCGGAGTTTTTCAAAGGAGAAATATTTCAGACATATTCAATTTTTACCGATATTATGAGAGATATTTCTTCTTCTGTAACAACAACTTTTTTGTTTTAAGAGAGCTTTTACACCGGAATTTGAAGTATAATATTTGTTAATATGAAACGAAAGTGGAAGTTGAGAATATTTTAAAAGAAGTAACAAAGTTTTCGCAATTATATTTAGTAATATTCTTTATATATGTCGAAACGGTATGAAAAGTTTATCGATTTTGTATTTTGCACACATTTGAAATAATTTATTTTTATAAATTTATTGTATTAAAATAATTAAATTAAATGTACGCAGCAATTTTATATTATTATTATTTTAATTTCATACAAATTTATGTAGTTTATATTAAACAATATTTTCAATAAAATTTAAAAGTATTCTATGTCATGAAGTTTCAGATGCTTCACTGCAGAAATTCAATAGTTGATTGTACATTATTATACTGCCAGTTAGAGTGCGAGTATGATACTAAAAAAATCAACAACGATACCGAAAAAAAAAATAATAATAATTTCCACTAAGTAGTAATTTATGGTATATTTCTGGATTTTACTTATAAAACTCTATATTAATATTTAGGGGAGAGTGGGGATACTTGAGCCACCCCTATTATCTCTACAGTTGGTCAATTTTTTTTTCTAAAACTGGCAACATGGTAACATATTTATAGTTCTGAACATGTAAAAAAAAATCACATACCTTGGTACCATTTTGAAAGTATGGCGATTAACCCTTTGAGCTCTGCTGGTAGAATTTTCTACCACCTAATTTTAATTCTGAAATGTCACAACGACACCAGACAATTCGACCAAATTTATTTGAAAAAGGTTTAATGCATTTTTTCGCGTATATTGTAAATCGGTTTTTTTTCTTTGCAAAATACTGGTGCGAATGTGACATCTGGCTCAAGTATCCCCTCCATGGGGATACTTGAGCCATGATGTAAAAGAAAAAGTAAAAATTTATTAGACATAGAAAAATAGTTCAAAATTAATTGGAAGTGGTTTTCAATTGAAGAAAAAATATAAAATTTTCACTTTCAATATTTTATTTTGTTCTAAGAAATTATAAAATTTTTAAAAAAATTAAAATTTAAAAAATGGCTCAAGTATCCCCATCTTCCCCTATTTATGGCTCTATACAATTAGTTTTACTGTATAATATGGCACTCCAGTTGTCAGTATCATATTGTAAAATAAAGAATTATTTTTTACAATGTTATCGATAAAATTATGCATGAAAATTGTATAAAATTACCCAAACTAAGGTAAAAATTGCTAAAAAGGATTAAAAAAAACATACTTGAATGTCATATTAATGTCTTTTTTCAGATCTTCAGAAGATCTGAACTAGATCACGACTGTTTATTTCCATCATCAATAAATAAATAAATAAATAAATAAATAAAATATAGCCTGCCATTTATAATAAAACAAATCTTAATTATGGGAAAACATTGTTCTGTTATAAATTAGGATTCCGGAAGATTTCTTAATGTTCAATAGTATCTTCATTTATAGGGAAAATATTGGTAGACATACTATAATATCTTTATTTAAAGTTATCAAAGGAAACATATGTTTTTAATAAGATTAAACATAAAGGATGGAATTTTGTGCCCGTATAATAAAATGCAAACAGACAACACGATAAAAGGCAGAAATTAATATTTAACACTAGAACCGCCATTAGGGGTCATTATGACCTCAACCAAATAGAAAATAGCCGATATGAACCAGAAATTGTTTGATACGATTTGTTAAATATGCACAGCATATAAATAGAGTAATTAAATAAGTTTAATAGTTTTAAATAAAAATTGTGGTATCAAACACTTTTTATAAAAATTGAATAAAATAGCCGGCGGTTCTAGTATTAATATTCAGAATCTTGTTTTGTAATTCAACGTATGTTCCTGCTCTAAAAAAAAGTATTGAAACCTCGAGTGTAATGAACGTATTAACACGGGCTTGTCAGTGAGGGGCTTAAAGCTTATCTTATGTTTCAGCTTGAATAAACTTCTAAATTTCCTTTTATCTTTTTATTCATACGATATTTATATTTTACATATCAAAAATTAATTAACATCATTTCGTTGTATTAAGTTATTATTTAAAATAAAAATAAATAAAAAGTTTTCTGCATATCAGCAACAAACAAACAAAAAAATTATTATTATTATTATTATTATTATTGTTATTATTATTATTATTATTATTATTATTATTATTATTATTATTATTATTATTATTAGAGCTTTGAGGAGTAGGTGTTGCAGCAAAGTGCGGGCATGACCTCAAATGATCACGACAAAAATTTTATTCTTTTTAACCTTCCTACCCTTTTCAAATTTTGCTCAATCTTGATAAAAACATTTCACGCCAGAATTGTTATTTAAAACATTTTAATATATTTAATTGACTTATTTCCCTGAATCTGTTATTTAACTTTCTTTATAAAAAAAAAAATTCTAGTTCGAATCGTATAAAACAAATTATAGTTATGGGTCGATTAGACCCATTCAGTGTAGGAAGGTTAATAACAAAGATATCGCTTTTCTCTTCGTTGCCATAACAATAAAATTAATTTTGACAAGTTCATGGAGGCTACAAACCAATAAATAAATTAAATTACATTGCAAGTGCTGTAAATGTGTAGTGGCTTGGTTATGCAATTTAGTAATTCTCTGTTTCTATTATAATTAAAGTGTTTTATTGATATTATAATTATTGTACAGTTATCACTGATACTTATTTCTTGCTTTTAGTACATTTGATCAACATATTTTATTCAACTGATAACACATATTTTTCATTTGACGTGAAGAATAATCTATCTCTAATGTCTAAGTACTAATCTTCTTTAAAAATATTTAAAGGAATACATAAATAAAAATCTGTTCAAATTACCCTGAAAAATGGTTAAATTTGATGTAATAGTTAGTTACATAAAATTCTGAATGTTATGTTTATAACCAAGCAACATCGAGCTACTGAATCTGATGTAACAAATCTAATTTAAAGTTATCATAGTAACTGTCAACAAACACCTTTAAGCGCTTATCTTAAATATGTTTCAATTTGAATAAAGTTCTAAGTATCATTTTATCTTTCTATTCATATATCTGGAATTTCTTTCTTGATTTATCATATCTAATCCAACATATTTTATTTAACCGACAACACATAATTTTCATTTGACGATGTGAATAATAATTAATTCATCTCTAATATCTAAATTCCAAATATTTTTCTTTAAAACGATTTTAAGGAATGCATAAAAAATACTCTGTTCAATTTATTCTGGAAAAAATGGTTTAATTTGATGTAATATTTACTGCTCTATAAAATTCTGAATGTTGTTTTAAAATCAAACAACATTGAACTACTGAATCTGATGTAACAAATCTAATTTAACGATATCATTGTAACTGTCAACAAACACCTTTAAGAGCTTATCTTAAATATATTTCAATGTAAATAAAGTTCTAAATGCCCTTTTATCTTTTTATTTATAACTCTGATATTTCTTTCTGCATATCTAATCCAACATATTTTATTTAACCGACAACACATAATTTTCATTTGACGTGAAGAATAATTTATCTCTACTCCCTGCGAATAAAGTTATTCCAAGTTTAATGAACAACCTAAAGGTTTACAGGTTAAGTAATAAAGGAGTAGAAAATATTCCATCTTTGTTTACCATTCCGTAATCCCTGCGTGGAATTTTAATTGGATTTTGCAGATGGAAGAATTTAGAATTCTTCTCTCTTCTCTTTTGTATACTAAATATTTCTGTTTGATTGTGGAAATGAGGGAAGAAGTTTCTTTAAATCTCAGACAGCAGTTTTAAACTTGCAGATTTTTGTATTGTTTAAAACTCACAGAAATTTATGGTTTCATTTTTTGAAAAAGGGTAAATAATCTTTGTTGTTTGTAAAGGTAAATATTTTTAATTTTCTTAAAAGGGTAATTAATTTAGTTGAATTTTAGCTGTACGATATTTTAATTATAAATAAACTACGTAATTTATGCTTTGCCATCGTTCACTACATTAATGTTTTTAAAAAAGTTTCTCATATGATGATACTATTTTATATTTATATAAACATACTATATTGATTAAAATTATTGAAGACCAAATCAAAACAGAATGAATTAAACATTACAAAAAGAAATATAAAAAGCTGGATACTTTTTCATAACGTTTGTCACAGATCATTAAAATTTATAAATAATTTTCTGAAAATTATGGAAAATGTGGAGATTGTATTCAAAAAATTGTATTGGCTAAAGTTATTCAATAACAAATCAGTCTTAGAATAAATTAAGCAATATAGAAGTAAAATTGTACATAAAAACATATATATATATATTATGCAATTTTATTTGCATTATTGTACAACCGTGTTGAAAGATTTAATAATTCTTACAAATTATCGGTCTGATTCAGTTATTTTTAAATAAAATAAACTTTTAGATATGTTTGTTACTCTAGGAAACAAATACGAACTGAACAAACATGTCGAGCTGAATAAGTTTTTGTTTGAGTTGTAAGTATATTTTTATCACTTTTATTAACTTTGTCCAAAAATAATAAATATAATTAAAATTTTGAGTATTTTTTTTCTTAGACTAGCAGTTTCCTTCCTTTTTTTAGCAAGTCCCACCTATGCATCTGTAAAATCACAATGTCTCCTCCCGTCTTTCTCTGTCAAATATAATTATTTTTCTTTAAAAAGAGAATTCTTACACCTGATGAAGGAGTCTAAAGTAGCATTAAATATGAAAAATCATTTAAAAATGTTTGAGTTTACGAAATATTTTATAATAAATATGCTTTTAACCCATTTGTGCCTAGCGTCCCTTTTAAGGGACGCTTCAAAAGGTGCATGTAGCACTGTTTTTGACACCGGGAAAAAATAACAGCAATTTTTATTTAATTTAATTGAAACATTTTCGTAATTAATGAACTAAACGTAATTATTTTAAAAATAGTGGTGCCAACCGAATAAAATTTGCGCAAAAGGTCTTGGGCACGAATGGGTTAAGTAATTTTATAAATTTAGTGATGTCATGCACATTCGGCATAATATCTAAATGAGTTTTGGCGTTCTTCTTCTTACTAGAACTATTTAGAAAAAAATATGTATACATGAAAGTATATAGAAACGTCATTATTCAGAGAATGATTAAATATTGAACTATGATTTCCATTTGTATATCGTCATTTTGTGATCAAAGTGCCATTAAAACGCTTCAAATTCATTATGTTACGTCATTGCAGTACTTTAATATATATATATATATATATATATTACTTTTATTAAAAACACCTTAAAATAAGATATAACCTTTTTAACTTGGAGGAATTTAATCGCAGAATGTTTATAAATTGGAAACTACCCTTTCTTCTTAAAAAGTGTTGTAGTCGTAAAAAAAGTTGATATTTTACGTTTATAGGTAGAAGCTAATCGCTGACCCCATGAACGTTCATAGATACGGCATGCGCTAATGCTTTATTTGAGAAAAAATGATTTAAGGGTTCGCTCACTCCTTATATTTTGTAAGGACTCTGGCACCACTATTAATGATAAAAAAAAAAAAAAAAAAAAAAAATTATATTTAACTTTAAGATACAGAAATCGCAACCACCTCCTCGTTTCGCAATTTTCGCAATTTTTTTTTACTGTGAAATACATTGAAAATTCTGTAAAAATTTAGTTGTAGAGCTGTGCGAACCCTGAAATGGTATACGGAATCTGATTTTGAATGTTTATCCACATATCTAAATATATATTTAGCTATATATGTATTCGAATACTGATAATTGTGCTTAGAGTTTTAATATGAACATTTTGATTAAATTAAATGTCGATTGTTTCTCAATATTCTGTTTTCTATTAAACATACGACTTAATTGACGGAGTGGAGATTGGATTATTTAAATATCAAACGAACAATTTAACATCTTAAATTATGTAATGCAAATTTTAGTTTAGATCTCTCTGCATATGGTTAAGTTCACTTAATATATTACCGATACCTTTATAACCTGTATTGATTTCTTCTATCTTTACAACAAATACCATCTATGCAGCTTCATTAACATATAATTAGAAGTAACTCCTACGGGCATTACTTCCACAAATTAGAGTAGAATAGCATTGTAAATGAAGAGAGAATTAAGCAATGCAATAAGAGGATTAGGAAGTTAGAAACTATATTTTATTCAACTAACAAAAGTTTTCCCAAAATATTTTTAAATATAACATATCTAAGACACTTCTAGATGAATAATGCATCTGCAAATCATTATGTTTTCTTTATACTGAAGGGAAATGATAAGCTGTTTCTATCTTTTTCTCTTTTTTATATTTTCAGATTGCAAGTTTTGAATTTAATACTTTTATTATATTTCACTTTAGCAAAGGACTTTACTTATGGCTTTTTGTTGCTTGCTTTGATATACAAATATGAAATTGTTGCATATTTTTAACCATGTATTCAAATAAATATCTATCAAATTTTACTCTGACGAAGAAAAATGTTTTTTGCATGAGTACGTTTCATAAAATAAAATATAAATTATTACTATAAATATAAATTTTACTACTGTTGTTCAACTTAAACATTAATCAGAATAATTCTCTTTTATAATGTAAATCATTACTATTATTAATTAAAAAACTAATACATTTTTTTAATGAAATAGCTATTTGTATTTAGAATCTCTTTCCTCTGTTTATTGCAATATCAAGAAACCTAAAGTTAGTTCCTACTTGACATAAACAGCTGTACCCAGGGCTGCCACAGGTAACTATTTTTATATTCTGTTCATATTAAAATTTTGCTGGAAAATTTTTTGAAATAGATTTCTTTTGAAAATGTTGTCAAAGTGTCTGTTAAGGATATCTGTTTAAAGAAAATGGTGCCAGTGAGAATTAAAAATTAGTCGCCTATGACAGCCCTGTGTACCAGATGAAGATAAAATGCACGTCAGAATTTGCGTTTAACACACACATACAACAGCACTTGCAGTGTTGCAAACTTTACGACCTCACCAGGGTATCCTAATCCCAGCCCTGTTATTTCATTTAATGATCACTTCTAACCTATTAATATGCAAATGAAGACTATGTAAATATTCTAATACAACATTTGCTTGATCAATGTGGTGATTTCATTACAATTCAATACACATCTCTAAAACTTAAACAACTATTAGTTACCTCAGATACAATTAATTATATTATAACTATTAGTAGTAATATTAGTACTATTAGTTACTAACTCAGTTTTTGAAACTGATGGACATTTTTTTTTAATTTTTTTTTTATTTTTTTTTCCTTCTTTATATATATATAATGCTATTTCTGACCTAAAATTTGTTATTTTTTAGTCTTTATTCTTCTTCTTCTTTTTTGTAGCCACGAGCCGCATGTGAATATCCACATGATTCTCATTACATTGAAATACGATCCTGTCTGTACACTGGATTTACAATTGCCCGGCAAACTAGGGAATCCATATAAGGGTATTTTCATGAGAACTTGTCGTGTAAGTCACATTTCTATTACCTGAATAAATTATTAGCCACCGTTATTTCAGGAAATTTTGCATGGTGCTATTCAATTAATGAAGTATCTCTGATAAAATAAATCACATTTTTCAGTTCTAAAATACTGGTATCCATAATCATAGTATGTGACTTACACGACATGTGCTCATGGAATTACCCATAAATGACTACATTGTTGCCAAATCTAATTCGTTGAGGACACGGTATACGTGTCTCATAAGGAGCTCAGAATCCTTGATTATTCTAACCAGTGAAATTTATTGTAAATATTTCACAGTATTTAATCCGAGAATTTTCCTGATTCCATTTCCCGAAATTTCTGTTTTAAGAAACTGGTGATGAATGATTAAAAATTCTGTAAAAGACTCTCGTCCCGAAGGGGTTGATCTTGGTTAATATCATGCTCATACTTCTACTTATTTATTACTTATTTCTCCTTTTTTTTACTTTTTCTCCTTTTTCTGCTTATTTACTTATTAATCTACTTATTTCTCCTTGAATACAAATTTTTATCGCGCATAAAATGTTTTAAAAGTTTTTACATTGATAATCCAAGTTTTGAAAAGATAAATTTTCAAAAAAATGGCAAAGAATAACGTATTTCTAAAAGAAATAAACAGTCACTTCAAAAGAATCCTCTATTTGTACATGTATACTTTTCCTTTTAAAGGAGCTGAGTACAGCAAAAGTTGGAATTGCTGATTGTATGTACGCTAGACAGATTTAGTAATTTCGTTTTGAAAGAATATACACGAATGAATTATTCATGGATGAACTCCAAAGCTTTGAGAACCTTAAAATCTGTCTTAGAAACGGTATATTCATGATAGAATCAAATAAATATGTTTCTTTTACTTGCGAAGAAAGTTTGTCTTTAATAAATAAATAATAATACTATTATATTCTGTTTTGGGAAAATTTAAACCCATATTTGACCAAATATTGAAAGAATTTACTTTTTTGTTTAAAAAAAATATTTTGTTTAGATTCATAAACACATTAAAAAAACACACAAAATGAAAAAAAATATATACAAAAATTATTATTTTATAGAATCTGAGGTTTGATAAAAATTCGTGCATTAGTTCTTGAGATAGATCTATTATGGGAATTGGAAAAAATTCAGCATAACAGTGACATTTATAGGGCAATTGACAGCAAAACGTAAATACAACTACTTCGTATCAAGAATTAACATAATCTGAAGTTTTATAAAAATCCATACACTGATACTTGCAATAGAGCTATTGCAATAATTCGTGAGAAAGACAGCATAGCAACGCCACCTGTTAAGAAATTTTCAACAAAATGTAAACAGCATCCATCCATGAGCATCCATCAAGGACTAACCAAATCTTATGTTTGGTGGAATTTCGTGCATTCTTGAGATAGATCTGTTGCGAAAATCATGAAAAAGGCAGCCTACCAGTGCCATCTATTGAGGGATTCACGCAAAAATGTAAAAAGTATACATTCATGTCATTAAATAACAGGATCTGAATTATGGAGAAAATACACGCATTAGTTCTTGAAATAGAGCATCTCTAATGTTAAAGTCGTTGGATTTTATATGAAGCAGGGCAAAGTTTACAGCAAAAAAACAGAATTAATATAGAATAGTAATAAATTATTAATATATAAAAGCAAGCGAAAACAATAGTATTTTGAAATTCGGATTAAAATGAAAAATATTTTGGTTTAAATCTTACCTTTTCATTAAGAACACGAAATACTTTAAGTTTAAAATAATTTCAAAACTTAATCTGGTATTTTAAAATGCTTTTATTTTAACCGAAACGAATGATGTCACATTTCTTCTTAGCCCCTTCCATCCTTTTGTCACAAACTGTCACAGTTTCATGAAAACCCCTCCAGACGTGACATCATTTGCGGACGGCCCTTTGTATAAGACAATAAATTATTTCCCTTGTGCAGTTATAAAATCTTACTCGGGAGAAATTGAGATTTATACTTACTTTCCATTCCCTATTTAAAAAAAAAATATTCTAGTCAACTTGTTACGATAATGCTAGAAAATAAAAACATTTTCTAGCCCCCTTAAATGCATTCCTTAAATGCTATCCTATGCATTTTCCCTTAAATGCATAGGATGGAACGCGTTCCAAAAAATGCGCAGTTCAAAGAATCAGAATTTATACCTGAAAAATCTAAATAGTAAATTTTTCTTTATTTAATTACGAATGGTCTGTCATTGATATAAGTGAAAATTGCTCTTTTAAATTTCTGGTGAGAATACGGAATACGTGAATGAAACTCCCAATAAATCGGGAACACTTATGGTATCGAAAATGATACAATATGCATTTAAGAGTTAAACGTTAAAGGGTTAAATAGTTAAAAAATTCATTACAAATTTATCAAATTCGTCATCTAATTCTTTTATTAAACTCAAATGAACAGAAAAAGTTTTAGATAAAAGCTACCTAAATCCGATACCAGCTATCTACCCTCTATTTCTTTTAAAACATAGCCTCGACGACAGGTTCCAGCTTTAAGTAGCAACAGGCTGCGGTTGCTTCTCCCACTAAGGACATTTTCCTCTGCTGGATCAATATTTCTCGGTCGTCATTTGCTCTCTCACTTCTTAATTATAACCGTAACTCATAACTTTACGCCATAGTGACTGCTTCTGAGATCGACATGGCGATAAGAATTATTCATCCACTGAGTTATGCATCTGTAAATTCACACTCTTTATGCAGTTAGAGATACATTATTCTGGAGAAGCTGAATTAGAAGTAAGTTTTGAAGGAAATAACGGATCTCTGATACCAAAGTTAAAAGAGATGAATGGAGGTGCTTTAAGTTTAAATGACTTTTGTTCAGTTTTGACTCCGAATGGAAGTGAAGTTCGTGTGAAATGTCAGTTAAAATAATGGAAGGGAAAATAAAGACATTTTTTTCTTTCCCGCTGAATGAAAATTGTGATTTATCGCGTCATGTCTGTAATTTTTGTTGAGAGATTTCAAGCATGAAATGGAAATAAAAGTATTAAAAAAATGCACATTAAAAAAAAAACATTGTAAAATTTTATTAAACACATTTTTAATCTGTTTTAAATTTTAAGGTCATTTTATATACAGGGTGTCTATAAAAGAACTCCGGGGTTTTGAGGAAAATATTTTAATGAAATAAAAAACATACATACCATGTTTTATACATGACTAAAATGTTTACATTTTCCAGTTTTTTTAAACACTGAGTAAAGTTCTATATGAGCCCCGTTAGTGGCACGGCAGACGTCTAAACGGTATTCTACCTCTTCCCATGTCCTGGCGAGCATGTCTGGGAGGACGGTTGCCACACATTTGACTATTCGTTCCCTGAGATGGTGAACATCACGAATTTTCTCTGCATACACAAGATTCTTGATATGCCCCCAGAAGAAATTTCTATCGTTTCTAGGAGCCAAATAACATATTGAGCCTTTTGTTGCGGAGTCGCCATCATTTCAAGGTCAACGCCCTGCAGCGTCGCCAACAGTTGATGCAAACATTCTCAATTCGTATGAGTAAAACTTTTTGAGCAACTCTTTTCAGAGAAATCGACTAAACTTTGCTATCTTTTATAGTTAGTGAGATATGAATTTTTAAATCCCCGGAGTTCTTTTATAGACACCCTGTATGTAGTATTTTCCAGCGTATAATGCGCATCTAAATTGTCAGACTTCATTTTTCTATTTTTGATACATCTTCCGTTTAAGACGGGCATCTTTCTTTGAAATGAAATAAAAAAATACAAGCTTATAGTAATTTAAAATAAATAACAAAAGTGAAGATTATTGTGAACTATAAAAACTATTGTTTTTCATTATTGTCACGAATCCAATACTTTCTTCTTGTAAAGATAGAAGTAAGTAAAATTGTTTCCTTTTTTTTCATCTTTATTTACGGCGTTCATATAAGTGGTCCCAGTAAAATTTTTTCATCTTGGAATCCAAGAGTTTTAAAAATGACATCGGCAACAAATAATTGGATGTAAACTAAGTTTAATGCATTACTGAAAGTTTATTAAAAAATTCATTACGAATTTATCAGATTGCGCAGTCTAATTCTTTATTCAAACCAAATGATTAAAAAAGGGTTTTAAAAAACCTAAATCCCATAGCATTTATTTACCCTCTATCTCTTTTAACCCTTTAACGTTCATTGGTTTCGCCAAGAAACCACAAAACTTTAATTCCGATATGCAACACTGACACCGGTATTTTTATCTAAAAATATCCCTTTTCATTATGTATGTGAAAAATCACGTTTTCTTATTTAGAAATATATTTGTTCTTAATTACCGGTGTCATTCATTTATTTCGACATCTTAGCAATGAAAATGCTTTGATCGTTAAAGGGTTAAAACACGGTCTCGGCGATAAGCGATTAATACCTAGCGAGATTCCAGCGTGAAGTAGCAACAGGCTGCGGTTACTTCTCCCACTAAGGACATTTTCCTCTGTCTACAGGATCAATACTTCTCGCTCGTCTTTTGCTCTCTCACTTCTTAATTACAACCGTAACTCATAATTTTACGTCATAGTAAATGCTTCTCAGATCGACATAGCGATAAGAATTATTCATCCACTGAGTTATGCATTTGTAAATTCACACTCTTTATGCATTTAGAGATACATTTTTCTGGTGAAGCTAAATTAGAAATAAGTTTTGAAGGAAATAACGGAGCTCTGATATCAAAGTTAAAAGAGAGATAAATGGAGGTGCTTCAAGTTTAAATGACTTTTGTTCAGTTTCGACTCTAAATGGAAGTGAAG
The DNA here is from genome assembly GCA_964019185.1 of Maratus speculifer. Lineage (NCBI taxonomy): Eukaryota > Metazoa > Arthropoda > Arachnida > Araneae > Salticidae > Maratus > Maratus speculifer. Next base: position 348,305,858 of record OZ025295.1, read on the forward strand.
TTCGTGTAAAATGTCAGTTAAAATAATGGAAGGGAAAATAAAGGGGAATTTTTTTTTCCCTCCCGCTGAATGAAAACTGTGATTTATAACGTCACGTCTTTAATTTTTGGGGAGAGATTTCAAGCATGAAAAATTAAATAAAAATTACAAAAGATTGCACAATAAATTAAAAAAAAACTTTGTATAATTATATCAAACTTATTTTAATCTATTTTATATTTTAATGTCATTTTTTATACATCGTATTATCGGTGTTTAACGCTGACCTAAATTCATAGATTTACTTTTTTTTTCTATTTTTAGATGTAACTGCCATTCAACAGGGCTATCTTTCTTTGAAAAGAGATAAAAAGTACAAGTTTATAATAATATCAGATAAATAATAAAATTGAAGATTATTGTAAAATATAACTATTGTTTTCATTATTGTCAGGAATCCAATACTTTCTTCTTGTAAAGATAGAAGAAAGTAAAAATATTCCCTTCAAAATTCTGTTCGTAAAACATAGCTGCCAATTCTGCCTTTTTTTTTTTTTTTTTTTTTTTTTTCTTTCGGCACGGAAATATTTAGTAGAAAATTTTACCTTGTTCAATCAGCAGATTATGGCGATTTGGAATAGTAAAATTTTCTATAAAATTTTTCCGGGCCAAAAAAACGGGATATGTTGGCAGCTATGGTAAAATGCGTTTTTTTTTTTTTTTTTTTTTTTTTTTTTTTTAAATTAATAAGACTGCCTTAGTTCAAGTTTTTCATGATTAAAAAAATTTTTGATAAAATAATTCTGGTGGCGTCTACAAAATTGAAATAAAAATTAGGTGTGTCCGAAGTGGTCAGACTGTGCCAGAAAGGTTTAAAACATGGCCTTGGCGAAAGGTTCCAGCAATTAAGTAGCAACAGGCAGCAGTTGCTTCTCCCAGTAGGGACATTTTCCTCTGTCTAGCAGATCACTATTTCTCGGCCGTCTTTTGCTCTCTCACTTCTTAATTATAACCGTAACTCATAAATTTACGCTATAGTGAATGCTTCTGAGATCGGCATAGCGATAAGAATTATTATTCATCCACTGAGTTATGCATTTGTAAATTCACGCTCTTTATGCAGTTAGAGATACATTTTTCTGTAGAACCTAAATTAGAAATTTTGAAGGAAATAACGGAGCTCTGATATCAAAGTTAAAAGAGAGATAAATGGAGGTGCTTTAAGTTTAAACGACTTTTGTTCAGTTTTGACTCCAAATGGAAGTGAAGTTCGTGTGAAATGTCAGTTAAAATAATGGAAGGGAAAATAAAGAGATTTTTTTTTTCTTTCCCGCTGAATGAAAACTGTAATTTATCGCGCCAGGTCTTTAATTTTTGGTGAGAGATTTCAAGCATGAAATGGAAAACTAAAATGAAAACAGAACTACACATTAAAAAAAGAAAAACTTTGTAAAATTATATCAAACATATTTTTAATCTGTTTTTAAAATTTTAAATTATTTTTTATATATCGTATTATCTAGCGTAAAAGGAGCATCTAAATTGCCAGATTTCATTTTTATATTTTTAGATATATATCTGCTGTTTAACACGGACCTCTTTTCTAAAAAGAGGTAATAAATATAAGGTAATAATAACATCAGATAATTTTTTAAAAAATGAAGTTTGTTGTAAAATATAATAACTATTGTTTTTCATGCAGTATGCTAACACAAAGCGGAAATAAGTTCGCAAGCACAAAAGAATGATTTGTATATAAAAATAATACATTTCAGATAAATAAATATATTTAATTAAATTATAAAATAAAACATGTTTCAAAAAATAAAGAAAAAGAAAAAAAAAGAAAAGCATGCTTTAATATGAAATTTTAGGTTATTTGAAATGTAAAATAACTGTAACAGAATTCGATTTTCCCCATGTCCAAAAAATAGTATTTTTACACAAGCTATTTCGTATTTTTGGGTTTTGTCAGATCTCCAAATAGATACTATAATTTAAAACTGTAAACTCTGTGTTTGTAATAATTAATTTTTTAATGAGAACATTAATATTTATTCATTTTTTTAACTACTCTCTAATTGCTATTTGATTGTTCTCGAACATTACTACAATCTTATACAATCTTATACACTGACGAGATTTTTGCGGCACATTTTGAAAACATTTGCAAGTGAAATGTAACTCAATATTTATGTTGGAAAAATACTGGTGAGAATAGAATACAACAATAGTCGCCTGTTGCAGCCTTCATTGTATGTCCGAACGCGCTCTCATTTAGAGAAGTCGGGCAGAATACAAAGTTAACCCATTAGTGCCTAGGGTCCCTTTTTAGGGACGTTTCAAAGGGTGCACTCAGCACTGTTTTTGACACCGGTAAAAAAGAAAAGCAATAATTATTTTATTTAAGTGATGCATTTTCGTGATTAATGAACTAAACTTAAATCATCTAAAATAGTGGTGCCAACCAAATAAAATTTACGCAAAAGATGCTGGGCACGAATGGGTTAAATGCTTAAATTAATATTTGATTTACGAATTGGTAATCATCTTCTTACACTACAGCTCAAACAGGTGAGCTTCTTGTTCTGTGCTTCATTATGCTTTAATGCGTGCCCAAAAATTTTAAGGAATCAGAAAAGTAAGACATTATAAGCAGGTTTCGTCTTAGTGGGCAGATTTGTAATAAATACATTGTTATCGCGAAGAACTGGGATACAAAAATCTAGGCGCAGTGAGCAGGCTTTCAACACTAAAATTATTTCTGAAAGAGATGCCCACTATATATTTTTTCTAAATACTTTTTAACCCTTTGTGGGGCAGGGCAAATTCATTGCTGAAGTATTGAAATTAATGACTGACACCGGAATTTGAAAACAACTTTATTTGTAAATTAGAAAACGCTATATTTCACGCATTCAATAAACCGTAATTTTCTTTAACAAAATTCCGGTGCGAATGTGGCGTTTGGGAATTAAAATTAAGTGGTATATCTATGAAACCACCGCCCCGCAAGGGGTCAAATGAAATAAAAAAAAACACTACAATTTTGAAAATCCGGTACTAAGATACCCAGCGACTTCAAAAATTCGGCTTCATACCCGTCTCATCCCCCTTCAATTTTTTAACACTTCCAACTTATAGGGAAAAGAAAAACATGGAATTTTTTTACGAATTAAAAACTAGAGGTAGATAGAGATGGACTAACGGACAGCGAAATTGCAAACGCTGTACTAAATAGAAAAGCTGATAATGCTGTTAGCGGCTCGAATGAGGACAAGAAGCCAGCTGAAGAAAAACTGTCACTGATATTTGAGGGGTAAATTAATAGCGGCTGTATACAAACAAGATTGTTTTTCCGAAATCAATATTTTGCCCCACCAGTGGCCAAGAAGTTCTGACCTCTCAACTGGTTGACGGCAGGTGCTGGGTTCGAACCCAATCACGGCCGTCGGCCTAACCATTCGGAGTTTTCGTGGTTTTCTTCGAACCTTTCGTAAATACGGGTTTGGTTGCATTAGAAAGACCACCACAAAGGGCCCTCTCCTGGACCTATATCTCTAGAGTAGATAATCGGCCGACACAAAATAAACCAAATCAAAATTAATATTCTTTACTTGTATAAAATGAAAGAAAAACCCATAAAAGACTTCTAATAAACTGAAGCAAATAAAATTGATATGTTTGATGACTGGTATGATGTTTCGGAAATTATACAAGAAGAAATGACTTCATTGTTTATTAGATTTTTTTTTTGGTAATAACAACAACAAAAAAAAAAATAACGTGTTTTTAAATTTAATTTTATCTTCTTCTTACACCAATATCAGTTGCTCAGTTGCTTAGGAATTAAATTACCTTTAAGAATATCAGAAGAACTTTTAATATTCTTTCAGAAATCCTGAATTTTCCCAAATCAAGCTTGGTGTCAAACCCAGAGTTGCCAGGTTTTCGAGGTTATAATGTGTTCCATCTAATATCTCTGTTATTTCAATATTTTGGTTCATAATCTTATACGAGTGCAAAAGCAAAAGTGCGTAAAAGCAAAGAATTCACTGCCTATTATATGATTTTTTTTTTAAAAGGAGTTTACATAGACAATAAGTTTACAGAACATTCTTATATTATTTTATCAAAGTAGAATCATAAGATTCTACAAGAGGAAATGTAACATATATTCTTTTTCTTTTAAAAGCAGGTATATGGATTTCCTATCCATAAATATTCAGAAAGATGAAAAGGTCAGACCGCTTTCAATAGCAAATGATTCTTCACTGATTTATGAATATTCAAAAGTAGAAAGAAGATTTCCTTTTAAATTTTAATTACTGTGATATGGATTTATTTAATATATTCATTTGTTTATATAAGTATGTCAGAATTTTTTATACATTCATTTTCTTCCTTTTAATATATTCGTGCGTCAAAGCATTGAGGGAAAACGAAAAATAAATTTTCAGAATTCTATTACAATCCGTAAATGAGTCATATTTTTTAAAGTAAACAATTTTTTCTGAACAAACAACTATTTTCTTTGATAAAACTAAATATTTTGCTATACCGAGAGGTCAGGGAAAACGCAGTAAACACTATTGCTAATCAGTGTTGCCAGTGGGCTACTTTTTTTCAATTCAGATTTCGTAACTGGCACCACATTTTTGAAACAGTGAAATTCCCCTTCTTTACTCTGTGATTAGTAAGTCATTAAATATGGCGCATTTTACTGTATCAAAAAAGTGGTATGAATCAAGAATTTGAATTTAAAAAAAGTAGCCCATCTGGCAACACTGTTGCTAATTGCCAGCATTTTGTTAACCTTTGAGCTCTGGGATGTAAATTTTTTGAAAATTCCAAATGTCCCATTGGCACCAGTATTCTGCAAAGAAAAAAACAGGTTAACGATAAAAACGGAAAAAAAAAATGCATTAAACCTTTTTAAAATAAATTTGGTCGAATTTTCTGGTGCCATTGTGACATTTCGAAATTAAAATTATGTGGTAGAAAATTCTACCATCAGAGCTCAAGGGGTTAAAGCGAAATCCGCCTATTTTAAAACAATTTATGTAGTACTCTTTATTTTCTATAACAAAATACTGCAGTTCCCTCCTTTTAGCACTGTATCGTATCCTGACCACTCGCCACCGCTCCCGACGATGCCAGATTTTCGAAGGCGTTCCATCTAATATTTCTGTTTTTACTTAATTTTTTTTTTTTCGAAATCTTATATGAGTGCAAAAGTAAAAGTGTGTAAAAGCAGAGGATTCAATTTCCATTATATCATAAAAAGAGCTTCCAAACACAATAACTTTTTGGAACATTCGTATATTGTTTTATCAAAATAGAATCATAAAATTCCTACAAGAAGAAATAACATAGATTCTTTTTCTTTTAAAAGCCGGTATACGGATTTCCTATCTATAAATATTCAGAAAGATCAAAAGGTCAGACCGCTTTCAATAGCAAATAATTCTTCACTGAATGATGAATATTCAAAAGTAGAGAGATCGTTTTCCTTTACACTTTAATTACTCTGAGACTGATTTATTTAATGTATTCATTTGTTTATGTTAGTATGTCAGAATTTTTATACATTCATTTTTGAATTGGCTTTCTTTTCGTTTCAGTATCTTCGTACACTAAAGCATTGACGGAAAATGAAAAAAAATTATAGCAATGCTTAAAAGACCTATAATTTTTTAAAGTAAACGATATTTTCTAAACAAATGATTATTTACTTTGATAAAACTAAATATTTTAGTATACGAATGCGTATAAATGTAAATTCTGGATTTCTGCGGAACTCAGATCTTCAAGAAAATAGTACAAATATATAAGAGTACTAATAAAAATACGATTTCAATTACGATTGCGAATATTTATTTGCAAAATTGTAAATGGCAAAAGTGGGATTAAATTTAGGAATATATTTACTAATTATCTACAGCACGAAATTTATTTTTGTTTTGGATTTATTCTATATTTAATAAATTCACAAACCAAAACAATCATATAAAAAGAAAAAAAAAAGAAAATTTCAAAGTTTTACAACAGAGCTTAAATAACCCGCAATTTTCTAAATCAACACTGTCATCTTAGAAAAATATTCGTTTTTACTTTGTGTTTATTTTCATTACAATATATTAATATACTAAATATTTTGCTATATCGAGTGGTCAGGGAAAACGCAGTAAAAACAGCTGCTAAATACCAGCATTTTGTTAAAAAGTAATCCGCCTATTTTAAAAAAATTTATGTAGTATTCTTTATTTTCTATAACAAAATACTGTAGTTCTTTTTTTTTTTTTTTTTTTTTTTGGTACTGTATCGTATCCTGACCACTCGCCACCGCTCCCAACGATGTCGGATTTTTGATGGAATTCCATCCAATATTTCTGTTTTTATTTAATTATTTTTTTTGAAATCTTATATGAGTGCAAAAGTAAAAGTGCGTAAACGCAGAGGATTCAATTTCCATTATATCGTAAAAAGAACTTCCAAAGAAAATAACTTTTTGGAACATTCGTATATTGTTTTATCAAAATAGAATCATAAAATTTCTATAAGAAGAAATAATATAGATCCTTTTTCTTTTAAAAGCCGGTATACGGATTTCCTATCTATAAATATTCAGAAAGATCAAAAGGTCAGACCGCTTTCAATAGCAAATTATTCTTCACTAAATGATGAATATTCAAAAGTAGAGCGATCGTTTTCCTTTACACTTTAATTTCTGTGAGACGGATTTATTTAATGTATTCATTTGTTTATGTTAGTATGTCAGAATTTTTATACATTCATTTTTGAATCGGTTTTCTTTTCCTTTCAGTATATTCGTACACTAAAGCATTGACGGAAAACGAAAAAAAAATTTCAAAATAATATGGCAATGCATAAGGGGGCTCAGGGGTTGAAAACTTTTCAAAAAATCGATTTTTTATGATCTAGTTTGATTATTCAATTAATTCTTAACTCAATGCAAAAAACCGCATAAATATATTTGCATTTTTAACGGAGTTATAAGAATTTATGTATCAACACTTTCATAGCCGCATCCATATAATTTCAACTTTAAGTCGCATTTTCTCAAAACTTGATTTTTGATGACTAACACCAAGATTTAAAAAAATATATTTGATGGAATGGCTTAAATTTTTTTTTGCATGCATATAACATCATAATCGAGATTATGAATTAAGGATATAACTATCACTTAATAAAAACAGTATTAAAAAATCTCTCAAAGTTGAAAATTTAAAAAACCCCTAAAAAATACAACTTTTTTTCCATTAAAAATAATCAAAATATTAAACTATCTAAAATATATTAATTCATAATCTAGATAATGATGTTATATGCATGCAAAAAAAAAAAAAAAAAAAAAAAAAAAAAAAAAAAGTTATTCCATCAAATAGTTTTTTTTTTATCTTGGTGTTAGTCATCAAAAATTAAGTTTTGAGGAAACGCGACTTAAAGTTGAAATTATATGGATGGGGCTATGAAAGTGTTAATACATAAATGCTTATAACTCCGTTAAAAATGCGAATATTTTAATGCGGTTTTTTGCATTGAGTTACGAATTAAATGAATAATCAAATTAGATCATAAAAAATCGATTTTTTGAAAAGCTTTCAATCCCTGAGCCCCCTTAAATGATCCATTTTACATTACAATATATTTTTTAAGTAAACGATATTAAGTAAACGATAGCTAAACAAATGATTATTTACTTTGATAAAACTAAATATTTTAGTATACGAATGCTCATAAATGTAAATTCTGGATTTCTGCGGAACTCAGATCTTCAAGAAAAGAGTACAAATATATAAGAGTACCAATAAAAATACGATTGCAATTACGATTGCGAATATTTATTTGCAAGATTGTAAATGGCAAAAGTGACATTAAATTGAGGAATATATTTGCTAATAATCTACAGCACGAAATTTATTTTTGTTTTGGATTTATTCTTTATTTAATAAATTCACAAACCAAAACAATCATATAAAAAGAAAAAAAAAAGAAAATTTCAAAGTTTTACAACAAAGCTTAAATAACCCGCAATTTTCTAAATCAACACTGTCATCTTAGAAAAATATTCGTTTTTACTTTGTGTTTATTTTCATTACAATATATTTATGTGCAAAACATTGATGGGGAGAAAAAAATCACAATTTTTATGACAATGTAATGATTCACAATTTTTTTAATAAGAAATAACATCATAACAAACAAAAAAGTAAAAAAAAAAAAAAAAAAAAAAAATGTATGCAATTAGTAATTTTTGAATAAAATATTATCTTTGTGTTTGTTCAATTTTTAAAAATGTCCATGTATTTTTCCAATCTGTGCCATAAAGAATATTGGAAAAAAAAATAACGAAATTCTATGAAAATATTTAAATACCCAGTACTTTTAAAATTACTATAATCGAATATAAAAAGGTAGCATGGAAAGATTGCAGTTACTGATTTTTAATTAACATTTCTTATAATAACGCTTACGACAGGGGTGCAAAAATCTAGGCGCCAGCAGGCAATTTCTCACCACAAAATTTATTTCGTTTTTCTTCGTCTAATATTTCGTGTAAAATTCCTGCTAGAATGCTATTAAATTTTGAGCGAAAAAAACTTTAAAATTTTAGTGATGAGAGACTACCCTCTGGCGCCCTGGCTTACGATATATTCATTTGATCTTATTACTAATTTTCTTAATTTTATCCGATTAACAAAAAGCTATTTACTTCCTATTAATTAATGAATTTTAGGACTCCATTGTGATAGACTATTGCATATTTCAAAAGTAAATTATATTAAGGTGTTTTCGATTACAGTTAAAAAAATAATCCCTAAAACTACTTAGGTAATTTTAAATATAATTAATTATCAAATACAAATATAAAAAATAATCAAGCCACATTTTTTCCAATTTAATCTTTTACCGCTATGAACATTAATTATTTTTTTACATAACTATATGAAAATGACTGTTAATTATTTCTTTTTAAATTTAACGTTAATTTTAAACCTCCCCCACATTAATGCATAAAAAATCATTCTTTTTTAGATATTTGAATGCCTTATAATTCCTTTAAAGTTTATATACTCTATGATATATGTAAAAAAATGTTAATTTTTAATAATTTTGTTTAACATAAAAAGTATTATGATATTAAAATTTTACCTTTTTTTATTTTTTTTAATATTGTTTCAAATTTAATTTGATACTAATCTCATACGAGAAAAATACGAAACCTACACATAAATAATTAACCTTCCTACCCTGTTCAAATTTTACACAATCTTGATTAAAAACATTTCACACCAGAATTGTTATTTAAAACATTTTAATATATTTAATTAACTTATTCCCTTGAATCTGATAATTCACTTTCTTTCTGAAAAAAGTTCTGGTTCGAATCGTATAAAATAAATTATAGTTATGGGTCGATTAGACCCATTCAGGGTAGGAAGGTTAATTGCATATAACTTAAATAAATTATTTCGATTGGAAAATTTCAATTTAATTTTTAAGACCATAAAAACATTTATCAGCGGCTTATAAAATTTATTATTTCAATTACATAATATTCATTAAATTTCTCTTCTTACACTGAAAATATTAATTATTTTTTAACCTAACTGCATCAAATTGACCTCGAATTTTAACTAGAATTTAAACGAAATATATTTGATTAATATTTATTTTACAGAAATGTCTGTGAAAAAGAAATTTTACGTTCTATTAATATCACGTTTCTGGACTCGTACACCTTTGCTATTTGCTCATTCTACATCATATTGATCTTTACTCGGATGATGTGGATAACGTCTGTTAGGTGATATCCAGTAACCATGGCAACGTAGCATTGCAAAAGAATGCGACTGAGAAATTTACTTTTCTCTATTTACTCTTTGATTTATTACAGAAGTTTGGATTTTGTTAGATGAAGATGTATTGCAAAATCACAGCTACACACGTACTGTCGAAATGTTCGAAGATTATAATTTAGTTGTAGTAAATAAACTTAAGTATTCTAAAGGAAACGAAAATAAAACATTTCAGCACCATAAGGATTTTGGATTATATTATTCCAAATAAATGCAAGATTTCGAAGCAATATGAATCTGATTCATTTTAGATTAAGATAAGAATTTAAGCAGATTCTTAAAAGTTATTTAAGTAATAAAAACAAAATTTAAAATTTAGATTTTTTTTAGATTAAGATATAGTGAAAAACCACAGCTACATATGTACAGTTGAAGTGTTCAAAGATTATATTTTAATGCTGTAAATAAACTGAAGAATTCTTAAAAAAATAAACTTGAGAAACGAAAATTAAACACTGCAATTCCATAAGACTTTTGGATCATATCTTGTCCATATATATATATAAGATTTCGAAATAATATGATCGTGATTCATTTCAACTTCAGACAAGAATTTCATAAATTAATATTTATTTTATAACTAAGAAAATTAATAAATTATTACAGAAATTTGGATTTTGTTAGATGAATATGTGTTGCAAAATCACAGCTACATAGGTACTGTCGAAATGTTCGAAGATTATAATTTAATTGTAGTAAATAAACTGAAGAATTGTACAGAAAATAAACATGAGAAACGAAAATTAAACATTTCAGGTCCATAAGGATTTTGGATTATATTATTCCCAATAAATGTAAGATTTCGATGTAATATGATTCTGATTCATTTTAGATTAACATAAGAATTTCAGAAAATTCTTAAAAGTTGCCTAACTACTTAACTGAGCAACATTTTTGAAGAAAAAAAAACTTTCAAGTAATGCTCTTTTTTTCATATGTTTTACAGAATTTTTAATCTATTATCACCGTTTTTTCAAAACAGAATTTTTTGCCTAATGAAATCCGAAAAATGCTCGGATTAAACAATGCAAAATTTACGAAAAAAAATTACGGATGAGAATAATAAATCATAATTGGTAAAATCGTGTTGCCCGTATGACGTACGGGAAGATCTGGGAAGCAGTTAAAAAAATAAAAACAAAATCTCAGAATTGCAGTTCTGTAGATTAAGATAGAGTACAAAAAACCGCAGTTGCAGATATACCGTTGACATGTTCAAAGATTATATTTTAGTGTTATAAATAAACTGAAGAACTTGAGAAACGAAAATTAAACACTTCAGTTCCACAAGACTTTTTGATCATATCTTTCCCAATATATATATATATATATAAGATTTTGACAAGAATTTCTTATGATAAGAATTTCAGCAAATTCCTAAAAGTTGTTTGACAAATAAAAACAAAATCAGAGAATTGGATTTCTTTAGATTAAGATGAAGGGAAAAATCATACTATTGAAAATAAACTGAAAAAGAACTCCAAAGGAATTAAGCATGTGAAACGAAAATTAAAAATTTCAGTTCCATAAGACTTTTGGATTAAATCGTTCCCAATAAATATAAGATTTCTATGCAATATGATTTTGATTCATTTTAGATTAAGATAATAATTTCAGAAAGCTCTTAAAGGTCATTTAAGAAATAAAAACAAAATCTCAGAATTGTAGCTCTTTAGATTAAGATATAATGATAAATCGCAATTACACATGTATATCTGAAATATTCAAAGATTATATATTAGTGTTATAAATAAACCGAAGAACTCATAAGAAAGAAATGTGAGAAACGAAATTAAGCACTTCACTTCCAAAAAATTTTGGATAATATTTTAACCCATATACAGGGTTCGCACACTTCTTATGTTTTGTAAGGACACTGGCACCACTATTAATGACAAGAAAATTTCTGTTTAATTTTTAAGATACAGCCTTCGCAACCACCTCCTCGATTTGCTATTTTCGCAATATTTTTCTGTACTTTGAAAATACTGTAAAACTTTAGTGGTACAGCTGTGCAAACCCTGATATATATAAGATTTGGAAATAATATGATCGTGATTCATTTCAACTTAAGATAAAAGCTGTTTAACAAATAAAAACAAAATCTAAGAATTGGATTTCTTTAGATAAAAATGTAGTGCAAAATCACATTTACATACGTACAGTAGAAATGGCCAAAGAATAGATTTTAATATTGTAAATAGTCTGAAGAACCCATAAAAGAACTTGAGAAACGAAAATTAAACACTGCAGTTCCATAAGACTTCCATAAGAGAAGTTTCATAAGATCCAATCTATATAAGATCTGGAAATAATATGATTGTGATACATTTCAACTTAAGATAAGAATTTAAGCAAATTCTTAAAAGTTGTTTGACAAATAAAAACAAAATCTGAGAATTGGATTTATTTAGATTAAGATGTAGTATAAAATCATAGTCTTGGAAATAAACTGAAGAAGAACTCCAGAGGAACAAAACGTGAGAAACAAAAATTAAACAATTCGGTTTCATAAGATATATTTTCTAGTAAATAAGATTTTCGAATACCATATATATTCGCGTATAACTGAAGGAATTTCTGACAATTTTCAGGAAGCAAATTGAAAGATCGACTTATACGCGAATCAATTAAAAAATCCAAAACATTTCAAGTACTGCATAATTCTGGCTGCTTATGTGCATAGGTAATAACATAATATATAAAATATACAAATAATAATAACATATGATTAAAGATATTTATCAATTATTTGTTTTCCAACCGCCATTTTATATTGACCAAGAAATTATCAAATCTACGAAAGGAATCTAAATAAGGGTATTGAAACACACGCATATATTGAAACACATTTGCTTAAGCATCAATCATTTGCCCTCGTCTCCGCGTTATCGTGTTATGCAGGGTTAGCACAAATGAATAACCAGATTTTGAAAATATATATTTCCAAAACTATTACACATATTATAATAAGTGATATATGAAAATATAGAGGATCATTTCAAGCTTCTTGTCAGGTATAAATGTTTGGTGTGCGAACCTTTTTTTATACGATTAACACCAAACCTATAATCAAATTAGTTTTGTAAATTTGGCAATTTTGCCCCGGTCAACGATTCTTAATGGCGATTCACAATGAATGAAATTCTCCAAATTATAAAAACTAGAATTAACATTTTGAAAAATTGCAAGCTATATATCAGGTATACCTGCATGATATTTTGGTTCTTTGTACCACCAGGATATTTTTTTTTTCATAATTATTATTATTTATTTTTTTTACATGGCACACAAGAAATATTTTACCTTACAAAGCATTTCAAGGCATTTAATATTTTCCCATATTATTATCACTTTATTAATACGCATGTATTCTTTAAGCTTTACCAATAAATTTATTCTAGTATAGAATGCCCAGAGGAAATGAAAGCGCTCCAAAATACTGATATGAAAACAATCTTTATTTTTTATTGTCACTTTAAATCTCTGCCAAAATCCTTTTAAGGTAGCCACAAACTTTCGTAGGTAATAGTTTTAATTTTTTTTATGGCGACATTTAGTCTTTGAAATTCATTGCAACTTTGCCACAAAAATCACGATAAATATAAAACCAATTAAAATATTATTATGAATATACTCCATTGCCTTATTAAACGTTTATAAAAGTACACGAAATTTCAATACAAACCATGTATAATTTTTTGCTATAGGTTGCTTTGGGCACAGTTAGAATTTGAAAAACTTCATTTTTAGAAAAAGCTTGAAGTAACTTTTAAAAAGACATAGTGCCTCGAAATTGATCAAATATCGATTTTTTTTCTTTTCTTTTCTTTTTCTTTTCTTTTTTCTTTTTTTTTTTTTTTTTTAATATTCACTGTAAGCTTCTTTAATTGTGAATATTTTGACTCCTCATTTTTACCTATACAACAATTATATCACAAGAAATAGTAAATTCTGTTAATAGATCCAGCGCAATTAAACATACAAATAAAAATTTTAAACTGATTTTTCTGCCTGTTCATATTTTTATAGCTTGCTTGTTCGATAAATACTAAGACTTTTTTTTCTAATTTAGAGAGAGGTTTGAAAGATTTTTTACTTGTTTTCCAAGGTATATTTAATATTTTTGCATATGGATTTAACATTAGAAATTACAGTTGTTGTTGTTGTTGCTTAATAATTAAATGGAGAATTTGTTCAATTTTCCTTACTTTTTTTTTATAAACACGAGAAAAAAAATGCATCATATAAAATGTAAAATTTTATGTATCTAAAAATTCATACACAATTTTATGTAGTATATTCTAATGAATGAGGGGAAAAAATCGAAGCCAAAATATTCTTATTTATAAAAATAGTACGGATTAAAAAAAATTAAAAAAATAAATTTTAGTAAAATTAGCAGTTTTAAAAATTATTTCTTTTATAATATTTAATTTTTAGTATTAAGCATTGTGCCATCATATATGTTACAATATTAACCAACATTGAAGACATCGTTACAAAGGTGCTGTGTCCCCTTAACCAAAAATCAAATAGCTGTAAATTTAAACGTCTCTAACTGTGCTTCTAATTAACCCCTTAACTGGTTTGCCCGAACGCCATTCGGGCAAGACGAATTTGCTTATTGCATCATTTAAACCTTTTTGACACCATTATTATTTTAAAGAAAATTTTCATTCAATTGAAAGGCGGAAATGTTTAGACTTAAATATACGAATATTTTATTTAAATAATAGTGGTGTGTCTCCGTTATTTTCAATTTATTGAACGGAAAAGAATTAACATGTTAAGTGGTTAAGATAAAAACGTAATTTAAGGGGGTTGAAAACTTTTCTAAAAATCGGTTTTTTATGATCTAGTTGGATTAATCAATTAATTCTTAACTCAATGCAAAAAACCGCATAAAAATATTTGCATTTTTAACGGAGTTAAAAGCATTTATGTATCAACACTTTCATAGCCGCACCCATATAATTTCAACTTTAAGTCGTGTTTTCTAAAAACTTGATTTTTGACGACTAACACCAAGATTTAAAAAAAACTATTTGATGGAATGGCTTAAACTTTTTTGCATGCATATAACATCATTATCTATAGAATGAATTAAGGATATAACTATCACTTAAAAAAACATTAAAAAATCTCTCAAATTTGAAAATTTAAAAAAACATCTAAAAAATACAACTTTTTTTTCATTAAAAATACTCAAAATATTAAACTATCTAAAATATATTAATTCATTCTATAGATAATGATGTTATATGCATGCAAAAAAAAAAAAAAAAAAAAAAAAAAAAAAAAAGCTAGTTTATCAAATAGTTTTTTTTTTGAAATCCTGGTGTTAGTCGTCAAAAATCAAGTTTTGAGAAAACGCGACTTAAAGTTGAAATTATATGGGTGCGGCTATGAAAGTGTTGATACATAAATGCTTATAACTCTGTTAAAAATGCAAATATTTTTATGCGGTTTTTTGCATTGAGGTAAGAATTAATTGAATAATCAAACTAGATCATAAAAAAATATCGATTTTTTGAAAAGTTTATAATTCCTGAGCCCCCTTAAGTATGATTCGACGGCTAAAAGTCTCAATATTATCATTGTAAAAATTTAAAATGATCGAAAGATTGAATTAAATTTGATCAAAAATAACTTTTCGAAGAAGTGTGGATATGTTAACACAGTAAAGTTAATAAATGTAAACAAGAATGGTAAAGTAATGGAAATTTCACTAAACCGAGAATGAGAACATTCCCTGAATTCTAACTATTTCTTTTTTCCCATTTAGTAAATCATTCTTCGGTATTTCCTAAATAATAACAAATATAAACCAATCTAAGAAAGTATGTTAAAGTATGTCTCTTGACAGACATCGCAAAACTTCAACCATTTTTTTTTCGTCTAGTATTAAAATTCCATAGGAATTGCACATATCTAGCAGTACATTTTTTTTAAAACAGGTAAAGTTAATAAAAAATTTAGATCATACAATTAAGCCTAGAAAAGGAATGCTAACGGCGGTGAGGCAAAGTGCTCGATAACATCCCTAAGTGGTAGCTGAGATGTTGTTTCCATGGTTACGGACATCACCTGGCTGACGTTAACTACATCGTCAAATGTCGATCGATTCCAGAATAGTTTCAGCACGTTTCTACAGTTTTATATTTATAAAAAAATATATTTTCAACTGCTGAATTTTCGTACTTTTTTAAACGTAGACACATTACCAATACACATAATGGGTTTTGAGTTAAAGTTATAGTGGCAGTAAGCTGCAGATTGATTACATATCAAAGAAAAATATTGGTGTTGCAAAGAATTTTAAACATGAGCGTTATGCAAGCCGGTTTGACATGCAATATAACTCTTTTTATACGTTTCTCAATACCGTAAAAATTGTATTTTAAGGTAAAAAAGTCACGTTCATTCTAAAATTTTATGGATCTCGTGGAGTAAATCGTATATTTATTTATAAATGTTCTGCGTTTCAAATAATAAAATAGTATGAAAACGAACGTTGCTATTGCAAAATAATATTATTATACTATAGTTCTATAATCCTTAAACACTTTCCAACTGTGCTAGACTTAATTCGAAGATCACTAAAATTATTGTAGAAATTTATTTCGAATACCACACAAATACTTATGGTGGCCAAATCTTATGACGAAACAAAAATTAAAAACCTTTAAAATTTATAACATTTAAAACTTTGACTTTTTTTGAAACACGAAAATTTTATAAACTCTTTTAACCCTTTAACGATCATAGCATTTTCATTGCTAAGATGTCGAAATAAATGAATGACACCGGAAATTAAGAACAAATATATTTCTAAATAAGAAAACGTGATTTTTCACATACAAAATAAAAGGGATATTTTTAGATAAAAATACCGGTGTCAGTGTTGCGTATTGGAATTAAAATTTTGTGGTTTCGTGGCGAAACCAATGAACGTTAAAGGGTTAAAGTTTAATAAATGTTTAAATCAAAGTCTGCGTGAACAACTTGAAATATCTGTCTTCTGTTAGCAAATTGAAAAGTACGCTCAGTAAAATGTTAAATATGAGTAGAAATTTAGCAGTACCAAAAGTCATCTTCTTTCAAAACATTCCCCCAAAAAGATTATATTTTTGGATTTGAATTAAAGCAGCTATAAAACATCAACAAACAAAGAATATAGTAGATAGAAAGTTAGGGTTATGTACTTAGCAGGGCTCCCAAATGGTCCGCGAACTGAATATCATAATTTTCTTAGAGAAATTTTCTTTTTAGTTTTTTCTTGCTAGAAGCACCTTTGAAAGCTGATTCTAGCGCAAACATATCATGAAATTTTTTGTTAAAAAATACTGATGTTCAGTTCGCGGACCATTTGGGAGCCCTGACTTAGCCATTAATATAACATAACATACGGCAGCCGAAAATTCAAACTCAAAAGACATAAGTAAAGCTTTTTCCTCGTCTTCTGTTCTTTCTTATTAACAAAATTTATGCCTGTGCCTATGGCATTGTAAGTATTCTGTCGAAAGTATTGTTTAAGGCTACAGTGGACTCTCAAAACTAATTTTTTTAATTTTCAATGAATTTTTTAAAAATTTTCTGGACATAATCATAATATATACATCTATTATTTCACATTTTTTTTAATATATTCAAAAGTTTTTGAGATACAGATTTTTCTTTTTTTAAATTAACAAAAAATGGCAATATTTCAAAATGCTCCATGCGAAATTCTTTATGCCCAATTTTTCTGACTTTTTGGTTAAATGCTCTCTATGTATGTGTTAACAAATGTTACTAAGCATTTTTAGCAAATTACTTGTAAAACATTTTAAAAAATGGTTTTTACTTAGTTCTTTTGTATTTTCCGTTAAAAAATCATTAAAATTTTCATATAACTGAAATTTAAAAAAATTACATGCGCCTAAAAAAAATTATTTCTAGTAACATTTGTTAACACATACATAAAGAGCATTTTAAACAAAAAATCAGAAAAATTGGGCATAAAGAATTTCGCATGGAACATTTTGAAATCATGAAAACGACGAAAATATTCATTCTGAGAAAAACAGGTTTTAGTGACTACAGTGGTTATAATTGCTTAATATTTTCCTACCGACACAGTTTCAGCTATTAAGGGATATAATATCATTTCTAGCTTATATGTAAGTGTTTTATGTTTTTATGGTAAATTCACATAAAATATGTGGCTTCGACAGTAATTCATGCAAAGGACGTGAAGTATCTGAATTTTAAAAAATCTTCTCAAAAGTAACATTTTGTATGTTCTAATGATTTTTTTTCAAATTTTACTAGAAATATTCATGGTATAAATACCGCTCATTGTACAAAATTTTTTTAAATATGTTAAATATTTTTAATATTTTAAATATATTATTTTTTAATTTACGCTAAAAAGGTTGGGGACAAAAAGCAATTCCTCTAAATACATTATAAACAAACGCTTAAAGAAACAGTTAAAAGTTACAGTTAAAGTATTGATTTGCGAAATCACAAAATTAATAATTTCAGTGCAAAATAATAACATTTTGTATGGTAAAACTAAAAACTAGGCTAAATTTTACGGAAGTGAATCGGCAAAGAAGTAAACAAAGGGGCGTGCCACAATCAGCTGATTGGACAAAAATGCTTCTAACTACACTAAAAATAGACGAAATTGAAAAATTCTTTTGTGTTCAATAGCAGGGAGTTCATATAATGTTATTATGCTAAAAATGAAAATTCGACAATTTGATGATTTTTTTGCGATTTTGAAAGTTCACTGTAGCCTTAAAGCATTTATTTAAATATCGCATTTGTTTCAATTTTCTGTTTGGAGTGTTATAGAAAAACGATGAAAAATTCAAACTGCACGAGCCAGGGTTGCTAGTTTGACGTGGAATTTCAAGCCGAAATTTCACATGGTAAATTTGTAGGAAAAGACTTTAATATGTGGGATCACCAAATATCTCTTATTAAATAAAGCATAAAATACAATTCTTTTTCTTTTTTGGTATGAACTCGAAATTTCTGAAAAAAAATGGCGGCCAAACTGGAAACCTTTGCATGAGCGTAAAGGTTTGCAAAATAATTTTATATGTGATTTAAAAAAAGAAAAAAAAATTCTCAATTTTTTTTTATTTGAAAAATATGCTTAAATAATAAGGGTAATCACAATAAATTAAGTTTTTGCCTATTAGGCATTCTCTTAACTTTTAATTGAAGTATGTACACACACACACACACATATGTATATGTACAGAGTTCGCGCTGTTCCTAAAATTTTCGTACTTTCCTACGACAATTTTTAACCCTTTCCGGCACGGGCAAAATCTGTTAATAAAATGAGAAATTATCGACTGACACCAGAATTCACAAACGAATTTTTTAGATATTTTGATATCTATAATTTTATCTTTTATTGTAAAGGCAAGATTTTCGTAAAATATTATTGGTGGCGTTTGGAAGTTTCGGAATTAAAATTAGGTATCCCAGACTGGGCACAGTGGGCCGGAAAGGGTTAAGCGGTAATAATTGTTGTATAATTCTAATGTAGTTGTTAAACGAAGCTTCCATGAAGATTTTTGATTTAAAATATTGGTAGCAACGTGTGAAAATTTTAGGAACGGTGCGAGCCCTGTATATGTGGTCATTTCCATGCGAACTTGTCATATCTGTCACGCAGCTAAAAAGTTTTTTGCTTGTTGGCCACCGTTATTATCGAAAAGTTTGCTTCGCCCTATTCAACTGATGAGATATCTTCGATAAAAAGAATCACATTTCTTCCATTTTAAAATACTGGTAGCCAAAAATCGTTGTATGTGACAGACATGACATGTTTTCATGGAATTAGCCATATGTATACTAAAAGAAGTAATACTATAACACTGTGGAGCATAATCCGTTCCCATATTATTTTTTATAGTTCCCTCCCCACCCTTTAAAATATTGTTATTTTACAAAATTCTCATACATTAACTATCTGTCGTAAAATCTTAGTAATTAATTTTATTTACTATCACTCACTTTCTTTTAATCGTATGCTTTTGTCTTTACACATTTCTTTTAACCGCAGCAAACTGTATCAAATCAAATAAAAGAATTGCTATTTTTATTCCCATAGTAACAGTACATCTAATACATATACGCACGATGTAACTTTAAATGTTCCTAATTTTTCGAAGAAGATGCTGCGAAATTAATTAAAATTACACAATGAAGACAAAGTAAATATCAGCGTAAATTTAGCATTAAAAACTATCTTCTTTCAAAACATCAGAAAAAGATTGTATTTTTGGATTTGAAAAAAAGACGTTATATCCGTAAAATATTTTCAACTTCAACAAACAAAGAACAAAGATAGAATTCAGAGGTTATATATTTGGCCGTCAATATAACATAACATAACATACGGCAGCTGCAGAATATAAAATCAAAAGAGATAAGTAAAAATTTTTCTTCAGCTTCTACCCCTTTTTCTTACTAAAGGATTTATGACTCTGCCTAAGACATTATTATAAGGCTTCTTTCAGGACTATTATTTAAATCATTTATTTAAGTATCGCATTTGTTTCAATTTTCTGTTTGGAACATAACAGGAAATCAATGAAATTTTCACATTTACACGAGTCAGGGTTGGAAATTTGGTGTCCAATTTCAAGCCAAAATTTCTCAAGGTAAATTTTTGTAAGAATTTTTAATTTAAGAGACTGTTAAAATCTCTCTCTCTCTTTCTTTCCCTCTTTATTAAATAAAGTATAAAATAGTATTCTTTTTTTTCTGATGTAATTCGAAATTTCTCAATAAAATTGGAAGCTAACTGGCAACCCTAACATTAGCATAAAACTTTGCTACCTATTTTTATATCTATGATAAAACTTACTTTTTAATTATTTTTAATTTGCCAAATAAGCTCAAATAATATTCTTAGTCACAATAAAGTAAGTTTTTGCATAAAAGGTACTTTATTAATTTTTAGTTCTATTTTCAGTTAAAGTTTTCTTTTTTAGTTAAGAAAATTAAATTTATAATACTAAAATAATATCTTTTTTGTCGCTTTAATTTTTTCCATAGATTTTGCAATAAGATGCGGAAAAATCAGTTAAAATCAACAATGAACACAAAGTAAATATCAGTATAAATTTACCATTATCAAAATGATCTTCTTTTAAAACATTTTAAAAAATGTATTTTTGGATTTCAAAGAAAGACGTTATATCCGTAATATATTTTCAACATCAGCAAACAAAGAACAAAGATAGAAAGCAGAGGTTACATATTTGGCCATCAATATAACATAACATAACATACGGCAGCTGCAGAATACAAAATCAAAAGAGATAAGTAAAACTTTTTTCTTCAGCTTCTGCTCTTCTTTCTTACTAATAGAATTTATGGCTATGCCTATGGCATTATTATAAGATTTCTTTCTAGAGTAGTGTTTAAATCATTTATTTAAGTATCGCATTTGTTTCAATTTTCTGTTTGGAATGTTATAGAAAAAAGGATAAGAATTCCAGATTACATGAGTATAAAGGTTTGCAAAATGTTTATATATATATGATAGAATTTATTCTTTAATTTTTTTTTTTTAATTTGTCAAATATTTTCTTTTAAATATGTTTAGTCACAATAAAATAAGTTTTTCTTTAAAAATTAAATTTTAATTAAAGTTTTTTTTTTTAATTTAAGGAAGTGAAATTTATAATACTAATATAAGAAGAGCTCCTTTGTTGTTTTAAATTTTCCTATGGTTTTTAAAATCTTTTGACGAAAATCCATTTAATATTAACAATGAATACAAAGTAAACTAGTTATTTAATTGATAACGTAGTCTCAAACGTTTTCTAGCTAAAGTCAATCTTTCATTTGCATTTGGAAGAAGTCTGGAATATTTACTTACCAGTTCCTTATACAACGCTAATAACCCCTTGGGGACGAGCGACACGTATACGCGACGCAAAAAGGTTTAAAAATCCTTGTTTATCCTCACCAATAAAATTTTACTGTAAGATTTGCTTTATTTTATCGGAGTATTTTGTTTATTTAATAAGGTACAAATTTCTGTTTTTAAAAATCGATGAAGAGACTTTAAAAATATCTTAAAAGACTCACGTAACGAAGGGGATATTAGGTTTGATATATATATTTAACCCCTTAACTCTTTGAGCTCTGATGGTAGAATTTTCTACCATATAATTTTAATTCCAAAATATCACATCGGCACCAGAAAATTCGACCAAGTGCCTATGTGACATTTGGAATTTTGAAGACATTTACCCATCAGAGCTCAAAGGGTCAAATGATTCCTTTTTTTAACCCTTTCCGGCACACTGTGCCCGGTCTGAGATACCAAATTTTAATTTCAAACTTGGAAACGGCACCAGTAATATTTTAGTAAAATTTAGCTTTTACAATAAAGGCTTAAATTAAGGAATTCAAAGTATCTAAATCATTCGTTGGTGAATTCCGGTGCCAGTCGATAATTTCTCATTTTACTGCAGATTTTGCCCGTGCCGGAAAGAGTTAAATGCAGAAAATTGAAAATATGGGTTTATACCACTTTTTGAAAGCTGTAATATTCGTAGTATTTATTCTAAACATTTCCACTTTTGAATAGTATGGCATTCAATTTAAAAAATTAGTGGTGCCAAAAAGCTCTAAATGATGAATCATATATTCATATTTCTATCATATATTTTTCGATTTCAACCAAAAAAATTTGTATACTCTAAGTTAAATAAAAGCTAAAGATAAATAAGATAAATAAATAGGTAAAGTAGCTCTAAATAAAAATTCTAGTGTCAAATGTTTTTAATCAAGTTTGAATAATTTTCAGCAGGGTAGGAAGGTTAAATGATTGCTAAAAGAATGGGTTATACACTTCGTTTATATTTGTGTTTCTCGTGACACCATACTTGAAATGACAGCACATTTGTTAAAAAAATCATCTAAGCATTTAACTATAAAGTTTTTCTTTTTTTCTAATTCTTGAATTTTAACAGCAAAAACATGATGAACTTATCTGAAATTTTAGTTTGATTTTGATGCCATTTAGTGCGTAATAAATAAAAATTTTCTTTTAAAAATCTGCCAGTATGCAGTTAAATAATTATAAGATGATACCACCAGTAATTCATCATATAAAGTCAGTGCTATGGTGTTTTCTTATGTTTCCGTCCTTTTAAGTATTAGAAGTAAACTAATATGATTGCTACAACATTCAATAAATTTCCAATAAATAACACAAATTAAATCCACGGAAATGAAATAGCAACAAAATTATAAGTAAATATATTTTTTAAATTGCCAATTTTATTAATTCCAAACGCGTTCATAGCCCCACTAGTGGCCGAGAGGTTCTGACCTCAAACTGGTAGACGGTAGGTGCTGGTTTCGAACCCAATCGCGACCGTCGGCCTAACCGTTCGAAGTTTTCCGTGGTTTTCTTCGAGCCTTGCGTAAATACGGGTTAGGTTCCCTTAGAAAAGACCTCCACGGAGGGCATCCAACCCCATAGGGCCTATATCCCATAGCGTAGATAATCGGCCGACATACATACAAACAAACCAAACGCGTTCATTTCAAAATAATCAGTAAAAATGCATATATTGTCAAAATATGTATTAGTATGTAATCTTCTTAATCGTATATTTAATTGCACAGAAGTTTTATATTTCTTACGATTTTTTTTAAATTATAGATACATATGATATTTAAAAACAAAACAAAATTGATGTAATATATAAAAATTTTAAAAAAAGCATCTGCTTAGTGCTAGAATAAGTATTGCATAAAATACATGGCATATAATTTTTGCATCGTTCGTATACCTATACTGTTTGTTAAATATGGGAAATGAGAAATTACATGGCTTTAATTAAGTACTAATTTTAATGGCTTTTTTGAAAATATATTTATCCGAAATAATTTTTTTGATTTAATTGAAGTGACATAATTGTTTTTTTTTTTTATTATCAAATATCTTTCTGCATTAACATTTATTATTTCGCGTTTATTCTTTTTTATCATAAAATATAAGAGATCTTTTAGGAAAAAAAAATGTGTGATAAATTTCATTTTTTTTTCCACGATATAATCAGAAAAAAAAAATATTTGTCAGAAAAAGTGTTGAAAAAAGTCTTCGGTAAAAACTTTTTCTATCATATGTTTATTATTATTATTGAAATACGATAGCGTTGATTAATTACCAATTTCTATGGCACTGATCTTAAAATAACAATAAAATATATACAGAATGTTTTTATTATTATTTATTCGAAGTAAAATCATAGATTTTTTTCATAAGAAAGAAATGCTATTTTTTAGTATTCTCTATGACAGGAAATTACAGTTTTCTTTTTAATCATAGATATGAATTATCTCTAAAAACAAACATAAAGCCAAACATTATATGTAATATATTAAATTTTTAGAGGAAGCAAAGAAAAAACATCTGTTTAATGCCCAAATAAATAATTAGTAAAAAACATTTATATTATTCGTTTATAATTATTTCCAGTATAATATATTTTATATATATATATAAGATATATTATAATTATTTCCAAGTTGTTTCCGTTTATAATTATTTCCAGTATTATATCCAATATTAAAAAAATGAGGAAATACAGTAGCGTTGATTAATTACTATTTTTATGGCACTGATTTTAAAGTAACAATAAAAATATTTAGTTTTTTTTATTATTATTACTATTTGAAGTAAAATCATAATTTTTTCCTAAGGAAGAGCAGCCATTTTTTATTATTTCCTATGATAGCAAACTATTGTTTTTTTTTTCAGTCATAGATATAAATGATTTCTAAAAACAAAACTGCAAATATGTGTTAAAATAGATTTTTTTTACGAAACAAACAAAAAAATCTGTTTTGTGCTCGAATAAGTGTTGCAGAAAAATTTTGCAAATAATTTTTGAATCATTCGCTTATTGTTATTGTTATATTTTGCACAAAAAAGAAGAAATACGATGGCGTTGATTAATTAATATTTTTTAATGGCACTGATAAAAAAAATAAATAAAAAACAGATAGATTGTTTTTATTATTTATTCGAAATAAATGTCTATATTTTTCCATAAGAAAGAACCGCTATTTTTTAATATTTCCTATGATAAAAAAATTATTGTTTTCTTTTAATCATAGATATAAATGATCTCCAAAAATAAAAACAAAAGCAAAAATAATATGTGATTTTTTTTTTTTTTTTTTGCAAAACAAACAAACAAAAAAAATCTGCTTAGTGCCCGAATAACTGTTGCAGAAAACTTTTGGCAAATAACTTTTCTATTGCTCGTTTATTTATGCGGTTCCTTTATGAATCGAAAATAAGAAATAACATGGCATTGATAAATCTAAATAAAATGATTATCTGATCGAACTGCCGAAACACGGGGGAAAAAAATGGCGAGAGAGATTGATTGGCTTATGAGAGAAAGTGTTGTTGCTATTTTCATCTCCTCTCCAAGGGGATTTATAACAGGTTTATTAAGAGAAAGGTTTATTTAAAGGTGAAAAACTTTTATACAAAGAAGAAAAAAGGCTGCGGATATTTGGATAAAATTAATGAGGCTGCCTTACCCTTCGACACATAACTGTTTTCTTTCCTTATTATTTGTTCTTTTTGGTATGAAAAATTATGTCTGGAGAATAACCCTTTCAAAAAATAAGTAAGTCTTTGATTAAAGTATTTATTCAAAAAAAAAAAAAAAAAAAAAAAAAAAAAGGTTCAAAGAATTTTATTTTGTGCTATATTTTGATAAATTATCGGGTTTTGAATTGTTCTTTTTGTAATTCGTATGCTGGAACTTTCCCAGCTTAAGCTAATTAATCGAGTGTAATGTGTAACTTAAAATTGTATTTTTTAACAAAGTTTAACAGGTTCACTTCATGCTGTACATTAAAAATTAAATAAAATCGTGTATCAATTTCAATAAATAGAAACTTTGCGTGAATAAATATTATAATAACAGTAAAAATATTTAGATTGTTTTTATTACTGATTATTCGGAGTAAAATCGTATATTATTTTTTTCCAAGGAAGAACCGCCATTTTTTTTTATAATTTTTCTACTGTAGCAAATTATTGTTTTCTTTTATTTATAGATAAAAATGATCTCTAAAAACAAAAACAAAGCCAAAAATAACATGTGACTAATTTTATTTTTTCATGAAACAAACAAAAAACCTCTGCTTAGTGCCCGAATAACTGTTGCAGCAAAACTTTTGGCAAATAACTTTTCTATTGCTCGTTTATTTGTGCTGTTCCTTTATGAATCGAAAATAAGAAATAACATAGCTTTGATTAATCTAAATAAAATGACTATCTGATCGAACTGCCGAAACTCGAAAAAAAAATGGTGAGAGAGATTGATTGGCTTATGGGAGAAAGTCTTGTTGCTATTTTCATCTCCTCTCCAAGGGGATTTATAACAGGTTTATTTAGCGAAAGGCTTACATAAAGGTGAAAAACTTTTATACAAAGAGAAAAAAAAAAGGCTACGGATATTTGGAAAAATTAATGAGGCTGTCTTACCCTTCGACACATAACTGTTTTCTTTCCTCTTTATTTGCTTTTTTCGGTATGAAATATTATGTCTAGAGAATAACCCTTTCAAAAAAATAACTAAGTCCTTGGTTGAAGTATTTACTCAAAAAAGAAAAAAAAAACAGTTTAAAGGATTTAATTTTATTTTACGCTTTATTTTGATAAATTATCGGCTTTTGGATTTGTTCTTTTTCTAATTCTTTTGCTAGAATTTTGTCAGCTTAAGCTAATTAACCGAATGAAATATTAACTATAAATTGTATGTTTTGCAAAGTTTAACAATAGAAAAACGGGAATTTTTACTGCAATTTTGTAAAAATTATTAATACCAGATTTTTTATTTAGAACTGTTTAAAGTACTTAATTAACGCCTTGAATTTATTTTATAAGAAATTTCTGGCCTGAAATGAAATATTTTCATCTGGAAAGGGCCGTAATGGCTACTCGCCGTCATTTTAGTGTTAACAGATTGTTTTTTTTTTACTGATTATTCGAAGTAAAATCACACACACATATATACACTATATTGCCATTGATTATTGGACACTTGCGATTTTAGACATTTTACTAAATGTCTAGAAAAATACACGAGGAATCATCTCGAAACTCTTAGTGTATAAATATAATAGTATACGTCATACATCTCTGGAAGATTTTTTTACCGAAACTCCATAGGGGACCGTCAACAAATTAAAAAAGAATGAATATCTTTTGAATAACCCTGTCAAAACTAATGTAGCAAAAGCGCTCAAACTCTAGATTATGATTGAATGCCTTATTGTAATATATGTGTTCATTTTTATGCAAATAGCATGCATACTTGCAGAGTAATTAAGGTTTTTATAAAAATGGTCCCAAATTTTTCCAAGTTTTTTCCTTATAATTTTCAGCGTTCTTAATATAAAATAATATTTTTTTCAGAAAATATGACAAACAACATTGCACACAGTACCCTGTAATGAGAATTAAAAAATAATGAAAATTGTATACAAAATGAGTTGGTTTACTAAATAATTTTTTACTGTGAATGCGTCAACGATATCAAAATTTCATTTGCATATTATGTTAACTAAATATATAGAGCAACTTTTGTGAAAGTCACAAAATCATAACTTGAAAATTCTGAAAATAATCGTCAATTGAGTAAGTTGAAAATCCGTTATTCTCAAAATGACGCAAAAACAAGAGGGCTTGTATCCATATATTCATTGATTAGTGTTAATATAGAATACACAATACGGGATGCTACGACTACTTTTGGATAAAATCCCTCATTTTTTTGCTTCATTTTGGAAACAACGGATTTTGTCCTTTTTCTATAGATGATTACTTTCAGAATTTTCAAGCTATAATTTTGAGACTTTTACAAAAGTTGTTCTATACATTTATCTAACATAATATGCAAATGGAATTTTGATATCTTTGACGCATGCGCAGTAAAAAATTATTTAGTAAACCTACTCATTTTTCATACAATTTTTATTATTTTTTAATTCTGATTACAGGGTACTGTGTGCAATGTTGTTTGTCATATTTTCTGAAAAAAATATTATTTTATATTAAGAACTCTGAAAATTATAAGGGAAAAACTTGGAAAAATTTGGGGCCATTTTTATAACAACCTTAATTACTCTGCGAGTATACATGCTATTTGCATAAAAATGAACACAGTGTATTACAATAAGGCATTCAATCATAATCTAGAGTTTGAGCGCTTTTGCTACATTAGTTTTGACAGGGTTATTCAAAAGATATTCATTCTTTTTTAATTTGTTGACGGTCCCCTATGGAGTTTCGGTAAAAAATCTTCACGGAGATGTATGACATATACTATTATATTTATACACTAAGAGTTTCGAGATGATTCCTCATGTATTTTTCTAGATATTTAGTAAAATGTCTAAAATCGCAAGTGTCCCATGATCAATGGCAATATAGTGTATATATATTGTCCAAGAAAGAACCGCTATTTCTTTATCGTTTCTTACTGCAGCAAATTATTGTTTTCTTTTAATGATAGATATAAATGAAAACAAAAACAAAGCTAAAAATAATATGTGACAAATTATTTTTTTTCGTGAAATAAACCAAAAACATCTGTTTAGTGCCCGAATAACTGTTGCAGAAAACTTTTGGCAGATAACTTTTATATTGCTCGTTTATGTGGTCCCTTTATGAATCAAAAATAAGAAATAACATGGCGTTGATAAATCTAAATAAAATGACTATCTGATCGAACTGCCGAAACACGGGGGAAAAAAATGGCCAGAGAGATTGATTGGCTTATAGGAGAAAGTCTTGTTGCTATTTTCATCTCCTCTCCAAGGGGATTTACAGCAGGTTTATTTAGAGAAAGGCTTACTTAGATGTGAAAAACTTTTATACAAAGAGGAAAGAAAGGCAGCGGATATTTGGATAAAATTAATGAGGCTGCCTTACCCTTCGACACATAACTGTTTTCTTTCCTTATTATTTGCTTTTTTTTCGGTATGAAAAATTATGTCTGGAGAATAACCCTTTCAAAAAATAAGTATGTCTTTGGTTGAAGTATTTACTCAAAAAAGAAAAAAAACTGTTTAAAGGATTTTATTTTATTTTATGGTATATTTTGATAAATTATCGGGTTTTGGAGTTGTTCTTTTTGTAATCCGTATGCTGGAACCTATCCAGTTTAAGCTAATTAACCGAGTGTATTGTTAACTTAAAGTTGTAATTTTTACTTAGTTTATGTTTTTTACTTCTTAGTGTACATTGAAAATTAAATAAAGCTGTGTGTCAATTTCTATTATTATTACTTTTGCTTACGTATTTTTTTTAGATTTATAAAAATGCACAAAAAGTTGTGTATAATGTTAAAAAATCTATTCACACTTCCTTAACAAATAACTTTCTTAATTAATATTTCTTTACGCTATACCAGCGGAATCGATACTTTACATTTCGTCAAGAGTATTAAAAAGTGCAAATATTAACAATGACTAACTTTGCTCATCAATTTTCAGCAAATTGAATGTACGATTATAATTAGTTATTATTAATTTAATTATTTTTTCTCTAAAAACGTTCAATAATTTAATTATATTAATGAGGCTATTTTATTTTTTGAGACACATTTTTTTAGTTCATTTTTTTTTCTTATAAAAATTTATGTCTGGAGACTAATCCTTTCTAAACATAAAAAAGTTTTCACTAAGAAATATTTTCATAATAAAGAATACAACTAGAAAAACATACAAGCGAAGGATTTTTTTAAAATTAGTATTTGGAATAATTATTCATTTTAAAAGCTATTCTTTAAATAATCTGCTTACTTAGAGATTTCCCAGTTTTAAATTTTATGAATGTAAAATTAGACTAGTGTAATTAAATAAACGCTTCGGTATATTTATCAAAAAAATAGAGATATATGCAAATTTATATAACAAATAAATTCTTCTCGTATAAATTTATTAGCATTATGGAAATACACAGACAAAAAAGTTGCACATGCCTCGTAAACAAAAGAGAATATATATATATATATATATATATATATATTTTATTCATTGCCATTTGCAAAATTTTATAATTCTTCTGGTGAAAATCTTCATTAAATGTATGTAGGATAAATTATATCCCATCTCCCCTCAAGGTGTTGAACGAATTTAATTTTTATCTTATGCTATGTCAGTGGAATAGATACTTAACACTTCGTCATTGCATTAAAATGTGCTAATATCTATAGTAACCATCTTTAATCGCATATTTTCAGCCAATTAAAAATACGGCTGTAATTAGAGTTTTATATTATCTTTAATTACTTTTTTGTTTAAAAACATTAAATAATTTAATTACTTTAATGAGGCTATTTTATTTTTCGAGACACAACATTTAATAATTTTTTTTATTTTTTTCCCTTATAAAAATTCATGTCTGGAGAATAATCCCTTCTAAAAATAAGAAAGTTTTCACTAAGAAATATTTACTTAATAAAGGTTAAAAAAGGAAAACGAACAGGCGAAAGATTTTTTTGTATTTAAAATTAGCATTTGGAATAATTATCCATTTTTAAAGGTATTCTTTAAATAATCCGCTTACTTAGAGATTTCCCAGTTTTAAACTTCATTAACGTAAATTTTTATTAGTGCAATTAAATAAACGTTTAGCTGTATGTATTAAAAAATGAATAAAGATATATGGAAATTTATATAACAAATAAATTCGGCTAATATAAAATTATAAGCACTGTGGAAATACTCAGACAAAAAAAGTTGTATGTACTTCGTAAAATAAAATATAAAATTAATCCATTTTCCATTTGCAATGTGGTTGAAAAATATAAATAATTAAAAAAAAAAGTGTAGAATCATAGTTTTGTAAAAATAATTCTTCCTTTTTTTTTAATACTTTTTCTTCAGAGTTTATGCCCAGAAAATAATTTCTTTTTAAAATAAGAAAAAATTAGCTAGAGATATTTACTCAATAAAGTAGAAAAGAAAAAAGCGTAAAGGATTTTCGTTTTTCTAATTGGTATTTTGATAAATAAAAATTTGTTTGAAGTTTTTCTTTGTGTAATATGCTTGCTAATTAATAACACCCTAAATTTGGTTAATTAAGATCCTAATAAAAATTATAAAACGGTAATATTAACTTAAACTAGGGTAAATGCAATATGAACTTATTACTTTACAGACCGCATTAAAAGGCAAATTAAGAAAATGCGTCAACAGATTAAAACCCTTTAAGAGTTTAAACTCCTTCGGGATAGGAGCCTTTTACGAAATTTTTAAAGTTTTGTCATCGGTGTTTAAATACAAAAATTTGTGCCTTATTAAATCGAGAAAATGCTCCAGTTAAATAAGTCAAATTTTACAGTAAATTTTTACTGTTGAAGATAAACACAGCTTTCTAAGCCTATTTGCGGCACGTATACGTGTCGTTCGTCTCCAAGGGGTTAAAGAAAATCCGATTCATGTTTAAACCTTTCCGGCATGAGCAAAATCTGTTACTAAAATGAGAAATTATCGGCTGGTACCGGAATTCAAAAATGAATTTTTTAGATATTTTGAAATCCTTAATTTAAGTTTTTATTCCAAAAGCAAAATTTTACTAAAATATTATTGGTGTCATTTGCAAGTTTGAAATTAAAATTAGGTATCTCAGACCGGGCACAGAGTGCCGGAAAGGGTTAAGAATTCATAAAATAACAGCTGTAAAATATATTGGTATCAGAATTTGTATTTAATAACCTTGCATAGTTATTTACCTTAACCATGTAAAAAAAAAAAAAAAAAAAAAAAAAAAAAAAACAGGTTTTAATATCAATAATTCAGCATTTGATTCAAAAAGATACGCGACGGAAACATCTGGTTAGGAAGCCTGAAGTGTTAACAATGGAACAATGGAACAATGAAAATTTTTGAATTTATGTTAATACAAGATGAATGAATCGTAAAAAGAAAAAAATATATTTTCTGGTAATTAAAATAATAATAATAATAATAATAATAATAATAATAATAATAATAATAATAATAATCGTTCCTGAAGACGTTTTAAAATAAATAGTATACATAGCTTTAAATATTTGTAATATATTCTATAATTGAGTAGCGCTCCATATTCTTCTTCTTCTTATTATTATTATTATTATTGTTTATGTACTTCATATTTTTATAAAACAGAGAAAAAAAAGATGAAAAGAGTACAAATAGAGCGTTTTCTTGAGGCGCATTTCAAATTCAGCATTATATAAAAAACAAAACCCTTGGATGAAGTAATTGCATGCATTGGAAGTTGCTAAAACGCTTCTAACCGTCGCAAATAAATCGCCCTATTTCTCGTCATCTTAGATTCTGATCACGTCGGCCGTGTTGCCAATATCTACTTTTGAAATAACAGGAGGAGAAACCAAGTGGAGTGCCACAGGTGATAGAAGGTGCTTTGAAATACTGAATACCTTCTGGTCGATACAAGGACCGTGAAAAGAATAGAACTCTTTGAATATATTTTATTTTTTGTCCCCACGGTTTGTAAACAGGAGTGGACATTTCTTTTCTTTTCGTTTTCGCTCCTTTTATTATGTCTGAGGTTTGAAATAAGTTTGGATAATAGAAGCTTTTTGATGTCTGAATAGGATGTAGAAGACATCTTGCACTAAATCAATAAAAAAAAGTGTTTTTTTTTTTTTTTTTTTTTTTTTTTTTTTTTTTTTTTTTTTTTTAGTAATTTTTAGAGTTTTCTGTTTTTAGGCAAATACTTAGCTTTAATTTTTTGTTGACAAAGCAACCTTATTGTTTTTATAACATAAAAAGAATAAAAGATTAGTATTAAAAATTATTTTTTTCATGGAATTAAAAAAAAAAAAAAACTATTTATAATATGACATGTATCTTAATATGAATTTCTGGTACAATTTAATTTATAATATTTTAGTAAGTGTAAATTTAATTAATATTTGTAGAAATGTAAAAAAGAAATTTATTGTTTAATTTTATATGAAATCATTTTACCCATAATTTACCATTTACGCTCAACGGCCACAAATATGGATCTTATTTTTTGTGAATTTTATTAGTTTTCTCCATTTTTTTCCTCGTTGAATTTCTATTAATATAAAATGTATAAATCGAAAAATTTTTTATTCTAATAGCAATTGAAAAAAAATCATTCCTAAAGAGCCTTTTCAATATAAAAAAATATATACATCTTTAAATATTTGCAATATATTCCATAAATGAACCACGTTCCATATATTTATTATTATTATTATTTATGCAACTCATACTTTTATGAAAATGACAAGAAAAAGAAAAAAACAATACAAATAGAGGGTTTTCTTGAGATGCAGTTCAAATTCAGCATTATATAAAGAAAAAAGCCCTTGAATAAAGTATTTGCATGCTTTGGGAGTTACTAAACACTTCTAAAGGAAACCGTCGCAAATAAATCGCCCCATTTCTCGTCACTCTTAGTTTCTGATCACATCCGCCGTGTTGCCAATATCTCCTTTTGAAATAACAGGAAGAAACACCAAGCAGAGTGCCACAGGTGATAGAAAATGTTTTGCGGTTCTGAATACCTTCTGGTCGATACAAGGAGCGTGAAAAGAATAGAACTCTTTCAATGTACTTTATTTTTTGTCCATACGGCTTGTAAACAGGAGTGGACATTTCTTTTCTTTTCTTCTTCGCTCCTTTTATCATATGTGAAGTTTGAAAACAAAAACTTCTTGACGAAGACAAGTTGCACTAAATAAGTATAAAGAAAAAAAGTATTTTTTTTTAATAACCATTAAGGATTTTTGTGCCTAAGCAAATACTTGAATTACTTGGTGAGAAAGAATCCTCATTGTAATTACAACATGTATTTGAAAAAAAAAAAAAAAAAAAAAAAAAAAAAATGCATAAAATTATACATATTTTTTTTTCGTAGCATAAGTAAACGTATTTAAAAAAAAAAAAAAAAAAAAAAAAAAAAAAAAAAAAAAAAAAAGACTATTAATAATATGATAAGGCTTATAATATGGATTTATGTTATAGTTTAAACTTGGCCCAGTAGTATTAATACTGAACCTGATGTTTTTTTTCAAATAAGGCACAATTAGAGTCAACACGACCTGCAACATAAAAAATTACTCCCATGCTATCCGATACATGGGCCGGTTCTAGTCTGATTCGGATAAAATCTCTTTACCCGACCGATGTATTGAGTTAACACTAGAACGCCGGGAAGGTGTCATTTCGACACCGATCAGTAGACTAATTGTCGATTTGAGCCAGAAAAATCTTCAAGAAACAAGTTATATATTAGATGTACTGAAATGAGCCAAACAAATAAACTAAATAATTTCCTATTGTTTTTCTGGTTTCAAATATATTTTATAAAACTTGCGTTAAATTTCCCGGCGTTCTAGTGTTAACCCATTAACGCCCAGCGTCCTCTTTTGAGGACGATTATAAAAACAGCAAGAAAGCGGTTTTCCCACCAGTAAAGAGAAAGTAATATGTTATTTAACGAGACAGAATCCTCGATAAATTTAGATAAAAGTTAATTTGATTTTAAAAGTGGTGGGAAATACAAAATTTAAATTTTAGCGAAGAAAATAATTCGGGCGTTAATGGGTTTTAATGTGAAATTATAGCTAATGCTTTTCTCTTTTCTAACACGTAAAGTATGAAAAAGAAAGAATCTCAAAAGACTGTTGTTTCATAAATGATCAGAAATTAATAAAAAAAATTATTAAATCTTTTAGATTTTTAAATCACAAGATTTTAAGAAATACACTTTTTACATATAAACATTTGAATAAAATTTTTTTATTTTAGTTCAGAGGTGTAATAAAAAAAATTAAAAACAAATATTATTGACATGTTTCGATACCATCTAATAAGAACCATAATCGTAATAAAATAAAAATGGAAATACAAATTGCTTCACGGATAATACAAAAGGCACGCGACAGTGAGATGTAAATTAAAAAACCACGTACAGTATTGTAAAAATATTATTTTAATAAAAATTTTAATTTTTCTTAAGAAAGGTGTTATAATAAAAATAAAATACATTGACATGTTTCAAAACCGCCAAAAAAAATGTTATATAATAATATATAAATAATATATGGATAATAATAATTATTATTTATATGGATAACATATAAATAATTATTATATATTATCCATATTATACTTTTTTTTTTTTTGACGGTTCCGAAACATGTCAATGTATTTTATTTTTATTATTAACACCTTTCTTAAGTAAAATTAAAATTTTTATTAAAATGTTTATATAAAAGGTGAATGTTTTAAAATCTGATGATTTAAAAAATCAATTGGATTTAATTAACTTTTTATCATAGTAAAAATAATAATTTTAAAATAGACCATGATCAAAATTAAATATCCACTTGGTTCACCTCTCAAGTAAAATAAGATTTATCAGTATTAAATAAAATAATAATTTCTTTATAATGTTTAAATTTAATCAGCACTCTTTTGAACCGATGCAGAATATTATAAGATTTGAACCGATACGTATATTTAACTACTCCAAAATGAATATAAATAATAATTTTCTTTCTAAAGGCATATTTAAACTGTTTCAGACATACTTCTTGGATTTACTTAAAATGAAATCAAACATATTTCACTAAATAAATAATTTATCCTAATGTTTATTGAAATTCTTATGTCGCATGTTATTTTCGTTACTCATAGTATTATATTTTTAATGCAATATTTTTTTTTTATTTGTAAAATATTATTTTTCTTTCATTCTCAAACGTTTAACAAATATTAAAACACTCAAGTTGTTTCAAAAATTTATTTTCCTTTAATTAAGTTATATCATAATGAGTAGAATTCTTTATTTAATGTTTGAAGAATTCGTCATTATCAAAGACGATTATCGTAATGACTAAAAATATTTGTTAATTTTAGTATTTAACTTGATAATTTCCAAAGAATCTTCAAAATTTAAATCATCAAATTGCATATCGGAAGAAAATCATTAAATAAAAGAATTTAAGATGAAAATAAGACATGCTAGTATCTATGCAGTAATGCTATTAGCCTTTTTATTTGAAGCTAAAGAGATTTTTTTTTCTAATGATGCAGAAATTTTATGTCTTTTTATTTCTTTATTTTAAAATCATTATTGAACAATATCTTTAAGACATTATTTAACACGAATTAGATGTTTTGTCTTAAAAACAAACAAACAAAACAAACAAAAAAAAATCATAACCTTCTTATTTAAAACAAGGCCTATTGTAAGGAGAAGAATAGCCTCATTATTTGATGGAAAGGAAAAAACATATTTTTAATGTTTTAGAAGCTTTATGCAATGCCTTAAAGCATTATTGAATATTTTAAAACTACTAACATATTTGAAACATTTTTTCAAAAAAAAAAAAAAAAAAAAAAAAAAAAAAAACTTTCCATTTTATTTTTAAAACATAAATGCTTTTTCAAAAAATAACAAGTTGGAAATTGCACATCAAGCGTAGCAAATGAGGTGCGTTCTTACTATAACGAAGCTTTTAAAATATTCAGATCTTGATGTAATATAACAGCCGACCTTTGTGCATCCCTGTAAATACTATCTGATTTTTATTGTATAGAAAGTAACTTATATTAAACTTCAGAAACGATATCAATTTCATAAAGTGTGAAGTAGATTAGTAAAAAAAAAATAAGTAGGGGGAACTGGGGAACATTGATACAGCTTTTTTCTAAGAATTTTTTTGGTGTCCAAAAAGCAGAAATTTCAAGTTATTTTTCCATGTGGTGTCAGCAAAACTTGTGTAGTGTGTTATAAAAATGTACAATCGTTGTTTTACACATTATTTTGCATGTAATTTAAAAAATAAAATTTAAAAAAAGGACATTTGTATCAATGTGCCCCATCCCCGGGGCAGATTGATACACCTCATGGAGCACTTTGATACGTCTAGGAAAAATGGAGACAAAATAACACCAATGCATATTTTTCATAGAAAAATAGTTAGCAAACCATTTTATATTTATTTATAGAAATTCAAATCACCCACAATTCATTTGTAAGCAATATTAAAGCAATCAAAATGAAATGTATAATGACCTGATGTTCTGGCTGTTCTTTGTCTGATTATTGCCTGTGGTAACTTTGTCATATCTGGCACTTCAACCCCAACATTATCTTTTTTCTTAGTAAAGATGAAAAAAATTACCAGGTTTCCTGCTTATAAATCGGTTTATAAACAAAAAAATAAAGGATAATTATGTTAAAAATTCAATTTATAATATAGTTACCCTGTGCTGTTCTGCAGCTTGTTTCTCTTACTTAACATTTGTCATGTCGAAAATACTTTTTTGATTTTCCAGGCTGCCGTCCTTTCCTTTTTTTTAGTTCTAGTAGCACTAGATGTTGGGTAAGTTCATATGTCTTTTCTTTGCAAAAATACTATAAAATGCTCTAATATAAAGAAATTAGAGTTATTTCACTTCAATAACTACTAATATTAGAAATTTTTGGCGAAAAATGGTTGGATTAATGTGTGTATGGTAAAAAAAGTAATAATAATAAAAGGTAATGAAAAAATGAACTATAAAAGGATTTAGGTTGTATCAGTGTGCCCCGACATAGACTGTATCAATGTGCCCCATACAGTCATTTTGAATAAAATGAGTCTCAAATCCAACACTTCATAATTTATCTAACAATAAAGAATGAGGAACTGATAAAGAGTAGCTTTACTTGCGAGGGAGAGTGTACTTTTCGGTTGAAAATACTGGAATAGTTGTATAATACCATTTCAATTGTACAACACAAATTTACTTTTGACCTACAAAAACAATAAATCATCCGTCCCATTTCATCAAACTACTGATTCTTTCCAAGACTTTGTGTGTGTAGTTGAGTACACTAGCATCACCTATTGGAGCTGTTGTAAAACTTCCTGTAATGACCCCATGAGCATTAGAAGGGGTGTATCAATGTGTCCCATGTATCAATGTGCCCCAGTTCCCCCTACTTTCTTTATGATGTTTAAATTTAATCAGAACTTTTTTTATTAAGATTTGAACCGATACGTATATTTAACTACTCCAAAATGAATATAAATAATAATTTCCTTTCTCAAAGACATATTTAAACTGTTTGAGACATACTTCTTTCATTTACTTAAAATAAATTCAAACATTTTTCACTAAATAAATATTTTATCCGAATTATATTTATTGAAATTCTTAAGATAAAGTCATATGTTATTTTGATTACTCACAGGTTTATATTTTAAATGCAATATTTTTTTTTTAATTTGTAAAATATTATTTTTCCATCATTCTCAAACATTTACACAAATATTAAAAATCTCAAGTTGTTTCAAAAATTCATTTTCCTTTAATTAAGTTATATCATAATGAGTAGAATTCTCTGCTTAATATTTGAAGAACTCATCATTATCAAAGACGATTATCGTAATGACTAAAAATATTTGTTAATTTTAGTATTAACTTGATAATTTCCAAAGAATCTTCAAAATTTAAATAATTCATCAAATTGCATCGGAAGAAAAATCATTAAGGAAATAATTTAAAATAAAAATAAGTTATTTGCCTTGTGTAAGTAATGCTATTAGCCTTCTTGCTTGAAACGGGGATATATTTTTTTCTTTTTTCTAATGATGTAGAAGCTTTAAGTATTTTTATTTCCTTATTTTAAAATCATTATTGAACAATATTTTTAAGCCATTATTTAACATATATTAGATCTTTTCAAAAAATAAAATTTTTTCTGGCCCTTTTTTTTAAGGCCAATCCTGTTGTAATGAAAGAAAAAGCGTTCTATGGCATTATTATCTGATAAAAAGAAAAAATATTTTTTAATGTTGTAGAAGCTTTATGCAATGCCTTAAAGAATATTACTGAACAATATTAAAAAAATATTAACATATGTTAAACATTTTTCATAAAATTCATCAAAAATTGAAATTTTTCTGTTTAATTTTTAAAGCATAAAATATTTTTTTAGAAAATAAAAAGAAGAGGGCCCAGTTAAACTGGTGGCATTGAGCTCACAGGTTATTCGCACTAATTTCAAATTATACTTTAATTACGAAGAATAAAGTTATCAAGAAATAAAGGAAATGACAAAAAAAAGCTCATGTAGCTATATTAAGCGGGTGGAGATTACACCTCCATATCCCCCTTTTATACTTAACCAATGAACTTTTAATGAGAGAAGCGCCTTATCAGAATAAACCACTATACCAAATTGAAGCAAACTGCATAATTCTACATGCCAAACCCAATTATCTAAATGAAGGATCGTATTAGTCTCCATGTCCCCACTTTGCACTTAACCAATAACCCTTCAAATTTAATCAGTGAAGCGCCATATCAGAATAAGACGGTATACAACATTTGAAGCAAATCAGATAATTCTGGGTGAAAACCCATTTATCTAAATACCATCCTTATACCCATATATATAATCGTAATGAATCTTGCATTCAATCATTTTTCCATAAGAGCGTAAGATTGCATTAAGATCAGAATGTTTATAAAACAAATTATCTAATAATAATCCATTTTATTTGTCACGTTTAAATACAATTTTCCACTTGATATTTTTTTCATTCTTTGTTACATCACACTTGCATAGATTAAGAAACATTTATAATTTTTTACAGTGTAGTTTTTCAATAGAATATAAAAAATGTGTGAAAATAACTTCATTGAAACGTATTAATATTTTTTTCAATTATTAACCCCTTGAGGACGAGCGACACGTATACGTGCCGCAAAAAGGCTTAAGAATCCGCCTTTATCACCACCAGTAAAATTATACTGAAAATTTTGCCTTCTTTAATCGGAGCATTTCCTCGATTTAATAAGGCACAAATTTCTGTTTTTTAAAACTGGTGACAAAGCAGTAAAAATTTCGTAAAAAAAACCCGTCGCGAAGGGGTTAAGGCATGTTTCTCTCTCTTTCAAAGTGCAGCACATTGATAGAGAGAAGTACAATAACTTTATCGACCAAACACAAATTTGGATCTAAATTCATATTAGTGTTCAAGTAATCATACACTGACAGTATGATTAATTTCAGTGTTCAGGAGGGAATTTGCTTTCTCGTCTACATTGTCAGTTCGCCGACGAACAAATGTTAAGTTGATTGAGATTACATCTCAACTCGTAAATTGCTCGTATGAAGTTAACCTACCGTCTACCAGACGGGTCCATTGGACCCGACAGCAATATTTCTGGTGTCGATGGTAAAATGCGAAATTGTCGATTGACACCGGAATTTATAAAGGACTTGTCTAGATATTACGAATTCCTTAATTTTAGCTTTCATTGTAAAAGCAAAATTATATTAAAATATTACTGGTGCCGTTTGCAAGTTTGGAATTAAAATTAGGTGTTGCCGTAGATAAATGGGTGTTTTGTCTGGTAGACGGAAGGTTAAATATTGCATTGTGCTTTAATGAGCTTTTAAACACACTGAGTAGGATTTGTAACAAGTCTTAAAAGGGTGGAAAAGACATTTTTAAATGGCGCTAAACGTTTAAGGATATCCGAAAGTCTGAATTTTAAAATGATATAATAACGATAAATGTGTAATAGTGATTTAAGTGGAACATTTAAATGCCTAATGCCGATGTTAGCATTTATGCTACAAGTAGTGTTCCTATTTAGTGGATATTTTAATTTAGTTATTCTGAATTCATGCCGGGAATCTCAGAAATGTTTTCTTTATTTTATGACAGGCGCTGACTCTCTGTCGTTAATTAAATTAAAATTTATTATTGAAATTTTCTGGTATGAATAAGGATTCACTGCATTACACAGTTTTTAGAACGCAGTATACCACGCGTATAAGAGGCTTAAATTTTTTCTGTATATTTGATATTATTTTTTGGAATCACTGACAAGGAAGTTGATTTTTTTAAATTAATTATTATATTGTATGTCAGTAAATTACGAAGCATTTGCATGTTCACAGTGTTCGTTTTTATAGTAACATATCAGAGTGGGAGGCGGCAGTACAGGCAATGACCTCGTCGAGTTGACGGATGAAAATCTAGGACTAGCTAAATCTCGAATCGCATATTAAAACGCAATCGGTCTGCCAAGTGATATCTTGGTAGAAAACACTAAAAACCCGATTTTAGCGGTTGATTTATAAAGGTACCATTCTGTTTTCCTGCTCCTAGTCCGCCATGTTTTCATACTTTTGGGTGCAGGAAAGCACAATGGTGAACCTATGAGTCAACTATTAAAATCGAATTTTTTGTGTTTTTTCACCAAGATATGACTTGGCAGACCAATTGCGTTTTACTTTGCGAATCAAGATTTAACTAATTCTAGATTTTCAGCCGTGAACTCGATGAGGTGATTATCTGTGCTCCCGCTTTCCGGTATATATCAAAGTGTTAATAATACTCCAATAACACAGTAGTAACATCTTTTAAATTATAAAAGTATGTTTTATATTTTGTTTCCTGTGTACACTTATAACAATAATGAGAAGTATAATATATTAATCGTTCAAATTCAGATTCGGATCATGAATTCATATTAGCATTTAAGTAATCATACACTGACAGTATGATTAATTTCAGAGTTCATGCGGGAATTTGCTTTGTCGTCTACGTTGTCAGTTAGCCGACGAGCAAATATTAAGTTGATTGAGATTACTTCTCAACTAACAAATTGCTCGAATCAAGTTAAATAAATATTGCACTGAGCTTTCTGGGCTTTTGATCACACTAATTACAATTGTCATCAACAATATTTTCACAGGATCTAACAGACATTGTAAAGTGGCAAAAAATGATGAAAGATATTGAGAGTGAGAATTTTATAATGATATAATGATGTAATGTTGCTTAAATAGGATATCTAATTTTTCCAGTATTTTTGTTATTAGTATTTTTTCTATGTGTTAGTGATATTATGAAAAAAAAAAAAAAAAAAAAAAAAAAAAAACGTAAAAATACTAAATTCTCGGAATGATTACACAGGAAAGTAATTTACGTTTTGAATAAATGCGTCGGAATTTATCAATAAAGGAATTCTGCCTTAATCCCTTAACCCTTTCCGGCACACTGTGCCCGGTCTGGGATACCTAATTTTAAATCCCAACTTGCAAACGGCACCAATAATATTATAGTAAAAATTTGTCTTTACAATAAAAGCTTAAATTGAGGAATTCAAAATATTTAAACAATTCGTTTGTGAATTCCGGTGGCAGTCGATAATTTCTCATTATAGTACAGATTTTTCCCGTGCCGGAAAGGGTTAACTGATTTGCCCGTACGCCGTTCGGGCAAGACGAATTTACTTAACCCTTTGCGGTGCAGGGCAAATTCATTTAAGTGATGAAATTAATGACTGACATTGGAATTTAAAAACAACTTTATTTTTAAATATGAAAAAAGCTATATATCACGCATTCAATGAATCGTAATTTTTTTAACAAAATTCTGGTGCCAATGTGGCGTTTGGGAATTAAAATTAAGTGGCATATTTATGAAACTACCGCCGCAAAGGGTTAATGCATCATTTAAAGCTCTTTGACACCAGATTTTTTAAAAATAATTTCATACTATTTAAAGGTGGAAATGTTTAGTCTAAATGTTACGAATATATATTTTTTTAAGTTGTGCTGAGAATCCGTTATTTTTAATTTATTGAACGGAAAAATAAGTGCCAGTTAAGAGGTTAAACGAAATAGATCTTGATTTTAGTAAAACTAAAATTAATACATTACATCTTAGAAATATTTTTCCTTCAAAGCGTCAAAAGTAGAACCTTTTTCCGAATTTTTCATAATTTTGTCTTCACAAGTATTTCTTTATTTGGTTTTTTATCAGTTTAGTTATGTGTACGTATTACTGCTTTTTATTTATGTAACACATTAAATTTAAAAGTTCTGGAAAGTTTCAAGGAAATACATATTTTCATTGAATTGTAAAAAATAAAAAAATAAATGTAAAAGAAAAATGAGCTTGATATTTTTTGTAACAAAATAAGAATGGTTCTTTAAAACTGTACATAGGAAGAAGAACATAATAAATAAATAAATAAATAAATAAATAAATAAAATAAATAAATAAATCAAAGCGTAACAAAACTGGCTGAAATACAAATTATATTTATGTGAAAAGTGATTGATGTTAACATAAAAAAAAGCTATTATAAACCGAATAAACATATCCTCGATTCACAAATTTTTAAAAATGTATAATTGCATAACTCAACAATCTCTAAAAACAGTGTTTAATAAAAAAAAAAAATACATTTTAGAGTTTAAATGAAGGCCATATAAAAGAAAACCGCCATTTCAAAAGACAAATATTCACTTGAAATTAAATATGCACTCTTAAATGAAATATTTGACTTTTAAGTGTGAATTACTCTTTATTCATCAGTTACAAAAATAAAAAAAAGTATTCAACACCAGGCATAATAAAACCGGAATTTAAAATAAAACGATTTTTTTAAGGAACTCGGATTTTTTTTTTCTTTAGTACTTTGAAACTGATTCATTTTCTATTCTTCCTTTTTTTTCTGTTATGGGCTGGGGTGGAAGGGAATAACATGAAATTTTTTTCCCAGCTGTTTGAAAAATAGAAGAATGCTTTTGAAAGTGATCTGTAACGTTTCTTCGGTAA
Source organism: Maratus speculifer (assembly GCA_964019185.1). Lineage (NCBI taxonomy): Eukaryota > Metazoa > Arthropoda > Arachnida > Araneae > Salticidae > Maratus > Maratus speculifer. Next base: position 348,349,431 of record OZ025295.1, read on the forward strand.
ATTTCTATTTGTCAGACAAACTCTTACATTCCTATTAAAGAAATATTCCATTAACCCTTTAACGATCATAGCATTTTCATAGCTAAGATGTCGAAATAAATGAATGACACCGGTAATTAAGAACAAATATATTTATTTCTAAATAAGAAAACGTGATTTTTCACATACATAATAAAAGGGATATTTTTAGATAAAAATACCGGTGTCTGTGTTGCGTATCGGAATTAAAATTTTGTGGTTTCGTGGCGAAACCAATGAACGTTAAAGGGTTAAAGAAACTACTTCCAAATTCTATATAAAGTAACTTATGTTCTAAATAAAATAAGCACAATTCAACCACCTTCATACGTCTTAATATAATTAGGAAATTTAAACTATGCATTTTAACATAAAGGTTTTAATTTAAGTTTTTGTTAAAAAAATTTTTATTTCAACTAGACAACAGAGTTTAACTAGAGTTTTCTATAGAATAATTCATCTGTGAGTGGAGTTGTTGAACTAAACACTGGTGAGTTAGCTAATTGATGTGACCATGTTAGAGCCAGTTTTTCCGTGGTATTCACAGTTAACTTAATAAACGAATACTGCTAATTCTGAATTAAAAGGCGGAATTTACATTAGCAGCATCTGTAAATGTTTTGAATCTCTTAAAATTCTTTTTTTTACATGTAATAATAGAAAGACATCAGTAATTAAGTTGCAGAAAATCATTAAAGCTTATTTTTATAAATCAACGTTCTCCTTCAATAAATATAACAAGGACTACTAATTATTTGACTGTACAGGTTAAGAAAACTTACATCACAAATTGCCATAGGAAGCTTTATTTTTATACTATTACTTTATTTATTTCAGTTTTACAAACAGGACTTCTATTACAATTTCAGACTATTCGATTTCTGTTAGAATCTTAGAATTTAAGGACTTCTGTTGACTGTATTTTTCTAAAGATAGAGATAGTAAATAGTAATTTTTTCTTTACATGTGATTTTTAAAAAATATATATAGAAATGTTACTTTTATGACCTTTCAGGAATTAGAAGAATTAAAACGAAGTCTACTGAAAAAGAGGAAAAGAAAGAAAAAGAAGATTAAAATAATTTGCCGAGTCTGACAAAGATTTCAATCGCCACATTGAAAAGTTAAATCGGCTATTGGCGACTGACCTGTACTAGGACCGTAGCTAGAAGTGAATAATAGGTGATGGGGGGAGGGGGTGCTCATATTTTCTCTCTGTTTGCGGCAGAAAGATAAATCAGTGCATATTGACATTGTAGGTATGCTTCTTATCAAATTGTTGCAATAACTTCATTTTATGCTAAGAAAAGGATAAGATAATGACGAATTCGAGTATATTGATGCACAATTGCATCATGTTAGCTGCATATGTGCGAATAAGATGAGTGAGTATTTGAAACACTTATTCTAGTTACAATTTAGTATTTCTGCAAAACAGTGAAAGGGCCTCAAAACTCGATTTTTGAACAGAATTTCATTTGGATTTTAGAAATAGAAATTCATTTAGTAACATTGGAATATTTTCCAGGGGAGACTCAAAACGTTTTATAGGGGGGAGGAGGGCTGATTCGCCTCTATCATTCCCTTAATTAAGGCCCTGTCTGTACTTATTTGTGTTTTGAGTTTTAACGATGTGGCGGATGCATCAATTTCGTGTGTGACTAGACTATACCTGTATCGTTTTATTTGTATATCTTTTGAATTTTCACGAAAGCAAGCATAAAAGTAAAATAGAGTAATGGGATTTGGAAGAATCTTTCAGAAATACAAGGTCACTTTGGTCTCCATTTTTATTTAAAAATTTCGAGTTGAAATGAGATTAAAAAAAAAAAAATAGTACTTTATGTTGTATTTATTCAGAAACGTTTAGCAATAAACAAAGTGAAAATTCTTTGTTCGCAATTTTCGGTATGAATTTAAAGATTCGAATTAAAATTGAGGACCAAATTAGCAATACTGTAATTAATATTTAAATACCATAAACTATTACAAGCCGATTAAATGCAACAAATGATTCTCAGCAAATGAATATACTTTGTTTGTTTTTAAGCATCTGTTCTGATCAGTCTATTACTGCCGACTACCATATATTTACACATGATATATACCGGGTGTCCCAAAAATGACTGATGGATTTTAAAATTCAACAACTTGCAAACGGTGACAGCTATTTAAAAAATTTTTGCAGGAGGGTTATGTATAATGTCATGAGTTTTTTTTACGATAATTTTTTATTTTAGTTCGCATATCAAACAATAGGTGGCGCTGACGGCGATTGAAGGCCAGGTGATCAGTGCTGAGTGAAGCGTGGACCTGGTCTTCAATCGTCGTCAGCGCCACCCATTGTTTGAGATGCGAACTAAAATAAAAAATTACGGTAAAAAAACTCCCGAAATTATACAAAACCCTCCTGCAATTTTTTTTTAAATAGCTGTCACCGTTTGCAAGTTATTGAGTTTTAGAATCCATCAGTCATTTTTGGGACACCCGGTAGATTCAAGTAACCGCGTAATGAAAATAACTATAACAGTTAAGTAATCCATATTTTCATTTTTAATTATGCTTTAGAACATAAATTTCCGCGAGTAAAGAGAAAACCTCTCTTTTAAAACACAAATAATCGCTTGAAATTAAATATACACTTCTAAATGAAATATTCGTAAGTGTGAATTACTCTCTATTCATCATTTATCACCAGTAAAAAAAGAGAATTCAACTTCAGGGATAATAAAACTAGAATTCAAAATGAAAGGACCTTTGAAATATCGTAGTATTTTTTGGAAACACTTTTAAACGAATTCGTTTTCAATTCTTTCCAACGCCTGTCTTTTTTTAATTTTTTTAATAAGTGGTTTAAAGTTGAGACTTTTATTTCAATAGTTAAAATCGGTAAAAGCTTTGAAAACGACCTGTATATTGTTTTTCAATAAATGCATGCAGTTGTATATCTGTGAAAAAGCTGTCACATAAAATAAAATACCTTCTAGTGTGTGTTTTCAATATTTTTATTTTTTTTATTATCATGTTATATGATATCATTTTATTACACTATTAGTTTGTCAGAAACCTGATTTAATGGGATATATATATATATATATATATATATATATATATATATATATATATATATATATATATATATAATTTCAACGTATATTTATTTTTAATATAAGTTGTAACTTATATTAAAAGTACTTATTTTTAATATAAGTTGATATTTATATATAATTTCACAGGATGGCGGGCGGTCAGGGAAACATACAGTCAACAAAACAGTCAACTATCAGTATTTTCTTGTAGAAAAACTTCAAGTAATTTAAAGGCAATAAAGAAGGGGAATTTCTCTTTCACAAAATATTAGTATTTAGCACCTTTTTCGGCTGTGTTTTACGCTGACCACTTGCCACCCCGTGATATCCTTGATAAGAAATTAAAATAATGGAAATTTCTGAATATTCTTTTGAAGTTAAAATGCACCAAAAAGCATTAAAATTTTATTCAAATATAAAACAAATATTTTTGTTCTTTAATTATTTATTCACAGTTCTTATTAATGTAAAAGAAATTCTACATTTAAAAAATGAAATATCGAATTAAAGTAGCTGAAAAATATAGAAAAAAATCGATTTCTTATATGATATTATAAATATGATTGCATCTATCTTAAATGATTGGGAATGAATATTTCTGTACATATTCTTTTGAAGTTAAAATGAAGTAAAAAGCATGAAAAGAAGAAATTTTATTTTTAATATAAAACGAAAAGTTCTGTTCTTTAACCCCTTGCGGCGCGGTGGTTTCATAGATATACCACTTAATTTTAATTCTCAAATACCACATTGGCACCGAAATTTTCTTTAAAAAAATTGCGGTTTATTGAATGCGTGAAATATAGCGTTTTCTTTTTTACAAATAAAGTTGTTTTCCAATTCCGGGGCCAGTCATTAATTTCAACACTTAAGTAATGAATTTGTCCTGCGCCGCAAAAAGTTAAGAACGGAATTTCTACATTTAAGGAATAAAATCTCAAAGTATCTCCAAAAACATACAAAAAAAATCATTTTGTTTATGACAGAATAAGATGCGTTTGATATGATTTATTGCACACACGTATTTCATCCATAAATAAGAATGTGAAGAGTATATACAATTTTTTTTTTTTTAAATTGGAGAAATGATCCATTTCATTGTTCATACGTACTGTATTATGATGCTTCAATTTTGTTTAGCTTTATTACGAAAAGAATTTTTATATTTTAGCACTAGAAGAGTCAAGAATTTCACTCAAGATCTACAAGATATCTTATGACAATTTTTTTTTTACATAAAATTATTTTACTAATTTATTCTTTTTCTCTTTAGCAAATTAAAAAAAAAAAATCAATTTAAATAATTCTATATAAAAAGTCTGGTGTGAAATATCTATTAAACTTATGTTATATAAAGAAGTCTCCGACTCGAAACGAAATATATCCATTAAGTAGGCGTCAAAATGACCCTGTGATACTTCTAGTCATCACTAAACATAAATTTTTGCCTGAAAAAAATCGAAATATTATCTTTATTGAATTTATAACGCAATCATTATTACTTTATGAAAAATAGTATATTCTGAAATTTTATAAACCAAACATTTCTTAAAACAACATTAATAAAAACTTAATTCAATTTTAACGAGAATTAGGGAAGAAAAACAATTATGAGATGAAAACCAGCCAAATTAGTCAACACTTAATTTCACTAACATAAATCTTTTGTTTTAAAACTCTCCCGATGAGAACCAAAATACCAGTGTCGAAAATCCTTTACCCTAAAAATAAAGATTCACGTTTAAAGCCAATAAAGAGAACAACATTTTCTCTTTAAATTAAAATGCTGCTGAGTATATCCCAAGATGCCTTTCTCCTAATGGATATACTTCCATCATGTTTCCCGTCTGCCCCATGTTTTCATCAACCAGGATTTACTACCAAAATATTTCCATTTAAATGCTTTAAACTCGAATAGGCTGAAATTCTAAACTTTAATTATGCCTCTAGGAAGTCAAATATTTTTCTTTTCCCTCAAGGGATGCAACAAAAAGATGAAGAAAAGCCTTTGAAAAGGAAAGGATTTCTTGAAAGGGAAAAGAAAAAAACAAATTTTATTTAATTTTGACAATTTCGTCGAAAATTCCGCCTGTGTATGTTTTATATATACAAATATATGTTTTTGTCAAGAAAAAGTTTTAAGTTTACGTGGAAAGTTTGTTAAATTTAAAATTCTTTTTCAAATTTGAATAGTATTTAATTTGAGACTTTGAATTTTAGATTAAAAATATGTTTAGAGAATATAGCCCTGTAATTTTTCTGGGAAAAATGATTGTATATATTTGGTGGAATACTATACATAGAACTGTGAATAAAGCAGGAATAAATTCTGCTACAAAATATTTTAAAACTTATTTTGTATACAGAAATCTCTGACTCGAACAGAAAAATAATCATTTAATAGGCGTCAAAATGACCCATGTGGTATTTTTCATCATTAAACATAAATTCGAGCCAGAAAAAAAATCGAAATATTATCTTCATTGAAATTACAATGCAATTATTTTCTGAAATATTTTACTTTATGTATGCCCTGAAATTTTATAAATTAAACATTTTTAAAGCATTATTAATAAAAAATTATTCAATTTTAACGAAAATTAGAGAAAAATAATAATTAAGAGATGAAAAACAGACCAATTAGTTAGCTCTTAATTTTAGTAACATAAATCTTTTGTTTTAAAATTCTACCAATGAGAACCAAAACATCAGTGTCGAAAATCCTTTCCATTAAAATAAATATTAAGTTTAAAGCCAATAAAGAGAAAAACATTTTCTCTTTAAATTAAAATGCTGCTGAAGTATACCCCAAGATGCATTTCTCCTAATGGATATACTTCCATCATGTTTCCCGTCTGCCCCATGTTTTCATCAACCAGGATTTACTACCAAAATATTTCCATTTAAATGCTTTAAACTCGAATAGGCTGAAATTCTAAACTTTAATTACGCCTCTAGGAAAGTCAAATATTTTTCTTTTACCTCAAGGCATGCAACAAAAAGATGAGGAAAAGCCTTTGAAAAGGAAAGGATTTATTGAAAGGGAAAAGAAAAAAAAAATATTTAATTTTGACAATTTCGTCGAAAAGTCCGCCTGTGTATGTTTTATATATAAATATATATGTTTTTTTATCAAGAAAAAGTTTTAAGTTTACGTGGAAAGTTTGTTAAATTTAAAATTCTTTTTCAAATTTGAATAGTACTTAATTTGAGACTTTGAATTTTAGATTAAAAATATGTTTAGAGAATATAGGCCCTGTATTTTTTCTGTGAAAACTGATTGTATATATTTGGTGGAGTACTATACATAGAACTGAGAATAAGGCAGGAATAAATTCTGCTACAAAATATTTTAAAACTTATTTTGTATAAAGAAATCTCTGACTCGAACAGAAAAATATTCATTTAATAGGCGTCAAAATGACCTCTGTGGTATTTTTCATCATTAAACATAAATTCGAGCCAGAAAAAAATCGAAATACTATCTTTATTGAAATTACAATGCATTTATTATTATTTTCTGAAATATTTTACTTTATGTATGTCCTGAAATTTTATAAATTAAACATTTTTTAAAGCATTATTAATAAAAATTTATTCAATTTTAACGAAAATTCGATAAAAAAATAACAATTAAGAGATGAAAAACAGACCAATTAGTTAGCTTTTAATTTTAGTAACATAAATCTTTTGTTTTAAAATTCTCCCGATGAGAACCAAAATACCAGTGTCGAAAATCCTTTACCCTAAAATAAAGATTCAAGTTTAAAGCCAATAAAGAGAAAAACATTTTCTCTTTAAATTAAAATGCTGCTGAATATATCCCAAGACGCATTTTCTCCTAATGGATATACTTCTATCATGTTTCCCGTCTGCCCCATGTTTTCATCAACCCGGATTTACTACCAAAATATTTTCATTTAAAAGCTTTAAACTCGAATAGGCTGAAATTCTAAACTTTAATTACGCCTCTAGGAAAGTCAAATATTTTTCTTTTTCCTCAAGGCATGCAACAAAAAGATGAGGAAAAAGCCTTTGAGAAGGAAATGATTCTTGAAAAGGGAAAAGAAAAAATCAATTTTTGTCTGTTATTTAATTTTGACAATTTCGTCGAAAAGTCCGCCTGCGTGTGTTTTGAATATATATATATATATATATATAAATATATAAATATATATATATATATATATATATATATATATATATATATATATATATATTTGTCAAGAAAGAGTTTGAAATTTACATGGAAAGATTGTGAAATTTGAAGTTCTTTTTTCTTATTTGAATTTAATTTAATTTAAAACTTCGAAATTTAGATTGGAAATATGTTTTCTTGATTTAGTTCTGTAACTTTCTTTTAAAATTGATTCTATACCTTTGATGAGTTACAATTACTATGCATGAAATTGCGAATAAAGAGGGATTGACATATACTGAGAAACGTGAAACTTCAACAATAACTGTTTCTATTAGAGCTGATTACCATCGTGTATAACTTCTTTCAGCAAAATTTAATAGGCATTTTCTCCTTATTTAATTCTTCTAGGGATAAAACACAATTGTTGCTAATGTATAGAATTGATTAAGACCAAGATTTACAAACATATTTGTTTGCAACTATGTAAAAGATTTTCTTTCATAGAAGATAGTAAAGAATTGTTTTATTCTAATTTTTTGGTGAGAATGTCACTATCGTATCACAATTTAAATGATATATATTACGTACCGCGGTTCTTTAAGGGATTAAATATTTAATTCATGCAGAGGTGATAATCAATACGAAAATATATATTTATTTTTACTGGTGATAGTTTACCCCAACGGCAATTAGACATTAATGTTTTGCCTTATTGTGACTTTATAAGTAGTCCACGTTAGTAAAAGACATTATAATGTCGCTGGGACAAATATCCAAAAGTAAAAACAAAAAGAACTTTTTGCTTTATTGTGACTCTAATTTTACCTGAATAAAACATTTATAGGCAATAACACATGTAATTATATAACACGTATAATAAATGTTGAATACTAAAAAATGCAGTGACCTCTGCTAACGTGAATAATTAGTAGCTACAATGTAAAATTTGCTCATTCTCAGTGACCTTACTTCCTCAAAACAAGGTCACTAAGAGTAAGTAACAAAAGAACTGTGCGTGTTCAAATGTTTAATTCTGAAAAGGCACTCTTCTGGGATTTTTTTTCTTTTCAGCGTACAGTTTCATTAAGAAATCTCCGAAGTACAATTTCTCTTTCATGGATGCAGATATCGTATTGATTACTTTTAATTATAGCACTAAAAAAGGTTTTTTTTTTTTTTTTTTTTTTTTTTTTTGAGATGAACGATTCGTGGTATTAACTAATTCGTCTCATATGCTATTCATGGTATACATCAAGAATTACAAACAAATTTATTTCCAATAAAGTAACAGATTTTTTTTTATGCATATTATTAAGTTAACTTAAAAAAATTCAGAATGTCGCATTTTGTAAAAATTACATGCGATGTATTATACAACGCGCTTTTCAAGAGTTAACACGCCTCATTCATGTAGAAATTGCTGTTATATTTAATATCTATTTGTTTTTACTGGTGAAAGCTTGCTCTGACAGAGTTTGATACTGAGGTTCCGCCATTTTGTGACTTCACAAACAATCGTCCTGTCAATATTAGTGAGGGAGATTTTAACATTCGCTGGGACAAATATCCATCAGTAAAGCCAAATAAAAATTTTTGCTTCACATATAATACTAATTTTCCCAGGATAAAACTTTTAAATAGGCCGAAATTTTCCAAAAACACATGCATTTGTACAACTCATATAATAAATCAAATAGTGAACGGCAGTGTTGCCAGATGGGCTACTTTTTTTTTTTATTCAAATTCTTGATTCACACCACTTTTTTGAAACAGTAAAATGCGCCATATTTAATGACTTATTAATCACAAGGTAAAGAAGGGGAATTTCATTGTTTCAAAAATGTGGTGCCAGTTACGAAATCTGAATTGAAAAAAAGTAGCCCACTGGCAACACTGGTGAACGGTGAGTACTAGAAAATGCAGTGAACTTTGTTAACGTGAAATATCAGTTGGGACAATATGAAATTCGCTCACTCTCAGTGACCTCACTTCCTCAAAACAAGGTCACTAAGATTAAGTAACAAAAGAACTGTGCGTGTCTAAATGTTTAATTCTGAAAAGGTACTCTTTTGGGATTTTTTTTTTTTTTTTTTTTCGCGTACAGTTGTTTTAAGAAATCTCCCAAGTACAATTTCCCTTTCATGTACGCAGATATCGTATTGATTACTTTTAATTATAGTACTAAAAAGTATATTTTCGAGAAGAACGTTTCTTGGTGTATACTACAATCATTTCAATGCTAAAGTATTGAAATGATTGGTTAGTACCAAGATTTACAAACAAATTTATTTGCAACCAAATAATGGCTTTTCTTTACGTAGAAGATAATAAAGAATTACTAATAAAAAGTAAAGAATTTTATTTCTTTTACTAATAAAACGTTTTTTTTTATTTTAAAATTTTGGTGAGAATGTCGTTTTTTGTATAAACTTTAAGATTACAAAGCATATTACATCTTGCCTTCTTAACACTAGAACCGCGGGAAAATTCATTCAAGTTTTATAAAAATGTTTCTCACCGGAATTTTATTTAAAACTGTTTAAGTTATCTATTGAAAATGTTTTTGCTCAGCATATATTTACCTTATTTTATTAAGAGTTTTCTGGTTCGAACTGGCATCTCTTCGTATGATATGGGTCAAAATGACCCGTCGCCGCGGTTCTAGTGTTAAATTATTAAGCATTAAATGCCTCATTCATGCAGAATTTATGTTATAATTAAAGTAAAAATATCTGTTTATTTTTAATGGTGAAAGTTTGCCTCAAAGTTAATTAAGAATTGATGTTCCGCAAAATTGTGACTATGAACAATCCACCAGTCAATGTTAGTAAAAGTCATTATAGGGTCGCTAAACAAATATCCAACAGTAAAAACAAATAAAAATCTTTTACTTTTACTAGGAATGTAGTCGACGGTATACAGAGGTATACGCAGTATATGTTCTATATTTTTTAAAGACCACCGTATAGTTCCTGTTTTTGAAAAACTCTATAGTACATACATTCTAGGGTATACCCACTGCTTAAACGTATGCATTCTGATTTTTTTTTTTTTTTTTTTTTTTTTTTTTTTTTTTTACGACTACATTATTGTTTATGACTCTAATTTTGCCTGAATAAAACGTATAAATAAAGGGAAATTTTCCAAAAACACATGTATTTGTACAACACATATAAATCAAAAAGTATAAGGTGAGTACTGGAAAATGCAATGACCTCTGCTAACGCGAATAATCGGTTGCGACAATGTAAAATTTGCTCATTCTCACTGACCTTATTTCCTCAAAACAAGGTCACTAAGATTAAGTAACAAAAGAACTGTGCGTGTCTGAATGTTTAGTTCGGAAAAGGCACTCTTTTGGGTTTTTTTTTCTTTTCATAGTAGGCTAGTTCCTTGGGTTTTGTAGTGTAAGTCACATTACCTTATAATTGCTATGCTTGTTTGCCACCGTTATTTTCGAAAAGTCTGCTTGGCCTTATTCAATTAATGAGAATGTGCTGATAAAATAAATCACATTTTTTTCGTACTAAAATACTGGTAGCCAAAAATTGTAGCCTGTGACTTACACTACAAGTACTCATGGAAATAGCCAGTACAGTTTTATTAAGAAATCCCCGAAGTACAATTTCTCCTACATGGACGCAGATATCGTATTGATTGCTTTTAATTATAGCACTAAAAATTATTATTTCGAGATGACCGATTCGTTGTATATACTATAATCATTTCAATGCTAAAGTATTGAAATGGTTGATTTGCTCCAAGGTTTACAAATTTATTTGCAACCAAATAAAAGATTTTCTTTACGGAGAAGGTAATAAGGAATAAAAAAGGAACAAGGTAATCTGTATAATGGACCACCTAGTTGCCAGGCAAAACTCGTTAAGATGATGTAACTCCGCAGGTAGGGGCCTGGTCATCGGTTAGAAAGAAAGAAAGAAAAATTCATACTTAGTGTAACATTGCAGACAGCAATGCATGGGCATTAGAAATCCAAAAATAATAAGAAATACAGATTTTTTTTTTTTTTTTTTTTTTTACTAATAAAGAATTTTTCTATTTGAAAATTTTGGTGAGGATGTTGTTTTTAGTATTAAAATTTAAAAGGGATAGATTAGATCCCGCCTTCTTAAAAGGGTTTAAATGTCTCATTCATGCAGAATTGCAGTTATAATAAATATGAAATATTTCTTTTTTTTTTTGCAGGTGAAACTTTTCCCCCAATGGTAATTACAATTGATGTTCCGCAATAATGTGAGTTTATGAACAATCCACTTATCAATTTTACCATAATTTCGTGTAGATAAGGCGCAGCTCAAACAATTCATTTTCGACCCAGAAAATCTATTCAGTAATTTAAGATAAATGTATACCGCTGTACAAAATGTTACATTTTATTTTGGAAAATTTCTGGGTCATATAAGAATTGTTTGAGCTGCGGCTTATCTACGCGAAATTACGGTTGTTAAAATTATTATGTCGCGGGGACAAATATCCAATATTAAAAAAATATAAAAATCTTTGCTTTACTTATGACTGTAATTTTGCCTGAACAAAATGGGATCTGTAAATATGCCGAAATTTTCCAAAAACACATGTATCTGTACAATTTATGTAAATCATATGTACCAGGTGAGTACTAGAAAATGCAGTGACCTCTGCTAACGTGACTAGTCAGTGGCGACAATATAATGTTCACTCATTCTCAGTGACCTTACTTCCTGAAAACAAGGTCACTAAGATTAAGAAACAAAAGAACTGTGCGGGTCTAAATGTTTAATTCTGAATAGGCACTCTTTTGGGGTTTTTTCTTTTCAGCGTACATATTTATAAAGAAATCTCCGTACAAATTCTCTTTCATGGACGCAGATACCTTATTGACTACTTTTAATTATAGTACTAAAAATTATTATTATTTTTTAAAGATGAACGATTCGTAGTATATACTTCAATAAGAATGAAAAATCATGGGTTTGGAATAGATTATGAAAGAATTTCTAACATTTATAGAATGCTGTAAAAAAAAAAAAAAAAAAAAAAAAAAAAAGCAGTTTAAGGAGACTCATTATCTTTGAATCCATGTGTAGAATTTTGAATAATATTATAATACATGTGGTGGCACAATACTTAATACTAAAAATTAAATAAAATATAAAAAAAGAAAGTAAAACAACATTTTTTACTAATTTTTCTTTCAATTTAACTTTCTAAAAATCTCTACTATTTTTATAAATATGAATAATACGACTTATCTTAGATTTTTTCCCACATTCATTAGAATATACTGCATAAAAATGTGTATGGATTTATTAATGTATCGGATTTTACATTTAGTATGATTTTTTTTTCTATTTTATATAAAAAAAAAACATGATGGTATTTCAACAAACTTTTAATTTATGTATTAAAAAAATAACTATAAGTTTTGAATGCTAAATCCTTACACAAAAACAGTAAATATCCCATGAATAACAAGTAAAAAAAAATTCAAAAATCTATCTATATTAGCAAAAAAAAGTCTTAGAATTAACGAACAAGTAAGTTAAAACAATATGAACATCGAGAAAAACAGCTTTAAAGTTTTCATTCATATGTATAATTGAGCTGGATCTATTAACAAAATTTACAATATGTCGCGTTATAATTTTCGTTCAGGTAAAAATGAGGTCTCAAAAAATTCACAACTAAAAACTTTCAGTTAATATTTTCAAAAAAAGAAAATTGATATTTTGACCAATTTCAAGGTAGTGTGTTCTCTTAAACCTTTAACGTTCATTGGTTTCGCCACGAAACCACAAAATTTTAATTCCGATATGCAACACTGACACCGGTATTTTTATCTAAAAACATCCCTTTTATTATGTATGTGAAAAATCACGTTTTCTTATTTAGAAATATATCTGATCTTAATTACCGGTGTCATTCATTTATTTCGACATCTTAGCAATGAAAATGCTTTGATCGTTAAAGGGTTAAAATGTACAATGCCGCGAATCGGGATTTAAAAGTGCGTGAGTGTATGTATATTGTCATGCAGTAGCCATCTTTATAGGTCGTATAACTCTAATACACAGTATTTTGAAACAAAAGGAATTTTTTAGACTAATCTTGTACATTAAATTGTCACTTTAAATCACCGCATAATATACTATGTATTCGTTAGAGGGAAAAAAAATTCCACCGATTATAGCGTTTTAAGAAATTCAACGAATTTCTTACGAAAAAATTCTTACGAAGTTGATTCATCATAGTAACTGTGTTTTAACCCATTAGTGCCTAGCGTGCCTTTTTAGGGACGCTTCAAAAGGTGCATTCAGCACTGTTTTTGACACCGGTAAAAAGGAAAAGCAATAATTATTTTATTTAAATGATGCATTTTCGTGATTAATGAACTAAACTTAAATCTTCTAAAAATAGTGGTGCCAACCAAATAAAATTTACGCAAAAGATGCTGTGCACGAATGGGTTAAGAAAAATTATTTTTTTCAACAAAATGTAAAAGGTGAATCAATGGAGCACGAAATATATTGAAAAGAGGCTTGTTTTATTTAAAAAGATATTGCTGCAAGAAAATCGTGTCAGCGGATAAATAATAAATTTATAATAGTCAATGACGTTTTTCCAAGATTGATTTTACTTGACACACCTCTCTTGACTTTAAACACCTTTTTGTTTAAAAATCGATACACAAGGGGAGCCATCATTTAATATTTATGTTACATTAAGTAGTTTTTGAAAAATAATACATCACATGCGTCTGCTTTTGAAAGATTTTTTTTTTTTCATTTACCATTATTTAGTTAGAAAAATTATTAACATCTAGTAAACATTAGTTTTTTTTTTTTTTTTTTTTTTTTTTTTTTTTTTTTTTTTTTTTTTTTTTCATGCTGTTCTTAACCACTTAACCCTTTCCGGCACACTTTGCCCGGTCTGGGATACCTAATTTTAATTCCAAACTTGCAAACGATACCAGTAGCATTTTAGTAAAATTTTGCTTTTACAATAAAAGCTTAAATTAGGGGTTTCAAAATATCAAAAAAAGTTCGTTTGTGAATTCTGGGGTTGGTCGATAATTTCTCATTTTACTAGGAGATTTTGCCCGTACCGTAATAGTTTGCTTAATTCATCATTTAAAGCTTTTTTACTCCTCTAATTTTTTTTTTTTTTAGATGGGATGGCATACTATTCAAAAGTAGAAATATTTAGAATAAAATTACGAATATTTTAGCTTAAAAAAAGTGGTATAAGCCCGTATTTTCAATTTATTGCACGTAAAAAAAGAACCAGTTAAAGGGTTTATAAATGATGTGCGCAAATCTGCAGTATAATAACAAGTTACAGACTTGATAAAAACGTGACTAAGGGGATTTAGCCCCCTGCACTGCATGCTAAAGCTCGCCAACGCCTTGATGGCTACACGATCCCAGCTCACAACGCTCACTCGCTATTATTTATCTATTTTGGCCAGAATGAATATTGTCGAAAATTCTAATATAAAAATTTAACTCACTTGGCGCTTTTATTTATAAATTAACCACCTATAATATGCATCCTCTGGCAAGCAAGAAATGCTTGTTGTTTTTTATCAAACACCAACAGTTAGTACAGTAGAACCCCGCTAATTCGGACCCCGATAATCCGGATCTCCGGATAATTCGGATCGGTTTGGTCATTTTTTTTTTCAAGTTTGAGAAGCGATTGGTTAATTTCCAAAACATTAACTTGTTTCATTGTCGTATTCTAAATAAAAAAACTTTTTCTGTCATGTTTTCGGAATAATTAAGCAAAGTAAACATTATTACTGTCTGCAAATAGTCAATAAGTTTAACATAAAGGTGATTTTCTGTTAGTATGTTATATTTTATTTCATTTTTTTTTCTAATTCTCCGGATAATCCGGATTTTCGATAATCCGGATTGGGTCCGGTCCCAATTAATTCGAATTATCGGGGTTTTACTGTATATGTAAATAATGACATTATTTTTTTGTCATTTGTCTAAAAAATATAATTATGTTTTTCATTTCTTTTGGTGAAAAAATATGAGCCGAAATAAAAAATGTAAAAATAACTTTGCAGAATAAGGGTAAAAAAAAGTAAAAAGAAAGAAATCTACGGCAAAAAAGTAATTTATCAAAGATATTAAACAAATCTGAGTTTTTTCTGTCATCATTGTTTTTTATTTTTTATTTTGTAATTTATTTTATAATTTACGTGAATATATTGCATATAATGTGTTACTTTCAACGAAATACAGCAATTCTGAAGGGAAAAAATAATTTTATTTAACTAATTTTTAAAAAGGTAATTATTCTTTATATGCAAAAGGAAGTTTTCTATAAATAGAAATGACTACAATTGAAACTAGTCAGAACTGGCAATTCTAAAACTTTCTTCTATCTAGTACATGTTGATATTTCTAGAAAAGTGTAGCATAGCAGCGCCACCGGTTAGGGGGCTTATACGAAAATCTAGTCAGCAACAACTTATGTTATCTTCGAACTCAATATGAATTTTGATGAAAATCCGTGAATTAAAAGAGCATTGGGAATCGAAGCCAAAGATTCTGGATTAAAGTTCAGACCTAGACATAATTTCACTTAGTTCTAATAATTTTTAATTCTACATTCTGGTATTATTTATGTACGATCTTTATGATTTGATTGAAATATTAAAATTGGAAAAGTTATCAATAAATTAACTGTTAATCTTCTACTGGCATGAGTTTTACTTTAAATCAAATGAAATTTCAATTATGTATTCTGTTTTGTGAATTGAAAATATATGAGAATTCCTTACTCTTAGTTTAAATTCAAAATAAATATTTGATATGTATCATTAAAAAGGAAATGTATGTACTCACATCAAATAGTTTTTTTAAGGTCTTTTTAATTTATTTCGTTTATTTTCTTAAGAGATATTTAAAAAAAAGAATTTATTCACAGAAAGGAATATTAAAATTTATTTCATTTGAATTCCAAGTCACTGATCTTATTAAATAATATTAAAATAAACGAAGTTCAAAAAAGATAATACCATTCTCTTCGAACTAAGTAACGGGAGATTAAATCAACCGTTTATCTTTCTTAGTTAAGACTAGCTTTATTTTTATTTATCTGCGATTCAATATCAATATCAGTTGTAATTACCATAGTTTTTCTTTATTAAATAATTCTGGTAAGAAAATCTCCGAATTAATTTGCCCATTATTAAATTTTGAATAAAGAGGAATTTTATAATGATTTTACTGATAAAACAGAAGTTTATATTTTCTTCATGAATGATTCAATTTTCAATAGTTCGAGATAAAGATTTTGATTATATCAAGAAAGATACAGTTGATTTGTATAAAAACCATGGAAAATATACATATTGTTCATAATTACCTCTGGGGTTTCAAAGCACTGAAGGAAAAAACTATGACGAATATATAAAAAAAAGAATATTTTAAAAAATACAGAAACAAATCAAGTTTCATTGTCAGCAGTTGCCGGTAGGCAGTTAGGTAAAAAAAAAAAAAGGAATTTAAAAGCGAACAAAAAGCGTTTTACATCTTAAAAATTGTAAAATATGAATAAATCGTGTTGATTCAGCTGACGTTTTGTACGAAGTGCATTTTTCTCATTAGCCCATATTAACCCTTTAACGTTCATTGGTTTCGCCACGAAACCACAAAATTTTAATTCCGATATGCAACACTGACACAGGTATTTTTATCTAGAGATATCCCTTTTATTATGTATGTGAAAAATGACGTTTTCTTATTTAGAAATACATTTGTTCTTAATTACCTTCATTCATTTATTTCGACATCTTAGCAATGAAACTGCTTTGATCGTTAACCCTTTCCGGCACACTGTGCCCAGTCTGGGATACCTAATTTAAATTCCAAACTTGCAATACGGCACCAATAATATTTTAGTAAGATATTGCTTTTAAAATAAAAGCTTAAATTTAGGGATTCAAAATATTTAAAAAATTCGTTTGTGAATTCCGGTGTCAGTCGATAATTTCTCATTTTAGTACAGATTTTGCAAGTGCCGGAAAGGGTTAAAGGCTTTTAAACGCTTAAACGATCAATATTTTTGAAAATAAAACTTGATACAATTCCTTTTTTTTTAATATCATTTACAGATCTCTTAATCTTTTTTCTCCGGTTTTTCAAAACAGAAAAATTTTTGCCTAATTAAATCACATAAATACTCGGATTAAATAATGCAAAATTTACAAAAAAAAAAAAAAAAAAAAAAAAACTTACTGGTGAAAATAATAAATTATGATTGGAACATGAATGAACGTACGTCGTATAGGCAAATCATGATTGGTTAAAACACGTTGCCCATATAACACATGAGCAAATTCGGGTAAACGATATTTGTAAGATATTTTGTTTTGTAAAAGTAAAATTTTGTTGGTAAAAAAGTGATAATTCGTACTGTTATAATCACCAATTTTTTAAATCACAATTTTACCATTTTTTTTAAATCATGATGCACAATTTTGTGATTCACATTGCACAACATCTAAGAATAAGTAAAAATACAATAATATAATCATTCAATAACTTACATATATAAAAAAAAACACAGTTTTGCTATGCTTAACAGAAAAATAAATAGATGTATTAGTGTATAATTTTACAATTCCTTACATCTATACTGAAACGTTTATTGATTTATTCTCACAAATGGAAATAGAATACCTAATTGGTTTTTAACCACAGTTTTCATTCACAAAAAAAAAATGTTTTATTTATAGATTTTCTCACACGTACCCCCAGGTACGTTCACAACTACCCTTCTCCCTTCTACTGGAGCTCATGTGAACAAATTTTGACAATTTTTAGAATGGGCTATTTTCACGCGAACATGTCATGACATTCACATTCTACGATTTTTGGCTACAAGTATTTTTTGAAAGGAAAAATGTGACTTATTTTATCGCATATGTCTCATCAATTGAATTAGGCGAGTCAAACTTTTTGAAAATAATGGTGGCCAACAAGCATAGCGATTTTCGGCTTTGTGACAGACATGGCAACTTCGCATGGGAATAGCCAATACTGATATAAGTTAGAAATGTTTTGATAAATGCAGTCAAACATTTCACCAAAAGAACAAAAAAAAAGTGTAAATATTCATATAAGTCAATTTCAATAGATCATAACAATTTTGAGAAGTAGACAAAAATGTAAAAATTGTTCATTTGTGCCCCCTTATCTTCTACTCTAATATGACTATTTTGTAAATTAAGTCATAGTTGCTTTATGATCAGTGGCGCAGCCAAGGGGGTGGTTTTGGGATTAAAGCCCCTCCCAAAGCTGAAAAAGATCGCTATGATTGTCGCTTATATAAATCAAAACCAAACTTAATGTTTAAACGTTTTGGCGTATTTCGGAATCCACTGCTTTATTGAATCAGATTTCATTTAATAAATTGATTCAATTAAATGTCAAAAATTCTACTTAAAAGTATGAAAGTACATACTACAGGGACTAGTTAAATAAAAATTGGTTATTTGAACTAAATCAATTTTCTGAGACGCATTAAAAGAATGACGATTTCCTGCCACACAGATATGCTCTATCAGTTTAAGTATTATACAGTGAATATTCTAATTAGTACTGATTCTATTAACCGGCGATTCAAATAACCGCAAACACCTTTATCAGAAACTCAAAACCCCACCTAGAACCGAATTCTAGCTGCGCCACTGTTTATGATGAATTATTAAATATTAGGTAACGGAAAAAACGCATAGCTAACTGAAAGTTGACCACTAAATTTTCGAAAAGAAAAATGTCTAAAATGTTGTATGAATAAATCAATAAATGTTTCAATATAGATATAAGAAATTATTTGTAAAGTTATACACTATTACATCTATTCCTTTTTCTGTTTAGCAATGCAAAACTGTGGTTTTTATATAAGTTATTAAATAATTCTATTATTAAATTTTTACTTTTTGTTAAATGTTATGCAATGCGAATCAAAAAATTTTGCATCATGATTTATAAAATTGATAAAATTATGATTTAAAAAATTAGTGATTATAACAGTGATAATTATTACTCCCTCTGTCCCAAATTAGTTGCGACATTTGAATACTTTTGTACTGATTATTGATATTTATGACTTTATGATTTTGTTTGAGCATTTTTTAGAAAGCTATACTATCAATTAACAATATTTACTTGCCTAACATTCCCTCCATCATTCCATAAATAAATAATTAATTAACTTAAAAAATCTAGGTTCACACACTCTTAAGCCACGCCCCTATTTTTAAAGACTTTTCACAATAATCACATAAAACTTCTAATCACATAAAAATTCTAAATCTTCAAGCTAATCAATCGTGAACTCGTTTACAAACATTTAATTCCAACATTTCTGAAAAACATCTTTTAGCATAAACATGCTGCAAACAAAATCGAATTCTGTCGAGCTTATTTTTTTTTTTATTAGACTTTGCTTAATGATGGACGAAATACGCTCCAAATTTTTTTACGTTTTGAGAATCATGTGTAATATTGATTTACGAATTGTAACAGCATATGATAATTTTCGTAGTGAATGTCTTTGTTTTATTAGGACGTCTTTGATTTTGCACAGTGGCATTTTTTTTTTCATTCGCATTTACAATTTTTTGTAAACTTTCACTGTAAATTTCCTCATCTTTTATTTTTGACCTCTTTTCCTGCTTCTGCAAACGGGATAGGATGATAAACATGATGCACATTGAATTTAATAGCTACAGTATTTATGGCATTAACCCTTAAATGCATAGGATAGAACGCGTTCCAAAAAATGCGCAATTCAAAGAATCAGAATCATACCAGAAAAATCTAAAAAGTAAATTTTTCTTTATTTAATTACAGATGTTCCGTCATTAAGTGAAGTGAAAATTGCCCTTTTAAATTTTTGGTGAGAATATGCAATATGTGAATAAAACCCTCGATAAATCGGGAACACTTATGGTATCGAAAATGATACAATATGCATTTAAGGGGCTTAGTTTACAATTTTTCAAATACCATTTCAAACATTCCAGAGCAGCGTTGCACTCAATATTTTTCATTTCTTTTTTCAGAGAATTTTCTAAATTATTTTTTTTTTTACTTTAAATTCAAGTTAACATTGATTCAGACACCTAGTATACACCTTTATATTCATTCTAGTATAATTTTACTTGTGTCGATCTGCTAAACTGCATCATAAGTTATTTATGACTCCGCCTACTTGAAATATCGCAACTAATTTGGGACAAAATTTTCAACCTAAATGTCGCAACTAATTTGGGACTGAGGGAGTACTTTTTTTCAGTACTGCTGAGCTTTTCATATGTAAGATTTAAAAGATAATGTTATTTTTTTTTTTTGAATGACCGCTAGTTATTTTCTTTTATTTATTGACTAACACCATTTTAAAATTATCTATTCTCGGAATGTCTAAAATGGATTTTATTTGATTTCCAAGTCACCGATTTTAATAAAAATATTATATGAAACGAAGATTGAAAGATGTGATTGACGAAGTGCAACGAGATTTAATCAACCATTCATCTCCTTTATTTAACATTGGACTTTTTTTTACTAAGAGAAAGTTCTGCGTATTTTAGCTTTTATTCTGACATTTTTTATCGAAATTTTACATTCCAATATAATTTAATTTTAAAGCAAAACTCACTATAATTGAATATTAAGGAAATAAATGTTTCACGAATGACTGGAAAGATGTAAGAGTCTTATTATTTTTTCATTTATGCAGAAATTATTTATTCGAATTCAAATTTATGATAATTATAATGCAGGATGAATAGTAAAACACCACCCAGTTTCTCTGAACTGTGACCCCTTTTCTTGAACCAGACACGATGAAAATTCTACATACCGTAATTTCGTATAGATAAGCCGCAGTTCAAACAAATCTGTTTCGACCCAGAAATTTTCCAAAATAAAATTTAACATTTTGTATCGCGGTATATATTTATCTTAAGTTACTGAATGGATTTTCTGGGTCGAAAATGAATTGTTTGAGCTGCGGCTTATCTACGCGAAATTACGGGACATTTGTTTTTACTAGACGTAATTTCCTGCGTATAATCCGCGGATCAATAGACACTATGACACTGTCTATGATAATTTTCTCTCTATATTATTATTTCAGTTTTTCTTCAATGGAAAAAAATATGCAAACATATAAAATAATATGAAATACGGGATACAGTTATTATTTGGTACATTGATTTTGGAACATTAGTTATCGATATACATACGATTAACCCTTTAATTCCCCTGCAAGAACACGTTCTAGAAAGTATGTAGTTCATTTCACACCAGAAAAATTCAATGGCTAATTTCGTTTTATTTAAATACGGAATGTTTTGTTATTGATTAAAGCAAATATTGTTGTTTCAATTTTCTGGTGGGAACTGAAATATACGAATTAAAATATCTCGGGCGGCCTGAGATCCAGAGGGTTAAATGAGATGAAAACTATTATTCACATTATATTAATAGTATTGACTAAAACTAAGCATTTCTATGCGCAAAAAATTGTACTTCATTTCAAAATAAGTGTTATTGCAAAATTTAATGATTACATTTCAATTTGTTATATTCTTCAGTCCTGATGTCACATGTAGGAAGCACTAAAGAACTACCTTTAAATGCTTTTAGAAATGTTAAAATTACTTATAGACATTTTAAAAAAATGCGTGCATGTCATAAGAATTGATATATAGGCTGATACATTTTTGGATATATTTTATAGTAGCTGTAAACAGGTTTTTATGGTCTTTCGCAATGCTTGTCCCAGGACTGAAGAGGTTAAAGGTACATATATACCGGGTGTCCTAAAAATGACTGATGGATTTTAAAATTCAATAACTTGCAAACGGTGACAGCTATTTAAAAATTTTTTGCAGAAGGGTTATGTATAATGTCAGGAGTTTTTTTACAGTAATTTTTTATTTTAGTTCGAATTTAAAACAATAGGTGGCGCTGACGGCGATTGAATTCCAGGTGATCAGTGCTGAGTGAAGAGTCGATCTAGCCTTCAATCGCCGTCAGCGCCACCTATTGTTTGAAATTCGAACTAAAATAAAAAATTACGGTAAAAAAAAAAAAAAAAAAAAAAAAAAAAAAAAAAAAAAAAAAAACTTCTGACATTATACATATCCCTCTGCAAAAATTTTTTAAATAGCTGTCACCGTTTGTAAGTTATTGAATTTTAAAATCTATCAGTCATTTTTGGGACAACCGGTATATTACGAGAGACTTGAAAACAATTCATACAATAACTCAGCATAGAGTATTTTGCTTTACCATCTAAGCTTACTAGTCGATATCCTAGTCCAGCAATTTCGTACTAATAAAAACGTTGCAGAACGTCATAGGACTGCAAAAGAACGGCACATGATGACATAAAATACGATAAATACTCTTAGAACGAAAGAGTGGATTTGACTTCTCAAGAAAGAGCTGTGATTTATTGGATCGTGAATGATTGCTTTTTAACCCTTTCCGGCACACTGTGCCCAGTCTGGGATACCTAATTAAAATTCCAAACTTGCAATCGGCACTAATAATATTTTATTAAGATTTTGCCTTTACAATAAAAGCTTAGATTAAGGATTTCAAAATATCTAAAAAATCCGTTTATGAATTCCGGTGTCAGTCGATAATTTCTCAATTTACTAGCAGATTTAGCCCGTGCCGGAAAGGGTTAAACGTTTTAATCATCCTTATTTAAATTGTTTAGTTAAATTACTCGTTTTGATTTAAATTATGACATGCTGACTTTCAAATTGTGAGATGAGTGAGTTTTGACCCAACTTGAGTTATTTTACGGCTGGTTGAGTTATTTTATGGTTTTAAGAGAGAATAATTTTAATAATCCATCGATCCGCAATAGATATTAAAGAACGAATAAATTTAAAGTCTGAATTTAATTAATTAATATTTCCTCCTCTATGTTGGCTTATTGTATTAATTTTGTTAATGAGTGTCTTAATAAATAATGTCTTAATGAATGTACCTTTAACTCAGAAGTTCATTTATGTGTTGTTTAATAACTAATTATATTTCAATGCATTTAAATCAAAAAGAATACATTTACTAAACATCATGAAATACAAATTCCTTGTATTGAGATAATGAATCTTCTATCTCTAAGCTTGAAATGTCGATATTTTAGAAAAAAAAAGACTTAGAACAAAACAAATGCCATTGTGGAATGACAATAAATACTAAAAGGCCCCTTTTTATGTATCATTAAAGCTAAGCTCTTTCCATTATTGGGAAAGAAGAACACATAAAATGTGTTATTGACGTGAATTAAAGCTTGTGTCATTCTGTTCTTTATTGCTTTTGCAAGCATTTTCAGTGTTTTTCATGATAAACTAAAAGCACTTATACTTACTGAATAGCTCTTCTGTAGTTGTTAAAGAGTGTTAAATTAATGCAAGTTTCTCGTACAATAACGCTTTTATTCGAAATGAGTATCATATCTATGAGACTATGCATGTATGAATATATTTATATTTGTACTTATATAATTAACACTAGAAAGACGGGATTTTTTGTCAAGTTTTATATAAATATTTAATATCAGAATTTTTATTTTAAGCTGTTTAAGTTATTTAATTACCCCTTGTTTCTTTTATGCATTTTAAACTTATTTTATAAAGAAATTTATGGTTCTAACCGAAATACATTCGTTTGGTAAGAGCCAGATTGGCCCCTTGCCGTCATTCTAGTGTTAAGAATAGAAATTTCAACTTATTATGCATTCTATTTCAAAGAGATATCATTATGACTTCCTTATACTATGGTATATTATCCTTGATAATGCGCTATTGTTTCACAATAAAAAATTGTCTGACAATTCGCTGAAATTTATTTTTCAAAATTATGGCTTTTCTAATCTAAATCAATTAATAAAATATCGAATACAATAAGAGACTAGCCACGAATTTAAAATATTTTTATCGTACCAATTTTGTAAACATTTTTTTAAATTTTTAATATTACATAATCAAAACAAAAAACATTATTTCGATCTGGAAAGTTTCGGGTTGGTTAAACATCCTGGAACATAAAAGTTTGCTTTATCAGTCTTGTGATTTCGAAATGTATTTGTCTAAATCTAATACCGAATAAAGGAAGCGATCAATATATTTTTCTCCAAGATAAATATAATGATTTTGAAGAAATAAAAGAGAAAAAAGAACTCTGGCCGAAGTTAAAAACAAAATTAGCCAGAGTGAAATGAGTGCAAGGAACATTTTATATATAACATTTTCCTCTTAAAATGAAATTAGAAATTGCGTCACCAAATAGAATTAGCTGATTTTGTCCGAAAAAAGAAAGACTAAAGACTTTATTTGACACTAGAACGCGCGCTGTGAAGGTGTCAGTTCGACACCGATCACTGGATTAATTGCTGATTCGAACCAGAAAAATCTTCAAGAAATAGGTTATATTTAAGTTGCAATAAAATGATCTAAAGAAATAAAATAAATTATT
Organism: Maratus speculifer; assembly: GCA_964019185.1. NCBI lineage: Eukaryota > Metazoa > Arthropoda > Arachnida > Araneae > Salticidae > Maratus > Maratus speculifer. The sequence continues at coordinate 348,374,207 of OZ025295.1, forward strand.
TCAAATTATTTTTCTGGTTTGAAATATATTTTATAAAACTTGCTTAAAATTTCCCGGCGTTTTAGTGTTAAAGGATTTTCTAATTTGAAAAAAAATGTCAAAGAAAAAATTAACTTTTAAAGTGAGGATACTTTAATAAGATGTTGTTATTTTTTAGAGTTATTTAAAAAAATATATTTAGAAATGAGGTACTATATTTGGCTTTTCTGTGCTAAAGTCTTAGTGTGACAGTATACTCCCCCCCCCCCAAATAATTCTACTGTGAATCTTAAAAGGAAATCTTATCAGTATAAAAGGGTTAATAATAAAATCTAATAATTAATGTTAAATTGATTTGTTTTGATATTTTGTGTTTTTTAATTGTTGCAAAATAGATTTCATTTTTCAAGCATGTCTCAGAAGCTACATAATGTAAGAACTGTTTAGATTGTTATGTTTGAAGGTTCTAGAAATTCATTTTAGTTAAAGCATTTGTCGTTGATTGCTCTGATATTGATTCGAAATCCATTTTTCAAAAATATGTATTTTTTAAATCAGTTAATAAAATATCAAATACAATACGGGACTAGTCAAGAATTTAAAATATTTTTGTTGTATCAATACTTAAAACATTTTTTATTTTCTCTAAAATGTTTGCGGGTTGGTTAAACATCCTACAACATAAAAGTTTGCTTTATCCGTCAAGTGATTTTGAAATATATTTGTCTAAATCTAAGACCGAATAGAAGAAGCGATCAATATATTTTTGTCTAAGATAAATATAATGATTTAGAAGAAATATAGGAGAAAAAAAACTCTGGGCCCAAATTTAAGAACAAAAGTAGCTAGAGTGAAATAAGTGCGGAGAACATTTTTTATATATAACATTTTTTTCCTCTTAAAATTAAATAAGAAACTGCGTCACCAAATAAAATTGACTGATTTTCTTCCGAGTAGATAAAGACTAAGAACTTTATTTAAAAGATTTTTCAATTTCAAGAAAAATATCAAGGGGAAAATTACCTTTTACAGTGAATATGTTTTTATTAAATGTCGTTACTTCTTAGATGTATATGAAAAAATAAATATTTAAAAATGAGGTACTTTTTTGACGTTGTGTGTTAAAGTCTTCCGCATATTCTTCATCAAAGTTCTACTGCGAAAAATCGAATGAAATATGTTCAGGGCCTGATTACTAACGGGGCACTCTCCCACCAGGAAAAAGAAATAAAGAATTTTTCCTTATTCTTGACAGTAATCTTGTATGAAAAGGGCGTTTAAAGAAGACGAAAATTTCTATAAATTTTTTCTGGTGAGAGAGTGCCCAGTTAGTAATCAGGCTCTGAATATGTTTAGTATCAGTGGAACAATAATAAAATCAAATAACTGATTTCTAATTGGTATTTTTTATATTTTGTTCTTTTAATAGTTAAAAAACAGATTTCATTTTTGAGTCATATCGCAGAAACTACATAATGGAATGAACTCTTTAGATTTTTATGTTTGAAGCTTCTAAAAATTGATTTCAATTTAAAAAATTGTTCTTTACTGCTCACATATTTATTTGAAATTTATTTTTCAAAAATATGTATTTTCTATATCAATTTTCGTAAAAGTATGTGAATTGTAATACCTATTATTTTTAAGGCAAAATCGATTTCTGGGACCTAGAAATATACCAATTCGAATAGAAGCTTAGAGGTCAATCCACTAAGTTTTTTTTTTCAGTTGCGTTCGAAAAATTTCGTAGCATCTAAACTATTCTGTTTAATTGCTTCCTTTTTTATATCCTGGGATAAAGTTTGCCGAAAAATATAAATTTGTGTGTAAGTATTGAAAAATTGAAAGTTTGCTGCAATTTCATAGCGTTGACGACTCCATAAGCCAAATTTAAGCATAAAATTAATTACCAGATTTCTGAATTAACCGATTGATACTAGCTCAATTTTTATACAACAATTTATGACATAGCAAGTGAAAATCTTCTTTTACAACGATTATACGAAAGTCTAAAAATCTTTTTAGTTTCATGCAATGCTAATGTTTCTCTTTATATGTTTCAATGGTATTCATTATTAGAATAGTATCTTAAATTTTATCGTAAAATAGTTCAATAACTTATGATTCTTGTCCTTTTTAATGCTAATGACGAATATTTATTTACTGTTTGAATGAATTTATTAAAAATATTTTTCTGGACTAAATTTTATGTTTGTGTTTTTATGAGGTATTCATATAAAATAATTTTAAGAAACTATTATACAGTATTCTTTTAAATAACTGTTTTTAATCAAGAATTATAAATCTGGTAAAGTGTTGTTAAATTTAACTTTAAAATTTTAACATAGAATTTTACGATTTCCGAAAAAAAATGACGTGGGGGTATAAAAAATTTAAGTACTTTTTGGATTCATTGGCAAAATCATTCAAAATCAATTACCAAAATTAAACAAATACCGCAAAAATCATACTTATTTTATCGTACAATTTATTTCGCTATTTTCTACTATTGTATATCGAAATTTATGATTCGTAAACTGTCCCTACGTAACGGTAAAGTATGTTTCGATTTTCAGCGGTACAAATACATGCGAATCATCTATCAAAAGCTAAAAAACATGACACAATCCAAAATTTTGCAGACTGTTATAAATTGTGACGCTTATAAATTGCTGTTATAACTATATATTTTAACTCAACGATTACGTAAGCAAGATTTTTCCTATAAATGGCTTAAAACATCTTGGAACCTTTCTTAAGAATGTATTGCCTGAAACGCATAACAGAATGTTTAAAATAATTATCAGACAGGGGAAACAACTTTTACATTACTTAACTATGAAAATAACGTAAAACGATTCCTCAAATAACATTTTACATCTAAGCGGCTTATGAAAGTATTTTCACAAAAGAAGCATCTGGTAGCATATGGAAACTTCGAAGGAATATCTTTAAAATTATTAGTGGACTTGAAAGATAATTCTTTTAAGAGAAAAAAAATCGAAAACCATTGCTAAAATAAGATATTTTACCTAATTGGATTAAACATACCTAGCAGCATTTTTCATAAACCGTAACATCTGGAAAATATAGAGGGATTTCTAAAATCATTAGTTTAAGTTTCTCATTCCACAACTAACCTTCAATAAATGCAGAAGACATATCTGGAAATTAATAATTCATTTAATATGTTGCGCATTAAATGATGCATTAATATTCAAACTCAAAGAAAAATCAATTTTTGGTACAAAGCGTCGACAAAAATGTCTCATTGATCGATGGTAAAATCTCGTTTTCCAATTAACTTTCGTAATAGATAATGCGCAGTTATGTAAATGAGATTTTCCAGGTTTATTTCAGGAACTGTGAAGCAAAATAATCTAATTCAATTCTTCATTTTGTTTTGCGAAGCTAAGTAGATTTATTTTTTAAGAAATAATATTGTAATAAATTTCAGCAGCTCTAGATTACATATTCAAAGGAATCGGCTATTAAAACAGCTTTATGAAAATATTTAAATAAATGCATTGATAATTGATTAAACATACTTTGTTTAATAAATATTCCTTTTCAAATATAGATTTTATTTAGATTTATTATATAATTTATGATCCGCTATTAAGAAATATTTCTGAAAATTTTATATAAGGATTTTTGCTATTTTTTTTTTCATTTTAAACATTAAAATTTACGATTCGCAAAATTTGTTTATGTAATAGTTAAAAATGAACACCATATCGCTATTATCGCTACAAAATATATGAGGATCATTTATCAAAAGCTAAAATACCTGGCACAATCCAAAGTTTGCAGAGTAGTATAAATTGTGACGTTTGTAAAGTTGTTGTTAAAAGTATACATTGTAAATCAACCATTATGTAAGTAGGATTTTGCATGTAAATTGGCTTAAAACATCTTGAAATAATTCTTAAGAATGTAATGCACTGAAATGTTTATCAGAATGCTTAAAATGATTATCAGCGATGAAAAACAATTGCTACATTACCTAACTATGAAATTAATCTAAAACAATTCCTCAGACAATATCTTACATCTAAGCGGCTTATGAAATTTTTTTCACAAAAGTGGCATCTGGAAACTTCACAGGAATCTCTCTAAACTTATTAGTGGACTTGAAATATAGTTCATTTAAGAAAAAAAATTCTAAAGCGATTGCTGAAATAAGATATTTTACCAAATCGCATAACATACCTAGCAGCATTTTGCATAAACCGTAACATCTGGAAAATATATTGGGATTTCTAAAATCATTAGTTTTTGTTTCTAATTATGGAAATAACACTCATATATGCGAAAATATATCTGAAAATTAATACAGTGAAACCTCCAAATAAGGGACACTCCGAATAAGGGACACCTCTATTTAAGAGACAAAACTTCCGGTCCCAGTCCCTTGATACAGGACATGTAATGTATTTACCTCTGAATAAGGGTCACTCGATTTAAGGGACACTTGAAAGAGATTAAAGAACCTGGTTCTTGCATTTCAGATAGTGAAGTAGTTTGTGATGAAAATGAAAAAGATTTTTGTGAACTTATCAAACTGATAGACAATCATGATGATACAGAGACATACACCGCAATTGATGAGCATTTATTTACCCACAATTCTGATTTGATATCAGTGCGTTTATCCCCATTGAAAGTAATGCTGAAAATTGTGACCATGATTCTGAAAGTCGAGAATAAAAGAAAATTGTGAAATAAAGAACTTTACAGATGCTTTAAGGCTGTTCTCAAATCCAAAAAAATGTCAACTTTTAAGACATAAAGTTTTATTTTTATTCAGAAATGCCTGAAACTATAAGGCATTTTTGTTCAAAGAATATGTAATCGACCAGTTTTTTCTATTTCTTTGCAAATGCAATAGATCTTTCAGAAAATATTGTAAAGTGAGTATTTTGAACCAAATTTCCACGCGAAAGATGAATAACTATTCAAAAAAGGGTAACAATCACCTTTGTCACGTGATCAAAATCGTCTCTAACGCAATAGATAATCCATTTATCAAAAAATTGAAAACACAGCTCAACTCCATCTCACTTCCGTAGTCAAGCGTTCCAAATTTTATACCTTTTAGTTTAAAAATGAATTTGTAAATGTTTCAAAACATTTTCCACTTGCTGAAAAGAGCAGTTGAGAGATTTGTTGCCTTAAAATATGCAAAACAGTTGAATACTTTTTTTTTTTTTTTTTGTAAATATTGCTAGTAATGAAAAACTAAATTTATAAATATGGTAAATAAACACTTGAAAGGTTTGTACTTAAAAACTGAAATTTGCAAAACAAAAACAATCTCTTTTGATTGATTACTTCAAGTAGAATTATTTTAAACGTTTTCATTCTTTTTGCATGGACACAGTTTGCATAAAAATACAAATCAATAATTCTAAAAATCATTTAACAATTTAGTAATCAATTGAAAATTTTAATTAAATCTCTTTTCTTCCTTTTGTCTGATTAATGTACTTTATACTTCGGGTACATTTGAATTTCACCTTTAATGCTTTGTAAATTTTATATTCTTCTGAATGATTAATTAAAAATAATGTAAAAAACTCCGAATAAGGGACACCTCTATTTAAGGGACAAAAGTTCCTGTCCCATAGGTGTCCCTTATTTGGAGGTTTCACTGTATACGCTTTAATTTGTTGCGCATTAAATGTTGCATTAATATTCCAATGCAGCGAAAAATCAATTTTTGGTATAAAGCTACGATAGGAATGTCTCATTGATCGATAGTAAAAGCTCGTTTTTCAATTAACTTTCGTAATGGATAATGGGCAAATATGCAAATGAGATTTTCCAGGTATATTTGAGGAACTGTAAAACAAAATACAGTAAAACCTCCATAACGGACACTCCCGAATAGCGGACACCTCTATTTAACGGTCAATTTTCCAATCCCCACTCCCAAAACCTAAATTTTTGTATGTTTAACCTCTGAATAACGGACATTCCGAATAGCGGGCACTATTTACGGTAATAAAGAATGAAAAAGTATTTTTTAAGGAGAAAAAAAGGAAAAAAAAGTAAAAAGGCCTCTAAATTTATCAGGAAATTTTGTGATCAGAGGTAAAATATCCCCTTCCCCCCTGTTCACTGTTGAATTGAAAGGGTTGCCTAGGAGGGACATCTTCCAGAGCATTGAAATATCCCCCCCGGAAAATTTTGAGCATTTAGGCTTTTAACAGTCAAAAAGTGCAATCCCCTTCCCTACCCGGAACTCTATAATGTCCAATAATGTCACTTAAAAACAAATTACACGTAGTTGCAAGCAAAAGTTAACTTTTGTAACAAGTTTTTTTCATAAGAATATAATAAAAGATGGATAAATATGTGTAAAATTTTATTTCAGTTCCATTGCTTAAAAAATAAATTTAATTTCTGATAAACCATATAACAGAGGTTTTAGGACATATAAAAGTCAATTAATGAAGTGTTAAGAATTTCTTAGCGGTTTTTGAATCTCTGAGGTTTTCCCAATAGCGGACAATAGCACCTCCGAATGGCGGACAATTTCTGCGTTCCCGAGGTGTCCGTTATTTAGAAGTTTTACTGTAATCTAAATCAATTCTTCATTTTGTTTGGCGAAGTTAAGTGGATTTATTTTTTGAGAAATAATGTTGTAATAATTTCAGCAACTCTAGATTATATAATCACAGGAGTCAGCTATTAAAGCATTTTTAAGCAAATATTTAAATAAATTCATGGATAATACATGAAACAAACTGTTTTAATAAATATTCCGTTTCAGATATAGATTTTATTTATAGATATTAAATAATTTCTGATCCCTGTTACAGGGCTTCCAAATGGTCCGCCAATTCAACATCAGAATTTTCTTACACAAATTTTCTTTTTAGATTTTTCTTGCAAATTGTCAAGAAACCACCTTTAGAAGTTGATTCCAGCGCAAACGTATCATGAAATTTTCTGTTAAAAAATAGCGATGTTCGGCTCGCGGACCATTTAGGAGCCCTGCTGTTAAGGATTTTTAATGAAAGTTTTATAAAAGGAATTTTGCTATTTTTTTAATTTTTAACATTGAAATTTACGATTTGCAAAATTTGTTTATGTAATAGTTAGAAATGAAGACTATTTTGGTATTATCACTACAAAATATATAAGCAGGGGTGCAAAAATCTAGGTGCCAGCAGGCAGTTTCTCACCACAAAATTTATTTCGTTTTTCTTCGTCTAATATTTCGTGTAAAATTCCTGCTAGAATGCTATTAAATTTTGAGCGAAAAAAACTTTAAAATTTTAGTGGCGAGAGACTACCCTCTGGCGCCTAGATTTTTGCACCCCTGTATACAAGGATCATTTATCAAAAGCTAAAATGCATGACAATCCAAATTTTGCAGACTAGTATAAATTGTGACACTTGTAAATCCCCGTTAAAAATATATATTTGAATCAACGATTATGTAAGTAAGGTTTTGCATAGAAATGGTTTAAAACATCTTGGAACATTTCTTAAGAATGCACTGCCTGAAATACATATCAGAATATTAAAAATGATTATTGACGATGAGAAACACCTTTTGCATTACCTAACTTTGAAAATAATGTAAAACGATTCCTCAAACAATAATTTACATCTAAGCGGCTTATGAAAATAGTTACACAAAAGTAGCATTTAAAAACTTCGAAGGAATCTCTTTAACATTATTAGGCTACTTGAAAGATAAATCTTTTAAGTAAAAAAAAATTTTAGAGCGATTCCCAAAAATAAGATATTTTACCTAATCGGATTAAAGATACCTAGGAATCTTTTTCATAAACCGTGACATCTGGAAAATATATTTGTGTTTCTAAAATCATTAGTTTTAGATTCTCATTCCACAAATAACCTCCGTAGATGCTGAAGACATGTTTGAAAATTAATATTTCCCTTTAATTTGTTGCGCATTAAATGTTGCATTAATATTCTAATGCAGCGAAAAATCAATTTTTGGTATAAAGCTACGATAGGAATGTCTCATTGATCGATGGTAAAAGTTCGATTTTCAATTAACTTTCGTAATGGATAATGGGCAAATATGCAAATGAGATTTTCCAGGTATATTTGAGGAACTGTGAAACAAAAAAGAGTAAAACCTCCATAACGGACACTCCCGAATAGCGGACACATCTATTTAACGGGCAATTTTCCAATTCCCACTCCCAAAACCTAATTTTTTGTATGGTTAACCTCAGAATAACGCACATTCCGAATAGCGGACACTATTTACGGTAACAAAGAATGAAAAAGTATTTTTTTAAGGAGAAAAAAGGAAAAAAAGTAAAAATGGCTCTAAATTTATCAGGAAATTTTTTTATCAGAGGTAAAATATCCCCCCCCCCCCCCGTTCACTGATGAATTGAAAGGGTTGCCTAGGAGGGACATCTTCCAGAGCATTGAAATATCCCCCGGGGAAATTTTGAGATTTTATGCTTTTAACAGTCAAAAAGTCCAATCCCCTTCCCCGCCCGGAACTCTATAATGTCCAATAATGTCACTTAAAAACAAATTACACGTAGTTGCAAGCAAAAGTTAACTTTTGTATCAGGTTTTTTTCATAAGAATATAATAAACGATGGATAAATATGTGTACAATTTTATTTCAGTTCCATTGCTTAAAAAATAATTTAAATTTCTGATAAACCATATAACAGATGTTTTAGGACACATAAAAGTCAATTAATAAAGTGTTAAGAATTTCTTAGCGGTTTTTGAATCTCTGAGGTTTTCCCAATAGCGGACAATAGCACCTCCGAATAGCGGAGAATTTCTGCGTTCCCGAGGTGTCCGTTATTTAGAGGTTTTACTGTAATCTAAATCAATTCTTCATTTTGTTTGGCGAAGTTAAGTGGATTTATTTTTTGAGAAATAATGTTGTAATATTTTCAGCAACTCTAGATTATATAATCATAGGAATCAGCTATTAAAGCATTTCTATGCAAATATTTAAATAAATTCATGGATAATACATGAAACAAACTGTATTAATAAAGATTCCGTTTCAGATATAGATTTTATTTATAGGTATTAAATAATTTCTGATCCCTGTTACAGGGATCCCAAATGGTCCTCCAACTGAACATCAGAATTTTCTTACACAAATTTTCTTTTTAGATTTTTCTTGAAAAATGTCAAGAAACCACCTTTGGAAGTTGATTCCAGCGCAAACGTATCATGAAATTTTCTGTTAAAAAATAAAGTACAATAATGTTCAGTTCGCAGTCCATTTGGGAGCCCTGCTGTTAAGGATCTTTAATAAAAGTTTTATATAAGGAATTTTGCTATTTTTTTAATTTTTAACATTGAAATTTACGATTTGCAAAATTTGTTTATGTAATAGTTAGAAATGAAGACTATTTTGGTATTATTACTACAAAATTTATTTCGTTTTTCTTCGTCTAATATTTCGTGTAAAATTCCTGCTAGAATGCTATTAAATTTTGAGCGAAAAAAACTTTAAAATTTTAGTGGCGAGAGACTACCCTCTGGCGCCTAGATTTTTGCACCCCTGTATATAAGGATCATTTATCAAAAGCTAAAATGCATGACAATCCAAATTTTGCAGACTAGTATAAAATGTGACACTTGTAAATCTCCGTTAAAAATATATATTTGAATCAACGATTATGTAAGTAAGGTTTTGCATAGAAATGGTTTAAAACATCTTGGAACATTTCTTAAGAATGCACTGCCTGAAATACATATCAGAATATTAAAAATGATTATTGACGATGAGAAACACCTTTTGCATTACCTAACTTTGAAAATAATGTAAAACGATTCCTCAAACAATAATTTACATCTAAGCGGCTTATGAAAATAGTTACACAAAAGTAGCATTTAAAAACTTCGAAGGAATCTCTTTAACATTATTAGGCTACTTGAAAGATAAATCTTTTAAGTAAAAAAAAATTCTAGAGCGATTCCCAAAAATAAGATATTTTACCTAATCGGATTAAAGATACCTAGGAATCTTTTTCATAAACCGTGACATCTGGAAAATATATTTGTGTTTCTAAAATCATTAGTTTTAGATTCTCATTCCACAAATAACCTCCGTAGATGCTGAAGACATGTTTGAAAATTAATATTTCCCTTTAATTTGTTGCGCATTAAATGTTGCATTAATATTCTAATGCAGCGAAAAATCAATTTTTGGTATAAAGCTACGATAGGAATGTCTCATTGATCGATGGTAAAAGTTCGTTTTTCAATTAACTTTCGTAATGGATAATGGGCAAATATGCAAATGAGATTTTCCAGGTATATTTGAGGAACTGTGAAACAAAAAAGAGTAAAACCTCCATAACGGACACTCCCGAATAGCGGACACATCTATTTAACGGGCAATTTTCCAATTCCCACTCCCAAAACCTAATTTTTTGTATGGTTAACCTCAGAATAACGCACATTCCGAATAGCGGACACTATTTACGGTAACAAAGAATGAAAAAGTATTTTTTTAAGGAGAAAAAAGGAAAAAAAGTAAAAATGGCTCTAAATTTATCAGGAAATTTTTTTATCAGAGGTAAAAAAATCCTCCCCCCCCCCCGTTCACTGATGAATTGAAAGGGTTGCCTAGGAGGGACATCTTCCAGAGCATTGAAATATCCCCCGCGAAAATTTTGAGATTTTATGCTTTTAACAGTCAAAAAGTCCAATCCCCTTCCCCGCCCGGAACTCTACAGCTCATATTCAAAATATTAGAATAATTACCTTTTTTTTAGAAATTGAAAATATCGTTTGGTAATTTAATGTCTTTTAATGAAAATATGGAAACGATATTTTTATTAAGAACTTATTGTTGATTAAACTTACTTGTTATCTTAAATTTAATATCATTTTTGAAAAGATTAATTGCAAAAAAAATTATTTTGAAAAGTCAAAATATTAGAATATTTATTCAAGTGGTTCAAAATATTAGAATATTTCACATTAATTCTCCTTTAATTATTACCAATTCTTAACTGGTGGCATCATTGATTAAATTCAGACTATTTTATTTAAAATCAGTATTCTTTTTTGCAGTTTGTTTCTTTTTCGTCTTAAAATGGGCCGTGTGAGTGATATTCCTGAATCTACTAAACTTCGTATGGTTGATTTGTATCGGCACGGTAAAAATCAATGTTTTATAACGAATTATTTACATTGTTCGCAATCAAGCTTTATTAAAACACTAACACAATATTCAAAAATTGGAAATTTTCAAAATAATCGCCGAAATGGTGGCCGAAAACCAAAAACATCTGCTAGAGATGACAGGAAACTGAAGCGTATAGTTAAGAAAAACCGTTTTAAAAGTGTGCGATTCTTGCACCGAAAATGGAAAGAAGAAGGAGTTGAAGTTTCTACATCGACAACATTAAGACGTCTCCATAAATTTAAATTTTAATCTCGTGTACCGAAAACAAAACCTCTCATGACTGCAAGACAAAAGCGTATAAGATTGAATTGGTGTAAATCAAGACGTTTATGGAGCAATGAAGATTGGAAAAATATATTATTTAGTGATGAAAGTATGTTTTGTGTTTCATATGGTAATCAAGGTATTCGAGTTTGGAGAATGAAGCAAGAAGCATTTGATAAAGAATGCCTTAAACGTTCCGTAAAATTTGCTGCTAGTGTCATGGTTTGGGGTTGTATGAGTGCAGAAGGACTGGAAAGTTATGCATCGTCTACGAAAAGGTTAACTCTCTGATATATCAAGAAATTTTAGAATATTACATGATTCCATCATCAGAAGATTTATTTGAAGATGATTTCATCTTTCAACAAGATTTAGCGTCCCCACATACCTCGGTGTCAACTAAGAATTGGTTCCGCCAACGCAACATTAAGGTACTTCCTTGGCCACCAAATTTACCAGATCTTAATCCCATCGAAAACTTATGGTGTATAATGAAGAAAAAACTTCAAGAAAATCCTCCTTCAAGTAAAACTGAGTTAGTGGCACGTATAAAGTCTATTTGGGCTAATATTGATAGAAATGTTTGTAAACACCTTGTATATAGTATGCAAGATCAATTGTACGCTGTTATGAAAGCTAAAGGGGATGCTACAAAATATTAACTACCATTTACTTCATATTCATAAGGTAATATTGTTGCGTAAAATAAAATATTCTAATATTTTGAACCAATCTAAATTTTATTCTAATATTCTGGTGTGTTTAAGGAAGCTGTATACCTAATTTATTGTGCTGTATTTTATATTTTATAAATGTTAAAATCTTATCTAAACATTCCAGATTTAATTTATAAGAAATTTAATTGCATTTACTTAGTATAAAAAATAAATAAATGACAAATAATTTTTTCTTATTACTTTTTCTCAATTATTCTAATATTTTGAATATGAGCTGTATAATGTCCAATAATGTCACTTAAAAACAAATTACACGTAGTTGCAAGCAAAAGTTAACTTTTGTATCAGGTTTTTTTCATAAGAATATAATAAACGATGGATAAATATGTGTACAATTTTATTTCAGTTCCATTGCTTAAAAAATAATTTAAATTTCTGATAAACCATATAACAGATGTTTTAGGACACATAAAAGTCAATTAATAAAGTGTTAAGAATTTCTTAGCGGTTTTTGAATCTCTGAGGTTTTCCCAATAGCGGTCAATAGCACCTCCGAATAGCGGAGAATTTCTGCGTTCCCGAGGTGTCCGTTATTTAGAGGTTTTAATCTAAATCAATTCTTCATTTTGTTTGGCGAAGTTAAGTGGATTTATTTTTTGAGAAATAATGTTGTAATAATTTCAGCAACTCTAGATTATATAATCATAGGAATCAGCTATTAAAACATTTCTATGCAAATATTTAAATAAATTCATGGATAATACATGAAACAAACTGTATTAATAAAGATTCCGTTTCAGATATAGATTTTATTTATAGGTATTAAATAATTTCTGATCCCTGTTACAGGGATCCCAAATGGTCCTCCAACTGAACATCAGAAATTTCTTACACAAATTTTCTTTTTAGATTTTTCTTGCAAATTGTCAAGAAACCACCTTTGGAAGTTGATTCCAGCGCAAACGTATCATGAAATTTTCTGTTAAAAAATAAAGTACAATAATATTCAGTTCGCGGTCCATTTGGGAGCCCTGCTGTTAAGGATCTTTAATAAAAGTTTTATATAAGGAATTTTGCTATTTTTTTAATTTTTAACATTGAAATTTACGATTTGCAAAATTTGTTTATGTAATAGTTAGAAATGAAGACTATTTTGGTATTATCACTACAAAATATATAAGAGGGGTGCAAAAATCTAGGCGCCAGCAGGCAGTTTCTCACCACAAAATTTATTTCGTTTTTCTTCGTCTAATATTTCGTGTAAAATTCCTGCTAGAATGCTATTAAATTTTGAGCGAAAAAAACTTTAAAATTTTAGTGGCGAGAGACTACCCTCTGGCGCCTAGATTTTTGCACCCCTGTATATAAGGATCATTTATCAAAAGCTAAAATGCATGACAATCCAAATTTTGCAGACTAGTATAAATTGTGACACTTGTAAATCCCCGTTAAAAGTATATATTTGAATCAATGATTATGTAAGTAAGGTTTTGCATAGAAATGGTTTAAAACATCTTGGAACATTTCTTAAGAATGCATTGCCTGAAACACATATCAGAATATTTAAAATGATTATCGGCGATGAGAAACAACTTTTGCATTACTTAACTTTGAAAATAATGTAAAACGATTCCTCAAACAACAATTTACATCTAAGCGGCTTATGAACATATTTACACAAAAGTAGCATCTAGAAACTTCGAAGGAATCTCTTTAACATTATTAGTCTACTTGAAAGATAACTCTTTTAAGAAAAAAAAAATCTAGAGCGATTCCCAAAAATAAGATATTTTACCTAATCGGATTAAAAATACCTAGCAGCCTTTTTCATAAACCGTAACATCTGGAAAATACATTTGCGTTTCTAAAATCATTAGTTTTAGATTCTCATTCCACAAATAACCTCCGTAGATGCTGAAGATATATTTGAAAATTAATATTTCCCTTTATTTTGTTGCGCATTAAATGTTGCATTAATATTCTAATGCAGCGAAAAATCAATTTTTGGTATAAAGCTACGATAGGAATGTCTCATTGATCGATGGTAAAAGTTCGTTTTTCAATTAACTTTCGTAATGGATAATGGGCAAATATGCAAATGAGATTTTCCAGGTATATTTGAGGAACTGTGAAACAAAATACAGTAAAACCTCCATAACGGACACTCCCGAATAGCGGACACATCTATTTAACGGGCAATTTTCCAATCCCCACTCCCAAAACCTAAATTTTTTTTATGTTTAACCTCTGAATAACGGACATTCCGAATAGCGGACACTATTTACAGTAATAAAGAATGAAAAAGTATTTTTTAAGGAGAAAAAAAAGAAAAAAAGTAAAAATGGCTCTAAATTTATCAGGAAATTTTTTGATCAGAGGTAAAATATCCCTCCCCCCCCCCCCCGTTCACTGATGAATTGAAAGGGTTGCCTAGGAGGGACATCTTCCAGAGCATTGAAATATCCCCCGGGAAAATTTTGAGATTTTATGCTTTTAACAGTCAAAAAGTCCAATCTACTTCCCCGCCCGGAACTCTACTATGTCCAATAATGTCACTTAAAAACAAATTACACGTAATTGCAAGCAAAAGTTAACTTTTGTAACAGGTTTTTTTCATACGAATATAATAAACGATGGATAAATATGTGTACAATTTTATTTTAGTTCCATTGCTTAAAAAAATAATTTAAATTTCTGATAAACCATATAGCAGATGTTTTAGGACACATAAAAGTCAATTAATGCAGTGCTAAGAATTTCTTAGCGGTTTTTGAATCTCTGAGGTTTTCCCAATAGCGGACAATAGCACCTCCGAATAGCGGACAATTTCTGCGTTCCCGAGGTGTCCGTTATTTAGAGGTTTTACTGTAATCTAAATCAATTCTTCATTTTGTTTGGCGAAGTTAAGTGGATTTATTTTTTGAGAAATAATGTTGTAATAATTTCAGCAACTCTAGATTATATAATCACAGGAATCAGCTATTAAAGCATTTCTATGCAAATATTTAAATAAATTCATGGATAATACATGAAACAAACTGTATTAATAAAGATTCCGTTTCAGATATAGATTTTATTTATAGGTATTAAATAATTTCTGATCCCTTTTACAGGGTTCCCAAATGGTCCTACAATTGAACATCAGAATTTTCTTACACAAATTTTCTTTTTAGATTTTTCTTGCAAATTGTCGAGAAACCACCTTTGGAAGTT
The DNA here is from genome assembly GCA_964019185.1 of Maratus speculifer. Lineage (NCBI taxonomy): Eukaryota > Metazoa > Arthropoda > Arachnida > Araneae > Salticidae > Maratus > Maratus speculifer. Next base: position 348,389,510 of record OZ025295.1, read on the forward strand.
GATTCCAGCGCAAACGTATCATGAAATTTTCTGTTAAAAAAATAAAGTACAATAATGTTCAGTTCGCGGTCCATTTGGGAGCCCTGCTGTTAAGGATCTTTAATAAAAGTTTTATATAAGGAATTTTGCTATTTTTTTAATTTTTAACATTGAAATTTACGATTTGCAAAATTTGTTTATGTAATAGTTAGAAATGAAGACTATTTTGGTATTATCACTACAAAATATATAAGAGGGGTGCAAAAATCTAGGCGCCAGCAGGCAGTTTCTCACCACAAAATTTATTTCGTTTTTCTTCGTCTAATATTTCGTGTAAAATTCCTGCTAGAATGCTATTAAATTTTGAGCGAAAAAAACTTTAAAATTTTAGTGGTGAGAGACTACCCTCTGGCGCCTAGATTTTTGCACCCCTGTATATAAGGATCATTTATCAAAAGCTAAAATGCATGACAATCCAAATTTTGCAGACTAGTATAAATTGCGACACTTGTAAATCCCCGTTAAAAGTATATATTTGAATCAACGATTATGTAAGTAAGGTTTTGAATAGAAATGGTTTAACACATGTTGGAACATTTCTTAAGAATGCACTGCCTGAAATACATATCAGAATATTTAAAATGATCAGGGATGAGATTTCCGCTTTTTTGCACACCAGTAAAATTTTGCTACATTATGTAATCGGAACATTTTTGTGGTTTAAGAGAAAAACATTTTCTGTAAAATTATACTGGTGGCCAAAAAAGCGGAAATCTCATCCCTAAATGATTATCGACGATGAGAAACAACTTTTGCATTACTTAACTTTGAAAATAATGTAAAACGATTCCACAAACAACAATTTACATCTAAGCGGCTTATGAACATATTTACACAAAAGTAGCATCTAGAAACTTCGAAGGAATCTCTTTAACATTATAAGTCTACTTGAAAGATAACTCTTTTAAGTAAAAAAATTTCTAGAGCGATTTCCAAAAATAAGATATTTTATTTAATTGGATTAAATATACCTAGCAGCCTTTTTCATAAACCGTAACATCTGGAAAATATATTTGCGTTTCTAAAATCATTAGTTTTAGATTCTCATTCCACAAATAACCTCCGTAGATGCCGAAGACATATCTGAAAATTAATATTTCCCTTTAATATGTTGCGCATTAAATGTTGCATCAATATTCAAATGTAGCGAAAAATCAATTTTTGGTATAAAGCGTCGACAGGAATGTCTCATTGATCGATGGTAAAATCTCGTTTTTCAATTAACTTTCGTAATGGATAATGCTCAGATATGTAAATGAGATTTTCCAGGTTTATTTTAGGAACTATGAAGCAAAATAATCTAAATCAATAATTCATTTTGTTTTGCGAAGCAAAGTGGATTTATTTTTTGAGAAATAATGTTGTAATAAATTTAAGCAACTGTAGATTGTATATTAATAGGAGTCGGCTATCAAAGCAGTTTTATGCTAATATGCATGGATAATAGATTAAACAAACACTATTTTAATAAAGATTCCGTTTCAAAATGTAGATTTTATTTAAAGGCATTAAAGAATTTCTAATAGACCTTTAAAGATCTACATCTTTTTCTCGTGCTCGGTTTAATATAAAAGGCAAGTTTCATGGAAATCGCCCCAATAGTTTACGATATCACTCATAATCGGAAAAACGCTTGTTCGTTTAACCCTTTAACGATCAAAGCATTTCCATTGCTAAGATGTCAAAATAAATGAATGACACCGGTAATGAAGAACAAATATATTTCTAAATAAGAAAACGTGACTTTTCACATAAATAATAAAAGGGATATTTTTAGATAAAAATACCGGTGTCAGTGTTGCATATCGGTTTAAAATTTTCAGGTTTCGTGGCGAAACCAATGAACGTTAAAGGGTTAATATATGTATTCAAACTATTAAGCAAGTAAGATTTTTCATATAAATGGCTTAAAATATCTTAGAACATTTCTTAAGAATATATTGCCCGAAACGCTTAGAAGAATGTTTAAAATGATCATCAGCGATGAGAAACAACTTTTACATTACTTAAACTATGAAAATAACGGGAAACGATACCTCAAACATCATTTTATATCTAAGCGGATTATGAAAATATTTTCACAAAAGTGGCATCTGGAAACGTCGAGTTAATCACTCTAAAATTATTAGTGTACTTGAAAGATAATTATTTTAAGAGGAAAAAAAATATTCAAAAGTGAATGCTAAAATAAGTTATTTTTCCTAATCGGATTAATCATACCTAGCAGCATTTTTCATAAACCGTAACATCTGGAAAATATATAGGGATTTCTAAAATCATTAGTTTTCGCTTCTCATTCTACAAGTAACTTCCATAGATGCAGAAGACGTATCTCGAAAATAATATTTCCATTAATATGTTGCGCATTAAATTCTACATTGGTAATCAAATGCAGCAAAAAATCAATTTTTGTTTTAAAGCGTCGACAGGAATGTCTCATTGATCGATGGTAAAAGCACGTTTTTCAATTAACTTTCGTAATGGATAATGCGCAGATATGTAAATGAGATTTTCCAGGATTATTTCAGGAAATGTGAAGCAAAATAATCTAAATCCTTCATTTTGTTTTGCGGAGCTAAGTGAATTTATTTTTTGAGAAATAATATTGTAATAAATTTCAGCAGGTCTAGATTACATATTCATAGGAATTGTCTATTAAAGCAGTTTTAAGCAAATGTGTGCATAATAGATTAAACAAACTTTGTCTGAATAAAGTTTCCGTTTCAAATATAGATTTTATTTATCAGAATTAAAAAATGTCTGATCCGCTATTAAAGATATTTCCTGAAAATCTATACACAGAGCTACGTAAGACATAAAAAAATGAAGTTTCGGTTAAAAATGCGCATTTTACTGATGAATATTATTTAAATGAATCTATTCAAAATATTTTCCTCGACTAATTTCAGAAACTTTGATCCAGTATTTTTTAAAGGATAGTTTTTACGCTAGAATTGTAAATCGGGTATACAGTTTTTTCCATTTTTTATTTTAAAGTTTTTAACTTAAAATTTTACCATATTTCAAAAAAGAATTACGTGAAGGATTAAAACGAAAGTACTTTTCGGATTAATTGGGAAAAATCATTAAAAATCGATTACTAATATTTAAAAAAATCTCAAAAATCATATTTATTTTATAGTATATGAATTTTCGCTATTTTTTTATGTTTAAATTTACGACAAAACAAACAAACAAAACAAAAATTTACGCCATAAAATACATAAGATTAATTTATGAAAAGCTAAAAAACATAATACAACCCAAATTTTGCAGACTAGTATAAACTATGACGCTTGTAAATTATTGTTATAAGTATATATTGTAATTCAATGATTACTCAAGTAACAATTTTCATACCAATGGATTCGAAATTCTTGGAACATTGCTTGGATGTATTGCCTGAAGCGCATATTAGAATGTTTAAAATGATTATCAGTGATGAGAAGCAACTTTTACATTACTTAACAATGAAAATAACGTAAAACGATTCCTCCAACAACATTTTACATCTAAGCGGCTTATGAAAATATTTCCACAAAAGAAGCATCTGGAAACTTCGAAGGAATTATTAGTGAACTTGAAAGATAATTCCTTTAAGAGAGGAAATAATTCTTAAGCGATTGCTAAAATAAGATATTTTACCTAATCGGATTAAACCTACCGAGCAGCATTTTTCGTAAACCGTAACATCTGGAAAATATACTGATTAATAAAATCACTAGTTTTAGTTTCTCATTCCATAAATAACCTCCATAGATGCTGAAGACTTGCTTTTTTACTTGTTATTAATTAGGTGTTAATTAATTTCAGTAATTAAGCTCAAATATGTTAATTGACTCCTTAAAAGAAGATCCAAAACATAAAATTAATTTTTTTATTTAAATCAGTTTTGTCGTCGTTAATGATATTTATAAATGTTGTATATATCAACTATTTAGTTCTATCATCAACTGTTTTTAAAAACATAAAATTCACAAAAACATTCAATATAATTAATTAAATGTATATTATTTTGTTTGAACCATAATTTCGCCGTGACTCAGTTAAGTCTTTCTGAGACCGGAAATTTTATAGTGAAAAATAAATCAAATATATGCTCAGCAAATGGAAGTTATATTTTATTTAAAATAAATTCTGAGAGGAAATTGGATTATACGAGGTGCGTAGGGTATGTGCGATATTACGTTAAGTATCTCAAATTATAAAATTACTTCCTGGTTTAGAAAGTAAATATATTTTCTAAAATTCACCTCATCTATTATGTTACGAAATGCAAATTAAATTCTTTAAAAACACGGAGTTGAAATGATGAACTGAAAGCCAACAATTGTTTTAAAAGTAAAAAAGAAAGTTTAGACAATATGGAGGTCTTAAAATATTTCTGTAATTGCAATTTTTATGAAATCTAGTGATGTATAAATAACATATAAATATTTTATGTGTACACTAATTTAATTTTTCTTAAAAAATCAAAGAATCCCTATTCAATCACCTGTGAGAATTACAGAATGTTCAAATAAAAAATATTTTTTCCTACAGCATTTTTCTCATAGGTGGGAGAAATTACTTCTTTTATCTTTAATATTAATAGACGTATCAGTTTTCGATTGCATTTGCAAACAAATAATTGGTATATCCACATTTCTTTAACTAGAAATGATAAAAAATTATTCCAAACATCCAGTCTGATGAAAGATTTTTTTCTTTACTTCCTTTATTCGTTCGGTACAATTTCGATCGCGCATCTAAATATAAATAAATTGATCATGCCTGCAGCACAGGAGCTGTAATGAATGCATCGATTTAGCGTAGCTTAATGGCAGCAAGAAATCTGGGAAAAGGAAAAAGAGATATTTTGTGCTTTTTGAATTTACATCTTGTATAAAATTGCAGTTTTAAATAACAGCAATTTAACATTTGTTGTATTAAAAGTTTTACGTTTTGTGCAATTCTAAAAACAAATGCATTTCAAAACTTTTAATGAAACTACATTTATGCCAGGTGTTATTAATGTATTTATTAAAAATGATCATGTCGTGTATGTCGTGTATAGCAAAATGGTCTCATATCAACGAATTTCTTTTTTGAAACACCTCATTAATATAATAAGTTTTAGTACGAGATCCGGCTGCAGAATCAGTGTACTCATCGAGTGTTTAATGAAAACCAAATTTTTACACATATTTATGATTAGGAGAATTTATATCTACCAGGTTGCCTATCAAAATGTGGCCGCTAGTATTTTTAATTAAATTATTAATAATTCATAATCCGTAAGAAATTTCACTGACTTGTTTTTTCAATAAAATGTCGTCTACTTTACGGCAAAATCTATAAAGACTCTGAAAAATCATGGTTGCCGTTGCGCACCTGGCCGCACCTCTTCGCAGCCAGGTATACACAGGTATGATTTTGTTACATTTATACACCCACAACGTACATTCATAATTTATATATCAAATTAAAGCTAATTTTTTTCTGTTTATTATTATATACGGTTGCCTAATTAAATCTGGCCGCAAATAAGGGTTGCTGGCTGTTAAATATAGTAAATAAAAGCGGTGGAGTGACGCTGCAGAATCATTTGTTTCATACACTGTTAAAAATCTGCTGCATTTTGTTGCAACGCACTCCCTTGCTTGTATAGAAAACTGTTACTTGGCCGTGAAATGGAGCTTTCTCATTGGTTGGAATAGAGATATTAAATACAAGCGATGGAGTGCTTGTATTTAATATCTCTATTCCAACCAATGAGAAAGCTCCATTTCACGGCCAAGTAACAGTTTTCTATACAAGCAAGGGAGTGCGTTGCAACAAAATGCAGCAGATTTTTAACAGTGTATGAAACAAATGATTCTGCAGCGTCACTCCACCGCTTTTATTTACTATATTTAACAGCCAGCAACCCTTATTTGCGGCCAGATTTAATTAGGCAACCGTATATAATAATAAACAGAAAAAAATTAGCTTTAATTTGATATATAAATTATGAATGTACGTTGTGGGTGTATAAATGTAACAAAATCATACCTGTGTATACCTGGCTGCGAAGAGGTGCGGCCAGGTGCGCAACGGCAACCATGATTTTTCAGAGCCTTTATAGATGTTGCCGTAAAGTAGACGACATTTTATTGAAAAAACAAGTCAGTGAAATTTCTTACGGATTATGAATTATTAATAATTTAATTAAAAATACTAGCGGCTACATTTTGATAGGCAACCTGGTAGATATAAATTCTCCTAATCATAAATATGTGTAAAAATTTGGTTTTCAGCAAACACTCAATGAGTACACTGATTCAGCAGCCGGATCTTAGACTATTTCCTCACAAGTGTTAGAATGAAAAAAAAAATAGGTTGGTTATACGTTGCTAAAATTCTATTGTAATCTGTCTTGTTATTTGACTGTTTTTAAAAATAACAGTTAAAAGGTCATATTATTATAAATACCTGGCTTTATTTACAACATTATGTTTAGAATAAAGTTCAGTTAAGCTTATCTAATCTTAATGTATAAAAATGAACGAATGACTAAGTAACAATTTGATACGTAGAAAAAAATAGATTGCTTATACGCTGTTAAGATTTTGAAATAGATTGCCTTTCTATTCGATTGTTTTTAAAACTGTTAGAATATCATATTATTGTCCATACTTAAGGGTGGCGAGTTATCAGGAAAAACTGCTTGAACCTAGTTAAATTTGTACCTTTTCGTTGAAGAAATTAGTTTGATATCTTTGAATAAAAATTTATGTCGCAAAATATCATTATGAAAATTAAGTAAAATTTCTGGACATTTTGGCTATAATGTCAGTTAATAAAATCAGATAAACTAATAATTCAAATGTCTTAAATAATAATTCTGGTGTAAAATATATATATTTTTAAACTTGAGTAAAATTTTCTTCTTTTTCTGTGTTAATTTATTCATGCATATATCAGTAAAATTAGCTGTGATGCGCACTTTTTTAACAGTCGTTCACCTTTTATATTCTATTCTATACCATGGCATACAAAATGTATTTTTTAAAACAAAAATTGAAAGTAACATCAATATGACATAATGTGACTATCTTAAATGGAAAACAATTATTATTTAAAAAATCTATATTTATTAAAATTGATTTTGTGATTGGATTGTTTTATATTTCCATATTTTGAATAGCATTCATTTCAACTATAAATAAAATATTTTGTAAGGATAAAACTTTACGAAATAACAGAGTACGTGACATGTCGATGGTTGTTAAAAAACCTCGAAAATAAAATGTCACAATATTAAAAAAAAATCATATATGAAATAAAAATTTTATTTAAACAGAAAATAAGCAATATGTTTTTTTTTTCTTTAAGATGAAAAACGTTCTGTATTAATAAAGTCAAGGTAATTCATTCAAGGTTCATTCAATAGAAATTCGTATTTAGTACCTTCTAAAAAAAGAATTTATTTTTCAATCTCATAAGCCTTTTTTTACATAACTCTTTCTATTTTGGTTTTTATATGTAGTAAAACTCTACATTTGCTTTTAAAAATATTTAAAAAGCTTTGTACAGAGAATTAGATATTTAAATGACCTACTTCTCATTGGGTTTAGCGTGTTTCTTAATGTAATAAATATATGAAGATTTGAAAGCATTGTATAATTTTCAGGATCAAATTTAAATTTAAAAATTTACAATTACATTAAACTTTGCATTAGTCATGGCAAAACTAATCAAAATTATAGTTTATATCATTATTTTGTTTGTAAAAATGATCTGAAGTTTAAAAATATACCATGTATCTCTTACATTTATGACGTAGTTTAAATTTATCGAAAAAACTTTTTATAGGAAACTTACTCCGCGATTTCATCTTTCCTTATTCATTTTTTCCCTTTTGTTATTTGTTTATTCAATTTTCATAATACAGAAAGCATTTTTTCTCAGAATAGAACTTTTCATCCCTAAAAAAATAGGTTTTGAAGACTGGGGAATAGACATAGTACAATATAAAATATCGTATCACTCTTGATGTGAAGTATTGTTTTATCTCAATATATTTCTTTACATAAAATTGGTCTGATAACGGAAGATATAAATTTTGATTTGGATCATTGATTTAAATGTACAGGAATAGTTTGAATACAATTAAAAATAATGCTTTGTTTTTTATGTAACAGTTGGGTATATATATGAACACATGTCGTGCAAGTCACATAATACAATTTTGCATGCCAGTATTTTAGAACGAAAAAAATGTGGTTTATTTTATCAGAGAAATTTCATTAATTGAATTAGGCCATGCAAACCTTTCGAAAATAATGGTGGCCAACAATTTAGCAGTTACTAATAATGTGACTTACACGACAAATGCTCATGGAAATACCCAGTTGAATATCGCGCTGCCAAAATGAAGCATTCAGAATAGTATGTAAATCATGATATGTTTACTTAATTTAAAAAATATTATTTTTCCCTTTTATGTCTTCTTAAAAATCTAACTTTTTTTGTTGATCACTATAGTCAACCTGACATTCTGTTTTATTTTAAACCAATTTTTATATGGCATAAAACTGTAATAAAAATTAGATAATTATATTTTCTTTACTGAGTAATCATTAATATTCGAAACTATTGTTTAAAAATTTAACGTTCTTAACAATTTAATTTAAAAGTGGACAATAATATGGCAAATAATTATGGCAAACAATAATTAAATAATAAATATCAACAATGGTGGAAAATTTTACGCAAGTTTTAGGAAATATATTTAAAACCAGAAAAATAAAATTTGAAATAATTTAGTCTATTTGTTTAGCTCATTTCATTGCAACTCATATATAACTTATTTCTTGAAGATTTTGCTGGTTCAAATCGACAGTTAGTCCAGTGATCGGTGTCGAATTGACACTTTCCCGGCATTCTAGTGTTAATTTGTCAGTTGTAAAATTAGGTCCAATATTATTCAATATTTGTGAAAACTTATCACGTATTAGCATATCGTGCATGAAAATATTGTCTCCACATTGGGAATAAACATTGTCCGAATGTTAGTCGTCTTATAATCTATCTACATTGTACTAATATACCCAAGAAAAAAATTCGTATTTTTTGTGTCTATATATCCAAAGTTAAGAGGCTATTCAACAAACATTCAGTAGTACTTCTGATAAATACAATATTGACATAATTTTGTTCTCTAGATGACAATTTGTGCTTGGTTAGTATACTCTGAAAAAATAAATAAAATGATATATTTATTTATACCACAGAAAATATCAATAACACTTAATTGATTTAACAACATTAAAGGAAAGGCGCATTACCTTTGTCATCGTATATACCGAAATCAAGAAGATATATATCCAAGTAACTTGTCGGAAGTTCTGCAGCCTTCTACATAAATGCATTATACTTAGCGTATCACTTCAAACGCTTCTAATCGCAATAAACATATTTTATAATTACACGCTGAATATGACATAAATGGAAAAGGCAATGTTATGTTAACTCTAACACGAATGAAATATTCGGTATGTTTGATTCAGTTCCTGATATCGTGGGCTTGGATATGTTTCATAATTAATTTGGACATCTGCCGATAAGATATAACTTCCGTGCTCAAAGTGAAAGGTATGCTTAAAATTTAGTCAGATGCTTTTGTGATATCATGCTTGCATCATAATGCAAACACTCCGAGTGGATTTCATTATTGAAGTAATTTTTGTATTGGAATTTATGTAAATCTGTCTGTTTAGTTATCTACCTATCATAAGCTCAGTTATAGACATTTATGCAGGTACAAAATTAAAAGTGTAAAAAGCGATCAGGAAAGAATTTAGCACTTGAAAGGTCGGAAATTTTAGTCAAGATTTATGAAAAAAGTTCACACCAGAATAATGATTTAAAATAATTTAATTTACTCCATTTAATTTTTTTTTCTTTGTATATATTATTTTTATTTTTAGATGAAATTTCTGGTATGAATCGAAATATATCCTTATAGTAGCGGTCAAAATGATTGCTCACGGCGCTGTTCTGGTGTTAAATGGAAATAACATAAAAAAGTTAATTATTATCTCAAAAACCCCGCAATATTACTATTTTTTCATAAGCCGGAAAAAATACTACTACTTAGAAAGTACAAGTGAATTATTCCCCCTGCTCTCAAATTTGTTTATATAGCATATTGTTTCTACTCCAAATGTGGCTGCCTTTTTTCACTGTGTTTTTCCCTGACCACGCATCACCCTGAAATTGCTTAAATTTCTCTGATATTTCCAGATACAAAAATCGTTATTTTAGTGGACAATTATTTACAAAGTAAGGACTAAATTCGCGAGTATTCCCGATCAAAACAATATTGACGCAAAATTGAGCCACAATGCGCCACTGGTATTCTTTAGTTAGAAATATACTTTGAAAAAGTAAATAATACCTTTTCAATTGTGAAATACATATATAAGGCAAGGGTGGCCAACTCTGGAACGCAAGACAACACTAAAATTTTATAGCAATAATTAGTTATTTAATCATCGAATTGATGCGATTCAAGAAGTCCACTTTTTCTTTTAACCCCTTAGCTGGTTAATTCTTTTCCGTTCAACAAATTGAAAATAGCGGATCCACACCACTATTATTTAAATAAAGTATTCGTTAAATTTAGTCTAAACTTTTCCGCCTTTCGATAGTATGAAAATTTTCTTTAAAATAATAGTGGTGTCAAAAAGTTTTAAATGATGCAATAAGTAAATTCGTCCTGCCCGAACGCCGTTCGGGCACACCAGTTAACCCTTTCCGGCACGGGCAAAATCTGTACTAAAATGAGAAATTATCGACTGACACCAGAATTCACAAACGAATTTTTTAAATATTTTGAATTCCTTAATTTAAGCTTTTATTGTAAGAGCAAAATTTTACTAAAATATTACTGGTGCCATTTGCAAGTTTGGAATTAAAATTAGGTATCCCAGACTGGGCACAGTGTGCCGGAAAGGGTTAAAGCGTTGAAATATACCAGAGTTGCCAAGTCTCCGGCGTTTTGCACACAACTATTATCCTCGAGAAAAACCTGGTTTTCTTCGATAGCTGAAATGTGCCAATTAAATATGAGAATATTTTTTATTTTAAAATATTGGTATCCATAAATGATATATATAGAGAGATAGTGATATATTAGGTGCCGCAGTTAGCGATATTTTATATAGACTCTTCGCTACAGATTATTAAAGCAATATTATTAATTAGCACTGAATTATTTATTCTGCCGTTTGACTTCAGAGCAAGATTTTTATTTTATTTGAATTGTAATTTTGTTCGAGTACCATTAATATAATAGAACAAAAATGAGGTCTCTATTTGGGGGACCAGGGGCTAAATAGGTTAGACCAGGGCTGTCCAAAGCGGCACCCGGGGGCGCCATGGCGCCCTTTAGATGTTTTCATGTCGCCCTTCTGAAGGTTCTTTAATAACATTAGTGTTCCACATGCATTTTCATTAACAGGCTTTTATTAGATATTTGCCTCCTTCTGTCTTTAAAGCTTTTTTTTTCTTTTTGAGATAGGTCATTTTTTCTGAGAAAAATTTAATTCTAAATATACCACATAAATTTTTTTCGCAATTTTTTTCCATACCAAGCCTTTCATAGAAGGGGTGTTTATTAGTTTGGTTACAGATCTCACACTGTGAGGTACGTGTGCATTTTAAAAGATGTCTGAAAATCACTTCCTCCAACTCGATTGTTTACCAGTTTTGTACGTTTCTTTATTCAAAAATCCGAATTCGTGCCAGAAATTAGAAATAGTATTTTTTGCTTGCATTAATGAGAAGCATTTCGAAATTATTTCAAAAGATTCTTTTTCTTTCGTAATTTCTAAGTAAACTAGTTGGATGTGCCAATCCCAAAACTTTCTTCTATCTCATACATACATTTTAATATTTTAAAAAAATAGTTACTCATTTTAATGCTTTAATAATTCAATGTCATACCAACTTTGATTTTCATCTTAAATTTCTGCTTCAGTCAATTAATATGAGTAAAAACGAATTTTTGTTTCTGCACTAACCGATAGACAATAGAATGATAGGCAGCTTTTTTTTTTTCAAATTCAGGGAGATCCTACTTGCCTTACCCCCCCCCCCCCCAAAAAAAAAAAAAAAAAAAAAAAAAAACATATACAAAAAATTTAGTTCAGTTCTAGATCTAACTTCATACACTTTTAGGTGGTGCAATATTGAAAATGACATAAAATTCGCTATTGCAGTGCCCCCTTCCTTCGGATTTTTTTCAAATTCAGGAAGTGCCAACTAGCCATAACCATCCACTTACACAAAATATTTGGTTCAATTCGATGCATAACTTCATATACTTTTGGTCGGTACAATATTGAAAATGGCACAAAAATCACGATTACAGCGCCCCCTTCCGGCGGATTTTTTTCAAATTCAGGGAGAACTAACTAGCCATACTCATACACTTACGCAAAAAATTTGGTTCAATTGGATGCATAACTTCATATATTTTTGGTCGGTACAATATTGAAAATGGCACAAAAATCGCGATTGCAGCGTTCCCTTCCGGCGGAATATTTCAAAACTGAAGTAGGACCTGCTTGCCACAGCCAAAAACATTCACAAAAAATTTGGTTCAATTCTATGCATAACTTCATACACTTTTTGATGGTAGAATGGCGACATACACACAGACACACACACACAGACACACGGACAGACAGACATTTTGTAAAAACATGTTTTTTGGAATCTCTGACCCCTGAAACGTGTAAATCTGTCGAAAACCAGAAGTCGAAAAAAATTTCGATTACAATACTTTCTTCTATTGAAGATAGAAGAAAGTAAAAATATGCTAAGTTGCATTTCCAACCCCTCTGTATATTAAGGAAATATTGTTCTATTGTGAATATTGGCGCCCTTCAATATATGTCACTAAATCAAATACGCCCACGCTTAATAAAAGGTTGGACAGCCCTGGGTTAGACGATAGAAAATATCAGTAACACAAAATACTGATTTATGCACATAAACAAAAAAGCGTCCTACTGCTACCATATACCTGAATCAGATAGATATACGCCCAAGTAATTTGTCGGAAATTCTACAGAATGCTAAGTAAATGCATTACACTAAACAGGTCACTTCAAAAGCTTCTAATCACAATAAGCATATTTTAGATTTACAAACTGAATATGACATAAATGGAAAAGGTAATGTTATGTTAATTCTAACAAGTATGAGATATTCGATGTTTGATTCAGTTCGTAGACTCAGATATGTTCCATAATTAATTATAATGCTAATTTCATAATTATAAAGCTAATTATAGTTTTACAATTATAAAGCTAATTTTTTAAATTGGAAGTTGAAAGCCATCCATATAAAATAGGCTAAGCATATGTGGTTAAACTCTTTGAAACGAGCATTTTTTTACAGTATTTTTAATCTTTTATCTCGGGAAAAGCGGAAATTTTTGAAATATTGAATCAGGAAAATTCAGGGATTAAATAAAGCAAAATTTACGATAAGAAATTATTGTAAAAAATATTCAAGTATTCTCAGTACATATTATGATGCACGTATACAAGGTGGCGAATAGTTAGGAAAAAACATGGTCTATCTAAGAAGAAACTACCTATATTTTCTTATAGAAAATACTTTCAATAATATAAAAAGGATTAAGGCAGGCGAATTGTCTAATAAATAGGTGTATTTAATATCTTTTTTGACTGTGTTTTTCCCTGACCACTCTCTATTCTGGTATACAAGCCGCTTGCCCTCAAGGGTTAAATGAAATACGTTTCTACAATAAATAATAACAAAAAAAAGCAAATCACTTACATACCTCCTCACAAAAACCTCAAAAATATACGAGGGCGATTCGGAAAGTAACCTCTGTTTATGAATTAAAAAAAACTAATGAAAGGAAATATGCTTTATTACTTACGTATAAAAGACACGTTCTTCAGCTACTTCTCAACATGCTTGCCGTATTAATTAAAACAATTATCATTATTTCAAATTCCATCGTCTCGGACTTCTGCCGCCGGCCTATTCAACTACGAATATTTTTAAATTCAACTCGCACCACTCTTTCAATCCAAAGAATTTTAACATGTTTTTCTATATAATTTTCTGATAAGTGTACTACCAGAAATGTTTTAAAAAATACTGGGTCAAGTAAAATATTACGAGAGCAATTCGGAAATTGCCTTCGTATATAGAAAAATATGTTAAAATTCTTTAGATTGAAAGAGTGGCGCGAGTTGAATATAAAAATAATCGCAGTTGAATAGGCCGGCGGCAGAAGTCTGTGACGAAGGAATTTCAAAGCTGATTTATCGTTATGATAATTGTTTTATTTAATACGGCAATTATGTTGAGAAGTAGCTGAAGAACGTGTCTCTCATACGTAAGCAATAAAACATGTTTCCTTTCATTAGTTTTTTAAAATTCATAAACGGAGGTTGCTTTCCGAATTGCCCTCGTAAAAAAATAAATTCATAAAATCTCATATATAGAAACACAAACTATGTAAACATGAAAGTATAGAAATGCACACATTTTTTAATTTTACATAATTTATTTTTTCTGAGGCAAAACAAAAGATATACGTATCATAAATAGAGTACTTAACAGTGCAACAGATATACAATATTAAAATAGTCTGATAGTTGTCCCTCTAATAAAGACAAATTTTTCTTAAATAGAAATTAATGGACTTAAACAACTGGCACTTCCAACGACTGTAATTACCTAATTACACACGCCTTAATGCTTTGGAGGCTAGGATTAGTCATTAAATAGCCCAGATAAGAATGAACGTTTTAGATTTCAGTATCCCTAAATTAAATTAGTTTTGTCCTGAATATTTTTATGGCAGGAATTTGTGTTTCTTGAAAAAACAAGGAAAAAAAAAACCAAGAAAATCAAGAAAGAGCAATTTGTAAAGTTTCTTCGAGTGACTTTTATAACTTATTTAAAAGGGGATATTTGTTTTTATATTTTATTCGATGAAAATATCTTTAGTTGTGAAAATATGTTTTCCTCCAAATGTAAAAGATACTAGGATACTTTAAAAATATTTCAAATGCAACAATTCATAATTATAAAAATATAAATATGAAATAAAGGACATGCTTATGAAGTAGATTATGCATTTTTGACAAAGTAAGTTCCAAAATGATTGTATATCCATTTATTTATTTTTCAATAGACTATTTTGCTATGTTTCAGACTCTAAAATCATTTGAAATTTGAAATTAGAAATATTTGTTTCACATTTGAATACAAACTAATCACTGAATTTTTTTTTTTCAGTTTTAAAAATTAGATTGACTATTTTTACAATGATGTTATGAATAAAAAGGTGGAGACATTTAGTGTATTATCTATCAGTAGCGAGTGAAGTAACTGAAAAGACAAGGCCAATATGACGGCTATTTCTTTTATTGGGTTCAACAGTCTCTCCTTTCCGTTTTCACCATATAACTTCAATAGAAAATCTTGACTTCCTTAACCCTTAAATGCATATTGTATCATTTTTGATACCATAAATGTTCCCGATTTATTGGGGGGTTTTATTCATATATTCCGTATTCTCACCAGAAATTTAAAAAAGCAAATTTCACTTTAATGGCATACCATTCGTAATTAAATAAAGAAAAATTTACTATTAAATTTTTCTGGTATGAATTCTGATTCTTTGAATTGCGCATTTTTTGGAACGCGTTCTATCCTATGCATTTAACGGTTAAACGCGTTATTGATGGGGAATTTTAATCACAAATATAGTAAAATTTTTCCATTTCTTTTTTACTGGTGTAAGTTTGGTTAGGTATTAGAATGTTTTCACAGACACTAACAGGAGGTTGTTTAGGTTATTACAATGTGGCTACTACCGTCAAAGTGAACTGCAACCAGTAAAAATAAATAGCAGTTTTTGCTGTTATTTTGATAAGTATTTGTTATTTGTGAGGATTTTAAATAAGAAGAATAATAATAAGTAGAAATTTTCTACATAAATTTATTGATGGAAGTTTTAAATGGTGGATATGATAAATATAGCAATGTAATTATTAATTAATGTTATCCTGTCGAATAAATTGCCCGTAAGCATTACCAAAAGAAAGATTAAATTAAATATATGGTATTTTTTATAACATTATAATATTAATATATTAGTCTCATTATTCATACTAAAATGTTGTAATGTTTCTAATGTTAAACAGTAATCTAGACTCTTTATCACATCTAACGGCAGCCGAAATACGACCAGACAAATTTTGTCATCACTTTATTTTAATTATGCCTATCAATCTTTGAGAGACTATTGCAACATTATCTAAATTTCCATTAAAGCAATGTGATATATCAGGAAATTTTCTGAATAATTTATAGCAATAGCTGTTTTTTATAAACATTTCTTTCAAAGTGTTGTTAGTTTAAATAAGCACAATTAAAAACTTAAATTTTAATTGCTATTAGAGTTTTTCAAAACTAGCATCTCAATTACTTTATTTTTAGTTTTATTATTAAAGTTTTACTAATATTTTACAATAGCAAGTTAAACTGAACATTTTTCTAATACATAAGGAGTGTGTGGGAAAAATTTTAATACGTGAATTCGAAAATTCATAAATACATGATAATTTGGAGTCGTTATAAAAATAAACAATAAACATAAATAAATATTTATACAACGTGTAATAAAATTAGTATGTATTGTTTAAACTTCGAAAAAATATTTTTAGTAAACTCTAACACATTTTTTATTTATTATGATTGTTCATGATCATTTGATATACAAAGGTGAAAATTTCAATAATTAATCTAAAGAGAAATGCTATAAAAGTGCTTAATATAGTGTCAAAAAACTTATTTAATTAATCATAATTTATAACAACAAAAGCTGTATTGTCAGAGAAGTAAGCGCTGCGAAACAAATGGCAAATTTATACCACTAAATTTTAGCAGTATTTCGCACCTTATTTAATTACAACATTTCCGAGATTTAATAAAGAATTAAGGATCAAAATTGAGTGGTTTAAAATCAGCGCTGCGCTTGCACTTTTCTATATATTACGTATTTACAAAAAATCGTATTGAATACATCAAAGTGTTTTTTTTTAAAGATAAATAGTCAAAAGTATAAAAGTTAAAGTATTATCAATATTTTTCAAATTCAGTTTTTTAATATGACGCCAGCCTCATTTAAAAATGTTAAATTTCCTTCCTTATAAACAAAAAAAATTAAAAGAGTTTATGACACATATAAGGAAATAAAACAAAAATAAACAATAAAACACAAAATAAATGTTTTTAAATCCTTCAAGTACATAATTTATGAATGTAAAGTTTTAAATATCTGTGTCTTATTTAACAAAATAATTCTAAATATATTGATTTTTTTTTTTACTTTAAGAAATAAAGATGCTTATATTATTAAACGGATCTGCAATTTTTCCGCACACATTTTATATACCATTGTTACTACACATTAAATTATTGCTATTGCTGTTTGCTTACCTTGTGGAATCTTAATGATAGTTTTAATGATAAATTACCGTTGAATGAAAAAAAAATAATAGCAAATTCTGTCTTCGTTTTAAAAAGCCTGAAACATATTAGTTACATTTTGCAGTCAAATTTTAACCCATTCCCGATATGCTAGAATTATGCAACATTATGTAAAAAATGTGCGTTTGCAGTGGCAGTACAATATCTTAATATTTTTACAACTTAACATTTTTACAACTAAAAAAATAATTTTAAGGCATTTTTCATTTAGCTTGACACTGGTGATAAATCTCCAAACAAAATAAATTATAAATAAAAAAATAAGAGTGTGATAGATTTTTAAATTATGTTTTTATCATTTGATTTTCTAATTCTAATTAATTTAGTATTATACGCTGAGAATTAAATTTTAAAGTCATTAAAAAATAGTTCAAATATTGTTTTATTTTTCTTCCAATTGCCGTATCTTAAAAACGAAACAGAATGAAAAATACAGTTTTTATAAAATTTATTTTTTAGGATTTTGTTCCTCGAACGAAAAAAAATGAAAGAAAGTATTTAAAAAAGATATGAGGCTAGTTCCATGGGTTTTGTAGTGTAAGTCACATTACCTTATAATTGCTATGCTTGTTTGCCACCGTTATTTTCGAAAAGTCTGCTTTGACTTATTCAATTAATAAGAATGTGCCGATAAAATAAATCAAATTTTTTCGTACTAAAATACTGGTAGCCAAAAATCGTAGCCTGTGACTTACACTACAAGTACTCATGGAAATAGCCATGAAAGAAAGTATTTAAAAATACTTTTACGCTTATCCTCCTTATGTGCGTTCGTGATTTTATAAATACGTAAGACGTGTAGTTGTCGCCCGGTTCATCCGCCTGTCTGTCCATCTGTTCGCATATCACAGCGCAAAAACTACCAAACAGAATAGTTTAAAACTTAATATGTATATTATGGTTGTAAAATTTTGTCGAGTCATTTCAAATTTTATGAAAATCGAATCAAATCTTAAAAAGATATTATTAAAAGTTTTCTGCCTTTTATTATATCCTATCATAGGTAATTAATTCAACGAAATTCTATCATTGGCAATGGTTCTAGGTTGCTATGGTGATTGTATCCTATTTAAGATGGAGTCACTTAGTGTCTTTGTTACGGAATTTAATGTATAAAATAGTAATAAATTTTATTTTCATCGATTTTTGCATCAGAATGAAACATATTACACCAAGATTCGAATATTTAAAAATTAGTTATAGTACGGTATCATTTGCCACGTTTGACATATAATTTCTGACTTGCTATATTTGTAAGATATATAATAAAATTTCTATTCTATAACATTCACCACTATATAAGTTTATAAAAAAAATCATGAAGAAGTATTTGTCAACTGTTTGCAGTAAAACCTGTGAAAACGGGAAAATTCCACTTAAAGACAATACAATAACGATAATTTACGCACCTGCTAAGACGGCAGTTTGGCATAAGCTTATTTTTTCAGATTCTCGTGATGACATTTTACAAGGTTTATTGTATCGTGAAATTAAAAATTAAAACCTAATTTTATAAATCATTAATTAGATTTTAGAACATTTAATTTCAACTGATTTAAAAGTGAGTTAATCATTCATTTAAAATCAGTGCAACAAAAAAGCTATAAACTATCATATTTCGAGTATATAAATACCATAAAAAGATGAGAAATTTTATCTCCACTAATTCTCTTTACAAAACGGGATTGAGTTGCTTTTTATGCACGAAAAAATTCAAATTTACAAATGAAATACGTAAAAATACAAGATAAAGAAAAATAATGCATAACATTGATTTATATTCTACAAGAACTAAAAAAAGCTCTTTTACTAACAGTTATTTTTTTTTTAAATATAATTATTGCGCTTATTAGCCGCTTTTAATAAAAACAGTTGTTTTTAACATTTTGTTTTGCGGTTTTTCCCCTAATTAAAATACAAGAGAAATATTATTTACTTTTAAAAAGAGCGGAAATATTTTTTAATTTTTTAGTTTCTTTTTAAATTCTTTGCGATTTTAAATGATTGTTTTTCATATCAGCCTTTGTAGAGTATAGAAAAGAATGCAAAGTATGATTAAAAATGTTTTTAAAAGTCGATATAAAAGAGATAATTTTTAATGTTTCGGAATTGTGTTGGAAGGAAATAGCGAATTTTTATTTTAAATTTAAGTAATCATTTTAAAGCGTTGGAATGACAGATATTTTTAAATTGTATTTTAGTTATAAAATAGAAATTAAACAATGTAAATTTTTCATTTTTGATAATTATCTTACCAGGAAATATGTTGCTTTTGAGCAAATAGTTGGGAACCGTATGTACAATAAAATTTCTCATTGATTTTCAAAAATTCTCTTTTATTTACAAAATATTAAGTGAAAAGCGAAAAAAAAATACAGCAAAACCTCTAAATAACGGACACCTTGGGAGCGCAGAAATTGTCCGCTATTCGGAGGTGTCCGCTATTGGGAAAACCTCAGCGATAGAAAAATTGCTAATGAATGCTTAATGTTTCATTAGTCGATTTAAAAATGTCCTAAAACCTCTATTATATGATTAAACCAGAAATTAAAATAATTTTTAAAGCAATAAAACTGAAATAACATTGTGCATACCTTTATGCTTTGCTTATTACCAAAAAAAAAAAAAAAAAAAAAAAAAAAAAAAAAAAAAAGAATTGTTACAAAAGTATGCT
The DNA here is from genome assembly GCA_964019185.1 of Maratus speculifer. Taxonomy (NCBI): domain Eukaryota; kingdom Metazoa; phylum Arthropoda; class Arachnida; order Araneae; family Salticidae; genus Maratus; species Maratus speculifer. The sequence continues at coordinate 348,409,800 of OZ025295.1, forward strand.
CTTACTTGCGATTACATGTAATTTGTTTTTCAATGTGAAGTTTTAACTCTGTCAGTAGTTTTAATCCTTTTAAATCACGTTTTTCTAAAAAAAAAAAAAAAAAAAAAAAAAAAAAAAAAATTATAATTGTTTATTGTATTTTTCTGCTTCTTAAAAGCATACAATCTCCAATCATACGAGGGTTGAGGGGGGAAAGGGGATTTTCTCCAGCTCATCCCCACATTTATCTGTGATTACAAAATTTGTAATACACTGCCCTCATAAATTTGGGAATTTTTTTTTCCGCGTTAAAAAATATTTTTTATTCTTTTTTGCTAAAATTACTGTCCGCTAATCGGAATGTCCGTTATTCGGAGATTAAACATACAAAAATTAAAGTTTTGGGAGTGGGGATTTGAAAACTGTCCGTTAAATAGAGGTGTCCGCTATTCGGGAGTGTCCGTTACAGAGGTTTTACTGTAATTTGGAAAAGTAGAGTTAGTCGAGGTTAATGTAAATCTTGCAGGAAAACTACAGTTATTATAGATTGCATAGAGCTTTTTCTCGTAAACACAAATTGCGATTTGCGGGCATTTAAGAAAGGTGTTAAGAAACATAGGAAAATACCTATAAGTTTGAAATACCTATCGTAGCAAAAGTATAAAAGCATTGTTGACAATGATTTTTGAAAAAAAATCATCGGTAATTAGCCGAGATATTAACTGTTAATGACTCGAATGGCCAATTATCAACATGAAGGTTATGGGCCCTAAGCTAGTGTCGCTCCGTGGAGGTCTTTCTAAGGGAACTTAATCCGTAATTACGCAAGGAAATCCAAGGTTCGAAGGAAACCTCGAAAAACTCTGAATGATTAAGCCGACTGCAGCGATTGAGATCGAACCCAGCACTTCCCGTTACCAGCTTTGAGAACAGTTACTCTCGGATACTGGTGGGCGGCAAAAATTCGAAATTTCTTCTAGTTAAATATATCTTACTATGAAAATTTGAAGTTCCAGAATTGGGGTTTGAACTCAGAACATTCTGTTTTCTTGCGAGACACTTTACCTCCAAGCGTGTTGTTATTTATGACACGGCTGCTTATTTGCTAAAGGGATATAGGCCCTACGGGGAGTGCCTTCAATGGGGGGTCTTTCTAAGGGATTCTAACCATATTTAAGCAAGGATATCGAAGGTTCAATGCAAAGCACAGAAAACTCCGATCGGTTAAGATGACGGTCGCAATTGGGTTCGAACGCAGCATTTCCCGTTTACTTTGAGATTATCTCCAAGTTTTGATATTTGCACGAAAAACGTTGAAATTAAGATTGTCTTTAAAAATTAAATCGCAGAAGAGAAACGTATAGCAGTAAAAAAATAATTTAATTAAACTAATGTATTTTTTTTAAATTACATAATTTCTCGTGTGACACGAGGTATTCAGTTGCAAGCACACAAATTTTAAAGTCCCTGATCTATACAGTTTTTTGTACGGACTCTGTGATGAACAGACATAGACAGAACAGAGACAAATAGGGTTTCGTTAGAGGAACGAACTCCTAAATATTGAATTCACTAGTTTTTGAACAGTGTAAATGCAGTAATTTGACCATTTGAACCATATGTTAAAAAAAGAAACAAAATTATTGAAAATATGACCTGTTCCCTTAAATAACTTTGTTTGCTTCTCAGCTTCATAGAAGTTCAGATATAGCTGTCATGCAAATCGTGAAAAATTCCGATTGTCAGATATACGCAATGTCCGACAAATCCCAGGCACCGGGTCGCCCGGGCGATTATTAATTTCCTCTTGGCGACTAATATTTCATCTAACACTTCATTGTTTATAAATTTAAATGTAATACATTTAACCCTTTCCGGCACACTGTGCCCGGTCTGGGATACCTAACTTTGATTCCAAACTTGCAAGCTGCACCAATAATATTAAAAAAAAAAAATTGACTTTTGCAACAAAAGATTAAATTAAGAGGCTCTTAACCCTTAATGGACAAGCGACATGTATGCGTGCCGCAAATACGGTTAAGAATCTGTGTTAATAGTCACCAGTGTTGCCAGATTGTCGAAAGCCATTTTCCCCAAAGTTTCTGAAAATTTCCCCAAATCAGACTTTTTTTCTGAAAAAGTCCCCAACGCAATTTCTGCTCAAAAAGGCATGTTTTCAATTTCCAATTTTCCGTTATAAAAATTTTGTAACAAATTTAAACTCAGTTTTTTCCCCAAATCAAGCATTTTTTCAAAAAAATTCCCCATTTATAAATTAAATTAAATTAAATTAAATTAAAAATAAAAAAAATAAAAAAAATAATAAAAAATAATAATAAAATAATAATAAAAAAAATAAAATAAAAAATAAAATAAATAAATAAATAAATAAACATTTAAATTTAGCACAATTTTGCATGTAGATTCACAGGTAATCGTTGAGAAAGAGAAATACATTTTACAACGACATAGGCTCGTTTACACTTGTTATTTAAATAGTTGCCAGTCGATGATGCTGGCCTATTATTACTTTAGCTCAATCTATGTTTTTTTATACTAATAACTTTTTCAAGGTTTAGATCATTTCTAGTTTGGGTTTCATTGAATCAAAGATGTTGTTGGCATTATCTGCTTTTATCTGACTTATGCTAACACGATTTTCAATTTTTATCACCCCTACTGAAACTCCTATCTAATGTAAAGCTTCTATGTTGCATTAAACACTGTGATTACGTCAATAATAAATCAAATATAGCTGTGTTTAACATATTTTAAAAATCACAAGAAACGAACGTTTCGAATACGTCCTGAAGATTTAGTAATGTAAAGGTCTAAGTCGTTGAAGACAGCAGAGTTTTCATTCTACAACAATAAAACGTATAAAAATGATTTTATTTTTGTTGTATAAATCTATACGATCAAATGAAATGCATTTCTGTACTTGTGTGTCCGACCGCGATGCCAGGAAAATTGGCCTCACTTACTTATCTGAAAATTCATGTGTGGGGATAGTCCAAGGCAGATCGTAATGGATCAGTAGTTCATGTAAACGGTAAGAATGACCATGAGAATAAGAATAATGATTTATAGCTATTATTTCTATATTTCATTTTTGTTTTCATATTCAAAATCGAAATCGAGACAGATCCAGTAAACAATAGTGGAAAATGTCTGAAAATTTGAAATTGGGAAAACAATTCCCCAAGTTTTTCCCCAAAAATGTTCATAGTCCCCAAACATGTCCCCAAGAATTACTTGTCCCCAAAATTTCCCCTGGAGGTTCAAAATTCCCCAAATTGGGGACAAAATCCCCAATCTGGCAACACTGATAGTCACCAGTAAAATTATTTTCCTTTTCCGACAAAATCAAAATTTATATTAAGGAAATCAATATATCTAAAAAATTCGTCTGTGAGTTCCGGTGTCAGTCGATTATTTCTCATTTTACTACAGATTTTGCCCGTGCCGGAAAGGGTTAAAGGAGTTCTGTCCTGAAAAATTAATTGACCAATGATATTTCAAATCGAAATCTCAAAGACCTTGTTAATTTATGCATGTAACTTCTTCATGGGAATTAAAGGTAAATATACTAATTTGTCTTCTGCTTTATTGTTTAATTTTATAGTTTGTTTCTATTTAATATTTATAATGTAAAACTGGTACTACTTTAAAATTTTTGTTTAGTTTGATTTTTTTTAATTGAATAGTAGCTTGTTGGCTGCAAAATGACACATATCACTCAAAAAATAGCCGAACACGTTTATGATTAGCCAGTCTTCCATTTTCCAGTGAATGCATTAAGGTCAGAGAAATGATTCCTTCTCTGGAGAATTTTTAACTTTTGTCAGTTCCTCAACGTCAGTTCCTTGACGTTATACAACAGCGTGTAATCATCAGCATCATTATTTCCCCACGTCCATTAATTCTCGAATTAAATCACATACACATTTACGTATCAAGCAGACCGGCAAAGAGATAGCGGCAAAAACCACCAAACTGAATTCAAGATTTCACAAAAGCACTTAATATTTTAAAAAAGAGTATTTAAAAAATTTGAAAGCGAACATTTTATATTAATAAAATGAACTATAAAATTTATGATTTTTTAAAACTTCAATTGAAAAAAATTAAAACATGCTGATGTATAATATGATTTTTCTTTCTAGTTCTTATATATGTAATTAATGTTTTTGTTTACGAAAAACTAATAAATAATAAAACAAATATGTTGATATGTATTGGAATAAATTTTTAACACAGTGCAATGACTTACGAAAAAAGATTCTTTTATGCGAAATAATCTTTTGTCTATATGCGTATTCTGTTATTCTGTATATTTTCTGTGTTTGTTTAAATACGCCTATCGTCGGCTTTCGAATATTTACATTATCAAATAAGTACATATATAATCAGAGTACATTTAGCATTATTAAATAAAGTACAAACACCAGACACCCATATACAATGGCCTTTCTTTGTATAAACAAGATTTTGGCACTGCTCCCGTATCTTTGTTTGTTAGACTTATTTGTTTAACAACTTGATATAATCTTGTTTAAACAAATATATGATAAAACAAACAGACACAAATAAAAGTTCTGTTTACAGATTGCGCGAATTTATGTTTCTCCAAAATAAACTTATATGTATATTTGAAAAACCGATAAAATAAATTTATAGCGAAATAGTGAGAAATATTTTATATGTTTGCTTTAGTGAAAGCTTTAAAAAAGCAGGGTCATACTTCATAAACGTGTGAAAAATATACCGGTCTCTTTTAAGTTAACAGTGCAAAAGAATGTTTTGAATATTTTGAAAACACGTTTATTTATTATGAGCATTTCTGACAAATGTCATGATTTATAGCAGTGAAAATGAATGTTTTTATGCCTAATTTTATTCTATTATTTAAAACAACGTTATTCTAAAATACTTATACTAATTAATTAAAGTTAATAATATTACTTGCCTTTAATAACATCATTTCAATAATATTTTAAAAAATTGCTTGCCGAATGAAATGCAAATTTATATAATTCAAAGGATAATAAAATATTTTCTATTAATCACAATTTTTAAGTAAAAATGTTGGGTATGTGTACAAATGTGAAAAATATTATTTAACAGTTTTAAAAGTAATTTGTTAACTTATTTTGTCATTTGACTTCTAATTTATGTAAAATGGCTGTTTCGAATACGATAAGTTTATATAAAGGAACTTTGTACTTTTGTTTCTTCACCTTTTATTTTTGCAATTAATATTTGGTTAATGTTAAATAAACATAAACAAACTATTATTTTAACAAAATATTTCTAGAATTATTTTACTAAAGAAAGACTGAAAAGCTAAGAATAATCGTACAAAGTTATAGTGAAAGAATGAAAGTACAAAGCTTTAGAGAAATCTACATGAAGACTTTATAGAACAGCAACTACGAATTGCAATTCAATCTTGATGACCAATTTCCGTATAAGATATTATGGAAATCATCGATAATTTCTCTATTAATTATAGAAAATATAGAGTACATAATATAGAAAGAAATATATAGAAAATATAGAATTGGTATCTTTTAACCCTTTAACGTTCATTGGTTTCGCCACGAAACCACAAAATTTTAATTCCGATATGCAACATTGACACCGGTATTTTTATCTAAAAATATCCCTTTTATTATACATGTGAAAAATCACGTTTTCTTATTTATAAATATATTTGTTCTTAATTACCGGTGTCATTCATTTATTTCGACATCTTAGCAATGAAAATGCTATGATCGTTAAAGGGTTAAATGAGGCTAATTCCATGGGTTCTGTAGTGTAAGTCACATTACTTATTAATTGCTATGCTTGTTAGTCACCGTTATTTTTGAAAAGTCTGCTTGGCCTTATTCAATTTATGAGAATGTGCCAATAAAATTAATCACATTTTTTTTGTTCTATAATACTGGTAGCCAAAAATCGTAGCCTGTGACTTACACTACAAGTACTCATGGAAATAGCCATGAATATAAGTAATTATACAAAAAATTGTAATGTTTTTTGTATATTTATATTTTTTTTTCCATTCGCATACGAACTTAATTACCATTAAAAAATACATGTAGGTGTCGCAAACTTTCACTTACATGTGAATAATTTATGTTGAATTGGCACCTCTACTTTAAAAGAGTGAATTTCGTACAATATTTCGCTTGCAAATGTTCTCTCATCGTATCTAAAAGATTTTTATTTTTAAAGGTGGTGCAAGAAAGCAATAAAAATTCGCCAGTATTTATAAATATTTGCTAGTAATTAAAAATTCGCCAGTATTTATAAATATTTGCTAGTAATTAAAAATTCGCGATAGTTTCATCTATTACTATTTGCCCTTAAAGATTCGTTTTGTGTTTAATATATGTAATGCGTAATATTACATTTTTTTAATTTCCAAGATATTTATAATTATAAATATTACTGCAATAAATGGTTAAAAGGCACAGATGTCATATGCACACCACACTGGAGCGATTGGAACAAAATAGCGATTTTTAGTCTTGCATGGTAACCTAACAATTGTTGTTTACTTACTTTTATTTTCCTTTTTAAAATTTAAATAAATTATTTCTTTCTAAGGTTAATTATTGAATTTCTTTTTTAATTTATCATTATTTTATTCTCAAAATAATAGAAAATAATTAAGAATACATATATAACTGGTATTAGAAAAAAAAAAAAAATCGCCAAACTGGCGTCAGAAAAATATCGCACCAACGTGGTGCGTATATGCCACTTGTGCCGGTTAAACATGACAAAACACAAAGCTAGCTTTGTCTTACCATGTTATTTCTAAATGCAAGTATGAATGTCAATGCGCATTGATCTAAATCACACAATAACAAAATCGATAAAACAGATAAAATATTTGACGTTTAAATATACGTATCGACAGCTTATGAATGCTTTCACAATTGTTTTCTGCTTAATGTATACGTATATATAGAAATATATACATATATACTATACATTGAAACATATCGTAATCAAATAAAACATCCTTTGAGTAAATTGAAAATGAAAGATATCTATTTATTTATTGTTCCTTAAAATCGATATTATCTGGTATTTCTTTTATTTTTTCAAGCAATGGTTAAATTAAATGTTTCTTTATATGTAACAAAGAAATTTTTTGACATATCGATCGTCAGAAAGTAAATGAAAAATTTCTCAATATTAATGAAATGTTTAATAATTTTATATTATGCTGGAGATCTACAATATATCATACTTCATGAGTTATTATTTTTCTTGATAAAAAATAGATATGTGTAATCGATATCAGTTTTATACTTTGTTTTAGAAGAGAACTTAGCTTGTTTAAAGAACTAAACCTTATATGTCATCCAGCATTTTATTTAATGTGAAATATTTTCACTACTAAAAGTAACTATTATTGACTTTAATGGTAAATTCTTAAATTTGTTAAATGTATATATATATTTAAAAATACACGGTTTTGGAATTTTTCTAATTATTGAAAATTGAAATTATCTTTCATTATCATAAAATAATTTGAAAATATCTTTCAAATAATTATAGGAAATAAAATTTTGAATATATTTTTTCAGACATCTAATTATTATTTCATTTGTAGTTATAGAAATGTAATACTGAATAAAGTCTTTATAAAAGCTATAATTCTATATGTTGCATTTCTAATCAAAATTATACCCTTTATTAAGATAGTGTATCCGGTTTTCACTTTTTGAACCAAAATTTAATTTTTGCTTCAATGTATGGAATTTGGCATACTTGTATCAAAATGGTGCCAATGGTGCATATTTTTTTAGATTAAGTAAATTGAAGATATTATAGTATCGAAAAATAGACATAGGAAACACAACTCCATGCTTGTTTAAGGCTGTATTCGAAAAAACGCTTTTCCACCTTCAACAGCTCGAAATTTTCCGATACAATTTCTGACATATTTTTAAAAGTAGAATCATGAAACTGAGGGTATTCTTGATGGGACGTATGAGATGCCGTGTGATGTCTTTTTACGCTCAATTCATTAGAATTTGAGTTATAAACAATTACCTTATCTGTATGACCGTTTTTTTCATTCCCAGATCTTCCGCTTGGGAAAAATCGGTTCGAAATGCCGTTTTTGATTGCTTTTTTTGTAATATTTTCTGCATTTATCAAAGAATCGACAATCACAGCACCTTGCGTACTTTCCAAATAAGAGATTTTGAAAGTTTGGTGTATTTGAGAGCAAAAGTGAATTCAAAAATAAATCGGAAAATATGCAGTTTAAATCGAAATACACCCTTAAACAGAACATTTTCATGAGATGAAATTTGATGTTTAGCACTTCAGGACCATGAACGAATAAAAGAAGCTTCAAAAGGTGTTGCTTTTTGAACCAGAATTAAAGAAATTTATAATTTACATTATCTAATTATGAGATTTTCGTGATTAAAAAGATAAATTTGTGTTTGCTTTAGAAAAAGTCGTGTGAACGAAATAAAATTAGTGTATCGGACGCCGCACCCGTAGGCGTGTAAATTCAAGGAGAAATATAAGATATTACTGATTTTGATAAATAAATATTATCTGATGGGAGGTCTCAAATATCCGAATACATAAAGTACAAGATGCGTAGAGGTGATTTTTATAAATATCACCATTTCCTACTAATATTATTATCTTCTAACTACATAATTCAGCGGTTTAATATGTTATGGAGCGTGTTCGGGTATTGTTGAATAATAAAAGGCACACAAATATTTAATACGACATTTAGGTAATTTTACAAGACTCACAAATGGAACACTAAAAAAAATAATAAAAAATGTAAACATAATACCGTTTCAGGGTTCGCACAGCTCTACCACTAAATTTTTACAGAATTTTCAATGTATTTCACAGCAGAAAAATTTTGCGAAAATTGCGAAACGAGGAGGTGGTTGCGAATTCTGTATCTTAAAATTAAATATATTTTTTTTTTATCATTAATAGTGGTGCCAGCGTCCTTACAAAATATAAGGAGTGTGCGAACCCTGCGTTTGTTGCTATGCAGTTGTTGTTGCCATGCGGCTGGTATAAATTCTTTTCTTTCAAAAATAACGTTTCCTTCATCTATGGAGCGATGATTTGAAAAAAACACGCGCGCGAGAATAAATATATTTCTTCATTAGAGAAATACTGCAATGTCAAAAGTTACAACAGTTGTAATCAAATAGTGGTAATAATAAAAAATAAACATCCGTACACAGTCTAGTTTAACTTGCTTTGATTATCTGATAAACCAAGTGCAAGACACAATCTGCAGTAATTGTTGTGTATTTAACGAACCTTCATTTTGTCATGAATGAGTTCATTTGTAAATGATTTCCGCTATCTATATAAAATATATTTCTGTGGGTTAGATTAAAAAAATTTTCAACAATTTAATGTTGGAAAAATATATTGTTTTTCTACAATTCCTTAGTCCATAAAAATGTCTAAGTGCATAAAATATTCAAATTTTTAGAGCTATATTTCTAGAGATAAATAATTAACATATTTTATTCTTCTTACGTTTGCACGAAAATTTTAAAACAAATAATAAGTATCGAAAATTAGCCTAAATCAATCATGGTCTGAAGAGATATGGTACATAGTTTTGTTCATTAAACTTTTAAGTAAAAAAGTAAAAAAGTATATCCTTTTTAAATATTAAAAACGTTTTTTAATGAGAAAAACATAACGAATTAAAAAAAAATCAAACTAGGAAATATCTAACTGTCTTTTCATTCGCTTGTTTTGGAGGAAAAATTAAAAAACCAGTATTTATGAATATAATCAGCTTTAATCAATCATAGTCACAATTTATTTTTCATATAGTTTCGCTAGTTAATGATTTTAAATCAGAAAAACTTATTTTAAAGCCATTTTTAACTCTAAAAGGTTATTTGTCGGGAAAAGGTAGTAAATTCAAGGAAAACTATAAAATCAAAAAATCTCTAAGAGATTTTTCGTCGCCTGTAACCCCTTTCTTTTATAGAAATATTTAAAGTAAGCAATAAGAAAATAAAATTCGCTGAAATCAATCATCGTCATAAAATATTTAGTTCTTAGCTTTATTCGTTAATCATTTTTAAGCAAATATTTTATTTAAAAGCCCATTTTAATCCTAAAAAGTCGAAGAAAGCATATAATGAATTTAAGTAAAATAGAAAATTTCAAATGAATCCATAAACAGTTTTTTTCTTTTTTAACCGAACTATATAAATACGTTCATAAATGAACTCAAAATAAATCCATCATAGTCACAATTTATTGTTTATATAGTTGTGTTCTTTAATTCTTTTAAACCAGATAATCTAATTTAAAAGCCCTTTTTAATTTTAGTAAAATTATTTAACCCTTTAACGATCAAAGCATTTTCATTGCTAAGATGTCGAAATAAATGAGTGACACCGGTAATTGCGAACAGATGTGTTTTTGAATAAGAAAGCCTGATTTTTCACATACATAACAAAATGGATATTTTTAGATAAAATTACCGGTGTCAGTATTGCATATCGGAATTAAAATTTTGTGGTTTCGTGGCGAAACCAATGAACGTTAAAGGGTTAAACAGAAGAGATAATCATTCAACAAAAAAATGAAAGTTTAAATTCAGAAAATCATTTGCAGCCATCTTCATTTTTTTTTCTCCCTCTCAATTTTGCCTAATTTTTTTCCGTATGGAAATACTTTAAACTTAAACAAACAATAAGGCTACAAAATCAACTAAAATCAATCATAGTTACAAAATATTTTGTACATAGTTTCATTCGCTAAACATTTTTATTAATCATTATTTAAAAGCTTTAAAAACATTACTTTGGACACAAGCCCATTTCCTTCTGATCATTACAAATTGGACGGAAAATTACAAGACACGTTTGAATTTCTCTATGAATGGAGGACACTTATTTTCTTCCTTTCGGAATAAATGAGTAAGATGAAAACGATTTATTACTAAACATCTTGAATACTGAAAAGAATGGAAACGAAAAATAAAAGATGAAAATGGTGAAAAAAATGGAACTTTTAGAACAAAGTACTGTGGAAGAATCTTGCACCTGTCACAGGTTCGATAGTTTCAGAACATTAATATAAGATTTTAAGGCAGTCAGAAATAAAGAAAAAAAAGCAAGGCAACTGAGATGTATTTGCGATTTAAAAAGTGTAATGTTATTTGCTACTTGAAATTAGTCAAGTTTTATATTTTTAACAGTAATATAAATATATCTTGTATTTGTACAAAAGCGAAAAATGTTAATACTTTTAAACCAGAAAAACTAATTTGAAAGCCCTTTTTAAATTTAGTAAAATTATTTAAACAAAAAAACGAGGAATAAAAAAAATAAAAAAAAATAAAAATAAAGCCCGAAATCAGAAAAATTTAGGTAGCTATTTTCCCTATTTTTTACCCATAGAAATACTTTAAACAAACCATAAAATGAACTGAAATAAATCATTATCACAAAATACTTTGTACATAATTTTATTCTTAAAACATTTTAAGTCAGGAATCATTATTTAAAAGCTCTAAAAACATTAGTTTGGACACAAGCCCATTTCCTTCTGAGGATTATAAATTGGAAGCGAAATTACAAAACACGTTTGGATTTCTCTATGGAAGACACTTATTTTTCTTCCTTTCGGAATATATGAGTAAAATAAAAGCGATTTCTTACTAAACATACTGAATACTGAAGAGAATGGAAACGAAAAACAAATGATCAAAAGAATAAAGTAATGAAAAAATGGATCTTTAAGAATAAAATACTGTGGGAGAATTTTGCACCTGTCACAGGTTCGATAGTTTCAGAATATTAAGTTAAGATTTTTATGCATTCAGAAACAAACAAACAAGAAAAAAAATCTAGGCAACTGAGTTGTATTTACGATTTAAAATGTGTAATGTTTATGCTACATGAAATTAGTCAAGTTTTATATTTTTAAGAGTTATAGAAATATGTATAAATAATAATTTTCTTCGTTTCGAAATAAATAAATAAGAGTAAAATAAAAACAATTTCTTACTAAGCATCTTGATAACTGAAGAGAATGGAAGCGAAAAACAAAAGACGAAAATAATGAAAAAAAAAATTAAACTTTTAGGAGAAAGTAAATTTTGCACCTGTCACAGGTTCGATTGTTTCAGAACATTAACATAATATTTTTATACCTTCAGAAACAAAGTAAAAATAAGGACTAGGAAACTGAGAGATATTTTTGATTTAAAATGTGTAATGTGATTTGCTACATAAAATTAGTCAAGTTTTATATTTTTAAGAGTTATAGAAATATATCTCGTGTTTGTAAAAAAAATGAAAGACGTTAATACTTCTGGTTAAACCAGAAAATCTAACTTGTAAACCTTTTAAAATTTTAGTAAAAGTATTTAAACAAAAAAAGGTAACAACTCAACAAAAAATATTAAATAAATAAATAAAGCCTAAAATTAGTAAAACTTCGGTAGTAATTGTCCCTATTTTTTTGCTCATAGACATATTTTAAACAAACTATAAGACTATAAAATAAGCTAAAATCAATCATAGTCGCAAAACATTTTGTACATTGTTTCATTAGTTAACCCTTTAACGATCATAGCATTTTCATTGCTAAGATGTCGAAATAAAAGAATGACACCGGTAATTAAGAACAAATATATTTCTAAATAAGAAAACGTGATTTTTCAGATTCAAATTAAAAGAGAAATTTTTAGATAAAAATACCGGTGTTAATGTTGCGTATCGGAATTAAAATTTTGTGGTTTCGTGGCGAAACTAATGAACGTTAAAGGGTTAAACGTTTTAAGTCAGGAATCATTATTTAAAAGCTCAAAACACATTACTTTGGACACAAGCCCATTTCTTTCTAAGCATTACAAATTGGACGGAAAATTAGAAGACCCGCTTGAGATTCTCTATTGAGGACACTTATTTTCTTCCTTTCGGAATATAGGAGTAAAATAAAAACGATTTCTTACTAAATATCTTGAATACTGAAGAGAATGGAAACGAAAAACAAAAGATGAAAAAAAAAATGAAAATAATAAAAAATGGAACTTTTAGAAGAAAGTACGGTGGGAGAATTTTGCACCTGTGACAGGTTCGATAGTTTCAGAACATTAACTTAAGATTTGTAGGCATTCAGAAACAAAGTAAAAAAGAGACATGCAACTGTGATGTATTTGCGATTTAGAATATGGAATGTTATTGCTACATGAAATTAGTCCAGCTTTATACTTTTAAGAGTTGTAAAAAAAAAAAAAAAAAAAAAAAAAAAAAAAAAGTCTTGTATTTGTAAAAAAAACGAAAAACGTTAATATTTTTAAACCAGAAAATCTAATTAAAAAGCGCTTTTTTGATTTTAGCAAGACTTATTTAAACGAAGAAAGATAATTCAACAAATATTTTAAGATTTAAAATCAGAAAATCTTGAAGAACTATTTTCCATTATTATTATTATTATTATTATTATTTTCTTTTTTGAAATATTTTAATTAAACTATAAGACTATAAAATCGGTAAAACCAATCATAGTCGCAAAAACTTTTTACATAGTTTTATTCGTTAAAAAATTTAAGTCAGGAATCATTATTTAAAAGCTCTAAAAACATTATTTTGGACACAAGTCCATTTCCTTGGAGCCCCCATTGAGCATTATAAATTGGACGGAAAATTACAAGACACGTTTGAGATTCTCTATGGAAGACACTTATTTTCTTCCTTTTGGAATATATGAGTAAAATAAAAACGATTTCTTTCTAAATATCTTGAATACTGAAGAGAATAGGAACAAAAAATAAACGATAAAAATAATGAAAAAAAATTGAAATTTAAGAAGAAAGTACTGTGGGAGAATTTTACACCTGTCACAGGTTCGATAGTTTCAGAACATTAATATAAGATTTTAAGGAGTCAGAAATAAAGTTAAAAAAAAGCTAGGCAACTGAGATGTATTTACGATTTAACCCTTTAACGTTCATTGGTTTCGCCACGAAACCACAAAATTTTAATTCCGATACGCAACACTGACACCGGTATTTTTATCTAAAAATATCCCTTTTGTTTAGTAATATATCTGTTCTTAATTACCGGTTTCAATCATTTATTTCGACATCTTAGCAATGAAAATGCTATGATCATTAAAGGGTTAAAAAGTTTAATGTTATTTGCTACATGAAATTAGTTAAGTTTTATATTTTAACGATTTGTAGGAAAAAGGTCTTACATTTGTAAAAAAAAGAAAAACGTTAATACTTTTAAACCAGAAAACCTAATATGAAAGCCCTTTTTAAATTTAATAAAGTTATTTAAACCAAAAAGGTAATAATTCAACAAAACAATTAAATCAGAAAATCTTTAGTAGCGAATTTTCCTATGATTTTCCCGCATATAAATATTTTAAACAAAGTATAAGACTATGAATTCAGTTAAAATCAGTCATAGTCATGAAACATTTTGTACATAATTTTATTTTTTAAGCATTTTAAGTCGAAAACATTACTTATAAGCTCTAAAAACATTACTTTGGACGCAAGCCCATTTCCTTCTGAACATTACAAATTGGACTGAAAATTACAGGACACGTTTGAGATTCCCTATGCAGGAGACTTATTTTTTTTTTCCTTTCGGAATGTATGAGTAAAATAAAAACGATTTTTTACTAAACATCTTGAATACTGAAGAGAATGGGGACGAAAAACAAAAGACAAAAATAATGAAAAAATGGAACTTTTAGAAGAAAGTACTGAGAGAGAATTTTGCACCTGTCGCAGGTTCGATAGTTTCAGAACATTAACTTAAGATTTTTATGCATTTAGGAATAAAGTAAAAAAGAACTAGGAAACTGAGGTGCATTTGCAATTTAAAATACTTAATAATATTACTATATGAAATTAGTCACGTTTTATAATTTTAAAAGTTATAAAAATATATTTTGAAATTAAAAGAAAAGAAAAACCTTAATACTTTTAATCCAGAAAACCTAATTTGAAAGCCTGTTTTAACATTTTATGATTATTTTAAAAGAGAAAAAGTAATAATTCAACAAAAAATTAAAGCCTAAAATCAGAAGAGAATCTTTAGTAGCGATTTTCCCTATGATTTTCTATCATATAAATATTTTAAACAAACAATAAAACTATGAATTCAGCTAAAATCAACCATAGTCACAAAAACATTTTGTACATAGTTTTATTTTTTAAACATTTTAAGTTCAGAAATATTATTTAAAAGCTCTAAAACATTACTTTGGACACAAGCCCATTTCCTTTTGAGCATTACAAATTGGACGGAAAATTATAAGACTCACGTTTGAATTTCTTTATGGAGGACACTTATTTTCATCCTTTCGGAATATATGAGTAAAATAAAAACGATTTCTTACAAAACATCTTGGATACTGAAGAGAATGGAACGAAAAACAAATGATAAAAACAATGAAAAAATGGAACTTTTAGAAGAAAGTACTGAGTAAGAATTTTGCACCTGTCACAGGTTCGATAGTTTCAGAACATTAGCTTAAGTTTTTTATGCATTCAGAAACTAAGTAAAAAAAGAGCTTAGGGAACTGAGATGTATTTGCGATTTGAAACGCGTAATTTTATTGCTACATGAAATTAGTTCAAGTTTTATATTTTTAAGAAAAATATATCTTGTATTTGTAAAAAAAAATGAGAAACTTTAAAACTTTTAAATAACAAAACCCAATTTGAAAGCCCTTTTAATTTTTAGTATGATTATTGGAAAAGAGATGAATTAATAATTCAATAAAACCATTAAAGTTTAAAATCAGAAAATCTTTAAAAGCGATTTTTGTTTATTTTTTTCCTCGTAGAAATATTTTAAACAAACAATAATACTATAAAATAAACTAAATTCAATCGTATTCACAAAACATTTTGTACATAGTTTTATTCTTTAAAAATTTTAAGTCGGGAAACATTATTTAAAAGCTCTAAAAGTATTACTTTGGACACAAGCCTATTTCCTTCTAAGCATTAAAAATTGGACGGAAAATTACAAGACCCGTTTGAGATTCTCTATGAAAGACGCTTATTTTCTTCGTTTCGGAATATATGAGTAAAAAAAAGAACGATTTCTTACTAAACATCTTGAATACTGAAGAGAATAGGAACGAAAAACAAAAGATAAAAATGATGAAAAAAAATGGAACATTTAGAGGAAAGAAGTACTGTGGGAGAAATTTTGCACCTGTCACAGGTTCGATAGTTTTAGAACTTAAGATTTTTATGTATTCATAAACAAAATAAAAATGAGTTAGACATCTGAGATGTATGTACGATTTAAAAAACGTAATGCTATAGAAAAAAAAAAAAAAAAAAGGAAAACGTTACTTTTTAATCAGAAAATTTAATATGAAAGCTTTGATTATATTTTAGAAAAAATATTACACTGAAAAATTGTTGTTGACAATTGGCAATTTAAGCATTAAAATTAACCGTTTGCAGTCTGCAAACGGTGTCCCTCAAAGAATTAAACTTAACTTACGGGGTTTAATTTAATTTATTTTTTTATTTAATTACTTAGCTTTAATTATTATGTACTGTTGCGAATCCTATGGTAAAATATTACTAAATTGAAATTAATTACATATGCAATATTGAATAGATGTAAATAAACTATATATTCTATAGAGCATATTTACAACTATTTAAAATTTAACTGTTTTTTAAAAGCTTATCCGTATGAAATATTTAATTTTTTCCTTTAAAATTCATCATTCGTATTAAATTAGTATAGTTAGATATTTTAAAGGCTTATCTACATACATTTATAATTATTATTATTTATTTTATTTCCTTTCGAAGTGATATTTAAATGCATTATCATATGATAGAAGGCAACACTATTTTTGCTCTAATAATTTGGAAATTAATATTATAGCTATGTTTTTCCTAAATTTATGATTGAATTCATAGTACTATATTTATAATATTTCTGGCAACATGAGCAAATTATTTGTGAGAGATTTTTAAACTTTCTAGGTAAAGGATGGATTCATTAGCACTCTAATTGGTTTTTCAACTGGTTAATGCCTCTCTTTATAGATAGCTTCTTTTTATAGATTTATTTTGCACGGTAGCCCCAATTTTCGATTTTTAAGCTTGACATGCGTTATACAAGGATGAAACCGCACATGTCATTTGCAGCAATTAATTGTGGAACTTAATGTGTTATCGTAAAAAATGTGCCTTGGTTTCACAAATATTCCCAATTTTTTATTGTTTGAATTTATATTTCTTTATTCCGCTTCATGACATTTTTAAAATTTAATTTCATGAAAGATAAAACTTCATTTTAAATTTGCAAAACATACAGGTTTTACATATATATATATATATCGACAAAACAATAAAAAAGGAATTTAAAAGAATTTAGTTGAAATTTGCAGAACCACGGTAGATTCACCAGATGCCATATATATATTTATATATAGATATATAGATATAGATGTATACATAAATAAAATATTGAATTATATATATACATATGAATTGTGGTTTTGGGTTCTCAAAACACTCGATGCGTAATGTCAAGCTTTGGACAGAATTCTCTCTCAGAATATGAATGACGTAAAAAACACAACTCATGCAAATGTATTCTCTGACTATAAGTTTTTTTATCCAAGCTTGCTTGGCAACAGACTAAAATAACGGAGAATCATTTCAGCTGCGATACGGGAAAGATGTCCTAATCGATCTCTGTTAATTATAGCCGAATATGTCGGCGTATATGAGAATGGCCCCAAATCCCTCTTAATTTTAAACTGTAAATATTAAACTATATCATATAACCTACAGATAATAAATAGTTATTTTCTATAATCCTTTGATCTCCTTATTTACACACACACACACACACACACACATATATATATATATATATATGCATATATATATATGCATATATATATAATAACAATAATCTACACAGTAAGAATACATATTATTTTACTTTATTCAGTTCTATACATATAATTCAAGAAAACGTGTTTTATAAACGTGAACATGTAACAGAAATATTTTATTTAAAAACTTTAAAGAATACAAATTAAGCATTATAAATTTAATGAACTACATATTATGGCGGAGTATGTATGTTTTTCAAAATATCAAACAAAAATGCCGAGCTAATATAGAAATTGTTTTCAAAAATTAGTACAATTAGATTATTTGCTCATTAACTACTCACTTTTAGATGTATACAATTTTCATGTTTTCTTTTATCGGTTACATATGATTAGAATAAATTAAGAATTTTAAATTACTTTGAAAAGATATCAGCGTTTCGTTTTTTTACACATTTCTAATTTTTACGAATTTAAATTCAGATAGTCATTAAAACAATGAATCTTTCCTATTAATTTATTTCTTGAAAACATGAAGGCATACTATCATCGCAGAGCAATTAATTTTAATGATAAGAATTTTAAAAATCAATTATGTATTAGCTTTAAATAAATATCTGATATGCATAATATCAAAGTTTAAAGGAATCTCTTTAAATAATAGTAAAACCTAGAATTACCTGACAAAGCAAGCTATTAAATTTTTTCTTACATTTAATTCATTAAAAAGAACACGTTTAGCAATTAAAAACAAATCAAATTAAAAGGAATTTGAATCCCGATTTCTTTCTTTAAAGAAAGAAATTGGTTTCTAATGACACAGATTTAAAATGCTGACAATTTTAATTGTAATTAAGTTTTCTATTCCACGTTTGAAATGGGAGAAAAACACAAGTTTTTTTTCTTTCTTAAAAAAGAAAGTTAGAAATCGTATTGTTTAATTATTGTTAGTTAAAATTTTAAACTAAATTGATTGAATTCTTTATCGGGCACTATTCTGTTTTAATAGTCTCATAAATTATGCAAAAAGAATATGCAGAAAACATAAAAAATGCATTTGAAATTAATGATTATCAAAATCTTCTATTTGCGTTTGATGCAATTATCTTTGAATATGGTGGAACAGGTAAGGTTCATTTTTGGACGCCGGAGAAGGATTAAATACAGTCGAGTCTCTATATAACGAAATCCATCGTTCCAGTAAAAAATTCGTTATATAGAGAAATTCGATGTATAGAACATGATGTTAAAAATCGTATTTAATGTGTAAATTTTGAACAAATATTATTTTTGATGTTTCTAATTAAGAATTTGAAATGTGTAAAAGTAAATATTAACCTAACATTTTATTTCTTAATTATTTAAGCAGTTTCAAAAAAGAGAACAGACATTTATTTGGAAGCTTAATGAAAATCAAATATGGAAGACTTGCATTAATTAAAGAAGAAAAAAAATCTGTAATTTTTTGTTACGCTCTCAAAAAATATTGCTCAAATTTTAGCAAGGAATGAAAAATTTTATTTAACATTTTCCTCCATTTGAAGGCCACTCTTATGTGCCTCTCATTGATTCCTCTTTTATATGTGTAACAATCTAATTGACTCTGTTTTGAGAAGGATGTTGAAAGGTGTGTGGGAGGTGGGATGAATCCGTTGGATTTAAAGAACAAGGAGAGAAGTAATTTAAAGAAAAAAAAAAACTTAGCATTAAAATATAAATCAAAAATAAGTGATGGAAAATTGATTCCATATAATTTCGAAGCTTTTTTAAAACTGAATAAATTAAGACAAACTTATGAAAAAATTAGTTATATGGAGATAGATATTTCGCTATATAGAAACTGTTTTTAATGTAATCATGCGAAAAAGGAACCGTTCCTACAAAAAATTCGTTATATAGAGAAATTCGATGTATGGAGTTTCGTTATAGAGAGACTCGACTGTATTTTTCTTTGCTAAGTTCTGGTAAAGGTACCAATCGTAAACCACTTAAGGGCAATTGTATGATTATGGTTAAAGTGTTAATGAATTACAAAAGATATTTTTTGTCATCCTAGATCTAAACTTCGTTTATCAGAACAGATATTCATTTTTTTTAAATAAATAAATTTGCCCAAAAATTGGCTTTTAAAGGTATCCTTTAAAGTAAACAAGTATACCAACGGAAAAAAGTCATTTCAAACAGTTTATCGAAAGCTAACATTTAAGAATGTTAATCAATCAGATTTCTCTCAGTCGTTTTTCAAAAAGGCACTTTCGTCTTGTTTTTAAATATAAAAAATTAAGCAGAAAATATAAAGGCCTACTTCTGATACCTGACCCACTATACGTGCATTTCCCTTACATTATATGGTGTAATTTAAGCCAAGAACCATCGGAATATTTGAAAAAATACTAGAAGCATTCTTTTGGAACTTCAGTTATATAAGCAACATATTTTATTTCATACTTTTCAGTAAAGATTAGATCACAAGAACAATTATATGATACCAAAACATTTAATATAAATTAATATTTGAAATTACTGTAAAGCAAAATGCTTGAAATGGTTTGTAAATGCAGCGATAGGTATTTATACAAGTCGAGCCACAAGTCTACAATCAAAAGTTAAAATCGGTGAGTAATTTACTTTTCGTCTTCCGGAAGGTGAATCGTTTAAAAAGACATTGCACTAAAGAAGGAAGAACGTATTGACCATTACCGTAATTTTACGCGTTTACACCGTGGCTCATTTAAGTGGTTTTCAAACCGGAAATTTTATTGTAAAAAATATGTATTGTAAAAGTAAGATAAATGCTATGCAAAGTCACATTTTATTTAGAATAAATTCTAGGGGTGGGGGGGAATTGACGTACCTGAGGTGCGGCGGATACGCGCGAAATTACGGCATGCTATTGGCTGGGAATGGTATTGTCGTCATGCGATGCATGCGTTCAGTTTAAGGCATAGAACATCCATAAACATAATGCCGTGACAAAATATACCAAAAAATTCAAAAAGGCAGGTTATATAGCCAATGAAAGCAGAACTGAAAGATAAACAGAGGTAACAGAAGGTGATTCATCAAAACAGGTGCTAGCAGCGATGGTCTGACGTCTCCCTGATCAAATGGAAATCCTTAACTGGAAACTCTTCCGATTTTTTTTTTTTTTTTTTTTTTTTAACCAGAAAAATTTAACAGAAATTTTTGACGTATTGAATCGACAATTAATGATTTTTTGCCATAATATTTATTGTAAATGCTTGAAATGTTGGCAGTTATCCCTTTGCTCCCCAGTGGTTTAGGTCTTAAACCACCGATCTTTAATTCGTATATTTCAGTTCCCACCAGAAAATTAAAACAACAATATTTGCTTTAATTAATAACAGAACATTCCATATTTAAATAAAACGAAATTAGCCATTGAATTTTTCTGGTGTGAAATGAACTACATAATTTCTAGAATGTGTTCTGGCATGGGAATTAAAGGGTTAAGGGAATTACCCAAAGCAATGTCATGCACACTTTGCAGCCTAACAACTAACACCAATATATGTTGTAGATGTTGTAACATATTACATTAATGAGCGCTTTCACCATTTGAGTGGAGATTTAAGACTCACTTTGTATTTTCTGCCAGTATTTTTTCCTATAATGAAAGAATATATCTTCACGGAAATTAAAAAAGAAGAAATAAAAAAGATTATCGATACACATTTCCATTGTTCTTGTTCGCTTACGGATTTGGCCCCACCAGTGGCCGAGAGGTTTGGACCTCTCAACTGGTAGATGGCAGGTGCTGGGTTCGAACCCAATCGCGGCCGTCGGCCTAACCGTTCGGAGTTTTTCGTGGTTTTCTTCGAGCCTTGCGTAAATACGGGTTAGGTTCCCTTAGAAAGACCCCCACGAAGGGCACCCCCCCCCTGGGCCTATATCCCTAGCATAGATAATCGGCCCACAAAAATACACCACTACACCATCGCTTACGGATTCAGGGTAATATCAAGAACCTCGGGTTTTTCTGGCACAACAAGGGATTTGGGAAATTTTAGGAACTTTAGTACTAGAAATTTGTTAAAGTACTGGTCGCTGTATGTGAAGATAGAATTTTTTTTCATTAAATAAAATAATAATACTTAACGAAAATTCTGGTAAAATGTCCTTAAACTAACCTTGAAGCAAACCCTGTAGGCAAACAACGAAACCTGGCAGTGTTTTCTCAATAAAAAATATTAATTTATTTTTTAATTTAAATCATTATTTAATTAATTGCTTGCTGCTTTTAATTTCCTATGGTTTTGATTTTTGATTTAGGTATCAAGCATAAAAATTTCTGTTTACTTTTCCGTATGATTCTTGAATCTATTATATTATTTCTTACAATATTAATTTTTTTTATAGCTAAGATTGTTTCAAATTCACATTATGATTTTTTAAAGGTTTATCACTTCTTTCTATTCTTTTGTGAAGAAACATTCTTTTTCAATTAATGTTTAATGGAAATGATATAATTATCATTTATCATTTAACTTAGGCTAGAAAATGTTCAATCGTTTTTCAGTTAGATTCAGAACAACATTGTATTTATTTGTAGAACTCGAAAACTCACGATTAATAATAATAATTAAAAAATTTCCAAGAACGAAAGTTATAACAAATAGATAATGTGTAGAAGATTTTCCATTAACTTTTATTTCCCGTCCTATCTAAATTGCCTGTATTTACACAAATAATATAATTTTTTAAAACGAAATCTACATTTAAATGTAATTAAATGGCACAAAATGACATCTTATAAATTATTTTTTTATTTATATATTTTCATTCTGCAGATCATTTAGTTTTTAATTTTGGTTTATTGTGCCTCACTTTATACTTTTATTTATTTTAGAGACACATTTTTAAAGAAATTTCAAAGAAAATAACTTATAGAAATCGAATTATATATCATATATTTTCGTGTACAAGCCGACTGTGAAGACATTTCTGTGAAAAGTTGGACAAATTCTTGTAACCCGTATAAGTCGATTTTAATTAGGCAATAAATAATTCAAAGACCTATAACCTAGCACGTTTTTCGCTTAACTAATTGATAAAATTTGCGCTCCCCAAAGTTATTGTTATCACTGGGCTGCCACGGGCGACTATTTTTTAATTCTAACTGGCAACACTTTTATAAAACAGAAATGTTTAAACCAGTGGTGCACAACCTTTTTACCAGAAAATCGTTTTCCACCGGAATATTTGAAAAGTGTTGCTTCTTTTCTTTAGTAGCAAAGTTTCTGTCATTACTATAAGCAAAATTATTCTGCATAAGAATTGTAGTATTATTGTGGCCCGCGGGCCAAAGGTTGTGCACTAGGGTGGAGCGAAAAAATTTTTTTTTTCAAAATCAAAAACGGGTAGGTGCCAAAAGTTGCCTTTGTACTAGTACATCAACTGCGTGAAATTTTACCGCTGAAAAAAAATGTCTCGAGTCTGCGCTTTTGCTCCAAAAATCGAAATTTTGGGTAAAATTTATCATTTTTTGACATTTTTTCAAAAAAATTTAAAAATTCCTACACAGCTGGTTAGTATTTAAAAGTGTTGCTTAGACCTTTATATTTATCTGCTTAACATATTTAAACTATAGAACAATATCTGTAGTCTGTATAATTGGAGCAAATCTGACAACTTTTTGTGAAAAAACAGCGTTAACCTCTCTATTGGAGCATACAACGAAATGTTCTTTTGAATGCATTTCTTACCTAGCTGCTTTCAAAACTACTGTGTATATAACTCATAGAGGTGGTTGCGTTATCCCACCCGTCTCAACCACCCAATCATCTATGCCCAGTGTTTTGTTTATGTATTGAATTGTTATTTTTTCCCCGAAGACGAGTATAAGTTTTCTATATATCAAAGTAATTTATCTCTTCTTTGTATTCACTGACTTTGGATGATTTGGATCATGCCGCTGTGACCTGCTGCACGTATATTTTTATACCGTGTATAACAGAAGAGAAGCTGAGTAATGTATTGGGTATGTTCTTAATTGAACCTATTTAGCAGTCTATTACCTTCATTAAAATTTCATGCAATTAGTACGTTATGATTGGAAGTTCTGTTATCACAGCATTCTTTCAATCAATTACATTTTATATGCAATGATTTGCCTAAGAATTGATTGTATGAATTCAATTTTTAGTATGTCATCATTTATTGAACCTATTATATTGAATATATGCTGAGAAGCTAGCTGTTTAATATTATGACGATCGTCACAGAGGATTACAGACAAAATTTGCGTGTAAAACAACAATATTTCTAAAGAAGTTTTAGTATGCTTTATGTCGTTTCCTGTGTTGTTCCGTAGTCTAGTAATTTCTAATAAGATTTTAGATCTATTATTTAGGTGTGTAGTACATTTGGTATAAAACATCCCGCGGTATAAACTTGGATTATACATTTTGTGAGTGAACATGTAGACGCTGATTGCCAATCTGTGCTTATATAAAGCGGAAAATTTTATTAACTTTATGAGCTGTCTTTTGTGTGAGATGTTTTCTAAATTCCTATTTCCCATTCTTTCTGAGATATAGTTTTCCTTATGAATTAGCTTTGCAATCTCCGACAGAAATTTCTAGTCTGTTCTGAGTATCTTTTACTTAATTTGAGAAAATAATTTTTCAAAATTAGTATCTATTTTATAAAAAATTGCAATAGGAAGTGAATAGTACGTAGACAAAGATTTTCCTTATTGATCCAGTGAATCCATGTAGCTTAGAACGTTTTATATCGACTTCTCTAATAATTGACGCAGAGGAAATTCACTGGAGTTGAAGTAGCGAATGATTCAATATTATACACAATTCTAAGCTTACCCCATGCAAAATGGTTCACAGTGACAAATAAAATTCTCCTAATTTTAAATGAGCACTTATAGTCGATTAGAATCCGTACATTCCCTTATAAAGTACTATGCATTATAAGTTTATGCCCAGGACATTTCACCACCAAATGTTGTCCACTCATAAAAAGGGAATCTAAAAGTTAATAGGAAATTACCTGGATACGAAAAAACTTAAAAAACGGCATAAAACTAATGCAAAAAAATGTTATTTACAACAGTGGTTGCTTTACACATGGAGAACAAATTTTCATTGCAATTCTCGCTGACGATCACCATCACATTAAACAGCTCGCTTCGCAACATATAAAAAATGCAAAAGTAGAATAAATGATGGCATACTTATAGTTGAAATATCTGAAATCATCTTTGAAACAAATCATTACGTAAAAAAAATCCAATTGACCGAAAAAATGTTCTGGTAACAGAACTTCCAATCACTATTCATCAACTGAATGTAAGTTTGATAAATATAATAAATGGCCGAATAGATCCCTTTAATAATATTCCCGTGCATTACTCTGCATGTCATTTTTTTTTTTTTTTTTGTATAAACTGTAAAAATATACATGAAGATAGTTACAGCAGCATGTGGATGCAAAGAACAGATAAACAAGGTGGAAGCATCGAAAACATGCCAAATTTTTATAAAGAAAATCACAAATGAATGTATAAATAAAACACTGTACTAAGATGATCGAATAGTTGTGCCGGGTGGTATAGGAAATATAGCCACCTCCACGACGCATGTCCAAGGTAGTTTTGAAAACAAGAGCTGTATTAAAAACAACAATTCGTTGTATGACCCAATAGAGTGGTAATGCTGTTTTCTTACTAAAAGTTGTCTGTTTTGCTCCAGCTATAGGGAATAAACATATTGTTTTATAGTTTAAATATGTTAAGCAGATAAATATAAAGGTCTAAGCAACACTTTTAAATACCAACCAGCTCTGTAGGAATTTTTTAATTTTTTTGAAAAAATGTCAAAAAATGACAAATTTTACCCAAAACTTCGATATTTGGAGCAAAAGCGCAGACTCAAGCAAATTTTTTTCAGCGGTAAAATTTCACGCACTTCATGTACTAGTATAAAGGCAACTTTTGGCACCTACCCGTTTTTGATTTTCAAAAAAATTTTTTTTTCGCTCCACCCTATTGTGCACCCCTGGTTTAACCCTTTAACCCTTTCCGGCACAGACAAAATCTGTACTACAATGAGAAATTTTCGACTGACACCGGAATTCACAAACGATTTTTTTAAATATTTTGAATTCCTTAATTTATGGTTTTACTGTAAAAGCAAAATTTTACTAAAATATTACTGGCGCCGTTTGTAAGTTAAGAATTAAAATTAGGTATCCCAGACTGGGCACAGTGTGCCGGAAAGGGTTAACGTTCAGAGCATTTTAATTGCTAAGTTATTGAAATAAATGATTGACACCGGTAACTGCGTACAAATATTTCTGTAAATAAGAAAAAGTGATTTTTCACATGTATAATGAAATGAATTTTTCTTTATTAAAATTCCGGTGTCGTTGTTGCATTTCGGAATTTAAATTTTGTGGTTTCGTAGAGAAACCAATGAACGTTAAAGGGTTAAACGACTCATTTTGACGACATTTGCAGATTAAATATGCTTTAAAATTAATTCTGATGAGATTGTGGTGCGAATAGAATATAAAAATAGTCGCCTGTGGCAACCCTGTTATCACCTACAAATTTTCGGTAGATCCCCGATGGCATTACTTCTATTTTCAACAATCAGACGTTTTCCAAAATGAATCATTTCGTCATAGTCCATTCGAAATGGACTGAATGGATATGGATCTGTGGATGCAGCTGAGACAAAATGGTAATGATAATAAATATATCCCTTTAAGACCCAGCTCGCACGATCGTGCGGGTTAGACATACATTTAAATTTTTGCTTCTAAAACAGTCGTATGTAATATAAGCCCAAATTGAACGATTGTTCCGGTTAGCAGAAAGAGTAAAGTATCTTTTTTTATCAACAGATTGCGGTTGTAGTCCATGTTTTACTTTCAGGTGGCATGTCTAGCTTTGTTTACAAATACAACGGATATAGCTCATCATTTTATCTGTCGTAAAAAGGTAATTATCAATATATTTGTAATTGCCTAGATAAATATTTTTGCTTTAATGTCTAAATAAGTATAATATAATAAAAAACATTAATTATAGACTATTTATTTTGGTCTTAGGACTCAAGATTTCGTCACCCGCACAATCGTGCAACTTGGGCGTTAAGTTAGTCAGTGCTACAGTAAAGGTAAGTGTTTTTCAATGTTCATTTTGATTTCTGTTTCAACAATTTTGATGACAGCCAAAATAAAACGAAGTATGCTATTACATAATTAATACTATATTATTTTCTTGGGTGTTGTCATAGATAACCTCCCTTTTTTTAAATAATTTTTAATTTTTTTCTTTTTAATTAATAAAATTTTCAAATACTTTTTCTAATTTTTTATGCAGTACTTTGTTAACTTTTAATAAAGCAAAATAAAATATTTTTTCAGATGTCTAAACGGAAAAGAATTCTCACTCAAGAAGAAATATTTTAATTGATGAATAAATCAGATTCTGAGTTTAGTGATCGCTCGGATGATGACGATGTTACGGACAAAACATTTGAAGCAGATTTATTAGAAGGACAGTCAAGTTCAGATGAGCTCGATGAAGAAAAAATGACAATTTTGGATCATTCTTCCTCTACAATGTCTCCTAAATTCATTTTCCAAAGTTCTACCTCCAAGGCGTTTTCGGAAAATACTAAAAGAATGAAAAAAGAAAAAAAGGAATACAAGTGGACTGTTAAAAAGTTCATTTCTGCACCTCATCCTGGAACATTAGATTTCACGCAACTGCAAGTATGTTTTTCATTTCTTAAATTGTAACAAAAAAAAAAAGTTATAGACTTATAGAAGAAATTAAATCGATATAATAAATAAAAACTTTAAAAATATAACAAACATTTTTAAATTAATTAAAATATTTTTTTAAGTCGATAAGTACTTTTCCAATATTATTTTTTTCCTTCTTTTTTAGGCTTTAGAGCGAACCATTTCCCATGTGTTGGTGACATTTCAAGTCTTCGCAAGTGCAGGTTTGAAAACTGCGAAAAAAGTTCAAAAACACGTTGTGAAAAATGCAACGTTTATTTGTGTATGTCAAAAAAATGTTTTAAAGATTTTTACTGTAAAAAAATAACGAATCCATAAAATAAAAAATAATACATCAATAATTACCATATTTGTAAAAATTTTTTGGTTCAGTTTCTCTCTTCTATCCATTTAGAGCCAGAAAATGTATAAATCTTAACATGTAATAAGCAATGATTTCAGAGGAAAAGCCGAACCCGCACAATCATGCAGGTGCGGCTTTCACAGAAAAAGCCCAACCCGCACGTTAGTGCGGGTACACTTCACGCTCTAGGGGGGCGAGAAAAATTTTTTAATTATTTTTTTAGGTGTCATTAGGGTTAGTAAAGAGTTAATAACCAGAGGAATATAATATTTAATGATGAAAATGTTTCGGGTCTTAAAGGGATAGCATCGTTGACATGCTTAAATTTAGTAAGAAGTTTTGTTTTAATTACCATAAAAAATGAGCAAATCATCTTCTAAAAAATGTTGCGTAATTTTTTGAGGAGCAAGCAGTGATGGTAACCTCGTCACTGAAATTTTCCCTCGAAATTTCCCATATGAGATGAATTTTCCCCTCAAAATTTCCATCGTGAGCTCCTCAAGTTTTCCCTTTATCCCACACAGCTCTATTTTCCCCACAGATGTGAGAATTTTCCCACAAGTTACCATCACTGGCAGCAAGCAATAATGTCTGTATAATATTTAATTGCTACCGGAAAAATCGCAAAACAAAATTAAAATATGAAAAATTATTTATTATTATTTTTTTAATTTTGTCGCCAGACTTTAAAATATAGAATTTTTTAAACTTTTCTTATGCAGATGTCGTTTAAATTAGGTGGGATAAAATATATCCGACCGCCCTTCAAGGGATTTTAAAGAATACAATTTAACCTTCCTACCCTCTGAACGGGTCTAATCGACGTATAACTATAATTTGTTTTAGACGATTCGAACCAGAACTTTTTTCTTAAAGAAACTTAAATAACTGATTCAGAGAAATAAGTCAATTAAATATATTAAAATATTTTAAACAACAATTCTAGTGCGAAAAGTTTTTTTTTCAAGATTGAGTAAAATTTGAACAGGGTAGGACGGGTTAAGGGGCCTCAGGGGTTGAAAAGCTTTCAAAAAATCGATTTTTTTATGATCTAATTTGATTATTCATTGAATTCTTAACTCAATGCAAAAAACCGCATAAAAATATTTGCATTTTTAACGGAGTTATAAGCATTTATGTATCAATACTTTCATAGCCGCATCCATATAATTTCAACTTTAAGTCGCGTTTTCTCAAAACTTGATTTTTGATGACTAACACCAAGGTTAAAAAAAAACTATTTGATGGAATGGCTTAATTTTTTTTGCATGCATATAACATCATTATATAGATTACGAATTAATATATTTTACATAGGTTAATATTTTGAGTATTTTTAATGGAAAAAAGTTGTATTTTTTAGGTTTTTTTTAAATTTTTAACTTTGAGAGATTTTTTAATAATGTTTTTTTTTCGTGATAGTTATATTCTTAATTCATAATCTAGATAATGATGTTATATGCATGCAAAAAAATTTAAGCCATTCCATCAAATAGTTTTTTTTAAATCTTGGTGTTAGTCGACAAAAATCAAGTTTTGAGAAAACGCGACTTAAAGTTGAAATTATATGGATGCGGCTATGTAAATATTGATACATAAATGCTTAAAACTCCGTTAAAATGCTAATATTTTTATGCGGTTTTTTGCATTGAGTTAAGAATTAATTGAATAATCAAACCAGATCATAAAAAAGTCGATTTTTTGAAAAGTTTTCAACCCCTGAGCCCCCTTAAGAAACTGAGTATAATGGAAGTTTTAAAGAAGATGGCGATATTGATGAAGTTGTTAGAGACGATATTCATCCTGAAGCACCAGTGAAAGCAATTTTAAGGAGTTCCCTGAAAATTCAGAAAATGACTTGGAGAGTAAATGGTGATTTTAACCTTTTTCATCGTAGAAGACTGGGGAAATAAAGTAATTTTAGAATTTTTGGCATTTTCAGGACTCCAAAATGGTCCACAAACTGAACACCGATATTTTAAAAAGAAAATTTCGCAGTAGGTTTCTACAGTATTTGCTCTAAAGCCATCCTCTGAAAATTTTTGTTGTGCAATTTGCAAGAAAAATCTAAAACAAAAAAATTTCAAATAAAATATTGATGTTCAGTTAGCGGACCATTTGGGAGCCCTGAATTTTATAAGTTTTTTATGTTTTTAAATATAAATGCATTATATGATGTTTTTAGTAAGTTTTACGTAAGTATGCTTGCCATGTAAACTTTTACCATCCTTTCTACTTTAGAATATCGAATATCGAATTTTTCTTAGACTCGTATATTAACAAATACTCTCATTTAGAGAGAAATACCCAAAACTTCTCGGCTCATTCGCGGAAATATACGGTACTTATGATTCATAATATATACATTGGCGATATGAAATACAGCACAACATCTTCTTGTTTCATTCCTATATTCAGTTTGTAGCAGAAAATTAGCAAAATCATAGTTAAGCAGCAAAAACACTATATCCTTTCATCAAGAGCTTCTAAGACTGAGAAGCATTTGCAATATGATTTTCAAAAATTTCTAATTAAAGTATTTCCTTTACATGATGAAAAAATCTATGATGACAAAGTTCATCTGCTATTATAGAGAAAAAGTCAATTTTCTTTCATATTTTTAATTCTTTGGTAATTCAATCCCTTGGGAACGAACGACACGTATATGTGCCGCAAAAAGGCTGAAATATCCTTGTTTTTCCCCACCAGTAGAATTTTACTGAAAAATCCACCTTATTTAAACGGAAATGGTTCTTTTTCGATTTAATATGAAACAAATTTCTGTTTTTAAAGCCGGTGACAATATAAAAATTTCGTGAAATGCTCCCGTCTCGAAGGGGTTAAAAATATCCGTTATTAAAAAGTTCACCCAAAAATTTTAAATTTTCAAATATAAATTAATAATTGTGTTTGTTGTATGCCAGTATTTCGAACACAAGTAAATTTTCTTATACATTTATAGTTATATATCGTAACAGAATCTTTCGATATTAAAGAGCGTATCCGAGAACTATAAATCTTAAGATATAAATTAATTAACTTGCATTTATTATAGGCTTTGAATTATTTTACTTAAAGTATCGTTTTAATTATGTAAAATATTTAATCTTTTTAAGTAATTGTTTGCAACATACACAGCCAAATGTTTTAGCGCATGAAATTGAACTATATTTTAAATATAACACATAATTATTGCCTCTATAAAAAATAATAAATATTAAAATTACTTTAAATTTTAAGAGTAAAAAATGTTTTAAAGTCACTGAAAATC
Organism: Maratus speculifer; assembly: GCA_964019185.1. NCBI lineage: Eukaryota > Metazoa > Arthropoda > Arachnida > Araneae > Salticidae > Maratus > Maratus speculifer. The sequence goes on from OZ025295.1 coordinate 348,441,083, forward strand.
TTCAAACTATTCATCAATTTCATAATATTTTATAATTTGTAGACCATTCATCCAAGAAAATTTGGTTGAATTTGAAAAAAACCTTCAAATGCTACATTTTGTAAAAAAGGTATCATTATTACCATTCTTTATAATTCTTACCGTAATTTCGGGTGTATAAGCCGCAGCTCAAACAATTCTTTTTCGACCCAGAATTTTTTAAGAAACAAATTTAACTATTCAGATCGCCGTAAATATTTGTCTTCAATCACTAAATAAGATTTCTGGGTCCAAAAAGAATTGTTTGATCCGCGGCTTATTCACCCGAAATTACGGTATATATAATACTAGTGCTGCCAAGTCTCCGGCTTTTTCCACACCACTATTATCTTAAAGAAAATTGTGTTCTTTTAAATCGCCCAATTGTTCAAATTTAACATAAAAACATTTTCTGTACAATAATACTGGTGTGGGAAAAGCCGGAGACTTGGCAGCTCTGATAATACTTATAATAAAAAATCAGGAATAATTATTACTTTTTTTAAGTTAATTAACCATTAAAATCTTGTATTAATTGAAGTGCAGATTAATATACTTTTAATGTTATTGTAAAATTGTTCGAAATATTCCTTACTTTCCCAATATTTTACATTTTATAACCCATGCATTCATGTAAGAAAATTTCTTGAGTTTGTAAGAACATTCAAATAATGTATTTCATAGAAAATATACCCTTTTAAGAAAATGAGTATAACTTTGAATGGAAAGTCAAAATACTTGAAATTCGGATCGATGCAGTTGAAATTCGCTTTTGATGAAAGGAACTTATTTCCAAAGTCATCGTAAAAGTAAGATACTACTTAAAAAAAGGAACTTTTTTCAAATAATTTAAATGTTTTAGCTCTAAAAATGCCTTTGTCCAAGGTTATTTCTGCAGAAAAATTTTTGTTATGAAAAGAGTTTACTTACCATTTGTCTACATTAAAATGCCATTTCACATTTTGTCCTTTGAAAAATAAAATTTTCTAACGATATGATCGAATATTATTATTTTAATGTATTGGTTGAGAAAGTGGATAGGTAAAAGTTTCGATTTGATTGTGCAAAGCGGAAAGTATATGCGAATGCATCGATAAATTTTCATTCCTAGCCAAAATGTTTTTTATGCAGGCACAAAGGTATTGATTTTTAGAATTCACTATCACTGCACTTTTCCAATGTTAATATATGCATAAATTTATAATTTAGTTCTAATGTAAAATGCTTACACACAGGCAGAAACGCAATTTTGATACATGTTAAAATAAAATTACGTTAAGAATGCTTAAGAATGCTAATCGGAAGTAGCCGGTCATCTTTGACCATATAGTCCATACATTCTTATAATTTGTATGAAAATATATTTGTTTATTTTAAAAAATACTAAACTACGAACCGGAAAAAATATGTTATTGACATTATATAAAATATTTTAAGCTTACATTGTAACAGCAATTCGTTTTCTAAAGTATAGAAATTAAACTACTTAACTGTGTTCGAGCAGTTAGAGAGCATAAGCAACGCATTATACTCTTTTCGAGACCAAACACTGTAGCACAAAAATGCTGTGTATCATGCAGTCCGTCATTATAAATTCGAACGAACAGATAACTAAGTGGCCTAGAGACATAATTCTACTTTTTTTTAATTTATTCCAACCAATGACAGCGATCAAACTGAAATTTAGAGAAACGAACAATCTTCTGAAATCTCATAAATGTGTGAACGCTATCATTCTGTATTAACTAATCTTCGCGCCCGAGACATTCACGGGCTGCAAGCTTTATGGTTTTTACAAGGTTCGCACACTCCTTGGAATTTCCAAGGACTCTGGCACCACTATTAAAAATAAGAAAATTTCAATATAATTTTTAAACCACAACATTCGCAATCCCCACCTTCATTCACAGATTTTACGCTATTTTTTCTGCAGTGAAACACTTCGAAAATATTCTTAAATTTTAGTGGTAGAACTGTGCGAACGAACCCTGTTTTTATTCCGAATTGTTTGATTCCTACCGGTTTTATAAAATAGTGTCATTGGTTTTATTCTGGTGTCATGTTACTTGTCATTAAATAAGATGAATATTTTGTTTTCAAAAAAGGGGTGGCAATAATGAATTAGAATTTTTAAACCGTAGTTTTATGCAACCATTAAGGGGTTAATTGAACATCGGGAGAAATTGCTCTGATGCGTTATTATAAAGTAGTCATTCATCAGAAAAGATAACAGTAAGAGAAATAATGCTATTGAAATAGGTACAGACGAAACCCTAATAACAAATAATTTCTAAATAAGAGAAACTTGTATATCCGAGAATGTTAACCCTTTAACGCACAGTGTTGCCGGGTCAGCAACACCTAAAGTTCCCCCTGTTTAGAGACACAAAAACTCCGTGAATATTTCAAAAACTACTCTAATGGCTACTTTAAATCTTTCTTATGAGTTCTATATGGCAGCACCACAGAGATCAAACTCTACTGTTTTTAAATAATAGGTAAAATGTTTTACTATAATACGCGCTTCACAGCAATGCTCTTCTCACTGCGCTTATCAATGCTTTACTTATGGGAGGTTACCACTTAGGCAACAGCTGTATAATTAAAATGATTAGTGCAATCTTTACAAAACAATACCTGTGTACTCCTCTAGGCCTAAATAGATTGCCTATTTTTTTTTTCTTTAAATTCCAACTTTAAAGAGTAGCGCACCGGAAAGGGTTAATAAAAATTTCTAACCCATATCTCCCAGCCAGAAAAGAACTGGAAAAGCAGATGTTTAGAAAGCTGTAAGATTAGTTAAAGATATTTTGTATATATTTTTTTAAATCTTAATATAGACATATAGGTTGGGAAATTATGACATAGGTTGAGAAATATATGTACATAGGTTAGCAAATATCATTTTCCTTCCGTTTTCCTTGAAATTTTAAATAATGGAAAACGTTTATTAATTAATAAAAAACTTGAAAACCCCACTGAGTACTTATCAGCGAACCGCACATCTCTCCGATCCATAGAACTTTTTTTTCAGTTTTATTTTCGCACCGTACTTATGAAACACCCAGTATATATACAGATAAAGAGATTTTTTTTTTTTTTTTTTTTTTTGGTAAATTTCTATTTATCGCGCTGTTTTTGTGGTAAGTACTATTGTTTATTTTGCTTTTTTGTGGCAAGCACTATTACTTATTTTGCTGCTTTTTTCTCCCATTCGTGTCCCAAATACAAAATCATATGATCATTTGATTATTTATGTACAAACTGTAATCGAAATCTTAACGGATAATTTCATGGCATTCAACATTAGCATTGTATCAAGCTATTTTTATTTTCTTGATTTTTTTTTTTTTTTTTTTTTTTTTTATAAGGCGTTTATAGAATTCCAAATTGAAATGTATTTTTAACAGTTTGATTTTTAAGCACTTTTATATCGAATGTTGTATAAGTTTCCTATAAATTCGCATTTTGTTTGTTTTTATTTCTATTGAAGTATGCGATATTAACAATACTTTTTTTAACTTATATATTTTTGTTAAGAAGTTACATTTACTTTACTTCTTTTTTGTCGTATTTTTTCCAAATAACAAATAATATATGCGTTTGATTTTTAATATACAAAAATATTTATACAAAACACCTATGACTAATTTACTGATTATTAACAAAAATATTGGTCTGAATGTTTTTCTTAGAAATTAACAATAGCCTTGAGGCAGGATACTTTTGCTTGAGTGTAAAGGTTTTGTTAAAAGTAGTTTCTGGAATTACGAAATGAAATATAGTTTGCGATTTCAGCACTTTTACATCAGATGTTTGAATTTCTTATTAATACACATTTTGTTTTACAATATTATTATTTATATTGAAGTGTGTAATTTTAACAATGCTATTTAGCCCTTGGAGCTCTGATGGTAGAATTTTCTACCACATAATTTTAATTCAGAAATGTCACAACGACACCAGAAAATTCGACCAAATTAACTTGAAAAAGGGTTAATTTTTTTTTTTTTTTTTTTTTTTTTTTTCATGTATTTCGTTAACCGGGTTTTTTCTTTGCAAAATACTGGTGCCAGTGTGACATTTGGAATTTTCAAGAAATTTACCCACCAGAGCTCAAAGGGTTAAAATGTAATATTTATGATAAGCAGTAGTGCCATAATTTCCTGCGTATAATCCGCGGATCGAACAATTATTTTTCGACCGAGAAATTGTTTAAAACGAAATGTAACTTATTAGATCGCCGTAATTATTTGTCTTCAATCACTAAATAAGATTTCTAAGTCCAAAAATAATTTTTTGATCCGCGGTATTATACGCAGAAAATTACAGTATTTACTATTAATTAAATTACAATATTTACTAAAATTAACGCAAGTGTTTTATTATTCATATAAAAAAATCTAAATTAAATCCTTGCGATTAATTTATAGGCTATTTGCATATGATTTGTATATGATTTACAGACTATGATTTATTTGTACTACTTGTTTTAAAAATAAAAAGTAACGCAAGTGTTTTATTATTCATATAATTTTTTTAAATTAAATCCTTGCGATTAATTTATAGGCTATTTGTATATGATTTGTACATCATTTACATACTATGATTTATTTGTACTACTTGTTTTAAAAATAACAAGTAATGCAAGTGTTTTAATATTCATATTAAAATATTGTAAATTAAATGCTTGCTATTAATTGATAGATTATTAACCCATTAGTGCCTAGCGTCCCTTTTTAGGGACGCTTAAAAAGGTGCATTCAGCACTGTTTTTGACACCGGTAAAAAAGAAAAGCAAGAATTATTTTCCTTAAATGATGCATTTTCGTGATTAATGAACTAAACTTAAATCTTCTAAAAATATTGGTGCCAACCAAATAAAATTTACGCAAAAGATGCTGGGCACGAATGGGTTAACAAAAGTATTGGGATTGAAAGTTTTTTTAGGCTTAGGCTATCAATAATATCCTTGTCATAGGATTTGTTTACTTGATTGAAAAGTTCTGTTATAAGGTGTTTACGTAATTCCGAGATGAAATTTAGTATTAAACCCTTTCCAGTGCGGAATAAATTTGCTTGAATTAATTAACTTACACGCAACCATTAATAAACGAATGTATGAGAAAATACGAACGAGCTTAGTTTCAGGTATGTTTTAAAAGGGAAATTTTAATTAAATGTTCTAGGTGCCAGTAAAATTAAAATTAGATGTCCTACACTGCGCCGGAAAGGGTTAACAGTTTGCAAGTTGAGACTTTTACATAAGATGCTGTATGAATTTCATACTAACCCTTCGGACTCCGGCACCTCTTACACAAATTTTATTCCATTAGCACCATTTTTTTTAAAAAGAATTTTCCTTCAAGTAGACACTTTCAAAAATTCTCCGAATAAATAAGAAAAATGTTATTTTCCATTATTACTGGTGCCAAAAACAAATTTGGAAGGAAAGATGATGTCTCCGCAGCGGAGACAATGGAGTGCCAAGAGTAAATACCCAACGAAACTTTGACGAAATTATTTATTTATATTGAATTAGATAATTTTAAAAATACTTTTTAACCCCTTGAGGGGCAAAGCACTTATGTTCATAAAATGTTCAAATGATTGATTGACACCGGAATTCACAAACAAATTTATATGATAGAAAATTAAAGATGTTTTTTCGCATACATTGTAAAAAGCAAACGTTAATACTAAAATTCCGGTGCCAATGTGGCATAAGGGAATTAAAATTAAGTGGTATATATAATATACCGGTGCCCTTCAAGGGGTAAAATCGATATAATTTTGGTTAGCATTAATATTTACTTAGATTTTCTTCTCTCCGATTTGTTTTCAAAATAACAAATAATGCAAACGTTTTATTGTATACATAAAACTATAAACTATAGCACTTAAGACTAATTCATTTATAATTAACAAAAGTATTAGGTCTATTTTTTTTTTTTTTTTTTTTTTTACTTTTTGATGTTGTTAAAGGGCTTTCCATTATAAGACTTTTATTGGATTTGTGTAGAAGATAAGAAGAAAATCTTTCTCGCATTTGTCACGCATATCCGTGAATAGAGGTTTTATAAATGCGCTATCCATAAAAACTTTCATTACTTATTCTTCTGGCTTTTAAGCTGTCTAGCTAATGTTGGATGAATGTCATGCACACAATTGTTTATTATGCTTAGCGAAACTTTCAATAGCGATTATCATGAAGGTTTACTCTATGGCTGTATTGGCCATTAACCCCTTAACTGGCCTGAACGTCTTGCCCGAACGCTGTTCGGGCAAGACGAATTAGCTTAATTCTTCATTTAAAGCATTGTGACACCACTCATATTTTTAAGAAAATTTTTCATAATATTAAATGGTGGAAATGTTTAGACTAAATTTTACGAATATTTTATTTAAATAATAGTAGTGTAAGTCCGATATTTTCAATTTATTGAACGGAAAAGTATTAACCAGTTAAGGGGTTAATAAATAATGTTGTGACTTGTTATATTTATTATTATTTTTTTAATTTCGGATATTTTTATTCTTATTATTTAAAGATATTCGTGAATACATCGATTTCTTCACGTCGCCAATAGCCCGTATTAGCTAGAATATTCCATTGGTAGGCTAGAACATTTACTTGACTTCGTTTTTCTTACATTTTCCCCCATTTTCCGAAATACTAAATAATGGAAAAGTTATGCTATTCGCAAACAAAACACTAAAAAAAAATCTTATTACAATTAACAACAATCCTGTGTTAGAATTATTTTATTTGGTTGGAACCGGTTATATTCGGATACAACATAGCCAAATTCTTACGTGCGTCGATGTAAATACCATCTGATTTCTTTATACAGAGAGTAACTTGTAGGAAAAGTCAGCAACGTATACCAATTTCGTACAATGTAAAATAGTATGATATATTTAAAACGCGTCCCAAACACTGTTTCCCCCTGTATCATTATGCAATGGAATACTTTTATGAGGCCCTGTAAATTAATAACAAATATTCTTTGTATCACACATTGTATGGATTGTATATTTTCGCACTTACTTCATAGATGCATATCAATGTTATGATGTTAGAAAGAGTGTAACATCATTAAAATGCACTTGAAACTATTTTTTTCCCATTGGCCGTAATGTAACAGAATACTTTTGATTGTCTCTGTACTTAAACTATACATCAGATTTTCATAAAATTTGAAATGATACGATAAAATTTTGCAGCAATGATATATTTTACATTTCAAACGACTCGGTTGGGTGGTTTTCGCTCTGTTATGTCCGAACAGATGGACGGATGGACTGAACGATGACTATAGGTGATTCTTATTTACATAATTACGAACGTACCTAAAACAAGTTGGAAATTGCACGTGAAGCGTAGCAAATGAGGTGGGTTCGTACGATAACAAAGTTTTAAAATATTCAGATCTTGCTGATATAGTAGAGCGTACTTTGGATACAGTATAGTAGTCAAAATCTTGTGTTCTTGTAAATATGCAGGGAGTAATTTTTATTACACCTCAGCAACGTATATCTTATTCCTAAGATGTGAAGTAGCTTAATATAATTAAAACACGCCCCAAACAATGTTTTCCCGTATAACATTATTTAGTGGAATACACTTGTGTGACCCTGTAATTTAATAATAAATATTCTTTGCTTCGCAGATTGTACAGAATATATATTTTAGTACATACTTCATAGATTCATGTCAATTCTATTATGTTCAAATTACTGTAACACCATTAAAATGCATTTGAAACTTTTTTCCCCATTGATCGTAATGTAACGGAATACTTTTGATTGTCCCTGTAATTGGTCTAAGCATCCGATTTACATAACATTTGAAACGACTTGACAAAATTATGTAATAAATATACGTTTTAAATTTCAAACAATTAAAATGCATTTGAAACTTTTTTCCCCATTGACCGTAATGTAATGGAATCCATTTGATTGTCCCTGTAATTGATCTATCCATCCGATTTTCATAAAATTTGAAATGACTCGACAAAATTATGTAATAATTATGTATTTTAAATTTCAAACGATTCGGTTGGGTAGTTTTTGCGTTGTTATATGCGGACGGACAGACGGACGGACGGACTGAGCGACAACAATAGGTGCTACGTATTTACATAATTACGAACGCACCTAAAAAGCCTGTATTCCTATAATGTTAAAGAAGTTTAAAAAAAACACTAATGACAATTTTTCTAACAAATAAGAAGAAATTAGTGTTGGATAATTTTTATATCTGCCGAAAGGGTTAAAGTAGAAGGCGTTTACTGCAAGGTGAAATAAAATTCTAATACCCAGAAACTGTTTAGAAGACATTCCAACATAAGACGTTTTGTAACCATTTGTTAACCCATTAGTGCCTAGCGTCCCATTTTTGGGACAGTTTTAAAAAAATTCAAATAAGCGCATTTAACACCGGTAAAAAGGAGGATAAATAAATACTTTCTTTCTCGAGACAAAGGCCTCGATAAATTAAGATACAATTTATTCTTGCTTTAAAAGTGGTGGGAAAATGCAAAATCTGAATTTTAACGAAGAAAATAATTCAGGCACAAATGAGTTAATTTGTTTCATGTTCCAAAACTTGTTAGTTTATCGAAATTTTAACAAGTAAAAATATAAAAATATACTCTTAGAGTTTCTACAAAGCTAAGTAGATTATATTGATTTATGCAAACAATAAATTTTATTTAATTTCAATTTATTTGTCTCTAAAATATGAAATGTTGCAACACTTAATGATACATGTGTTACTTAAAAAAATATTTACGTTTATTTTCTTGACAATTAATAACAATTTTGTCTTAGAATAGTTTTTTTTATGTTTGAAAGGATTTGCATTATAAGGTGTTTATCGGATTTGTGTACAAGATAAGCTGGAAATCTTTCTAGCACTTGTCACCCATATCCGTGAACACATTTTCCCTAAATACTCTGCCGATAAAGGCTTTCATTTATTATCCTTATTAAGTTGTCTGCCAACCGTTGAATGAATGTTATGTACACGATATTTTATTTTGTTTAGCGAATTTTCCTTTCGATATTTCCAATAAAATTAAATTTGTAGCTGACATGTTTTCCAGCCCTCTAAGTGTTTGGAGCGAAATTTTCCTTCAGGTTAACTGTGGTATAAGCAATATTTAAGCTAATATAATTCTATAGCTATTTAATGTATTTTCAATACATTTTAGAGTAATACACTCAAGGATTGCGTTCATATTTGCATAGCTGCCAACTTTTACGCATTTTTCCTATCACAAAAAAGTTACAGAAAATATTTTCTTATTTAGTCGTCGGAATTTTACGATTAAACAAATCGAAAATCTCTGTACAATTTTAGTAGTAGAAAAAATTCGTAAAAGTTGGCTGCTATCATATTTGTAATTAAGTTTTCTTAAAAGATGAAATAATCATATTTTCTGGGCATTTTAAACAAAATTCAGAGAAAACAACATTACAATTTTACCCATTGGCTAGACGTTCAAATGATTAAAAACAAGTATGTCACCTAAATATGTTGCATATTTCAAATTTGTCATGTTTATATCATTGTTACTTATTAATTATTTTTAATAGTTTAACCCCTTGCGGGGCGCTGGTTTCATAGATATACCACTTAATTTTAATTCTCAAACGCCACATTGGCACCAGAATTTCGTTAGAAATAATTACGGTTTATTGAATGCGTGAAATATAACGTTTTCTTATTTACAAATAAAGTTGTTTTCATATTCCGGTGTCAGTCAGTAATTTCAATACTTAAGCGATGAATTTGCCCTGCGACGCAAAGGGTTAACCAATATTAACCTTTAATGGTAATTTTTTTTAAGCCATGACGTTACTTTTGACCTTTTATCTCTCTAAAATACCAAATAATGGAAGAGTCTAGTGGTTCATAAAAAAAAAAAAAACTTACGAATAATTCGAGTACTGTTAGCGACAGTCTTGCGTCAGAATATTTTATCCTTTTTTGGTTGAAAAGGATTGCATTACAAGGCGCTTATTTTATTAATATGGAAACTCAGAAAAAATGTTTCTAGTCCTTCTTTCGTATATTGATGAACACATTGCACTTAACCCATTGGGGATGAGCAATATGTATATGTGCCACAAAAAGACTTAACACTATTCGGCGCAAGCAAATTCTATTAGTAAAATGAGAAATTTTCGATTGATACCGGAATTTATAAAGGACTTGTCTAGATATTATGAATTCCTTAATTTAAGTTTTCATTGTAAAGGCAAAATCATATTAAAATATTACTGGTGCCGTTTGCAAGTTTGGAATTAAAATTAGGTGTTGCCGGCTCGGCAACACTGCGCAAGAAAGGGTTAAGAAGCCTTGTTTATCCCCAACAGGGAAATTTTAGTGTAAAATTTGCCTTATTTAATCGGAGAATTTTATCGATTTAACCAAACACAGATTTCTGTTTTTGAAAATAGTTGACAAAATATTAAAAAATTTTGTGTAAGGCTCCCGCCGCGAAGGTGTTAAATATGTCATCTGTACAAACATTTATGCGTTATCATTTTTAGTTTCAAAATTGCTTAGATTTTTCATTTCTTGGTATTTTATAATGTTCGGATAACATTGTAGAGTTTATTTTTTCTGAATTATATAGTAGAAAAATAATTAAAAAATATATTTATGTTTTTGATGAACATAATGTCATAATGCCATTTTTAAGTTACATAATTTTTTTTTATAAAATGATAATTTAAAATTATATATTTGCTTTAAAATGAATAATGCACAATTACATGATATCGCGACAGAATAATTTTTATAATGCATTTAATGGTTTATAGAATTGATAGTTGCTATTTTATAACGCTGATCAAACACATGTCAAATATAATGAACAAAAGATGTTGTTAATTATTAAATGCACACTCTACACAAAATATTCCATATGCACTGGTTCTATTAACCCATTAACGCCCGAATTATTTTCTTCCCTAAAATTTAAATTTTGTATTTCCCACCACTTTTAAAAGCAAATTAACATTTATCAATATTTATCGAGGATTCTGTCTTGTGAAATAAGGTATATATTTATCGTCGTCTTTACTGGTGGGAAAACCGCTTTCTTGCTGTTTTTGTAACCGTCCTCAAAAAAGGACGCTGGGCGTTAATGGGTTAAACAGGGATGAGATTTCCGCTTTTTTGCGCACCAGTAAAATCTTAGAGAAAATGATATATTTTTAAATCGGAACATTTTTGTGATTTAAAATAACAACATTTTCTCTAAGATTTTACTGGTGTCCAAAAAAGCGGAACTCTCATCCCTAATTAAAAAGCACTTTATTTATAAAGAATAAATTCACTAGCAGCTCACTGCTGCATATCGTCTGCACTTATCTCAAACACAACTATAGAATTAAAACAGAAAAACCAATTCACTTCTTTTCACTTTCTAAATACTGAGATTTTAATTATAGGTAGCACGGTATCGTCTGCCTACATGGAACAGATGTTATAGCCTCTCCGTAATAACAAAACCACAACTGCCAACTTTTACGCATTTTTGCTATCACTAGAATTGTACAGAGATTTTCCATTTGTTTAATCAATAGATTTCGACGATTAAATAAGATAATATTTATTATAAGAGTTTTATGGTAGGAAAAATGCGTAAAAGTTTGCAGCTATGCCAAAACAGACATCATGACCATAAATGCATGTTATCACACATAATTAATGGCAGAAACGTTTAGACAAAATATTACAAATATTTTAACGTAGAAAGAAGTAGTAATTTATCCCATATTTTCAGTTTATTGCATGTAAAAAAAGAATCAGTTAAGTAATTAAGAAACTGCGATGTATGATTAATTTCTTCTGTCTGGCAATAATCCATATGCGTTTTTATATTAGCATTCGCAGACAAATCAGAAAAAAAATAGAATATTTATTCACGTCCGATTTGGTAGAGATTCGCATAGCTGCCAACACTTCTGATTTTTCAACCCGGAAAAATTTAATAGAAATTTTTGCCTTTTTTAAACAGCAGATTACGGCAATTTGAAATAGTAAAATTTTCTTTAAAATTTTTCCGGTCTGAAAAAGCGAAGATGTGGCAGCTATGGATTCGGTACCAAAATCATCAAAATGCCTTTTATAGCTTACTAAAGTAATAGATGTGAGTACACTTATTTGTTGGACAACAATAATTATTGTAGGATTATAGAGATACTTCGAAAAACTAATTTTGACAAGTAAAAAATCATTTTGTGTGCAAAATTTAATAATTTTTATTTTTATTAAAAATTTAAAGAATTATAAAAATTGCTGTAATTTTGAACAGCCGTTTTTTTATTATAGTGTTCGTAATAGAATTAAAGATGTATTTTACAACATAATGAAAAAAAAATAATAGTAATAAAAATAGAAACGTTGAAAAAATCATGTTTTTTTTTCTGCGATTTCTCCTACATTTTATTTACTTAAAAATAAATCACTTAATTTTCAAATGGTTAGCAACAGTTTTCGATGAGAATATTAATATTCAGTTGAAAAGATTTGCATAAAATGCATTTATTGAATATATGTGGTGGATAAACCGGAAAGCTTTCTAGCTCTTGTCACGCATAACCGTAAAGAAATTTTACCCAAACACATCATTGATAAAAAGCTTCATTCATTAGCTTTATTAGCTTTTAAGCTGTCTATCTTGTATTGAATGAATGTTACATACACAATAATATATTGTGCTTGAGTAAATTTTGTTTAGTGATTATCAATAAAATTAAGTTTGTGGATGTCGTGTTCTTTAGTAAGTAATCTGGTATTTAGATAGATTCATTATTTTTTCTTGACTTTGAATAATTATATTTATATCATTTAGCAGTAGGACGCAAGGAAGAAGTTGATATGATTCCGACCATGTAATTTAATTTCAAATCAAGTCAGATTTCTTCCTTTTTTAAAAAAATAAGTTAAACTCGCCCCCCCCCCCCCCCCAAAAAAAATACGCAAAATAAATTAAGTAATTTTTAATAAAAATGCTGGTATGAAATAGTACTATTAAACTTGAGCAAAACTTTCTGGTGTTCAAGTGTTAAGGCATGACAAATCTGGATGCAATCCCATGGGAAAGATAGCAGCTTTTAAACCCGTTTCCTTGGAAACTACTTGGCTGATTTTGGTGAACCTTGAAATTCAATGGATTATGCTCAAGATTTATGACAGACAGATTTTTTCTGCAGTTGCAACCTTTTATTTTAGAAAAATGTCAATTTTCAGAATATTTTTCTGAAACTAATATTGAACAACAATATTTTGCGTCTTAATTAATCTTGTCTGATTAACATTCAAGAGCCAAAATAGTCGCCTGGCACATAAAAAGTGAAGCCCATAACTGTTAATGAAAATCAAGTGATTTATGCTTTTATGATACAGATGAACCTACTAAGAAAGGAAAAGATTTCTTAATACCATAAAACTCACCATCTCATATGAATATAACATTATTTTTTTCTTAATTTCAGTAATAAATTTTATTATCAAATTAACTTATAACTATCCGATATCGCTGCAATTGCTTTGTTTTCAAAATTATGTCCCTTAAAATATTATAATTCCAAAGGATAAAATACCATTAATAATATTACAGAGTTAAATACATTAAACATTTCATTCTGAATAGAAAATAATTCTTAAGATTATACATCAAAATTCTTTAAAACAAACAAATTAAGTTAATGCTTGCTAAATGTAATAAAAATACACTTACAAGGCAAATAAATACTTTTGTTCATACACCGTAATTCTACATGTGTATATTTACATATGTATATTTTTTATAACATATCAGAACTCTGTTTACTTACTAAAATTTTATCTGTACGTTGTACAGGAGTTTAATAACTCTTCATTTTTTTTATTAGATTGAAATATCTATATAATTAAATTAATCTAACGTTTGATTATCTTGAAAGAGTAACAAAGATTTCAAAATAAACATGAGATTATTTCTAAAAATGAATGATAAATAAGAACAAATAAAGTTAGTACAAGAAAATTATTATAAGAATTTTTGTTATTTTGACACTAGAAAGGGATAATTTTAGTAAAATGTCCTATAAATCTAAATCTAAACTATCCAGTTTACCTCTATAGCCGTTAGACATTTGTAAAATTATACTCTTTCGATCGGAAAAAGTACATGATTTACAACTTTAAAGCAAAAAAGCTCTAAACATGTAAAGTCTGGAAAAAAAACTTTGATAAGCCTTGCGGTTATCTTCTTCGGTATTTTTTCCATCTTAAAAGATGAAAATGCTACTTAAAAAATTTTTAAAGTTCAGCTAATAAATATTAGAGAAGAAAAAAAATGAAGCATTGAATTTTGCATTTTTAAATCAATATTAATTAGATCAGTGTGGAAAATTGAATTTTTGTTTCTTAAAAAAATGATTTAAAGATTTTTTTTTGTTTAAAAACTTTGAAAAGTAACCTAATAATTAGTTTATCGATAAGATGTGCAGATAAATTAGCTTTTTATTAAAAAATAAAAGAAAAAGAAGGCAAGAAAAAAAAAACTGTAAAATATTCAAACCGATGGTATATCTCATGTTTTTTAAAGAAAATTTCGTGTTTCTTGCTGAGTGAATACGAATACTGGTTTTATTTAGCATGTTTAATGTGATATATAATAAAATACGTGAAATTGAGCAATATTGGAAATTATATCTTGTTATTTTTGTGTAATCGCATTATAGAATTAAGTAAGATAATTTCATGAAGGAAGCATTTTTTTCTGGAATGAAATAAAATAGAAAATAAACAAATAAATGTTGAAAATATATATTTTTGCTTCAGATGTTTCTTTATGTAGTGAAATTAGATTAAAACCAATATTTTCATCAAAAGCAAATACAGCTCACGTGGTCGTCAAGAACACAAACATAAATTACACACACCTTTACACGGGTCAACATTGCGCTTTCATAACCATTACTGCTAAGGAGGGTCAGCTGATAGTTGGCTCGACATATGCTGCCCCACGTTTAGATTTTGAAGAAACCCTCGAAGAGTGGGAACATCTTATCACACAAAGGCGATACTTCATTTGTGGTGGGGACTTTAACGCGCAATCGACCCTATGGGGTTATGTGCGGTCCAATGCCCGTGAAGATCCCTTCATTGAATTTCTAATTAAAAACAATCTAGCTATATCAAATATCGATAACACAACACACACATACGTTAAGGAAGATAGCACAGGCAGAGTGGTGGCCAGGGGCTTCCCGGATCACACTCTGGTCAACCCTCTGGCCAATCACAAAATTCGCAATTGGCAAGTTTCAGATATTCATAGCGATTCAGATCACAAATACATTACTTTTAGCTTCGAAATTACACCTCTATACACTATGCAGCGCAGATTTAATACCACTCGAGGTAATCTACGCAAGTTTACACAAATAATCAAAACACAAAAATCATTCCTCAGCCAACATCTAAAGGATGTTACTGATGCATCAAAACTTAATAACTTCACAGATCTCTTAATAAGCACGATGCAGATCGCAGCCAAAGCATCCTTTAGATACAAGAAAACACACAGGACTGTCAATTTCTCTTTCTGGACGGCAGACCTCCGCACAAAACGTAACCAACTTACAGCGTTAAGGAGGAAGTTGAAATCACTTCGACCAACACAAGAGGATACGGACAACTTTCGAGCACTAGCAGCACGCTACAAACTGTTGGCGGCAAAATATAAACGCAGTGTTCTTGACGCCAAGAATCAAGCATGGCGGAAATTCTGCAGCAATCAAACCGATCCTTACGGAATCGCGCAAAAATTCTTCACGGATAAATTTTTTAGGCCAGACGAAATTAAGCTTGAACTGCCTTCGTCTAGGGCGTCAAAACAGCACAATATGGAGTATTTAACAAAAGAACTATTTGGACCTTCGGCATATCCTAATAACAATAACGATGACCTAACTTTTAATGCACCAGACGATCTCCCTTTTTCAAAAGCAGAGCTATCATCAGCATTAATGAAGTTTGATGACAAAAAAGCTCCAGGCCCTGACAGTATAGATTTTCGCATCTTAAAGTTAACATTCAAAATTATTCCAAATCTTTTCACAAGATGGGCAAATCTTTGTCTATCGTACAATTATTTCCCCCTCACTCTGAGACAGGGAGAGGTAGTATATTTCCAGAAGCAAGGGAAAGATCCCTCTGAACCTAGTGCATATAGACCAATCTGCCTTCTTCCAACGTTAGGCAAACTACTAGAAAAACTACTAGTAACACGTTTAGTACATTTCTTAGAATCACACAACATCTTACACCACAGGCAATATGGGTTCAGAGAGGGCAGATCTTGTGAAAAAGCTTTGTTTGACATAATGTCCTCCGTTGCCATCAGTCAAGACTCTGGACTCTACACCTCCCTAGTCTCTCTCGACATCAAAGGTGCATTTGATAACGTGGAGTGGCGGGACATTTTACTCCAGCTGATTGCAATTAACTGCCCGGGAAATATAGCTGGAACCATCGGCTCATATCTCTCTCTTAGAAGCATTTTAATTAACTTTTTTAATTTTAACATCAGTGCACCAACTAGAAAAAGGATGCCCCCAAGGGTCCTGCCTTGGACCAATACTTTGGTTGCTTATAGCAAATGTATTTTTAATAGAACTCCATAAATTAGGCTTCTTGCTATTTGCCTTTGCCGATGATTTCAGTTTTATTTTCACGGGTCGCCGGCGCCTAGACCTTGAAATTGCGGCACGTCAAGCACTCCCTGTTTTCCTTCAGCTGCTAACAGACCTTCACCTCCAGCTCTCACCAGGAAAATCTCAAGCACTGACATTCGACAAACCCATAAATCTGAAACGCAACCCCGTAATGCGAATTAATGGACGCAGCGTGAAGCACGTGAAACACATGAAATTACTAGGAATTACAATAGACAAACATCGGAGCTGGATGGAACATATTAACGCAATAAAATTACGCTTAGTAACACTTCACAATAATAGTTGTAAATTAACATCGAAATCTTGGGGCATTAAGCCCAACATGCTAAAAATATGGTACCAGACAATTGTGGAACGGATTATCTTTTACGGCGTGGGCGTCTGGGGAGGAAACCTCACTAATAGAGTGAAGAACAAACTTCCCTCGTTACAAAGGATGTTCCTCCTACGTATGGCGAGGGGGTATAAAACAATCTCCACAGACGCGCTCACTGTACTTACAGGTATCCCTCCCATAAAATTGACACTTAATTATGAATATATAAAAAACAGAATCCTCCACCTCGATCACAAAGAAACACAGTACGCACACTTTCCACAAACAGATATACAAAGGAAAGTTAGCAGCTGGTTCCTGCATCCTGCAAAAGAAACATCACATCTGCAAGTCAATCCCTCTAAACATACATTTGTACCCTCAAGAGTCCCAATCGTTTACACTGATGGATCCCGCACGGAATCGGGCGTAGCCTCAGCATTTTGCGTCATGCGGAATGATGAGGTGATCCATGAATGGGCTTGTAGAATTGGGGATGATAACACTGTATTCCAAGCAGAACTTTTTGCGATTCTGCAGGCTCTTGATTGGATCTTTCCAACCAACTTCCTTCACCAGGCTGTACAGTGATAGTCTTTCAAGCCTACAGGCAATCTTCGCGCATAGAACTAAGAACCCTTTAGTTCTCGACATAAAAATTAAGTTGCTCCCTCTCGTTCGCAAAGTCGCCCTGGGCCACGTGTCGGCCCACATTGGCATTGAGGGCAATGAGCGGGCTGACAGGTTAGCGAAAGTAGCAACGGCAAAAACATCCATAGATTTTACTCTCCCTCTTCCCCCCTCACACATTCGCAATAAGTTGGATCTAAAAATCTTACCAGAGTGGCAAAATTATTGGGATGTCTCTACCAAAGGTAGACACACTTACAATCTCATACCTGTAGTGTCTAGAGAAATGTATTTTCTCTCTCCAGCCACAACAGCATTCCTCTCTGGTCATGGGCCCTTCAAAGCCTATTTGAAACGTTTCCATCGAGCTGCCAATCATTTTTGCGAGTGCGGCGAGATAGGCACCCCTGAGCATAGTTACTATCACTGCACGCTTACCCAAGCCTGGCATATTAAACGTCCCTCCATCCTTCCCAAAAACTGGCTATCTAATATTTTATCTAGACCCCTTCTTATAGGCAAATTAAATAGGATTTTTATTTTCCAAATGGAACTAACGAATCTCACCTCATAGGCCTGCATGGTGCATCAACCTACTGTTCCTATGCAACTTCGGTCAATAGCATCACCTACTCTGCTGGTCCGCCCCTTGTCGCGAGGGAGCAGCCTGTGCTCCGGCGGATAAAGCTTGTTTTGTACATAAAATATTTTTTTCTTCTTCTTTTTTTTTTTTTTTTTTTTTTTTTTTCACTAATTGTAAACGAATTCCCGCGTGTCGGGGAGCACTCCGGGTGGGGTTAATAGAGTCTACACCGGACCTTTGAGGTCTGGTGATTCTGCCCCACTTAGGCAATAAATAAATAAATGTTAGATTAATTTAATTATGTAGATATTTCAATGCAATAAAACAGTGAAGAATTATTAAACTTCTGTACAACATACAGATAAAATTTTAGTAAGCATACAGAGTTCTGTTATGTTGTGAAAAAAATATATATGTAAATATACATACATACGTAGAAAGTAGGAACAAAAGTATTTGTTTGCCTTGTAAGTGTTCGTAATAAAATTAAAGATGCATTTTACAACATAATAAAAATAAAAAAATAATAATAGTAATAAAAATAGAAATTTTGAAGGAATCATGTTTTTTGCTGCGATTTTCCCAATGTTTTATTTACTTAAAAATAAATCACTTAATTTTCAAATGGTTAAAAACAATTGGTTAACAACAGTTTTCGATGAGAAAATTAACATTTAGTTGAAAAGATTTGCATAAAATGCATGTATTGAATTTATGTGGTTGATAAACCGGAAAGCTTTCTAACTCTTGTCACGCATAACCATAAACACATTTTACCCTAACACATCAGTGATAAAAGGCTTCATTCATTATCTTTATTAGCTTTTAAACTGTCTATCTCGTATTTAATGAATGTTACATACACAATAATTTATTGTGCTCAAGTAAATTTTCTTTTGTGATTACCCATAAAAGTAGCTTTGTGGATGTCGTATTCTTTAGCAAATTATCTGGTGTTTGTATAGATTCTCTAGACTTTGAATAATAATAATATATATACATATCATTTAGCACTAGAATGCAAAGAAGTCAATTTAATACCGTACTAAGTTATTAAATTTCAATTCAAGTCAGAATTTTTTTCTTTAAATAGGTTAGACTCAACCCAAAATATTTTATGTTACATAAATTAATTAAATATTCTGAAT
This sequence comes from Maratus speculifer, assembly GCA_964019185.1. Classification (NCBI taxonomy): domain Eukaryota; kingdom Metazoa; phylum Arthropoda; class Arachnida; order Araneae; family Salticidae; genus Maratus; species Maratus speculifer. The sequence continues at coordinate 348,460,530 of OZ025295.1, forward strand.
AAAAATTCTGGTGTGAAATATTATTATTAAACTTGAGCAAAATTTTCCGGTGTTCTAGTAATAACACTACAGCGCCCAGAAGGAGTTGATTCGACGCAGACTATGTGATCAAATTTCAATTCAAGTCAGTTTTTTTTTTTTTTTTTTTTTTTTTTTTTTTTTTTTAATAAGTTAAATTTTAAGCCACGCAGATTTATAATAAACAAATAAATCCCATTATTTTGAAAAGAAATTCCGGTATGAAACATTATTTTCAAACTTCAGTAAAAGGGTATAGCCGGGTTTCTTAGTAAAATATGGTCTTGAGTCAACCACATCGAGTCCTACATGAATCGATAGCCCATAAACAGAAACACATTTCTCCCCAGTTTCAAGTTTGTATTTAAAGACCATGAGGGATAATGGCCCTAAATGCCTGTTTTGGAAATGATCGCATTGTGACGAAACATTTTATTTAAAAATCTATTGAAATTTCTGAATGACCACCTTAATTTTTTTCCTTGAAATGAAATGAGAAACATGATGTACATTCACCATCATTTTCAACTTTCTACGTAGGGTGCTCATATTAAAAAACTGCAAAATCAAATTCAGACGGATGTAGGGGAAGCGTCTGACGCAAATCTTACATATTAGTCAGACGGTAGTTTAAAAAGAAGGCGTAAAATAACATTATACGACAGAACTTTCTGGTAGACCTAATATGTGGAATTTGTGCCAGACACGCCCCTAATACCGGCGGAATATGATTTTGGCCTTTTTTTTTAATATGATGTACGTAGAAAGTTAAAATTGACAGTGAATATACATCATATCTCATACTTTTTCCTGAAAAAAATTAAGGTGGTCACTCAGAAATTTCAATAGATTTTTAATTAAAATGTTAAAATAAAATGTTAGAAAACTTGTTCTTTTGTTAAAAGAAATCTGAAATTTTTTTCAAACATTTGTATAGTTGTTTTATACATCCCTAACTTTTTTCGTTGAAATCCGCTAGTTTCGTCACAATGCGCGAATTTTTTAAAAGAGGCATTTAGTGTCATACCCCCCCCCCCTCCCCCGTACTCTTGAGATACAAACTTGAAGCTGAGGAGAAATGAATTTCTTTTTATGGGTTATCGACTGATGCAGGACTCGATGTGGTTGACTCAAGGGATATTTTACTAAGAAATCCGGCTATATCATTTCCGAGCATTCTAGTGTTAAGGCAAGACAAATCTGGGTGCAATCCCATATGACATACGCTAGCTTTAAAACCTGTTTTCTCGGAAACTACTTGACTAATTTTGGTGAACCTTGAAATTCAATGGATTATGCTCAAGATTTATGACAGATAGTACTTTTTCTGCATTTGCAACCTTTTATTTTAGAGAAATGTCAATTTTTAAGAAATTTTCCATTTTCAGAATATTTTTCTGAAACTACTTTTGAACAACAATATTTGGCATCTTATTAACCATGCCTGTCTAACATTGCAGTGTCAAAATAGTCGCCTAGCAGTGAGAGTGAAACCCAGAACATATAAAAAGTGAAACCCAGAACTGTTAAAACTAGAACGCCGGGAAGGTGTCAATTCGACAGCGATCACTAGACTAATTGTCGATTCGAACCAGAAAAATCTTCAAGAAATAAGTCATATGTCAGTTGCAATGAAATAATATAAACCAGCGGTTCCCAAACCTTCTTAGTACGCAACCCACCCAAGATAAAATTGTACATCAGTATAAAAATTTTTGTACGATCTCTATGTACTTGGCTAATCCTATCCTATGAAAAATGCCAATTTTTGTACGGAAGATACATTATCAACAAAAACAAGAATCGGTTATCTCAATGTGTGTAAATGAATAGTAATTAAGACAATGCACAAACTACAAAGGTAATTAAAAATACGTTTAATTATTATAAAAAAATAACTTTGTTATCAATGAGATTTCTGATACTGATGTTTACCAATGTAGGAACATATATTAATATGCAGTTTGCCTCAGTACTTGTCTTTCAAAAACAGCAAAGTAGAAAAAGCATGAAGTGTTGAATTTCATCAAGGCTAAATTAAAGCTAATTTAAATATTTCTGGATATTCTGTTCGTATATTAATCAAAAAGGAAATTAGGAAAATTCCTTTTGAATATTATTTCCCATTGAAATTGTTATATGTTTGTAAACAGATGACATAAAAGATATATTTTGATGAGAAACCTTGATTGTTCCGCGACCCAGTAAAACAACTGCCGCGGCCCACCAGTGGGTCGCGACCAATAGATTGGGAACCGCTGATCTAAACAAATAAATTAAATACATTCATATTATTTCTCTGGCTTAAAATATATTTTAAGAACGTTGCATAAAATTTCCCAGTTTCTAGTATTAATGACAATCACGTGATTTATGTTTTTATTATACAGATGAATGTCCCTACTAAGAAAGGAAAAGATTTCTCAATATCATGAAATTCATCATCTCATTTGAATGTATAACATTAATTTACTTAATTTCAATGCAGCATTTTATTATCAAATTAGCTTATAACTATCCGATATCGCTGCAATTGCTTTCTTTTCAAAATCATGTTTCTTAAAATCTTATAATTTCAAAGTGTCGGATACCATAAATAATAAATAATATTATTGAGTTAAATACACTAAACATTTCAAAATGAACATGACATTATTTATAAAAGTGAATGCTAAATAAGAATGAAAAAAGTTTGTACAAGGAAATCATTATAAGAATTTTTGTTACCTTGACACTAGAAAGAGATAATTTTAGTAAAATGTCCGATAAATCTAAATCTAAACTATCCAATGTACCTCAATAACCTTCAGACATTTGTAAAATTATACTCTTTCGATCAGAAAAAGTACATGATTTACAACTTTAAAACAAAAAAGCTCTGAACATGTAAAATCTGGAAAAAACTTTGATAAGCCTTGCGGATATCATCTTCGGTATCTTTTTTCATAAAAAAAAAAAAAAAAAAAAAAAAAAAAGAAAATGCTATTAAAAAAATATTTTAAAGTTCAGCTTATAAATGTTACAGAAGAAAAAAAATTATTGAATTTTGCATTTTAAATCAATATTAATTAGATCAGTGTGGAAAATTGAATTTTAGTTTTTTAATAAAATGATTTAAAGCTTTTTTTGTTTAAAAACTTTGAAAAGTAACCTAATAATTAGTTTATCGGTAAGATGTGCAGATAAATTAGCTTTTTATTACAAAATAAAAGAAAAAGAAGGCAAGAAAATGTTATATCTTATGTTTTAAAGGAAAATTTCGTGTTTTTTGCTGAGTGAATACTAATACTGGTTTTATTTAGCATGTTTAATGTGGATATATTATAAAATACGTGAAATTGAACAATATTTGAAATTATTTCTTGTTATTTTTGTGTCATCGCATTATAGAATTAACTAAGTTAACTTCACGTATAAAAAAACATTTCATATTTATTTACTTAGAACAGGTGTCACAAATAAAAATTAAATTAAAAAGTTGACATGTTTCGGTTCATTCATAAGAACCGTATTCATAACACATAAAATTAGTAGAAAACTAAATGACACTGGATATAAATATAATTTAAAAACCCAAAACAAAACATTGCGCCCCCTATGATCGTGAATAGCCATTGCCAACCGCGGCATAATATTAATAAAAGTAGAAAAACTAAATGACTCTGGATATAAAGGTAATTTACAAACCCAAAACACAAAATATTGCGCCCTCTATGATCGTGAATATTAATAAATATTTAAAGGGTGAGTCTAATAGGGGGAGCCGCGATGGCATTGGCTATTCACGATCATAGAGGGCGCAATATTTTGTGTTTTGGGTTTTTAAATTACCTTTATATCCAGAGTCATTTAGTTTTTCTACTTTTATTAATATTATGCCGCGGTGGCAATGGCTATTCACGATCATAGGGGGCGCAATGTTTTGTTTTGTGTTTTTAAATGCCGACCCAGCGGCCTGGTTGGTAGCGTCAGCTCCTCCCACACCGCTGGACCCTGGTTCGAGTCCAGCTAGCGGCATGGGTGTCTTTGTTGTCCCTATGATAATGTATGTACCGGATATTCTGTAATAAAGTGTTCTATATGGTTTCTTGTGATCATTGGAGGTTATGCCGGAGAATAGCTGTAGCGCCTACCTCAAAGCAAATAAATGTAAATGTAAATGTTTTTAAATTATATTTATATCCAGTGTCATTTAGTTTTCTACTAACTTTATGTGTTATGAATACGGTTCTTATGAATGAACTGAAACATGTCAACTTTTTAATTTAATTTTTATTTGTGACACCTGTTCTAAGTAAATAAATATGAAATGTTTTTTTATACGTGAATAAAAAAAAAAAAAAGGTGAAGTGATTTTGTTTTAGTTTTTAGTTTTGGAAAAAACGAAAGCTAACAACAGTTTTAACATTAAGTTAACTTCATGAAGGAAGCACTTTTCCTGGAATAAAATAAAATAGAAAATAAACAAATAAATGTTAAAAATGTATATTTTTGCTTCAGATATTTCTTTATGTTGTGAAATTAGATTAAAATGATATGCAGAGTACAGACGAGGTATATCATCTTTATAAAAATTCAAAACCTATTTAGTCTTTTCATTCAAAGATTTAACTCTCTCAAGATAATCAAACGTTAGATTAATTTAATTATGTTCATATTTCAATGTAATAAAAAATGAAGAATTATTAAACTTCTGTACAACGTAGAGATAAAATTTTAGTAAGCATACGGAATTCTGTTATGTTAAAAAAATATACATATGTAAATATACATATGCAGAATTACGGTGCATGAACAAAAGTATTTATTACTTACCCATCATACGTAGTATAGGGTAAGTCTTGCAATCGTTTTGAAAATCGAAAAAAATTTTTGACGGATTTACACGTCTTAGATAGTGGAGATTCCAAAAAACATATTTTTAGAAAAAAATTTTTGCCGTCCGTCTGTCTGTCTGTCTGTCTGTCTGTAAACGCTCTATCTCCCGAACAAATTGAGATAGAGACTTGAAATTTTGTATGTAGTTAGTATGTAAGAATGGAACGAACCCTATTTAATATCAGCAACCTCGATTATACGAAACTATTTTTTTCGGCCTCTCGAAAAATTCGTTCTGATGAAAGGTATATAAAAATTTTCGAATTTTTTTGTTCTAAGGAATGGAAGTAAAAGGCATAAAAATAACACACATTTTGCATATAGAACAAAGTCAATCGAATTATTAGTTGCCGAGATATTTGTAATCCTGTTTTCCGCATTCTTCGATTTTTCATGACCCTGTATTTCATTCAAATTTCAATTCAGAGGTATATTTTAATTGGAAATGAGACGCTTAATCCGATGCAGTTAATTGTTAGTTAATAGAGTTATTATTTTTGGAGTTATAAGGATGTTTCTTTTACGCAGTTCGGTACTACTTGAGTAGTTTGGCGTTTTATATAATTTGTCGAAACTGGTAATCAGCAGTTCTTTAATATAGCATTACTATGTATATTAACAGTATTTAAATTTTGTTTATTAATTGCAATGCATTGTATAAATAGTTTTCACATATTTTATTTTCATATGCATATTAATGATGGGTAAGTATTACGGTGGCTCCCAACGACTAGTTTGTCTTGTAAGTGCATTTTTATTACATTTAGCAAAAGTATTAACTTAGTTTGATGATTTTAAGGAATTTTTATATTAAGAAATATTTTCTGTTAAGAATAGTAAAGTGTCGAACGATACATTATTTCCAAACCACATTGAAATATTCTAAATTATATTGCAAAATAATATTTTGTTCGGGATAAAAAGACCGCTTTATTTATGGAGTTTAAAAGATACATTCGGATACATATTTCAAAAGTTATGTGACATTATCTTTGATGATAAATGCATCGTCAGAATTTTTAAAAATAAGATTGAATAAAATCCTACAGGCATAGTTTTATCAAGTTGCATCTAACAAGAGACAATTTTAGTAAATGAGATCTATCTTACTGGATATATGAACTGCTTAACCCGGGATTACACGCGCCGGGTCTTTTTGACGCGGAGTGCGCATGATATTTGCAATTGTAACCACTTATCTTTTAAAAGTAATTTTCAACCTATTTTGTCGCGAAAATTAAAGGGATTGTCTCCGCCTAAATAAAATGACTGTTATATTTTGATTTTATTGGTAACAAAGTTTACCCATTCGTGCTCAGCATCTTTTTCGTAAATTTTATTTGGTTGGCACCACTATTTTTAGAAGATTTAAGTTTAGTTCACTGATCACGAAAATGCATCATTTAAATAAAATAATTATAGCTTTTCTTTTTTACTGGTGTCAAAATCAGTGCTGAATGCACCTTTTGAAGCGTCCCTAAAAAGGGACGCTAGGCACTAATGGGTTAAAACCATTTCTACCCTGGGTAAGCGCGTGTTCTCCCGGGTTAAACGGACTCATTATAACTTACCGTCATTTCTTAGGATCTTAAGCTGATATTTCATTTTTCAGTATAAAATATCAAAACAAATACTTTTAAACTGTGTTGAAATTATGATTATTTAAATTTTTATTTTGCTTTCCTGAAAAAAAGATCAAATACTTATTTATAGGTTTGATTAAGATTTCCAAATAAACTTTGAGTTAAAAACTAAATATTAAAATAAACCTAATATTATCTTTAAAATCAAATGCTAAATAAGAATTGAAATTCCACTAAAAATAAAATTTGACATTAATGCTCTTCAAGTTACCCGCGGCTAGAAATAATTTTACTAAAAGAAATCGTATCATCGAACTAGATAAACTGCTTTAATAGCCGTCAGATATTGTTTAAGGGTACCCTCTTCGGATCCAAGAACTACCTAATTTACCACCGTAAAACAGGAAAAAAAATTTGATAAGACGTGATGCAATTTTGCTCAATATCTTTTAAACTTTAGGGAATGCAAATGCTGGATTAGAAAAGCTTAAGCTTATTTCATGTCTTGAGGGGAAACGAGATCGGCACTAGAGGCTTTCAACGAAATTTTATATTTTTAACTCTGGCGCCAAAGTGTTAAAATTGTCTTTATTTATTTATTTATTTTATTTTTGCGGTGAGAATTCAATATTACAAAGACAATTATTTTCTCCTCAAACGGTTAAGATTATGCTAGTAAATGTTCCGAAAGACAAAAATCACCCATTTTTTTCTAGTTTAAATAAATATTAATTAGAATGATAATAAGATACAGTAAGAAAAACAATCTATCTTAAGAAACTGAAAAAGTAATAGAATCTGCTTAACACAAATGTTGTCATTAAAGATTAACAAGTCTAACACTAAATTTTTTCAGGCATGTAATGCTTAAAATCTAAATTTCATTTATTTCTTTATAAATTTAAAAATTAAGAAATAAATAATTTCTAAATAATAAATGGTAAATAATAATAAAAAATATGAATACAAATGACGACCTCGGAAGCTAAGAATTACAAAAGACAATTTGGAGTAAATTGAGTTTAAAAGCAATTGACGTTAAATTTGAACATCAATAATAATTGACTGAATTGAGATAGGAAACTACTGCTTGTTTCCTTGTAGTCTTTGAACTTTTATTTCAATAACTGTAAAAAATAGGGTAAAGTTTTCTTGAAATTTATAATTAATCAGTACTGAGTATTATTTCGACAAAAAGGGTTTGTTTCTAAAACGCAGAATATAATTAGAAAATTATTATATTTATTTACCTGAAAAGAATAAATCATATTTCCAGGTCGTTTTTGTATTTTGTTTATTATTTTCCATTTGTCACTCTTACCCTTTGGCTCCTGGGGTCCTCAAATAAATCCTTTGAATATTGCTACTCATTTTGCTACCAGCAGGCGATATTTTTAGCAAAATCTCTTATCATTGAAGTTTAAACCATTTAATCTACTTCAATAGCTTTCAGGCATTTTTAAGGATACACTCTTTGAGGAGAATAATCTGATTTACGACTATAAAACCAGTTAGAACTCTACACTGGAAAATCTCGGTAAAAGTTTTGGTAAGACTTGAGGGGATATTGCTCTCTCTGTTTTAGTTTTAAGGAATTTGAATGCTGGTTAAGAAAGTTGTTTCATGATTTGGTTAATAAATATTCTAATATATAAAAGATCTAATTGTACTTTAAATAAAGGTTAAATAGAATATACCGTAATTTTCTGAGTATAATCTGCGGATCAAACAATTATTTTTCGACCAAGAATTTGTTTAAAAAGAAACGTAATTTGTTAGATCGCCGTAAATATTTGTCTTCAATCACTATATAAAATTTCTGTGTCCATAAAGAATTGTTTGTTCCGTGGATTATACGCAGGAAATTACGGTAAATTACACAGAGAAATGAAAATTAATTACTTAAAAATCTCATTTAAGAACAATAATTTTAAAATCAAAATTATTATTTAAGAGATAAACATGTCTAATATTTCTAGCTGATGTGAATAAAAATTTCAAACTTGTTGATTCTGAAAGTCTTATTTTAATGAATTAAATAAATAAAAATAAAAATTTAGAGCTTGAATCGCTAAGCATATCAAAATAAACCAGATATCATCTCGGAAAATAAATGTAAATAAATATTTGAAAATTTGATTATAAATAAATTCTTTGAGTACAGTTTTTTTTAAATCTTTCTACCAGCAAAAGATATTGTTATCAAAATCTCTTTTTTTTAAATCAAAGTCTCACCAATTTAATCTACTTCAATAGCCTTTAGGCATCTGTAAAAAATACACATTTCCTATCGGAAGAACTATCGGATTTATGGCCAGCAAACAGCAAGAATTAGAAATAGGAAAAACTATTTACTAAATATTGACTAAGACATTTTTTTGAAGATTTTATAGGATATTGCTGCCTATTATTATTATTATTATTATTATTATTTTAGTTTAAATGAATGTAAAAGCTTGTAAGAAAATAGTTTTAACATTAGGATAATATATATCCTAAAAGAAAAAAAAAATATTAACGGTACTTAGAATTTTAACTAGATTTATAACTGAAAATTACTTACTTAAGAAATTAATGCAGTAATAGCATTATTTCCTCAAAATTTCTAATAAAAAGATTAACACGTCTGATTTGTCCCTATCTCATTACAATAAAAAATCCATTTTATTCCTCATATCTTTTAACCACTTAGCTGAATATATTTTTTTTAAATGCAATAAGTTAAAAATATAGGTTAACACCACTTTTTTTAAGCTAAAATATTCGTAAGATTTAGTCTAAACATTTCTACAATCAAATAATATGAAATTATATTTTAAAAAACTTGTACATGTTGCCACATTTTTTTTTAGTTTTAAAGGTTATAAATGCTCAATAAAAGATAATTTTAAAATGGTATAATGTGTATTTTAAAAGAAAAAAAGTATATATGTATTTTGTATTTTAAATCAACATTACTTAGAATTTTGATTAGATTGAGAACTGAAATCTATTTACTTAAGAGACTAATGCAGTAATAAGATTTTTATCCAAAATATCTGATTGAAAGATTCAAATGTCTGATTTACTCCCATCTCATTACAATAAAAACTTGAAACTTGTTCCTCATAAAATCTTATTTTCATCTTTATCTGAGTTAAATAAATAAAAGTAAGAATTTTGAGTAACTGTCGATAAGCATTTGAAAACAAACTAGATATTATCTCTAAACTAAATGATAAATCAGAATGGGAAAATAAGTATAAATAATTTCTTTGGGTGTCGCTACTATTCTTTCTACCAGCAAAGAGATATTATTAGCAAAATCTTTTGTCATCAAAGTCTGAGCAGTTTAATCTACTTTAACAGCCTTCAAGCATATGTAAAGCGTACACACTTCCGATCGGAAGAACTATCTGAGTTACGGACATAAAACAGCAAGAATTCGAAACAGGAAAGCAAGAAAAACTTTTGGTAAGACTTAAAAGGGTTATTGCTCAGTCTCTATATTAGTTTTAAGGAATGTGAATGCTCGTTTAGAAAATAGTTCAATATTTGTATAATAAATGCTCTCTAAAAGAAAAAGAAATGAAACTTTGAAATTCTAAATGAACTGAAAATTATTTACTTAAGTAACTGATGCAGCAATAGTGTTTTTTACTCAAAATATACAATTCAATAATCAACATGTCCAATTTATTCCTATCTCATTACAGTAAAAACTTCAAACTTGTTCCTCATAAAATCTTATTATCATCTCGCTCTAAAATAAATAAATAAAACTAAGCATTTTGAGTTACTGTCAATGAACATTTCAAAACAAACCAGATATTATTTCTAAACTAAATGATAAACAAGAATGGGAAAATAAGTGTAAATAATTTCTTTGGGTGTCGCTTCTATTCTTTCTACCAGCAAAGAGATATTATCAGCAAAATCTTTTGTCATCAAAGTCTCAACAATTTAATCTACTTCAACAGCCTTCAGGCATCTGTAAAGCGTTCACACTTTAGATAGGAAGAACTATCTGATTTACGGCCATAAAACAGCAAAAACTCGAAACAGGAAAACAGTTATTCCTGTTTTTCTGTTTCCAGTTTTCGAGACTTGAGGAGTTATTGCTCAGTCTCCATATTAATTTTAAGTAAAGGCGAATGCTGGATAAAAAAATAGTTTCAAGATTTAAATAATAAATACTAATTTAAAAGAAAAAAACCTAACTGTACTTTAAATAAAAATTAAATAGAATATAAATTAGACAGAGTAACGGAAATTAATTACTTAAAAATCTCATACTACAATAGTAGTTTTAAAGTCAAAATTCCTAATTAAGAGATAAACATGTCTAATATTTGAGCGAATATTTATGTTAATAATATTTGATGTGAATAAAAATTTCATACTTGTTATTTCTGAAAATTTTATTTTTTGCCTTCTTTTCAATGAATTAAATAAATGAAAATAAAATTTTAGAATTGGACCACCAAGCATCTCAAAATAAACAAGATATCACCTCTGAAAATAATTGTTAAAAAAACACTTAAGATTTGAGTATAAATAAATTTTTTGATTGTAGATTTTCATCTTTCTGCTAGCATGAGATAACATGAACATGAACATGAGTTAATAATGATAATTATATAATGATAATTATATAACATGAGTTAATAAAATCTCTTGTCATCAAAGTCTGAACAATTTAATGTACTTCAATAGCCTTTAGGCATCCGTAAAGGATATGTACTTCCGATCGGAAGAAATATCCGATTTACGGCCATAAAACAACAATAATTCCAAACAGGAAAGAATTTTTGCGAGACTTAAGGAAATATATTTTTCAGTCTCTATTTTAGTTTTAAGGAATGCGAATGCTGAATAAAAAAAAGTTTCAAGATGTGAATAATAAATATTATTCTAAAAGAAAATAATTGTAATTGTGTAATATTTTAAAATCAATCTTATTACTTAAGAATTTGATACAGTAATAGCACTTTTTAAGTCAAAATTTCTAAGTAAAAGATTAACATGTCTAATATAATTTCATAACTGCTAATTTTGAAATATCTTTCTTTATTTCTTTCTTTTTCATAAATTAAATTAAAAAAATAGAGTTCGGATCGCTAAACACTTCAAAATAAACTAGTTTTTATCTCTGGAAATAAATGGTAAATGAGATTGAAATATATGAGTATAAATAATTTCTTTGAACATGTCTAATATTTCGATTTCATAAAAGTAAAAATGTCAAACATATCCTTCCTAAAATTCCATTATCTTCTTCTTTTTCTTCATGAATTAAATAAATAAAAATTTAAAGTTAAGATATATCAAGCTAAACCAAATTTTATCTCTGATAATAAATGATAGATAAAAACGGAAAATTTGTGTATAAATAATTTCTCAGAGTGTCGCTTTTTAGGTGCGTTCGTAATTATGTAAATACGTAGCACCTATAGTAGTCGTTCAGTCCGTCCGTCCGTCCGTCTGTCCGTTCGTCTGTCCGCATATAACACCGCAAAAACTACCCAACCGAATCGTTTGAAATTTAAAATACATAATTATTTCATAATTTTGTCGAGTCATTTCAAATTTTATGAAAATCGGATGCATAGATCAATTACAGGGGCAATCAAAAATATTCCATTACATTGCGGTCAATTGGGAAAAAGTTTCAAATACATTTTAATCGTTTGAAATTCAAAGCATATAATTATTACATAATTTTGTAGAGTTATTTCAAATTTTTTGATAATCGGGTGCATAAATATATTACAGGGACAATCAAAAGTATTCCGTTACATTACGGTCAATGGGGAAAAAAGTGTAAAATGCATTTTAATCATTTGAAATTTAAAATACATAATTATTACATCATTTTGTCGAGTTATTTCAAATTTTATGAAAATCGGGTGCATAGATCAACTACAGGGGCAATCAAAAGTATTCAATTGCATTATGGTCAATGGGGAAAAAGTTTCAAATGTATTTCATACGTTTGAAATTTAAAATACATAATTATTACATAATTTTGTTGAGTTATTTCAAATTTTATGAAAATCGGATGCATAGATCAATTACAGGGACAATCAAAAGTATTCCGTTACATTACTGTCAATGGGAGAAAATGTTTCAGATGCATTTTAATGGTGTTACACTCATTCGAACTTAATAAAATTTATATGCAACTATAAAGTACATATTATAATATACATTTTACATAATTTGTGGTGCAAAGAACATTTGTTATTGATTTACAAGGCCTCACAAAAGTATTCCATTACATAATTGTATAGGGAGAACATGTTTGATGAGCGTTTTAATTATAATTCACTATTTACAATTTTATGAGATTGATATATGAGAGTAATATTTTTAAAATTCGTTATCGTACGAACGCACCTCATTTGTTACGCTTCAAGTGCAATTTCCAACTTGTTATCTTTCTACCAGTAACAAATATTATTAACAAAATCTCTTACCAACAACGCCTCAACAATTTAATCTACTTCTATAGCCTTCAGGCATCTGTAAAAGATGCATAATTCCGATTGGAAGAACTATCTGATTCATGAACAGCAAACAGCAAGAATTCGAAAAAGGAAAAACTAAAGGTATTTTTTGAAAATTTGAGAGATATTGCTGGATTTTTTTTTCTTTTTTTTTTTTTTAGTTTTAAGTGATGTAAATACTCGATAAAAAATAGTTTTAATACTACGATAGTATATATCCTAAAAGAAAAATACATTCTACATATATTTTGTATTTTAAATCAACGTTATTTATAATTTTAATTGGGTAGCGAACTAAAAATTAATTACTTAAGTAATTAATATATTAATAGCATTTCTTACTCAAAATTTCTTATTAAGAGATTAACATGTAAGATTTATTTCCACTCCATTACAATAAAAATTTCAAACTTGTTCCTCATAAAATCCTATTTTTATCTTTCAAGTTAAATAAAATAAGTAAGAATTCTGCGCGACTGTCAATGAGCATTTCAAAACAAACAAGACACTACTATCTTCGAAACTATATGATAAATAAGAATGTGAAAATAAGTATAAATAATTTCTTTAGGTGTCGCTTCGGATTTTTCTATCAGCAAGAGATATTGTTAGTAAAATCTCTTATCATCAAAGTCTGAACAATTAAATCTACTTCAATTGCCTAAAGCCATCTGTAAAGGATACGTACTTCCGATCGGAAGAACTATCTGATTTACGGCCATAAAACAGCAAAAAATCGAAACAGGAAAAACTTTTGTAAGACTTGAGGGGTTATTGCTCAGTCTCTATATTAGCTTTAAGTAATGACGAATGCGGGATAAGAAAATAGTTTCAAGATTTAAATAATAAATACTACTCTAGAAGAAAAAAATGTAATTGTGAAATCTACTTCATATCAATGTTAAATGGATTTTTATTTTGATGTAGAAATGAAAATTAACTGCTTAAGAATCTGATTCAGTAATATTATTTTTAAGTCAAATTTTATTAAAAGATTAATATGTCTAATAGTTCAATAAAAATTTCATAACTGTTAATTGTGAAACATTTTATTTTTCTTAGTTTATAATAAATTAAATAAATAAAAATAAAAATTCAGAGTGCGAATAGCTAAACATCTAAAAAAACAAAACAAAACAAAAAAACCCACATATTATCTCAGAAAATAAGTGGAAAATGAGACTGAAAAATATGAATATTGATAATTTATTTGGACATATCTAATATTCCCATTTCATAACAATAAAAATGTCAAATTTATTCATCCTAGAATTCTATCATCTTCTTGTTTTCGGTCGTTAATTAAATTACAAAAAATTATAGTTAAGACGACTGAGTATTTCAAACTAAACCAGATACTATCTCTGATAATAAATAGTAAATAAAAATTGGAGTTTTTAATATTTTCTTTGACTGTCGTATCTCATCTATCAGCAACTGATATTGTTAATAAAATCTCTTATCACCAAAGTCAGAACAATTCAATCTATATCAATTGCCTTCATACATCTGTAAATAGATACACTCATCCGAACGGAAGAACTTTCTGATTTATGGCTATAAAACAGCAAGAAATCGAAATTGGTAATAAGGAAAAACTTTTTGTAAGACTTGAGGGGATTTTACCCAGTCTCTTTTTAGTTTTAAGGGATACAAATGTTGGCTAAAAAAAGTTTGATAGTTTGGATAAGAAATATATTTTTTAAATATGTAACTGCATTCTTGATTTTAAACCAATTATAATTTTAATTTAATTACATTGCTTAACCTCTTGGGATGAACGACCAATACACAAGCCCTTATGAAATGCTCAGAATCCTTGTTTTTCTCCACTAATAAAATTTTGCTGTAAAATATGCCTTAATTAATTAGAACTTTTCTCTATTCAAGAAGGCACAAATTTCTGTTTTCAAAAATCGCTGACAAAAGATTAAAAATTTCGTAAAAAAGTTCCCGTCGCGAAGGAGTTAAGAAAGTGACACAATACTAGTATTCTTCATCTCAAAATTTTTAGTTAAAAGATTATCATGTGCAATATTCCTGTCTGATCTCGATAAAAAGTTCAAAATTAATTATCCTTAAAATCCCATTTGTTTTTGTTTCTGAAATTAAATTAATTAAAAGTTAAATTTAAAGTTAAAAACTCTAAGATTTTCGAATAAAATCAGGTGTTAATTCCGAGATTAAATGGTACATGAGAGTCTAAAATTTTAGTATAAATAATTTCTTTCAGTAACTTTTGTCATTTTTCTACTAGATATTTTTTTACAAAAACTCTTATCATCGAGGTTTAAACGATTTAATCTACTTCAATAGCCTTTAGCCATCTGTAAAGGATATACATTTCCGATCGTAAGAAGTATGATTTTGTGCTAAGAAATAGCTAGAGCTGTAAGCAGGAAAAACTGGAAAAATATTTGCGAAACTTGAAGTCTTGCTCACTTTTTTTTTTCTAACAAATGCAAATATTGAAAAAGCAGCTTTAAGAATAAACTGATATGTATCGTGGACGTCAAAATTACTATTTTTAATTTCTATTTAATATCAATGTAAATTAGATTATTTCTAGGATATTAAACTAAAAATTAGTTTATTAAAAATGCTGATAAGTTATAGTTTTTATTAACACAAAATTTCAAATTTAGCACATAGATATCTTTAATATTACTATCTAAACACAATAAAACAATTTAAATTATTCCTCTCAAAATCCAATTTTCTTCTCTTTTTTTTCATAAATTAAGTGTAAATAGAAATTTTGTGTTAGGTTCGCTAAACATTTCAAACTATCTAGATATTATCTAGTATCAGTGGTAAATAAGAATTGAAAATTTGAGTATTGTTTATCATTTTGTAACCAGAAAGATATTTTTAGAAAAAAGCTCTTATAGATGACACTAAAACATGTGATCTATTTCAATGGCCTCCAGATATTTATACGAATGTATTTTCCGATCAAGTGTATCACCTGATTTTCGACTAGAAACAAAAGTATATCTAAAAAGGGTAATCTGAAAAAACACCTCTGATTTCATAAAAGATGCAATCATCAAAATCTCTACCATCTAATCTGCTTCACTAGCCTTCAGACATTTGTAAAGATACATTATTTCGATTTAGAATACTACCTGGTTTATGCTCATTAAACAATGAGAATTCCTAAGTGGGAGAATTGGAAAAAACTTCCGATATGACTTGAAGGTATCTTCTTCACAATTTGTTAGTTTTGGAGATGCAAATGCTATATAAGAAAAATTAAAGATTAAACCTATCATTATTCTAGAGAAACGATAAGTTTAGTATATGTTATATTCTAAATTATTCTTAATAACAATTCGATAAAAGTATTTAAAGTAGTAATTGTCTATATAAAATGCAAATATCGCCTCTTATATAAGAACGTAACGAAAATTAGACATATAAAATTTCTGGGAAATTGTGTTTAAGTCACAAAAGGGTTATTTAAAATTATTTTTCATAAAATCTTAATAATTTTTTTCTAGGGGAAACTACTTTAAAAATTAGAAGGTATAATTCCTAAATATTTCTTAATAAAACTCTCATTTGCGATAAAAGTAAATGCTGCAAAAGAATTAAAAGTTTGAGAACAACAAAGTCTTAGAGGAATATTTTCACTTTACTAATATCAAGAGATAATTTCATAAAGGATGCAATCAACAAAATCTGTACCATCTTATTTGCTTCACTAGCCTTCAGACATTTGTAAAGATACGTTCTTTCGATTTAGAATACTATCTGGTTTATGCCCATTAAACAATGAGAACTCCATAGTGTGAAAAATGAATAAAGGTTCTCGTAGGGCACCTTCTTCAAAATTTGTTAATTTTAGGGATGTAAATGTTACATTAAAAAAATACTTTAAGATTAAACTTATAATAATTCTAGCAGAAACAATTAGTTTAGTATAAATTACTTTATAAATTATCTTAATAAGAATTCGATCGAAGTAATTAAATTATTTGTGAGTTTGAAATGCAAAATAGTGACTGTTTTCTTAGAATTTAACGAAAATCAGACATAGAAACTCTCACGAAATCTGTTTAAACCACAATATCGTTATTTAAAATTATTTTTCATAAAATCTTAATATTTTTTTTTATTTTTATTTTTTTATTTATTTTTTATTTTTATTTATTTATTTATTTATTTTATTTTATTTTATTTTATTTTTTTGCTAAGCGAAAATTCTTTTAAAAAGCAGAAGATATATTTCTTGAATATTTGTAAATAAACTCAAATTATCGATAAAAATAAATGCTATATTATATTTAAGTTTCCAATCAAACAGTCTTAGAGGTTTACTTCCATCTTGTTAATCGCAAGAATATTTTCATAAAAGATGCAATCAATCATCAAAATCTGTACCATCTTATTTGCTCCACTAGCCTTCAGACATTTATAAAGATACACTCTTTTAATTTAGAATACTATCTTGTTTATGTCCATTAAACAAAATGAACTCCAAAGTGGCAAAAATAAAAAAAAAAATCTGGAAGGACTTGAGGGTATCCTCTTCACAGCTTGTTAGTTTTAGGGATGCAAATGCTGTATAAGAATACTTGAAGATTAAATCTATTATTATTGTAGCAGAAACAATTAATTTAGTATATATTACAAAATATAAAAACAATCAAATTACGTCACTTACAGAAAATCCGTATTAATTTGAACGGGATATAAAGCTATAAATTAATTTCTCAAAAGTGATTTAGAAAATAAATTTATTAATAAACAAAAAATGTGTAGAAATAACATTTTATTTATGTTTGTTTGAAATGCAAAATAGACTCTTATCTAAGAATTTAACAGAAATCAGACATATAAAGTATCACGCAAATCATATTTGGATCATAATATGGTTATTTAAGATTATTTTCCGCGGAATCTTAAACATTATTTTCTATGGATTTTTTTTTATTTTATCAAAAGCTATATTTCCTAAATTTTTGTAAATAAAACTCATATTATTCGATAAAAGTAAATGCTATATTAGAGTTAAAAGTTTCAGAGCGAACAAAGTCTTAGTGGAATACGTCAATATTGTTAATAGCAAGAGATAATATCATAAAACATGAAGTTATCAACATCTATCTATACAATCTAATCTGCTTCACTAGCCTTCAGACATTTGTAAAGGCACATTCTTTCGATTTAGAATATTATCTGGTTTATGCTTATTAAACAATGAGAACTCCAAAATGGGAAAAATAGAAAAACTTCTGATACGACTTGAGGGTATCTTCGTCATAATTTGTTAATTTTAGGGATACAAATGCTATATAAGAAAATACTTTAAGGTTAAACCTATCATTATTCTAGCACAAGCAACTACATTAGTATAAATATATTCTAAATTATTCTTAATGAGAATTTGTTAAAAATAATTAAAGTAATTGTCTGATGTTTTAAAAGCTTTAAATTACTAATTCAATAATATATTCTCATATTATTAAGGTTTGAAAGCAACTATTAGGAAATTAAAAGAAATATTAAATTTTATAGTGAATGTTTTGTCTTAAAAATCTTCAGAGCGCATCAAACGTGTTATACTGCAGAAAAATTTAAAACACAGTATTAAGAGAAAAAAAAATGTTACTGTATAAGTGAAGCATGAGTCAGATATTAATAACTTCAGAACCGGTGTCTCATGCAAAAATTTTCGGGGGGAGCACAATTTTTCTTTAAAAATTTGCTTTCAATTACATAGTTTCGAAAAAGCTTTAATGATATAAGTTAAATATTACTTTTCTTTATTACTGATACGAAAAGTAAATTTTACAAGGTTATTAATATTGTAGTAGAAATAATTCATTATATTTTATACTTGAAAAGAACATTAATTAGAATAATAAATAACAATAAATAATAAATAAATTTACACCACTCTTAAAAAATCAGCTTGTAAATTTTACAACAAATGTGTTGGATGAGTTACCTGCACCTTTTGTTGTAAAATATAAATTATTATTTTTATTTCATTTTTGTTACAGTGTTCGCATTTAACTACATTCACTAGTAAACAATAATGGAGTAAGAGTTAACAATGATAAATTTAAATTTAAGAAATTGAAAGATATAAGATACTCTATGAGTTTGTATTGCTAACTCCAGAAATAATATTAGATATATAATACTAAAACACATTATAATATTAGATATATAACACTATAAATGCTAATAAATAACTGAAAGAAATATAGACAAGTGAGAAACGATCATTGTACGCTTTTTTTACTATGCAATATTTTTTAACATGCAGCATAACCAATTATGTGAAATTTGCATGATATATTGATGATACTTTGATACTTCGAATTATTATGATATTAGCTATTCTAATATCAATCTTTTCAAATTTCTTTTCGTATATATATATATATATATATTTAAAAAAAACATAATTTTAAATATAGTATAATTCGAGATTCTTTGTATAGAAATTCGTGGATTTTTAGATTAAAAAACAGAAGAAATTGACAGACACATTTTAAATAAGAATAACAATTATAAACACTTAGAGCAGAAAAAATACTAAAATTTACAGTACGCAATTTTATTTCGTTTGATACTTTTTGTAAATATATTAAGCAAAAGATATTTTTAATTTGTACATTTAAATTATATAAAAACAAAAAACCATTACTTGTAAAATTAAGCATTATATTAACACGAAAATATATTTAATGTTAACCAAGATATTAAATAAACAATAGCATTCAAACTCGAAACAAAGTATATCAATTTAATCCACGAAAGAAAAATAGTTTAAAAAAGAATAATTATTAAGTAGACAAACGCCCGATCGATAAAGCAACAGTTCTTGGGTGCCATTAGAATTTGATCTTTGATCTATGAGATACTTTATTAAGTTATCTAGTAGTCTTTTGACATTAGCATGAAATAAATCATGTAATTGGGAGCTAGCCACGAGTAACGATGGACGGCTAATTTTCATCTTGCTTCTGGTTAATTCTTCGATATCAATAAGGGACACACCCTAACGCTTACACTAACAATGGCCCTAATTGCTCCCATGATAATCCAGTATTTCGTGCAAATCGATCTGTTAAATCTAGTGTCACAGCGACTTGTTGGATTTCTATCTTAGATTTATAGACCAATTTTCATTAAAACCTTTTTTTTTTTTTTTTTTTTTTTGAAGAGTGCATTAAATTGGATAGTTCTTTATTTTCTTTCATCCCGGAAAAAAGAAGTTGTTTTTCGTTATGTTGCGAAAATATAAATGAATTTAATAAATAAATTGACACATAGAGTGGCGTACAGTAAATCTAAGGCACACACAGTGATGGGGTGGAGTAGACAACCCCTTATATTTTATTTAATTTTTTAAAGCTTTTCTTTTAAATAAATTGATTACAGCACTAAAGCACTGAATTGATTACTTATAACCTGAAAAACACATTGTTAACTCAGAATGATCCATCCTAACTGGTTGTTTTAAGCTCCTAAAAGAAAAACTTATGACCAACACACTTTTCTATATTATGAATTAAACGTTATAGCTAATTAACCCGCTCCCCATTCCAAAAAAACAAAACAAAAAAAACAAAAAAAAAAAAAAAAAAAAAAACAGCTTCCTTTTTTTTTTTTCTTTTTTTTTTCTTGGTAAACGTAAAATACTTGTTTTTATTTAGTATTAAAGTTGGAAACAATTCAGGAATAAATAATAAAAAACTCATCAATTCTCAAAATATATTTCCTTGAAATGAGCCGAAATGCAATTAAATAATAATAATAATAATAATAAAACAGCACGGATAGAATTATCTATAGAAAATTTAAGAGGATTTCTGTTTCAAAAATCGGTACGCCAAAGAAGGTATTGTTTTAAAAAACTGTTGTATTCATAGTTTAAAATATAATAATAAACAGATAAAAATAAATATATATATTTTTTTAAGTCGCCCTATTTTTACTACAAATTACATTAATTTATTTGCTAAAAATGCATACATAACGTACATGAACGTACATTATATGTTTGAGTCAATAAAAGAAGATAAAAAAATACATGCACACTTTTATATTGATATTTTTATTATCATAACTTAAGTCTACCTTGAGAGCTTATGTATAATCATTTTAATAAAACCATTGAGAATTCTTTACAAAAAAGAATTTTATTTGCTTACGTTTGCCCGTGATTCGCTCTCTGTTACCCATCCTAAAATTTTATAGTAATTATTTTTCTGTACGTGCTTCATTTATTTAAGAAAATATTCGTTTTTTCATGCATCACGTAAAAGGAGTCTCAAGCAGTGAAACGTTTGCAATATTTTACAGTGAGTCATTACATCAGATTTAACCTGTATCTGCTTATTCGCAGTTTTATTACCTAGGAGACTCCAAAGAAAAAGAAAAATAATAGAAAGAAGCACAAACCTTTTACAGAACTAGCAAACAGCAGTTCTCCCAGAATAGCAAGTAACAATATATTACATAAAAATTAAAGACATTTTAAATGTAGAAGTAATAGGGTTATTTTTGAAATTTGTATTTGAAAATTTATTAACATAATAGTTCTGGTAATAAATTAACTATAATAGAAAAAAGAATGAAATGAAATACTAAGGAAATAGTAATAAAAATTAAGTTTTTTCAAACGCGTAATAAAATAATAATTTTGAGAAACCAAATATGCATAATAAAGTTATTTTCTGTCACTTACTAGAATTGAACAAGTAACATATATGAACGTATATAATATATTTGGGTCAATAAAAAAAATAAAACAAAAAATGATCACTTTTGTATTCATATATTTTTATTATCATAATTTAAGTGTACGACGAGAGCTTAAATTATAATCATTTTTATAAAATCATCGAGAATTTTAATCAAGAAAGGATTTTATTGCACAAGTTTTCCCGTGATTTACTCTCTGTTACTCATTCTAAAATTTTATAGTAATTACTTTACTGTGAGTGCTTCTTTTATTTAAGAAATGATTCGTTTTTACATGCATCACGTAAAAGGAGTCTCTCAAACACTGAAACGTTTGCAATACTTTTACACAGAGTCATTACATCAGACTTAACTTCTATCTGCTTATTCCCAGTTTTACGATTTAGGGGACTCAAAAAAAAAAAAAAAAAAAAAAAAAAAAAAAAAATAGAAATAAGCACAAATTTTTTATAGAACTGCATACAGCATTCTTTTTAGAATAGTGTGTAACAATGTATTACATAAAATGAAAGAAATTTTAAATGTATAAGTAATAGGATTTTATTTTGAATTTTTTATATAAAAATTTATTAACAGAATAGTTCTGGTAATAAAAAAAAACTATAAAAGAAAAAAAAAAGAATGAAATGAAATGCTAAGGAAATAGTGAGGAAAAATTACTTTTCTTTTAAACCGTAATAAAATAATAATTTTGAGAAGGCAAATATGCATAATAAAGTTATTTTCTGTTAGTTGTTGAAATTGTATAAATAACATATACGAGAGTATATCATATTATATATTATATATTATATATTTGGATCAATAAAAAAAGATAAAACAAAAAATGCACACTTTTGTTTTCATATATTTTTATTATCATATTTTATGTGTGCCGCGAAAGTTTAAATTGTAATCATTCTAATAAAATCATCGAAAATTGTATTTAAAAAAAAGAATTTTATTGCATAAGTTTTTCCGTGATTCTGTTACTCATCCTAAATCTCTGTGTTACTGATCCTAAAATTTTATAGTAATTACTTTTCTGTGCGTGCATCATTTATTTAAGAAATGATTCGTTTTTACATGCATCACATAAAAGGAGTCTCTCAAGGAGTGAAATGTTTTAAATACTTTTTACAGAGAGTCATTACATCAGACTTAACCTGTATTTGCTTATTCCCAGTTTTACGAGCTGGGGGATTCCAAAGAAAAATAAAAATAGAAAGAAAAACAAATCTTTTATGGAACTAGCAAACATCAGTTTTATCAGAATAACAAGTAATAATATATTATAAAAAATTTAAGGAAAATTTAAATTTAGAAGTACTAAAGTAATTACTTTGAATTTTTAATATAGAAAATTTATTATCAAAATATTTATGATTATAAATTCATTGTTATAAAAAAAAGAATGGAATGAAATGAAATTCATTTCAGAAAATTTCATTTCATTCCATTTTTTTTAATTGAGTTATTTGACCCGTAAGAAAATAAAAAATTAAGTTTTTAACGCCTTAATTTTTTATTTTCTTTAAAAAATTAAGGCGTAATTTTTTTTAACTAAGGTTAAAAAAATTAAGTTTTTTTTTTATCCGTAAGAAAATAAAAGTAACTTATAACAATATATTATGCAAAAATTGCGGGAATTTTAACACTAGAACCGGCGGCTATTTTGCGCAATTTTTATAAAAAGTATTTGACACCAGAATTTTTATTTAAAATTGTTTAAATTATTTATTTAACCAATTTTTGTGCTGTACATATTTAACAAATCTTATCAAGAATTTTCTGATTCGAATAGGCTATTTTCAATTTGGTAGGGGTCATAATGACCCCTAATGGCGGTTCTAGTGTTAAATTTAGAAGTAGTAAACCATATTTGAATTTTTTGCATGTAAAATTTATTAACAAAACATTTCTGGTAATAAATTCATAACAATAGAAAAAAAGTATAAAGTGAAATGGTAAAGAAATAGCGATAAAAATTAAGTTTTTTAACCAGTAAGAAAATAGTAATTTTGGCAAAGCAAATATAAAAAAGTTATTTTCTGTGTGTGTGATTTCAACTTTTGTATTTTTTCACTGAAAAAATTATTTACAAATATCAAATTTAATCTCATTTTCCAAGTAATGCACAAATATAGCAGGTATGCACAAAAAATACATTTTCTCTGTGAGATTTATTATTTTTGTATTTCTTCCAGGAAAAAAAGTATTTACAATTCTCAAATTTAGTCTCTTTTTTCCCAGTAGTGTATGCTTCTTGCTTCAGTAAAAAGTGAAATTGCCTGATTTATAGATTTAGATGCAGATTATTATTTAAACAAAGATAGTCTCTTGATTTAAAAAAATGAATTGGAAAAATAAGTTATGGAAATTTGAGTTTTAACCAATAAAAAGTATTCGTTACGTACATATGGAACGTTACAAAGCATAAAAAAGTAAACAGATCATTGCAAAAGTTTCAAATTTGTAGTAATTGAATGAATAGAAATATTAAAATTATATATCCTTTGATCTTATTACCTATTTCCATTTTCTTAAATTATTTATGAATGGTTGCATTGTTATTATTATTTGTTTTCGAACATATTACTAAATTTTAAAGCGTTGTTGCACTTTTTTATAATTAAATTATTTAATAAATTAAACATTAGAAAACAGAAACTAAGAGGCACGAAGTTGAATGCTTGGAAATAATCCTAATAAACACAGGGATATTGAATTACCTGCAAAATCAAACTGGTCATTGAAAAAGTTTCAAATTTGTAATGAATTTATCTGAATCATAAGATAACTAAAACATAGCTGACAACTTTTACTCATTTTTGCTACCACTAAAATTGTACAGAGATTTTCCATTTCTTTAATCATAAGATTTCAATGATTAAATAAAACAATATTTACTATAAAATTTTTGTGGTAGGAAAAGGTGTAAAAGTTGGCAGCTATGCTAAAACGAATGTTGCATTGATCATAATAGCCATTTGCTAAAAGGATTTATGAAGGGTTCTAAAGTCAGGTTTTCGTGTATTTGAAACATATTGCAACATTTTTAAACTGTACTAGCACTTTATTTAAATTAAAGGGGGTCAAGGACACAAAAATCTTTAAATTTTCTAAAACAATTTTCTTACAATAAAAACTCCTCTGTTTTTAGGTAGATTTCGTATAAATACTACCTATTGAGGGCGTTCCTATGTTGGAATTTCTGAAACAATTTTGCAGATCTACATCGATCATGACCCCTGGACCCCCAAAACTACCATCAGTAAAAAAGTTTATATATATAATATCACTTTTTTTACGGACACGATAACTTCTATAATTCAACTCAAATTTCTTCCAAAATGATAAATAAAATCTCCGTCAAGTTCGTTAATCGGAGTTCGTTAATCAAGTAAAATCGGATCGCGGGGACAGAAATTGGGAGGGGTTTTTTTTTTAACAGAAAACACCCATAACTTCTTCATGAAAATAGATATCGAACCAGTTTAAAGTTTATATTACTTCTAGAAAATGGGCAAAAAGTTTATGCACGACAGATATTTGATAAAGTTAAAAATGGGCTCAAGGGGCGAAAAAAATGGGTTTTTAAGAGAAAAAAAATTCGTAATTTTATCAATTCTCAAGCTATTCCATCCAATTAATTTTTTAATAAATGCTCTTAAAATTATGTGAAACTTTTGTATTGACAAGTTTTTGATAGGACCAACTCTTACTGGAAAAAAAACAAATAAAAAGAAAACAAAAATGGGGGGGGGGGGGGGTGGAAAAAGAAAAAAAAATCGATTACTTCGCCAATTTTTTAAATATCAGATTTTTATCTTATTACAATTTTTATTACTGAAACAGTGATAGCATTTTAAAAATATTGCAAATTGCTAAAGTGACCTCTTTTTTACTTACCCCTTCTTCTTGTTGAATACGGCTGCGAATAAAATTCGTTATAATATAGATATATGAATATTTATGCTTATGAGCATTTCCTTTGGAGGGAGTTTTCTTTTTAGTATGAGTATTTGCCGTGAAAGTATAAGTATAGCTGCCAACTTTCAACTAATCTTCCGTAATACATGGGTTAGTTTGACCCATTTTAACGTCATTTCAAACCAGAAAATATATTTCATGAATCTTTATTTATTTAATTTCAGGATTGTTAGTGGAACATACTTAATTTCATTTCTTTGAAAAAGTTCTGGTTCAAAACTCATTAAACCAGGGTCAAATTAACGCACGTATTACGGATAACCAATGTCAGGTTGGCACCTATGTATAAGCTACAGATCTAAAATTGTAGACAATTTTGCAGCTATTTATGTTGCATAAAAATCAAGGTTTTACAGCTGGTTCAAAAATTGCTAATGCAAAATAATGCACTTAAATAAATATTTATAAATGTTAGGTATATAAATTATCATGTATTGGGTTGTTCGGAAAATCGTGTCCGTTTGTGAAAATCAATTCTCACTGGAAAATTCTACCCATTAATTATTAAAGATTAGATATGGGAATAGTATCTATTAAATGAATGATAGAAGTTTTACAGCAATAATTAATTTTTCCAAACAGACACGACTTTCCCAATGATCCAAAATTTAAATTAACTTTCATATTTCTTAAATATGTTGTTCGAAGTATTTTATAGAAAAGGAATATAGGGGATGCTATATTTTAGTGTTTTGAGGTGCATGAGATTATACTTTATTTTTAAAAAGTTATAAGTTTTATTTAAAAAAACATTAATAAAATGTAATGATTATTACGCCCTTACATACATTCTAAATAAAAGTTTTTTGCTCAAAAGTATCATTTTTTAGGTAAAATGCAATCATAGTAACTAATATTTTACGGTTTCTTTCTTGATCAAATCACTTTTGCAAAATTTTAAATCCATTTTATAAATATATTTTTAGATTAATGGTAGCGATAAATTATAAAGTACTGTTTACAAAATTTTGAAAAATTATACATTGCATTATTAAAAACTGTTTTTCTCATAAATATGGTCAATAATGCGAGTGACTGACAAAATCCACAAATAATTGACACAATGTGAAAAACCGCCACTTACGAAGATTTTTTTTAAAGTGTTTTTTATATTTCAAGGAATTTACGCTTCAAAAATATTTTAATCTTTATAATAAAAATGAAATAATTAAACTCTTTTTTATTTCTTCAATAACGAAGCTAAACTAATAACGAATACTTATTCATTGGGGTTTTTTTTCTAAACAATTTAATTGAAAATGACAGAAAAAATATCTTTATTGAAATTAATCTTTTAGGCGCTAAGTAATAAAGGTTCAATCATATAATCTAAAAGTACAAGCCCCCTTCATCAATTTAAAAGCCCATAACCTAAATGAACGTAATCACAAGTTAGAGAACTTTAAATAAGTATATCATTTACAAATCCTCAAAAGAAGTTATTGAAAAAGATTTAAGTTAAATACTTGTGAAAATTTACCACTTTATTGGTCCACACTATCTTTTGGACAATTTTAGACATTTTGCAAACTCAGATGCAAATACAGTAGAACCCCGTAAATTCGGACCCCGTTATTCCGGATAATCCGGATCGGTTTGGTCATTTTTTTTTCAAGTTTGAGAAGCGATTGGCTAATTTCCATAACATTAATGTGTTTCATCATCGTATTCTGAACTTTAAAAAAAAAAACCTTTTTCTGAAATATTTTCGGAAGAATTAAGCAAAGTAAACATTTTTACTGTCTGTAAATATTCAATAAGTTTAATATAAAGGTGATTTCTGTAAGTATGTTTATTTTATTCCATTTTTTTCTTACTCTCCGGATAATCCGGATTGGATCTGGTCCCAGTTAATCCAGATTATCGGGGTTCTACTGTAATATTTATTTTATGAGGGATTCAGCTTAGATGCAGGCATTTATTCGTTTGCTTTCAACACGAGAAACATTCAGCTATTAAAAAGTGATTTAAAAAAAAAGACACTTTAGTTTTTATAAGTAAAAGAACAGAGGTTTTTGAAAGGGGATCTAGGGGAAGAGGTTATGTATGATATATTACAGATGCATTTGTTCTCTTTTTTTTCACCTTTAAACTAATGGTAATGTTGATTTCCAATAATTGAAACTTCTACCCAGTACCAGCAACTGGCAAATGGTGACAGGCCTTGGTACAACAACTCAAGTTTTGTGGTGCTGACAGTTAAATAAATGCAATTTATACATTGTTACATGTTTGCATTTGTTATAAAAAATAAGCTTGCTCATGTATAATTTTTTTTGTACTTTTGTACACACTATCAAAACATTTTAAAATGTAAATTTAACTTATAAATGAGAAAATATTGAAAAATAAAAGAATTTTTACTATCGTACTAACATTTTAAAACTTCATTGTACACTGTAAAAAATCTATAAAGTTATTAAACTTTTTCTAGGAATCTGGATTTCTAGACCTTTTTATGTAATAGCAACAGCAAAAATTCAAGTAACAGAATATGTTACATGGATTTTTGCTGTTACCATTAGATAACAATTTCTAGAAATCCCAGTTTCAAAGAAAAGGTTTAATAACTTTGTAGATTTTTTAACATTATATGACTATATACTTATTAGAAAATGTGTATTCATTCCTTTACCTTTTTGGTCCCTGAGTCTACATTTGGAGACCTCTGTTCATTTTTAAATAACTCTTTAATTCTTTAACTAAAATGTCTGATTTTTTTTAACATTTGTTCATCACTTCTTAATAGCTGACTGATTTTTTTCTTTGAAAGCAAACGAATAAATGCTTACATCTAAGCTGAATCCCTCATAAAATAATTGTTATTTTTATCTGAGTTTGTAAAATGCCTTAAAACATCCAAAGGATAGTGTACCAAGAGAGTAATATTTTTTCATAAGTATTTAACTTAAATCTTTTTTTAAAAAAAAAAAGGAGGATTTGTAGATTATTTGGTTATTTAAAGCTCTTAAATTTGCGATTGTGTTAATTTAGTTAATGGATATTAAATTGATGTTTTAAAGGGGTTTTTACTTTTAGATCCATAATTTTAACCTAAATCACTAAGTGCTTAAAAATAAATGAATATATATATATATATATATATATATATATATATATATATATTTATATATATATATATATATATATATATATATATATATATGTATGTATGTATATTCATATATATATATATATTGACATTTACAAGGACAGTTTGTTAGAGAAAATCCAATGAATAAATATTCATATTATTATTTTTGCTTCGGAGCTGAAGATTTTAAAGCTAAATACTGAACACAATATCTATTAATGCATGTTAATTGGATTTTTTGTTACACAATTTTCTCATTAAATATTTTTTTCGGTTTCTGCACATTTCTAAAAATCTCCCTGTGTTTTTGGTTTTGTTCAGGGTTTTGTTTAGGTATTGCTAAGAGACAATATTAATGCTTACTATATATTTTTGCATTTGTTTTTCATTATTGGTTTATTTATGCTTTTGAATTTTAATACAGTTTATAAGATTGAAATTTTTTCCATACCTCTTTTTTTTAAATAAATAATTTTGTAACTAAAAAATTAATAACAGAATGTTTCAAATGGAATTAAGTCTCTAAAAATTAAAACCTACAGGCGTTTTTAAATATTAAAAAAAGAAAATATACTATAATATTTTAAAAACTTTAAATTTTCAATAAATTGTTTTTTTCGAACATTTATTAATTTTATTGTATAGAACACTTTTGCTTCGAATGATCTCTGAAGAAGTAACATACATAAAGAAAACTTATTTGTAAAGTCGCCATCCTCTTTAAAAGTAAACAGGTAAAGATTGATAAAGATTTTAAAAAAAATGACATTGTGACATTTTAACAGATAATCCATCAAGAATCGGCTATATCAAATGAATAAATTATAAATGAAAAATAAAAATATAAATTGAAAAACCTTATATTTTTACGTAGTTTGACAAAAAATATTCAATTAACCTCCTCAGTCCTGAGACTAATTTTACGAAGGGCCACTAAAATCAGTTAAAATTATTATAAAACAACTTGAAAGATGCATCCAAATATGTATGTATGTTGATACTTATAATATGTACGCATTTATTAAAAAGATCTAAGCATAATTTTAACAATTCTAGAAGTATTTTGTTTAATTTAAAGGATTATTTTTAGTGTATCCTACATGAGACATCAGGATTGAGAAGGCTAAATTTCTTATTTGACAGTTTATCATTTGAATATTATTGGAGTTTTTTAAAAGCTGCAATTAGTAATATGATAGATAACTTTGTTTTTATCAGTATATGTGCAATTTACGATATTTGCACTTTACCCGCAATTTGATATCAATTAATGTACATTTTATTATTTGTGTTATGTATTGTTACATTCACTGTTATGCTTGACAGTATAAATAATTCTAAAGCTAGATTCTGAAATTAGAATTTATGTTGTGAAAACTTTTAGTTTTTAAACAACTATGCATGAAAATCTACTGAAAATATACTTTTAATTTTAATTATTTCAATTATGTATATAAATATAACTAAACTCCCTTATATTTAAGATGTCTATTAAAAAAAGATGATGTTTTTTACTGTTTATGGAAAACTTTAGACCTAAATTAACCTATTAAATATGCAGAATTGAAACATATTTTGAAGAAGGAGATTTTTAAAATTTAGTATTCATTTAAATTTTTATATTAAAAGATTTAATGCTCAGAAAATATATTTTAAAATAATTTTTTAAGCCAAATGCATCAAAAACAGTAAATGTATTACACGAAATGAAAAATTTATATTGAGGCACATGATAAATTAATACTATTAATGTCAAAGAAATTTTATTAAAAAAACCCACACAAAACTCGATTAATTTCAATGTTCTTTTGTAATTTAATGTTGAAATACACTTCTTACCTCTCATGTGAAATATTTCATAATACATGTTTTTTTTTAATCAAAAATTTGTTTTTCTACAAATACATTAACTTGCTTTCAAAAAAGAATAAAATTGGGGCGGAAATTATGTATTGAATCTGTATGCTACATAAGCATATTCCTTGTAATATAAGAAAAACAAAAAATTTGATCGAAAATTTTATTTTTTAAATAAAATTTTTAAAATACTCTTTATAATTTATAATGTATGTACAGGGCCTGATTATTAACGGGGCACTCTCCCACCAGGAAAAAGAAATAAAGAATTTTTCCTTATTCATGACAGTAATCTTGTATGAAATGGGCGTTTAAAGAAGACGAAAATTTTTATAAATTTTTTCTGGTGAGAGAGTGCCCCGTTAGTAATCAAGCTCTGTGTATGTAGTACTTTTGTAAGTATTTTACTCAAGATAAATAGATTAAAAAAGAACAAATATCCTCAACAATTAATACAGAAAGCCGACATAGTCTTCAAGGATACAGTGGAGCATTTTTATTAGCGGAAAGAGCCCGAAGGTCGTAAACGAAATTGCTTAGTCAACGCATACCTAACTCTTGTGTTACTAGTATTTTTTAATAGGTGAATTTGTTATAGAATAATTTATTTTTGAAATAAAAAAAATTGGATTTCTTCAGAAATTTGAATTTAATAAAAATAACGGTATTTATAATCCAACAGAAGACTTTTAGGTACTGTTGTTATTACTAATATTTAAATATATTTTTGAAGTGTTTTAATTGCAGTTTTTAATCGATAAAATAAATCAAAGTATTATATCATATAAACCAAAGTATTCAAAGTAGTAAATTAGTAAATTAGTAAATCAAAGTATAAATCAAAGTATATTATATAAATCAAAGTATTGTATTATATAAAATTATAGTGATAAGAAGAAATCGTAAAATATTGACAAGAATGAGACTTGCATTTGGAATTAATAATAATATTAATAATTAATTGAGGGTAATATACCCTCAATTAGTTATTATTATTATCAATGAATTAATAATGAAGTTAATGACAGTTGCTAGTCGTTCAAGTAAAAAATATCAAATACTTATTAGACATAAATCAATTTTCTCTCAATATATTAAAGGTTAGCTGGATAGAATAATTTTCACATTTAGTAGCTCAATTCATTACATTATTATACATTTTATATCAAGTAATATAACAACACATATTTATAGATAATAATTGCCGAAGCCTTTTATATAAATAGACAATTTAAAAAGAAGATATATTAAAGTTTTTAAGTATGTTTTTTATTGTGAATTCCCTTACGGCTGCTGTAGTAGTTTTAACTGTTCATAAAATAATAATTTTCCAGTGTATCTATACCTAATTTTGGTATTTCTTAATTCCACATCTATATCTATTTTTAACGCTTAAAAAAATACCAATCTAAATTTCAGATTTATTGCAAATTAGCTGTTATTATTATTATTTTTTTAATTTCATTAGTTAAAAATCAGAAAATATAGTTAAAACATTTAAAAAGCATCACGACAGAATTTTTTTTCATTGCCCATGATTTCGGATGTAGCATATAAAAATGAAATCAGAATATTCCATAACTAACACTCCAGCTTAAAATATTTCAGCTATAATTTCACATTGGTTGCGTATTAGCAACTTTTTTCCAGCAATTACATGGATAAAAGGGGAAATTCAGTCGTTTGGAGCTTCATGGGATCATGGAGAAAATTTTCCTTGTTGCCATAGCATGACTTATGTAAGAATGAAATTAGAATATACCATACACAACACTTTAGCTTAAAAGATTTTAGCTATAATTTCACATTTGTTTTGAATTAGAAATTTTTGTTCAGCAGTTAGATGGCTAAAAGGGGAAATTTAGTCGTTTGGAGCATCATGAGAAACGTTTTCCCTGTTGCCATAGCGTGACTTACATAAGAATGAGTTCAATATCATATCTATTAATAACACTTAGTAGATACCTGTGATAATTTTGATCAGATTATTAAAGTTTTAAAAACATCTGCATCAATTTTAATTTTTCTGTGTATCAGCTGTTTCTGTCCTTTTTTTTAATAGTTTATGGTAGAAAAAGATGCTTTAATGTTAGGGCATCGTGGTAGAAAATTGTCTCCGTAGTCATGATTCAGTATATGACTTATTACATGGAGAATTTTTGAAAATTTAAACATTCACATTAAAAAAAGTAAAAAGAAATATATAACAGAAATATACAGTACTTGAAATTATAAAAAACAGACCACTTACCTTGCTGAAGCTGCTGTTTAGCTGTAAATGCTGCAACAAATAGCTTATTAGTTAATTTTACTAATACGAGACCATTGTAAATCAAATAATGATCTCGCATTAAACAAATATATACTTTGATACCATAATGAAAAGGATATGGATTAGAGATGAGCCAGAGACACCAGTTTCTAGGCCTTGTAGTTTGTTCTAGGTAATACCAAGAGACGGGGACATAAGCTGGATATGGTAGGTTAGCCCGGGGGTCTAATTCTGATCCCTCGCTGACACTACAGCTACAAGTAGAAGCTGAACTTCTGGAGCTCGCTGATGAACTGCAAGTCCTTGAAGAGCCGCTCGTGGAGCAGCTGTAAGCACTAGATCCATGACTACAGTGGCCGGAGGAATGGTCAGAGAGGACTGAAGCCTTCTCTATATCCTCCTCTTCTTCGTCCATTTCGATTTCTGCCTTCCATGCATGCTCATGACTGCCTCCAGAGGGCATTCCCTTGGAACAAGCCCCTTGTTCGGCAAAATCTGTCATGGCTTGCACTTCTTTTTGGAAGTAAGAGGCAAACGATTTATACCGTTGTCTGTACCTAAAACCTCTTCTTGCATGATGTTGTGCACAAACTTAGACAGTCGTCATCCTGGTCACATTTAAGGTTAATCAGACGTTCATAATGGCAGACAGTGTTCGTGTTTAAGCTCGTGTATTTTTTGGCCACTGATCTGTTGATATCCTTCAACTAACTCCAGAGGAAGATATTAAGTACATGTAGAGTTTTTTGTGGGGGAATTTCCAAGCTCAACTAAAGATACACATTTTTTTAAGAACATTTAATGTGCTATGTACTTCTTCAATATTTATTGTGCAAACTTACATTAAATGTGTGCAGAAATACATTTTTTATAGTTAAGTAAATCTATTTTTATACTTTTTCTAAATACCAGATTAGAAGAAAATAATGAATGAGAGGAAAATTATTTTTCAGAAATTTAAACAAGTACAATTTCATTCAAATGCGTTCGGCACTGTAATTTATCATATAACATTAGTAAAATTATCATTTCATGTGATTTTATATCGAAGCAAAGTATGTGCATTTAATATAATTTAATATATTTTCTATATTTTAACGAGAGATAAACTTTGAAATTTTTGAGCAAAAAGAAAAATAATTTTTGACAGAACTGCATGATAAATGCATAAAATTGCATATATATCCATTTAAATGCGGCCTTCTTCTTGAAATACACTTTAACACAACAGTCTCATATATCTTATTCCACAACAGCACCAAAGCAATTACTGTTTGTTGTTAATCCTATAATTTACATTTAAGCATCACAATGATATTTAATGTTACCAATAATTATATCATCCAATGATGTATTATCCAGTGTTGCACAAATCTCCACTTACATATCCAAAACAGCACCGGTTATCCATATCATGGAAAAAATATCCAACAGTATTAATTATATAAATTTAAACAAGACGATATGTTTCTGTTTAAAGCACCATTCTTTTGAAATAAAAGAAAATTGTTTAAATGAATAAATTTTAGATTAGACTATAAAATATCTCAACATATGCATAAGTAATATTTGAACCGATGTCAGTTTTGAATTATACTATTTTTCGCGCTCAATCGTCAACAAACACCAACTAACTAATATTAGCTAGCATATAACACCACACTGTAAACTGTTTTCATTAAAATCTGGATCTTCAAAAACCTACGAATGTAGGTACATTAAACTATACGTTATGATGCACAACATCGAAAACAAGATATCATTATTCAGATATTAAATATTTTTTTAGATAATAATATCATTTACTTACACCTGTAAATCCTTTGATGCATGCGATTACAACCAGAAAACAATTTCGTAGATTTTTTTCTTCTCCAATATTTTTTTGGCACTTTGGCGGGATAATTTCTGTATAAAGAACACACTTCCTAGTCCTTACAGTGAGTAAATTAATGATTTATAAAGGGAAAAAACAAGTAAAAAAGGCTCTAAAGGTTCGAGATGATGTTTGCAACTCCCAAACGATCCGCCACGGACTGTTCAGGATGCAAAGAGGCTGGCCGGACGACGTAAACGGGATGCGGGGGTGGGAAAGGGTGTGCGCTGGAGGAACTGTTGCTCACTTTCAAGGTTTTGGAAGGGCTTATTTCCCCTTCGCTCTTTCTACGCCTGATATCCGCGTGTATAATTCCACTAAAATAAATCTTCTTTTAATCCACCAGTCTTCATTCACCACACACAAATAACAGCGTTATTTCTTTTTTAGAAAAAACGTAACGCCGTCCACCCTCGGATTTTAACCGAACGCGCTCCCGGTTTTCCAGTGCCGCCACTGCGCGCCACTGGGCTTCGATTCGATTTTGCCCGACAACGAACGGAGCGCCCCGAGTTCTCGCCGAATCTCGTTCTGCTGCGCGGATAAACGAGAATCTTTCTCAGCCTGTCCAGGTAAGAGCTTGGGATGCCGAAATTATTGACTTACCTGGATTCCTGGATTCATTCCCGGATGCCGCCATTGCTGGCCGGGAAATTTATATCGCTTCGCTTAAAAGGGGAAACTTTTTGAAGGGAAATTGGATTTAGAGGGGGAGAAATCTCTGCATTTATAGAAAGGACATTCCATAATTTGTAACTTTCATCTTCTTGATATTTTTTTTTTCTGGGATGTAATTTTCTTAGAAAAAGAAGCTGTGATGGCATTATGTATTAATAGAAGGGAGCCCTGCCGACTTGGTGTAGGGGGGAAATTGATCTATATGCGCAGCGCTGAATATATGTAGATTTTTATCATAAAAAACTTTGAATATTTAATTTGAAAATATGGTATTAGTGATAATAATATTTCGTTTTTTAGGTAGTATTTATTCCGCATTGATAAATTTGCTTGTGAAATCAGTTGCCATATGTTATGTAAAATCCTAGATAAAGAAATTTTCAAACGAGTAGAAATTTTATTTTTCTGTCTTAAAATGAATGACTTGGAATATAAATTCATTAATTTGTATCTTACTAATTTTTTATTGGATATTTTAACAACTTTTGCTGCTATTCATAAAATATTTCAATGAATTGTTAAATTAAACTGTACTGATTTATTATTTAATTTCTTATAAGTTATTTTAAATTATATTATTTTAACATAAGGAGTTTTAAGTAATATTTTTAATTCTTCCTTCTCAATTAATTAAAAAAATTATAAGTAGTAATATTAAACTTATAATTTATATTAATGTATATATTCATAATATACAAATGTTATGAAATTTTACTTCACTTGCTTTAAATTACTTGTTTTATATATAAAAGTATTCTAAGTAAGTAAATTAGTGTGATTTGTTTTAAAATAATTTTTAGCTATTAACAAATAATATATGTTCAAATATATATAAAAAAATAACTAAAAATATTTTAAAGTTGTACAATAGTGTGTGTGATAAAATCAAGTATTAAAATCATACAGAAATGTGTATGGTAACGTCAATTTCAAATAAAAATAAAATATGCTTCTTTTGGGATTTATGTTTTATCGTGTTTACATATCAACTTTAGAAATCTGAAGAAAAGAGTAAAGAAAGTAAATAACTTTCAAAATTGTGAATGCATAGAAAAGGTTTATATAACATTAAAATGAAAAAATATATATATATTTGTCCATTAATTTCCAAATACAATAAAGTATGATAATTTATCAACATTTTATACATAATTAAAACCACTCCTGAAGTTTATTTATTTATTGATTTTTTGCATTTATTATCTACTTTATTATCTAAAGTCTATTAAAAATATACAACTGTAAATGGCATTAAAATTTTTCCTTTTTTGAAAAATGTAAATCAAATATATTAGAAATTAAATTTCTAATTATTTAAAAACCTAATAAAAAAGTCATAAAGAACTGCTAACAACTAAAATAGTTTTCTACTAATATTTCTATGTAAAATATTCAAAAAAAGGTATGGTATTTTAACATGTATACTTGTAGTTTTTATTTTAAATAAAAAATACCGACAGCTAAAATTAAAACAATTCTTTACAGTTAAGAAAACTATACTGTAATTATTGTTTATTCATCTCTTTAATTATACATAATCGTTTTACTTTTATCTTATGTTAAAGCATATTCCTAGATCTGCTGTTTTTTATTTATTAGTTTAAAAATATAAAAACAAACAAAAAAATATTTAAGTTACAATTCTGGGAATTTGAAAGCTATACTGTATTTACTTTTGCTTGATTGTTTCAATTATGCATAACAATTTTACTACCACTTTACATTAAAGCATATGACTAGACTGTCTCTTTTTTATATATCAGTTTAAAAATATAAATAAATATCTGAGCTGTAAAAAACTGAGCAAAAAGTAAAAACGCTTCTTGTATATTTTAGTATCTTGTCATTTCCAGTTATAATTTTATAAATTTGCAGGAAATTTGAAATATTGGTACATATATATATTTTTACTTAAAACAGTATAATAAAGTTTTATGTTGTATTAAATCTTAAAACGAAAAATATAAATATTTAGGCATTATAATATCTTTTAAGAGAGTTTTAGATAAATTATTATCATATATAATAATGTATATAATACTTTATGTAAGATAATATTTTGTGGTATTAATATTTAATTTTATTTATTATAATAGTATTAATCTAATATATATATGTTATTTATGATTATCATATATAGTGAAAATCCATATTATAAAGAATTGATTAAAATATTCTCTCTTTGGTTAAAATATAATATCTTGTAAATCATAAAAATCATGATTTCATTTATTAATTTTTTTATAACTCAAATTTATTTACTAAACAATTGGGGCGATGAAACAGTGATTTTTTTTCCTATTATTGAAAATGCTTATTTTTTAAATAAAATTTATGAAAGTACTGTTTTTCGTATTGTAATTTATAAATTAAAAAATCTTAAAATGAATTACCGTATTTACTCGTGTATAGGGCGCACGCGTGTATAAGGTGCTCTCCTAATGTACAAGTAAAAATGGTGATTTCTTAAAATCTCGTGTATAACGCGCACCATAAATTTTATACGCTAATGAAGAATGACCAAATGAATTTCAGTAAAAAAAAAGAAGTCGAAAGAAACATTACACCAGACCAGAAAACAAAACGAAAATGCATTTTTAGACTTCGGATTGTAAGAGAATGACGGGAAATAGGAATGAGTGACGGTAAAGAGAATTGCTTGTCAGCGTTTAGCTCATGTCACTAGTTCTGTTGTATACAAAACTGCAAGGAGTGAAATAAATATGCAATAATACTTGAATTAAATAACATTTTCCGAGTTTTAATATCTTCTTTGAATAATTTCTTGTTTCATATGTATAACGTTCCTGCATCCAACAGTAAAAAATTATTCCGTGTATAAGGCGCACCTAGGAGTTTTGCCCTAATTTTTTGGAAAAAAAAGTGCGCCTTATACACGAGTAAATACGGTAATATTATAATTTGTGTACGGAATATTTTATTAAATGCAATAATACATAATTTTGTATACACTTAATTAAGAAAAAATAGTGACGTATTTAATCAATATAAACAATTAAGGTTATTCTGTACATATATCTAAAATGTTCAATGTATTGATTGAATTTATTGAAATACTTTACCATGATTCGAGTTATTAATATTAATATGTATTGGAACTTAACCCCTTGGGGACGAGCGATACGTATACGTGCCGCAAAAAGTCTTAAGAATCTTTCTTTATTCCCGCCAGTAAAATTTGACTGTAAAATTTGCCTTATTTAATTGGAGCATTCTCATGATTTTGTAAGGCACAAATTTCTGTTTTTAAAAACCGGTGACAAAATATTAAAAATTTCGCAAAAGCCTCCCATCGCGAAGGGATTAACTAATGTTACAATTATTTAAAAATTTTGTGATTTAAAACAAAGTTAAAAATTAATGTGAAAATGTAATTTTATAAATAAAAAAGGAAATCTAAAATTCAAATAATTGTTTTTTAAAATTCGAAAACTACAACTATTTCTATAATATAGTAAGTATACAGATTTTTATAGCTAGGTAAAAATAAAATATTAATTTATAAATAAAAAAGGAAATCAAAAATTCAAATAACTCTTTTTTAAAATCCAAAAACTACAACTAATTCTATAGTATAGTAAGTATACAGGTTTTTATATTTTGGTAATATAGCAATATAAATAAAATGTAGTATTTTATTAAAAATAAAAAAGATTTTTTTCTGTGTTTTTTTTTTTTTTTTTTTTTTTTTAAGATTTTAGTTACAAAATACGTATTTAGGAGAATGATTAAACTTTAAGTGAGAACATCAAGAATATATTTCGAAACATTAGAAAAAAGTACATTAAATATATCTATTGAGATTAAAAAAAAATACTTTAGATAAATACTTTAAAATAATATTTTAGATATACTTTAAAAATCGGTAGAATCAGAGGTAGAATATCATGCACTAAAAAATTCTTTTCTGTATTAGAAATTCTATACAATGTTCGTTTTACATTAATTAAATTCATTTTAAAAATATGCTACACTTCTTTTTAATATAATAAAATAAAAACAAAGCACGTAAAACTTTATTAACTTTTTTTTACTCAAAATGTGGAATGATTATTATTTCCTATTGGTTTATATCAAATAATAATTGAATATTCAGTACACAAATTGAATTGATTAAAATATTTTCAGCTATATTTAAAATATACTTAAATTACACAACATAATATTTTTGTTTTAATACTAAAAGAGGGTAACATCAGAACAAGATTTATCATTTTCGCGAAAACCTGTGTTAATTATTTATAATTTTTTTTGTACTATTAAGTATTGTAAATTATTGGTAGCTTAATTAAAAACTAGATACTGAAATTCTTAGATTAAAAGTTCTGATAATAAATAATGAATTAATTCTGCGTTCGTACATAATAGGATGTGCATAGTAGTTTAATAAACTGTATTGGTTTAGGTACATTATTTATGATATTTGATTTACTAATTACAAAAAAATATTATTTTTGAAATACTTTACTTATAAATTGTGCAGCCAAGAAAAAAAAAAAAAAATACTACAATCCTACCGGAAATATGCGAGCTTTAATTCATTCGGGACCAATGGTGCATTGCATATGTGCAACCTCAAAAAAGTTTTTACGGAGCTTAAATTTAAAACCTGCAAAAAAAAAAAAAAAAAAAAAAAAAAAAAAAAGTTGATATAATTCTATTTAATTACTGTAATTTCGCGCGTATGCGCCGCGGTCTAGTTAAGTCTTTTTCAGACCGGAAATTTCATTGTAGAAAATAAGTCAAATAAATGCTAAGCAAAAGATATCCACGTTTAATTTAAAATAAATTCTGGGAGGAAATCAAATTATCTCATGTGAGGCGGATACGTGCGAAATTACGGTACGACATTTTCGTCATTTATAAAGTCAACTCAAATAATTCACAAAGAGTAAGGCGAAACAAATAAAATTGCTGTGAAAGATGCTGGACCAGAACGGGTTAAGACTATAGGTGCAGATTCCCAAAATTTTTAATAAGGCAGTGGCTCCTAAATACAAATTTTCCAGTCGCCACCAGGACTTAATTTCTGACAAAAATTAAGAATTAACGCGAAGCAAACGATGGACAAAAAACGTGAATTTCGTCAAAAATATGATTTCAGAAAAGCTAATT
Organism: Maratus speculifer; assembly: GCA_964019185.1. Classification (NCBI taxonomy): domain Eukaryota; kingdom Metazoa; phylum Arthropoda; class Arachnida; order Araneae; family Salticidae; genus Maratus; species Maratus speculifer. The sequence goes on from OZ025295.1 coordinate 348,501,109, forward strand.
TTATCCAAAGATCACAAAAAAGTGACCTTTGTTAATGAATCGCTAAAAAAAACTCAACATTCGTAAAAGAATTGCTGAAAACGCGGTTAATTTGACAAAAGATCGTGGAAAAACGCATTTTTGGTCAAAGAATAATAAGCAAAAAAAAAAAAAAAAAGAAGAAGAACGCGATTTTTGTTAGTGTATAAGAAAAAACGTGGCATTCTCGTTAGAGGATTTTGTAAAACCGTGATTTTCTTCAAATAATCGCGAGAAAAAAAAAAAAAAGAAAAAAAAAATTCGCCATTAGATGGCGATTTAGATGTTGAAAATTATTCGCCAAATCAAAAACTTTAGACGCCACGTTGCCGTAAATCTGGTGACCGTAAATCTTCACTTTTAGTTAAGACTCATATTTTTGGAAACTAACCAACCGATTTTGATTAAATTTCTATTAAATTTCAACTGGATTTTGCTTAAAACTTGTGGCAAAGTCTTTTTTCTGTGACTAATTTTTTTTATTTCAAAACAATAACAATTTTTCAGAAATTTTCCATTTTTACGAATTTGTTTTCTGAAAGTAATTAAAATTTCTTAAAATTGCTTATCATATATAATCCTACATTTATATTCTACCACCAGAATTTATTTTTAATTGAAATATTTCGAGTATTTTAGGAATTAGTGGGACTTTTATACGGAAAGTACAATTTTTTAAAGAGATAAAAAATTAAAACACTTCGAAATTCTTGGAATCTCCTTATAGTTTTATCAAACACACGAATTACAGCATATATAAATACGTGGATAAAATTTGGTTATATATTATGAAAAAAACTCTTACGATTTTGCTCGGTAGTATTTTTGCCATGGTTTAAATCAAAAATTGCATAATACGCTGCAAAATGTTTCATACACTACGAAAATGTACTGTAATCACGAATCAAAATGCACAGTGTTTTCTTCAGAGTTACTCAAGAATTTGAAATGTGTTTCTTTGTCTTTAGAAACTACGAAAAAGAATTTATTTTCGAAATTTAAGGGGGTCCGGCATGCGAAATTTTTTTTTCCAAGCACCTTCGTCGTTCCAAGCCTAAGCTCGCACTCTGATTGGTTGTTGCTCTCGGCACTGTTTTCATGTAACTTGGCGATAATCATACTTGGCGTAGCGATAGATGCTTCCGCCGAGGAGTTTGATTTCCTTCCGAACCGAGTACAAAGTAACTTTTCCCGTTTATTAATAAGTAAAGCATTAGCCATTTTATAAAATAACACAAGGGCACAAAACCACGAAAATAAGAATGAAGGAAGAATAAGAATGAGTAGGTTAGGTTTTAGGTTTACTCGTTCACTTACGAGCGAAGTATTTTTCGCCAAGTATGGTTATCGCCAAGTTACGTGAAAACAGTGCCGAGAGCAACAACCAATCAGAGTGCGAGCTTGGGCTTGGAACGACGAAGGTGCTTGGAAAAAAAAACTTCCAATTTTCTATTTAAAAAAATCTACTGCATTATTTTTTTACTGTTCTGTTTAAACTGTCGTTTAAATCATAATTGGAATTGGAAATACATTTTTTTTTTTTCATTTCGGTTGTTTTGAAAATCTCGTTTTAAACAATGGTTGTTATGGAAAATGGCTTCTAGTGAAAATGTATTTTCCTTAATTATGGCGGTTTTTTACATTTCTTCTGTTTAAATAATTAAATAATAATAAGTTAAATGGATCAAAACTGGAACATGTCTTTTTCAATTGTTTTATTTTAATTTTAATTTATCAAATTTGGAAGAAAGGTTTACTTTTAAAATATGATTTTTTTTAAAGTTACATATATATTTTTTAATTTTTACTTTAAATATTTTTTTGAAATGCCGAATCAGTTTTAAAGTTTATTCATTTCTGTTTATTGAAATGAAAGAAAATTAAATTCTACAAATATTATTTCGAGTTCTAATGATTTTAAATTACACCACTTTTTTAATAAATTTTAAGTTTATTATAAATTTTATTAAAATATGAGAACTTTTATCAGTTGTTTTTGTTTGCAAATGATACGGTTAACAGACACAATTTTTTTTAAATTTGAATTTAATAAATAAAATTGTTTTCAAAATGTGTCCGGAATCACATTAAAAAGGATTAAAAAAAAATTATTTGATTCCTGTAAATTTCGAAAATGTTTTCGAAAAGCATTTACAGATTTCAGATCAATCAGATTTCTTTACTCGGAAAATCGGTAAAGAATTTCTTCTAATGTTGCCAATTCTCAAGTAAACATTTTCTGTTACATACCAAAATTTGTAACAAAATAATGCTAAATATACTGTTAATGTTGTTGAGTTTGTGTGTTTGTTGTTAATTTTTGTTCGTAACTTTGTCCGAATTTTTTTCTATTTTAAGAACAAAATTAGAATTTTTTAATAATATTAATCGTAGCTACTTAAATAGTCTTACTGAAGTTTTAAGATTATCTCATTGTCCGTAATGTGACGAATGTACTTATTTTGTGTACAATTAAATTTATATGATAATAGGCTAAGGAAGAGTTTTTGAAGACGTTTGGAAAATGAAGTGTTAAAACAGGATTTGAGAGAGTATTACAACTTTTTAATACTTTTTGCATTTTATCACCCATGACTGGTTCAAAAAGTAACATATCGTTTTAATTTAAAGAGTGAAATATTAGTATAAAATTAAGGAACCGCCAATGGTGCAAAGAAAATTAAGTAATTATTATTATTATTATTATTATTATTATTATTATTATTATTATTATTATTATTACTAAAGTGAAAACATAAAAAAGTCATAATAAGAAAGGCATAGACATATGCTATAATTTCTATATGTTAAAAGTAACTAAATAATTGTTAATGCAAAAAATACTCCATGGAAAGACGTGTGCTATTAATAGTACAAAAGACCTGAAAGTATAAAACATTTTTGCTGAACTTGAAATTATTTACTTGAGAATGCGAATCATCAGAAATACAGATTTTCCGGGTAAAAAGAACTGATTAATCCATCATAATAGCTACTCGGAAATATTCCCCAAAACGAGCAATCAATAAAAAGTATTTTTTTATAAATTATTTTGTAAATTTGTGAAATAGTTTCTGAGATTTCTAAAGATAACAGAACGCTTCGAACAGAGCATCCGTTTATTTTTTTTTTTTAAGGGGACAGTACACCTTTAACAGCCGCAGAAAACGTAAAATTGTATCATGTGCTGTACATTTTTTTTAAAAAAAGAGTAATGTCTCTGGAAACACAAAAATTTCAAAATATCTTTATATGGTATTGAACTTTCTTTAAAAATTTTTAATTTAGATATAATACAGCAATTTTTTTTATGGGGTCGATTTCGAAATGATATTTTTAAAAAATTACGACGTATAACATTTCACTGCGCGCAAGATATCTCATGCAGATTTCTTGCGATTTGAATAAATTTGATCTTAAATTAAACATAATACCTTGGACTACAATTTGAACTAGAATGTTTATGAATGGCTAATTAGATACAGAGAAATTAGATTTTAATTATAGAAAATAAAAAAATAATGAATTTTTGCATACATTCAACCTTGTAATTTTTTTCATATTGAACACAACTGCATAATTCTAGTTCATTTTCTTCATTATATGTACATGTAGGCAGGGTAAAAATTTTGAAGCTATACTTTGAACGGTTTTGGAGATATCACGCGCGCAAGTGTAAAAAACATCATTTTGAGTAAAAGCCGTTTAAAGATTAAAATGTATTTTACAAATATAAAACTCATAAAAAAAGAAATAAAACTATTAATAATATAACATATTCAGTATTAAAAATAAAATTTCATGCTTGTTTAAATTGATAAATAAAAAAATAGTTTGTAAAATGTAGGAATTTGTGTACATGTTTGCGACTCGTAAAAAATACGAAATTCGATTATATGGTTTGCATTTTTTTTTTTTTTTTTTTTTTTTTTTTTTGTAAATAATAATGTCCCTAGATGCACAAAACTTTCAAAATATCTTTATATGATATTGAACTGCATTAAAAATATTTAATTTGGATATATGATGTGCAAAAAATACCAAAGAGTAGGTTTTAAAATGATCAAAAAAAAAAAAAAAAAATGACGTCGAATAAGCGTTGAACAATTGCTTACTGCATGCATGATATCTCATGCAGATTTCATACGATTTGCATATTTTTTTTCTTAAAATAAACATAATATTCTAGACTATAATTTAAACTAAATTTTGTATAAATGGTTAGGTAGAAAAATAGCAATTACTTTTGAATTTAAAAAAAACAGAAATCATCATTTTTTGCACACGTTCAATCTTATAATTTTTTTCCAACTAAACACAGCTGCATAATTCTAATTTATTTTCATGTATATACATATATTTAGATAGGATAAAAATTTTGAAGCTATACTTCTCATGGTTTTGGAGATATGATATGCACAAGCATGCAAAACTTCATTTTGAGAAAAAGCCGTTCATTTTTGCACACATTCAGCCCTATAATTTCTTTCAAACTATACACAGCTGCATAACTTTAGTTCCTTGTCATCTTTGTATGAACATTTAGGTAAGGTAAAAATTTCAGAGCTGTACTTCAAATGATTTTGGAAATATGCGCAAAAGCGCAAAAAAATACATTTTGAGAAAATTCCGTTTTATGATTAAAGTGGATTTTTAAAATATAAAATTCAGAATGAACAAAACAAAACAATTATATAACATTCAGAATTAAAAATAAAATTAAATGCTAGTTTAAATTGATAAATATTGAAAAATTTGTAAAACGCTGCAGAATACACAAAATACACAGACTTGCGTGAAAAACGATAATTATGTAAATAGGAAACGTTCCACTTACCTTTTAAAAAAATTCATTTAATGTTATATTTTACATTGCATTGACTTTTCAAGTGAATAAAATATATGCTTTTTTATAAAATTAAAATATTTAATGAACAAAATATTTTTTTTTATTGAACAAAAGCAGCTTTCGAATGCATTTTAAAACTTTCCGCCGGGGCGTGATGCTTGGAACTTATGACGTGATGTTGACATTTTCAGCAATATCTCGGTAAATAAGAATCGCACAATTAAAATATTGGTATCAAATTATTCAGAATAAAATTATCTTTATAAAGAAATAAAAATTGAAAAATCGATTTTTTGACCATTTTAAAGGTGTACTGTCCCCTTATTTATTTATTTTTTTTTTCAGTGGAGAATGTATATTCATCTTGTTATAATCCATTTTTACCTACTTGTTATAATCCATTTTTACCTATAAAATAAAATTTGAAATATATTTATCCAATGATTTTACTGTAATTTTTCCTGCAAATATTTGCATTTTGAAAATATAACAGAAATAAATTGTTTTTTTCCCCTACGAAACTATTTCATACAGGCTTTTGTTTATTTTATTTAAGAATATTTGTGCTTCATTTGCTCTCCAAAACTGTAGATTAGTTTGTGAAGTGTGCAAACGAATGTAAATTTCACCGTTTAACCCTTTAACGTTCATTGGTTTCGCCACGAAACCACAAAATTTTAATTCCGATACGCAACACTGACACCGGTATTTTTATCTAAAAATATCCCTTTTATTTTGTATGTGAAAAATCACGTTTTCTTATTTAGAAATATATATGTCCTTTATTACCGGTGTCATTCATTTATTTCGACATCTTAGCAATGAAAATGCTATGATCGTTAAGGGTTAAACGTCTTATCAATTGATTAGCATCATGTTAATAATCTGTCTGATAGTTTATTGAGTACCTCATAGCAGCCAACTTTTACGCATTTTTCCTACCACAAAAATTTTATAGTAAATATTGTTTTATAACATCGTCAAAATCTCATGATTAAACAAATGGAAAATCTCTGTACAATTTTAGTGGTAGCAAAAATGCGTAAATGATGGCAGCTATGGTACCTTTTATTAAATTACTGGATCTGGATGTTGATCATCGCTTAATTCAATTGTTTTTGAACATGCGACAGTGATAGTTTCTTTTTTAAATAATTTAAATTTTTAATTAAATTTTTGAGGAGATTTAATTTTAAAAAAATGACGGAATTGTATCTTGTTATCCTGTTGCTATGCGTTAAATGCACAGTAATTAAAGTTTAAATATGATCAGTTTCCCATTTACTAATACTTGCTGAATATAATACACAAATCTTACGAATTCTTACGACATTATTTTTGTCAAAGTTTACATTAATAAACATATAACAGAGTGAATATATATCTGACTGCATTCTATATTTAGCGCTTTCCAATAAAGTTGAAAAGTGCTTATGTATTCGGTTTGTCTGTCCGTCTGTCCACACTTTAATTCCCTTAAATATCCTCGAATTTTCATGCAATTGATAAAGCTCATTGAAAGTCGCCAAAATATGTTTGGTATTGCATATGAAGTATATACGATTAACGATTCATTTACAGGGACACTCAAAAGAATTGGATTACGTTATGATATATCGTAAAATCGTTTGGAGTTTATTTTAATGACATTACACTGTAAAAAAAATCTGTAATTATACAGATGAAAAGTTGCTGAAATCTGCATGCTTACAAATATTTTATCTGTATACTGTATAAGAAAAGGTGTAAATCTACAAAAAAAATTTTTGTAAAGCTAAGGAAATTTTTACCTTTACAAACGAGTATACTAAAATTAGAGTTATGTCACTAAAATTTTATCTCTAACCTAGTTTACCGTTACATAAAAAGATCTAGAAATCCAATGTCCTAAATAATTCTTTGTAACTTCAATGATTTTTCGATTTTTAGTGAAAATCTGTACCTTTTACGTGAATTTTTGCTGTTGCCGTTACGTAACATAAAAAGTTTTAAGAATCTCAGTTTCTAGAAAACTTTTAGTAACTTTACAGATATGTTTTTACAGTATACGCTATTTTAAATGTATTGAAACTGGTATAAATAACCGAATTTCACTAAGATCACGTTAAAGGAGAGCATTCATAGCATTTTTTATTAATTTACAAAAACACACAAGATAAATCAGTTTCAGTACTGTCTTTGCGTAATAATTGCTCAAGAAAATGTTTTAAAATTCGATATGCGCTTTAAATTAAATTAGTTTTTAGCTCACAGGCTATCATAGCCTGAGAGCTTATGTGCCCGTCCGTTCCGTATGTACGTTCGTTCGTACGTTCGTGCGTAACGCGATAACTCATGATAAAAATATCCGATCCACTTGAAATTTTGTATGTAGGTATATCCTGACAAGGCGCTTTCCTGATTAGTTTTTGGAGTTCATTTGATATGTATAAGAGGGGGAACGGGGGCTCATGCCCCTCCCCTTAGTTGAGGGGGGAGGAATGGGATTTTCATGCAGAATTAAGTTTTCGTTCAAAATTTAGATTAGGATCATTCTGATGAGGCGATTCCGTGACTCTTATTAGGTGTTCTTTGAATAAGTATAAATAGGGGGAACAGGGGATCTAATGCCCGCCCTTTTTAATTTATATAAATGAGTTTTTCAAGCAGAATTTTCAGATTTCGTTCAAATCTCTGAATAGTTTTGGAAGTTTAATGGTTAAATATAAAAGAGAGGGATGACTCCTTTTAAATTATATAAATGCTAAATGGGTTTTTATTAAGAATTATCACATTTGCTCTGAATTTTGGATATAGATTTTTTATATGATAAAGCATGTCTTTGATATATAGGAGGTTCAATGATTAAGTATAAAAAAAGAGGAAAGGGGAGAGCTGTTTCCCCTTCTTAATTTTTTTTCGAACGGAATTAACCCTTGAAAATATAAGGCTTTAATGTACAATTAGTATTTGTAGCCTGTGAGCTCAATGCCATCAGTTTAACTGGGCAGTATTCTTTGTTGTATATTAGTGTTTGTACATAAATTCTATACCTCATATAATGGGCTGCAATAAAGTATTCGCATGCCATTCTCTTTATTAGAGGAAATTGGTGAAGGGGAATTTTCAGAAATTTATGCATCTCTTAAATGAACTAAATTTTGAAATGCATGTAGTTTATTGATACAAATCTATACATCATATACAGGTCTGCTAAAAAATTCGGAGAAATTTCTGATTGTAGAGGGAACAGCGCAAATTCGGTTTTGAAATATGCTATGCATTTCCATATGGTGAAATGAGGCATAATAGTTTAATTTTTTAAACAGTGCAGTGTTGTTGTATTTTTCTGAAAGTGTTGGAAAGTGCCTTATAATCTATACTTGAAGCATGATTTAAAAAAAATCTTGTTTACATATAAAATAAAGTTTGAAATAATATTTAATTGAATATAACTATTAATATAATAAAATCTTTAATAGAATATATAAGTAAATATTTTGCGTATTTAGAAAAATACGTCAAGAGGTTTCCAAAAGAATGTTTCGAAAACATATAAAAATACATTATTATTTTGTATTTTAATTATTTTTAAAAAACTATTATATAGCGTTTAAAAACATATTGAAAAGTATTGTAAAATATTAAATGTTTCCTGAAATGTATTTTTGTATTTATTATTAAACTAGCACAAGAGCTATCGCGAGCCATTATTTTGACGGCTATCATACAGATATCTTACGGTTCAAATCAGAAATTCGATTATGAAATAAATCAAAAACATACAAAGAAATCTTAACCAATAAAATTAAACCAAAAAACAGTTTAAATAAAAATTCTAGTGTGAAATATATTTGTGAAATTTTAGTAAAATATCTGGTAGTTCTACTGTTAACCCATTAACACCCAGCGTCCTTTTTTGAGGACGGTTACAAAAACAGCAAGAATGCGGTTTTCCCTCCAGTAAAGAGGAAGATAAATATATACCTTATTTCACGAGACAGAATCCTCGATATATTTAGATAAAAGATAATTTGATTTTAAAAGTAGTGGAAAATACAAAATTTAAATTTTAGCGAAGAGAACAATTTGGGCGTTAATGGGTTAAAGAAATATATCCATTGCATTAAATGTCAATTTTTATTTCCATTTCAATTTTACAATTTTTAAAATTTAACAATATAATTGAGTGATTATATATCTTGTTAGATTTTATTTTTTACATATAAAATAAAATTGTAAATAATATTTAATGCAGAAATTTTACTATAATCTTTTCCTGCAAATATTTTCATTTTTTATACATAATAGAAATAAATCAATTTTCCCCGAGCGAGATAATTTTGTACAGGCTCTTGCTTATTTTATTTAGGATCTTTTATGCTTGATTCAAGTAGATTTTACTTTGAATCCAAACACATACTACACGTACTTCGTAATACGTGTTTAAGTGGGTTTTAAAACCTAACCTCGTTCGCCACTGTGATTCATAAATTTTTTATACGTGTACACATTACTTTTTTTTTTGTCAAAACGCCCAATTTTATTTAAGTTTTATCTAAAATTAATTCCAAACACCGCTTATATTTTCATGGTGCATATGATGTTCTGTTCTTTTCTTTTCTTTTTTCTTTTTAGATAAAAAATGTTTTTATACTAATTTTAAAAAAATTGATCATTATTGCGAGCCATTCTCTTGATTCTTGTGTGATAAATTTCCGTTGTTTCTTTAAGGTCAAGAAACTCGTTGAAGAAGATCGCCTCTTGATAAAGACGCGCTATCAGCATATTTGAAAGCGGTAAACAGCTTCGTGAAAGAGTCTATCGGAAGAAAAATTTCCTGGATAGTCCGAACAAAAAGAAATAAAAAACTACTCCAAGAGAATATCTTGTAAATTTAGAAAAATACGTGAAGAAAATTCATATTCGAAAATTTAGAAAAAGGCATCACCATTTTGTATTTTAATTACTTAAAAGCATATTGCGTAGGGTTTAAAGAGCATATTGAAAGCTATAGAAAATATTAAATATTTCTGCATATTTATTTCTCTTATATTAACCGAACTCCCCCTTTTTTAAATCAACAAAACATATTTGGAATCAAAAATTTCGTTTGATTAATTAAATCATGCATTTTTCAATTTACTACCATAAAGAAGCGAGACATATTTCTATTTATATTTTTTAATCAAAATTAAATATTTTCATTAAAAAAATGGGAGGGTGGCAAATTTGCCTTGTATTTATTTTTAAATTCCGGGAATCCGAGACAAAAATTCCACAAATTTTTTGATAAAAATTTATTGCATTAAAAATTTCTCTGTTTTTACCACGTTTTTATTAACTTCACCTGTATGTTTGTGAGTTTGTAACTCTCCTTATTTTATGTATGTTCACCGATTACTCCGAAACCATGCAACCGATTAACTTGGTTTTGGTGTTAAATGAAAGACGATGCTCTCGAATTGGTACCACTTCAGTTTCATCGAAATTGGTTCAATACTTTTTTAGTAATTAGGCAAAAAACTAATAAAATTAGTGATTTTTCGCTAATTAAAAGTTTTGAATACGTTCACTGAATGGAGTGTAGACAGCATGGCCGAGCGGTCTAAGGCGCCGGATTGAAGCTCTGTTTTTCGAAAGAGATTGTGGGTTCGAACCCCACTCCTGACATTATTTACATCTATGTAAAATTAAAAAAAAAGAAATTTCCGTATTACAATTTTTATTTTTAACCGGCTTCAGAAAAGGAAGAGGAAGTTATCAATTCGACGCGTATGTATTTTTTTTCTATGTATGTTCACCAATTACTCTGAAACTATCCAAACGATTAATTTGGTTTTTGTATTAAATATAAATATAGTTTTAAAAAACTAAAAACCACGCTTTTTAAGTATATCAAACTAAAAATTGAAAAATAATTCGTACTATAAGCTGAAAACGAAAATAGATGAAAAATACTATATTACTATAAAATCATTGTTATTATAGAAATCAATTAATAAGAAATAAATAAAATTATCGTGGAAAAAAAAGCGTGGGGTGCTTCTTAAGAACTGATAGATGGAACATGGTAGATGGAGCACCCCACGCTTTTTTCTACGATAATTTTATTTATTGCTTGTTAATTGATTTCTATAATAACAATAATTTTATAGTAATATAGTATTTTTCATCTATTTTCGTTTTCAGCTTATAGTACGAATTATTTTTCACTTTTTAGTTTGATATACTTAAAAAGCGTGTTTTTTAGTTTCTTTAAACTATATTTTTTATGCTTAAAATGACGTTTCTATCTTAATTTGAAGAGGAAATATTATTTTTTTAGTTTGTTTTCAAAATCTAGCTTTCAAGCAAAAGTTGTCATGAAATGACTTTTTGTGAAACTGCGTTTTTCTTCATAATGTTTTTTTTTTTTTTTTTTCACAATTTCTCGGATTTAAATTGTTACTATAATTCAAGAATTGTTAACGATAAATGCTTCACATTTGGAACTTTTTTTTTATTGTTTTACTTTAATTTTGATTTGGAAAATTAAAAAATATATTTTCCCTTCCGAAAATGTGATTTTTTAAATAAAAGTTACATCAGTATTTAAATTTTTTTCATTTAAATATTTTTGTATTTTAAAAAATTTATATTTAAAAAGTGATGAATCAAAATTAAAATATAAATATTTCTGTTCGTTTAAGCGATTACAAATTGAAATTCTGAAATAACGTATTGAGTTATAACGATTTTAAACAACTCCACCTTTTTTAATAAATTTAAATTATGTTTAAATTCTTTAACAAATTTTGAGAAGTTTTATCATGTCATTTTTTTTTTACAAATAACATAGCTAATCACCACAAAAAATTCAACATTTTAAATCAATCACTATTTTTTTAATGTGTCCCGAACCCACTTAAAGAAATATATCCATTACATTACATCAATCTTTATTTGAATTTAAATTTTGCATTTTTTGAAGGGGGTCATTTTTATAAAGTGGAAAGGAATGTATATTGTTATTTTAAAAATAATAACAAAATTGGGTTTTGTTATTAGAAAAGAAAGTTGGTTAAAATATGTTCCTGTTATACCCGAATGTTATCATAAAGACCTATTTATAAACATAAGATCCAATATGCATGGCTTAATTTCTAACAGTTCACTGTTACAGCATAGAATCTATCGTTTATTCACAGAGACACATATAAGAACATAGCTGACAACTCTTCGGATTTTTGGACCCGGAAAAATTTGATAGAAATTTTTTCCTTACTTAATCGACAGATTACAATATTTGCAATCGTAAAATTTACTGTAAAATTTTTCCGGGCTGAAAGAGTGGAAGATGTTGACAGTTATGTATGAATTTGACTGCAAGAAGAAAATGAACAACTGAACTATTGAAGCCCGCAAACAATAGTTGCTGAAAGTGCATTTTCAGTTGCGGTATGCATTTTAAATTCATTTTTTTAATTTTACTCGGCATGTATAAATTCTATAGATAATATACAGGGCGGTATAAATCTTTTTAACCCATTAGTGCCTAGCGTCCCATTTTTGGGACAGTTTTAAAAAATTCAAGTAAGCGCATTTCACACCAGTAAAAAAGGAGGATAAATACTTTCTTTCTCGAGACAAAGTCCTCGATAAATTAAGATAAACAGATAATATACAGGGCGGTATAAATCTTTTTAACCCATTAGTGCCTAGCGTCCCATTTTTGGGACAGTTTTAAAAAATTCAAGTAAGCGCATTTCACACCAGTAAAAAAGGAGGATAAATAAATACTTTCTTTCTCGAGACAAAGTCCTCGATAAATTAAGATAAATGTTGTTCTTGCTTTAAAAGTGGTGGGAAAATGCAAAAGTTGAATTTTAACAAAGAAAATAATTCAGGCATTAATGGATTAACAACACACGTTGATTGGCGGAAATGACTGAATGTAAATTTTCAACGGTGCTATTTATTCGCTTAACCGCTTCGTGTCCGATTTTTTTCAATAAAAAAAAAACTTTTACGTTAGTAATATTAACACTAGATACGCATATAGAATAAATAGAGTTTAACGAATTTTTCATTCTCTGAAACATAACGGATATTGTTGTTTTGCGTACCATTCAATTCATGTTCATGTGACAATAGGCTAAAAGAGAGTTTTTGAATATGTTTAGAAAGTGTTATACTACAATAAGATTGAAGAACAACTTTCTAATACTTTTTATATTTTATTATTGCACATGATTCTTTCAGGAAAATAACCTTTATTTTAAATTTAAAGATTGAAATATATGTTTAAAATAAAAGATTCGGAAATGGTGCAAAGAGATTTAAGTAAATATTTATTGTTATTACTGCTACTAAATGCCAAACTTTTAACTAAACTAAAAAAAAAACCTAAAACAAACAATTTATATTCATATGACAATAGGCTAAGGGAGGATTTTTGGATATGTTTAGAAAGTATTATATTACAACAAGACTTAAATGACATTACAACTTTTTAATACTCTTTTGCGATTTTTTACACATGATTCTTCCAGGAAAGTAACATTTATTTTAAATTTAAAGATTGAAATGTATGTTCAATATAAAAGAATCGCAAACGGTGCAAAGAGAATTAAATAAATATTTATCGTTAATATTACTACTAAATACCTAAACATTAATGAAGAAATGTAATAAATGCATAGACATATACCAACATTACTACATGTAATGAGTATCAAAAGCATTTGTTAAAATAAAATGTTACTCAATTAAAATACATATATAATTAATAATACACCAGACCTGAAAGGGTAATTGAACTAACTTTTAGTATGCTACGTAGTACGCATAAATGTATATACAGGGGTGCAAAAATCTAAGCGCCAACGGGCAGTCTCTCACCACTAAATTTATTTTGTCGTTTTTCGTTTAATACTGCGCGTAAAATTCTTGCAAGAATGCTATTAAATTTTATATAAAGCAAACTTTTATATTTTAGTGGTGAGAAACTGCCCGCTGGCGCCTAGATTTTTGCACTCCTGTATATATATATATATATATAATGAACTGCAAAGAAATTGTATATTTTCCTCACAATTCATAGTAATAGCAGAAATTGGGTTTCCAAATGCATCATGCGTTTGCGAAATTGTTTATTTAGACATCACTTTATAATTCGGGAAGCGGCAGCACAGACAATCAACTCATCGAATTCACGGCTAAAAATTTAGGATTAATTAAATGATTTTCGATACGCATATTAAAACGCAAAAGGTCTGCTAAGACATAACTTGGTAAAAAATACGTAAAAAAACTATTAACTCCTAAGTTTACAATTGTGCTTTCCTGCACTGAATAGTATGAAAACATGGAGGATCGGGAGCAGGAAAACGCAATGGCAAACCTAGGAGTCAGCCATTAAAATCAGGGTTTTTTTTATATTCCACCATGTTTCACAAAGTGGTCACAACGTGGCAAATTTGTGAAAAATGTGTCATTTGTGACTAATTTGACATTAACATTATGACGAAACTGTGACAAAAGTGACGATATTTAAATTGCCAGAAACATGTTTTTTAAAGCAAATAACATGTTTTGAAGGATATTTATAAATTTCTAAAGATATTTAAGAAAGTCACATCTCAGTCACAATGTGACGTCACTGAGTGGTGGCATTTTGGTCAATGTGATGTGACCAAAGTGACTCACTGTGACGTCACTGTGACCATGCATGCTATTAGGATAAATGAGTATATTTAGGTTCGAACCAAGAATTTGCTTACAAAAACAAGTTTAAAAGGAACAACTAGAAGCTAAACGAATAACTTGAACCGTTCTAAGTAAAAATTCTAGTATTTAATATTTTTTTATAAAATTCTAGTAAAAATTCCCATCAACAAATCATATAAACAAATAAAAAAAATATTGCTATTTAATAAAAGTATTTAGCTATTAAAATTTTACACTTTTTCTTTTTTGATGGCATCTTCTTTTTTTCTGTAATGAAGTAGTTGATAGCAGAAAGCAGATTTTCAATATTAAGGTAAAATAAATCAAATAAAAAAAGTTGTAATTGGATTCATAAACTTCTTTTCGCTTACGTCTTATAATATTATTAATCGAAAAAGTTCAGTTTGTACCAGAAAATGAATCAAAAATTAATTTGGGGGAGAATTTTTGCATCTGTATTTCAATTTACAAAGAAAAAAGATTTTTTTTCAATCAGTCTTTTCTTATCAGTCAAAAGTTAAGATTTAATGCATATTTATTATTACATAAATTACTTTTTTGCGCGTAATCAAAAGATCTAAACGGATTTTTTTTTGTATTGTTAGTGTTGACATCAAGAGATATTCGTTTTAATGCATTAGAAATTTGTAAAATCATTTTCAAGCTATTTTTGATGAGTAAGAATACATCTGAATTACAAAGTGATTTTGCTAAAACCCAATCGAATGCTTATTTTATTTTCATTTATTTATGTTTTTTTATTTTTTTACACATTTTAAAAGATTTACAAATTACATAGAACATAAATGTAAAATAAAATATAAATAGTTTTTAATAACTGAAATTTGAAATAGTTTAAAAAATAGACTTTTTTTTTTCAAATTCCTGAAAATATTCATTTAACCCTTTAAAGTTCATTGGTTTCGCCACGAAACCACAAAATTTTGATTCAGATACGCAACACTGACACCGGTATTTTTATCTAAAAATATCCCTTTTATTATGTATGTGAAAAATCACGTTTTCTTATTTAGAAATATATTTGTTCTTAATTACCGGTGTCATTCATTTATTTCGACATCTTAGCAATGAAAATGCTATGATCGTTAAAGGGTTAAAAACATTTATTTATCTACATATTTATTATTATTTATAAATTAAGCAGAACATTAAAAAAATATTAATCTTGAGATTATTAGATAATTTTATGAATGAAAAGTTTTTGCATTTCACTTCTTTTGTTGTTTTGGTATGAAAAATTAATTGTACAAATAAAATCACATGAGATACTTTCTGGAAAAAATATTAATTTTATGTATAATAATGAAGCGGAGTACAAAAAGAGAGAGAGGGTAAAATTAGTAATCGCCAATAACAGCAGCTAATATTGTTAAGCTAAACTTGTATAACAGTCTATATTCTTCGAAACATCAAAATTTCTTTCTGTAATTAAATACAATAATTTAATAAACAATTATTCACCCAAAAAATTCATTTACCCCTAAAATAATGTTTGAAAACAAGAAAAGTTTTCAAAAAAACTTTCTAGGTTATAAATTCACTACCTCCGCCTTCACAATGTATTAAACCTAATATTTTGTTTGTTTGCCATAGTGTTACTGTTTCAGGGAAAATTTCATCTGTTTTAAAATGTAAATATAAATTAACCCATTAGTGCCTAGCGTCCCTTAGGGACGCTTCAAAAGATGCACTCAGCACTGTTTTTGACACCGGTAAAACAGAAAAGCAAAAATTATTTTATTTAAATGATGCATTTTCGTGACAAATCAACTAAACTTAAATCTTCTAAATATAGTGGTGCCAACCAAATAAAATTTACGCAAAAGATGCTGAGCACGAATGGGTTAATCGCATTCTCACTATACATTAATTTAATTATAATTACATATTTATAAATTATTATTAGCATTGGGGTTTCTTTTAAACCAATAAGTATAATGAATCCTTTTTTTAACCGTTGGCTGCCAACTACGAGATAACTCGTAGATTGTGTTCTTTTTTAGGTCGCCAACTACGAGTTATCTCGTACTGTGTTTACTTGTCATTTTTGTCTAGATACGTTTAGATTCGCAATATATCAGAGCTAATATCGATAGATGGCTGCTGGCTAAAGAACAAAAAATCAATGATGGCTTGCATTAACAGATAATTTATTAAAAAACGATCAAAAGATATAATTACCAACTACGAGATAATGCGTAAGCCCTAAATATATATACAGTCGACTCTCGTTAATTCGAAATCGGATAATTCGAATCTTCGCTTAATTCGAACTAAACATGAAGTCCCGAAATTTGCAATACCAGAATAACGTTAAAAATTTTCATTAATTCGAATTCATTTTCACTTGACTCCGTTTATTTCGAACTAACGAGAATTTCGATTTTTCATTTTTCTTTTCTTTCTCACGGATTTCAGATCATTTGAATAACTTTCTTCCTTTGATTTTTGTGAAAATTGTTCCGCACGAGTATACATATAATCTAATGCATTTGATATCCTTTTCTTAGTGCCCCGTCTGTCCATCAATGACGCTTTAAATTTTTCTTCCATTGTACTTGTTTTAATCTTTTAATAAGTTTATGTACAGGGGTGCAAAAATCTAGGCGCCAGCAGGCAGTTTCTCACCATAAAATTTATTTCGTTTTTCCTCGTCTAATATTTCGTGTAAAATGCCTGCTATAATGCTATTAAATTTTGAGAGAAAAAAACTTTAAAATTTTATTGGTGAGAGACTACCCTCTGGCGCTAAGATTTTTGCACCCCTGTTTATGCATTTATCCATTCTAATTTAATATTAGTCATATTTTAATGATAACAGACGAAATAAACTTAAAAAACACTATAACATTAATTCATTTGTAATAGTACCATATTAAGCATGTTTTCATTTCATGTTTTCCCTAATTCGAACTTCGGATAATTCGAACATTTCTTGCGGTCCCGACGAGTTCGAATTAACGAGAGCCGACTGTATATATATATATGATTTTTGATGATAGAGTTTGATGAATTAGAGTTTTTAATATGGTTATGTGATAAAATCAAATTGTCATTTTTGGCCAGATATCTGAAAACTGCAGCGTGTTAAATAGCCACAAATATAAATATGATATAATATTATTAACATGAGTTGGTTATATGATTCCATGCAGTGATTCGTAACTATGTATAAACTATGTATATGCATCGATGCTAATAATTCTTAATTATTTCCGATGTCTGATCCAAGATTTGCATGCTGGAACCGGAAAAGATTTATAAAAAAATATGACTTCTTTCTCTCATGTACCTTTTTATTTTATTATTTCTGGCAAATTAAATTTTCTTGTACCTGAAATTTCTATGTGTAATGTCGTGTATGTGTAATGTCGGTTCTATGTATTTGTCAGTTTTGCACAGGGAAACGTCTATTTTTGTAAATGTTTGTTTTTAAATTAAATGTTTTTCTGTATATTTTAAATTTAATTTCCATTTAATAATGTAGTCAAGATTGTCTAGTGATTCATTATTAGTTTATGTATTTTAATTCAGACGTTAAAAAATGTATATGCGTAGCTTAGCAATGATTCAATTTTTTAAATTTTAAAATAAAATGAAACTGGTGTGAACCAATGGAAAAGAAAAAACTTCTTAAAAACGCCATAAAAAAATCATAAATTCTCCAGAACTTTTGAAAGATCCGCCAGGCGAAAAAGAAAACATTTTTTAGAATACATATTTTATTAGTAAAATATTTTGAAATACAAGGAACTTATGTACATTTTCTTGATACAGTGGACTCTGTCTATCTGAATACTCTCTAATCTGAACACCCCTGTATTATGAACGCATTTCGATGGTTCCGGCGAAACTTCATGGACTTAACCCTTTCCGGCAAGGCAAAATCTGTCAGTAAATTGAGATATTATCGACTGACACCGGAATTCACAAACGAATGTTTTAGATAGTTTGAATCCCCTAATTTCCCCTATTATTGTAAAAGCAAATTTTTACTTAAATAATACTGGTGCCGTTTGCAAGTTTGGAATTAAAAATAGGTATCCCAGACCGGGATATGTGTGCCCGAAAGGGTTAACAAAAGATAAACTCTCAGTATTCTGAACACCCCACTATTATGAACGTTACTTTCGATCTCCAATATTACCTCACCTCTCTGTAAACTGAACAGAACATGCGTTTGGAATCGGAATTCAGGAAATTTCCGTATCGTGGAAATTCAACGAAACTTGTTACAGAAGAATTAAAAGGTTTGATGAACTCAAATAATAAGTATAGAATTTTGGAATAAAAAAACGGGAAATAAGAACATAAACGTTAATGTTCGGAAGATTTTTTGTCAAATGATAACAAAGAATCATCGTGTCACTGGACTTCTACTTCGGATTTTTCAGAATAGCAGAAAATTGCAGAATTAAAGGTATCAAAGGATCTATAAATCATTTCAAAATTTAACATAGAATACAAAATAATCAATGGTGAAGCTGCAGATGTAAATATCGACACTGTGGAAGAATAGAAAATAAAACTTCTGAACACGAAGGATTACGATACAGCAAACACTTTGAATTCGAATGAGATCCACCTGTTTTTCACAGCTCATCCAAACAAAACTTAAGCAAAAGGAGCAAAAATTGCATAGTTGGGAATGTCATTATGCTTAGATTTGTCATTATGCTCTGTACCAGTTTGATGGATGAGAAGCTCAAATCACTTGTGATCGGAAAACGTTTGAAAAATGTGAAGAAATCTTCATTGCCTACACACTATAAACCAAATCGGAAAATGTGGATGACTTTCACAATTTTCTCATAGTGGTTCGAGAGAATTAACGAGATAATGAAGAGAGAAAGGAAGAAAAAAATTGTTGTTGCTGTTGTTAATAACACATTACTTACAAACATGCAGTTGAGCAACATAACCTTGAAGTTCCTGTTACTAAACTGTACTTCTATAGTCCAACCACTCGGTCAAAGAGTAATCAAGACCATTAAAACTTACTACCAGATCCATTTTCTGAAGAAATTGTCCCTGGTGATGGAGGCGGAAAATTCGGCAGAAGGTCACCGTCATGTATGCTGTCTATTGGATATCAACGGCATAAAATAAAAAATCCTCCTACGCGTAATTTTTTCCCCAAGCACCTTCGTCGTTCCAAGCCCATGCTCGCACTCTGATTGATTGTTGCTCTCGGCACTGTTTTCATGTAACTTGGCGATAATCATCTTGGCATAGTGATAGATGCTTCCGTCCGTCGAGTTTGATTTCCTTCCGAATCGAGTACAAAGTAACTTTTCTCTTGCAGCATTGGATTGGATGGAACGTGTCTTACTGAAAGCTGTACTCTTTAAAAGTTTTTACACGCAGGAGCATAAGACCACGAGGATAAGAATGAAAGAAGAATAAGAATGAATAGGTTAGGTTTTAGGTTTACTCGTTCACTTACGAGCGAAGTATTTTTCGCCAAGTATGGTTATCGCCAAGTTACGTGAAAACAGTGCCGAGAGCAACAACCAATCAGAGTGCGAGCTTGGGCTTGGAACGACGAAGGTGCTTGGGAAAAAAATTTCGCACCTCCTACATCATCCAAAGATGCTTCTATAAAGTTGGATTCCTATGTGAGAATGGCCAAACAAGAATAGAGGACCAATAAGCAACAGGTGTGAGTGACTTGGGATGAATTCTTCAGAAGCTTCGTACTGAAACAGAACTTAGAGCTTATTTTAAAACCAATGAAATCCTCATGGTTTGCAAGAACAACATTGTTGAAGACGAAGAGGAAAGTGAAGGATAAGAGAACCAGAAAAGACTGACGAAATAAGACGAACGATGATTACATTCAAGCAATATGACTAAGAGACTCATTTAAGACCTGTTGAATTATGCGTGTGAACATCACCCAATGCTTTTTCTCTTTTTAAACAGCCAGACAACATGTGCATTACATGAACACATACAATGCAAAAACACGCTAAAAGTATTCGTTTAAGTCATATACTGATTATGTTTTCAAGAGATATATTGTAATGTAAATGTATGTTTTGTAAAAAAAATTAATAAAAAAATCAGATGGTACTGTACAAAACTGGCTAAATTTAGTTTGGCATTGCATAATGTTATGACTAACCATGCTAAATATTTTATACCGAGTGTAAATTCAATACATAGTAGTAGTAGCATTTCCGATTCTCCCTCTATACTGAAAACCCCCATAATCTGAACATTTTTGGTCGGTCCCATGAGTGTTCGGAATAGAGAGAGTCCATTTTATTTTAAATCCTAAACTTAATAAATTTTGATTTTTAATAAACCTTTTAATCCTAGTTTTATATAAAAAAAACCAATGGAGAATATACCCTAGAAAACTATCTATACCTGTGAATATAAATAAAGACTGATAGAGTACTTATCGAATTAAAAAATAAAAATTAAATCTAAATTATTTAAAAGTTCTTCTAGACATGAGAAATTTAGTATAATTCAGATATCTTACTGTAATAAGGTTCAAGAAATTATTTATAACAATTTAGATTTTTTTAAAATAGATACTGCTTTTTTTTTTTATAATGATTATAATTAATGCATGTTCTTTCATACCTGATAAAGAAAGTTTTGCTACATTTTTTAAATAATAAGAGATAAAGGTTTCTATTCTATATATTTTATTTAAGGAAAAACATTTTAATCAATTCATTTTATGTTTAGTTTCTGTTTTTGGAAAAAACTGTATTTGTCTGGAAAACTGTCGATTTCTGTTGTAGTAAAATTTTAGAATGTCACGAAAAGTGTATGAAAATGGAAAGAAAACACAAAACTTATATACCGTAATTTCGGGTGTATAAGCCGCAGCTCAAACAATTCTTTTTCGACCCAGAATTTTTTTAAAAACAAATATAACTAGTCAGATCGCCGTAAATATTTGTCTTCAATCACTAAATAAGATTTCTGGGTCCAAAAAGAATTGTTTGATCTGCGGCTTATACACCCGAAATTACGGTACTGTGCTTTGATTTATTAGATAAAAATTTATGTTCATTGTTTTTACGAAATGAATTTGTATTATAAAATAATCCCTTTAAAACTGCATAAATAATAGTATTTTTTTGTGAATCATAGATATCAGTGTGTGTATTTTGTTATACATCGATCGAATTAATTTTAAGATTTTTTACATAAGGAAAGTTGAGACTGGGGCGCCACCTCCCCTCACGTTAAGTTATTTTAACATTTTAGATTAATTTACAGTGTTGCTATATCTGGCGATCATTTTATTAGGAATACTGTTTTCACACTAGACAATTTTTATTAATTTTTTTTTGTTTTATTTATGCTTTATCAGTTATCTTATAAAACAATAATAACTATTTAAACTTTCTGGTGATAATTCGAAATGCCTGACAGGAAACCAGCCAAATGCGACAACACTGCTAATTTATTATATATATTAATATTCTTCGGCTTTTGGTATACATAGCTCAACAGATGGCGCTGCTATGCGCATTATTCATGATTATCTTAATAGTTCTATCTCAGGAACTAATGCACTAATTTTCATCAAACATCAGATTCTGTTAGTCCCTGATATAAATTATAATTCTTCAGTTTTTGGAGTAAATAGCTAAACAGGTGGAGCTTCTATACAGTTTTATTTGCAGTTTCTGTGATGATTCTATCTCAAAAACTAATATACTGATTTTTATCAATTCTCAGATTCAGTTAGAGCTTGAAATAAGCTGTTGCAGATTAGATTTTGGAGTAAATTACATAACCGGTGACGCTGCTGTGTTTCATTTTTTGGGAAATATTAAAATGTTTGAGACACAAGAAATTTCTGGGATTGTCACATCCGACTAGTTTTTAAAAAGTATTTAATCTTTGTAAAAAAATAATTACAAATTTTGATTTTTTTAATTGATTTTTTTGATTGTTGTACGATTAAAGACAATTGAATCAGGTGATAATGAACATTCAGATTCAGTGATTTAATTTAAAATATTCACTAGACAAAAAAAAAAAAAAAAAAAAAAAAAAAAAAAACTAGTTAGATGTGGCAACACCAAAGCTTCCTTCTAACTAATGCATGTTAATATTTCCTGAAAAATGCAGCAGAGCAGCGCCACGGATTAGATGGCTGAAACCAAAATGTAATCAGCAACAACTTATATCAACTTATATCTGCAATCTCAAGTTTGATGAAAATATGTACATTAATTTTTAAAATAGAGCTATAGCAAAATTTTGAAAAAAAAATCTGCATAATAGTAAAACATTTTGGGTGACTGAGAATAATTTTTTATCAGGTACTAACTAAATCTGAAGTTTGATGAAAATCCATGCGTTATTTCTTGAGATACATTTATTGCGAAATCCTGAAAAATGTTGCATTGCAGCGCCATCTGCATGGTAATTTAAACCAAAAACTAAACAACACTAACCTCTATCAGGGACTAACTGAATCTGAAGTTTTAGAAAATTTCGTTCATTAGTTCTTGAGATAGATTTATTGCAATAATCACGAATGATGCACCATGGCAGCGCCACCTGTTGAGTGATTTGCACCGGAACATATTCAGCACCATGCTATATCAAGTACTAATTTAATATAAAATTTTATGAAATTTCATGCTCTAGTTCTTCAGACATGGCTATTGTGAAAATTTTAAATAATGCAGTATAGCAGCACCACCTGTTGAGCGATATACATCAAAAACTAATCAGACCTAGCTTATATTAAGGTATCACAGAAACTGAAGTTTTATGAAACTTCTTGCATTATTTTTCAGATAGAGCTATTGAAATATTCACGAATAATATGCACCACGCAGAGCCACCTGTTGAGCGATTTGCACAACGTAATCAGCACCATGTTATGTGAAGTACTAACTAAAGTTTTGTGAAATTTCGTGCATTTTATGGTGAAGTTTTATGGAAATCCATGCTGTAGATGTTGAGATATGGCTATTGTCAAAATTGCGAATAATGCAGCACAGTAGCGCATGTAACATTTTGCACTCATTTATCGCATGTAACTAAATTTTATCAAAGTGTTTATACATACTTTATTTCATATGTTTGATAAAACTGTGTAAGAACTTCATACAATTTATAATTGCCTAAGGTTTTTTTTTTATAGCTCTCCAAAATTGTACTTTTCAGCTAGCTCTTAACCCTTTCACGTTCATTGGTTTCGCCACGAAACCACAAAATTTTAATTTGGATATGCAACACTGACGCCGAAATTTTTAACTAAAAATATCCACTTTATTATGTATGCGAAAAATCACTTTTTCATATTTTCAAATATATTTGTTCGCCATTACCGGTGTCATTCATTTATTTCAACATCTTAGCAATGAAAAAGCTTTGATCGTTAAAGGGTTAACGAACAAAGCATTTTCATTGCAAAGATGTTGAAATAAATGACTGACACCGGTAATTGCGAAAAATATATTTGAAAAAAAAAGAGGGGGGGGGGGATTTTTACATACATAATAAAATGGATTTTTAAAATTAAAATTCCACTGTCATTGTTGCATATCGGAATTAAAATTTTGTGGTTTCGTAGGGAAACAATGAACATTAAACGGTTAAATCATTTAGCAAGGGAAAGTGGTCTTTAGGAAGGAAAGTGGTAAACTAAATTTCCTTGTTTTGAAATGATTTTTTTTTTTCAAATTTCTGGTAGGAATTTACCATTACAGAAATACAATTGCTTGCCCCTTTAAGTTTAACCCTTTGCGGGGTAGGGCAAATTCATTGCTTAAGTATTGAAATAAATGACTGACACCGGAATTTGAAAACAGCTTTATTTCTAAATATGAAAACGCAATGTTTTACACATTCAATAGACCGTTAAAATTAAGTGGTATATCTATGAAACAAGCGCCCCGCAAAGTGTTAAGTGTACCAGAGATCTCGATAAAAAAAAATGTTCGGTGACAGAGTATAAATTAAAGATTAACAGTTCTACAAAATGTAATTATATACAGAAAAAAATTCTGAAAAAAGAAATATATTTCAAAAACTGCCATTGTTGTAAAATAAAAGCAGTAAAATATTAGTCACAGAAAAAACTACTGTTTGCCATAAGTCTTGAACATAATTCAGTAAAATTAATTTCTAATTACATCAAAATTGCTCGAGTAGGTTCTGAAAAAGTCCAAAAGCTCGCATATTTCTTATAAGATTGCACGTAGTCTCGTTTTCTCTTAAATTGCTTTAAGGAAACTGCGACACATTTTAAATTAATTTTTATTTATTAAGTTTAAATTTTGAGCTTTTTTATGACGATTAACCAGATCATTTGTAAACTAAATCATATTAGATAATTTCTCTATTTTTTTAAATTTTTCATTAAAAGTTTATTAAAAAATCTGGGGTAATATAACTCCAAATTTTATTTAAAAATTTTAATTTTTTTGCATTTAAATGAACATAAATATCTGAATTTTAATTCTCATTCAGCATTTTTTTAAATATTAATTTTTTAAAAATAGAAAATTTAAAGCAAAAGTATGACGAAAAAAGATGTAACTTTTAATTAAAATTCGCATTTTCAATAGTAATTTTTTTTTTTTTCAAATTTGCTACATCAAATTCAAAATAAAATAATCAAAAAAGGGCACAGATGTCATATACGCATCATATTTGCACGTGATTTTTCCACCCGCCAATTTGGCGATCATTTTGTTTTTGAACATTAGTTAACCCTCTAAGCTTTTGGCCAGTAATATTCCGTACACTAAGCTGCAGGTTTCACTGCAATATAAGAAATGTTTAAGATATTATAATTCTATAAATTTAATGAATTTTCGAAGCATTGAAGAATGATTAAGACTCTCAAAAATTACATTTATATTCCTAAATAAGATTTTTTATGTAATATTGAAAGAATCATATTTTATTAGCAATTAAGACAAAATGCAGAAAAAACATTACAAATTTACCCATAACAGAATAGGATTTTTATTGCAATATAAAAATAAAAGAGATTCCAGTATTTTAAAAAAGTAAATAAAATTAAATGATAATTTGATACAAATAATTATTGATAGGGTAACATCCCCAGTAATTGGCACATTAAGGATTTGTTTTTAAACTGACCTCTATTTTCATTACCAAGAAATAAATTTTTTACTTGAAAATATTTTTAAATCAAAGAGTGCATATCTTTGCATCTATTTTGCCCACTAAAAGCAAAAATATTTGAAAAAGTATTTTTATAAAAATATATTTATAAAAAGTTGCTGTAATCACCAGTAATTGGCACTTAGACTTTTACACAATTAAAGTAACACTTTTCAACTAAACAAAACGGTTGTCAATCAAACTTTAAAATATACTATAAATCAGATAATAATAAATTGAAATGCATGCCTTTCTTAAGCCAGAGAAGAAGCATTTTCAACAAAAATGGCTAATTTGATACAAGCCATAACTGTTTCCCGTTTCTATGCAAAATCGTCATTAAGTAGCATAAATCAGATTTATAATCTGTAAAGTAAATGAGCACATAACTGGTATATGGTCTTGCATTTTTAAAAGACTGGATATAAATTTTATTTTAAGACATTTTTGTAGGATGCGCCAATCACTGGTGCCTGCCAATTACTGGGGATGTTATCCTATAGTATATAATAAAAAATAATTTAAAGAATTAAAAACTATATGTATAAGAGTGAACAAACATGAGTTTAATAAAAAAGAAAACGATAAATAAACAAGTATAAATAATAAATTTTTTACTTAATAATTAACAAAACAGTATATATAATTATCAGAATAAATCGTAAATATTAATACATACATCATATTGAATGCATGTAGTTGTATCATTTAATCAGCACATTTCATTGAAATCTGTATTTATTCCCTTTTAATTTCCTAAACAATCCTTATAAACATATTAAACGATCTTCTGTTTGGCACAGATGTGCAGTGCTAAATTGGCGGGGGGAGAAAACACGTGCAAATGTGGTGCGTATATGACATCTGTGCCCAAAAGATATGTTCCAAGTTTAAAGGCTTTATCTTTCATGGTTCTTGAGTTATAACAATTTAAATAAGAAAAAAAAATGTGAAAAAAATCCATCATGAAGAAAACTTCAGTTTTTCAAGAAGCCATTTAGATGATAATCATTGCTTTAAAACAAGATTTTGCCAAACAAACCAAAAGGAAAAAATGAATATTTTCTTTTCTAAGTAAAATAGAAACATGATTTAAATGTCACTTTAAGCATTAAAAATAATAATAAATAAATCAGAAAATTTTAATACAATAAAAAGTATTTTAGAAAATTTGAGGATTTCTGTGTTCCGATTCCTTATCTAGTATTAGGGCTGCTCGTCACACAGGGAACGTATTTTCGTTTATCTTTTTCAATGATATTGCAGAAAATATAATGCCTAAAATTAACCAAAAATCTGTTAATACAATAGAAATAATGGATTGACACCGGAATTAAGAAATAAATTTTTAAAATAAACTGAATTCCTTAACTTACGCTTTTAATTTAAAAGCAAGATTTTACTAAAATGTTACTGGTGCCGTTTATAGTTTGAAATTGAAATAAGGTATCCCAGACCGGGCACAATGTGCCGGAAAGGTTAAAAAATGTATTTTTGAGTGCTGCGTAACGAAAGATTTCACAAGATACCCAACAAAATATACAAAAAAAAAAGATGTTTTTGTTTCAAATAGCTTAATTAGTCGCTCCTAAAAAGTTCTAAATTAATATTCTATTAATTTAGAATATAATATACAAATATTCCTAATCTTTATAAATACATTATATATCTAAGTATTTTGTACATGTTTAATAATCTCTAAATGTGTGGGTCAATAGTTTTTATTACTTCCCACAGTTTGAGCTTTCCACGTTTCATAGTTTACGAGTAAAATGGCTTTGACAGACAAGCACGAGAGTGATCTTATAATGGTTCCGATTTCATTTTTTAAGTACGGAACACTAAAAACACAGAAATTTTATTTTATAATATCCGATTTATGTTATTTTTAAACTTTGACAATGCATCATTTGAAAATATTTCTGACCCGATAGTTTAAAATTAAGGTAATTTCTAGATTCAGAGATAAAAAATACAGAATGTTAAAAAAAAAAAAAAAAAACTATAGCAGTTATTTGTTATGTGATCTGAAACTTTTTCAGAAAATTCTTGGCGGTAATATGACCAAACTTTTTTGTGTTATCTCTGTAAAATAAGTATAAATGCATGATAACCACCGTAAATCATAATAATGTTACCTTGTCAACGGATTTACGTCAGTATATAAAATTTAATCTTAATCGGTTACTTGAAAGTGAGTTAAAGTTCGAATACAAATTTTTAACTGCAAAAACATACATACGGTCTTTGAAGTAAATAAAAAAAATTAAAAATTAAATAATTTTTGTTAAAAAAAATCATGAAAAGAAGAAGTCTCAAATCTTTACAAAACAAAATGTTTGCTTAAATACAATTATTTTAGCCAATAACCAAACTTAATAAAAGTTAATTTAACGAAAAACTCATACGATTTTTTTTCTAAACGCAGATACACATGAAAAAAATTAATTCTTTAAGCACTTGGTATATGACCCTTCAAAGCAGGTCGAACAAATTTGGGTTTACATCCAAAAAATGGTATAAGTCATGCATTTTTGAAGTTTTGACAATTCTGTTAATTTATGTGTTATATGAACAGGACTTTCTTTGTCTTACTTTTGTGTGCTACAGAAAAAATTTATTTAATATATCTTATGGGACCGGAGGACAGTATTAAAATTTCAATTTCGTAATTTTTTAAAAATGTTTTTATTGACCAAAATCTCTTTTACAATATTTCTTTATTTCATTTAAAACATTTTTGTAACTGAAACTATACATCTATGGCTAATGGTTTAGAAATTAGCCTTTGGCGACCGTTGAGAATAAGCATCCTGTATAAATTTCTTATCTATGTAATTCCACTTATGAATTGGAATTTATAAACAAGATTATTTGTAATCTCTTGCAAAGAAAATACATAAGGTGGCTATTATCCAAATTACGGACAATATCGCAATCTACAAGAAAGTAATGTGTATTTTCTTCTACCAATTATAACGGAACAAAAATGCATTCTTTTTTACACACTCCCATATAGATTTTACGATAATATTCCATAATTTACTTCTTGATAGTTGATAGTATTTCAATTTTTTTTAACTCAACTACTTTTATAAGTAGCAATTTCTTGATATGTTTTGTGATTTATGATTACAGCTTATTCATAAATTTAAAAAGAAATTATAAAATAAAACAAACTTTTAAAATAATACTGGTTTCAAAATTTAATTTAATTGTTATGAATGAAATTATTTAAAACCGACAACGCTTACATTTTACTTCCTTTGACATAGCTCCAAGATAATTGCCAGTTATCAACAATTTGCAAATAAGTTTGTGCCTTCGATCTGTCAGTGTTATAGCCCGCATATATGTACTTGGAGCAACATCAGGAGCATATATCTGGAGCACGCTAAGTGATTGTTAAAATATATACTCCACATTGAAAATGAAGTCACGTTTATTTATAAGGAAACAAAGAAATCCGTTACAAAATGCTCTACGTGGTAAAATTATTTGCAGTGCATCTTAATGAAGTAGACTTATTTCAAATATAGTGCAATTCTTATGTATAATTGAGGTCCAATACAACGTTCTTCCTATGGATTATTGCGCTGTTAGAATTTTTTTTTCAGTGTCAGAGCATGTTACGTTATTTTACGTTTCCTCCAGGAATACACACAAATTCATTTACGTTATGACTTATACAGATAAATCTTAGGCAATGTGTAAAAACATAAGGAACTTGATATGTATTTCTGAGATGAACTTGTGTAATTTTTGATTTACAAGGACAAGGAGAAAGAATTTGGTTACAGATTATATATTAAAGATAATCATTAGAAGAGCATTTCCATTTGCAGTCTGCATTTTTAATCTTTTAGTACATTATATTTCGTGTATAAATTCTAAATTTCATTTTTAACCCTTTAAGGATCATAGCATTTTCATTGTTAAGATGTCGAAATAAATGAATGGCACCGGTAATTAAGAACAAATATATTTCTAAATAAGAAAACGTGATTTTTCACATACAAAATAAAAGGGATATTTTTAGATAAAAATACCGGTGTCAGTGTTGCGTATCGGAATTAAAATTTTGTGGTTTCGTGCCGAAACCAATGAACGTTAAAGGGTTAAATCCTGTGCAAATTTAAAATCTGAATTTGTGTTATTTAAAAATGTACATTTTGTTATTAAATAAAGGGGAATTACTATTTATAATTATATCCTACAGTAAGTTTTCCTCAGTATACAATATTCCGAATTAATTTTTTTACTCTATTTTAATTGATTTCCAGGGATTTGAAAATATTTCCAAGTTAAACGGATTTCTGTTTTACACAGAATCTGCCTTTTAGAGAGTTTACCGTATTTTCTACTCTGGTATGAATTCTCTAAATTACTCAGTTTCTGGAACTTTAAAATTACAGTGATTTTACTAAAGTTTTATCGGTAATCAAAATAAATTTAGTAAAAGTTCATAGCAACATGTACAGTCGGCTCTCGTTAATTCGAACTCGTCGGGACCACAAGAAATGTTCGAACTATCCGAAGTTTGAATTATGGAAAGTATGAGAAGAAAACATGCCTAATATGCATTATTACAAAGGAATTAATGTTATAGTGTTTTTAAAGTTTACTTCGGTAGTTATCATTAGAATATGATTTAATATTAAATTAGAATGTATAAAAACATAAACTAATTAAAAGATTAGAAACAAGCACAATGGAAGAAAAATTTGAAGCATCAGTGATGGACAGACGGGTCACTAAGAAAGTGGATATCAAATGAATTGGATTATATGTATACTTGTTCGGAACAATTAAAAAAATATCAAAGAAAGAAAGTTATTCAAATAATCTGAAATCCATAAGAAAGTAAAGAAAATGAAAAATCGGAATTCTACTGCGTTCGAATTAAACGAACTCGAGAAAAAGTGAGTTCGAATTAATGAAAATTTTTATCGTTATTCTGTCATTGAAAATTTCGGGACTTCATGTTTAGTTCGAATTAAGCGAAGATTCGAATTATCCGATTTCGAATTAACGAGAA
This sequence comes from Maratus speculifer, assembly GCA_964019185.1. Lineage (NCBI taxonomy): Eukaryota > Metazoa > Arthropoda > Arachnida > Araneae > Salticidae > Maratus > Maratus speculifer. The sequence continues at coordinate 348,531,852 of OZ025295.1, forward strand.
TCGACTGTATTTCTTACATAAAATCTTGTTGTTGCCACTTCATAAATTGTTTTAGAAATCCCAATTTCCTAGAAAAAAATTGTCATTTTATGACATTTTTTACATAGTATATTAAAAAAGTGTTTTATTTAAGAATTTATGAACAACTGTTGCTGACCTTTTGTATCATCGATTACACGCAAAAGATTTTTGAAAACTGATACAAAATATTGCATTTCAATATTTAATAAAAGCAATTTGCATATACATATTTTTTGTTGAAAGGGAATTTTAATTAAAAAGTGGGAACGAAAAGCAACAGAATATCTGATTTAATTAAATCTTTTTCTAACAATTTAATACAAAGAGTAAGAAATTTATTTAAAATGGCTACATATCAATTGGTATAAATTGTTTTCCAGACGATTTGTTTTGTTTTTCTTGTTACATGCATAAATGTAAAACTTCTAATGAAATTAATTTCATGATATTTTTACTTTCTTCTATCTTTACAAAAAAAAAAGTATTGGATTCGTCAATTTTTTCGAAATCCGGTTTTTGACAGATTTACACATTTTACCGATCAGAGAACTCGAAAAAAACATGGTTTATAATAAATGTCTATCTGTGAATCTGTCAGTCTATCAATCAGACAGTCACTTAGTCTGTCTCACTGTCTGTCTTTATATGAAAAAAATTTCTTGGCGCTCTATCTCAAGAACTAATGCGCGGAATTTCACAAAACTTTAGATTCTTTTAGATTTTGATATAATCTAGTTCTGATTAGTTTTTGGTGTATATCGCTTAACAGATGGCACTGCTATGCTGCATTATTAACAATTTTCACAATAACCATATGTCAAGAAGTAGTGCATGGATTTGCCCAAACTTTACATTTAGTCAGTATTTGATATAACATGGTCTTGATTGCATTTTGAAACAAATCATTCAACAGGTGGCGCTGCCATGATGCATTATTACTGATTATCGCAATATCTCTATCTCAAGAACTAGTACGGAATTATACAAAACTTCAGATTCAGTTTATAACCGATATAGATTAGTGTTGGTTAGTTTTATCTGTAAATTACCCTACAGATGGCGCTCTTGTGCTGTATTTTTCACGATTTCGCAATAGCTGTATTTCAAGAATAATATATGGATTTTCATGAAACTTCATATTCAGTTAGCACCGGATAAAAAATTTATCCTGACTAGTTTTTGGTGTACATCACCCAGCATGTGGCGCTGTTACGCCGAATTTTTTAAATAATTTGCAGTAGCTCTTTCTCAAAAACTAATGCACCGATTTTCATCAAATCTGACATTCAGTTATAATAAGGAAAATGTTATTGCTGACATGATTTTGGTTTAAACCATTTAAGATCTGGCGTTGCTATGCAGCATTTTTCAGGAACTATTAATATACATGAGACAGGATAATGTTTTGGGATTGCCTCATCATACTAATTTTATTACATAAATTTTGATTTCTTTCCCCTTCAAACATACTTAATTTTTGTTTCGTTTCTTTTGCTATTCTGTTTCAGAATTACGACTAAAATTTTCTTTGTCGCGAATAAAAGACTGATTTAATTATAAACGTAATTAAATCCATTCCGAACTTTACTCCTCATAAATATTTCGAAGGTATGAAATTTTGGATAGAAAATTTCTTTAATATTAATAAAATAACAATTTAAATATTTTTTTTTATTTAAATCATATTTTTATTTTGAATTTTCTGTTTGTGAAGTAATGAGAGTTTATAATACAGCAAAATCACCATAGCGGACACCTCTTTTAAACGGACAGCTTTCCAATCCCCACTCCCAAAACTTAAAATTTTGTATGTTTAACCTCTGAATAACGGACATTCTGAATAGCGGACACTTTATTCGAGGATGAAGGATGAAAAAGTACTTTTTAAACTGAAAAAATATTAAAAAGGTAAAAAAGCCTTTGAATTTATCAGGACAACGTGTCACAAATTTTGTGATCACAGTTAATTGTAGATAAAGAGCTGGGGAAAATTCCCCCTCTTCAACGTTTGGTGCTAAATTCAGGGGGTTTCCCGGGAGAAATAATCTCCCAGATTCTTGAAATGTCATCCAAGAATATTTTGAGATTTTATACTTTTAAAGATCAAAATGTGCAATCCCTTCCTCCTCGCCCGGAACTCTACAATGCCCAATAACATCACACAGAAAAACAAACTACATGTAATCACAAGCAAAAATAAACTTTTGTAACAGATTTTTTCACAATAATATAATATACAATGGATAAAAGTGTGCACAATTTTGTATCAATTTTATTACTTATAAAATAATTTTAATTTCTGATTGATTATAAAATAGTGGTTTTAGGACATATAAAAGTAAATTAACGAAAAATTAAGCATTTCATAGCGGTTTTTGAATTTCTGAGATTTTCCCAATAGCGGACAATTTCTGCGTTCTCTAGGTGTCCGTTATTTAGAGGTTTTACTGTATTTGCATCGTAATTTTTTGTCATTAGTAAAGGAAGTATTTATATGTGAAATTAATTTCCAAAATTCAATTATCTTTCATTTCGAGTTGAAGGTGTCAGATATTCTGGTATGAATTCGCTGAATAACTCAGTTTCTGGAACTTATTCTACATTGGGAACAGAAGGTTTAGAATGCGTCATTTTCTGTTTTACTAAAAAATGACAAACAAATGTTACATTTACTTTCGAGTTTCATGTAACGTTTTGAATATTGAAAATGTATCTTCCATTACAAATGACATTGTTAAAAAAATCTATAATTCTACAGATATAAAGTTATAGAAATGTGTATGCTTATTAAAATTTCATCTCTATACTGTAAAAAATAAATGAACAAATAAAGATGTAAATTTACAAAAACAGATTTTGTAATGATACATAAATCTGTGCACTGTGAAAAAAGGTGATTTTACGAAAATTGTACTAATAATCAGGACGCCAGTACAATCCCCCGCTATTTTAACGAAAATTGTCCCTTAAATCCGAAAAAAAAAATTAAAAAAAAAAAAAGCATTTTTTGTAATTTACGGAATTTTTTCCGTTAAAAAGTGTGAATTGTACTGGCATCCCGATTAACAATAAAATTTCCGTAAAAAAAGATTTTTTTTACAGTGTAGCATTACAAAATAATCTACTATTATTATAGTAATCTTACAAAAATTTTATCTGTAACACGGATTACAGTTACATAATAAGTTCTAGGCAACGTGTATCTGTTACATGAATTTTGTTGTTGCCGTTACATAAATTGTTTCGGAAATTTCAATATCCCAGATTTTTTTTGTTATTATTTATTTATAAATAACTATCGCTGAACTTATGTATCAGCGATGAAATACAAAAGATTTTTGAAAAGTGATACGGAGTATTAAATTGCAACATTTAATCAAAATAATCTGCATATACATATTTTTTCTTGAGAATGTAATTTATCCCTTTCCGGCGCGGACAAATTCTGTTAGTAAAATGAAACATTATCGACTGACACCGGAATTTACTCACGACTTTTTAAGAAATCAAGAATTCCTTGATTTAAGCCAGTGTCGCCAGATTGCCGAAAGCCAATTTCCCCAAAATTTCTGAAATTTTCACCAAATCAGGGCTTTTTTCAGAATAAGTCCCCAACGCAATTTCAACTCAAAAAGGCAAGTTTTTAATTTTCAATTTTCTGTTATAAAAATTTTTGAACAAATTTAAACTCAATTTTTTTCCTCAAAATCAGGCATTTTTTTGAAAAAATTCCCCATTTGTATATATATATATATATATATATATATATATAAACATTTAATTTCAACAGAATTTTACATTAATATTCAAAGCTAAAAACAACAAAAAAGAAAAATTATAAAATTGTTTTTATTTTTGCTGTATAAATCGATACTATTAAATTAAATGCTTGTTTCTCTTTGCGATGACAGGAAAATCTGAATCACTTATCTAAAAATTCAGATGGGGAATAGCCCAATGCAGATCATGATGAATCTTTAGTACATGTAAACGGTGAGCACGACCAAGAGAAAGATTTACATCTATTATTTCTGTATTATATTTTCGTTTTCCAAACCAAAATCGAATTCGAGACAGATCCAGTATTGGCAAATGTCTGAAAGTAAAAATTGAAACTGTGATAACGATTCCCCAAGTTTTCCCCAAATATATTCATAGTCCCCAAACATGTCCCCAAGATATACTTGTCCCCAAAAAATTCCCCTGCAGGTTCAAAATTCCCCAAAATGGGGACAAAATCCCCAATCTGGCAACACTGATTTAAGCTTTTATTGTAAAAGCAAGATTTTGTAAAAATATTATTGATGCCAATTGCAAGTTTGGAATTAAAAGGGTTAATAACAAATTGGGAACGAAATGTAGCAGAATTTCTGATTTAATTAAATCCTTTCGTAACATTATAATACGAAGAGTAAGACATTTATTTCAAATGCCTGCTTGTCAGTTGATATAAATTAATCTTTTTGCAGGCTATTTGTTTTGTTTTTCTTGTTGCATGTAAAAAGGTAAAGTATTTCATATTTTTTAGTACATAAATTTAGATTTATTTCCTTTTAAAACAGTCTCAATATTTGTTTAATGTATTTTTTTACAATTCTGCTGAATTTTTACTGAATTAAACTCATTTCGAACTTTACTGATGATAAGTATTTAGAAGGTATGCAATTTTGGATTGAACTTATTATTGATATTACTAAAATAACTGAGAATTTTTCTATTTAAATCATACGTACTTTTTGAATTTCCTGCTTGAGAAGCATTGAGAATTTATTATATTTCGCATTGTAGTTTTTTTTGTTTTGTAACTAGTAACAGTAAGATTTAAATATGAAATTAAGTTCTTAAATTCAATCTGTAACCCGTGCTACAGCTACTAAAAAAGTTCTAGGCAACGGTATCTAATATATGGACTTTTGTTGTTGCCATTAAAAAAATTATTCTTGTAATACCTGTTTCCTGGAAAATTTTTAATTACTTTACAAATTTTTTTACAGTGTAATAAATTAAAAAAGGATTTTATTTAAGAATTTATAAGTAACTGTTGCTGACCTTTTGTATCAGCGGTGACATAAAAAATTCTTTTGTAAATTGATAAATAATAATAAAATAAAAAGTAATAAAAAAAAAATTACACTTATTTAAAAAAAAAAAAAAAAAAAAACACAGAATTTACAACCAGTGTTGCCAGATGGGCTACTTTTTTTTAATTCAAATTCTTGATTCTCACCACTTTTTTGAAACAGTAAAATGCGCCATATTTAATGACTTACTAATCACAGAGTAAAGAAGGGGAATTTTACTGTTTCAAAAATGTGATGCCAGTTACGAAATCTAAATTGAAAAAAAGTAGCCCACTGGCAACACTGTTTACAACCCTTACCTTCATTTAAAGTTTTCGCAATATTTTTTTCTGCAAAGAAATACTTTGAAAAGATTCTTAAATTTTAGTGATAGATTAGTGCGAATCCTCTAAATGCAAAATTAAATTACTGAATTAAATTCATTTCGAATTTTATTGGTGATAAGTATTTACAAGGTATGGAATTTTGGATTTAAGTTTTCTATGATATTAATAAAATAACAATTTAAATAAAAATTTATTGAATTAATCATACTTTCATTTTGAATTTTATGCTTGAGAAGCATTGAGAATTTGTAAAAATTTGCATTGTATTACTTTGTCATTGAAAATGAAATTAAGTTAAATTAATTAAATTTAATATGTAACGCGAGTTACAGTTACGTAAAAAGTTCTAGGCAACTTGTATTCTTCTAAATCAATTTTTGTTGTTGCCGTTACATAAATTGTTCCTGGAATCCCTGTTTCCTGAAAAAAAAATTAATAACTTTGCAGATTTTCCTACAGTGTAATAAATTGAAAAGGGATTTTATTTAAGTATTTATAAATAACTGTTGCTGAACTTTTGAATCAACGATGACATACAAAATACTTTTAAAAATTGATACCGAATATTACATAACATTTTATAAAAAGTAATTTGCATATACATATTTTTTTGTTGAGAATGAAATTTAATTAAAAAGTGGAAATGAAATGTAGCAGAATTTCTGATTTAATTAAATCCTTTTGTAACATTACAATACGAAGAGTAAGAGATTTATTTGAAATGCTTGCATATCAATTGATATAAATTAATTTTTTACTAGTCTATTTACTTTATTTTTCTTATTCAATGTAAAAATGTAATACTTCTAATTAAATTATTTTCATATTTTTTATGACATAAATTTAGATTTCTTCCTGATATATTCTTAAGTTTTGTTTCATGTTTTTTGCTATTCTGCTTGAGAATCATAATGATTTTGAATTGAAATTTTCTTTGTCATTGGCAAAAGATTGATTTAAATAAAAAATTAAGTTACTGAATTAAATTGATTTTGAACTTTACTGCTGCTAAGTATTTAGAAGATACAAAATTTGTTATTGAAATTTTTATGGATATTACTAAAATAGCTATTTAAATAAGATTTTTTTATTTAAATTATACGTTCTTTTTGAATTTCTAGCTTGAGAAGTAATGAAAATTTAAAATATTTTGCATTGCAATATTTTGTTCATTAGTAAAAGAAAGATTTAGATATGAAATTAAGTTCTTAAATTCAATCTGTAATCCGGGTTACAGTCACATAAAAAGCTCTACGGTATCTTTTGCGTGTATTTTTGTTATTGCCGTTAAATAAATTGTTCTTGAAATCTCTGTTTCCTGGAAAAATTGTAATTACTTTACAGATTTTCTTCCAGTGTAATAAATTAAAAAGGGATTTTATTTAAGAATTTATAAATAACTGTTGCTGATCTTTTGTATCAGCGATGACATACTAAAGACTTGAAAATTGATACTGGATATTGCATTGCAACATTTAATAAAATTTAATTAAAAAGCGGGAACGTAAAGTCGCAGAATTTCTATTTTAACCCTTTAACGATCATAGCATTTTCATTGCTAAGATGTCGAAATAAATGAATGACACCGGTAATTAAGAACAAATATATTTCTAAATAAGAAAACGTGATTTTTCACATACAAAATAAAAGGGATATTTTTAGATTAAAATACAGGTGTCAGTGTTGCGTATCGGAATTAAAATTTTGTGGTTTCGTGGCGAAACCAATGAACGTTAAAGGGTTAAATAATTCCTTTTGTAAGATGCGTATTATTTATTTGAAATGTCTGCATATCAGTTGAAATAAATTAATCTTTTTCCAGGTTGTTTGTTTTGTTTTTCTTGTTGCATGTAAAAAGGTAAAATAATTCATATTTTTTTAGTACATAAATTTGGATTTCTTTCCTTATTAAATAATCTTAATTTTTGTTTCATGTTTATTTTACAATTCTGCTAGAGAATTATAGATATTTTGGATTGAAACTTTCTTTGTCATTAGGAGAAGAACAATCTAAATACAAAAATAAGTTACTCAATTAAATTCGTTTGGAATTTTATTGATGATATTTTTGGATTTTATTTGGGATGATATTTTGGGTAATTTCGGATTTAAATTTTCTATGATAGTAATAAAATAAAAATTTACTGAATGAATCATACTTTCATTTTACGTTTTCTGCTCGAGAAGCATTGAGAATTTATAATGGTTTGCATTGTATTATTAATATATATATATATTGTCATTAGTGAAAAAAGATTTAGATATGAAATTAAGTTCTTAAATTCAACCTGTAATCCCGATCACAATTACATGAAAAAGCTAGGCTATGTGTATCTTTTACATGAATTTTTTGTTGTTGCAGATACATAATTTTTTTAGGAATCCCAAATTTCTACAAAAATTTTTGTAACCTTGCAGATTTTCTTACTGTGTAATAAACTAAAAAGGGATTTTATTTAAGAAATTATAAATAACTGTTGCTGACTTTTGTATCAGCGATGACATACAAAAGCATTTTGAAAATTGATACCGAATATCAGATTGTAACATTTAAAAAAAGTAATCAGCATATACATATTTTTTTTGTTGTAGTTGAGATTGAAATTTAATTAAAAAATCGGGACTAAATGTAGCAGAATTTCTGATTTAATTAAATCCTTTTGTAACATTATAATACGAAGGGTAAGAAATTTATTTGAAATGTCAGCATGTCAGTTGATATAAATTAATCTTTTTCCAGGCTATTTGTTTTGTTTTTCTTGTTGCATGTAAAAAGGTGAAATAATTGAAATTTTTTTAGCACATAAATTTAGATTTCTTTCTCCTTGAAACAGTCTTAATTTTTGTTTTATGTTTTTTTACAATTCTGCTACAGAATTATAGAGATTTTGGACTGAAATTTACTTTCTCATTAGTAAAAGAATAATGTAAATATAAAACTAAGTCACTTTAACACTTTCCGACACACTGTGCCCGCTCTGGGCTACTTAATTTTACTTCCGAACTTGCAAGCGGCTCCAATGATATTTTAATAAAATTTTGCTTTTACAATTACGAGGTGAAACCCGTCGAACTTCCACGAAAGAAAATGTTTTAGAAGGAACTATTTCATTGATTTATAACAACGTACTAAATTAGCTACAGTGAAAAATGTATTTTATATTGGTCAGTTTAACTCTAAAAGAAATATTATTTTAAGCTAAAATTAACAAAATACCATTTCTACAAAAGTCAGTTGTCCAAATTATTAAAAATAAACTTTAATCGCATATGTAATAAGTAAAACATGATAAAGATAAGTTATTATGATGAAGTTATCAATTTAGGCTCTTACAATTGGTAAAAATGAAAAAAAAAATCAAATCGACACTGTCATAAAATTTCACGTGAAATCTAAATCCGTCATCATTTTCTCCTTCTCAAAATTTGCGTACAAAATTTTAATTTCATTTTTTTTTTCAATTTTAAGAGAAAGTGGCGCATTTCTGTTGCCACGGTTATAAAATTCGCACAAAAACTATAAAAAAATTAATATCTCAAAAATAAATTGAGATACAGCTTTCAAACTAAGTGCATTTAAAAGTACATATTTTTCTGTATACGCCTATGTAAAAATTGAGAATGTGAGATATTCAGAAGTGTAAAATTTGCAGTAGCGAAAATTGCAAAACCGAAATTGCAGGGGAAAGTGTTGCCATTCGCAAAATGACGTATGCGTTACGCACAGATACGTTTGGCCTTTATAATATAGATTGCTTAAATTAAGAATTTCATAATATCAAAAATATTCGTTTGTGAATTCCGGTGTCAATCGATAATTTCTCATTTTACTAACAGATTTTGGCCGTTCCGGAAAGGGTTAAATTCATTTCAAACTTTATTAATGATAAGCATTTAGAAGGTATGAAATTTTGGATTGAAATTTTCTATGATATTAATAAAATAACAATTTAAATAAAAATTGAGTATTTAGATGATGGTACTTTTGAAAATTGATACCGAATATTACATTGTAACATCTAATAAAAATAATCTGCAGATACACATATATATATATGGTTTTATTTTATTTATTTATTTATTTATTATTATTATTTTTAAGATTGAAATTTGATTAAAAAGTCGGAACGAAAAGGAGCAGAATTTCTAATTTAATTAATTCCTTTTGTAACAGTATATCACGAAAAGTAAGAAATTTATTTGAAATGTCCGCATATTAGTTGATCTTTTTCCAGACTATTTACTTTGTTTTTCTTGTCGCATGTATAAATGTAAAACTTTTAAATTAATTAATTTCCATATTTTTACTTTCTTCTATCTTACAAGAACAAAGCATTCGATTCGTGAAAATTTTCGAAATCCGGTTTTCGACGGATTTGCATGTTTAGTGGCTAGAGATGCCGAAAAAACATGTTTTATACAAAATGTCTGTCTGAGAGTCTGTCAGTCTGTCAGTCTGTCAGTCACTCAGGTTATCTGTCTGTCTGTATGTGAAAAAAATGTGAGTTGTCAGTTAAACTGATGGTATTGAGTTCTCAGGCTATACACACTAATTGTATATAATAGTCTTATTTTTTCTCTAGGAATAATGCTTTTCGAAGAACATATTATGGAATGAATTAGCCCCTCCATTTCCCCTCTTTATAATTAATCAACGAAACCCAAAAACTAATCATGGATACAACTTATCTTAAACCTATATCTAAAATTCGAGGCAACTCAGATAATTTTGCAGAAAAAACCACTTATGTTATTTAGCCGTTTTAGGAGCAAAGCACTTTTATTCTTAAAATGCTCAAATGATTGAATGATACCACAATTTAAAACAAATTTAATTCACAGTATATACAAGCTTGTCTTCACGTATTTGATAAGATTAAAATTCTGACTTCAAAATTCTGGTGTCAATGTTGCATTTCTTAATAAAGTTAAGTAGGCTATATTTTATCCCAATGAAGTTATTTCCAGTTCCGCAATTTATACTTAATTATTTAACTCCCAATATTATTCAGGAATTTTCTTTATCAGAAAGAACATATGTCCAAAATTCAAAGCAAATCGGATACTTCTGCATACAAATCCATTTATCTAATTTAAGGCAGGATAATTGCCCGTCCCCCTTTTATATTTTACAAAAGAGTCTTAAAACTAATCAGAAAAGCGTCTTATCAGTATGAACCTATATTCTTAAATTGAAGCAAATCAGTTAATTCTGTATGAATTAACTAACACCTACTTTTCTGAACGAATCATGTGGGATAAAAAAAAAGAAAGAAAGTTGTAATATCTGTAATACGATATTTTTCAAATATCTCCTAAAACTCTTCTTTAGCCCATCTAAATTTATTAAAACGCAGTGTAACAGTTACGACGCGAATTCATCTGTTGAATAACGGCTCTTGGCATTTAAACATTAGTTAAAGGAACATTAAAGAGACAACGTTTTTTAAAAATTTAAACATTAGTTAAAGCGACAATAAAGAGACAATTTTTAGGTACGGAATCTATCTAAATATAATATAACGCAGTATAACGATTCCGGCACGAACTCATCTGTTCAATCAAACGTCTTGGCATTTAAACGTTTGCCGATTCAAGCGCTCGAATTCAATTTTTTTCATCATTTCCGTCCATTCCGCTAGAGAGTCGTATATTAGGGACTTGACCAAGGACCTTTCAACCTGGCTTCCGCTAGAAGGTCCGAATAAGAGGAGAAAAGATAAAGGGGCGCGGACGGACGGTAATTGGAACATTTGGCGGAGGAAAAATGTAACGTCTCAATACAGGAAAATCCCATGCTATTATACTGCTTTACATATTTTTTTATTTGTTCGGAATGATAATTATTTTTGCACAGTTTCAGATTCCATGTGATATTTTATTCTGAATAATATGACAAATAAAAATTTATCTTAATTTAAATATCTAATGCTTTCAATCGCATTTATAACAAAGAATTATTTCAATAGCACTTTAGCATTAGTGAAAGGGACATTAAAAAGCAATTTTTTCTCTACCGAAAGCTGCAATCAGCGACTCTATAGACCGTTTTAACCACTGAATCGTCGCGTCCGAAACATTCACAGGCTGCAAGCTTCACGGCTTTTATTCAGAATTGTTTGATTCCCACTATTTTTATAAAAAAGTGTCATTGATTTTATTCTGGTATCATTTTACTTGTTATTAAATAAGATAAATATTTGTTTTTTTTCAATGTAGTAGCAATAGGCTATTTCCATGAGCACTTGTAGTGTAAGTCACAGGCTACGATTTTTGGCTACCAGTATTTTAGTACGAAAAAATTTGATTTATTTTATCGGCGCATTCTCATTAATTGAATAAGGCCAAGTAGACTTTTCGAAAATAACGGTGGCTAACAAGCATAGCAATTATAAGGTAATGTGACTTACACTACAAAACTTATACTACTAGCCAATAATGAATTTGAACTTTTAAACCAAAATTTAATGCGACCATTAAGGGGCTAAGTTCCATATGCACGGGATATGCTAGATGTTCTCTGTCCAAAATTACGCAATAAAACTTACCTTCAACACCTGTGCGTATGAAACATCTGTGCCAATATTTTTATCAGCTACTTCAAATTCAAGAAACCACGATTTTTAAGCCCCGTACCAGGACGGACATTTACACTAACTATTATATAAATATACATTGAAATGTACACGAAATAAGGCATTCATTGCAAACAGGCAATGAGATAATCTTTAAATATCATTAAATCTATTTCGATGGCTACGATTAATGCTATTAAAGTAAAAATAATATTGTTCACAAAATGGGGGGAAAACCTCCTCTTTTTAACCTCTTAATTTTATTTAGTCCAAAATGTTTCTCAAAAAATATTCTGTGAAATATAAAACTAAAGCTGTATAGAATGAACTGCCAGTTATATTGTTTTGTCGACTTTAAAGCTTTTTTAAAATTTTCTTTCCTTTTGGCATTTTATGGAAAATGTTATGAACAATACTTTTCATATATAACATTTTAATCAAACAATAGCGTTATTATTATGTTGCGGCGTCTTTTACCCTTTTATCGTCGTTTATCATTATATTATACTCGAAATATTTAACATGCTACTTTAAAAGAATATTTAGCTTGGGAAATATTTTATATAAAACAGTTAAAACACAATTTTTTTCATCGTCATTTCAAAAAGATTTAAACATTTTAGTTACTTGATTTTGGTTAAATTTAGCATAGTGTTATTTAATTAGATACATAAGTTTGATAAGTATAGAATAGTAATAAAATATATACAGGGCTTTACAAAAAATGCTTTCACAATTTCATTCTCCTTTCGGGATATCTTTATGGAAAGTAAAGACTGGTCTTGGAAATAATTCCCTCTGCATTCAATTTAAAATGCGAAGCGCACTTAGTTTAACACCTTGGGGACGAGCGACAAGTATACGTGCCTTAAAAAGGCTTAAGAATCCTTGTATTACCCACCGGAAAAATTTTACTTTAAAATTCGGCTTATTTAATGGGAGCATTTTCTAGACTTAATAAGGCACAAATTTCTGTTCTTAAAATCCGGTGACAAACCATTAAAAATTTCGTAAAAGGCTCCCATCTCGAAGGGGTTAATGACTTCTACCTCATTAGCTACAGAATGTTCATTAAAAATGTCAGCGTGTCAATGCTATATTATAACAATGCAATTTGGACTATTTATAACAAGTCATACACCTCACTAAAGGTAAACAAACCTTTTTTTGTTACAAATATTCAGTGTGTGCAACTCTAGTTACACGGCGCACACACAACATAAAATCTAATTATTTCCACAAGCATGCATCAATTGCAATCGATATGGACGTATGTGTAAAATGTTCTCGACTTCTCCGCGAAATAATATGGAAACGATATGGAATCGAATTGTGTTTTCAATTTTTCAATAAGTAAATTAGCAACTGAGTTTTACGAAATTTTGATCACGTGACAAACACGTTTCTACCCCCTCTTTGATTAGCTATTCTTCTTTCGCACTACTACAATTAGAAGTCCTACGCTTGGAAAAGGTGTGAAGAGAAATTACCTAAAAAATGTCATAGCCGTTTTTAGTTGTCCAATTATCAGATTTTTCATTAACCGAATCGGCCTTAGTCCCGATTGATCCGGATAGTCGGCGCCCGTCTGTATTTTGATGTTTTCCATTTGCATCAAACTTTTTTTTTTATTCTTCGATTGTAAAACACGTAGGAGAAGGTATATGAAACTCGCTCAAAAAATTTATCAGCAGTTTAAGTACTTTTCGGAACTATCAGTCACAGTTTCGGATATTTTTCTTTTGCTCAAAGCTTAGTCAGGTTCAACTCGTATATCAATCTCGAAATGAAAAGAACATGCCAGTTATTATCGTATGAATCGTGCACACGACTGAAACTCGTGAAACATGCTATGTTTTTGTCATTTTATTTTTTTAACCACTCTTATTTTTCTTGTTTGCCCAATTGAGATGCCAGACTAGGTACTGAAGGCGCTAGTCATTTCAATGTAGCTTCCATTTATAAAACCAAACAAAATTAAAGGATTGAGATTAAGTTAATTTTATCTCAAGATCTTCTCATGTTAGATAGCGCAACGGTGCTGGAAATGATGCATTGCAGTTGGGTGATTGCTATAACTAAATATTAATAGTAATATTATTTATCTCATTTAATAACAGGATTTCTTATAATTAATAAGGAGAAGAGTACTTTTAAAAGTTATTTGTAACAATCCGCCAGTAGTAGATGGTCAGGGGGGGGGGGGGCTGCATCAATTTATTCACACCACTAAAATTGTATGGGTATTTCAGTTTTATTTAATCAACAACATTTGTCCAATAAATAATATGAAAGATTCTGTTAAATTTTAGTGGTGTGAAAAATTGGATGCAGCAGTCCCTGACGAGCCGCTACTGCAATTCGCCAACTGCTGAGGTTTTTTTTCCGCCACAATAAGCTGGCATAAAAAACGTTTGTACTATTTTTCCTATTCGATATGTAAAAATTAATACGATTTCCTCTTTGCATTTTTATATATTTATCTTCTTAAAAAGTATCTGTTTCTGATTTCTTAAACACAACATACACCTAAAATGTAACATTCTAACTATTTTATTTGTTGAAATCTAACAGAAATTCAGAAGCTGTAATTAAAATTTGATTTCTTCTAATTAAATCAATAATAAATTTCCAAAATATAGTTATATCTTGTTAATAAGTCACCAAAATAAGACGCCACTCCGCTTATTATGTCACATTTTAGAAGTCCCAACCTTTCTAACGCGCTTTTCACATTTTGTACTCTGCTTATTGGATCGCTATGTTTTCAACCTCTCCAGTTAGGACTTTATTTTGAAGAGTGCTGTATGCAAACTTGGATTTGGCTGCGCAATTTCAGGAATTTCTCAAACAGGGGCAGCTCATATACATGACGATGATATATTGACACAGAGAGTGCGTCCAGCAGAAAGAAACAAAGCGACCAATGTCCTCGGTTACATGACGTCACAGTAAATAACCGGTTGACAGATTAACAAGACTCCATTGGTTTAATATAGTTTATTAGTAGCGCCATCTTCATTACGTTTCTGTAAGTATTATTTTATTGTTGTTATAAATGTTCATGTAACGGATCACGTGACTCAAGTAACCGAGATATTTTCTCGGTAATTTCACTCCCCCACTTCGGTTACTTCCGCTGAATAAATTGGTTGTGCATTTATTAGCAGCACTGAACGCTTTGGTAGCTAATCGATCCTATCGCGACGTAACTGAAGACTTCGCAAAACACACCAATAGCTTGCAATTCACAAAGTTTATGCGATGAAAAAATAACTGTAATTATGGCCGATGTTTCAGAAGCGAAGAACAGGCCAGCCGTAGAATCAGACATTGATTATGATGGAGATGGACCTCCCAAAACGATTGTTACAAAGAAAAATATCTTGATATAGATTGATGGACTAAGGAACTAGATTTCGTTTTTGAATGATTCCATATATAGGAAATACAGCGCGATGTATTGGTTTTAGAGAAAAGAAAATATTTTAGAAAACTACCATTAAACAAATATGGATTTTATTATTATTATTATTTTTTTTTTTTTTTGTAAATTAATATGAAATGGGCATGTGTTGAATTGAAATCTACAATTAAATATACTTAAAATATTTACTTGTTATTCTTTCTATGATTAGTAACGCATTTTATGAATTTAAATTCTTATTCGATCAATTATAACAATTTATAATGTTACTTAAATATAGGCATCTTATTATATAAACATATATAATTTAATTTTGCATTTAATATAAACTTCGCTTAGTAAGTCATTTTTAAGTGGACCCAGCAGTGATGTACTACCGAAATAAGAGAACCCTTGGTAAAACATTTAGTAAAATGTTCATACCGGAAAAATAATTATAGTAAATAATAAATAATAAAATTCATGAAATTAGTTCATTGTGAACTAAATATCGCATTAGAGTCATGCTTCCTAATTGTCGTCTGACAGATTAGATGACTGAAACCTGCAAGGCAAATACTACATTAAATGGGGGATGGATAGCATAGAAAGTTTCTTTATAACTAGCAGTCAATCAGATCTTAATTATATTTCTGTAATTTTAAACTGATAGGCTTTAAATGTATTTGTATTTTTTAATTCATTTTATCAAAAAATAATTTTTTTAAACTCCCGATTATAAATGTTTTCCCGTTTTATTTATTCCGTTTATAAATGACATTTACTGATTTGTTTAACAAAATATTTCTAAAGAATATGTAAATTCATTTATTTATTTACTGCGATTTCACAGATTATCAACTTTGGTGAGATTTTGACCCTTTGAGCTCTGATGGTAGAATTTTCTACCACTTAGTTTTAATTCCGAAATGTCACACTGGCACCGGAATATTCGACCAGATTTATTAGAAAAAGGTTTAATGCATTTTTTCGTGTACATGGTAAGCCGAATTTTTCCTTTGCAAAATACTGGTGCCAATGTGACATTTGGAATTTTGAAGCCATTTACCCACTAGAGCTCAAAGGGTTAACGCATAAGATATAAAATTAAACACTTTTTTAAATTAAACTCTGAGAGAAAATCTTTAAGAAGTGGGGAAAGAACAAATATGATAAAAATCTTAATTTTTTATCCTTGGAATTTTCTACCACTTGATTTTAATACCGAAATATCACATTGGCATAAAATGTATTTAAAAAAGGTTAAATGTATTTTCCCGTGTATATAAGAAACCGATTTTTTTCTTTAAAAGATACTGGAGGCAATATGAATACATTTGGAATTTTGAAGAAATTTATTTAATCAGGCCTGGTGATTTTTTTTTCTTTTTCAGCATTCACAATCAAAAGTAATATTTTATTTTAATCCTATAATTAAATTATTTTCGGAATTTTATAATTAAAGGGAATATTGATTAAAAAACAGCGTGTACAATTAAAAAAAATGTATAAGGGATGGCGTCCCCGAAATGTTTAAATATAGAAAATTGCTCCTTACATTTTTTATTTAAGGCTATTAATCAGTCAAATTCCTAATTCCCCATCCCAATGTTAAATCGATGGTCTAGTAATGCATTTGTATATTTAAAATATATCACCGAAAAATTAATATATATTTTTTTTCTCTATACTCTTTTAACGCTACATCTCTTTTTCCATAGTTATCAAATTATTCCTAGTGTTAAAATATTATTCTCAATTCGTCAGCTTTTGACACATAAAATCGGAATTAAGGGAGGTAACTGTTCAGAAAATCACCTCATCGTGTCGGCAGTAAAAAATTTCAGTATTATATAGAACTAGATAAGCATATTAAAATGCAATTGATCTACCAATCATAATCTTGGTGGAAAACGCATGCGAATCTGATTTGACTGGCTGACTGATAAGTTTGCCATTGTGTTTTCCTGCACCTAAAAGAATGAACCCGCGGACGACTGGGAGCAGGAAATCATAATCGTCAATCTACCTGTAATTCCCTAAATTAGGATTTGCAGGTATTTTCCACATAGATGTAACTTATCAGATCAGATGCATTTTAATATGCGTATCCAGCTTTATCTTACCCTGGAAAATCTTTCGTCAGTTCAATGATGTGATGGTTAGTGGATCCGCCTCCCAGTCTGATATATTTTAGAAATGTTTTGAGAACACAACCAAACAAAACAAAACAACATAAAAAAGCCGGTTAAATGCACATTAAACATAGCAAATGAGGTGCGTTCGTACTATATTGAAGTTATAAAAATATTCAGATGTTGGTGTAATAATATACAGTACTTCGAATACATTATAGAAGCCGAAATCT
The DNA here is from genome assembly GCA_964019185.1 of Maratus speculifer. Lineage (NCBI taxonomy): Eukaryota > Metazoa > Arthropoda > Arachnida > Araneae > Salticidae > Maratus > Maratus speculifer. The sequence goes on from OZ025295.1 coordinate 348,549,629, forward strand.
TTTGTGTGTAATCTTTTGTAAATACTATATGCTTTCTATTATACAAGAAATAACTTATAGAAAACCTCAGCAATGTATATCAATTTCATAACGTTTGAAATCGTTTAATATAATTAAAATATGTTCCAAACATTATTCCATTATTCAATGGAATACATTTTGTGTTAATATAAGAAAAATAACAAATATTCTTTGCGCCACAGATTGTATAGAATGTATATTTTAGCATATACTTTACAGATGAATATCAATTTCATTATGTACAAAAGTATGTAACAGCATTAAAACGTACTTAGAACAATTTTTTTCCCATTGGCCATAATGTAACGGAATATTTTTGATTGTCTCTGGAATTAAGCTATATATCCGATTTTTATAAAATTTTAAATAACCTGACGAAATTATGCAACAATTATATATTTTAAGTTTCAAATGATTTGGTTAAGTGGTTTTTGCTCTGTTATATGCGGACGGACAGACAAACGGACTGAATGACGACTATAGGTTCTATGTATTTACATAATTACGAACGCACCTAAAAAGGTTGGTTTGGTTTATTTTTGTCGTGCGATTATCTACGCTAAAGATATAGAACCAGGGGGGAGGGCCCTTCGTGGGGTCTTTCTAAGGGAACCTAACCCGTATTTACGCAAGGTTCGAAGAAAACCACGAAAACTCCGAACGGGTTAGGCCGACAGCCGCGATTGGGCTCGAACCCAGCACCTACCGTCTACCAGTTGAGAGGTCCAAACCTCTCGGCCACTGGTGGGGCCGTACCTAAAAAGGAGTAATAAATGAGTCATCAAGAGGAGTAATAATAATAATAAAAGATACAAATATTAATCTGTTATGGGAATATTTTGAATAAACAAATGCACCCGCCACACATAAGTAAAAGCTTATTATGCGGAATTCGAAAGTTGGCCGGCTAACGGCTTCAAGGATTCTTGTGCTTTTTAATCACTTAATCGTCGCGCCCGAGACATTCACGGGCTGCAAGTTTCACGGCTTTTATTCAGGATTGTTTGATTCCCACCAATTTTATAAAATAGTGTAATTGGTGTTATTCCGATAGCGTTTTTAATTGTCATTAAATAAGATGAATGTATTTTTTTTTTTCAAATAAGTGGTGCGAATAACGAATTCAAATTTTTAAACGGTAATTTAATGCGACCATTAAGGGGTTAAACACACCGAAAATCAACAAAAAATAAATAGCAGGTAATGAAACTCGAGAAATCGCCAGGTAGAGGTACGTTGGATTAATTTTAATAAAATTATTCTAATTGGTAAATAAATCAATCAATAGCGGCTCGTCAGGGGGTGCTGCAACAATGTTTCACACCACAAAAATTGTATAGTAATTTTTTTTTAAAATCATGAAAATTTGTCGAATAAATAATATAAAAATTTCTGTTAAAATTTAGTGGTAAGAAAAATTCGATGCAGCACTCCTTAACGAGCCGCTACTGAAATCATTCCAGTTGGTGAATCGTCAGGGTGCGTGCGCATCAGGGGATTCAGGCTATTTTAAAGTTTTAATAACAGAAATTTCGTAAAGTACTGGCCGCTATATCTAAAGGGAGATTGAGTGCGGGGGGAGGGGGGAGAGAATTAAAAATAAATAAATAATGAGAATTTTACTTTACAAAAATTCTGGTAAACAGTGCTTGAAAATCTTTCAAGCGTAAGAACCTTGATTGTGTTAAAATTCACCGAGTGTTTTTACGCATCCAGCGTTTACTAGAATTTCATTACTCACAAATTATTTTGTAAAGCTGATCCATTCATCAAGCCAGATGCCATAATCAATAAGTTTAGCTGGGTGAATGTGGTCCTACACATTCGTCCGGGATACTTTAACCCTCTAAGCGTTTGTCCCGTAATAAAATTTTTTATGTAATATTGAAAGAATCATATTTTATTAGCAATTAAGACAAAATGCAGAGAAAACAACATTACAAATTTACCCATTTTCAAGACGCTTGGAGGGTTAAACGGCAAAGCAATGCTGAGCATTAGCAACGAAAATCCTTGTTCAAGTTCTTTTCCGGATATTTTACGTTCAAATGGAAAAATACATCTTATATGATTTAGTTAGAAGTTAGAGTTACTGTGTGAAAATCATCTAGTGTAATATTTTTAAAGCATGGATCATTTATATTAATTTCCAGAATAAGTTATTTCTTGTGTTTCGTGAGATATGATTAATTGATTGCATTTTTCTTAGAATTAATTTAACAATTTAAATAAAGAAAATTTATCTTCCTTTACATATTAATAAATTAAAAAGGAATATTATTTGAGACTTTATGAACAAACCTTGCTGACATTTAGTAACAGTCATGATATAGTGAAATTCTTTTTAAAACTGATGCAGAATATTGCATTGCAACATTTAATCAAAATAATCTACATACATTCTTTGTTAAGATGAAATTTCATTAAAAAGTCGGAAAGAAAAGTATCAGAGTTTCTGATTTAATTAAATCCTTCTGTAACAATATAATACAAAAAATGTTAGAAATTTAGATAAATGTCAGGATATCAGTCGACATAAATTAATCTTTTTCCAGACTATTTGTTTGTTTTTGTTGTTGCATGTATAAATGTAAAACTTTTAATTCCATTATATTCATGTTATTTTTTATAATACATAAATTTGAAACTACCCCTCCGTCCTCAAATATTTTTAAACTTTTGTTTATATGCTTTTTACTATTTCTATCGTAATCTTTATACTTCAAAAAATTGAGATATTTTGAACTGAAAGTTTTTGTGTCATCGATAAAAGCATTATTTAAATATAAAATAAAATTAAGTTATTGAATTAAATTCATTTCGAACTTTACTCCTGACGGTTATTTACAAGATATGAGATTTTTTAATAAAATTAAAAAAAAAATCTTTGATATTAATAAAACAATGATCTAAATATAAAGTTAAGTTTTTTTAATGTCCGTACGGATTCCGTCGGGATAGTTTAGTGGACAGAGCATTGGCAGTTTTAGCTAAGAGATCTCTGGTTTGAATCCTGCAAACCGGACATTTTTCACCTAGCTGGAAAATTACACGTCAAATGATTTGTTTAACCCTTTGAGCTCTCCGCTGTAAATTTCTTCAAAATTCCAAATGTCACATTGGCACCAGTATTTTGCAAAGAAAAAAACGGGTTACCAACAAACGCGAAAAAAATGCAGTAAACCTTTTTCGAATAAATTTGGTCGAATTTTCTGGTGCCATTGTGACATTTCGGAATTAAAATTATGTGGTAGAAATTTCTACCATCAGAGATCAAGGGGTTAACATTAGAATCATTGTGTGAAAATTAATAATCTAGTTTAATAGGAATAAATTCTGGAATATTTGCAGTTACTTTCAGAATAAGTTATTTCCTTCTTTTTTACGTGAAATGATTAATTGGTTGCATTTTTCTTAGATTTTCATTTAACAATTTGAATAAAGAAAATTTATTTCCCTTTTCATATTAGTAAATTAAAAAGGATTATTATTTAAGACTTAATGAACAACTGTTGTTGACCTTTAGTACCAGCGATGACATACAAAAGCCTTTTGAAAATTGTTACCGAATATTAGATTGCAACATTTAATCAAATTAATCTTTTTTTTTTTTTTTTTTTTTTTTTGTTAAGATGAAAATTAATTAAAAGGTGGAATGAATAGTAACAGACTTTCTGATTTAATCAAATCCTTTTGTAACAATATAATACGAGGAGTTTGAAATTTATTTGAGCTGGTCTGTATATCAATTGATATAAATTAATCTTTTTACAAATTTATTTGTTTTGTTTTTCTTGTTACATGTTAAAATGAAGAAAATTAAATTAATTTAATGTTATTTTTTTATGTTACATAAATTTACATACATATTTTATATTACATAATTACCCCCTTCAAATATTTCTCGACTTTTGCTTTTATATTTCTTACCAATCTACTTGAAAAATACAGAGATTTTGGACAAAAAGTTTCTATGTCATTAATAAAAGAATTATTTGAATATAAAATTAAGTAACTGCATTAAAGTATTTCGAACTGACAAATATTTACAAGATATGAGATTTTGGATTGAATTTTTTTTTTCATATTAATAGAGCAACTATCTAAATAAAAATTTGAGTTTTTTAATTCAATCATAATTTCCTTTTGAATACTCTGATTGAGAAATACTGAGAAATTATGATATTTTGTATTGTAATTTTCATCATTATTTAAAAAAGATTTAAATTATTTTATGTGTATTAATACCAGAAATTTCTCAAAGTACTGGTCACTAAATCCGAAGTTAGATTTTTAATTTTTTTCATTAACCCTTTAACGTTCATTGGTTTCGCCACGAAACCACAAAATTTTAATTCTTATACGCAATACTGACACCGGTATTTTTATCTAAAAATATCCCTTTTATTATGTATGTGAAAAATCACGTTTTCTTATTTAGAAATATATTTGTTCTTAATTACCGGGGTCATTCATTTATTTCGACATCTTAGCAATGAAAATGCTATGATCGTTAAAGGGTTAAATGGGGAGAATTTTACTTTACAAGAAAGTCGGTATAAAGAGATTGAAAGCAGTTGAATCCTGATTGTGTTAAAGATAATCTAGTATTATTACGTATCCAGCGTTTACAAGAATTTACTTACCAGTAAATTTTTCTGTTGACCTCATCCATTTACCAGACCACTGATACGATGATCAATAAGCTTAGATGGGTGAATGTGATCCCACAAATTTGTCCAGGATGGTTCAGTTGGAAGAGCAGTGGTAGCTTTAGCGAAGAGATCCCTGGTTTAAACCTGTTCTGGACATTTTTCGCTCAATTGGAAAATTACATTTAATACAAATCGTTTACCAATTAGAATGACTGTGTAAAAAATTAATCTAGTGTAATAATAATAAAGCCTGGTTCGTTTATAATAAATTTCTGATGAGGTTATTTCTTGTTTTTTGTAGAAAATGCCTTATTAACTGATTTTTTTCTTAGATTTTCATTTAACAATTTAAATAAAGAGAAATTTTCTACTTTTACAGATTAATAAATAAAAAATGGTGATTATTTAAGACTTTAAAAACAACTGTTGCTGACCTTTAGTATCAGCGATGACATACAAAAGTCTTTTGAAAATTGATACCGAATATTAAATTGAAACATTTAATCAAATTAATCTACACATATATTTTTTGCTAAAATGAAAATTAATTAAAAATTAGGAATGAATAGTAACAGACTTTCTGATTTAGTCAAATCCTTTTGTAACAATATAATAAGAGAAGTTAAGAAATTTATTTGAAATGTATGCATATCAGTTGATATAAATTAATCTTTTTACAGATTTATTTGTTTTGTTTTTCTTGATACATGTTAAATTGAAGAAAGTTTAATTAAATTAACTTCATATTTTTTTTTTTTATTTATTACATAAATTTACAATTACCCCCTTCAAACATTTCTTAACTTTTGTTTTTATATATTTTTATCATTTTGCTTGAAAATTATTGAGGTTTTGGAAAGAAAATTTCTGTGTCATCAGTAAAAGAATGATTTAAATGTAAAATTATGTTATTGAATTAAATTCATTTCGAACTTTACTGCTGAGAAATATTTACAAAATATGAGATTTTGTATTAAAATTTTAAAATTTTCATTGATATAATAAAACAACGATCTAAATATGAAGATATTTTTTTTAATTCAGCAATACACTCATTTTGAATACTCTGATTGGGAAGTATTGAGAAATTATAACATTTTGTGTATTTTAATTTTTTTCTCATTAGTTAAAAAAGGATTTAAATATAAAGTTAAGTTTTTAAATTCAGTCAAACTTGATTTTTGAATTTTAAGTGTACAATAGCCTTTCGGCGAGGGGGTGGGGGGGTGAGGTCGTTTCAGTGTTTATGCGTATCAAGGGGTTCAGGAGATTTTGTGTGTTTAAGGGTGTATTTCGATTCAAACTGCTTATTTACCGATTTATTTTTAAATTAGCTTTTGCTCTCATATGCATCAAACTGGCAAATTGTCTTATTTAGAAAGTACACAAGGGGCCGTATTTGAGCACAAAAATTCTGTAAGATACAGGTGAATATAGCTGAAGGTATAATTTTCTATTAATTAACCCTTTATCTAAAGACTTTATCTAAGTACCATTAAAATTACTTATTACAAAATTCTTTTAGTACGTCAATTAGTTGTAATACTGTTTAGAATGAGTTACAGATGCATTGCTTTATCTTGTTCCAGAAGCATTATTTGTTACACAAAACAAAAATATTTTTAAAAGGATGACTTCTTTTGCCTTTGTATCTTTTCAGTTTTCTTGGCGCTGAGGGAGGTGGATGGGGATTTTTTAATTTGGAAATATTTCTATATTTATATTGTTGGAACATCATATTTGTACATTTTATAATTCTATAAAATACTAAGAAAACAATTTAAATTAAAAGATTTGAGTGAGGTTATCAATATTGCACAATACCCAGTAAATTCAAGTTTAATTTATCCTTCTAAATCCTTCAATCCTTCTAATATCCTTTAAAATTTATTAAATGATTGTGTAAATCTTTTAATTTAGTTGAAACAATTTACGTAAAATGTTTTAGAATGTAAAATTTTCATGAAATCATAACGCGGTAGATTAAGGGTTAACCGCTTAACTGATTTGCCCGTACACCGTTCGGGCAAGACGAATTTGCTTAATTCATTATTTAAAGCTTTTTGACACCACTATTTTTTTTTTAATGGAATGGTATACTATTCAAAGGTAGAAATATTTAGAATAAATATTGCGAATATTTTAGCTTAAAAAAGTGGTATAAAACCACATTTTTAATGTATTGCACGCAAAAAAAAAGAAACCAGTTAAGGAGTTAAGGTAAATATTACGTCAAAAGATTTCTGGTAAGAGATCCTTAAAAGTTCTTCTAATCATAAGAACTCTTTGACCTGTAATATTGTAACAACTTAAAAATGAAGGTTTGTGTTTTACTAATAATACAATTATCTGCAACAATACGTATTAATGTAATTTGCATTTTACTTACATTTGCATAGATGTGTAATAGAAACCTGCTTATCTGATATAGCTGAGACTGATTAGCTAAGTTTTTTGTCTATCTAAAATTTCTACGTAAGGTATTTAATAGCAAGAGAATCCCCAACCCCCGGATTTGAAAAATTTCTAAATTATATAAAATATATAAAATTTAAAATTGGCATAACTAAAGAGTAAATACTTTCAAGTACATGTGTATTCATCATCAGGGTTCGAAATACAACACTAAGCAGAGTTCTTTCAAGCCAAATTGGCACAGTATGTCGCTTAACCCTTTGAGGGGCAAGCAATTGCGTTCGTGTAATTCTGAACTCCCACCGGAAATTTGTAAAAAAGTTACATCAAATAGAGAATAAGTATTTTCACCACTGTTTTCCACCAAAGTTAGAAAAGGTAAATTTAATGACATTTTCCTGGTGTAAATCTTCATCAATCGTAGGTGGTATATAATATATACCGCCGCCCCTCAAGGGGTTAAGCGACTTTGCGCCATAAAAATCCACACAACCAATCAACCAACGTTTTAAGTCAAGAATCACATTTAAATATTTCGAAATTGAAAGTAAGTTAGGGTAATAGGTGAGTGAAAACTGCTAATCAAACTAAATTAATTGACCCAGTTCTGTCGAATATTGTTAGATAAAGTACCGTTTTAGGGTCCAAGGTTACATGTTTAACTTACTGTAAATAGAAAAGACCAACTCCGTCTTTTCAAAGTTTATTATAACGAGGTCGAACCCGTCGAAATTCGGCGAAAGATAATCTTTAAAGAAGAAATGTTTCATTTTTTATAATAAATTTTCAAAATTAGCTATAGTAAAAAATCCATCTTATATTGGTCAGTCTAATTTTCAAGCAAATATTATTTTAAGCAAAAATTAACAAAACACTATGAAACTCAATTATCCAAATTATTAAACGAAAAAAAAAAACAGAAATTCGACGGATTTATAACTAATGCATTTTAATTTCCACTTTTTTTTAAATAGAAAATAAGTGATTATGTTGCCACAATTACGAAATGGTACAATAAAAATTTAAAAAGATTAATCTATCAAAAATAAATTGAGATAGAGCTTTGAAACAAAATGCATTTAAAAGTACTTTTTTTCTCTATACGACGGTGTAAAAATTAAAAATGTGCGATGTTTAGAAGTGTAAAATTTGCAATAGCGAAAATTGCTAAAGCGAAATTGCGGGGGGAAAGTGTTGCCATTCCAAAAATGACGTATGCGTTACGCACAAATACGTTTGGTCTTTATAATATAGATACTGTTCCTGATGAAAATGTTGAGGCAAACAGCGCACATGTAACATTGTGATACTATAATTGCATTCGATATAACTTTCCGCTGCGTACAGGAAGAGTCTTTAGACACATCGACAACTGATGCCATTTTCATGAGATTTTGTCGTCATGTTGCTTCATTAATGAAATTCAGAATACAGATTTAGAATTATCTGAAAATTTTATTTATCACAGAGAATCGTTAAATGTACGTATTAACCGGCCTGTTAGTTAATTTCATGTGTAAACAATAATCCTTTCAATCTATTTTCTCAAAACACATCATAAATAAGCATTTTCAAAATGTATTTAGTTTTTAAATTCTTCTTTAAAAAAACATATTTTCTTCCCTTAAAAAAAAGTTTATATTTTTATATGTTTTTCGTTCCAGAAAATTATTAAACATTCCTATTAATCAATCCATTAGAAAGTTTCATATGTAAACAATAATGTTTTCATTCTATTTATACAAAATGTTACATAAATAAACATTCCTAAAATATTTTTAGTTTTTAATATTTTTTTTTATTTCTTCTTTACCGAAACGTGATTTTTTTTTCTATGAATTCGGATTTTACAGACTTTTGGACTACTAAGATTCTTGTTATAGAAAAATCAATCATATTGCAAAGCTATTAAAATCTTTTCATAGACGCAAGCTATTTAGTTATAAAAAACTTAAATATATTATCAAATGTTCATAAATATGTAATAAGTATATAACAAATAAAATCAATTTGGATTGTAAGGAAATCTCTTATTATCAGGATTCGTATTATAGAAGATCAATTCTAATGCGAAGCAAGTAGAATTCATAGTCATAATCCGGATTAAATTAACATTTTAATAGTCTTGTAGTACAGTTGACTTTCTACAATATGAATTGTGCTACATCAAAATTCCGGATAATGTGAATTGATATTTTTATATATACAGTCGAACCTCTATATAACGAAACTCCATACATCGAATTTCTCCATATAACGAATTTTTAGTAAGAACGGTTCCCTTTTCGCATGATTACATTAAAAACAGACTCTATATAGCGAAATATCTATCTCCATATAACGAATTTTTTCATAAATTGATCTTAATTTATTCAGTTTTAAAAAAGCTTCGAAATCATATGGAATCAATTTTCCATCACTTATTTTTGATTTATCGTTCAGTAGAGAGGGTTTTTATTTTATAAATATTACTTCTCTCCTTATTCTTTAAATCTAACAAGTTCATCCCACCTCCCACACACCTTTCAACATCCTTCTCAAAACACAGTCAATTGAATTGTTACACATATAAGAGAGGAATCAATGAGAGCACATAAGAGAGACCTTCAAATGGAGGAAAATATCAACTACAATTTTTCATTCCTTGCTAAAATTTGAGAATTTTTTCTGAGAGCGTAACAATTGTAATTTTAAAATCAAAACAACAAAAAATTACAGATTTCTTCCTCTGAAATTTATGTAAGTCTTCCTTATTTGATTTTCATTAAGCTTTCAAATAAATGTCTTTTCTCTTTTTTGAAATTGCTTAAATAAGTAAGAAATAAAATGTTAGGTTAATATATACTTTTAAACATTTCAAATTCTTAATTAAAAAGATCAAAAATAATATTTGTTCAAAATTTACACATTAAATACTATTTTTAACATCATACTCTATACATCGAATTTCTCTGTATAACGAATTTTTTACTGGAACGATGGCTTTCGTTATATAGAGGCTCGACTGTAGTTATGAATGTAGAAAAGTTTGTTTTACTTACCACTAACTGCGATATTAGGATCCAATAATAGTCATTTGATATTTTATTTGGTACTACTTGGTTATCCCGTCGACCAATTTCGCCAAATTATACATATTACCAAACTAATAGCTAAATTATACCTATTGACATAATTTATATAAAAAAAAACATATTAGTAGAATATTAATAAAAAATGCAAATAAAAAGTCGAAATAAAAATTACTTAATGACGTTTTAAACGCGTCTATCCTATTTAATGTCTTTGAATACACACCATCATCCATTAATGGCCTTTAATCTTATAGTTTGGCTATAATTTTTTGATCGACGGATAACCAAAATGTATCTTTTATTCTTATGTGCTTCTTCCAGTGGTAAAGTATAAAAATGGAAGAAAATAACTTTTGTAAGGGAGTGACCTTTGTCATAAAGGCACTCTAGTATCTCTGAGATCGTGACGTCAATAATTTAACATGTATAAGCGTAAAAGCGACATATATCCTCTCTTTTACTTTAACTTTCTAGAGTGTGTGTGTCTCTTTCGGGTTCTGCAGTTAGCTCGCGGTTATTAGTAATATGTTAATGTGAAGTATCTCAGTTTGCAGCATATAAAAGCTTGGAGTTTGAGTGTGTGGGGAGTATCTCTGGCGTTAGCCAGCGTGTGAGTGTCTCTGGCATTAGCCAGCCAGGAGTGAGCGTGTCTAGCGATATTACTCAGCGAAGTGCTAGCAGATTGAAAGTAGCAGTGAGCCTCCAGTGAGTTGTAAAGAAGTTTCGGTATTCGACTTGAGAGTTGGCCGTGGTAAGAAGTTTCATAGTAATTACATTTTGATTATTTGAAAGTGAATAAAGAATTACACACAGCCACGGGCTGTCTAATTAAGCTTTATCTAGCAGCTGAGCCGAAAGATAGTGGAGAAGTAATAGAAGGTACCACGATTAAGCTAGTCCGGAGCCTGTGAGTATGCGTTTAGCTTTTTCGTAGTATTCTCAGTTGTGAAAAATTAAGACTTGCTCCACTTCCCTTGAGCCATTATCATTTAAATAAACTGTGTTGTTTTATCTTAATTACCGAGTATGTTTGCATTTAACCCCCACCACGACCAACCAACCGTTACAAATGACACCCAACGTGTGTATAACGTTACACTTTTAGCGGTTGTTTGTGATTCAGATGACTCAGTACTCTTCCTCGCAGAGCCTGTAGTTGCTATCGCCCGGAATCCTTCAGAATTACTTGTAATATTAGCACTTGGCTTTATTACTCACCCTGGCGTTATTACCTCAGGACACTTTAATAGAGATTTTTAAAATATTATACAATAAGAAAGCCACAAAAAGTTGAAATTGCACAAATGTACAGATTGATACATTGCCAAATGTAGTAAATGAGGTTAGTTCGTACGAAAACGAAATTTGAAAAATACAGTAAAACCTCCATAACGGACGCTCCCGAATAGCGGACGCCTCTATTTAACGGACAGTTTTCCAATCCCCACTCCCAAAATTAAAATTTTTGTATGTTTAACCTCTGAATAACGGACATTCCGAATAGCGGACACTATTTTTGGTGATAAAGGATGAAAAAGTATTTTTTAAAGAGGAAAAAAAAGGGGAAAATAATCAAAAGGCCTCTGAATTTATCAGGACAATGTTGTACAAATTTTGTGATCACAGATAAATGTAGATAAAGAGCAGGGGAACCTCCTCCCTTATGTTCAGTGTTAAATTCAGGGGATTGCCCGGGAGGAATATCTCCCAGGGCATTGAAATGTCATCCAAGAATATTTTGAGATTTTATGCTTTTAAAGGTCAAAAAGTGCAATCCTTTTTTCCCAACCAGACCTCTACAATGTACAATAATGTCACATAGAAAAATAAATTACATGTAACCGCAAGTAAAAGTAAACTTTTGTAAGAGATTTTTTTTCAGGAGAATATAAAAAACAGTGGATAAAAGAGAGCACAATTTTATTTCAATTTTATCTTTTAAAAATAATTTTAATTTCTGGTTAATTTTATAATAGAGGTTTTAGGACATATAAAAATAAAATAATACAACATTAAGCATTTCACAGCAATTTTTGAATTTCTGAGGTTTTCCCAATAGCGGACACCTCCGAATAGCGGACAATTTCTGCGTTCCCGAGGTGTCCGTTATTTAGAGGTTTTACTGTATTCAGATTTTCTTGTAAATGTATAGAGTAGTTTGGTTACAGCATAGTATCTTTCGTGTGTCCCTGTAAATACTATCTGTTTTCTATTACACAAAAAATAAATTGTAATAAAACTCAGCAACGTATATCAATTTCATAAAATGTGAAATAGTTTAATAGTATTAAAACGCGCTCCAAACAGTATTTCCCCCTATACCTTTGTGTAATGGAAGACTTTTGTGTGGCTTTGTAAATTAATAACAAATATTCTTTGCACCACAGATTGTGCAGAATGTATTTTTTCATTACAGTCAAAAACCTCATCAAAATGATTTACTTTTAACATGAATTATTTTTACAGTCCTCTATAAAAAAGAATACAAAGATTTGATACTGATAACATGAAATAATGTTAACATGAACAAAAATTTTATTCCCCTTAAAGGTTCATATTAACGAGGTCCCACTGTATATACTTCATTGATGCATATCCATTCAATTATGATAGAAACAGTACAACATCATTAAAACTCACTCCGCAATATAAAAAAATTTTTGGATTGTGCCTGTACATGAACTTTACATCCGATATTCATAAAAATTGAAATGACTCGACAAAATTATGTAACAAATATTATAATTAAATAATTTCAAAGGATTCCGTTAGGTATATTTTGCTATGCTATATACAGACCGACGGACGCACAGACTGAACGGCCACTGTAGGTGCTACGTATTTAGTGTATAATTACGAACGTACCTAAAAAGAAAAGAAAATCAATTATCAAGTTATTCATATCGTTCATATAGTAATCAATTATCATCTTAAACAACTAATTACTACAAAATCTTTTTGGAAAAATTCTACTATAAGACTTTTTTTTAAGTAAAGCAGTATAGAACTATCTCTTTATTGTATTATTTTGTCGACTTTACCGCGATTTTTTATTTTCAAATTTTCTTTTATTTTGACAGTTTATGAAAACGTTATGAAGAAAAAAATTTGAAATATAACATTATAATCAAAAAATAGCGTTATTGTTATGTTGTCGGCATGATTTATCTTTCTATCATCCTTTATTGTTATATTATACTCGCAATATTTAGCATGTTACTTTAAAAGAATGGTTAGTCTAGAGAATATTTTATATAAAACAGTTAAAACACATCTTTTTTAATCAAGTTTCAAAAAGATTTAAATATTTTAATAGTTTTATTTTGGTTAAATTGAGTGTAATGTTACTTGATAAGATAAAGATAAAGACAGAAGGATTTGTTAAGAACAGATTAGTAACAATTTATGTACAGGACGTTACAAGAAATACCGGATATTCCAAAAATCAGGAAGAACTTTAAAAATGAGTAATTCGAAAACGAACCAAGATACAAAGATACGGTTTTCGCCGAACGGATCTAGAAGAAATCAGGTTTTGTGTAACAACGAAAAAAAAAAAAAATAGGTTTTTTTGGCGACCAACAAATGGCGCTATAGTATTTTATTGCACCAAAAGATGATTTAAAAATGAAAAAATGTTGACAACTTACAAGTCACCTTAATTACAGTTAACCCATTCGTGCCAAACATCTTTTGCGTAAATTTTATTTGGTTGGCACCACTATTTTTAGAAGATTTAAATTTAGTTCATTAATCACGATAATGCATGATTTAAATAAAATAATTATTGCTTTTCCTTTTTACCGGTGTCAAAAACAGTGCTGAATGCACCTTTTGAAGCGTCCCTAAAAAGGGACGCTAGGCACTAATGGGTTAATTAGTACTACAGTAAATGTTCAATGAGCTGTCCATCATTCATAAGAGCAGCTCTGAGACTAGGCATCACACCATTTACAACATTGAGTAGCAGTTCTTGCGTTATGGCAGACACATTTTAGCAGATGCATCTTTCAGCGCTGCTAGTGGCGCCATTGGTCACCGAGAGAACTATATATTTTTGTGGCCACACAAAACCCTTTTTCTTTTATATTCGTTTGGTGCAAACCGTATCATTGTATCTTGATTCATTTTCGAATTATTCATTTTTTAAGTTCGTCGTTACTTTTGGATCACCCGGTAGTTACACAACATCATTCGCCATTTGGAATATCTTCATGGCAATATTAGACCGAAGCTCGACTTAACTTCTTTCGTGAAGAATACAAAATACAATGTATAATTGTAGAAAAAAAACACATTCCCAAAGTTACAATTAATTGTAACAGAAAAATGGTACTAATACCAAACGATTGGAAAAAAGACTAATTTTAAATAATGTGTATAAAATTTGTTTAGGGGGAGGGGGTATATAGACAAAACTTTGTTTTTGTAATTGCAACACCTAATTTGGAAGTATTTTAAATCTGAAGTCCAAAATATGCCTTGAAATGAGACATGGAAAAAGTTATTTTATATTCTTAACAAACTATTTACTCCGAAATCTTTCCGGGAAAATCTACTATAAGATTAAAAAAAAAGAATGAGTTCTTTGTTGTATTACTTTGTCGTCTGTACCGCCTTTTTTATTTTGAAATTTTCTTTTCTTTCGACAGTTTATGAAAACGTTATGAAGAATACTTTAGAAATATAATATTATAATCAAACAACAGCGTTATTGATATGTTTCGGCATCTTTTATCTTTTTATCATCCTTTCTTGTTATATTATACTCAGAATATTTAGCATGTTACTATAAAAGTTTGGTTAGTCTAAAAAATATTTTATATAAAACAATTAACATGCATCTTTTGTAATCCACATTTCAAAAGATTTAAATGTTTTAATAATTTTATTTATGGTTAAATTGAGTGCCATGTTACTTGACAAGATAAAGATAAAGACAGAGGGTTTTTTAAACCATTTAACTGATTTGCCCGTACGCAGTTCGGGCAAGACGAGTTTGCTTAATTTATCATTTAAAGCTTTTTGATACCACTACTTTTCTTTAAAGATACCGTAATTTCGGGTGTATAAGCCGCAGATCAAACAATTCTTTTTCGACCCAAAATTTTTTAAAAACATATATAACTAGTTAGATCGCCGTAAATATTTGTCTTCAATCACTAAATAAGATTTCTAGGTGTAAAAAGAATTTTTTTATCCGCGGCTTATACACCCGAAATTACGGCAATTTGATATTATTTAAAAACGGAAATGTTTAGACCAGAGCATGAAATTTCAGTTTAAAAGGTTCTCGCCAGACTAAAATTTTTACTCGCCACTATTTTACATTCATTCAAACAACAACGTCAGTCCCCACACCTGCAAAGAAAATGAAATATTTATGACAAATTTAATTTAAATTGACGGTTGTTAGAAGGAACTGACGATGAAGGAAAAACGAAGAAATAGGCGACGAATATTTTTACTTCTTTTGGAAAATAAATACCATCGCTTCATTTTGAAATACTTCCGTGTATCGCTGTGCATAGTTTGATTTGAAGCACAACATTTTAAGGGTGTATTCGAAAAGGTACTTTTTCATTTTCAACAGCTCGAAATTTTCATATAAATTTTTCAGCATTTTTAAAGGTAGACATGAAACTTGCTGAGATGATTTTTAAAGAGACGTATAAGATGCTGTGTGATTTCCCTTTTCGCTCAATTCATTAGATTTTGATCATGCCTCAGTATGAGCCTTTTTTTCGTTCCTCAGATCTCGCACTTTGAAAATTCGGTTTTGATGCCGCTTTTGACATCCTTTCTTGCAATATTTTCTGCATTTACCAAACAATCGACAAACATGGTACCTTGAGTAATTTCTAAATAAGATAACTTGTCAGTTTAGTGCGTTTAAAAGCAAAAATTAATTTTAAAATAAATCAAAAAATAAAGAGTTTGGATTGGAATACACCCTTAAAACACGAAACTTACTCGCCAACGGTAAATATTTACTCGCAAATGGCGAGCTGGCGAGAGGAAATTTCGCGCCCTGGTTTAGACTAAACGTTACGAATATTTCATTTAAAAAATTGCGGTGTGAATCCGTCATTTTCAATTTATTGAACGGAAAAGAAAGAAC
This sequence comes from Maratus speculifer, assembly GCA_964019185.1. NCBI lineage: Eukaryota > Metazoa > Arthropoda > Arachnida > Araneae > Salticidae > Maratus > Maratus speculifer. The sequence goes on from OZ025295.1 coordinate 348,565,915, forward strand.
CAGTTAACCCTTTCCGGCGCAGTGTGCCCGGTCTGGGATACCTAATTTTAATTCCAAACTTGCAAACGGCACCAATAATATTTTAGTAAAATTTTACTTTTAAAATAAAAGCTCAAATGAAGGATTTCTAAATATCTAAACAATTCGTTTGTGAATTCCGCAGTCAGTCGAAAATTTCTCTTTTTACTGACAGATTTCGCCCGTGCCGAAAAGGGTTAAGGGGTTAAGAACAGAATAGTATACTTGGACTTTCTAGAAGTTATATACAGGGCGTTACAAGAATTATTTACACAGCATCATTCGCCATATGAAATAGCTACGTAACATATATAGACCTAATTTCGAATGTTAATGGATGTTATTTCGATAATGATTATGAAAAGGGAAAATTTCAAACTTCTTTTGTGAAGAATTTAAAATACGATGTAAAGTCGTGGAAGGGGGAAAACGTCTCCAAAGTTGCAACTACAGTCGACTCTCGTTAATTCAAAATCGGATAATTCGAATCATCACTTAATTCGAAATAAACATATAGTCCCGAAATTTTCAATGTTAGAATAACGTTAAAAACTTTCATTAATTCCAATTTATTTTCTGTTGACTTCGTTTAATTCAAACTAACGAGAATTCCGATTTTTCATTTTTTTTTCTCGCGAATTTCAGATCATTTGAATAACTTTCTTTCTTTGATTTTTGTGAAAATTGTTCCGAACTAGTATACATATAATCCAATGCATTTGATATCCACCGTCATAGTGCCCCGACTGTCCCGCACTGACACCTCAGATTTTTCTTCCATAGTGCTTTTTTAATCATTTATTTAGTTTATGTATTTATACATTCTAATTTATTATTAAATCATATTCTAATGATAACAGACTGAATAAATTTAAAGACACTATAACATAGCTGCCAACTCTTCTGATTTTTTGGCCCGGAAAAATTTAACCCTTTGAGGGGCAAGCAATTGCGTTCGTGTAATTCGGAACTCCCACCGGAAATTTGTAAAAAAAAATATATCAAAAAGAGGAAAAGCAATTTCACGACTGTTTTCCACCAAAGTTAGAAAAGGGAAATTTAATGACATTTTTCTGGTGTGAATCTTCATCAATCGTAGGTGGTATATAATATATACCACCGCCCCTCAAGGGGTTAATAGAAATTTTTGATTTATTGAATCAACTGATTACGGCGATTTGAAATGATAAAATTTTCTATAAAATATTTCCGGGCCGAAAAAGCGGAAGATGTTGGCAGCTATGCTAAAACATTAACTCCTTTGTAATAGTACCATATTAAAAATGTTATTATTTCATATTTTACATAATTCGAAAATTTCTTGTGGTCCCGAGGAGTTCGAATTAACGAGAGCTGACCGTATTTGTAATAAAAAAAAGTTATTGATGCTAAACAATTGGAAAGAAAGCCATGTTAAATAATGTGCAAGTGCAACAGCTCTTACACCAAGATTTGAATATTATTAACTTCATTTTAGTAAGAACGCTTCTCATTTTATAGGTTTGACGTACCATTTCCGACTTGTTTATTCTCATAAATATTTGTGTTTGAAAACTTTCAATTGCTGCTTGTATAAAGTTAAAAACTATTGTATAAAATGTGGTAAAAAGCAGTTATTTAAAGAGCTAAAGTTGAAGTTCCTGATCTTCAGATTTACTGGTTTATTTTTATATGTTGTGAAATAAATTTCGAAATTTTAAAAGGTTAAATTACCAAAAAAAAATTAAATCATTTAAAAGTTTTTTTTTTTTAAGATTAATTAATTTCAAAATAAAATTAAATATATAATGTAATATTTTGAAAAAAAAAATTTAAATTTTATATTAAATATAAAAATTAATTTATAAATAATATTGTTGTTATAAATTAACATAATGTATATATTACATAATTAATATAATGCATATATACTATCCATCTTATAGTTAATAAGAAAATAACTTTAAAATTATATTCAAAATTAAAATTTTAATTAAAATTAAATTAAAACTTTAATTTTAATTTTAATTTAAAATTTTATAAAAAGACGAAATAAAAAAATCTAAATAATGATCCTGTTTTTCCTTTTGTTGCCCGATATTAAAAAAGTAAAAGGCCACAACACGCCCCCCCCAGAAAACTATAATTTTGAATGATTCACATGCTTATGTTTAATAACAAGCGATAAAAAACAGAGGATTTTTCGTAAAAGAGTTCGATGACCATTTCAAATTAATTTTTGGAAAAGTACTGCAATTGCAATAAAAAATCTTATGCTTGGTTTTCGAGATGAAATGGGAATATTTATAAAACCAAGTTTATCTTAAAATACTTTTCTTATTGTTATACTAATGCAATGTTTTGTCAAACAATTTTCTGAAATATTAAAACCGGAAAAGTAATAAGAAAAATTAATAAATTAAAAAAAAATACTCAGATCTGATATCATTCTTCAGGCTTTTTGGTTACATAATCGAGTTCCCTAATTGTCTCTAAAGACGATTAGAAATGCAATTAATCAAATCAATTTATTAAAAATCAGCTTTGTTGCTAAATGAAAAATACATAGAATTTTAAGTGGTTTTATATCTTAAATTTCGCTTTCCATTTTCAAACCTATAGACATTGAATGTATTTAGTATTTTTAAAAAATATTTATCAAGAATTAATATTTTCATTTTAATAGGATTCCGTACTTAAAAAATAAAATCGGAACCATTATAAGATTACTGTGTCTGTCTGTCACAGCAACTCATAAACAATAGAACGTGGAAAATTCAAATTGGGTAGAGTGATAAATACTTTTGACCACAGCTGCCAACTTTTACGTTATTTTTTCTATCATAAATTTTTTTTTAATAAATATTGTTTTATTTAATCGTTGAAATTTGATGATTAAACAAATGGAAGATCTCCGTACAATTTTAGTGGTAGCAAAAATGCGTAAAAGTTGGCAGTTATGCCTTTGACCCACAATGTTTATAGATTATGAAATATTCACAAAGATATTTAGGAAAAAATCTAGAAGTCAAATTGCGTTATTTGAAAACATACATACTTATATATTTTCTTTATATATAGTGTGGGTATCATGCAAAAGCTTTCGCAACGCTAAACTCAAAAGTACATTTCTTTTAATTTTAAGTACAGTCGAGCCTCTATATAACGAAATCCATCGTTCCAGTAAAAAATTCGTTATATAGAGAAATTCGATGTATAGAGTATGATGTTAAAAATAGTATTTAATGTGTAAATTTTGAACAAATATTATTTTTGATCTTTTTAATTAAGAATTTGAAATGTTTAAAAGTATATATTAACCTAACATTTTATTTCTTACTTATTTAAGCAGTTTCAAAAAAGAGAAAAGACATTTATTTGAAAGCTTAATGAAAATCAAATGAGGAAGACTTACATAAATTTCAGAGGAAGAAATCTGTAATTTTTTGTTGTTTTGATTTTAAAATTACAATTGTTACGCTCTCAAAAAAAATTCTCAAATTTTAGCAAGGAATGAAAAATTGTAGTTGATATTTTCCTCCATTTGAAGGTCTCTCTTATGTGCTCTCATTGATTCCTCTCTTATATGTGTAACAATTCAATTGACTGTGTTTTGAGAAGGATGTTGAAAGGTGTGTGGGAGGTGGGATGAACTTGTTAGATTTAACCCTTTGCGGCGCAGGACAAATTCATCGCTTAAGTGTTGAAATTAATGACTGACACCGGAATTTGAAAACAACTTTATTTGTAAATGTGAAAACGCTATATTTCACCCATTCAATAAACCGTAATTTTCTTTAAAAAAATTCCAGTGCGAATGTGGCGTTTGGGAATTAAAATTAAGTGGTTCCACTATGAAACCACCGCGCGGCAAGGGGTTAAAGAATAAGGAGAGAAGTAATATTTATATTAAAAAAAAAACTTCTCCACTGAACGATAAATCAAAAATAAGTGATGGAAAATTGATTCCATATGATTTCGAAGCTTTTTTAAAACTGAATAAATTAAGATCAATTTATGAAAAAATTCGTTATATGGAGATAGATATTTCGCTATATAGAGTCTGTTTTTAATGTAATCATGCGAAAAGGGGGCCGTTCTTACTAAAAATTCGTTATATGGAGAAATTCGATGTATGGAGTTTCGTTATATAGAAGTTCGACTGTATTATATTTTAATAGAAAGTAATGCAAAAATATGTTCCCTACATCTAATTTCCGAATTTACTGGTTTGGTTTGGCCTGTTTTATGACAGCCAATTATCAACACGTGGGATATAGGAACTGAAATCGTGGGATGCCCTCCGTATGGTTCTTTCTAAAGGAACCTAACCCGTATTTACGCAAGGAAATCCAATATTCGAAAAATACCACGGAAAACTCCGAACGGTTACGCCGATGGAGTTCAAACCCAGCACCTGCGTCTACCAGTTGAGAGGTCAGAACCTCTCGGAAACTGGTGGGGCCCGAAATCTACTGAAAATAACATTATGAAAAAATACAGGTAGTAGACGTATGTTTAAACATTACTGGAAAACTATCGTGATTTACCTTAGGTCACACAGTTTTTGAGAAAGGTGTAATTTTCTGTTACATACATATTTCGATTTGAGATCATTCAGTAAAAGCTTTGAGGAGCGCTGGAGATACCTATCGCAACAAAAGGATAAATACAATATTAGTAAAAAAAATTAAAAAAAAAATCGTCGGTAATTAGTTCAATTATTAACCCTTAATGACACGGACTGTTTGAGCATAAATGAAGACAAGGGTGCCCTACTCCATCCTGTAACATCCTTTTTTAAAGCCTAGTAAACATCGTTTACCTAAATATTTGTGTAATACAATGGCCAATAGCAGTATAAATGTAAACATCTATGCCGGATTGGCCTATGGGTCGAGGTAAATTTCTAAATTAAACCCCCTTCCCCTCTGAAATAAATAAATAAATAAATAAATAAGATACAAAATGTTTACTTTGACAGCCTTTAAAAAAAATACATAATGTCTTTATCAAAAATAAACTTAGACGGCATATTATATAGTTTATGAATAAGAGAACTTTCCAATTGGATGCGTTTGAAATCAAAAATGAAGTTAAAAATAATTCGGAAATTAAGCCGTTTGGAATACGTATTTCCTCAGTCAGACCATTTCGTTTCCAGCACTATCACTTCAGGAAATTCTGTTCCAAATGCCCTTTTTCATGGCCTTTTAAAAATAAATATTCTGTATTTAACAAAAATCAACAAATACGGCGCATTATGTAGTTTCAAATCGAGAGAACCTGCCAATTGGATGTGTTTGAGATAAAAAATTAATTAAAAATGAATCGGAAAGTAAAGAGTTTGGAATAAATATCTTCTCTGTATGACGATATTTTCCCTTTCCAGTACTATTACTTCAGAAAATTCGATTCAAAATGTCCACTTTGACACCATTTTTATACCTACATTTTTTTCAGAAATACTTAATATGTAATTATATAAAATTCAGGTCTTAGTCGCAATTTTTTCAAAAGAAATAACTGCTTTCAATAAATTTCATAATAATTGTATTTTAAATACCTTAAAATTTTAGGTAAACTATACTTTATTTATAATCAAGAATTTCACTGAAAGCATATGCTTTAAAAATTGTGTTTCGGAATTATTTTGGCATAAATGATGATTATATGTTCCTGCATGATTTATAATTATATTTTTTTTGCGAAGTTAATTTAATAAAATAGTTAATTATAGATAATTTTAACGTTTTTATATTTTTAATTCAGTATTATAAAGAATTTTCAGAACATTTAAATATTTTCTTTATAAAGATCTCAAGGTCCATTTTTTGAGCATTTAAACACTTTAAGCTGGGTCTTTAATTATATTTTTCTTTTGTTTTAAAGTACGTTCGTAATTAGGTAAAAGCATAGCAACTATAGTTGCCGTCCAGTCCGTTTGTCCGTTTGTCCGCCTGTCCGTTCGCATATAACAAAGGAAAAACTACCCAACTAAATCGTATGAAATTTAAAATATATAATTGTTGCATAATTTTGTCAACTCATTTCAGGTTTCATGAAAACCGGATGTATAATTCAATTACAGGCACAATCAAAAATACTCCGTTACATTACTGAAAAATGGGAAAAAATAGTTTTAAGTGCATTTTAATGATGTTAATTTCTTTCGAACATAATAAAATTGATATGCATCTATGAAGCATGTACGACAATAAACATTATGTACAATCTGTTATGCAAAGAATGTTTGTTATTTATTTACAGGGCCATACAAATGTAGTTCATTATACAGTGGTATAGAGGGAAACATTGTTTGTGGCAAGTTTTAGTTATATTAACTATTACACATTTTAGAATACTGATGTACGTTGCTGAAGTTTATTTCAAGTTACTTCCTGTACAATAAAAAAAGAGATAGTATTTACAAATACACACAAAAGTTTGCGGCTACTACATTATATCTGAAGTACTGCGGTACCATCACACCAAGATCTGAATATTTTAAAATTTCGTTATAGTACGAACGCACCAAGTTTGCTACACTTGATGTGCAATTTCCGACTTTTTATGTTATGTTTAAGATGCAGTCTTCTATTTTTTGACGAACTTTATTGAATTATGAATTTATTTAATTATGCACTTTACAATATCAATGATTAATACCTTGTTTTTTTTAATGCTTTTAACCCTATGCATGGTACTTTGAACTAATATTAAAATAAATTGTATAAAATTCATTTAAAAAACCGATTAGCACTAATACAGTTTAGAATGAGTTATAGGTTTTTTACTTCATCTAGCCGCAAAAAGATTATTGGTTGCACAAAACAAAAATATTTTTATCAGGATTTTTTCTTTTGTCTTTGCATTTTTTTCAGCTATCTTGACTTTGAAAGATTGGGAGAGGCAATATTGTATTTTTGTTGTAAGAATATTATATTTGTATACTCCCTAATTCTACAAGATAATAAAAAATTATCGTAAATAGAATATTTCAGCAACTTAATAAATATTACAAAAACTCCTATTAACTACTTAACAGATCATCATTTTTGAAAAAAAAATATAAATAATGTCTTTTTTTTTCATGTCATTTGCAGAATTTTGAATCTATTGTCACCGGTTTTTTAAAACAGAAAATTTTTACCTAATTGAATCAGAAAATTGCTCTGATTAAATAATGTGAAATTCACAATAAAATTTTATTGATATGAATAATAAATTACGATTGAAGTACGGATACCCGTACGTGGTACGGACAAATCATGATTGGCAAAAACACATTTTCTGAACGAACGTTCGGGCAAAACAGGGAAGTTGTTGATTCAAATTTAATTATTTAACTTTGATTGGCAAAATATTTAAAAAAAATATTAAATGATTGTGTAAATCTTTAATTCAAGGAAAACGCTTTAGAATGTGAAATTTTGACGCATTCATAATTTGGGACATAAGGGGTTAACACTAGAGTCGACATTAGGAGTTAAAATGACCCCTGCCAGATTAATAATAGTCGTTTAGAAGCATAATTTTCTTCATAAGATATGTAAAATGTATGCAACACAAAAGTAGACTAATTAACCCTTTAACCCTTTGCCCGGCAGGGCAAATTCATTGCATAAATTTGTAATTAATGATTGGCACCGGAATTTGAAAACAACTTTATTCGTAAATAGGAAAAAGGCTATATTTCACGCATTCCATAAACCGTATTTTTTTTTAACAAAAATTCCAGTGTCGATGTGGCGTTTGGGAATTAAAATTAAGTGGTTTGACAGATATACCATCGCGCCGCAAGGGGTTAAGGGGCAAAGCATCTTCATTCTTATGGGGGCTCAGGGGCAGAGCCTGATTACTAACGGGGCACTCTCTCACCAGAAAAAATTTATAGAAATTTTCGTCTTCTTTAAACGCCCTTTTCATACAAGATTACTGTCATGAATAAGGAAAAATTCTTTATTTCTTTTTCCTGGTGGGAGAGTGCCCCGTTAGTAATCAGGCCCTGCTCAGGGGTTGAAAACTTTTCAAAAAATCGATTTTTTTATGATCTAGTTTTATTATTCAGTTAATTCTGAACTCAATGCATAAAACCACATAAAATATTTGCATTTTTAACGGAGTTATAAGCATTTATGTATCAACACTTTCATAGCCGCATCCATATAATTTCAAATTTAAGTCGCGTTTTCTCAAAACTTGATTTTTGGCGACTAACACCAAGATTTAAAAAAAACTATTTGATGGAATGGCTTAAATTTTTTTTACATGCATATAACATCACTATCTATAGAATGAATTAATATAGTTTAGATAGTTTAACATTTTGAGTATTTTTAATGAAAAAAAAAGTTGTATTTTTTAGGAGTTTTTTTAATTTTCAAATTTGAGAGTTTTTTTAATGATGTTGTTTTTGAGTGATAGTTAATTCATTCTATAGAGTAAAGTTTCCGGATCATTTTAAAGCAAAATTTAGGTTCTTATGTCAATTCAACGTTAAGATATGTTGGTGTTGGTGATACAACCCATAATTTTTTTTTCGAAAATTGTGTTACATAAATTTTGCTATATTTCTTATTATATTACATTGAAGTACTTCATTTTATAATTTTACAAGACTACAAGACATATCTTTAAAATATCAGAAAGTTTAAATTAATTACATTAAATACTTCTGTTTTTTATATGGACTCGAAGTGAGAACTCTGTTTTCATGTTTTTTCCGTATCGATCAACCCCTGAGCCCCCTTAAATTGCTGAAATGATAGCTCGACACTAAAAATTAAAAGAAAATTTATTTCAAATAATTCTTCCTGCACATGACAAAATTAAAAATTTCATTTTAAAATTCTGGTGTCAATGTAGCATTTTGTAAATAAAACTGAGTGGAATATATTTTACTGCACCGCCCTTCAAAGGATTAAATATATAAAAAAGTTTTGAATTAAAATTCTGGTGAAAAACACTTTCTGTAAAACTTGAATAAAATACCCGGCGGTTCTCGTGTTAAATAATTTTTTTTTTATTCGGATTGAACAAATTTTTATCTTTAAATTATGAGTTCCATTTACGATTTATTTTTTTCAAAGAAAGAGGGAAAAGGATTTTCCAGTTTTAACTTTTCCTATTTGAAAGATTATTGCGTCTAAATCTTTTATTATTTTGAGTCCATGAAACGTCAATTTTGATTTCGGATGTTTCATTTAGGAAAAATCTCGGAGGACAATGTCACCTTAGATGTCGCTGTCGATATCGAAGACAATAGTGAAGAATTTGTCTTTACACTTCAAATGCTTTACTAGATTTAAATGTTTTTTTTCTAATAACTGGGTCTTTTTTAAAATTAAATTCTGTGAAGTATACAAGTTTATTACAGAAATAATCTTCTAGTGGCTGGTTTACTATTACGTAAAATTCAAAGAAATATTATACACATTATTCAAATAATCATCTTTAAAAAGAATAGCATGTTTAAACTTCCTACCCTGAATGGGTTTAATCCAGCGGTGCACAACCTTTGGCCCGCGGGCCACAAATATACCACTATTTTTATGCAGAATATTTTTCCTTATAGTTATGACGAAATCTTTGCTATTAAATAAAACAAACGACTCTTTTCAAATATTTTGGTGGGAAACAATTTTCTGGGAAAAAGGTTGTGCATCACTGGTCTAATCGACCCATAAATGTAATGCGTTTTATACAATTCGAAACAGAACTTTTTTCATTAAGAAAGTTAAATAACAAATTCAGAGAAATAAGTCAATTACAAATATTGAAATCTTTTAAATAACAATTCTGGTGGGAGATGTTTTTATCACGATTGACTGAAATTTGAACAGGGTAGAAAGGTTAACCATATCAGTCCGACTTTCTCCCCATTTTGAGAATAAAATTAGTTTTATTTTAATAATGTTAGTTGTAGCTATCCAAATAGACTTACTGAAGTTTAAAGATTATCTCATTGTCGAAACCTAAAGAATGTACTTGATTTGTGTACGATTCAATTGATATTTATATGATAATAGTATAGTCTAAGGAAGAGTTTTTCAAGGCATTTGTAAAATGAAGCATTACACCATAATTGGAAAATTTAATAAATTTCTAAAGTTTTTTCCGTTCTATCACACCTAATTGGTTCCGAGAAATAGCTTATATTTTAAACTTAAAGAGTGAAATATATGTACAGTGGAGCATCGTTTATACGAAGCCGAAGGGACTACCGAAACACGTCGTATAAACGATAGCGACGTATAAACGATTTTCACTTCCAAAACTAGAATTAATTTTGTTTTCACTTAATGCTTAACGTGATGATTTGAATGAACTTTTAAATTAAACAAACCAAAATAAACAAATAATCTTAAAAACGGGGGGGGGGGGGAGGATTAGTAAGCAATTTAAATATGCGTACCTTTATTTATGTTTCACCGAAAAGTTCCTCACTTGCATTACATCATTTCCTTTCCATTTAAAGAACAAAAACTGCGCGTGGCCAACTAAAAGTCGCCAATACTGATAACAGTTAGAAGGATAGTCTATTTGGAACTTAAAACAGGTCGGGAAAGCTGACCATCCCCGAAAAAAGAATGACCCCTCCCAGTGTAGTCTGTTACACGTAAGCTGATTTTTCAGACTAATCGAACACCAGCCCACATTTTTATAATGTGGAGTGCATTTAAACACGCTCTTTGGTGTCATTCATATCTGTCAACTTCCGCTCGTTCGTAAAATACACAAGAAAAATAAACAAAAATAAACCTATACAAAATCGAAAAATCGACGTATAAACGATTTTGGGCGTCGTATAAAAGATATATTTTTACATTAAAATGAATAGGAATGAATCAGAACCACATTAAAACGTAGTATAAATGTAAACGTCGTATAAGTGATCGTCGTATAAACGATGCTTTACTGTATAACATAAAATTATTGCCAAAAGTGCAAACAGAATTAAGTAAAATATTATTATTACGAAATGTCGAAACATAAATGAAGTCATAAGACATGTACTTAGTACACCAGGTACAATAGTACATCAAGCCCGAAAGGGATAAATTTTGTATGCAGTCTTATAGTTGAAAACAAATTCGTGCTAGGAGGATTACATTTCAGTAAGATGCTATTATTTTCTACGTTTGAATCGTATTCTAATATCGTTATTTCGCATAAAGTTACGTAAATCATTTCGTGGATTTAGTCAATGATTATTCAAATAAATACTTCACAGCTCTTCCAAACCAACAATTAATTGTGAGAATGGAATGACTATTTTTAACGTGTAGATTATCTTTCCGTACTTTGCAACATATTAAAGCCCCACCAGTGGCCGAGAGGTTCTGACCTCTCAACTGGTAGACGGCAGGTGCTGGGTTCGAACCCAATCGCGGCTGTCGGCTTAACCGTTCGGAGTTTTCGTGATTTTCTTCGAACCTTGCGTAAATACAGGTTAGGTTCCCTTAGAAAGACCCCCACGAAGGGCACTCCCCCCTGGGCCTATATCCCTAGCGTAGATAATCGGCCGACAAAAAGTACGCCATACGCCACGCCAGACGCAACATATTAAAATTTTTGAACGATTTGTCTGTTTCTGCAAACGATAGATCTTACACAAACCGATAAAAGCAAGCAAACAAATATATATACATATATGGTTAAGACGTTCAAGTATGCAATGTGTGATCGATTGTCGCATAATTTCGTCAGAGATTTTTTACGTTCGGATAACGAATATATCCTTGGTTAACAATCATCTCACAAAACAAAGCTAAGATGATGGAATGCTGTTTTTCAGATTTGGTGAGATGTATTTAATTGCCCAGAGATTGCTTAGAGAACATTTTAATGGCTGTATACGTATGGCCTTATTAGTTTTCATAAGCTACAGGAGAATCACAACCAATCATCAATTACATTTTAAGACCTTCAAATATAAACAGACAAAAAACATTAAATAAAAAAATAAAAACCATATGACGAAACGAAATTTTCACCTTGTTTTAACACAAAATATGTAACATGAAGTTTAAAATGTTTGGTTTTACTTAAAAGGCAATTAAAATAATCAAACAGAGATGCTAATAGTTAATTTTATTTTTAAAATTTTAGTACTTTCTAGATTAATCAGGTTTTTCCTCATCCTTTCTATACATTTTTTTTATAATCTGCAAGACTCTCAAATAGTCAGCGATCTGAACACAAATATTTTTTAATAGAAAATTTCATAATATGTTTCTACACTTTTTGTGCTGAAACTAACCTTCGAGGGCGTTTTCAGCGAAAGAAAAATCTTAAACGAAAAATTTTCTTAGAAAATATTGATGTTCAATCGGCGGACCATTTGGGAGCCCCGAATCTGTTATAAAAAGGTTTTACTTATACCCCTATTATTTTTATAACCAGTTATCTACTAAAAACTTATAGAAATGAGAATTTTAAACTAAATTTTAGGTCGCGGGAGCCAATTGCTTCATCATGATGAAATTTTTGTAATTGTTAAATTCTCATAATTGGCTTGAAATGTTTAGTTTTAATTCTTTGTCTTTATAAAAAAAATGGGAAATTTTTCAATTTTTTTTAAGTATGTAATAAAATATGTAAATTTCACATTTCTGTGGATATTTCTTCGGTACTTACGAATGAAAACGTCTTCCCAAAGGTATCGGAAAAGTAGCTCTTTTGGATATGGGCTTTCAATACAACATATGCTTATCAAGTTATATGACTTCTCCGCCCCCTCCCCCAAAAAATCCACTCCAAAAAATCGAAGCCCTGATTTCCCCTTCTATAAATGGAGGGCTGGATCTACCTTAACAACAACATGCCATAATTAACTATACCACCTTGTACTATTTTTCGATATAGTCGCCATTTGTCATTTCGTAACATGTAGTCACATTGTAGAAATTCAACATGTAATTATCGATGCGAATCAAGGAATCGTCACACAGCCTGTTCCATCTCACAATTTTTTCCGAAGCAATATTTTGAGAGTAGGATTTTTAATGCAGAAAACCAGTGATAATTTAATTGGGGGTAAGATTCGGGCTGTAGGCCGGGTGATAGAATCATTGCCGTCCGAAGCGAGAAAAATGCAATATATATATATATATATATATATATACCGAAACTTAATTTCGCAATGTCTCTCATAGCTAGAAATGAATTTCAATAAAATGAACGAATGGAATATTTTTTAATACAGTAATTAATTAAATTAGCTACGGCTATATAACTATGTTAGGAAAATTTTATGAAATATTTTTAACGCATTGAGTGATACATCAGTCACCGGTGAATGACAGCATAAAATAAGGTATAAAGTTAAAAAAGTTAGATTATAAATAAAGTTTAAGTAATTTCAGAATTGTACATCATGAATGTGCTAAACATTTTTTACCAAAAAGTTTCAGTGGACTTTATTAAAACTCAGTAAACATACAAACGGTTGTATTTCGCAGGTATCACACAATGTAGCAACTTGCTTATTTATTTTTCTGGCTATTGCTCTACTATGTTGGGTCCCATTTTCTTCGTAGAATAGTTTACAATACCGCACTTTGACGATTTTTACAGTTTTTTTTTAAATAGATTGTATAACATATATCTTATTTCGCGGCCCAAACGGAAAAACAAACTAGACTTCATACTCAACATGTTCATGAAGGGCGGAATTTTAATAATCGTAATACAGTAAAACCCTGATAATTCGGATTAACTGGGACCAGGCCGAATCCGGATTATCGAAAATCCGGATTATCCGGAGAATTAGAAAAAAATGAAATAAAACAAAAGCATACTTACAGAAAATCACCTTTATGTTTAACTTATTGAATATTTACAGACAGTAAAAATGTTTCCTTTGTAAAAAAAAGTTAGTAATTTTTTGCTGTGCCAGTTTTCTGTACCTTTTGCGAGCCGTACGGTCACGCATCCGCTTGAGCATACGTAGTTCGTTGGATGTAGTCTAAATATGAGTTTAAATAAGAAAGCTTAAGGTATTCTTCCGAAAATATTTCAGAAAAAAGTTTTTTTTAAATTCAGAATACGATGATTAAACAAGTTAATGCTATGGAAAACAGCCAAATCGCTTCTCAAACTTGAAAAAAAAAAAGTCCAAACCGATCCGGATTATCCGGAGATCTGGATTTACGCGGTCCGAATTTGCGGGGTTCTACTGTACATACATAAAACTGATATATATATACAGAGTGCTATATGTTATCTCTCGCTGACGTTTAATTTCTCAAACGTTGGTCGTAGAAATATTGTTGAAATTACAGAAACATTTAACACTAGAACCGCCAAAAGGTGTCAAAATGACCCCTGCCCGGTGGGTAACAGTCGATTCGAACCAGAATTTTCTTTGTAAGAAATGGTAAATACATGCAACACAAACAATGACTAATTAAATAAGTTAAATAGTTTCAAATTAAAATTCTGGTGTGGAACACTTTTTATAAAACTTTAGTAAAATACCCGGCTGTTTTAGTGTTAAAGAGGTAAATATTCTTGTTGTATCATTCATAGATTAAAGTAAAAAATCAATTTTACAAAAATTGAGTAATCTAACCTTTTTTATACTGCCCCCCCCCCCAAGTCCTACAGCTATATTTAGTAAAAGTTTAAACATGAGATGGCTGATATGAAACAAAATGTTTCATTCCTGTGCTACAATAAATAATAGAGTTATTAAATTTCAAAGTTTGATATCTTTGTATATGTTTGTGTCTTTCATTGAGGATCAGTTTAAAAAATGAAGCAGTGATATTGGAAATCGAAATCAAAGTGCAATGGCCTTTTTAAGGCGAAACCACTGTTAATGGGTATCAGTAAAGAGTGTTGTTTCATCTGAAAATTTTAACAAGGATCGTATATAAAGCAAAGAAATGAAATATTGACATAAAACAAAAAATATATCATTTTATTATCATACCAAAAAACGGTCTATACAAAAAAGAATACGTCCAATGCAAGAATCTACTAGAGATACCGTTCAAAGTGTTCTATAATGCTGTCACTGCGCAATTGAATATGTGGCTGTACTGAGTTTGACAGCAGGTTCCATAAGGCATGGTGACGTCACTGCGACGTCGTTGTGAAGTCACATTGTGACTTTGTGACCATCGATTGTGGATGTGGCGTCACGTGACGTCGATGTGAAGTCACAGTGACTAAAATGTGAAGTCGTTATGGCCGTTTTAGAGCTCTTTTGTGACGTTTCACAAAGTGATCACAATGTGACAAATTTGTGAAAAATGTGTCATTTGTGACTAATTTGACATTAACATTGTGACGAAACTGTGACAAAATCGACGATATTTAAATTGCCAGAAACATGTTTTTTAAAGTAAATAACACGTTTTGAAGAATATTTGTAATTTTCTAAAAATTTTTAATAAAGTCACATCTCAGTCACAATGTGACGTCACTGCGTGGTGCCATTTTGGTCACAGATGTGATGTGACCAAAGTGACTCACAGTGACGTCATTGTGACCATGCACGCTATGAGGGGTGTAACAGCGCGACAAGAAAGGATGATGAGCAGCTTCAGACCAGCAAGAGAATTAGGCTCAGTGATATAGATTGGTGCATTTATGCTATCCCAGAGATAGAAATCCATGGGAGTCAAGTCCGGTGGACCTGATGATCAGTTTACCGCAGCACCAAATCCTATGATCTATTGACCGAATTCGGTGGTTAGATATGCACGATTATTTGGTGATTTACGCGCCGGGCCTCATCACGTTCAAACCACACCCGTCATGGATTCATAATAGGCACATCTTCCTACCAATCATTTACCATGCTTTGTAGCAAATGTAGGTAACGATCGCTCACTAAATTACCAATACAGATGATGGGTACAACAATCTTAGTTCCCCATATACTGCACCACACCAGCGTATCCGCTGTCGAACTGTGCGGAGAATGTGGAGGTTTCCAGAGAACAGAAATGCTTATTGTGCACGTTTACAATGCCAGCCCGTGTAAACGTTTACTCATCTGTCCACAGAATACCACAAAATTTTTGATGGTTTTTCCTATAAGATGTTAAGCATAAAATTACAGTAATTAAATATAAGCACGTGACCACCCAGAACTATAGTCCATTTAATTAGTGGAGGCGGGTGACCTTGACAAGGTTATCCCTCACCTTCACCAACTTAGGGGAAAAATTACATGTAGTTCTATTACGAGTTCCGCGAAAACACAGTTTCACCTTGTCAAGGTTAGCCGCCTCCATTAAAAAAATGAACTATAATGCTTGCACTATCGGATGGTATAGATGCTTACCCTGTGCATATAACAAATACCAGATATACTTAGGCGTTTCTACTCATGCCTACCTTATTAACACCATGCTCAGTTTTAGGTTTAAAAGGGCGAAAGCCAGCACCACTTCCGGTGTCAATAGAAAGTTGCACCTTGCCCATCTATTTGTTCTGGCTGGTGGTACAACAGAGCCGATATCTCTAAGACGGTGGAATGCATCACTTGTTGTTTCATGCGTTTGTCATGTTTTTTCCCTAGGAAAACGTTCTGAACAAATCCTTGCAGCCCCTCTGGCATTACTTTGGCATTCACCATAAATAAATATTATTTCGTCATATTGCATGTATCTGTAGTCTACAATCACGAACTCAGTGCTGACTAGCACGTCCATGGTTAAATGGCTCGTGTTTTTATTCAAAAAGTGTTGCGCTGTGGTACTATTATAATTTGAATAATCTCGATTGTCTAGTTCGTTGTAGCTCAGCTGGTGGTTTGCATTCCGGTGGCATACATCTAATTATTAGTGAGTACGGTTTATTTTCCTGGCTCGATACTGACTTCTTTGACTTTTGAATATTGTTTGTCCCCTAAAAGTATCTATATTAGATCTAGTCATTTGATATATTCTTTTTTATATAGACCGTTTTCTGATATGATAATAATTTGGTATTTATTTTCGATATCTCATTCTTCGCTTTCTAACCGACTACTAAAACCAGCTAAAATTTTTAGATGAAATAAAATTGCTCGGTGATGACCTAATTTGATGATACCTGCTAAGGGTTAACGGATCCCTCAGTCAAAGACAAAATGATATGGAAAAATCTGAAACTTTGAAATTTAATAACTCGAATATTTTATGTTGTACAGAAGTCAAACTTTTTTGTTTTGTCTATTATGATATGTTGAAACTTTTACTAAACATAACTATTTGGACCGTATAAAAAGTTAAATTTCGCAATTTTTATAAAATCCATTTTTTTACTTTAAACAATGTCACAAAATGAATATTTATTTCTTTTGAAACATTTTTGTAATTGGAGCTATATGTCTAGGACCAACGGTTGAGAAATTAAAGGTTGACGATAGATAACATATTGCACCCTGTGTACATAAAAAGCATTATTAGACTTGATAACAAAATATTAAACATACCTCACGTTAAAAAAAATTAAAGTTTACTTTTAATTAAATATATATGCCATCTAGTTGTTTCAAGTGATTAGAATGCAAATTAATTTCAAGTGAAACAAAGATTAAAATACAAATGGAACAGCACAAAATATATTTGACATGATACATTTTGTTTTAAATTTTAATTAGTTATTTTAATATAATATGCATATATTAACACAAAAGCACTTTATAAATTTGTGATATCATTTGTTTTTGGTTACATTTTACAATTATCTTTCTACAAGCAATTATTTTTGCCCTTAATGTATTTTGTTAATTGATTCAGCGTTAACAGTAGTTAGTGTTTGTACTAAGATAGGTTTATGCTCAAACTTTAGTTCGAAGAAATTAACACTAGAACGCCGGGAAGGTGTCAATTTGACACCGATCACTGGACTAATTGTCGATTCGAACCAGAAAACTCTTTAAGAAATAAGTTAGGCATTAGTTGCAATGAAATGAGCTAAACAAGTAAACTGAATAATTTCAGGTTATTTTTCTGGTTTTAAATATATTTTATAAAACTTGCGTAAAATTATCCGGCGTTCTAGTGTTAATCCGCTGTCATTAAATGAATACATTTGCTATATGTTGATGATTTGCGGGAATAAAGGTTTCCTCTTCGTAAAACATATTATTTCTGAAATAAACGTTGGACTATATTTAGATGCATGTAATTTTAATTCAATTATCACTTTGCTTCATTAATTTTATTTTGAAAATAGGTTTTTGTGATATTTTACTTTACAGATTTTAACATTTTATTCTAAATAACAAAACGATACAATTGAATATTGTTGGCATTTATTATACATTAGCTAATAATGGCAAAACATTTCTTTAATATTGAAATTTTTACATTTTGTAGACATTTTAATAAACAAAAAAAAGGTTTTACGCCAAATAATTGTATAACTTTAAATAATTTTCAATTAATTATCAGCAGTGATATAACACTTGAAATTATTGGATATTTAATAAGTGAAGAATCATATCGCTAGCTAAGCCTAGAATCAACAGATTGAAAAATATCCAAGCCGGGATCGAACCTGGAATCCTTGGAATTGTGCTTCAAGTGCTCTAGCATTTGACCCACTATCCAATATATTTTATCCCATCTAACTTAAACGACATTCGCTCCAGAAATTTTTAACCCTTTCCGGCACGGGCAAAATCTGTTAGTAAAACAAGAAATTATCGACTGACACCGGAATTCACAAACGAATTTTTTAGATATTCTAAAACCCTTAATTTAAGCTTTTGTTGTAAAATCAAAATTTTACTAAAATATTATTGGTTCCATTTGCAAGTTTGGAATTAAAATTAGGTATCCCAGACCTGGCACAGTGTGCCGGAAAGGGTTAATGGAGTTTTTTATTTTTATCTTCAGCACCAAATCGTTAAAAAATTGCTTTTCTTTATTTTAATATAAAATTTTTTGATTTTTTTTTCTGGGAGAATTCAACATTACAGAAACATTATTGCTTGCTATTCAAGGGGTTAAGAAATGAAGACGAAGCCCAGCTTATCATTTTTTGCTCACATATGTTGGTAAGGGTGCAACTTCAGCACAAGATGGGAACGTCTACATGAGCTCACAATCCTGTGGCGTAACATCAGACACAAATAAACCCAGCATCAGTGAGCACATTACATCATTTTTATTTTTTTTGTTCAATTAATTATTGAATCAAATAATTAATTAACCCTTTAACGTTCATTGGTTTCGTCACGAAACCACAAAATTTTAATTCCGATACGCAACACTGACACCGGTATTTTTATCTAAAAATATCCCTTTTATTTTGTATGTGAAAAATCACGTTTTCTTATTTAAAAACATATTTGTTTTTAATTACCGGTGTCATTCATTTATTTCGACATCTTAGCAATGAAAATGCTATGATCGTTAAAGGGTTAAAAATTAATTAAATTATGTATGTGTTCACTTCGACTGTATTCATTTGTGTATCATGTTGTTCTTATGTTGAAGTTTCCACCTTATACTGAAGTTGACGCTTAAACAGCATATGTGAGCGAAAAATGACAAGCTAGGCATTGTCCTCGAAGCTTGACCCGGGAGAACACGCGCTTACCCAGGGTATAAACGGTTTTAACTTTGTCATCAATAAAATAAAATTATAACCATCATTTTATATACACAGAGACAATTCTTAAAAATTCTGCGATAAAACATGTAGAAGATTACTTTTAAATATTTAGTGGTTATAATTGCAAAAGCCGAACGCACTCAGGGTCTAAAAGGCCCGGCGCGCGTTTTCCCGGGTTAAATGGTAAATCACATCGAGCGCTATTCTAAGACTTGGGGGTTCGATTCTTGGCTCGGATGTTTTTCACTGTGGTGGTTCTACGCTTAGCTAGCAATATATTTCACTTGTCAAATACTAACCAAATAATTGTATAAGTTGTAACGGGATCCCCAGTATGTCAGCTTCAATTGAGAACGTTAATCAAATTTAATCCTTCATTTCATAATTTTTTTCTATTTTTATGAAAAAAATTACTTGAAATATAAATATTGGTCTAATAATAATAAAAAAAAATTAAAATGGGATTAAAAGGACTTTAATTAATTAATTTTAGATGCTTAACACTCTGCGACTTTTTTTATATTATTATTTTTAAATATTCAGTAAAAATAAATAAATAAACAAATAAAGTGAATTTTGCCTTAATAGCTTGACCGAAAATTCTTTTCTTTCTGGAGAGAAATTCCAGATTTTTTTTCCGAATGCAGCCATTTGACATAGACAAAATAAATATTATTATATTTTTTGGAATGTTCTTGATCATTTAGAGCTATCATGTTTGCCAAATTCATAGCACATAATGAGAATTATATATTTGTGTTTTTAACATTGTGAATTGTGTTTTTATGTACAGTGTTTTTAGGTGCAGTGAAGGGGAATAGCGCTCGAAGTGATCTACCATTTAAGCTGCGAGGTCGATGCTCAGCTTGTCATTTCTCTCTGAGATACGTTGAACGTTAAAGTTGAAACTGCAGCACAAGATGGAAACGTCTACGTAACATACATACCTGTGTCGTAATATGAGACACAAATGAACCCAGTATAAGTTAATTCATACATAATTTAATAAATTTTTCAATTACTTATTTGATTCAGTAATTAATTGAAAAAAAAAACAATTAACATGATATATTTGCTCATTGATGGTGGGTTTATTTGTGACTGATATTACGCCACAGGTTTGTGTGTTCATGTAGACGTTTCTATCTTGTGCTGCAGTTGCAGCCTTACCAACATATGTGATCGATTTCTTAACTCCTTGAGAGGCAAGCAATAATGTCTCTGTAATATTGAATTCTCACAGGAAAATAATTATTTTAAATTAAGGAAAAGCAATTCTTCAGCAATTTGGCGCCAAAGATAAAAATATAAAACCGCGTGGTCCGAATGTTGTTTAAATTAGGTGGGATACAATATATTGGATAGACCCTCAATGGGTTAAATGCTAGAGCATTTGGAGCACAATTCCAAGGATTCCAGGTTCGATCCCGGCTTGGATGTTTTTCAATCTGTTAGTTCTACACGTAGCTAGCAATATGATACTTCACTTATACTTCACAAAACAAATTTTTAAATCACATCAAGAAAATGAAAGAAAAGGAATGAAATAAGAATTTTAGGCAACTTTAAAAATGCGCAAGAATATTAATTTGGTAAAATTGAAGCCTAAATTCACATTAACCTTCCTACTCTTAATGGGTCTAATCGACCCATAACTATAATTTGTTTTATACGATTCGAACCAGAACTTTTTTCATAGAGAAAGTTAAATGGTAGATCTAGAAAAATAAGTCAATTAAATATATTAAAATATTTTGAATAACAATTCTGGTGTGAAATGTTTTTATAAAGATTGAGTAAAATTTGAACAGGGTAGGAAGGTTAAAAAGTTTTCTTTGCCATAAACATGATCATTTTTCCTACTTAATCTTACAGAAGTAGGTAGACTTAATCCATCTGCGACTTTATTCCTAGTAGATGAAATGATTATTTCTTACCAGAACACAGAGCCTTGCAGTAAATTCACTATTCATGTACTCAGCAAAATATAGATTACTTTATAAGAGAAAATATCATCGAGATTTGTTGATCGCAGAATAATACTTTTCTGCGAGATCAGCTGTAAATCCATTCTCCACATGTAACGCACAGTCCTCAGTAGTTTGAACTATGAGAATATCTCCCCTGTAGGCTATAGTTGCAGCTAGAATGGTACGTTCTAATTTTCTTGCTATTACTTCACTAATTACAGCCAGTACATACACAACCACAGACATCTAACTAACACTTATTTTCAAAATAACTGCGACAACAAATTTCAGAAATTTATATACACTTCATGATGCTTAAAAAATAACCTAATAAATTTGTTACGTAACAAATATCTGAGGATTTTATTTTTAATAAACAATTTATATTAATTAAGTTGGAGAATATAAAAAAAAAAACTTTTGGCATGTTTACGTTTTAATATCATAATCATAATAATAAAAAAAATCTACATAAAATGGTCTTATGGTCAATTCAAATGATATGCAACAATGAGATGTCAAGAAAACCACACGATCTACAGTAAAACATTAAATTACTAACAGAAATAATAATAAATTAGTATCTATTAATTAATATTTATTAATTGATATCCATTTTAATTTTAATTTTTTACAGTCTAGCGCGTGGTTTTGCTTACATCTCATTGTCGCATGTCATTTAAATTGACCTTGAGACGATTTGTATTTTTTTTTTAAATTATGATTATGGTTCTTAACAGAATTAGAACCGAAACAAGTCTAAAAAAATTTTCTTTAATATCTTTTGTAGCATCTTTCTTAAGTAATATAAATTGTTTATTAACATGTGCATATAAAAGGATGAAGTCCTTAAAATCTTGTTTTAAAAAATTTAATGGATTTAATAAACTTTTTATCAAATGTCTGAGGTTCAAGACAACATGATAGTTCGCAAAATAAAAATAAAAATCATTCATCCTCTAGAATACTCTGATACCCTTTTATAAGAGTATCTTGGCATTTTGCCACAAAGTTTTAATGAAACAATTCTGAAATAATATCGATACATTAATCAAATATGCGCTATACATTTCAGAGATTATTATTTATTTTCAGTTACATTAGAACAAGTATCTTTCTGCCAGTGTTTACATATTCCTCCGACAGCATTAAAAGTAGTCTGTTTTCGTATGAGATTATGCTTATATTTTACTACTTATAAATTAACGTGCAGGTTCTTGAATCTAAACTTTTGCTTGTAGCCTTATGATCTTGTAATATAGAGATGAAAATAATGATAAGTTTTACTTTTGGCAAAACATGTTATTTGCTGTGTTCCGAAGTGCTTAATAATAATTTTCTAAGCTACGTATTGAATTGAAGGATATATGGGCAATTACTTCGTTTGAAAATTTTTTTTAGTGGTAGATAAAATAACAATGAAAAATAGGCGACAGTGGCAAACTTCATTCCTAACTGTTTATAAACCGCAATACTGTGAAAAAAAAAAAAAAAAAAAAAAAAAAAAATTGTAATTTAAGAAATTACACCAACCATTTGAAAAATGTTTCACTCGAAACATTCATCTATCATTTTAAGCTAAATACCAGTTGTTTTATTGTGTATTATCCGTGCCACTGCTATAAATGACTTTATAATACATGCTGCAATTCGAAGGTACGGTTCGTTTAAGTTACATCACTCCATTGTCGCCAAGCATAAAAGTTGGCGGCGAAAGAAACATTTCAAACTATGTAACATTGTTGGTGCGAAAGTAATCATTATTAAAATACAGCTTTGGCATATACTGTTTGATTTTACAGAGCGGAATTTTGGTGATGGAGGTTTTAAACCAAAGTCGATCGCAGCACATGCATCTGTGAATGGGTCCATCAGACATTGAATCAAAAAAGTTTTTTTCCAGTTTTTCCCAAGCCGATTGCTTTTTAGTTTTCTTTTTAGGTGGTGGAAAATCAAGAGTAATAGCTATAACATTTTCCGGCTTGTTAGAATTACTATTGGCACTCAAATTTTCCTGGTTAGAACCGACCGATTGTAAAACGCCATGGCTAGTGGATTGGTTGCCCTCGAGACATGATGTTTTACAATTAATCGGTTCGGCATTAAATTGCGTTCTTTTTCGTGATCGCCTTTCAACACGTAATTGGTTTTCAGCGGCTCGATAATCTTTTGATTTACTCGTTTTCTGCATTGAAAGACGTTTTTGCGCCAAACCAAATACTACTTAGTTATCCCGTCGACCAATTTCGCCAAATGATACGACTCGCCAAACTAATAAGCAACTTATACATGTTGACTAAATTTTTATTTTAAATAACAAAAGAACAAATAAATTAGTAAAACATTAATAAAAAGTCGAAATAAAAATCACTTTATGATTGTTTAAATACGCGTATTGTGTTTAATGTCATTGAATGCGATATTCACGTTCATTCATTTCTTTGGCTTCGGCTTTTTCCGTATCTGTTAATTTCCGTCTACCCATTTTTAAATTTGTTAGTTTTCTCCTTTATTACAATGATTTTAACCATTTTAATTTACTATTCAAATAAAAATTCTTCTAAAAGTAAAGAATTTAATTTAAATTCAAATAAAAACTCTTCTAAAAGTAAAGAAATTAATTTAAATTCAAAAGTGACCACATCATTTTGTCAATCCTCCACCGAAAACAACAACCATTTTTCAATGGTTAAAAAAAAAAAAAAAAACCTTTGTAAAGTTACTAAATTTTTTCTAGGTATTCCTAGAATATTTTATGTCTCGTTAACAATAGAAATTCAAGTAACAGAATCAGTTACATGAATTTTTGCTGTTACCATTACATAAAAAGTTCTAGAAATCCTAATTTCCTAGAAAAAGTTAGGTAACGTTACAGATTTTTTTTTTCATTGCATAGTTGACGAACTGATTATTTCGGCGAAAACGTGGGAACAGCATTGAAGAGGGTTCGGTTTGAGGGGCTTGTAACATTGCAATAAATTAAAATAAATGAAAGGACATTGTAAAAATACTTTTATCAAAGAATAATGGACACATTAGAAATAAAGAAGATTTATTTGAAATAAAGGAAGCATTTTCCGTCAGTTATGTTTATTTCAAGAAAAAAGAAAAAACTCTTTAAAATTATGTTTTCAGAAGCTAATGGACTTATTCACTAATAAACTTGAAGATGAGAGACCTCAGTGACATAGTTAAGTATCGGAAAATGATCTTTTAGATCAGTCACATTGCATAGGTTTTTACTTAATTATATTCTAAAACAACTTATTCTTGTTGAATTTTGACTTAAAAATGTATTTTTTAAAAGAAACGAATTCCTTTAACCTTTGTCACATTAATTTTACAGTAATTTTCATTAATTGTACTATTAGAGATTTCGGACACATGTATGTATGCGATTAATGAGGATGGTTCAACAATTTCTGTCCTGAGTATACATAAAATATTTGTACAGCGATGATTGATGTGGAATATTGAAGCTTAATGTCTCAGATGCCTATATGTTCAATTTTTGAACGGTAGCTGCTACATTAGTATATTTTTGGAAGTAGTGGAGAAGTTTTAAAGACCTAGGTTTAAAGGTTTTTTCTACTGGAGGGAGGGTGAGGATGGAATGCTGGTTTAGATCTTATGGCTCTAGATTTGTGACAGTCGAATAGACTACATTACTATGATCCCACGTCTAAACGACAGCAGCCACGTCTCATCCAATCCTAAATCTAGCCCCATAAGCCCCAAACCAGCCCGTCAGATTCACCCTTTTTCATCCTTCCCACTTAATAAGTTAATATAGTAAGTACGGTTCTAAAATTGAGTCTATAATCATCTAAGTCATTAGGCTGCGATATTTTACATCCAACAATCGCAGTACAAATACTTTATACATACTGGAGATATAATTATTGATCTGACCTTTTAAAATGTAATTTCATTAGAATAAGCATCTCGATGCACAATACATTTATTAAGTTCTTGAAAAAACACTTGCTTGCGTTTCAATCACGCAACCGTTCTGTCTGTTGCAGAAATTGAACGAAATCTTATGTGATAAACGTATTCATAGATCTTAAAAGGATCTTGTAGTTAGTTCAAAAGTCCATATACAATCAGAAAACAACCTAAAGGTGGACAAAATTAGAAAAAAAACCCGACCTTAATAATTTTTTTACTTTCTGCATCCCCGTCACTGTGCATTAAAAAAAAATCTTTATTTCACGTCTGAGTGATTTCAAAACGTAAAAAATGTTTAGTTACAAGTTACAAGCAGTCCTGTTTTCTAATTCTCTGACGGTCTTGCAAAAGGGTAAAAATGTTGTTTTTCTTTTATTTTGTTTTAACCCTTTAACGATCAAAGCATTTTCATTGCTAAGATGTCGAAATAAATGGTTGACACCGGTAATTAAGAACAAATATATTTCTAAATAAGAAAACGTGAGAGAGATTCTAGGATATTTGGTCGAGGAGCCTGGGACACTTGTCCCACATCCCCGAAGCATAATATGAGATGTTTTCACATACATAATAAAAGGGATATTTTTAGATAAAAATACCGGTGTCAGTGTTGCATATCGGAATTAAAATTTTGTGGTTTCGTGGCGAAACCAATGAACGTTAAAGGGTTAAATGCTAAGAAAGTATGATTTTTTTCAACATAAATAATAATAATAATTATTATAAATATGATTGTAATCCATGATCGTATTAATCATTTTATGCATTGGAAATTTATTAAATCCATAGAAATATATTATCTTAAATTCTGCTTATATTGCAGTGAATGAAATTTTGAGTGCCTGACAATTAAATGATTAAACTCCTTGTGATGTGTGACGAAAAAATCATTCATGATGACTTTAATAATCGCGAAGTACAGTTCACTTATGCGTGATAATGGGTTCAATTAAAAATTTGGACACCAGTATAACTGCGACAACTATGGGTGTATGAGATGCATAGCACTTGGAATGTGTTTACGCGCTAACACAAAATAGCATTCCTTGAACTTGAATATGGGTATTTAGCTAACCATTCCCCTGACGGTACTTTAAACTATGACTAAAATAACTTATTATAGAATTAATTTAATACTTCGATTACTATTAATACAATATAGAGTAAGTATACTATATTACTTTATCAAGTTTCATAAGCACAGTTGATTACATAAAACAAAAATATATTTATCAGGAGTATTTCTTTTTTCATTTACATCTTTTCAGGTTTCTTGATGTTTGTTGGCTTAGTAAGAGTATTATATTTGTACATTTCCTTATTCTACAAAATACTAAATAAATATTTTAAACAAAAGATTATCGAGAAATTATAAATATTGCAAAAAAATACCTATAAATTCAAAATTAATTAATTTTAATTGATAAAATTCTTCTAAAATTTATTAAATGATCGTGTAAATCTTCTACTTTCCACGTACAGTCGTGGGTAAAAAATAAAAACACCCTTTACTAACTCCCCAACAAATTATTCTAAAGAAAAAATACTGGTACCGAACGATTGGAAATAAAGACCATTTGTAAATGATGCATATCAAATTTGCTTAAGGGGCCATCTACATATTAAAACGAACCCAAACTTTATTTTCTTCAAAGCGATAACCAATTTTAAAAAGATACCGAAAATCTTTTTTTCAAACTATGCCTAGACATCAAATTTCATTTGAATGATAAGTTTTTGATTTATAAACATTCAAAATTTACTGATTATGTTGTTATATTGCATTTTCATATTTTTATTAATATCTCTTAAAATTGTACCCCTAATGTACTAATTTTTATAAAACAATAATACTAAAATAGACAAACATAAATACATGGAATTTGCAATTTTTATAATTTTGTGATTACGAAATATAAATTTTGAAATTAATATTACAAAAAAAAAAAAAAATTTGAATTGCAACATACAATTTTTCTGTTTAGATTTATTAAGTCCTGCTTTGTGAAAATACAAAAGTTCAAATTTTCAATCTAAGTAATTTTCAAATTAACCTTCCTACCCTGAATGGGTCTAATCGACCCATAACTCTAATTCGTTTTATACAATTCGAACTAGAACTTTTTCCACAAAGAAAGTTAAATAACAGATTCAAAGAAATAAGTCAATTAAATATATTAAAATGTTTTAAATAACAATTCTGGTGCGAAATGTTTTTAATCAAGATTGATTGAAATTTGAACAGCGTAGGAAGGTTAAACTTTAAAAAGGGCAAAACGTTGGCTTAACCCTTTAACGATCATAGCATTTTCATTGCTAAGATGTCGAAAGAAATGAATGACATCGGTAATTAACCCCTTGAGGGGCGGCGGTATATATTATATACCACCTACGATTGATGAAGATTTACACCAGAAAAATGTCATTAAATTTCCCTTTTCTAACTTTGGTGGAAAATAGTCGTGAAAATGCTTATCCTCTTTTTGATATAACTTTTTTACAAATTTCCGGTGGGAGTTCAGAATTACACGAACGCAATTGCTTGCCCCTCAAAGGGTTAAGAACAAATATATTTCAAAATAAAAAAAACGTGATTTTTCACATACAAAATAAAAGTGATATTTTTAGATAAAAATACCAGTGTCAGTGTTGCGTATCGGAATTAAAATTTTGTGGTTTCGTGGCGAAACCAATGAACGTTAAAGGGTTAAGGAACCGTCCACTCTAGAAGTAACTAGATATTTTGAAACTTCTTACGCTATCCTGTAATATAGCTGTCTTCAATGACTGCTTTAGTAGCGCCCAAGGGCCTGGATCAAGAAGGCCGCTCACTCGGCCAACAATCGAGAACTGAACTTCAATTTGGATACAGCCCCTAAAATACACTTGTTTTAAAATAACGTTTCGCAGAAAAGTATCATACAAATCGCATTAAAATTTATTTTTAGGCTAATTGAAGGCTGTAGAACTTATTTATGCTCTCGGAATCGGGTACTGCTATTGAAAATAAACAAACTTAGGGTTCATGTTAAAAGATGCATGGTCCTTTAACCCTTTAACCCTTTAACGGTCATAGCATTTCCATTGCTAAGATGTCGAAATAAATGAGTGACACCGGTAATTAATAACAAATATATTTCTTAATAAGAAAACGTGATTTTTCACATATAAAATAAAAGGGATATTTTTAGATAAAAATACAGGTGTCAATGTTGCGTATCGGAATTAAAATTTTGTGGTTTCGTGGCGAAACCAATGAACGTTAAAGGGTTAACGTTTATTGGTTTCGCCACGAAACCACAAAATTTTTATTCCGACATGCAACAACGACACCGGAATTTTAATTTAAAAAATCCATTTTCTTAAGTATGTGAAACATCCCTTTTTCTTATTTACAAATATATTTGGTCGCAATTACCGGTGTCAATTTTTTATTTCAACATCTAAGTAATGAAAATGCTTTGAACGTTAAATGGTTAAGCAAATTTTATACACATCATTTAACACTAGAACAGCGGAAAAATTTATTCAATTTCTATAAAAATATTTCACATCAGAAATTTTATTCAAAACAATTTTACTTACGTATTTGAATTATTTTTTTTTCCGCAACCTAAATTTACTTTATTCCATAAAGAATTTTCTGGTTTCAATCGACGTCTAATCATTAGGTGCGGGTCAAAATGACCCGTCCCCGCGGTTCTAGTCTTAAAAGAAGACTTTATTTCCAATCGTTCAGTACTAGTAGTTTTTTTTTCTATGAAAAGTTGTTGAGGAGTTAGTAAGGAGAGTTTACTTTTTCTCCACGATTCTAGTTTTAAAATTTAACGAAAAGTAATTTAGAACATAAAATTTTCATGAATTCATAATTTGAGCGATAAAGGGTTAGCTTATACACACAAAAAAAGTAATTTACTTTTCACTTGCAATTACTAAGTTATAATTACAGTTTCTAAAAATACCTAAACATTTATTTCAGTTGTAATATGTTTTATCGTTTGAAAATTTTCGTTATTGTAAATAATGGATACATAGTAAAGTTTGAATATAAACCATTCTTAGTACGAACACTAACTACTGTTAATGCCGAACCATTAACGAAATTCATCAGAGGAAAATATAATTGCTAGTGGAAAGATGATCGTTAGGTATAACTGAAAACAAATGATAATCTTCAAAACTTACGATGCACTTTTGGTTAATATACGAATATTATTTCAGAATTGTTCAATTAAAAATTGTAAAGATTTATTGAATGATGTTTGCTTTGTTTCGATCAAATTGATTTTTAAAATTTTTGATGCGTAATTAATTTATTTTAAACAAATTATTTTTTTAGTTGTTATAATTATTGCAAAAAAACCTTTTTAAATTCAAATTTAATTAATTAATTTTAATTAACAAAATCCTTCTACAATTTATTAAATTGACTCTATAAATATTCTAACACAGTTTTGAAAGTTCACGAAAAATATTTTTGAAGATGAAATTTTCTGGAATTTCAATTTGGGCTATAAAGGATTAACACGCACAACACATACACAAAAAAATTATATATCAACATTCCTTAATTCTATAAAAGAATAGAAAAAATGTTTAAAATAAAATATATGAGTGAAACTACAGTTATTACAGAAACACCCTATAAATACAAATTTAATAAATTAATTTTAATTAGGAAAATCCTCCTACAACTTATTAAATGATTGTATAAATCTTCTAATCTAGATTCTAATATTCACGATAAAAGCTGTAGAAGATGAAATTTTCTGGAATTCATAAGTTTGGTATATAAGGGGTTAACACACATATACATACAAAATTTTTATGATGTAATTTATAACATTTTATAAACTGGACACATTATTAAATAACACATAAATTTTTAAAAACATAATTTGGGAGATACAGAGTTAACATAAACACACACACAAAAGCAGGTTTATTTGTTCTTGCAACTTCTGAGGTATAATTCAGGTTTCTAAAAATATTTAAATTTTCATTTTTGTTGTAATATGTTTTCTCGATTTATAACTTTTGTTACCGGAAATAATGGATACATAGTAAGCGTTTCCATTCTAATACCCGTACATTAAATTATCAGTGGTAAAGTTTGAACATAAACCATTCTCTGTACGAACACTAACTACTGTTAATGCTCAACCATTAACGGAATTCATCAGAGGAAGAGATAATTGCTTGTGGAAAGATAATCGTTAAGTATAACTGAAAACAAATATTAATATCGAAAACTTATTATGTACTTTTGGTTAATATGTGAATAATATTTCCAAATTGTTCGATTAAAACTTGTAAAGATTTATTGATTGGTGTCTACTTTGTTCCTATCAAATTGAAATAAATTATTTTTGACGTGTAATTAATTTATTTGTAACAAATTATTTTTTAAATTGTTATAATTATTGCACAAAACCTTTTTAAATTCAAATTTAATTAATTAATTTTAATTAGCAAAATTCTTCTACAATTTATTAAATTGACTCTATACATCTTCTAATGCAGTTTTGAAAGCTCACGAAAAATACTTTTGAAGGTGAAATTTTCTGTAATTTAAATTTCGAGCTATAAAGGTGAACACACAGAACACATACACAAAAAGCATTATATCTCAACATTCCATAATTCTATAAAATAACAGAATTTTTTTAAAAAATAAAATATGTGAGTGAAGTTCCAGTTATTACACAAAAATCCTATAAATTCAAATTTAATGAATTAATTTCAGTTAGCAAAATCATCCTACAATGCATTAAATGATTGTATAAATCTTCTAATCTAGTTTCAGAAATTCAGGATGAAAGCTTTAGAAGATGGAACTTTCTGGAATTCATAATTTTGGTACATAATGGGCTTAACGCACATATACACACAAAATGTTTATGATATAATACATAAAATTTTATAAAATGACACCTTATTAAATAACACATAAAATTTTTATGAACTCATAATTTGGGAAATACAGAGTTAACATAAGCACACACACAAAAGTAGTTTAATTTGCACTTGCAACTTTTGAGTTAAAATTCAAATTTCTAAAAATATCTAATCTTTCATTTCTGTTGTAAAATATTTTATCGACTAAAAACTTTTGTTGCTGGAAATAATGAATCCATAGTAAGGGGTTTCCATTCTAATAACTGCACATTAAATTCTCAGTGGTAAAGTTTGAACATAAACCATTCTTAGAACGAACACTAACTTCTGTTAACGCCGAGCCGTTAACGAAATTCATCAGAGGAAAATATAATTGCTTGTGGAAAGATAATCGTTAAGTGTAACTACGGAAAACAAATGATAACATCGAAAATTTATAATGTACTTTTGGTTAATAAATGAATATTATTTCAGAATTGTTTGATTAAAACTTATAAAAATTTATTGAGCTCAGTCTATTTTGTTCCGATCAAATCAAATTTTATTATTTTTGACGTGCAATTAATAAATTTTTAACATATGATTTTTTTATATGTAACTGGAGACCATTGAATTTCAAATAAAGTTTAACACTACAAACTATTCAATACATTTTATACAAAATGTATATATGGAAAATCAAGCGTTTTGTACATGAGGGAATTGACTATAGTGTAATTAATTTTAAATATTTTATATTTTAAAGAAAATGTATAGAGAGGCAAAATTTTATGAAGATAGCAAATACATGATCGCAGGTTTGCCGAAGGCGATAATTTTTCTAAGATATTCGCATCATTATTAATTTAAAAAACAATTTTTGTAGTATAATTCACATCCAAGTAGCGTCAAACAATATGTAAAAAATTTTGTTTTGAGAAAATTCTAAAGTATTGCAAGGCCAAATTAAAAATTAGACGCCTGTAAGCGTTAATTTAATACTTTCCGCTAAAAGTATATCTGTTTGAAATAATTAACATACACCAGAATTTATAAATGAATTTATTAGAAAATATGAACTTGTTTATTTTCAGGTATCTTATAAAAGGAAAATTTTAATTTAATATTCTTCTGGCGCCAATAAAATTAAAATTAAGTGTCCTTCTTTTAAGGATACTGGTCGGGAAGCGTTAACAATGTCTTCACTTTATTTAAACTCTGAAAGAAAAAGAGAAAGGATGTATTTAGAAAATATTTATATTCAAGTTCAAAGAACTGAAAAAAAAGAAAAAAAACCTCCTTGCGACAGCTGCCATTTTTGTATCAGCGCGTTGGCTTAGTGTAGAGGTGTATTCATAAATGTTCCTTCACAATCTGGCGCTATTTGGAAAGTAAACAATGACGCTTATCATTATGTTAACTAGCTCGTTATTTTCTTATGCATAAACTGTGGAGAATGGTGGCAAAATATTTACATAATTTCAAAAAATCCACTGAATTTTTTCCAAGAAAATAATTAAGGAAGAACATTTTCGCAAATATGTCTATTATTTTAAAATCCTAGATTCACAAAATTCAATGGAAATATAAAATTTTAATATTTTTTTCGACATGTTTTTTATTTCTATTTTTTTTAAAGAAATTGCTCTATTTAATTTTTTTTCATGCTTTATCATTGCGTGTCTTATTAACCATTTCGAAAATGGTTGTTGTTTCAGGTCTATAATAGACTTTGTAGTGTAAGAAATTTATATTGTTTTTGCTTGGTCCAGGAATATTAATGTTTAATCTCGCACGTAAAATATGACTCTGACATTAAGTAAACACCGTTTTCATCAACATAAAAATGTTGTTTTTATTAATTTTTATTAACTTAATGGGAAACATTGAAACATTTTGCTTTTGACTGTGATTGTCCGCATTTTACTTTTTTACGAAATTCTTTACATTTAGATTTTTTTTTTCAATAGGAAATTAAAATGTCATCGTCAATAAGGAAAGAAGTAAAAAAAAGTTACAAAGTCAGTAGACGCAAATTATCAGATATGGAAGAAACTGAATCAACAAAAAAAGATGTCCGTTGTATCAAAAATCTTCTTTTAAAGCAAAAAATAAAAATAAAAATAAAAATAAAAATAAAAATAAAAATAAAAATAAAAATAAAATAAAATAAAATAAAATAAAATAAAATAAATAAATAAAAATAAAAAATAAATAAATAAGTAAATATAAAAAAAGTTGATCTCAAATTTTACCTTGTATCTTAAAATAAAAATCCACCAGAGACACAGTAAAAAATTATATTAAAACAAACACAAGACCCTTTGAAAACAGAAATATGAATTGATCTCGTATAATTCATTTAAGCAATCTTAAAATAAAGTCCAATAACAGATTTAGCAAAAATTCTAATCATAATAAAAGAATCAATCTTTGAAAAAGAATACAGACTTGCTTGTGTATTGAATTTAGGCACTCTTGACAACTTAATTGATTTTTTTTCACGTACAATAAATTGAAAGTATGGGTTAATAGCTCTTTTTTTATGATACAATATTCGAAATATTTAGTCTAATCATTTTTATAATTAACCCGTTGGGGACGAGCGACACGTATACGTGCCGCAAAAAGGCTTAAGAATCCTCGTTTATCCCCACCAGTAAAATTTTACTGTAAAATTTGCCTTATTTAATCGGAGCGTTTTCCAGATTCAAGAAAGCGCAATTTTCTGTTTTTTAAAACCGGTGACAAAACATTAAAAATTTCGTAAAAGGCTCTCGTCGCGAAGGGGTTAAATTGTATGAAATTGTACTAAAAAATTAGTGGTGTCAAAGAGATTTAAGTGATGAATCAAGCAAATTATTCTTGCCCGTGCAAGAATAATTTGCTAATATAATAATAATAAATTAAATATACCTAGCAAAACAGGGAAGCGTTTAAAATAAAGAGACAGTAAATATTGATTTTAAATTATATTAAAACAACCAAAACACCCTTTAAAAAAGAGAAAGAAACGATCTTTGTAATGCATTAAGGCAATCTTAGAATAAAAGAAACAATCAGTGATGCAGTATAAACTTATCTCAACATCAAAATATCCTTAAATTCTTCGTTCAGGAGCTACCGTAATACTTACCAATCATGGATATGCATAATAAAAAATATGAAAATAAAACACGTTCAAACTATTTATAAAATGCATTGCAATTAAAAAATAAAATTTAAACGTACATTGAAATGTTTTCAACAAAACAAAATACTATTGGATTAAATTAGGAGTGCATGGGAATTTGGCGAAATACACCAAGTTGGCCACACTTTTGACAAGTAATTTCAGTCACCAGATTTGGCGATATATTGCCAAGTTAGCAACAACCTTATTGATATTTTTTTGATGAACGAGATAATCAAGTAGTACCGAATTGTGTGAAAGAAACATTTTTATAACTCCAAAAAAATGATATCCATATTAACTAACAGTTTACTGCTTCGGATTAAACGCCAATTTCCAATTAATATACATTTTTGAAATGAATTTTGATTAAAACACAGGATAAAGAAAAATTGAAGAGTGTGGAAAATATGGTTACAACAACTCGGCAACTAATAATCCGATTGATTTCGTTTTTTATGCAAAATTTATGTTTTTTCTTGTCGTTTATATTCACTACTTGGAATAAACAATTTCCAGAATTTTTATGTACCTTTTATTTTTTTTTATTATCGATCTATTTTAATATAATAAAGACATTCACAAAATGTTAGTGATGAATATAAGATATGCCTTTTTAAATTTTTATGCAATTTTCGGATATCATGGTTATTTAAAATAGAATTAATAGATATCTCTAAACTACCATAAGGTAAATATAAAAAGTGAAATAACATTTTGAAGTTGCAATAAATAGAACAATAAATTTCCATGCTTTAAAATGTCGTTACTTTTACGACAGCTTAAAAAATTGATCCGAGAATGACACTTTCTCTTTCTCATTTGTTCCGCCGTGTCATTATTAGTAAGTAGATTGCTTGTAAAGTAGTAATTCAGAATATGATAAAATTTATGCTTTTAAAATATTTCCTCTGATAATGATATGAAGAGAAATAATGACGTATTATTTATCCGCAAAAATTGAAATTCACTGCTACTATCAAGGGCATTACTTAACCGAGTAGAGTGATGATAATTACTATGCGATTTTTTATTGAAACTAAATTTTTTTTTTAAGATATTTTTGATTAAATTTTAAATATTTAAGTATGCATTTAATATTTTAAATATAAATGATAAGTGTTGTGTGCAATGAATATTTGAAGATAATTTTAACAGTTGAAGACACACTTTTGAAATTTCAAGAATTGTCTGTCTGCATTATTTTTTAAGATAAGACGAAACTAAATTTAACTCTAAAACTCGATTTGTTAAATATATTAAACTTCTTATTTGTTCATTTTTGATAAAATTTTAAAGTCTTGTTTTTCTTTATGAAATTTTTTTGGATTTTCGCTGTAGATGGTCTAGGAATGCTCTTGAATTTACCGAAGATATAAAGGAATGCTTTTGTGGTCATGCCTGAAGTTAATCTAACAAGGAGAGGACCAATCTTTATAGTCACAGATTTTGATTATTTTAATATACGTCATAGGACAGAGACTTCTTAGTCTTAGGTTCAATGGATTTTGTACAATGCGCTTTATTCATGAGGAATTGGAAGGTCTAATATTACGCCTCAATTTAAATAAATACTTTTAAAAGAATGGATATACTTAATTGTAGTTTATTCAGTATAGTGTTGTCCAGTGGTTCCAGGTTCAATATCGGGATGCGCTACATTTGTTTTTTCTCATTCTTTGTCTTATAAATACACTTGTAAATATAATTAAGTAATCTGATAGTCAAATAAAAATTATAATATCATGTATCAATTTTAATTTTATCTTATTTTTTATTTTTGTAACTATAAATAGTTCTATGAAACATCCTATATAGATATAAAGCTGTTAATATTTTAAAAATCATTTTTAAAATGCATTTCATACAGTCTCAATCAATGAAATGATACTGAACAATTGTGTCAATTCGTGATTTTCAAGACAAATCATATGCAATTACTTTAACTTGGGGAGTCAATACTATGATAAAAATACTCTGTTTTTAAACTTATAAACATAATTATTTTAAAAATAGCATAAGAATTAAATTACAATCAATTTTTTCCTATTAATTTTTTTTTAATTTTGCAAAACGTATGATAGTTCTTTGAATTATTATGTTTAAATGTTACTGCTTTTTTATTTTATTTAACATTTATTTTTTTCTTGCTTTTTTTATTTTACTTGAATATATTTTATTGTACTATAAATAGATGGCGCCAGACTTTGCAACGAGTTTGGAAATTTATTATTCAATAAGGAGATGGAACTAATATAGGAGAGAACTAATAAGGAGTTGGAACTAAGGATATATACATATGTATATATATCCTTCAAGGATGAGAAATAATTGTTTAAAAATCAAATTGCTCTAAATTGATGCTTAAATATACTAACTTAAATATACTAACATGACGATATACTAACATTGTAGTTAAGGAACGATAGTGAGATTTTTAATTGATATTATTAAATTAGAATTACAAGTGCACTTATAAAACAAAAAATGATAGAAACAAATGCAATGCGTACAGGTATCGAACCCACACCCGCTGGAGAATGTGCTAACGCTCTACCGAATGAGCTACGATGAATTGTATCCATTCTTTTCAAAGCAAGTATTTACAATGGGAACTTTATCAAGCAGTGAAATCTCTCAGTCCTTATTGTGCTTTGCAAAGAACATTCAAAGTACATCATTCATTAAAAAATGCGATATTTATAAAGAGGTACTACTATTATTAAAAATAGCAGACTGGAAATTGTGTGTCCATTTTTAGATGCCAATAGTATCATTCGTGTTGTTGGAAGACAGAAAAACAGTAATTTGTTCGAGTACCGAAAACATCCCATGATAATACCTGCTAACCATAATTTTACTTTTTGTGTTATTAATTATTTTCACGCATGTACAGAAACGACACTGTCACTTATTAGGAATCAATTTTGAATTTTATCTGCCAGAAATAAATTTCGAAAAATTATTTTTGACTGTATTAATTGTAAGAAAATTAATTCAAAAATTTCGGAACAACATATGGCTGATTCGCCTGCGGCAAGATTAACAGTGTCCAGAACATTTATGCGCACTTGATTAGATTATTGTGGTGCTTTTGAGGTAAAAAAATCAACAGGTAAAGGGATTTTATTTGTACTTCTCTATGTTTTACAACAAAGGCTTTACACTTTGAAATTGTTATTGATTTAACAAGTGCAGCGTTTTTATCAGCGCTTAAACGCGTTATTGCGAGAGGAGGCATACCTGCGATATATTCAATGATAATGGCCGAAATTTTGTTGGTGCGAATAAAGAATTAAGAGAAATTCTCATATCATTATTTAAGGGTAAAAGCATAGCTGCCAACATCTTCCGCTTTTTCAGCCCGGAAAAATTTTACAGCAAATTTTACTTTTTCAAATCGCCGAAATGCACTGATTAAATAAGGCAAATATTTCTGTTAAATTTTTCCGGGTCAAAAAAATCAGAAGAGTTGGCAGCTATGGTAAAAGTGAAGAGGAAATTGAAAACTATTTAGCTAATGAAGGAATTACTTGACACTTTAATCCCCCTCAAATCTAAACTTTGTAGGTCTATGGGAGGCAAGTGTTAAATCTCTTAAATATTATTTAAAGCGTGTTGCAAGCAAAACTATTTTAAGTTTTGAGAAACTCTTAACTCTTATTGTCCAGATAGAAGCTGTTCTTGATTCTCGTCCCTTCTGCAATATTTCGAACGATCCAGATGCTGTTGAAGGCTTGACACCTTCTCACTTTCTTATTGGCTCATCTTTATTAGTCTTACTTGAGCCGAATTATACGGAAATTCTCAAGAATAGATTGATTAGATGACAATTAGTTCAAAAGTTAACTCAACATGTTTTGAAAAAATAGTCATCAGAGTACTCAAACAAACTTTTAAATAGACCTAAATGGCATAAAGAAAGATAATTAATATAATTCCTGATAATTCCTGATATAATTCCTGATAATTATTGTCCTTTAAAATGGCATTTAGCGCAAATTATTAAAATCGATCCATGCCAAGACTGTATAGTTAGAGTTGTAACTTTAGGGATGAGATTTCCGCTTTTTTGGATACCAGTAAAATCTTAAAGAAAATGTTGTTATTTGAAATCACGAGAATGTTCCGATTTAATAATATAGCATTTTCTCTAAGATTTTACTGGTGTGCAAAAAAGCGGAAATCTCATCCCTTGTTGTAACTTTAAAAGATATAAATGGCACCTACAAAACGAAAGTAATCAAAATTGTTGCTTTGCCTCATGTTAATGGTAATGACACCGCATTGACAAGTTAAAATCATGCATTTTGTTTACTTTAGTAAATTGTTTAGTATTGTAGTGTACAACATTCTTGTGTTTGTATTTGTAAATTTAATATTTCATTTAGAGTATGTATTCTGAGAAAAAAAGTTGTAGTATTGATATTTTATTTACAGTATTGAATGTTTGCAACATTCAAGGCCCGGCGGTATGTGTGCCGCCAGAAGTGTCATCTAGATAAATTGGTTTAATATCTTGAGTTGTGTTCCAGAAGTCGATACGAGGAATTGTATAAATATCAACTCTCGTTTTTTTTTTTTTTTTTTTTTTTTTTTTGAGTTTGGGAATATTAAAACTTTAGTTGTACAGTCATCTGAAGAGCTTTTTATGGTGTAGTGTGAAAAAATTGATTTAAATTAGCTTACGGCGTGTACATTCTATAATACCTACTTTACTTTAAATCAAAATGCCCCTTCAGCAAATTTTAACAAAAATACTTAAGGCTAATTCCTTGGGTTCTGTAGTGTAAGTCACATAACTTATTAATTGCTATACTTGTTAGCCACCGTTATTTTCGAAAAGTCAGCTTGGCCTTATTCAATTAATAGAATGTGCCAATAAAATTAATCACATTTTTTTCGTTCTATAATACTGGTAGCCTGTGACTTACACTACAAGTACTCATGGAAATAGCCTTAAACAATAAATTAATAAACAAATAACATTATATATATATGCCGAATCTAAAATATTTCTAATACATATCCAGTATCAAAGAGAAAAACAATTATTCCTATCATTTCTATTTGTGAAACACAATGTGTAAGTGCATTTCGAAAATATATGCTTCTAAATTTTATCAAATACATTTTTTTTTTAAGTTTGCATTAAATCATTTTTACTAAAAATGTAAATTTAAAAAACGGTTACACGGAGTAAAATTAGATTAGTTATGGTTATAAAAAAGTAATTATCTTTATTGGAAAAAAAAGTATGTGTACTTTTAAAAATTTATAACAATTCACTTTGTTAAATCAGCAAAATTATGAGAATTCAGTTTTAAATATTAAACATAAAAACTCATAATCAAGCTCCATATAATTTATGCCACTTACTTCAACAGATTATCATTTATTAATTATTAAGCCTTTACAAAGTAATTTTTTGTTCTAAAAACTTGCCTTCTTTGTAAAAACAGTTTAATGTAATAAAGAGTAGTTTAAGTGTAATAAAGAGTACGTAAGTCTCTGCCATAATTATACTGAAAAATTTGTTATGTAATCAAAAATTGAGGTTTTCAAAAAAAAAAAAAATCAATTAATATTTTTTTCCATATTTCATCTCTTTTCTGAAACTCTGTAATTTATTTTGAAGAGTGCTTATTTTCCACAAAATATAATTAAAGTGCAGAACATTTAATAAGCATGTTTTGAAAGAAAAAAAATATTTAATTAAGAATCTATATAATTTAAAATGTACCTGGATAAGTTATTGAGTGTTTTCATCCAACTTAAAGAAATTGAGAAAAATAATGAATGTTATTTATTACGAAATGTAGATTAATAAATATCGATCTTGATCAATCATTTTTAATGCTTACACAAGTATTCTAAAGTTATGGGTGCATGATGATATTGGTAATTGAATGACATAAGTTTTAAAAGTATTAGGAGGAGTATCAATGAAACATAAAATTCTTAATGTTTGTAAATAACATTTACGTTTGTTATGATGATTCATTCTCATCATTTAATGAAGTTGTAAATGTATACAGAAAAATTAGCATTTTTAATGTTTCATGATTTTACATTAGGATAGAATCACATTTTTTTGACATGATATTTTTTTCTTACGAAATTGATTCATCATGGTAACTGCGTTTTAAAAATTATATGAAACAAATATATGTATATGTTTACCTAAGAAATTTTTTTTAACATTTCTATTTGTTAAACATAATGTGTAAAGTGCATTTCGAAAATTTGTGCTTCCAAATTTTAATAGAAATATTTTTTTATAGTTTGAATTAAATCATTTTTACTAAAAAATGTAAATAAAAAAATAGTTACATTAAGCAAAATAAGATTAATTAAGGAGATAAAAAATAATTCTCTTTTTGAAAAAAAATAATATATATACTTTTTAAAATTTATGTTTCTGGTTTAGAAAATTTATAAGAATTCACTTTTTTAAAATCTGCAAAATTATGAGAATTTACTTTTAAAAATTAAACATAAAAACTTATAATTAAGCTCCATATAATTTAGGCACTTAATTCAGCAGATTATCACTTATTAATTTAAGCCTCTACAACGTAATTTTTTATTCTAAAAACTTGCCTTCTTTGTAAAAATAACTTAATATCATTAGTATAATAAAGATTGCATAAATCTCTATTATAATTATACTACAAAATTTGATATGCAATCAAAAATTGACGTTTTGGGAAAAAAATCAATTAAGTTAATATTTTTTTCTATGTTTCATCTCTTTTCTGAAACTCTGCAATTTATTTTGAAGAGTGCTTATTTTCCACAAAATATAATTAAAGTGCAAATCATTTAATAAGCATGTTTTGAAAGAAAAAATATTTAATTACGAATCTATATAATTTAAAGTGTAGCTGGATGAGGTTTTAAGTGTTTTCATCCAACTTAAAGAAATTGAGAAAAATAATGAATGTTATTCATTACGAAATGTAGATTAATAAATGCCTATCTTGATCAATCATTTTTAATGCTTACACAAGTATTCTAAAGTTATGGGTGCATGATGATATTGGTAATTGAATGACATAAGTTTAAAAAGTATTAGGAGGAGTATCAATGAAACATAAAATTCTTAATGTTTGTAAATAACATTTACGTTTGTAATGATGATTCATTCTCATCATTTAATGAAGTTGTAAATGTATACAGAAAAATTAGCATTTTTAGTGTTTCATGATTTTACATTAGGATAGAATCACATTTTTTTGACATGATATTTTTTTCTTACGAAATTGATTCATCATGGCAATTGTGTTTCAAAATGTATATGAAACAAATATATATATTTACCTGATATTTTTTTTCTATTTGTGAAACATAATGTGTAAAATGCATTTCGAAAATTTTTACTTCCGAATTTTAATAGAAATAATTTTTTATAGTTTGTATTAAATCATTTTTACTAAAAAATGTAAATAAAAAAAATAGTTACATTAAGTAAAATTGGATTAATTATGGAAATAAAAAATAGTTTCCTTTTTATAAAAAATAATATATATAACTTTTAAAATTTATGTTTCTAGTTGAGGAAATTTATAATAAATCACTTTTTAAAAAATAGGAAAATATGAGAATCCACTTTAAAAAATTAAACATAAAAACTTATACATAAGCTCCATATAATTTACGGCACTTAATTCAACAGATTATCACTTATTAATTTAAACCTATACAATGTAATATTTTATTCTAAAAACTTGCCTTCTTTGTAAAAACAGTTTAATATCATTAGTATAACATAGAGTGCCTAAATCTCTACCATAATTATACTGTAAAATTTGTTATGTAATGAAAAAAAATCAATTAAGTCAATACATATTTTTTTTTATTTCATCTCTTTTCTGAAACTCTGTAATTTGTTTTGAAGAGTACTTATTTTCCCAAAATATAATTAAAGTGCAAAACATTTAATAAGCATGTTTTCAAAGAAAAAAATTATTTAATTAAGAATCGATATAATGTTAGTGTAGCTGGATGAGTTTTTAAGTATTTGCATCCAACGTAAATCAAATGGGAAAAATAATGAATGGTATTCATTACGAAATAAAGATTAATAAATGACGATCTTGTTAAATCATTTTTAATGCTTACAAAAGTATTCTTAAGTCATGGGTGCATGATGATATTGGTAATTGAATGTTTTAAAAGTATAAGGAGGAGTAATAATAAAAAATAAAATTCTTAATGTTTGCAAATTACATATGCGTTTGTATAAATAGTTCTTTGAAATTAATCAATCAATGGAGTTGTAAATATATAAAGAAAGTACCACATTTTTAATGTTTATTGATTTTACATTACTACACTAATTTTTAAAACGGTGCTTTTTCCTTTCGAAATGTATTCGTGACGATAATGGTGTTTTTTTTTCAACAGTATATGAAAACAAATAATATATATATTTGAAGAAAAAAAATTAATGAAAAAAAAAACATCATAGAAAATTTTCAACACTGTAAAAAAAAAAAAAAAAAAAAAAAAAAAAAAAAAAAAAAAAAAAATGCAAGTTTTGTTTACAGGCGGAGGTAGATTTCGAATTTAGGTACAGATTTCCCCAGCAAAACCTAAATCAAGATTAGAGATAAATCCAGTTTCATCCCTAAGAATGAGCCCCAGAGATCTAAACTTTTCGTAAAAATTGCATACACGCATATAAATATATATATGGAATAGAATTTAAAATGCCAAAAACAAAATCAGAGAACTTAAAAATGTTAAAATATATCAATATTTTTATAGTCTGGTTTTTAATCATGTTTCAATACTTTTTTACAAACTCACATAATTTTATATTATCATCACCTGTTTTTTTGTCCATTATATTTCCAGTATGACGTATTATTTGTTTTAAGTAATTTATAAAATAACATTATTTTTAATACCGTTTTAATTTTCATCCATTCAGATTAAATTTTAGTAAATTAACCGTTTTTTTCAATGAAAATTTTGCGTGTGACACTACTACTATATAATTGCAATGCAGTATGATACGTTGTTAAATTTTAATTATTATTCTTATTTTTTTGTACAGTTTTGTTTTTTATGGTATGTGATACATAAAAATTCAAAATCTCTTTATCGAGATTTATTCAACTACTATGAATGTATTTCCAGTTAGGATAAAACTTTCAAAATAAAATTTTTAGATGTTAAAAAGAGAAAAAATATATTTAGAATAAAAAATTCTGCCTTATGAATAATTTTATTTTATTGAGATTTTGTTTTCCGAGCCTAAGAAAGTTCACTTAATTTTTGGGAAT
Source organism: Maratus speculifer (assembly GCA_964019185.1). NCBI lineage: Eukaryota > Metazoa > Arthropoda > Arachnida > Araneae > Salticidae > Maratus > Maratus speculifer. Next base: position 348,609,744 of record OZ025295.1, read on the forward strand.
ATTTGTCAAACTTATAACATTCGTTGTGCTTTCACCTAACCTACGGAAAATTTGGATTACTCAACCACTTACTAGTTCTTAAATACATTTAATTTTATTTTCTGAACATTTCTGTAAACTGCAATTGCTTAATTTTAACGCGTCATTTAGTTAAATAAGTCAGAAGTCGGAAGTTAGAATTTGTCTGTTTGAGTTTCCAAGTAAATTTAACACACTCCATTTGCACGATAAATATTGGGATAGTTAATAAATATGAATTTCGAATTAATCAATTTTAGTATTTTTAATATAACAATCAGGTTATTGTTTTCTTTTTAACATTATTTAATTTATTAAGATTTTCTACTTTCTTCCATCTTTTCAAGAAAAAAGTATTATACTCTTAAAAATTCTCGAATTCCGGTTTTTGCGGATTTACACATTTTAGGGGTCAGAGATTCAAAAAAGCATGTTTATGCAAAATGTCTGTCTGTATGTGGCATACATTTCTTGGGAGCTGTATCTCAACAACTAATGCACGGAATTTTACAAAGCTTTATTAGACCATTATATGAACCGAATCTGAGTAGTTTTTGGTGTACATTGCCCAACATGTGGCACTGCTATGCTGCCTTTTCTCGATTTTCACAATAGCTATATCTCAAGAACTAATGAACAGATTTTCATGAAATTTTAGATTTCGTTAGTTCTTGACATAATATGGTTCTGATTGCGTTTTGGTGTAAATCTCTCACCAGATAGCACAGATGCAGTGGCGTTATTCATGATTATCTCAATAGATTTATCTCAGAATCTAATGCTCGAATTTTCATCAAACATTAGATTCAAATACTCCCTGGTATAAATGAGTATTTCTCAGTTTCTGCGAAAAATTGCTCACCAGGTGGTGCTCCTATGAGACATTATTCATGATTATGGCAATAGCTCTATTTCAAGAACTAATGTACGGATTTTCATCAAACTTCAAACTCAGTTACTCCCTGATATAAATTAGTAATATTTAGTTTTTAGAGTAAATGACTAAATGGGTAACGTTTTTTTAACGATTTCTGCGATAATTTTATCTCCAATGCTAGTGCACGAATTTTCATCAAATTTCAGATTCAGTTAGAGCTCGAAATAAGCTGTTGCAGACTAGATTTTGATGTTAATTACCTAATCGGTGAAGCTGCAATGTTTCATTTTTCTGGAAGTATTACCGTGTATGAGATTGAGGAAAGTTTTGGGAATGCCACATCTGACTAGATTTTTCGTTTTTTGAAAATGTTTACAACGTTTGATTTTATGTTATCGGCCCTTTTCAACATAGTATCAAGTCTGTTACATCATGGTTTTTTTTAATGATTATCATTTATTTACCATTCTACTTTTATTTTTTATTCAACTAAGAAACAAATATGCAATTTCCTTAAAATTTAATAATTTACATGAATATATACTGTAATCATTAGAAAAAAAATCTTGCATAATTTTCAATGTGATGAAAATTTTGTGGCTAAAACTGTTTTTCATTTCAATTTAATTTAAGTATTATTGATAAATACCATGTTTTGAAATTTAGGGACATAAGTCATTTCAAAGTAAGTTTATTTTAGAAAATTTAATAAATTTCAAGCTGAATATTTTCAGTAAATTGCATGGTAAATGACATGACAATTTGCCTTACAAGCCAACTTCAAATAGCATTTAAATATTATACTATAGAGCAAAGTGCATAACCAATTTTTTATACCTTAAACATTTACCTTAAAACCTGTCTCCATTTTTAAAAGAAATTTAAGTTTGAAAAATAAAAATAAAATTATGAAATGTAAGCGAATGCTGAAAATGGCCCTTATAATTTAAGTATTACTTTCTGATGCTTTGATAATTCTTACAAATGCAATTAAAAGTTCTTGCATGTTGTAGCATTTTAACAATGGTTTTTGAATTACTTTTAAGATGAATTATAAGTAAAATATAAAATCGATAGCATACCCATTACTAGATCATTTTAATAACTAACTGAAAAGAGTTACATTTTGTGTTTACATGTTTTTTTTAGTACAACCCAACCGTTATGTATTTATTTTCGTACATTTTTTTCTATCTCCAGAGCCTGATTACTAACGGGGCACTCTCTCACCAGAAAAAATTTATAGAAATTTTCGTCTTCTTTAAACGCCTTTTTCATGCAAGATTACTGTCATGAATAAGGAAAAATTCTTTATTTCTTTTTCCTGGTGGGAGAGTGCCCCGTTAGTAATCAGGCCCTGTCTATCTCCTTAATTCATTTTTCTTTTTAAAAAGTATTTAAAAAATAATTACAACATAGCTACAAAATTAGCTTAGGTTCAAAATATTTGCTATTCTATAAATTTAATTTTGCATTTTGAAGTGATTAAACTTCATATCAAATGCAAAGATTTCCAATTTTCGTTTAACACTAGAACCGCAGGGTTATTTTATTCAAGTTTTATAAAGAAGTTTTTCTCACCAGAATTTTAATTTTAAGGAAGTTAACTCATTTAATTAGTCTATTTTTCTGCTGCATAAATTTAACACATTTTATGAAGAAATCCTGGTTCAGATCGATTATTATCAAACTGACAGGGTTCATTTTGACCCCTTTTGGCGGTTCTAGTGTTAAAAGTATTTGTTATTACAAAAATTACACATAAGAAAGAATATAAAATTAAATTTAATGGGAAGAAAATAGAATAGACACAATAAAATTTTATGAGTTTTAATGAAACAATTCTGACATAATATTCATATATTAACCAAAGATACATTATAAATTTCCGAGATTATAATTTGTTTTCAGTTGCACTTAATTGCTTCAATTGCGCATATTTTTCCGCAAGCACTTATCTTTTCCTCTGATGAATTTCGTTTACGGTTCGGCATTAACAGTAGTTAGTTTTCGTACTGAGAATGGTTTATGTTCAAACTTTACTACTGAGAGTTTAATGTGCAGTTATTAGAAAGGAAACCCCTTACTATGTATCCATTATTTCCAGTAACAGAAGTTTTCAATCGAGAAAACATATTACATCAGAAATGAATGTTTAGATATTTTTAGAAACCGCATTTATAACTCAGTAGTTGCAAGTAAAAACAAAATTACTTTTGTGTGCGTATGTTAAACCTTTATAGCCCAAATTATAAATTCCAGAAAATTTCATTTCTTAAAGCATTTCTTCGTAAAATTTCAATAGTACATTAGAAGATTCATACAATCATTTAATAAAAATTGTTGAAGGATTGTGTTAATTACAATTAATTAATTAAATAAATGCATTATCGTTGCGAATCTTACTCCAATATAACCAATACAAGAACTTCTAGTTTGTTATATCTATATTTTCTTCATGTAAACCAACCATTGCACGCATTTTTTTATCTTCATTACTTTTTCTGTATCTATGTAATACATTTTCTTATATATCAAATATTTAAAAAAGTAATTACAACATATTTACAGAATTCCCTCAGGATCAAAGCTTTTGGAATTCTATAAATTTAATTTAACATTTTCAAGTGTTTAAATTTTATATCACATGAAAAAAAAACAAGAAATTAAAAAAAAAAATGTTAAAAATAAGTTAATTATACATCAAAAAAGAATAAAATTTAATTTAATCAGCATAACTCAATAAATGTCGATGAGTTTTAATCAAACAATTCTGAAATGATATTCATATATTAGCCAAAAATACGGTATACGTTTTCGAGATTACCATTTGTTTTCAGTCACTTAACGATTATTTTTCCGCAAGCAATTATATTTTCCTCTGATGAATTTCGTTAACGGTTCTGCGTTAAAATTAGTTAGTGTTCATACTAAGAATGGTTTATGTTCGAACTTTACCGCTGAGAATTTAATGTGCAGTTATTAGAATGGAATCATTCGCTATGTATCCATTATTTCCAGTTACAAAAGTTTTTTGATCGATAAAATATATTACAACAGAAATGAATGTTTAGATATTTTTAGAAACAGCATTTATAACTCAGTAGTTGCAAGTAAAAATTAAACTAATTGTGTGTGTGGGTGTATGTGTGTCTACCTTCTATAACACAAAATTACGAATTCCAGAAAAATTCATCTTAAAAAGTGAAAATAAAGTGAAATTTTAAGTGAAATTTTTTAGAAAATTTATACAATAATTTATTAAATTGTAGAAGGGTTTTTCTAATTAAAAATAATTAAAATTGAATTTTCATGAGTTTTAATGCAACAATTATGAATTCACTCAAATATATTTTTAAAAAATATTTTCTTAGTATTTTAAAGAATAAGGGAATGTAGAGATAAAGCTTTGTGTGTTCGTGTTTTGTGTGTTAACCGTTTAAAGCCCAAATTATATATTCCAGAAAGCATCATCTTCTAAAGCATTTTTTGTGAACTTTCGAATCTACATTAGAACATTTATTGAACCATTTAATGGAATGTAGAAGGATTTTGCTAATTAACATCAATTATATTTGAATATATATGCATTTTGTGCAATAATTATAACTTCACTCATGTATTTTATTTAAAATATTTTTTTAGTCTTTTATAGAATAAGAGAATGTAGAGAATCTACATTAGAAGATTTATTGAATCATTAATGGAATGTAAAAGGACTTGCTAATTAACATTAATTAAATTTGAATTTATATGTGTTCTGCATAGCTGCCAACTTTCTACTAATCTTCCGTAATACATGGTTTAGTTTGATCCAGGTTCCATTTCAAACCAGAAAATATATTTCATGAATCTTTATTTATTTAATTTCAGGATTGTTACTGGAACATACTTAATTTCATTTCTTTGAAAAAATTCTGGTTCGAAACTCATTAAACCAGGGCCAAACTAACGCACGTATTACGGATTATCGATGGCAGGTTGGCACCTATGGTTCTGTCCAATAATTATAACTTCACTCCTGTATTTTATTTAAAATACTTTTTTAGTCTTTTATAAAGTAAAAGAATGTACAGATATATGATGCTTTTTGTGTTAAGTTTTAATCAAACAATTCTGAAATAATATTCATATATTAACCAAAGGAACATTATAAATTTTCGAGATATCATTGTTTTCATTCTTTTCAAAAGCAATTATCTTTTCCTCTGATGAATTTCGTTAACGGTTCGACATTAACAGTAGTTAGTGTTCGTACTGAGAATGGTTTATGTTCAAACTTTACCACTGAGAGTTTAATGAGCAGTTATTAGAACAGAAACCTCTTTCTTTGTATTCATTATTTGAAGGAACAAAAGTATTCAATCGATAAAATATAATACAACTGAAATTAATGTTTAGGTATTTTTAGAAACCATAATTATTACCCGGATGAAGTGAAACTAAAGTATTTTTTGTGTGTATGTATGTTAACAGTTTATAGATCAAATTATGAATTCCAGAAAATTTTATTTTCTAAATCATTTTTCATGAACTTTCTAAACTACGACTTCCCCCAGAGGGATTAGTCTCAGCGATATTGCTGAGGACATATATTTAATAATAATTTGAAAAAAAAAAGAGAGAGAGAGAGAGAGAGAGAGAGAGAGAGAGAAAGAAAAAAATTGTAATTTAACAAATTACAAGGACCATTTAGAAAATAATATTTTCAAAGAATATAATTTTAGGCTTATAAATGATTTCTATATTAAAAAAAAAAAAAAAACAATAGTAACTTCATTTTTAGGATGAGCAAAACGTAGCTTATGTAATAACAAAGTCATATCAATATGCCTGGGCATTTAGAGTCACGTTAATATTTCTGAGCCAATCATAAACAAATATTAAATGAAATTTCAGCTTAATAATTTTCGGTACTGTAATTTTTTAATTTCTAAACATCGCACATTTTCAATTTTTTACATCGTCGTATTAAAAAAAAAAAAAAAAAAAAAAACTTAATCGCAATTTGTTTGAAGCCTGTATCTAAATTTGTTATTGGGTTATTGATGTTTTGTTAGTTTTTAATACTTTTTTTTTGTCATCGTGGCAACAGAAGTACTCCATTTCTAGACGTTAAATATGGTCCAATCAGAAAACAAATGAAATAAATAGCAGAAAAATTCGATTTATGGACAATAAACATAGATCAATCAAAAAACGAATAAAACGAAATAAGTTGCGGAATATTATATAGTGTCACAAATTTAAATGTCAAAAATGAGCAAAGTAAATGGTAGAAATGCAAAATAATATTTCAATATTCCTATACACGGTTAAAAAATGGGAAAGCAAACCATGCAAAACAGCCATGAGTATAAAATTGGAAGTACGCAATGTAATTAAAAGTACTGCAGATAAGAATTAAAAAAGTACTTCAGATTTACATTAAATGTATCGCAAATAATAAAACACTAAAATATCTTGAATCAGAATTTGAACTCTTTGAAATGACGTAAAAAATATAAACAGCACAAAAAATTGCACAAATCATGATGGTTGAGTAGACTGAGAGAATTGTTTTACATGGTGTGTGGTCCCCTTAGATAGTTAATACAGAATAGTTAATAATATACTATCTACATCTGTTTTCTATGGATAAGATAGGTTCTCGATAAGAATATAGGGAATTCTAGCTTTAAAAATGATATATAAAAATCCCGAAAATGCCAACAAAGGAATGCAATATGTTATTCGAATGTGTCCCAGATATGCTCAATCGGATTTAAATGGATTGTGCATGCTGACCACTACATACACTGTTTTTCTTTCTTTTCAAACTTGTTCTCATAAACTTGAGCAGTATTTCATTGTAGTATGCATTAAATAAACGGAATATGCAGTGCCTGTAGGATAAGGTACAAGCGAGATCTGAATATCTCGTCTGTATAAGCCTTGAGCTGTAAAAATGTCACCTCAAGTGACTTATAAATCTGCGCATATTTTTCTACAAGAAATGCTGGTTCAAATACGCCAATATGAACTCGATTATGCAGTTTTACAACAAAAAGTTATTATTTAAAATGTCTGCTAGTGACAATTGAGAAAATGATAAAATCCCCAGATTAGTACAGCTGAAAATTAATGTCCTTCCCCCCTGTACCATTTTGTTATGGAATTCATTTGTGGTACCCTATAAATGAATAATATATATTCTTTGTGTGGCATTCTCTACAAAATACATGTTCTAGTGCTCCTCATAAATGCATATCCATTTCATTATGTTTCGATGGGCGTGTAACATCATTAAAATGTTCTTGGAATTATTTCATCTCATCGGCCATAATGTAACGGAATATTTTTGATTAATGTATTCGAACTTTTTATCCAATTTTACTAAAATTTAAAATGACTCAACAAAATCCAGCAACAAATATATATTTAAATTTTAAAATGATTCGGTTGGATAGTTTTTGTGCTGTTCTATGCGGACAGAGAGACGGGCGGTTCAGACGACGACTACAGATACAACGTATGTATATAATTACGAATGCACCTAAAAAACAGTAAAATTTCAAAGTACATACCGAAATTGAGAACACATGCCCAGCATTATTGCTCAAAGACAGTACTGTAACCGATTTCTTTTGTGTGTCCCTGTAAACGGATTTAAAATGATATGGATGCCTTGTTCAACGTAATCGAAATGAAATTCATCGATTTATATAAGTTTCAATACTTTGCAATAGTGCAATTTCTTTAAAATACTCTGTTAACAATTTTTCTTATAGACCAATAGGATACCAATAGGATAATAATATATTATCCTATTATTATATATATATAAGGATAATATAGACCAATAGGACCCAATAGTTTTCCAAGAATGGAAAACTTTTGGGTGCCCTTGTAAATAAACTATTAATTTCAAATACTTCATATACACTGGTGTCCAAAAGTTAAGCATAATTGGTAATTAAGTAATTATTTTTAAGTAATGAAAGAAATATGAATCGGAATGTGCTGAAACTCCAGGTGTGTAAACAAAATAGTACGCGTCACATATTTTCACGAAGAGTTTTCCCCGAAATCGAACAGGGGACCGTCAACAAATTGAAAAAGAACGAAGATCTTTTGGATAACCCTGTCAAAACTAATGTAGCAAAAGCGTTCAAACTGCACATTATGATTAATTGGCTTATTGTAATGTACTGTGTTAATTTTTACAAGGATAGCATGTATACTCGTAGAGAAATTAAGGTTTTTATAAAAACAGTCCTAAATTTTTCCAAGTTTTTTGCTTATAATTTGAAGAGTTCTTATTATAAAATAATGTTCTTTTCTGAAAATATGACAAACATCATTGTACACAATACCCTGTCATCAGAATTTAAAAATAATAAAAATTGTATGAAAAATGAGTATGTTTAGTAAATAATTTTTCATTGCGCATGTCTCAACGATATCAAAATGTCATTTGCATATTGTGTTAGCTAAATGTATAGAGCAACTTCTGTAAAAGTTTCAAAAACATAGCTTGAAAATTCTGAAAATGGGAGCCTATAGAATCAACTCAAAATCCTTTATTCCCTAAATGAAGCAAAAAGATGAGGGGCTGTATCCATATTCCATTGTTTAGTGCCTACACAATATTGCACGTACAACTACATTTAGGTAAACCCCTGATTTTTTTGCTTCCTTTAGGAATAACGGATTTTGAGTTGATTCTATAGGCTCCCATTTTCAGAATTTTCCAGCTATGTTTTTGAAACTTTTACAGAAGTTGCTCTATACATTTAGCTAACACAATATGCAAATGACATTTTGATATCGTTGACGCATGCGCAATGAAAAATTATTTACTAAACATACTCATTTTTCATACAATTTTTATTTTTTTTAAATTCTGATGTAAGGGTATTGTGTACAATGATGTTTGTCATATTTTCAGAAAAGAACATTATTTTATAATAAGAACTCTTCAAATTATAAGCAAAAAACTTGGAAAAATTTAGGACTGTTTTTATAAAAACCTTAATTTCTCTACGAGTATACATGCTATCCTTGTAAAAATTAACACAGTACATTACAATAAGCCAATTAATCATAATGTGCAGTTTGAACGCTTTTGCTACATTAGTTTTGACAGGGTTATCCAAAAGATCTTCGTTCTTTTTCAATTTGTTGACGGTCCCCTGTTCGATTTCGGGGAAAACTCTTCGCGAAAATATGTGACGCGTACTATTTTGTTTACACACCTGGAGTTTCAGCACATTCCGATTCATATTTCTTTCATTACTTAAAAATAATTACTTAATTACCAATTATGCTTAACTTTTGGACACCAGTGTACAATACCAAACAAGCTTATGGGACCTTAAGTAAGGTTTACCAATTGCATAAAAATCCGAGTATATTTACGAGTATATTATCTTACAGTGTGGACAGATGGACAGACAAACCGAATGCCTAAACACTTTTCAACTTTATTGGAAAATGAAAAAAAGCAACCGATTCATTTAATGCAAAAAACAAATTAATAAATAAAATTTTACCAAAAAAAAAAAAAAAAAAAAAAAAAAAAAAAAAAAAAAAAAAAACAGGATTTGGAACTCTTCCACATAATTGGCATCGAAATATCGTTATTTTGCATGACATGGTAACCTGGCAATTGTTTTTTTCCTACATTAATTAAATTTGCATTTAATCGTGTTTTTATTTATTGTTACTTCCTTTTTAATATAATAGAAAATAATTCAGAAGTGATTTTCGCCAAATTTGCGCCAAACAAATACTATTAGTTATCCCGTCGAACAATTTCGCCAAATGATACAAATCACCAAACTAATAGCCAACTTAGACATGCTGACTAAATTTTTATTTTAAATTACAGAAGAACAATTAAATTAGTAAAACATTAATAAAAATCACTTTATGATGTTTTAATCATGCGTATCGTGTTTAATGTCTTTGAATGGGACATTCAAGGTCATCTATTTGAATTTAATCTTACAATTTGGTAATATTCTTTTTGGTCGACTGCATAACCAAGTAATACCCTAAATACGTATATGATATTTCTGTCCTATTTTCATGGCATTTTTCCATTAATACCTTCACTTCGGCGTTTTTATAAATATTGGTCAAATTTGGGCTTCAGAAAGTCAGATTTCATATCTGATGAATGTTTATGCTTATTTTACACATAAATATGGCATAGACGTCATATACGCACCAAGTTGGCGTGATTTTTTCTGTCGCCAAATTGGTGAAAACTTTGATTTTCAATATTGCTGTAAATGTTAATATTTTCGATTTATTATGATATGTATATTTTTTATTATATTTGTTATTAAGTTTATTATTTATAACTTTTATTTATTGCTTCAACTATTGTTTCTTTATCTGATACTACTTGGTAAGCTAACAAACAAAAAAGTATCGACAAGCTATAAGATTAAATGCCAATAATGGATGATCGAGGACTGTCTTATTCAATCGCATTAAACACGATGCATGTGTTTAAACATTTCACGGGCAATGCATTTGTGCTCCAAAAATTGTCAAATAATTAATTCCCACCGACATTTACGAACAAATTTTATTGAAAATGATCAAAACCGTTTCTAATACTTATATTATTAATTCAAAATTATACTAAAGCAGTTGGCAATTTAAACATTAAAATTAACCGTTTGCAGACTGCAAATGGCACAAGGTGCATTCAGCACTGTTTTTGACACCGGTAAAAAATAACAGCAATAATTATTTTATTTAAATGATGCATTTTCGTGATTAATGAACTAAACTTAAATCTTCTAAAAATAGTGGTGCCAACCAAATAAAATTTACGCAAAAGATGCTGGGTACGAATGGGTTAATCCCAGTTTTTATTTGTGTTTTTATAAGTGTTTTATTAATTTATTTCTTTTTTCGTTGTTTAAAATTAAAAAATATATATCAATATGTGTAATTTCGCTTTTAGTTTGGCGATTCGTATAATTTGGCGAAATCGGTTGAAAAGATAACCAAATAATACATAAAAAATAGTAATAATAGGTCATCAAAGTAAACAAAATAACAATATATAACCTATTAATAAAAGTAATATTTAAAGCAGACATATCAAACTCGTACTTTATTTAAACACGAAAGAATTGTTTCCAATTTTCACGCGCGAAATCTAAAGGATGCTAATGGCGATTATAAAACGCAGTTATAAAAAGTATAGTAGCGGACACGGACAGCTTAATGCAACAATGTTAAAACCTAGACTGCATAGCGAAATGGGGAAAAAGATAAAAAAATCCTTATTCGGTTTCGGCGAGTTGTTTTCTTGAAATTGTTGTTCGTTTCGGTTACTTTTCCCTGTGTTTTACAATGTATTGTGCATTTATATTTTATTTTTCTCATAATTTTATTACTCTTAATATTATAGCGTTATATGTTAATACGGTAGCGCATTCCTATATCAGAAATACTTTTTTCCTTATTTAAAAATTAGCATAATATTTTTGCCTTATAAATATCAGAAAAATATCTCAAAATTTTATCGCGTATTTTTGAACAAACTTATATATATATTAATAGTTTGATTTCTGCGTTAGTAATCGCGGCATTAACCAATTTTGTTCATTTTAGAAATTTATTCAATGCGACTTTCGTGCATCCAGAGATGCTTCTTTCGGTTTTAGTGTCGTTAGAGACAGAGGCTTTGACCAGTTTCGTTGTATCACACGAGTTGCGTGCATCTAGTACTGTTTAATTTGTCGTTGTTTAAATGGGCACGCAGCGCTCATAAGCACGTTGACTGCGGCACTGACGAGTTTCATGCACTTTAGAGATTGCTGCACAGCGAGTTTCATGCATCCAGTGATGGTTTTTTTTGTTCAAATGGACGCGCAGCGCTCATACGTACATTAATAACCGCGGCATTGACGGGTTTTGTGCACTTTAGAGATTTCTGCACAGCGAGTTTCGTACATCCAGCGATTTTTTTTAGTTTAAATGGGCGCGCAGCTCTCATACGTACGTTACTGACCGCGGCATTGACGAGTTTCGTCCATTTTACAGCCTGCTGCACAGTTAGTTTCTTGTTCCCAATGATGTTCTTTTGTTGTTGTTGTTTCGTTTTAATTGGCGCGTAGAGCATAGGAATCATCGTTGGAACTGTTCACGTCGTTAATTGTCTGCCGAAAATTCCGCGCTGTGATTGGAGAGAATTTTTAGGTTTCTGAAAATTCAGTTCGCCCGAGAGTGCTTGTCACTAAAATAGCCAAAATCCAGTGTCTGTTTTGGTTTAGGATTATGTCGTTAATATTTGAATAGAATGCATTATAATTATTAATATTCTAATATTAAAAAGATTGTAACATGCTTTCATTTTACATTTCTATAAAATAGCAATTAAAATATCATTAAAAAATAAAATTGAAGAAATAATATTTTCATTATAACCTTTGTCTAAGTTTATAAGTGTATAACATCACTTTAACATCAATACCAAAAAAAAAAAAAAAAAAAAAAAAAAAAAAAAAAAAAAAAAAACTGTCCGAAACCATATAGGGATTTTTTTGATTTTTTCCCCCATTTCATTTGACAGTCTAAGTTTTAACATTGTTGCATTAACCCTTTGAGGGGCAAGCAATTGCGTTCATGTAATTCTGAATTCCCACCGGAAATTTTTAAAAAAGTTACATCAGAAAGAGGATACGCATTTTCACGACTGTTTTCCACCAAAGTTAGAAAAGGGATATTTAATGACATTTTTCTGGTGTAAATCTTCATCAATCGTAGGTGGTATATAATATATACCGCCGCCCCTCAAGGGGTTAAGCTGTCCCTATCCGCTACTTAAAAAAGTATCGCTAAATCTCAAATGTTAAGTATGGCTTTTTTCTTTTCAATTAACGAAAAAAAAAAAAGATTTATTTTCCAGTTTTTTTTTCTTAAGTTTAAATATGTTTTATTGCACTTAAATGAAAATTGTTTGCATATTTTCTTTTCCCCATGTGCTTGAATTCGGAAACATCCAGCTTGTGAAAATGACGCACATTTAAATTTCGTGACGTATGTAGCCAACTTGTGTGTTTTTATCAGTTTTTTAAATATAATTTTTTAACTATTTGGAACTTATTTTCCGTAGTAAGTCTATTCAGTAGGTTATCTTCATAGAACTTTCTGGTACAACCAGAATCAAAATCCGTCAAGTATTTTTTGAGATTTGCTTGACGAAAGAGTTTTTTTGACTTTTAATATCGTTACGTACTATACAGTGGCTCACAAAAGTGTTCGTACACCTTAAAAATTTACAATAAAAAGAAATTTTCTCGGAATAAATTTAGAATATGAAGTCCAATATTTTTTCACTTAATCTCTATGTTATTCTAAATAACACACAACATTTGTTTTAATATTGACATTTTTTCTTTTTTATGGAAAAATAAAAGTAGAAGGAGGCAGAGAATGAAAACGCCACAAAAGTCTTCGTACACTGAAACATTTTTGGATAAATTCATAATTAAAATTATCGTGTGTCACTTTATTTTTATTTTTGAATTGTGGCGACATTAAAAAATTGTTTGGTTTTATATTTTGCTTGATTGGTCCGTAATATTCTATTTATTATCAAAAAATGGGTCGCAGTCGTAAAGAAACAACTAAAAGCATTCGAAAATTGATTGTATTTCATCATAATAGTGGTAAATCTGTTCATAATATTGCTAAATTAGTTAATTTATCAAATTTTACCATGCAGTGTGTGATAAAATGCTTTAAAGCAGAAAATAAGATCGAAAACATGGTAATAAAAGGTCGTCCGACAAAGTTATCACAACATGATCAAAAATTTCTAATTAGAAAAACTGTAAAAAATCAACATTTAAGTGCTATGAAAGTTGTAACAGAATTTAATGAAGAATATTCTACTTCAATTTCACCTGAAACTGTTCAACGCGTTCTGGGATCAGCTGGATTATATGGGTGTTCTAAACGTAGAAAATTTTTTGTTAGCGAAAAAAATAAAAAGCTTTAGCTTTCCTTCGTAAAATCAATGATAAATAAACCAAATTAAACCAGAATCGTATTAGAATAAGGTTTTATTTGCAGATGAAAGCAAATTTAACATTTTTGGCTCCGATGGATGCATAATTGTATGGCGAAGAAAAAATGAAGAACTTAATCTCAAGAACTTAGTTGGAACATTTAAGCATGGCGATGGAGATGTTCTTGTGTGGGGGTGTATGGCAGCATCAGGACTAGGTAATTTAGAACTTATTGATGACATAATGGATCATGCACTTTATTCAAATATTTTAAAGGACAATTTAAAATTATCAGCCCAAAATTTGGGTATTAGAATCAACTTTGTTTTTTTATCAGGATAATGATCCTAAGGACATGGCTCTCAACATTCGCCTCTAGTGTCTCTATAATTGTCCACAAGTTATAAATTCACCACCCCAATCGCTTGACTTAAACCCAATAGAACATATTTGGAGAGAACTTGAAGTTAGAGTACAAAAACAAGATATTATAAAAACGAAAAGAGAACTAAAAACAGAAATGATCGACAATAGATGAACATTGATGCAGACATTACAAAAAAAACTTGTGAAATCTATCCCCTGGCGATTAAAAGCTGTTGTGGATGCTAAATCACATCCTGCTAAATATTAATCTAATGAAATATTATAATATTAACTAATATGTAGCGATTTCTTTAAAGTGTACGAAGACTTTTGTGACATAACTTTTTTTTCATTTTTTGATTTTTGATTTCTAAGGAATAAAGTTTTACCATGTATTTAAAATATTTTAGGTAGTGTTGTTAAAAATAAGTTATAGATCTTATTTTTAAACACTCATTATGAAATATTAATCTTAATTAATGGATAGATCACTGTTTTATTAAAATTCGTGAGTGTACGAACACTTTTGTGAGTCACTGTATGTATTAGCCTTCGCTTAGCTCAAAAAACTATTTACTCCATGTCCTCTGATTCGGTTGTCTACGAAAACATCCAGCCGGTGAAAAATGACGCACACTAAATTTCTGTGATGTATGCAAACAAATAGTGCTTTTTTACCAGTTTTTTAATAGAACTTTTAAACTATTTAGAACTAATTTTTGAAAGTAGGTGCATGCAGCAGGTTACCTTCATAGGCACCTTCTGGTATAAACAGAATCAAAAACCGACAAGTATTTTTTGAGATTTGCTTGTCGAAAGAATTTTTTTTGACTTTTAATATCGTTACGTACTATGAGTATAAGACTTCGCTTCTCTCAGACAACTACATTAGAAAATTTATATAATTATTTAATAAACTGTAGGAGGTTTTTGCTAATTAAAATTAATTAATTAAATCTGAATCCTTAATTAATTAACTCTGTTTGGAGCAATAAAAGTAACTTCACTTAAATATTTTATTTAACCGCTTAACTGAGGCTTACTCTCTTTTTACGTACAATAAAATGAAAATATGAAAACCCCCGCTTAATTTAAGCCAAATATTCTTAATATTTAGTCTAAACATTTCTGCCATTACATAGTATGAAATTGTATTTACAAAATTTAGTGGTGTCAAAAAATTTGAATTGATAGATCAAGCAAATCTTGATCAAAGGACATACGGGCAAATCAGTTAACCCTTTAACCCTTTAACGATCATAGCATTTTCATTGCTAAGATGTCGAAATAAATGAATGACACCGGTAATTAAGAACAAATATATTTCTAAATAAGAAAACGTGATTTTTCACATTTAAAATAAAAGGGATATTTTTAGATAAAAATACCGGTGTCAGTGTTGCGTATCGGAATTAAAATTTTGTGGTTTCGTGGTGAAACCAATGAACGTTAAAGGGTTAACGATCAAAGCATTTTCATTGCTAAGATATCGAAATAAATGAATGACACCGGTAATTAAGAAGAAATATATTTCTAAATAAGAAAACGTGATTTTTCACATACATAATAAAAGGGATATTTTTAGATAAAAATACCGGTGTCAGTGTTGCATATCGGAATTAAAATTTTGGGGTTTCGTGGCGAAACCAATGAACGTTAAAGGGTTAAGTAATTAAAATATTTTTTTTAGTATTTTATAGAATTAGAGAATGTAGAGATATAATATACTTTGTGTGTATTTGTAATCTGAGTTAACTTTTTATAGTCCAAATAAAGAATTATAGAAAATACAATCTTCTATTTTTTCTCATCTTCTATTTTTAAGCATTTTTCTTGAATCTGAACGTAAACGATATTAGAAGATTTATACAATCATTTAACCTTCCTACCCTGTTCATATTTTACTCAAGCTTGATAAAAGCATTTCACACCAGAATTGTTATTTAGAACATTTTAATATATTTCATTGACTTTTTTTTTTCCTAAAACTGTAATTTAATTTTCTTCATGAAAAATGTTCTGCTTCGAATCGTATAAAACATATTATAGTGCTGGGTCGATTAGACCCATTCAGGATAGGAAAGTTAATAAATTGTAGAAAGATTCTGTTAATTAAAATTATTCATAAAATTTGAATTTGCATGGATTATCTGCAGAAATTATATCTTCATTCAAATATTTTATTTAAGATTTTATTTTAGCATTTTTTATAACTAGGAAATGGGATAACTAGGAATTTTTATAATGTGCGTTTTTTCAGCTTTCTGTTGACGAAATTTGTGTTTTTTAATCGATTTATTGACGTTATTTATGTTTTTATAGGATTTATGTATGTAATTTGCTTTTTTTACCAATTCTTGGACGTAATTCGCATTTTTTGTAATTTATGAACGTTATTAGTGCTTTTTTGCACGATTCATGGAAGTGATTCGCATTTTTTGAGTGATTTATGAATGTAATTCACTTTTTTATGCGTTTCATGGCCGTAATTTGTGTTTTTTGAGCGATTCATGAATGTAATTCGCGTTTTTTATGCAATTCATGAATGCAAAACACTATTCACTATTTTTATGCGATTTATAGACATAATTTGCGTTTCAGCTTTCTGCTGCCAAAATTCGTGTTTTTTGAGCGATTCATGAACATAATTCCTGTTTTACTACACGATTCATAGATATAATTTGTGTTTTTCATACAATTTCTGAACGTAATTCTCACTTTTTTAAACAATTCATGGACATAATTCACGTTTTGAGCGATTTGTGGACCCAATTCGCGTTTTTTATGCGATTCATGGACATAATTCGCGATTTTTATGCGATTAATGAATGTAATTTACATTTTACATGATTCATGGATGTAATTTGCCATATTTATGCGATTCGTAGACATAATTTGCATTTTTTGAGCTTTCTGTCGACGAAATTTGCGTTTTTGATCGATTTATTGACGTTATTTGTGTTTTTATAGGATTTATGAATGTAATTCGCTTTTTTTACCAGTTGTTGGACGTAATTCGCATTTTTTGTAATTTATGAATGTTATTAGTATTTTTTTGCATGATTCATGGAAGTGATTCGCATTTTATGAGTGATTTATGAATGTAATTTGCGTTTCACCTTTCTGCTGCCAAAATTCGTGTTTTTTGAGCGATTTATGAACATAATTCCCGTTTTACTACACGTTTCATAGACATAATTTGTGTTTTTCATACAATTTCTGAACGTAATTCTCACTTTTTTAAACAATTCATGGACGTAATTCAAATTTTGAGCAATTTGTGGACCCAGTTCACGATTTTTATGCAATTCGCTTTTTTTGAGCGATTCATGGACATAATTCGCGATTTTTATGCGATTAATGAATGTAATTTACATTTTACATGATTTATGGACGTAATCTGCTATACTTACGCGATTCATAGACATAATTTGCATCTTTTGAGCTTTCTATCGACGAAATTTGCGTTTTTTGATCGATTTATTGACGTTATTTGTGTTTTTATAGGATTTATGAATGTAATTCGCTTTTTTTTACCAATTCTTGGACGTAATTCGCATTTTTGCAATTTATGAACGTTTTTCGTGTTTTTTTGCACAATTCATGTAAGTGATTCGCATTTTTTGAGTGATTTTTGAACGTAATTCATGTTTTTATGCAATTCATGGATGTAATTTGCGTTTTTTGAGCAATTCATGAACGTAATTCACATTTTTTATGCAATTTATGAATGCAATTCGGTATTTTTATGCGTTTTATAGAGGTAATTTCCCTTTCAGCTTTCAGCTGCCAAAATTCGTGTTTTTTGAGCGATTTATGAACATAATTCATGTTTTACTACACGATTCATAGACGTAATTTGCGTTTTTCATACAATTTATGAATATAATTCTCGCTTTTTTACATGATTCATGGACGTAATTCACATTTTAAGCAATTTGTGGACGTCATTCCCATTTTTTATGCAATTTGCTTTTTTTTAGCGATTCATGGATGTAATTCACATTTTTTATGCGATTCATGCATGGAATTCGTATTTTTTATGCAATTCATGGATTGAATTAATGTTTTTATTGCGGTCTTTGGACGAAATTCACGTTTTTCGCGTGGTATTTTGTCGAAATGTTGGTTTTTTTTACATGATTCTTTGTTGAGATACACTTTTTTTTTACGCAATTCTTTGTCGAAATAAATAAATAAAAATTGTTTCTTCATAAAATTTTCTGCACATGGCGTGCGTCTATATTATACAACTCTGCTTGTCAGAGTGTCAGATTTTTTTTTTTTTTTTTTTTTTCAGATCGAATTAAGGTTTGATAGAATATTTCTTAGGGTTTGGATGAGGTTCAACTCAAATAGAATTTAAACAATTACATTTTAGAAATGACAAAACTAAAAAATGTAATTATTTATCGCCCATTATTAGCTGTTAGTATTTTAAAATATTTATTTGTTAGTGTGTTAGTAACTTTACATTATTTGAATTTAAAAAAATTTCTTGTATTAAATTGAATCTTAAACATGTTTTCTTCTTAGGTATGTTATGCAATTTATTTAAATAATGGATTCAAAGTTATTTGAGGTTTTTTTGTTCATCAGTAGAAACAAGGCCTTTTTTTTTTTTTTTTTTTTTTTTTTTTTTTTTTTTTTTTTTTTAGATAAAAAAAGCGTTTATTATCAAACATTTTTGTAAAAGAATGTTAGAAAGAAATACTTCAATTTCGAGACAATGAATATGAAATTAAAACATCTATGGAAAAAAAAGGGGGTAAATTTATATTTTATGAAACTCATTATTAAAGCATAGAAGTATAAGTTATTTCTTTTTAAGCCAATGTTATCGTTAATATTTGGTTAAGAATTATTTGCTTATCCAAATTTAAGTGCTTGTAAATTCTAACATTATAAAAATATATTAAGATTTTCCATTTTAGATGTCCAATTTATAAATGCAGTTTATTAATAATGCTATGTTCTAAGCTGTAAAGCTAATGCTTTTATATTTTGATTATTGATTTCTATAACGTATTATTAACTATTACAATACTTTTATATTCGGTTTGTGATCTGAGACAAAATTTTTCACGCTTGGATTTAAATCATCAGACTCTTAGGAAAAAAAAAAGAAAAAAAATTCTATTTTGAACAGCATCTAATGCAGACTGCAATGATGCGCTGTAGTACCTCCGTGGCAACTGCTAAATAACATTTTAAAATATAAACATGGAATTTCGAAATTATTAATGAAATAATAGGATGCGTGAAACATGTTAAAGCTACAGTCACTAATGGATAATGAGAGCTGGGTGCATGTCAAATTACTGGATGCAGCAAACTTATGCAATGGTCTCTAAAACACATGAAATTTCTCAAAGCCGCAGTCAATAACAAATGTATGAGCACTATGCCCATATGAAAACAAACAACAAAAATTAATAGATGCAGCAAACTATGCGGTAACATGCAGATTCCCAATATCTGGAAGAAATGAGTGATACCTGAACTAAAAAAATCCAGTGAGAATATTGTGAAACAAATACATTAAAACAATAACGTTTATATTAGAAAAAAAAGGGCCTAAAACTCTCACTCGCTAAAATAAAACTCATTAAAGCAGTCCAACTACTGCATGTATAGCACTTAGAGAGCACATGAAAACAAAACACTCAGGCTGCAGCAAAATTGCTGTGCAACAATCCGTAAAATACACAAAATTAATTAAAAATGCAATCACTAATGCATGTTGTACAACCACTGTGTGTACATGAAGAAAAAAAACAATGAGTGCAACTAATTTGTTTTTAAATCTCTGAAATCTTTATAGCCACAGTCACTAATGCATGTAAGAACAAATTAACTTTATTACTTTCTTTTCAATTATCAAAATACTGCTGTAATTTGTTGATAAATACTAGTTTGTTCACAATTTCCAATAATAAGTGCACTTACTTATTTTAAAAATTGTTTAAAACCTGGATTTACTGGCCATTAAGCTAAGCTAAAAAGACACAGTTTCAAAATGAAAATTAATAGCGACAAAAATGCATAAGAAAAAGTAATAAATGCCTTTTGAATAACATATTCAAGCGATTTTAACCTAAAATTTAACATCCTGGGTTATTAATCACAGAAATTAATAAATGAAATAAAAAAAGCACAATTTTTACAACACTTAAAACTTAGTATTGTTAATTAATTCATATAATTATTGTTAATTAATTCGTATAATAAGGACATCTATAAACTTAAAAACAATCTATTTTCAGAATTTTAGAATTCACAAGCACTTGGTTAAACTGTTGGTCAATTATAAATATAATTATAAATATAGTTTGTTTACCAAAATTTAGCAATAGTTTATGTTGGTTTGAAATCAAATCAACAGGCTAACTAATGTATACATCACTTATACTTTTTAAATAATACTTTAATAATGAGTGTCAAAAAATATTTATTTACCTTTCTTTTTTATTACAGATGGTTTAGCTTCACGTTCCTCTCCTGGAATTGAATAGTTCATGCCAACATACAGCACGAATCAATTTGTTTTGATTCGTGTACTTTGATTCACCATATTATTTTATCCAAAAAAGGGGGCCTTGTTTCTCCAAATAACACAATACCTATATTCACAGTAAACTTTAAAACCATTATTTCGCAAATTACACAACATACATGCTAAAAACAACAACAAGTGCCAAGTACAAAGCTTACCGCCAGCGAATTCGATTACGATTCAAAACAAAACTATCTAAACGCGTATGAATACATGGAAATCTAAAGCAAATTATTAAAAATAATTTTTGTTTGTAAACTTTAAAAAAAAATCATAAGTCGAAAGTATATTGAATATGTATAATTAAAAAATATTTTCCTATTTTAAAAAAGGATTCAAAATATTTTTTCCACAAAATGCAAAAATATCCAATGTAAGAAACGTAATATTTTCTGCTTTACGAAAAATAAAGGCAATATAAATAGAAATTTGATTTAGTATATATTTATTGAATGTTTTAAAGCACATGATAAGATGTTTTTGTAGTTGAAAAAAACATTTATTGCTTCGATGCGGGTGTTTTAACTGTGACCATAATTACATAAGCCTTGTCGCACCGTCTTTGTCTGCTAACCCATAGAATAACATGTAATCCGCGAGCTAATATAGTCCAATTTTCCAAGACCAATATATAACAAACAAGAGTTTTCCTAGAAACTAGGCAAGTCTTATTCACTCTATCTTAAAGAGATTCATATTATATATAAGTTTTAATAAAATCTCCCAGCCCGTTTTCTAGATCTCATTATCAGGAACAAACACCATCGATTTCGGTTTAAAAATGGTTATCCAGATCTAAAAGTATACGGCACGTAGAAATGTAAAAATTATAGGATAGGATTAGACTGGGAATATAAGACTATATTAAAAAAATTGGACCATTCTGACCAATATTTGCTGAGTTATTAGAAGGCGGCTTTTACAATTTCCTTTGATGTTGAGTTAGCTGTATATATGAAGTTCCGAATCGACCTTACGTGGATACCTTATGACGATGGTAGGTTTAAAGCTGCGTCACTTGAAGGCTGCCGCCTTCTATGATAATGACAAGAATATTTAGCACGACAAATAATTTCTAATGACTCCATACTTATTAACATTCGGTAATTTAATATTCTCTTTATTACTTCAGCTATTTTAAAATCAATGATAATTTCTTGCTCTTGATTTAGTTTAGTAATAGCTGTTCGACAGCGGTTAAGTTTAACATCTGTTATTTGTTCTGTCAAAGATTTGGATTCATCGTTTTTAATTCTGCGTGATATGCTTGAAAGTACTAGGTTTTAAATGTTATGTATAAGAAATATCTTTGAATAATTTAATTGGTAATTGGAATCTACAAAACTTTTAAACTTTTTATAATAGGGTGCATTTTAGGTTTTTAAAAAAATTATGTGTGATGTCTTTTTTTGGTGTGATCGTTATTATATAAATCCATAGTCGTCGATCAGTGCGTCCGTCTGTCCTCATATAACAAAGCAAAAACTATCCAAATGAATCTTTCTTAATTTAAAATATATAAATGCTGCATAATTTTGTGGAATAATTTCAAATTTAATAAAAATCCGATGTATATTTGAATGATAGGGCCAAAAAAGTATTTAGTTACATTACGGCCAAATATGAAAATATAGTTTCAAGTTCATTTTAATGATGTTGTACTCTTTCAACCATAATAAAACTGATATACAGTCGATTCTCGTTAATTCGAAATTGGATAATTCGAATCTTCGCTTAATTCGAACTAAACATGAAGTCCCAAAATTTTCATTGGTAGAATAACGTTAAAAAATGTCATTAATTCGAACTCACTTTCTCTTGATTTCGTTTAATTCGAACTAACTAGAATTCCGATTTTCTTTTTTCTTTTCTATCTCACGGATTTCAGATCATTTGAATATCTTTCTTTAATTTTTGTGAAAATTGTTCCGAACGAGTATACATAAAATTCAATGCATTTGATATCCACTTTCTTTATGCCCCGTCTTTCCACCAGTGACGCTTTAAATTTTTCTTCCACTGTTCTTGTTTCTAATATTTTAATTAGTGTGCGTATTTATACATTCTAATTTAATATTAAGTCATATTCTAATGATAACACATGAAATAAATAATAATAAAAAAAAACACTATAACATTAATTCTTTTGTAACAGCATCATATTAAGCATGTTTTCATTTCATCCTTTCCATAATTCGAACTTCGAATAATTCGAACATTTCTTGTGGTCCCGACGAGTTCGAATTAACGAGAGCCGACTGTATATCTATGAAATATACATTCTGAACAAACTGTAGTGCATAGAATATTTGACATTAATTTACAGGGCCGCACAAAAGTAATAGTAAATGGGGAAACATGGTTTGAGGAACATTTTAATAATATTAAGTTAATATTGATATATGTTGCTGAGATTTACTACAAGTTACTTCCGGTATAATAGGACGCTGATAATATTTACAGGGACACACAAAATATTTCGGCTACTATTTTGAATCCGAAGTACTGTATATTATTACACCAAGATCTGAAAATTTCGAAAACTTCGTTGTAGTGCGAACGCACCTCATTTGCAATGGTTGACGTGATATTTCCGACTTATTTTACTTAATATATATTAATGATTTACAGTCCAAGTCCATAGACTCCAAGGAGTCCGCAATGCATTTTGTGGGTATAAGGAACGGTCTTGTAATGATTAATTATTATTTATTTTCATTAATTTTATAAACCCGGAAGAACGCGCGCTTACCCAGGGTATGAATGGTTTTAACTTTGCCACCAATAAAATCATATTATATCAGTCACTTTATTTAGACGGAGACAATTCTTACAAATTTTGCGATAAAATAAATTGAAGATTACTTAAAAAAATTAGTGGTTACAATTATGAAAACCA
Organism: Maratus speculifer; assembly: GCA_964019185.1. Classification (NCBI taxonomy): domain Eukaryota; kingdom Metazoa; phylum Arthropoda; class Arachnida; order Araneae; family Salticidae; genus Maratus; species Maratus speculifer. Next base: position 348,633,482 of record OZ025295.1, read on the forward strand.
TATGCACACCGGATCTTTTAGACCCTGCGCGCGTCCTCCCGGGGTAATAATTCATTGATTTATTATTTAACTAGAAAATGAGAGAAGTCTTTATAATCCCCACCCCATATTAGCAGGTTTATATGGTAACTCTTTTAACCCATTCGTGAAAAGCATCTTTTGCGTAAATTTTATTTGGTAGGCACCACTATTTTTAGAAGATTTAAGTTTAGTTCATTAATCACAAAAATGCATCATTTAAATAAAATAATTATTGCTTTTCTTTTTTACCGGTGTCAAAAACAGTGCTGAATGCAGCTTTTGAAGCGTCCCTAAAAAGGGACGCTAGGCACTAATGGGTTAACCACTTAACTGACCAATAATTTTGAAAAAAAACTTTCAAATGACCACCATTTTTTCATGTCCTCTTCAGAAATTTTACCGGTTTTTCAATGCAGAAAACTTAGCGGAATCACAACAATACTCGGATTTAACACTGTAAAATTTACTGGTGAGAATAATAAACCAAGATATATGGAATATGTATGCCCGTACTTAGTACGGGCACATCATGAAATTTAAAAGGAAATCAATCCAAAAGTTTGAGATAACTTCAAAAATTCTTTCATTATCTGTAAATACTCGAAAAACTATAAAATATATTGAATATATATACTCGAAAATATATTGAAAGCTACACGTGTACACCTTCCATAACCTTTGTGGAATATCCAAAATGAAACTTTTTTTGTCTAATTATCAAGAAAGTGTTTAATAATGCAATAGTTCCGAACATCAAAGAATGACAAATATGAGCGAAATATGAGCTAGGTAGAGTGATTTTTATTTATGTAATGCTTCCCAAATGTTCATTTAAACTTATGTTTTAATTTAACAGGTTCTTATTTAACTATTATTTTAGTTTCTTTTTTTGTGGATTATATTCAGATACATCATTTTGTTGATGCTCATCAAACTTTTTTTTCTTTAGTTTGATTTTGAGGTTACTTCTGTCTAAACATCTTAAAAATTGGGATAGTACAGCAAATCACCATTGAAACACAATTTCGAATCATTCTTACACATAATGAAAGCAAATCAGAACATATGATAGTTGTTCAGTTAAAATTATCGTAGAAGTTTGTTCATCGCACAACGGTTCGATGCAAAGAAACGGACAGTAGGGTAACATTCCCAGTAATTGGCACATTAAGGATTTGTCTTTAAACTTACTTTTATTTTCATTACCAAAAAATAAAATATTTACTTGCAAATATTTTTAAATCAAAGAGTGTATATCTGTGCATCTATTTTGCCCACTAAAAGCAAAAATATTTGAAAACGTATTTTTATAAAAAAAAATATTTATAAAAAGTTGCTGTAGTCACCAGTAATTGGCAGTTAGACTTTTACACAATTAAAGTAACCCTTTTCAACTAAACAAAACTGTTGTCAATTAAAATTTAAAATATACTATAAATCAGATAATAATAAATTGAAATGCATGCCTTTCTTAAGCCAGAGAAGTATTTGCAACAAAATGGCTAATTTGATACAAGCCATATTTGTTTCTCTTTCCAAGGCACTATTGTCATTTAGTAGCATAAATGAAAGTTATAATCTGTAAAGTAAATGAGCATTTAACTGGTATATGGTCTTGCATTTTTAAAAGACTGGATATAAATCTTATTTTAGAACATTTTTGTGGGATGTGCCAATCACTGGTGCCTGCCAATTACTGGGGATGTTTACCCTACTCAGGATCGAACATGTTCAGGAAAACTGAAAGCAACCATTTCTTGCGAGGATAATTTCTTGTTGTTAAAAGCAAGTGAAATAGAGGCCTAACAGTACCAGAATTTCGCGATGAAGTAAACAAATCTCGATCCAAATCTGTATCACTCATTACTGTAAAAAGACGATTGAGAGCCATTCAAAAACTACTGCGCAGAATGAGAACAAATAAACCGAGTGGGACTTTATTTATCGAGATCGGACACGAAAAGATTTTTTAAATATTCTTTAGATAACAAATGCAAGTTCAAAATATTCGTAACAAAAAGGTGAATTTTTGTTCAACTTTGAAAAAAAAATGAATTTCTGTTCGACTTTGTGTCTGAGAAAAGAAGCTGCCAACTTGTGTGGTACCATCTGCAAAGCACAACAGTGGATCTGTTATGATCTGAGGTTGTTCCTCTGGATTTGGAACTGTAAATTTGGTATGGATACAAGAAATTATGGAAAAAGAACAATGCAAACAGTTCTCTAGAGAATGCCTTTCCGTAAATTCTGAGTTTCATTGGAGATAGGCTCATTTTACAGCAAGATAACGACATCAAATATTGTTCGAAAATAAGCAGAGGTGATTTAGAAGGTAAAAAAAAAGGGTAAGGTGTATTAAAAAAAGACGTTGTGGTCTTTTCAGAGCCCCGATCTCAATCCGATTTAACTTGCATGGAAGATGTCGATAGAAACATTCGTGATCGACGACCCTCAACACATATAGACATGTGGAAGGATTTAAATGAAAACTGGAACATCATACCATAAGATAAAATTTATATATTATTGCTCGTAAGCCGATACTAGTAAAATCAGATATAAAATGCGAAGATCTTTTTAATGAAAAATCACATTAGGCTATTTTTACCATATAAAATTCATTTTAAAAGGAATAATCATAATTTATCTATATATTTAGATTAATTTCATTTCTCAGGATGTATATTTTATAACGATTAAAATTTTTTGTGAAAATATCAAAAAGGTTTAGAATTTTAGTTCTTCTCATTTTCTTTAGTGTGGTCACAAAATTTTGGCCTGGCAGTATATGTAAAAAGATGCCAACATCTCTTAATTATTCCGGAGTCACATCCAACAGAATATTTTTTAACCCTTTGCGGGGCAGGGCAAATACGCTGCTTAACTATTGAAATTAATGACTGATACCGGAATTTGAAAGCAACTTTATTTGTAAGTAAGAAAACGCTGTATTTCACGCTTTAAATAAACTTAATTTCTTTAACCCTTTCCGGCACGGGCAAAGTCTGTAGTAAAATGAGTAATTATCGACAGACAAAGGAATTCACAAACGAATTTTTTATATATTTTGAATTCCTTAATTTAAGCTTTTATTGTAAAAGCAAAATTTTACTAAAATATTACTGGTACCTTTTACAAGTTTGGATTTAAAATTAGGTATCCCAGACCGGGCACAGTGTGCCGAAAAAGGTTAAACAAAATTCTGGTGCCAATGTGGCGTTTGAGAATTAAAATAAAATGGTATATCTATGAAACCTGCGCCCGGCAAGGGGTTAAAGCCGGAAAGTGGATTATAGTTGAATTCTGCACAGATGTTAGTAAGATTTATTTTAAAATTCCTGACTAAATAAATTTTCCGGTAGTAAATTTTGTTTAGGATCAGACTCTGAAATAATTAAGAGATGTTGGGTTCTATGCTATGTATCTAAAATTACAAACACGACGAAGTACAACTAGTTATTGTAGATTTACAGATGGTAGAATATACCACGATCACTTTTTATTTAAAACAGCAGCAACAATTATAGAAAAAAAATGGTATGCTACAAGACTATAATCTACTAAAAATTCGAATTTTTGAGACTTTTAAAAAGTATTTCTCATCTTGACTTCTGGAATTAAAAAACATAGCTGAATTTTTATTACCACAAAACTTTTAAGGTAAACATTGTCTTATTTAATCTTATGATTAAATAAATATAAAATATCTGTGTAATTTTAGTGGTAGCAAAAATGCGTAAAAATTGGTAGCTATGGAAATGTAATGTCACTTGTAAAAGTATTGTCACTATCCCCTTTGTAATAGTATTTCTTTTGTAAAAAAAATAAAACTTAATGTATGCCAATCCTCATACAAATTATATCATATACAAAATTAATTGTTCATAAAACTGTAAAATGAATACTGCTCAAAATTTGTTACGTAATGACATGCTTACGTTTTGTGAAAAAAAATCAATCAAGTAAACATATTTTTTAAAGCATCACTTGCCAGAAATTCTGCAATTTACTTCTAAAGAGGAGTGATTATTTTAAACTAAATACATTTAAAGTATAAAGCATTTGATAAGCACGTTTTGAAAAGTGCTTATTTAATTAAGCATCTATATAATTTAAGAGCCATAAAATGTCTGTAACATACAAGTTAAATATGAAGAGAAAGGCATGGCTGCCAACTACTACGCCTATTTACAGTCAAATAAACATATTAGAAACAGAAATTTTAGTTAATAGTTAAGAATATGTATTGTAACGCATAACACTGAATATATTTGGTAAACATTTTACAAAAACATTTTTGTGGTTCGAAACATGATTATAAGATTTAAATAGGCGTAGAAGTTGGCAGCTCTGGAAAGGGAATAAGTGTTATTCATCTTACGACATAAAGACTAACAAATGGTACTTTTCTTAAATTCTTTTTACTATTATTTATGTGTAGCATTCCGAAATCGTGGAAGCGTGATATTACTAATTGTATGTTCGTATGTGTTTCTGATATATTAAGAAGAATAATAAATAAAGATATCCTTAATGTTTGTAAATTACATTTGTGAATTAAATGATATGAGTTTTTAATGTACTTACCGGGTGTCCCAAAAATGACTGATGGATTTTAAAATTCAATAACTTGCAAACGGTGACAGCTATTAAATTTTTTTTTTCAGGAGGGTTATGTATAACGTCAGGAGTTTTTTTTTTACCGTAATTTTTTATTTTAGTTCGCATCTGAAACAATAGGTGGCACTGACGGCGATTGAAGGCCAGGTGATCAATGCTGAGTGAAGCGTCGACCTAGCCTTCAATCGCTGTCAGTGCCACCTATTGTTTGAAATGCGAACTAAAATAAAAAATTACGGTAAAAAAAACTCCTGACATTATACACAACCCTCCTGCAAAAAATTTTAAATAGCTGTCACCGTTTGCAAGTTTTTGAATTTTAAAATCCATCAGTCATTTTTGGGACACCCGGTATAAGTTAATGCAATTGTAAAGATATGAAGAAGAACATTCCGATTTTATTTTTAATTTAAACATACAATTATTGAAACGTATTTGTGAAATGTATTTATCTGAAATTCAATGAATGAAAAAATGTTGATGAACATAAAAAATTGCAATCTTATAGGAATAAACTTTTGTTAATGAAAATGCTTTAGTATGAGTAATAATGGGTAACACAAATCAGATTATTGTATGTATTTTTTGTGGTTATCTTATGTTTTTGTAGCTTAAGAAATAGTTGTACTTTTATACAGTATATAGTTAGAAGATAGTAATTCTTTGTTTTTCTATGAGCCTCTTATTGAAAAGATTTTCATTGCTACTCCTCCTCCTTTATACACTTATTAAAATACTTTATTAAAAATTTTTGAATAACATAATTCAATCAATTAGAATCAATTTTATTCAGCAAAATATCTAAATTCTTGACTTAATATAAGTTTCTCAAACAATGTTATGCTTCTCAATCTTAAATATATCGTCACAATCTCACATTAAACAAAAAGTTATTTATCATAGTTTTTCCCTTTCACCCTACAGTTATAACTTGATTATCGAAATATTATTTTGCCAATAAAAATGTATTTCTACATCTCTAAACGATATGTTTCTTATATGCTATATCAAAAACATTAAAAGAGAAATGAAGAAACTAGATATTGTGGCTGTTATGTAAGTAATAAAATGAGAAAAAATACCAGTTATTTAAAAGGCGCTCATGTATAAAAATTATAAAATCGTATCAAAGCAATGTAATTTACTTAATATTCATTATGGAATTAATATAATTATACTAACTTACAGTTCTGTACAATTTCATTATTTAACCCATTAACGCCCAGCGTCCTCTTTTGAAGACGGTTACAAAAACAGCAACAAAGCGATTTTCCCACCAGTAAAGAGGAAGATAAATATATACCTTATTTCAGGAGACAGAATCCTAGATAAATGTAGATAAAAGTTAATTTGCTTTTAAAAGTGGTGGGAAACACAAAATTTAAATTTTAGCGAAGAAAATAATTCGGGCGTTAATGGGTTAATTTCCATACATCACTGCGTATGACCAGAGCCTGATTACTAACGGGGCACTCTCTCACCAGAAAAAATTTATAGAAATTTTCGTCTTCTTTAAACGCCCTTTTCATTCAAAATTACTGTGATGAATAAGGAAAAATTTTCTATTTCTTTTTTCTGGTGGGAGAGTGCCCCGTTAGTAATCAGGCCCTGCGTATGACGTTAATAAGGAGAAAAAGTGGTTACTAATTTCCTATTTTAGGTTGTAGGAGTTAAATCTTTGGAATTAAATACAGAAATAGCGTATTTATATATATGTTGTAATATGTGTGATTATGTGTTAAGTAGAATTCACTCCTTCAGAGAATTAACAATTTCAGAGGTTGAACTTGTTTTGACTCTGCAATAAAGGGAATGTTCACTCTTCCAGAGTGAATAGCCACTTTTTTTACTTACAGTGTATACTATCGAAAATTATCTAATTTTAAAAGTATTTTGATTCATGTTTTCTTCCAGTACCAGGGCTTCCAAATGGTCCGCCAACTGAACATCAATATTTTCTTAGAAAGATTTTCGCTTTATATTTTTCTTGCAAATTGCACAGGAGTAGCCTTCGGAGATTAGTTTTAGCACAAATACTGTAGAAACCTACTATGAAATTTTCTTTAATAAATATTGGTGTTCAGTTCGCGGATCATTTGGGAACCCTGTAGTGCGTAAAAGATTTTTAAAAATGAGCTTTTTCTTCAAAAGAAATTCCCATTTTGTAAAAAATAATGGAGTTTGATATAAGCTATTACAACTGTACGTCATTCCATAATTTAGTGGACAAATTCTTTTCAGATGCTTTAAACCATCCGCCCTATTGGATATTAAAGGCATACAGTTGCAGGTACTCCCTATCATATAAAATATATCATTACTTTTTCATTGCACGATGGATCGCTTTTAACTTTCACTGAAGGAAAAAAAAACTCCATGTACAGTTGACCGTTTGAGCTCTGATAATTGAATTTTCTACCACTTATTTTAATTCCGAAATGTCATAATAGAAAAATATTCTACCAAATTCATTTGAAAAAAGTTTAATGCATTATCTCGTGTATATCGTAAACCAAATTTTTTCTTTCGAAAATACTGGTGTCAATGTGACATTTGGAATTTTGAAGAACATTTACGCACCAGAGCTCAAAAGGGATTACATATTGGATATATTCACGGTACAGAGAATAGCACACAGTTACAGAAATACATAAGTAAGCACGGAAATTTTAGATTAACCCATTAGTGCCTAGCGTCCCTTTTTAGAGACGCTTCAAAATGTGCATTCAGCACTGTTTTTGACACCGGTAAAAAAGAAAAGCAATAATTATTTTATTTAAATGATGCATTTTCGATATTAATGAACTAAACTTAAATCTTCTAAAAATAGTGGTCCGAACCAAATAAAATTTACGCAAAAGATGCTGGGCACGAATGGGTTAATTTAAAAAAATGCCGGATTCGTTAAATTATCTGGCGGTTTTTTCTCTTATCTCGGAATCTTCTCCTTCTCTGTGTGTGTTTAGTAAAGCCATTACCAAAGGCCACTCGACATCAGGTCATTACAGCTGTAGAAATCATGTGTCTTTGAAGTAGTTTTCATATATCTGAGAATTATGAATTCCTAAATGTTGATGACTTCAAATTACAAGATCTCTAATTCAAAATGCTCACTGACTGTAAAATACATTGTCTCTTGAGAAGAATTTATTGCCTACATCTGTACTTTTTCTGTCAAGAAAGTGGGTTAAATGAGGTAAAATTATTATATTTTTGTACATAGAGTTCCAATTAGTCATATTTATAATAAAGAATTTTGCACAATGCTTCACAACACAAAACTTTATATGTATAAGTCAAATATCAATAACTATAATGAAAAAAGTCAGAAGGTGATGTTTCTCTTCTTTGTAAAAAATAGAGCTTCTGACTTTTCACTTATAAAAAAATAAAAACCTAAAAAATCGCTAATAAATAAGTACAGGCCATTTTTTTCTGTTTCGCATTCGTTATGGAGGATTTATTTCACAGTACATAAAAGAAGCAAAGAACAGTACTAAAAGTAAATTAAAAAAAAGAACAATTTTTATTAATTTTTTTTATAAGTTTGAATCAATATTAAAAATATAGCTAATCATAAAATCTGAAAAGCATAGAAATTGATGTTAAAAGTGCAGCTCTAAAAACATTATTATGTCAGCGAGAATTTTTTTTAATTGCCCATTCGTTATCCACATGTGGAGTATTTAATTTATTTAGTAAATTCACAGAAATTCTCGTCCATGTTTCCTGTCTTATTTGAATTAACGGCGCGTTAAAATCAAACGGTTAAAGCTACCAGAAACGTTGCAGTAGGCAACTTAATTAATTTAAAGAAATAATGTGTTATGAGTAATTCTCTATTACTTCCACGAAATTAAAACATAGCAAGTATTTTTTTTTAATGACAAAAATTACTAAGAATTGTGTATTAATTTTCAAGGTTCTGTAAACTTTTAAAAACTGTAAAAAAACAATCACATAGCAAATTATAGAAAGACATTTTTTCGAATCTTTTATACATAACTAGAAATGAAACGGTTCCGGCTCAAAGTTTTTAATTTCTATTTTCTCATCTTGATTTAAAAATGGAAAATTTGCTACTTGAGAAAACAAGAATGTAGTCTATTAGATTAGTTGGCTGCTGTACAAACTATACAGCGTGTCCATTCTCACCGATGGCCACTGGCTAATTTCTAAACCGTTAGTCATAGACATATAGTTCCAGTTGCAAAAATGCTTTAACCCTTTCCGGCACACTGTGCCCGGTCTGGGATTCCTAATTTTAATTCCAAACTTGCAAATGGCACCAATAATATTTTAGTAAAATTTCGCCTTTATAATAAAAGCTAAATTTAAGGAATTTAAAAAATCTGAAAAATTCGTTTCTGAATTCCAGTGTCAGACGATAATTTCGCATTTTACTACAGTTTTTGCCCGTGCCGAAAAGGGTTAAAAAGGTAAAGAATTATTTTTTAAGCGATTTAGGTCAAAATTGGGAAAAATTTTGGAAAAAAAATTATTAAAAAATTACGAAAATTAAATTTTCATATGGATCTTCGATCCTTAAGTAATATTTAATAAATTTTTTCCATAACTCTAACAAACAGTACAAAAATGGTACCATTCATCTAACATTAAAATTGACCGAGTTATGAAACTTTAAATTTCATGACTTAAATTACTTTTCTGAATCTGAAAACGGATGGGTTGGACTAAGCTTTAAGGGAACGTTTAGCGCTTAAAGTATTATAAAGGGCGTTCATTTCCAACGCTGTCCAATGGCTAATTCCTAAATCATTTGTCACAGACATATAGTTCTAATTACAAAAATGTTTTAAATGAGTAAAATAAATATTTTAAAGCAATTTAACTGAAGATGCTGCCGCCGTATAAGCTTTAACGTAGTGTTAATTTTAATTAATTAACTTCTAGATTGGCTTAAATAATTTGAGAGGCGAGTTTCAAAATTCTCATTATTAAGAAATTCAGATTTTTGGAAATCGCTCAAAACCTTTAAATGCGTCCATTGGTTTTCATTATAAATTTGAGATTTTAGTGTTACATTAGTGCAGATAGGTATAGACTGATAGAGAAAACAAAAGCAATAAGGCGAGTTTTGAACTTTACATTCTGAATTTTATTTTTACATATGTTTTATTTTGTAAAGAAAAGAAGCTTTTAACCCTTTCCGGCACACTGTGCCCGGTCTGGGATACCTAATTTTAATTCCAAACTTGCAACCGGCACCAGTAATATTTTAGTAAAATTTTGCTTTCCCAATAAAAGCTTAAATTAAGGAATTCAAAATAACTAAAAAATTCGTTTGTGAATTCCGGTGTCAGTCGATAATTTCTCATTTTAGTACAGATTTTGCCCGTGCCGGGAAGGGTTAATGATTTTATTTTAAAAAGATGTGTTATTTTGATCAGCGTTTATTTTACTTATGATACTCGATGTATGATTTCTTAGTTCAGAATTTATATTCACATTTTATCTCACATCCAAGTATTGCCGATCGAGGTTCAATTCTCATACTTATTTATATCCAATTATAATGTAATATTAATGCGGTTTTAGGTACTTACCATTTACACCAAATTTTATAAGATTCATTAATCTAATAGAATTTTAAATCTGTATCATTTTGTGACGAATTGTGACTGTTGTTTTTCATAATTTAATTTAAGAAAATTTCTGTTATTTTTTTACTTATATTTTAGTAGAAGTTGTATATTTTGCTTTAATATGTAAATATCAACATAAATTCAAGAATAACATTGCAAATTTTTTTTTGCTCTCAATGTTTAACGTTAAATTGTATATCTGACGTTTATTTTTATTTCCAGTACATTTTTGACTGACCCCTATTTAGCAGCAAAAATATGGTTAAATTTCAAACAATTATTGCTCGGTCAGTTTTAATCGCTTAGGAAAAGGTCTTACTTGTTAAAGTAGTGGTAAAAATTTACTAAATATCATTTATATTTATAATTTTCGTAATCTTTTTATATTTTTTTTATCTAAATCGCATAACGTTTTTTACCGTTTTTAACCTCTTCGCTACGGGAGCCTTTTACGAAGTTTTTAATGTTTCGTCACCGGTTTTAAAAAACAGAAAATGTTTCTTATAAAATCGAGAAAATGCTCCGATTAAATAAGGCAAAATTTTCAGTAAAGTTTTTTCTGAAGGGAATAAACCTGGATTCTTAAACCTTTTTGCGGTACCTATACGTGTCGCTCGTCCCCAAAGGCATTTTGGGCCTTTCCCAAAGCATTTTTGCAATTGGAACTCTATGACTAACGCTTTAGAAATTAGCCATTGCCTACCGTTGAGAATGGTTTGGTTTGGTTTATTTTTGTCGGCCGATTATCTACGCTAGGATATAGGCCCAAGGGGGGAGAGTGCCCTTCGTGGGGGTCTTTCTAAGGGAGCCTAACCCATATTTAAGCAAGGTTCGAAGGAAACCACGAAAACTCCGAACGTTTAGGCCGACAGCCGCGATTAGGTTCGAACCCAGCATCTGCCGTCTACCAGTTGAAAGGTCAGAACCTCTCGGCCACTGGTGGGGCCGGTTGAGAATGGACACGCTGTAGAGCCTACGGAAGAACATTGAGGATTGTAGTTAATACTCGATTATCAAATTAAAAAGCAAGTTATCTACCATGTCATACATTAGTGGAAACCACCTGCCCAGCCAATTTTAGTAGTTGGTTGATGGTTTTAGCAGTGTTTCCCTGCACCAAGTCTTTTATTATTCCATACATTTGGTTGTTGGAAAATAATAAACCTGCTGAACAATAATAAACCTGGCAATCAGCTGCTGAAATTGGGTTTGTACTATAGGTTCACACCAGTAGCGGCTCGTCAGGGAGTGCTGCATCAGATTTTTCACACCAGTAAAATTTAGCAGAATCTTTCATGTTATTTATTAAACAAATTTTGCTGATTAAATAAAACTGAACTTACCATATAATTTTAGTGGTGTGAATAAATTGATGCAGCACCCCCTGACGAGCCGCTACTGGTTCACACAGATTCGCGGTCGCCAGTCGCCACGTAACAACTAATTTTCGTCGCCAAAGTCGCCATTTTTTGGCAAATTTTCCCCTTTTTCTCACGATAATTTGAAGAAAATTGGCTTTTTTCGCAATCCTCTGATAAAAATCCCGCGTTTTTTTTCTTTTTTTTTGCAATACTCTGACGAAAATCGTGTGTTCTTTAGCGATTCACTAAAAAAATTGCAACGAAATTGCTTTGTACCGAAATTTGGGAACAAAAAATATATTTTTTAAAGAATTTAAGCATTTTTTACTATCTCTTTGCTTGTAAAACAAATATATAAGTAATTTTTAAAAAAGCAGGCTTTAAATTTTTCTTTTAAAATACCGAAAAATATTTATTAATTAAGAACACATATTCTGTTATCAAAGTTAATTTATGAATTTAAAAAAAAATGTTACTTTTAAAAATTTATTTCAATTTAAAAGTTTCCTTTCATTAAACTACATTATAAACGATATAAATAAGACCTAGATCGCTAATGAGTTCCTCCTAAAAAATTCCTCTGTAACTTTTAAGTTAATATTTTGAGAAAATATATATATATATATAGCATACATAAACATACAGCATTCAAACTAGTTTTTATAAATTTTGCAATTAACTATTTAAAACCTTTTAATCCCTATCAAATTTCAGAATAAAATGTAATAAACATGTTAAAAAAATTACAAAAAATATCTGAATTAATTTAGCATCAAAATAATGTTAAAATATCTCAGAAGAGTCTTGAGATACTTGCAAGTAATTTGATAAGAGAAAGAGAAAACGTTATTCTTTTTTGGAAGTAAAGAATTATAAATGATTCCGTTCTTTTTTTTTTTTTTTTTTTACTTTTATATATATATATAACAAAAGTCATGAAAGCATGATTTTGCTAATTAAATGATTCCAGATTTCTGATATGTTAAGAATCAGGATTTGTGAGAACGATAAAATCTGCATGTTTCTAAATTGTATTTTCGTTTTTAATTATACGAGGTGGTACCCGTCGAAATTCGACGAAAGAAAATGTTTTAGAAGGAACTGTTTCACTGATTTATAACAACGTACAAAATCAGCTTCAGTAAAAAATGCATCTTATATTGGTCAGTATAACTCTAAATGAAATATTATTTTAAGTTAAAATTAACAAAATACCGTTTCTATAAAAGTCAGTTGTCCAAATTATTAAAACTGAACTTTAATCGCATATGTAATAAGTAAAACATGATAAAGATAAGTTATTATGATGAAGTTGTCAGTTGAGACTCTTTTGCTTGGTAAAAATTAAAAAAAAAATTAAATTGACACGATCATAAAATTTCACGTGAAATCTAAACCCGTCATCATTTTTAACTTCTCAAAATTTACATACGAAATTTTAATTTCTTTTTTTTTTTTTTTTTTCAATTTTAAGCGAAAGCGCTGCATTTCTCTTGTCACAATTACAAAATTCGCACAAAAACTATAAAAAAAATTGTTATCTCAAAAATAAATTGAGATACAGCTTTCAAACAAATTGCATTTAAAAGTACATTTTTTTCTCTACACGCCGATGTAAAAGTTGAGAATGTGCGGTGTTTAGATGTATAAAAATTGCAGTAGCAAAAATTGCAAAGCCGAATTGCACGGGAAAGTGTTGCCATTCGCAAAATGACGTATGCGTTACGCACAGATACGCTTGGCCTTTACAATATAGATATTGGATTTTTAACCCCATAACTGATTTGCCCGTAAGCCATTCGGACAAGACGAATTTGCTTAATTCATCATTTAAATCTTTTTGATACCACTATTTTTTTTTTTTAAATAATATCATACTATTTAAAGATGGAAATGTTTAGACTAAATGTTACGAATATTTTATTTAAATAATAGTGTTGTGAATCCGATATTTTCGATTTATTGAACGGAAAAGAAATAATGAGTTAACACTAGAATAGCCATTAGGGGTCATTTTGACCCTTGCTATAATGATAATAGTCAATTCGAACCAGAACTTGTTTTAGGAAATGTTTTATATGCATGAAATGTAAAACTAGGCTAATTAAATTAGTTAAATAGTTTTAAATAAAAATTCTGGTTTGAGAACTTTTTTTTAATTTGAGGAAAACAGCCAGCAGTTCTAGTGTTAAGGGGTTAACTAATTTACTATTTAATGTGAGGTGTCCTGGTGTAATAATGCCAGAGCCATAATTATGATGTGGGTAAATATTAAACGTAATTATGAAGGAATCCAGAAGATTCACCTAAGGTTTTCTGCGTAGAAAGACTCTGACTTATCTGAATCATAAACAAGCGTTAAAAGTTTATTTGTTCCATTTGTAAACATTATCGTTGTAACAAGCATGTTAGAGTCAACGCCCGATCTAAACTTTGCGAGGTAGGTTCTATGATATGAAGACTATATATTAATTAAAAAATTCTTTGTTACATAAATTTATAGTGTATTTCATGTACTTTGAAAGTGTTGTGGAAAATTTTGGATATATTTAGATTAAAATATACTGTGAAATAAGTATATCGGTATAATAATGCTCTTCTTATGCCGTTATTTTTCCAGTTGATTATTTTTAATAATGAAACTACATCTGAAGCAAGTTTATTCTTTATTTTATGCACAAGAAAGCATTATTGCCATTTTTGAAAAGAAAAAAAGAGCAAAGAGAATTTTGTGCGTTTTAAGTGCTGTTAATTTTTTCACGTCAGAAGAATTAAATATTTAATGACATAGCTGCAAACACATCCCGCTTTTTTGGCCCAGTAAAATTTTTACTATTTCAAATCATCTTCTTTTGTCAATTAAATAAGAAAGAAATTTCTGTTAATTGTTTCCGGGCTGAAAAATCAGAATAGTTGGTAGCTATGTCAAATGATTATAACTGCAGACTGATGTCGCAGTTAATGGTTAAGTAAGAGAAATTTGTCAATTTTTTGGGCTGTAGAGTTTGTATCATTCGAATTAGAGTATTTACATGTCATTATTCCATCTCGTTTTATAGTTTTGTTTGCATGACGATATTATTTACATTAATACAAAATAACGTTGCTCAAGAAATTACGCCATTAGATTTTATGAATACATAATTTCTAAAATAAACTTTCTTGTATCTCATTTTTTAAAGTGAAGGAAAATCCAAAATTTAAATTTTAAACAAGAAAATAATTTGGCCGTTAATGGATTGACGCAATCCACACTTATTCCATTTACGAAATTAAAGAATGAACATTTTTATAAATTCTTTTACGAAATCACATTTTAAGCAATTTACGGAATTTGAGCGACTTGTTATCTTAGAAATAAAGATAAACGTATAGTAAACCTGGAAAACATTTAGTTAATTAAACGGAAAATGTCAGGCAATTATTGAAGTTTCCATTTAAGAAAATCTGTTTAAAATAAACATTTAATTTTTTTAAAGGCATTAAAAATCAAACATTTAAATCAATACTTAATTTAACGTAGAAAGATTTGCATTTTTTTAAATCTATAAAGTGCTATTTATTTTAGTGTTATTTACTTGCACGGATTTTTGTTCGAGAAAAAAATCCAGCACTGTTTTTAAAATTTGCTGTCCAATCATTGACTTGTTTACAGATCTGTTTACTTAATTTATTAGTTAAGAAAACATAAAGAATATTCAAGGCTAAAAAACATTAAGAAAGTTTTTTCAAACTAAATAAATTTTAATATTTTGTTTCGGGTCTTGAAATTCATGTAAAATACGAAAATCTTTCTTTAACACGAGAACCGCCGAAAGGGGTACATTTTGACCGTTGACAAAGAGACAGCTGAAGATTCGAACCTGATATATCCTTATAAAATAAATTAAATACATAACACAAACATAATTTAACCCTTTGCGGCGCAGAGGTTTCATAGATATGCCTCTTAATTTTAATTCCCAAACGCCACATTGGCACCGGATTTTTATTTAAAAAAATTACGGCTTATTGGATGCGTGATACATTGTGTTTTCTTATATTCAAATTCCGGTGTCAGTCATTAATTTCAACACTTTAGCAATGAATTTGCCCTGTGCCGCAAAGGGTTAAATATATATGTTAAACAGATTAAACTAAATGTTCTGGTGTGATTTTTCTTTTTATAAAACTTATAAGCAATTTCCCGCGGTTCTAAAGTTAACACTAGAACAGCCATTAGGGGTCATTTTGACCCTTGCTAAAATAACAATAGTCAATTCGAACCAGATCTTGTTTTAGGAGATATTTTATATGCATGAAGTATAATACTAGACTAATTAAATAAGTTAGATAGTTTTAGATAAAAATTCTGGTTTGAGAACTTTTTTTTTAATTTGAGGAAAACAGCCGGCGGTTCTAGTGTTAAAAAAATAAGCATTTGTTAGGAATAAAATGAATCTGACAAAATATACTTTTACAGATTTATCAAATAATTCTGAATTAATATGCGAACATTAGCCAAAATTATGTTATAAATTTGTGAAATTATCATTTATTTTCCGTTACATTTATCAATTACTTTTCTGCAAGCAATTATCTTGTCCTTCGATGAATTTAGTTAATGGTCCAGCATTAATAGAAGTTTCGTATAAAGAATGGTTTCTGTCTAAATTTTGCAACTGAGAATGGTTAAGTGCATTTATTAGTATGAAAGCATTTCTTTGTATATTTATCGATTGTTTATAGAGATGGCAGTATCTCGCATATTTATATTTCCTAATGGTGAAAAAAGAAGTTTGAAATATCTGATTATTAATTACTAATTTAGTAGTATCATTGCTGAAAACGAAAGTTCTATTAAGAATTTTCTTTGATTGAACTTCGTTCTGATTGCCAGTATATTAAAATTCTATGGCTAATAAGAAATGAGTGATTGTTATTTGTTATCTCATCCAAAATTGGCAATAATGGAGAAAATATCGAACTAACAAGAATTGTTTACAATTTACTAACATTGTACTGATTGTGGCAGGAAATAGTTTTCTGCGTATATTCCAATATAAAGAAAATATTGCTTCAATATTATTCGTAATTGCAAATATTTAATTCATTTATATTAATGCAAAACATATTGTTAGAATTAAAATAATTCAATAATTTTACTCTCAAAAAGCACAGAATACTTTCACATATTTATGAACATCATCACACTTCTAAAATATTATAATTATTTAAAAGTAATCTACACATGTATTAGAGGTCTGCACGGGCCCGGGCTTGGCCCGTGGCCCGTACCCGGCCCGGCGGAATCGTTTCGAATTTTCTAACGGGCCGGGCCGGGCCGACAAACAACATAAACGGGCCGGGCCGGGCCGGCAAAAAAATTAAACGGGCCAGACGGGCCGGGCCGATAAAAAAAATTTCGCCGGCCCGTTCTCAAGATTTCAGCAGAAACGATAAATATATGAGCTATTTTCAACGAAAATGGTTTTAACGAGAATAAGTATAAATGTGGCCATACTACACTGCTCAAAACAATTAAAGGATATTTGAAGTTTTATATAAAATAAATATGTAAACGAAATATTTTTGCCGAAAATAGAAGAAGAGAATCACAAATGCAAATTTTTCTGGTTTTCAAACTGTGGAGTATTTAAATTTTGAGTTCGGCGTCAAAAACGTCGCCTCAGCCGCAGCGAATGAAATTTGACTTTCAACTAGATAAAAGAGAATGAAGACAAGGATGATCAGCATTCAGTGATTGCTTTGTTTCGATGAGTACGATGTCTCAGCGAAGTCATTTGACAGATTCAGAAGCTTGGAGAATTGTTGTTACGTTAGAAAAGGGCCAAACTCAAGCCGAAGTTGCGGAGTGTCACAAAGTGTCATTTCCAGGATCTGGAACCGTTTTTTTGGAGAGTGGATGAGCAGGCCGAAGACCAGGGCAAGGTCGTAGACGCGCAACAACGCCCAATGAAGATCGGTATTTAGCGTTAACAGCTCGGAGACACCGAAACATGAACGCTACTCTTCTCCAACAACACCTTCGCTCGGCTACAGGCACCACGATTTCAACTCAGACTGTCCGAAATCGGCTCTATGCTGTAGGTCTGTATGCTCGCCCACCGATGGTATGTGTTAGATTAACATCAAGGCATCGTCGCGACCGCAGGCAGTGGGCAACCGAGTATGTCAACTGGAGGAGAAATGAATGGAGCAATATTCTGTTTTCTGACGAGTCCCGTTTTTCTGTGCATCCGGATAATAGGCGTATTTTCATCTGGAGGGACCGTGGCAGTAGGAATAATCCTGCGTTCGTGCACGAAAGTGTCAGATTTGGCGCTGGAGGAGTGTTGGTGTATGGTGGTATCTCCATTGACGAGCGCACTGACGTCTACATCATTCGAGATGGAGCTCTGACTTGTCGCCGATATAGGGATGGGATCCTCAGACCTATTGTAGTCCCTTACGCTGCAGCAATCGGAGATAACTTCATTTTAATGGACGATAACTGCAGGCCACATCGTGCGAACCTGGTGGAGGATTTCCTTTTCGAGGAAAGAATCGTTCGAATGGAAGGGCCAGCGTGTTCTCCAGACATGAATCCAATCGAGCACGTTTGGGACGCTCCACAGTGGGGCAAATTCCCGAAAAGCTGGCCAAAATATGAATATTTCATTCAAATTGTACGAAAATTCGTATACAGGTGTTTTTGAGGATGCTAAGTAAGAATTTGAATTCAATTAAAATTGAAAAAAAAATGGCGGATACAATATGGCGGAATAAAAATTTAAATGTCTCGAAAGTTATTCAATTTATATGCAATTTCGTAAATTTTTCAGGATGCTAATTAGGATTCAAAAGTTAAATTTTAAAAATAAATAAATAAAATTACGGATTAAGAATAAAAAGAATAAAATTTAAATAAAATTTAAATTTCGAGGTAAACTTAAAAGGGAATTTTCAAAAAACCAAGACATATTTAAACGAAATTTAAGTACGTTAATGGAAAGTAAAACATTAGACTATTTAATTTTTATATTATTAAAATAAAAACGAAAATATATTCCAGAAATTAACCGTTAGAATCAACTGTAGTATAATAAAAAGATTTTTCAGAGGTCAAGGTGTCGAAATAGTTAGCAGAATTCGTTGGCGGTATTGGAAGATCCTGTGACTCTTAGGATCAATGATTTTAATTTCTTCTACGATAATTTACCTAAACTGGAAAGGAAAGAATCTGATGACATTAAAAGACGTAAAAATATCTTTTTTTTCTCGCTACTGCATCTTTGCGATAAATCTTCTCGATGCCTTTTGATCAGTTTGTTGCATGATTCTTGAGTATCTTGTGGCATTTGACAAATTAGCAGTAATGAAGATAATGTTATTTCTTTGTCATTAATAAGTACTTTGTGTACTGAAGTAAGCATATAGAACCAGGGATGCTGCTCAAATCTACGAGCTATTTGTAAGGGAAAATTTTCAAAGTTTATAAATTAAATAACATGGCTAAAGAAACTACTTATGGCATAGAAACGTTTAATCAAATTTTCGTATATGCTCGTTTAGAAACACAAATAGTTGCGTTTTCAAAGAATCGTTGAATTGTATTTCCAATCATTTGTGCTTCCAAATCTGGGATTTAGTTTCTCGACGAGAAGTCTTCATTGTAAACGAAATATTTTTTGCATATTTTAATTTGCAATTTCAGTGTTCTTCATTTCATGCAGAATACGAGCTTTTTTCGAGCTTTTCATTTTTTCTATCCAGTTGTCTGCCAGGTGCAAGGCCTCTCTAAACATCTTTGCTTGTAACTTAGATATTCTGAATTCTAAATTATCTCAATCCACTTTTAATAAAAAATGTCAGATCGGTAAGATGCTGTTTTGATGCTGTCTGACATAGGTAGCAACGTTGAGGTATTACACTAATTCGTTTTTAACGACTTTTTCTTCTGTATCAGTGATTGTATTAAACGAAATAAGTTTATTCTGCTAGTATTTAATGCAATCCCATTCATTGACAGTTGCTTCCGTATTTCTTGAAAAAGAAAAATAGATCTTGATTGGCCCGATAAAATCAATGAAATGAAGATCTCGATATTTTCAAATTGACGATTCATGAATTAATCGCAATATTTATGTATTCTAGTAGCACGGAAGAAAAGAAAAATATATTAGACATAATGCCATCTTCATTGCTAAATATTTGTTTAAATGTACTCAGAATAGATGTGCCATCACATCCTCACTTGCAAATCAAATCCAAATTACTAATATAAAAGTGATATTCATAATGATTTTTACTCGCATTAATGAAATACGCTCAGTAGTTTGATCTAGCAAATATAGCCATTGACAAAATAATTCTTCTAATCATAATAGAACAAACAAAATTACTACCTATAAAGATAAGAAAATGTTATTCTACCGGATCAGTAATAGAGAATTATTTCCATTTTTTCATTCCTTAGCTTACTTATCAAATTAATGTAATCTTATGATTATAGTACTTATTTACATTATAATAGGAAATAAACTATTATAAAACTGAATAATTCAAAAATTTGAAAAATATTTATCGGCTAAATTATGTGAAAAGTAGTCAATTTCAAAATTTTTGAGGTGGCCGAAAAAGTGGCATTTTTACTTGCGATTACTAAAATATGCGTGAAATGCAGAAAGGCAGTTTTAGGCAGCTGGTTTTTTATGAATCACTAGACAATAGCCCAAGTTATTATTTCCATTAAATTTCGTTGCGGAACACTGTGGAACATTTAAACTTTTTGATGCTTAAAAGCAAAAAAATAAAAAAAATTCTAAAATTTTTTATCAAAAATGACAATGAATTTATTAATTTTTACGTGCTTAATATAAATTTTGTAATACATGCAAATAAAGTACATAGTATCATAGTGTGAATCCATTTCAAATCATTAAAATCGGATAATATTATAAAATATAGCACGCGTTTAGAGGAACTGTTGTTTTGCTGTTTTTGTTCGCTCTAAATGATACTCCTTCAAGCATCATTTTTGAAATGATACTGCTTGTAAGGGCAAAGCAAAAATCTTTTTTTAAATACAGATTCTGACTCTCCAAACATTATTCTAGCCAACTGCACAATCGAAATTCCCTAAATCGTAACTTCATTTGTCGACTTTTGGCCAGCTTTTTGGGTTTTTGCCCCACTGCGCTCTAGGAAGACGAGTTTCTGGCCGCCAACAACCCCCACAAACTCTCCAAGAACTGGAAAGAGCTCTTCTGGAAGAGTGGGGCAGAATACCCCAACTCGTCATTAATAGCCTCATTGAGTCCATGCCTCAAAGGTGTTCAACGTTGCTTGCCGCCCGTGGAAACCATACCCCATACTAGTGATGGGCGATTTCGATTTTTTAAATCGATTTAATCGATACTACGGCCAACTCGATTTAATCGATACTTTAAAATTTTTAATCGATTTCTCTGAAGGTAATATAATTTTCATTTTCCTTCAAAATTCGAAGATAAAATAGAAGGATGTGCCAATTCCAAAATTTCAGTGCATTAGTTTCTAAGATAGAAGAATTAAAGAAACCTCAGACCCCCCCCCCCCTCTTCTACAAAATAACTTTTTTTGTTGAGTGATGTACACCAAAAATTGATTAGGATCAATTTTTATTAAGTACCAGCTGAATCTGAATTTTGATGAAAATCCATGAAAGCGCGAGATACAGCTATTGCGAAATCACAAAAAATGCAGCATATCAGCGCCACCTGTAGGGCAATTTACACCAAGAACTAAATAACACTAATCTATGTCAGAGATTTACTGAATCTGAATTTTGATGAAAATTCGTTCTTGAGATAGCGCTATTGCGTTAATCATGAATAATGCAGTATAGCAGCGCCATCTCTCAAGCGATTTCCACCAAAATATAATTAGCATCAAATAATATCAAGGAATAATTGAATCTAAATTTTTTATGAAAGTCCGTGCATTAGTTCTTGAGATAAAGCTAAAATGGAAACAGGGGCGTGCGAAAAGAGAATTGCGCCCGGTTCAAAGTTTCAATTTACCCCCCCCCCTATTAACTTTTTCTTGTGATAGGTTATAAGTGATGTTAGTAGTAAAAATTTGGCGCCCCCTAAATTTCCGTGCTCGGAACGACCGCTTCCTTTCGCCCCCCACTTTCACATGGCGCTGAGTGGAAATTGTGAAAAATTCAGTATAGCAGCGCCATCTGAGAAGCTATATACATCAAAATGCAAAAAACATCAATTCATGTCAAGGACTAACTGGATCTCAAATGTGATGAAAATCCGTTCATTCGTTATTCAGATATAGCTGTTGCGCAAATCTCAAAAAATGCAGCATAGCAGCGCCACCTATTAGGCTATATGCACCAAAAATTAATTAGATTCAGTTTATATCAAGGTAAAACTAAATCTAAAGTTTTGTGGAATTCCGTAAATTTTTTCTTGAGATAGAACGGTCAGAAATTTTTGTCGTATACAGACTCACAGAGTGACAGACACACACACAGACAGATATTTCTTAATAAAAAGAATATTGCCCAGTTAAACTGATGGCATTGAGCTCACAGGCTACGCATACTAATTGTACATTACAGCCTTGTATTTTCGTTAATTCCGTTCGAAAAAAAAATTAACAAGGGGAAACAGCTCTCCCCTTTCTCCTTTTTTATACTTAATCATTGAACTTCCTAAACTATCAAGTACATGCTTTATCATATTAAAAAATCTATATCCAAAATTCAGAGCAAATCGGATAATTCTTAATAAAAACCCATTTAGCATTGTATAATTTAAGAGGAGTTATTCCCCTCTTTTATACTTAACCATTAAACTTCCAAACCAGATTTGAATGAAATCTGACAATTCTGATTGAAAAATTCATTTATGCAAGTTAAGGGGAGGGGCATTAGAACCGCCGTTCCCCCTGTTTATACTTATTCAATGAATACCTAATAACAGCCATGGACTCGCCTCATCAGAATGATCCTATATCTAAATTTTGAACGAAAACTGTTAATTCTGCATGAAAATCCTGTTTATATCAATTAAGGGGAGGGGCATGAGCCCCCCGTTCCCCCTGTTTATACTTATTCAATGAACACCTAATAACAGCCACGGTATCGCCTCATCCGAATGACCCTATATCTAAATTTTGAACGAAAACTGTTAATTCTGCATGAAAAATCCGTTTATATCAATTAAGGGGAGGGGCATGAGCCCCCCGTTCCCCCTGTTTATACTTATTCAATGAACACCTAATAACAGCCACGGTATCGCCTCATCCGAATGATCCTATATCTAAATTTTGTACGAAAACTGTTAATTCTGCATGAAAATCCCGTTTATATCAATTAAGGGGGGGGGGCATGAGCCCCCCGTTCCCCCTGTTTAGACTTATTCAATGAACACATAATAACAGTCACGGAATCACCTCATCAGAATGATCCTATATCTAAATTTTTGACAAAAAGTGTTAATTCTGCATGAAAAACCCATTTATATCCATTAAGGGGAGGGGCATGAGCCCCCCGTTCCCCCTCTTATACATATCGAATGAACTCCGAAAACTAATCAGGGAAGCGCCTTATCAGGATATACCTATATACAAAATTTCAAGTGGATCCGATATTTTTATCATGAGTTATCGCGTTACGCACGAACGCACGTACATACAGAACGGACGGGCACATAAGCTCTCAGGCTATGATAGCCTGTGAGTGAGCTAAAAACCATGAAATCATGTTAAAGACCTTCTAAAATATATAAATCCATCAAAAACGGGAAGTCAAAATTTTATACGAATCTAATTCTCTCTTCTTGTAAAGTTACAAAAGAAAGTAAAAATGTAAAATCGATTCTGCCCGTAAGATCGGTCTTTAGATTCGATTTCGATCTTTAGATTCGATGTCGATCTTTAGATTCGATGTCGATCTTTAGATTCGATTTCGATCTTGAGATTCGATGTCGATCTTTAGATTCGATTTCGATTTTTAGATTCGATGTCGATCTTTAGATTCGATTTCGATTTTTAGATTCGATGTCGATCTTTAGATTCGATGTCGATCTTTAGATTCGATTTCGATCTTTAGATTCGATTTCGATTTTTTTTTTTCTAGGCTAAATCAGTATTGAATGCAGGTATTTTTCTGCGACTCCGTAGGGCGAAATTTTAAAATGGAGGGCCAAAATCACAGTCAGGAGTGATCCAGCGACCTCATTGGTCGTGTGGTATAGGTGAAAATCACGAACGTGTTTCTCCATTTGAAAAAGAGTGAGGGGTAAAGTAATTTTGAAGCAATTGTTACCGTCTGTTCTTATTTACGATAAACCAACGAAATTAACTCAATTAAGATATTTTGATGACATTATATAAAATGAGGGTGAAAAATTGATTATAAATGAAAACAGATAAGATTTACATCAAAATTGACGCTACAATTTTTTTTTTCGAAAAAAGGAGTAAGGCGACATTTCGCCTACCGTTAAGAGATTGTTCTCTGAAAAGGACGCGACTCAAATGACCAATGAGGTGTTTAGATTTCACCGGACTGTGATTTTGGCCCTCCAATTTAAAATTTCGTTTCCGAAGATAGGCATCATGTTTTACAGCTCTGTAAGAGAGGGGGAATCGCAATTTGTGCATTAAAAAGCATAAAATCTCATAACTTCTGGGAGGGGGGGGGTAATCCCCTGCGGGCCACCTCATTAATTCAACACTAGGTTAAATCGTTATATTTTTGTTTAGAAGCCCAGTTATTTGAAGTATTAGTTTATTATGTTTTATTTTTCACGCTCGTCTCTTCTAATCCCCCCCCCCCTTCTGCGTCAGTTTTAACTTACAGGGTCGTTCGAAATATGCATACAGTTTTAAAAATGTCCAATTCTCGGTCTATTTTATTTTAGATCCACATTTTAAATCCTTGACAAAAGATAAATAAAGGGTCGCCCTTCAGCCCGTTTGGGGTTTATCTGCGCCTCGCCGGGGGGCATATTTTTTTTCTTCAAAAGGAACCAAAAAAATTTTGAGGGGGGGGCTTGCACCCTCCCCCAATATACACCTTAAAATTTCGCTCATTTAATTTTCTACCATTTTTAACTTAAAAGTTTAAGCTACATGGCACCCCCAGAGCTGTGGAGCCCTCCCCCCCTGTCAATCACTCACCTAATTTTGCTTATTTCTTCACTTCATTCCAATCTTTAAAAGGCTATAACTTTGCTTCTATAGGGGTTACAGTGATGAGAAAAATTCCAGTATAGCTAATCATTTCTCGCCGTTCTTTTTGCTATTCCAGTTTCCCGGCTTTCCCTATAGCACCTTTTTTTTGGGGGGGGGGGGGGCAGAGGGTTTTTTCTCATTTCTTGATACAATATGGCTGTTGAAAGCTTATGCTTCCTACATTACAAATCTAGCATAAAAAATTTCTCCCATCATTTCAGGTCACGTTACGGACCCATAATGTATTAAAATTTTAACTTTTCAAACTTCTTTAAAGAAAGAAAAAAAAAATTGATCATAAACGAAACTGGGGTTCGAACCCGCAATCGTTTGATTGCACACGTAATCCCTAAGCTTATTGGCCACCGAGTACTCAGCAGCGCTATTATTTATTTAGATTGTCATATTTAAATTCGTAATATCTTTTGAATGGAATTTCCGATTTGAATAATTCAAAAAGTAATCTACAGATATTGTAACAGGCATTAATACAAAATGGTTTATTTGGATAAGGATTAAGGTATCGATAGTATGGTCTAATTTTGGTTGGTGTATTTATCGCGTTTTAAAATGTAAGAAAGTAGTTATAGTGAGTTAACTACAATAGCTGGACATATGGTATCGCGCGTTTTTTTTTATAGATATTAATATGTTCTTTAATATTATAGAACCTTTTTTTATACATTTAAAAGTATTTCCTGGCGATTCAAAATTATATATCCAAACGATTCAAAAAATACACACGTAACTGTTCAAGGTTTCACTTCTATCGCCCCCCCCCCCCCCCTCCTTCCTCACCAATCTTAACTTACAGGTTCGTTCAAATTATGACTGCGATTTTAAAAAAGTCTAATCCTCGTTCTATTTTGTTATAAATCCATATTTTGAAACCTCACAAAAGATACATTTGGGCCGGGGTCGCCCTTCTGCTCGTCTGGGATTTACCTTGCCCCCCTGGGTGGGGGGCATATTTTTTGTTTCTTCCACACCATCTCATGTAACATATCGTTATAAAGCTTTTATCTCCTCGTCTTTTTTCTGTTACTACCCCTCTCTCCACCTAGTTACATGCTCTTGGCACTTTTTATAGTTTCAAAGAGTGCATGTTCCCCGCAAGCCACCCCATGAATTCAACACTAAGTTAAACACTATATTTTTGTTTAGAAGCTCAGCTATTTGGGTTATTAGTTAAGTATGTTTTTTTTTTCAAGTTCGTCCGTTCTAATCCCTCGCCCCCCCCCCCCCCTTCCTCGCCAGTCTTTACTAAATGGGCCGTTCAAAGTATGCATTCAATTTTTAAAATGTCCAATTCTCGTTCTATTTTATTGTAAATCCTCATTTTGAAACTTCGACAAAAGATACATTTGGGCTATGTTCGCCTTTCCGTCAAGAGTGGGGTTTACCTTCCCCCTTGGGAATGGGGCATATTTTTTGTTCTTCCGAACTATCTCGTGTAACATTTGGTTGGTATTAGAAAAAAAAAGTTTTTTTTGTCTATACTCTTTGTTCCCCATCCTAGTTACACGCTCTTGGCACTCTTTATACTCGGTTTAATGCCAAGTTACTCAGTCTTGTTATTAGTTGAGTTATGTCTCTCAAATTTGTCGAAGTTTTTGTGTAAGTGACAACCATAAGTGACAATCATTTTAAAATTCAAAACTCTTATTATCCGACTCTAAAATCTGCAATAGCTTAATTCTATGCCCTCCTAAATGGGGATGGGGGGTGGGAGGCGGTAATTACGGTCCTGCTGATTGTCTAAGTTTTGGAATTAGTAATTTGGATCTTCTCTGTGTGAACCTGAATATCGAAATATCGATTGTAGTATCGATTCTAGAACTGAGAAATCGATTCTTTTTATGATCGATGTTGTTTTATACGATATCGATTTTAATCGATTCTCAAAATTTCCAGAATCGCCCACCACTACCCCATACTGAAAATGATTTTCTTTGAAGAAAACACCTTTTCTTATTCTTTTTTCCTCGTTTGCACAAATTGTGTTTTTTTCCTTTTGTATCAAATGCGCAATAAAATGCATTTTTTTCTGCCAAACATGTGTAATTTATTCTCATATAACCTACTATGTCTGTCGACCATGTATCAATCAGCTAAAAAGTTTCCCAGATACAAAATCCACCTAAAACTGCAATATCCTTTAATTGTTTTGTGCAGTGTAGTTTGACAGCGTCAATATAAAAATGCACAGTGTATCGGCATCGAAGAATTACATTATGTATAACCCGTTTTAATATTTTTTTAGCTGACTCATGCCAGTCCGAGATCACGCTTGCATTATTTTTCTACATATAGACTGGCCGGACTGGTACTAGACTTAATTATTAGCAGAAAACATGATTTGTAAAATTATTAACAGCGATAAAGAACTTATGTTAGCTTAGTCTTCGGATATATACTTTTTGATGATTTTTAAATTAATTTCTCAATAATGCGAAAGTTTGACACAGTTTCTGATTAATTTTAAATTGTAAAAGCATAAAAGTGTTAAGCCTAACTATTGAGGGGATTTGGAATCGAATAGCGTTTTTCATTTTTGATAAATAAAATACTTGTATAACCTTGTTGAGATATAATAGTTTCTCAAATGATTGCAGGTTTTTCTCCCTTCCCTTGCTATTGCTTCCCGAAATTCTATTCAAAACGCTAATTATTAGAGCATTTTATTTGTTTGCAGTATTCTTAAATTGCTTTTATCAAAAAATGGATAACGCCATTCGATTATATAATTTCTGAATATAGATATCTGCTAATCTTATGCGTTTCTGAGAAAAAAAATGAATTTAGAAATGTATCAGAAAGGAGCTTCTTTGAATTTAAGAATGAATTTGGATTTGAAATCTATAATAAAATGATATAGAAATATATTTATAAATCTTCTTTTATTTAACAGCTTCAAAATTAACGGTGTTTTTAGCTTTTTTTTCTTTTTTCTTTTATTCTAAGCCATATTAATTTTTTAATGAATCTTTATTCGAATGTTGAAAGCCTAAGAATCTAAGTAATCATTAATGTTGTTAATATGTATTTGCTGTAAAATATACTGTAAAATCTTTCCATTGATATGTATGCAGTATTCTTTAAATGAATCTTAGTTATATGATAAAAATCTGAATTTTTTAGAAATTGTAGAAATTGAAACGGACCAAAACGGGCCGGGCCTGTTTTCGCTGATTTTTGTACGGGCCGGGCCTAAAATATAAAAATTTAAACGGGCCGGGCCCGGGCCGAACTTTTGAGTTTTTACAACGGGCCGGGCCGAAGTAACTTTCCTACGGGCCGGGCCGGGCCCGGGCCTGGAAATTCCGGCCCGTGCAGACCTCTAACATGTATTACAATTTATTAGAATCAACTAAGCACCAATTGGAGTATATATAGTGATGATGAATAGCTTACTTACGAAAAGAATTATAAATGTTAATATACTTAAAAAAAAAAAAAAAAAAAAAAAAAAAAAAAAAGTAGAGGAATTTTAGGGTTTGTACATTTCCTGAAATTTAAGTCCAGGAAATTCCTCTGTACCAGTATTTTTTTTAGGAAATTTTCAGGTTAAATAAAACGAATTATTGCGTGTTTAAACCTGACCTATTTTATTTTTTTTATATATAAGAAAAATATGTCACCTCGAAAAATATCGGTACTCGTTTGACCCTGAAAATTGTTTGATTATATTTAAAAGCAAACAATTTTGTTAAAATGTTTTTTAAGAAAAAAAATTAAAAATTAATATTCTGCCTGTTATTGTAACAAGCTTTAACACTAGAACCGCCAAAAGGGGTCAATTTGACCCCTGAAAAAATTGATAGCAGTCGATTCGAACCAGAAATTCTTTTATGAGAAATATTAAATCTATGAAGTACAAAACTGAGTGAATTGACAAAGTTAAATAATTTAAAATGAAAATACTGGTTTCAAACACTTTTTATAAAACTTGAGTAAAAACAGCCGGCTGTTCTAGTGTTAAACAGAAAACATGCACATCTTTGGAGAATATAAAATCATGATATTCCAAGTGACAAAACTGAGACCTTTCAAAAGCGAATGTTTTGTAGTGACTTGTGACACCATTTTCACAATTTTAATATATCTAGGCTAACAAAAATGGAAGTTTATAAGATATATATAGATTTTAATAATTTTTAATATGGAAATGAAATGTGTTTTTGAATTAATATTTTACCTAATAATTAGCACCACAAATATTTTAACCCTTGGCACTCCGTTGTCTCCGCTGCGGAGACATCTTCTTTCTTTCCAAAATTTCTTTTTGGCACCAGTAATAAAGGAAAATAAAATTTTCCTTATTTAATCAAAGAATTTTTGAAATTGTCTATTTAAAGGAAAGTTCTTTCCAAAAAGTGGTGTTAATCGAATAAAATTTGTGTAAGAGACACTGGAGCCCGAAGGGTTAACCCTTTCCGGCGAAGTGTTACCACTCCGGCAACACCTAATTTTAATTCCAAACATTGAACCGGCACCAGTAATATTTTAGTAAAATTTTACTTTTACAATGACAGCTTAAATCAGGGAGTTCTTAATTTCTAAAAAAGTCTTTTGTAAATTCCGGTGTCAGTCAACAATTTCCTTTTTTTCGAACAGAACTCGTCTGCGCCGGAAAGGGTTAATAGGTTGAGCAATTCGAAGTGTCATGTGGTTTTTATTTCTAATTTCATATAGATAAATATTTCATACTCCAAATTTATACTCAATGCATATCCTTCTTAACTGTATGCAAAGGAATTATTAATGGCTTGTATGTGTTATCTTAAAACAGGTCGGATCTTTAGTTTTATTGTGTCTTCTTCAAATTAAATTGTCTTTACCCTTTTTACCTCAAACTAATTTAAAATCACAAACACTATATAACGATACAATATATTGGAAAACTGAGTTGTTTAGTTACTGTAAAGTTATTGGATATGGTTTTCCTGATTCATAAACTTAATTATCTACCGTTTTTAAAATCATACATTTTAACCCTTTCCGGCGCAGTGTTACCATTCCGGCAACACCTAATTTTAATTCCAAACTTACAAACGGCACCAATAATATTTTAGTAAAATTTTACTTTTACAATAACAGCTTAAATCAGGTAATTCCTTATTTCTAAAAAAATCTTTTGTAAATTCCGGTGTCAGTCAACGATTTCTCATTTTACGAAAAGAACTTGTCTGCACCGGAAAGGGTTTAGTATTAAATTACAAATCGTTCACTCCCTACCTCATTGGTTTTTTTTTTGTTTGTTTGTTATTATTTCGCATATAGTTCAAAAATACCATCTGCCGGTTGCAACCAAATGAAAACTAGTCAGATCTATCCCAGACATTCTTCTTTCTCATACATGTTAATTCTTCCTGAAAAATGCAGCATAGCAGCTCCAACGTTTAGGTGATTTACAGCAAAATCTAATCAGCAACATCTTATGTCATTTTAAAACTGAATTTGAAGTTTTATGAAAATTCATGTATTATTTTCTGGGATAGAGCTATTGCATAAATCTTTAAAAAAATCTCGATAACATCGCCACCTGTTGGGCGATGTACACCAAAACTAATCAGAACAAGTTTTTATCAGTGATTAAATGAATCCTGCATATTGATAAAAACCCATGCTTTAGTTATTGAGATAAGACTATTTAAAAATTCTGAAAAATACAGCATAGTACTGCCATCTGTAGGGATATTTACAGCAAAAGCTAAAAACCGCTAATATATATCACGAACTAACTGAATATGAAATTTGATAAAAAATTCATGCGCATAAATAATTTATAAAACACTAAATTCCATTTCTAAATCAAAATTTTAAATTGGAATGAAAGGGAAAATTTCTACGTACATGATTTTTTTTAAATTTCATGTCATTTATATTCAATCTTTAAACAAATATATAAAAACATCAGACATAATATCATAGATTTCGATTTTTAATTTAACTCTATTTCTAACTGCAATAATTCCTCCACGTACAAATATGAGGAAAAATATTTTAAAGCTATGATAAAATCGACATAAAAAGACAAACAACATTTTTAACTGCAATAAATAGGATAACGTGTTTGTATCTAGTGTAGTTAAGTTTATGGCCACTTAAAAATTGATTCGAGAATGACACCTTCTTGCTTTTGTTTCGCAGTATCATTATTATCAAGTACATCGCTTGAAAATAGTCCTTCAAAATATGATAAAATTTAAATTTCCAAATATTTTCCCATTAATGATATAAAGAGAAACAAAAAAATCATAACATAATATTCATTCTTTGAAATCGGAACTCTGTTTTATTATAAAAGCCATTATGTTTCATAGGAGAAAGATTATAAATATTATGAGTTTTTCTTATTGGAAATATATTTTATTTTTCAAATATTCAGTTTTAGTTTCAGCTTTAATTGAGTGAAGTATTCGTGTATCATATTTTGCATTTAAAATAAGAGATTCGTGGAGTGTATTATATCTTCTATCAGTACTATAACTTATTATCAATTCAAAGATATTTTTGGAGTACGTAGAATTTTTCTGAAAAATATTAAAGCATTAGACAGAAATACATTTAATAAAAATAATTAATTTACATCATTAAATAGAAATTTTAAATTTGAATGACAGGGAAAATTTCTGCGTACATGACTTTAAAAAAATCATGTCATTATAACCCATCTTTATCTCTTTAGATCCCAAACCGCTCGTGATATTTTGAGGTATTTTAATTTGTATATCCTAATTTCCACCAGAAAATTAAAATAGTAATATTAGTTTTAATTCATAATACACATTCCGGATTTAAATAAACCGAAATTAGCCACTGAAACTTTCTGGTGTTAAGTCTGATTTTCTGAAGTACATAATTTATAGAAATATGTCTATCATGGGAATTAAAGTGTTAAACGGATACATACAAAAATAAGCCATAATATCATAGTTTTCGATTTTTAATTTAACTCTATTTCTAACAGCAATTTTTTATTCGTGTAGAAACGTGAGGAAAAATATTTTAAAGCTACGATAAAATCGACATAAAAAGACAAACAACATTTTTAGCTGCAATAAATAGGATAACGCATTTGTATCTAGTGTCGTCAAGTTTATGGCCACTTAAAAATTGATTCGAGAATGACGCCTTCTTGCTTTTGGTTCGCAGTATCATTATTATCAAGTATATCGCTTGTAAATAGTCCTTCAAAACATGATAAAATATAAATTTCCAAATATTTTCCCGTTAATGATATAAAGAGAGACATAAAAAAAATAATATATTATTCATTCTTTGAAATCTAAATTCTGCATTATTATGAAAGTCATTATATTTCACTGAAGAAAGATGATAAATATTATCCGTTTTTCTATTGGAGATTTATTTATTTATTTTTTAAATATTCAGTTTTAGTTTCAGCTTTTAGAATTCAGCTTTAAGTAATTGAAATATTCGTGCATTTTTTTTTTTGCATTTAAAATAAGAGATGTGTGGAGTGTATTATACCTTCTATCAGTACTATCACTTATTATCAGTTCAAAAATATTTTTAGAATATGTAGCATTTTTCTGAAAAATGTTAAAAAGTTAGACAAAAATACATTTAATAAAAAATTAATTTACATCATTAATAAATCGAAATTTTAAATTTGAATGAAAGGAAAAATTTCTGCGTACACGACTATTTTTTTTTTTTTTCATGTCATTATATTCCATTTTTAAACGAATACATAAAAAATCAGTCATAATATCATAGATTTCGATTTTTGATTTAACTCAATTTTTAACTGCAATATTTCTTTCACGTACAAATATGAGGAAAAGTATTTTAAAGCTAAGATAAAATCGACATAAAAAGACAAACAACATTTTTAGCTGCAATAAATAGGATAACGCATTTGTATCTAGTGTCGTTAAGTTTATAGCCACTTAAAAATTGATTCGAGAATGACACCTTCTTGCTTTTGATTCGCAGTATCATTATTATCAAGTATATCGCTTGAAAATAGTCCTTCAAAATATGATAAAATTTAAATTTCCGAATATTTTCCTGTTAATGATATAAAGAGAGACATAAAAATAATAACGTAATATTCATTCTTTGAAATCAAAATTCTGTATTATCATAAAAGCCATTATGTTTCACAGAAGAAAGATGATAAATATTATCCGTTTTTCTATTGGAGATTTATTTATTTATTTTTTAAATATTCAGTTTTAGTTTCAGCTTTTAGAATTCAGCTTTAAGTAATTGAAATTTTCGTGCATTTTTTTTTTTTTTTTTTGCATTTAAAATAAGAGATGTGTATTATATCTTCTATCAGTACTATCACTTATTATCAGTTCAAAAATATTTTTAGAATATGTAGCATTTTTCTGAAAAATGTTAAAAAGTTAGACAAAAATACATTTAATAAAAAATTAATTTACATCATTAATAAATCGAAATTTTAAATTTGAATGAAAGGAAAAATTTCTGCGTACACGACTATTTTTTTTTCATGTCATTATATTCCATTTTTAAACGAATACATAAAAAATCAGTCATAATATCATAGATTTCGATTTTTGATTTAACTCAATTTTTAACTGCAATATTTCTTTCACGTACAAATATGAGGAAAAATATTTTAAAGCTAAGATAAAATCGACATAAAAAGAGAAACAACATTTTTAGCTGCAATAAATAGGATAACGCATTTGTATCTAGTGTCGTTAAGTTTATAGCCACTTAAAAATTGATTCGAGAATGACACCTTCTTGCTTTTGATTCGCAGTATCATTATTATCAAGTATATCGCTTGTAAATAGTCCTTCAAAATATGATAAAATTTAAATTTCCGAATATTTTCCTGTTAATGATATAAAGAGAGACATAAAAATAATAATATATTATTCATTCTTTGAAATCTAAATTCTGCATTATTATGAAAGTCATTATATTTCACTGAAGAAAGATGATAAATATTATCCGTTTTTCTATTGGAGATTTATTTATTTATTTTTTAAATATTCAGTTTTAGTTTCAGCTTTTAGAATTCAGCTTTAAGTAATTGAAATATTCGTGCATTTTTTTTTTTTTTTGCATTTAAAATAAGAGATGTGTGGAGTGTATTATATCTTCTATCAGTACTATCACTTA
This sequence comes from Maratus speculifer, assembly GCA_964019185.1. NCBI lineage: Eukaryota > Metazoa > Arthropoda > Arachnida > Araneae > Salticidae > Maratus > Maratus speculifer. The sequence continues at coordinate 348,667,440 of OZ025295.1, forward strand.
TTATCAGTTCAAAAATATTTTTAGAATATGTAGCATTTTTCTGAAAAATGTTAAAAAGTTAGACAAAAATACATTTAATAAAAAATTAATTTACATCATTAATAAATCGAAATTTTAAATTTGAATGAAAGGAAAAATTTCTGCGTACACGACTATTTTTTTTTCATGTCATTATATTCCATTTTTAAACGAATACATAAAAAATCAGTCATAATATCATAGATTTCGATTTTTGATTTAACTCTATTTCTAACTGCAATATTTCTTTCACGTACAAATATGAGGAAAAATATTTTAAAGCTACGATAAAATCGACATAAAAAGACAAACAACATTTTTAGCTGCAATAAATAGGATAACGCATTTGTATCTAGTGTCGTTAAGTTTATGGCCACTTAAAAATTGATTCGAGAATGACACCTTCTTGCTTTTGATTCGCAGTATCATTAGTATCAAGTATATCGCTTGTAAATGGTCCTTCAAAATATGATAAAATTTAAATTTCCGAATATTTTCCTGTTAGTGATATAAAGAGAGACATAAAAATAATAATATATTATTCATTCTTTGAAATCTAAATTCTGCATTATTATGAAAGTCATTATATTTCACTGAAGAAAGATGATAAATATTATCCGTTTTTCTATTGGAGATTTATTTATTTATTTTTTAAATATTCAGTTTTAGTTTCAGCTTTTAGAATTCAGCTTTAAGTAATTGAAATATTCGTGCATTTTTTTTTTTTTTTTGCATTTAAAATAAGAGATGTGTGGAGTGTATTATATCTTCTATCAGTACTATCACTTATTATCAGTTCAAAAATATTTTTAGAATATGTAGCATTTTTCTGAAAAATGTTAAAAAGTTAGACAAAAATACATTTAATAAAAAATTAATTTACATCATTAATAAATCGAAATTTTAAATTTGAATGAAAGGAAAAATTTCTGCGTACACGACTATTTTTTTTTTTCATGTCATTATATTGTCACTAAATTCCATTTCTAAATTAAAATTTTAAATTGGAATGAAAGGGAAAATTTCTACGTACATGATTTTTTTTTTAATTTCATGTCATTTATATTCAATCTTTAAACAAATATATAAAAAATCAGTCATAATATCATAGATTTCGATTTTTGATTTAACTCAATTTTTAACTGCAATATTTCTTTCACGTACAAATATGAGGAAAAATATTTTAAAGCTACGATAAAATCGACATAAAAAGACAAACAACATTTTTAGATGCAATAAATAGGATAACGCATTTGTATCTAGTGTCGTTAAGTTTATGGCCACTTAAAAATTGATTCGAGAATGACACCTTCTTGCTTTTGATTCGCAGTATCATTAGTATCAAGTATATCGCTTGTAAATGGTCCTTCAAAATATGATAAAATTTAAATTTCCAAATATTTTCCCGTTAATGATATAAAGAGAAACATAAAAATAATAACGTAATATTCATTCTTTGAAATCAAAATTCTGTATTATCATAAAAGCCATTATGCTTCACAGAAGAAAGATGATGAATAATAAGCGTTTTTCTATTGGAGATGTATTTTATTTTTCAAATATTCCTTTGCTTTAATTTAGCGAAGTCAAGTATATGTATATTTTTTTTTGCATTTAAAATAAAAAGAGATGCATGGAGTGTATTACATAGCTGCCAACTTTTACGCATTTACGACCTACGTAAAAACACCCGGGTGCGACATTATTGCAATTTCACTGAAGATAATGCGGAAATTTTCGGAGATGGACGAATTTATTTCAGTTTTATGCATATTTATTCGTGTGTTTTATTCATGCGATTAATGCTATCTTTTCTTATAGATCTTTGCCAGTGTATAAGAAATGAGGACCGGCGTAAACACACCAGGGGTCCGACATTACAGTGCGCGAAAAAAGTATAAGGACAACATTTAATTGCATGAAAATATGCTTTATTTTCATTTCACCTAAATGAAATTTTTATACATCTTACTTCTGCTACATAATTTTGTGATAACATTTATACCCGATAAAAAACATAATACAGCTTCAAAATACTGATTTTACAAAATTTAACATTAAAGGAAATACGGAAAAAATTATAAGGACATGTTCCAAAATACTTTGAAAATATTTCAATAATCAAGAAAATTACCTTTTTTTTCAATCACTTGAATAAGCCGAGAGGTCAGAGATCCTGACAGATCTTTTAAAATGTCCACAGATATTTTTTCCCAAGCGTCTTTGATAGCGACGACAAGATCTTGTTTACATTGATACTGTGTGCCATTTTTATAAACTTCTCGGGCTAGAAGTCCCCATAAGTTTTCGATTGGATTAAGATCGGGACTTCTCGCCGGCCAATCAAGTAACTTTACAGAATTAGCTTCAAACCAAAGTTTTGTGCTCTTAGAAACGTGTATCGAAGCATTATCTTGCTGAAAAATATAGTCCCCTGAAGTAATTAGTGGCGCTTCAGGTAACAAATTTTCTCCTAACATATCAACATACCTGTCCGAATTCATTTTATGATTGATAAATACAATTGGAGTGGTTCCATTTGCCGCAAAACCGCCCCATACCATAACTGAGCCACCACCAAATTGACGCCTGGAAAACACTTCCTTGGTCTTTCGCAAATCATACCAAAAATAACGAAAACCATCAGGTCCATCAAGATTGAACTTTTTTTCGTCCGAAAAAACTACACCAGCCCACTTTTGACCAAGAGAAATGTATTTTTTGGCAAAGTCAACTCTTCTTTTCTTATGATGATTTGTAAGAGGGGGACGTGACACTAATTTCCCATAAGAAACTTGAGGATGTTTACTCAAAACATTTTGAACAGTCCTCGTTGAGCATGGTAAACTCAAATATTGTCTAACTTCATTTGCGGTTTCTTTTTTCTCGCAAGCTCTTCTTACAATCATTCTTTTTTGTCGACGAGAGAGAATGTCGGGTCTCCCAGTTCGCTTTTTCATACCATACATCCCAGGATTTTTTAGAAAATTATAAACTACCGTTTTAGATCTCTTGATTCTTTTTGAAATTTCCCATCCACTTAATCCACATTCTCGAAAAGCAACAATTTTTCCTTTTTCAGAGTCAGAAAGTTGAGTTCCTTTGGGCATCGTTACAAATTTACACTGAAAGTCGCCGAGTAGGAAATTTTTTTCGCAAAGGAATCTTTTAACTCGGAAATGTCATTTGTTGCTTTCAAATATGCAAATTTTTAAATAATTACTGGAGAAAAAGCAATGTCCTTATACTTTTTTCCGTTTTCATTTTAGTTCAAAAATCAAAATTTAAATTTTAAAAGATTTAAAATGGAAAATTTTAATTACTTTACGCATGAAATATTTTAGTTTTACATCTATTTTTGCTGCAAAAATTTGCATACGATTCTGATAACAAGGCTTCTAGATTTGGCGATTTTTCGCGTGTCCTTATAATTTTTTCGCGCACTGTATCTCAATTACTCTGAAGAGATTGTAGCCAGGGCCTGATTACTAACGGGGCACTCTCCCACCAGGAAAAAGAAATAAAGAATTTTTCCTTATTCATGACAGTAATCTTGTATGAAAAGGGCGTTTAAAGAAGACGAAAATTTCTATAAATTTTTTCTGGTGAGAGAGTGCCCCGTTAGTAATCAGGCTCTGATTGTAGCAAACGTCATAGACGGACGTGTTTATTATTCGAATTGAATATTTCCAGCTGAGCGAAAACTTGCCCAGGCCGGGAATCGAACCCGGATACTTGGCTTACAAGGCCAATGCTTTACCTGTTAAGCTAACCGGGCGCTAACCGGCTGGGATTTTTCGCTCAGATAACCTTATTGGCCATAACATCTGGTCTGTCATTTTAGACAGCTCGGCAGAATAACCCGCAGGTAATGGAACTCCATAGAACGAGGGATACGTAGATATACTAATATTTTAACACAATCTAACTGATTGGTAAAGTTATCATACGAATTGAATATTTCCAGCTGAGCAAAAGTTGCCAGGAACGAACTGGATACTTGGCTTACAGGTAAAGCATTAGCCTTGTAAGCGGGTTTGTATCCGGGTTCGATTCCCGGCCTGGGCAATTTTTCGCTCAGCTGGAAATATTCAATTCGTATGATAACTTTACCAATTAGTGTTTATTATTGTTTTATACATATTTATTCGTGTATTTTATTCATGACATTTATTCTCTATTTTCTTATGGGTCTTAGGGAGTATGTAAAAAATTAAGACCTGCGTAAAAATACCAGGGGTCCGTACATTATCGTGATTACGCTGAAGAGAATGTAGTAAACATAATGGTAGCTCTCAGTAATACCATAGCTGCCAATATCTTTCGCTTTATCAGCCCGGAAATATTTTACAGTAAATTTTACTGTTTCAAATCGACGTAATCTGATGATTAAATAAGGCGAAAATTTCTGTTAAATTTTTCCGGGTCAAAAAAATCAGAAGAGTTGGCAGCTATACCACAAGTAAAAAACTATAGCTGCTTTCCAACGTTGCAACGTTCCAAAAAACACGCAGTATTCTTGTCAATAATTGTCTTGGAAGACATCAAGTGTGTGGTTCGTTCGACATTCCTTACTTATGAAGAAGAGTAGTTGATTTGCAAAATCTTGGTGCCGTAATTGACTGGAGCAGGGCTGCCACAAGCGACTATTTTTAATTCTAACTGGCACCACTTTCCCCAAACAGAAATTATTTACACCTGCTTTGACTACATTTGCAAGAAAAATGTACTTTAAAATTTCTATTAGAAAAGCACTGGTACTATCAGAATATAAAAATACTCGCCTGTAGCAGCCCTGCTGGGGATTTCCCTTACCCAAACACGATGCCACGATAGTAATGAAAAAATATTTTAACCCATTAGTGCCTAGCGTCCCTTTTTAGGGACGCTTCAAAAGGTGCATTCAGCACTGTTTTTGACACCGGTAAAAAAGAAAAGCAATAATTATTTTATTTAACCTTCCTGAAAACCCTGTTTAAACTTTACTGAATCTTGATAAAAACATTTCACACCAGAATTATTGTTTAAGACATTTTAACATATTTATTTGACTTATTTTTCTTAATCTGTAATTTATTTTTCTTTATTAAAAAAGTTCTGGTTCGAATCGAATAAAAGAAATTATAGGCACGGGTCGATTAGACCCATTCAGGGTAGGAAGGTTAAATGATGCATTTTCGTGATTAATCAACTAAACATAAATCTTCTAAAAATAGTGGTGCCAACCAAATAAAATTTACACAAAATATGCTGGGCACGAATGGGTTAACCTGAAGAGAGTCAAAAGAGATAGAGTAGCTCAATCTCGAGAACTAATTGATGAGTTTTCACCAAACTTCAGATTCAGTTAGTCTATGACGTGAATTGACTATTTCATTATTTTTATGTTAATAGGCCAACATATGGACAGGTCAATGTATGCTGCATTTTTTCCGATTCCCCAACAACTCTATTTCTAGAAATGCACGGAATTTGATAAAACTTCAGATTCAGTTAGTCTTAAATGTGACTTGGTGGTGAAAGCATCTTGGTGTAAATCGCCCAACAGGTCGCTCTGCTAAGCTGCATTGTTTTTCGGTTTCCCCCTTACTCCTATAATAACTAATGCAAAGATTTTCATCAAATTTTAAATTCAGTTAGATCTTGACAAAAGTTGTTGTAAATCTGGTTTCTGTGTAAATCATGCAACAAATGGCACTGCTATGCTTCATTTTGTATGGTTTACTTTAATTTAGCGATAATCATATCGCAAGAACAATTGCAGGAAATTTCACATCTTTAGAATCATCACGATGAGCATACATTTACAAGAATTTTGGCACTGTGATAACCAATTTTTTGAAATATTAACATGGATGAGATAGAAAATAGTTTTGGGATTGTCCCATCGAACTATTTTTGTTTTATTTAACAATTTTGCAATTAATTTGGAAAATGTGGCAGTTAAAATTAAACCCCGTTTATTTAAATTTCATTAATTGACTAATTTAAAGTTAATTTAAACTAATAAAAAATTCCTGAAAATATAGGTTAAATTAATTTAGAAAAACATGAACAATCTAGAATTGTCTATAAAATTAAGATGTAGGAAAATAAAGATTTTTAACTAGAAACATGTATTTACTAAGCACTCATTTATGTGCTACTTGTGGAATATTTAGTTTATTTTGAAACTCGAACAGACCAATTCTAAAGTACGGCTTCTGCCTTATTTGAATTAACGAGGCGTTAAAATTAAACGCTTAAAGTTTATGAAAACGACATAGCGAGTAAGTTTAATTAATTAATGGGCTATATGTTGTTCAGAAATGCTCTATTTCTGCAATTAATTTTGAGCAGAGCGATAACTGGAAGAAATTAAACAAACAAACACATCTGAGTGATTTCTTAAAATTAAAAATATTGATAAATAACGTGAAGATATATTTATCAAAGAAAAATTTCACGTCTGAAAATTTATTTTACTGTTTTTACTGCCTTAATATTTTATTTTGGGTATTCAATGGTTCTTTGTTAAAATATAGTTTTAGAAGGATACTTTAGAGATGCTGACATTACAAAGGAAAAATATTGATTGTATAGTATACTTTCATTTAAGGTTTTAACCCCTTCTCGGTGGAACACTTTTACGGAATTTTTAATGTTTTTCCACCGGTTTTCAAGGACAGAAATTTGTGCTTTATTAAATCGAGAAAATGCTGCGATTAAATAACCCAAATTTTTCAGTAAAATTTTATTGAAAAGGGTAAATAGGGATTCTTAAGCCTTTTTGGGGGGCATCGGTGGTAGGCACCGGTGTGAACATGTTAAACAATTATTAGAGCACAGTTCCTGCTTCCATGAATAAATTACACTTTTGGGACCACAATAGCGTCGAAAATATTTGTCGGATTGATACAAAAATTGAGCTGGACGTTTGTATTGCCAAAAGCTTATCGGATATTGAAAATCAAAAATATTCGTCAACTCTGAACACACTAAAATGTCGGCTGTCAATATTCTCATATAGATGTAACGTTGCAATTATTTAAATTTATATATTTAAAAAACGGCTGTCAAGTCAACAGTCTGCCTTGAGCCGTACTCACATAGCTGCCAACTTTTATGCATTTTTCCTACCACAAAAATTTTATAGTAAATATTGTCTTATTTAATCGTCGAAATCTTATGATAAAACAAATGGAAAATCTCTGTACAATTTTAGTGGTACAAAAATGCGTAAAAGTTGGCAGCGGTGTACTCGATCATTTTACTAATAATATTTTGAAATGAAAGATGTTTTAAAAAATGGTGAAGATTAAATATTTCGTAAAAAGCTCCCGTCGCGAATGGGTTAATTCCCTGATGCGTTCTAATACCGTAATAAGGACGTTTAAAATGTGTAATATTTTAAAGTTATCATAACTTATAATAAGTTAAGTTAATATATATAATTTATTTAAATTATTATACAAATTTTAATATACATATAAATATGGTTGACGTTTGTAAATTTTCTCATTTCAAATAAACAGAACATTTATATTGGACTTGCGCTTCAAACTGTATTGACGGAATAAAATCAATGTAGGATTCTGAGATACCAGTTATTCAATTAAATTACAAATGTATTATCACGTGTATGTTTATATGTCAGACATAATTTGATATAGAACGGTCAAAACAAGATGCTGTTTTGTAATTGCAGGACATATCATATTTTAGTTATGACTTTATTATGCGATAACATCTAATAATGAACTGACAATGATACAATAGAGATATTTCAATAAACTATTAAATTTGTATATAGATTATCTGTGATAGATTACGTAGATATATAGAATATCTGTGACAGATTATACAGATATATAGATTATCTATGATAGATTATATAGATATATATAACAGTTAATTCAGCGATTCACAAGCAGGTGATGGCAGTCAAGTGACAAAAAATATTAATTTTATTAACTACTATGATAAATATTAACTAGTTTTTACCCCGATTATTAAAATAAAGCAGCCACTTAACCCTTTGAGCTCTGGGGTGTAATTTTCTTCAAAATTCGAAATGTCACACTGGCACCAGTATTTTGCAAAGAAAAAAACCGGTTAACGATAAACACGAAAAAATGCATTAAAACTTTTTGAAGTAAATTTCCTCAAATTTTCTGGTGTCATTGTGACATTTAAAGAATTAAAATTATGTGGTAGAAAATTCTACCAGCAGAGCTCAAGGGGTTAAGATGAAAATGAAAATTCTATAGAAATGAAGTGTTTCAAGTATTAACATGTGTAAGAAACTTTTGAAGTATTATAATGTATGAGAAAGGAGAAAGCTTTGGGATTGGCACATATGACAAATTTTATAAAAAAACATTCTTAAAAGTTCCGCAGATTTTCTTAAGACCAAAAAAAAAAAAAAAAAAAAAAAAAAAAAACATTCAGGTTTCGGATTTTCAAGCAAAATCATGTTTTGATTCAAAATACGATTTTGCTTTTAATTATCTAAATTATACTTTTAATTATGTAAATATCTCTTTTTAGAAGTTTGAGCTAAATTTATCATCTTTAAGACAGAAAAAACCCTCTATCACAATAAATAAAAAATAAATAAAAAATTCATATATATATAACATATATATATATATATATATATATATATATATATATATATATATATATATATATATATATATATATATATATATATATATATATATATATATATATATATATATATATATATTCTTTTATGAGAAAAATATGAAAATGATGAAAAGATGACAAAATGGGTGCAACAACAATGAACTGTAAAACAACAACATCAAAAAAAAAAAAAAAAAATTCCTGCTCTTTAGAAGGTGGGAGGAGTAACAGGCATCAAAAAGTTATTAAAAAATGTATCCTCACAGGTTTCGCAAGGCATCACAAAACCGCATACTCCATTTATATAAAAAAATTTTTAAAGAAAATAACTGAATATATTAAACCCAAAATTTAATGAACCAAGATTATAAAATGAATGAACATTAAAAACTGAACTTAATGAATAGCCAACAACAAAACCATAACATAAATCAACTCTTAACATAAAATATTCCGAAATTTCAAAAAATAACAAATGTAAAAATCTCAATAACTAAACAATAAACTAAACTAAATAGACATGCAGCAATGTGATGTCCCCACCTTTACCTGTGAAGAAAAAAAAAAAAAAAGATACCTGTTAAAAAATTATCACATTACCACTCCATACTTGCATCAGCGGGAAAACTGTTAGGCCTAGGATGGTAGCAGGCCAGCTTCAAAATTTAACCTCTTTGAATTGTCCTTCCTTTGTTCAGCTCTCTCCATATTCAAACTTGGTCTGTCAATTCCCAAATGTTGATAACCATCGCCCTGTGAACTCTCCATAAGTGGATTTTCATTCACAGATCCTCATCAATTCAACACCCGAGAAGAAACTTCCATTATGGCGTTTGGCCCTGCTGTTGCCACTTCAAGAAACCTTTTTTTTAATTCATTTACACAATAAAATATAAATTTATGAGGATAAAAATTATTATAAAACAAGTTTGCAGCAAATTTAAAGATTTGTGTCTCCAAATTTTTTTCCGACCCACATATATTATAATATCTAATTATTTGACCTAAAATAATATTTATAAAAACTCTTTTACTTAAATTAGAGTGCCAATGAGGCATGGAGTGGGTTTTAAAATTAAAAAAAGACCTTTTATCAAATAATTTGACAACTAATTCACCATTTTTAATATTTAAGTCAAGATCTAAAAAAACAACATGTAAATTATCATCAGAAGCACAATTCAATTTTAAACAAGGTGGATAAATATGATTAATCGACCTCAAAAATTTGTAATCGAAGACAATTATGTCATCGATATATCTCAAAACTCTGAACGATTTGTTAGAATTTAAAACAAATTTATATTCGTAAAAAAAAATTAGCTGCAGTGCTTGAAAAATTTGTACCCATACCTATTCCACATACTTGATAAAAAATAGAAACATTGAATGTTATAAAATTATTATAAAAACAAAAATTACATAAACTTAGAAAAATATTTCTATTAATACCCAGCTCTTCCTCAATATAAAAAGTATCAAACAAATCCTCCAGAGTTTTAAACAACAGATCAATAGGAATATTTGAAAAAAGATTTTCAAAATCAAAAGTAAACAGATCTGTGGACGTTGTAGGTGTGTTTAATTTCTTTAAAACTTCAATACTGTTATCGATACACCAAAAAAAAACTTGAATTTTTAAATTTAAATTTTAAAAAACCATACATCCGCTTCAAAAAATCCTGTAACTTAACATTGAAACTTTTACCAATACCTCTGGAATTGCAGCATATACATCTAAAATTTACAGGATTTTTGTGAAACTTAAGTGTCAAAAACAGAAAAGGAAGACTGTGAAAATTGTCAATAGGAAAATTGTATGCATATAGATTTTTAACCTTTCTTGAATAAGCGCTAAATTTTTTAATAATTGTATTGTGATTCAAATATATTTTTGATAATATTTAGTATCATTCAATTCATTAGTAACTTTTTCTATGTAAAATAATTTTCAAATGATTGCATAATTAGAAGAAGCCTTATCAACAGGAACAATAACAAAAAATTTTTGTAAAAATTGTATATAGCTGCAATCCTCTTTATATAAACGATGATAAGTGTACTGATTATTATTTAATTCTTGGTCAACAAAATTAACAAAACTATTTAAAATATTCCACCTCCATTCATTAAAAGCCTCAAAAGGCACATTGAATTTGTAACACGTTTTTAAAACAAATGTAGACAAATCTCCCTTAAACCTTAAAACAGCATTTTCTTTATTAATTTTTTTATTTAATCTGAATTTGGTACCGAAGCCCATCAAAAATTGTAAGTTTTTATTCTTAATGATATCTAAATTACCAGTTACAACATGCCCATGAAAATCATCTATAAAATCTGAAAAATCCGCCCTACAATTTCAAGAAACAGCATCATTCTCTGCCAAAGCTATGTACCTGTAATTAAAAAGCTTCTTACTTAGAGGTATATCATATTTATAAGCAACAACAATATTTACCTTTTTTATTGGAAACAGAAAATGAAATTGCTTAATGAAATTATTTATTTTAAAATCATCAAATGATTTCTGTTGAAAATTTATAGTAAAAAAGCTTTTGTATATTCAAAACTGGAAAATGACTTCAATCTAAAATTCAAAAGATCATAAAGCAAATCTTTATATTGTGTATTCAAAAACGTGTACCCTGCAACAGCCTTCTTAATTTTATCAAGTGTTTTTAATTTTAAGCTAAAAACAGCATTTTTGACAAATTTAACATTATAAACAGCAAGAAAATTTTTTTTCGTTATCCTTTATCCAATCAGAATGAACCAAACAATTTAACAATTTAGAATTAACATGAGAACAACTTTTGAATCTCTTTATAACATTAACATTAGCATACAAATTACAAAAATTATAAATATTATCTATATTTTTAACATTGTACCCATTTATTTTAGTATTCAAACCATACGGATATAAACTTCTAAACCTCAAAATAAATTCATTCTCTGTTTTTAATCTATCATCCTTATTTTCAACATGAGCCAAAATTTCTGTTTAAATATTCTCAAAAGAATGCAATCTGAAATGTAAAATTTCAAAAAGTAGTATAACCAGTAGGAACATTCTCAGCAACAGCATCGGCACGACTCACCACACATGTTTTTCATCTAGTATCTTTTCATTTGTAATATCTCATAATTTATCATTTTTATAAAGCGAAGTTTTATAAAGATTTTTGTAAGCACTTAGGCCTAGTTGCAAAAAATTAACAAAAATACACTCATTTCAACTAATGATAAATGTGTAAGTTAAAAAATTCCTTTAGCAATAACAGTGCAGGGCAGCTTAAATATCGCCCAATAAATATATCTTATATGAGTGTAAAAAGTTACTATCTTCATGCAACTGGCGCATAGCAGCTCTATTTTGCACAAAGTTCATATATTCTTTTATGAGAAAAGTATGAAAATGATGAAAAAATGACAAAATGGGTGCAACAACAATGAGCTGTAAGAGAACAACATCAAAAAAAAAAAAAAAAAAAAAAAAAAAAAAAAAAAAAAAAAAAAAACTTCCTGCTCTTTAGAAGGTGGGAGGAGTAACAGGCATCAAAAAGTTATTAAAAAATGTATCCTCACAGGTTTCGCAAGGCATCACAAAACCGCATACTCCAATTATATAAAAAAAATTTTTAAAGAAAATAACTGAATATAATAAACTCAAAATTTAATAAACCAAGAATATAAAATGAATTAATATATATATATATATATATATATATATATATTAAATGTTTGACATTTTTTCACTAAACAAGAGATGCATGATCAGTATGGATGGTAAATTGTACACCGTGAAAGTAATGATAAAATTTATCTAAAGTATCAATGATAGCAAGACACTCTAATTCGTTAATGAAATAATTTTTCTCATAACTTCTCAATCCTCTAGAAAAACTAGTCGTTGGGGGCCACCGTAATACTTACCCATCATGGATATGTATATGAAAATAAAACATGTGAAAACTATTTATACAATGCATTGCGATTCATAAACAAAATTTAAATATTGTTAATATACATAGTAATGCTATATTAAAGAACTGCTGATGTACAAATTTCGACACATTATATAAAACGCCAAACTACTCAAGTAGTACCAAACTGCGTAAAAGAAACATCCTTATAACTCCAAAAATAATAATTCTATTAACTAACAATTAACTGCGTCGGATTAAGCGTCTCGTTTCCAATTAAAATATGCCTCTGAATTGAAATTTAAATGAAATACAGGGTTATGAAAAATCGAAGAATGTGAAAAACAGGATTACAAATATCTCGGCAACTAATAATCCGATCGATTTCGTTTTATATGCAAAATGTGTGTTATTTTATTGCCTTTTACGTCCATTCCTTAGAACAAAAAAAATCGAAAATTTTTATATACCTTTCATCAGAACGAATTTTTCGAGAGTCCGAAAAAAATAGTTCAAGATAATCGAGGTTGCTGATATTAAATAGGCTTCGTCCCATTCTTACATACTAACTACATACAAAATTTGAAGTCTCTATCTCAATTTGTTCGGGAGATAGAGCGTTTACAGACAGACTGACAGACAGACAGACAGACAGACGGACGGCAAAAATTTTTTTCTAAAAATATGTTTTTCGGAATCTCCACTATCTAAAACGTGTAAATCCGTCAAAAAAAATTTTCGATTTTCAAAACGATTGCAAGACTTACCCTATACTACGTATGATGTCTAAGTAATAAGTAATTGGATGTAAAAAGTTATTAGGGTCGGTTTGTTTAAGAACTGCACCTACCGCCACCTGAGAAGCGTCAACAAACATGTGTAGGGGTAAGTTTGGGTCATAAATCTTTAAAACTGGTTTAGCAATGAGGGCATCTTTTAATTTTTGAAAAGAGTTTTGACATTCAGTATCCATTTCATTCCCAAATAGTATATTTCTTAAGTAATTTATTTTGGGGGGGTGTCTAATTTCAGCATATTTGTCAATAAATTTATGATACACATTTATAGAACCAAGAAATCTTTGTAATTCTTTAGTATTAGTAGGAGGTTTTAGTTTTTTAATTGTTTCTATATTAGTATTAGCTGGAGTTAAAGTTCCATTTTGGATTTCATACCCTAGAAAATTGATTTGTTTTTGAGCAAAAGTACATTTAGATAATTTTAATTTAATATTTTCTATTCGGCATAAATCAAAAATTTGGATGAGATGCTGTATATGTTCATCTATTGATTTAGAAAAAATAATTATATCATTAAAATAATAACAAGCAAAGTCTATTTTATATTTTGTAAGAATTCTTCTAATTGTCCTATTGAAAATTGGGGGGCCTACCTTTACACCAAAGGGGAGAACATTCCATTCCCAGAGCCCACAATTAGTAGTAAAGGCTAACTTTTCGGAATCGGCTGGGTGAATAGGTATGTGCCAATAGCCTGAGGCTAAATCTAGTGTAGAGAAATATTGGGCACCACTTAATTTGTCTAAAATTTCATCTATTCGGGGCAAAGGTTCAGCGTCATTTTTCATAATAGAATTTAATTTTCGGTAATCAACACACATTCGGGTTTTTTCGCCTTCATCTCGTTTATTTACTAACGTCACTGGAGAAGAATATGGGCTATAACTTTCTTTAATTAACCCAGCAGCTAATAAGGATTGGATTTGCTGAGATATTTCTTTTTCATCAGCAGTGGATGTACGATAAGGCCTCAAAGATATTGGTAGGTCAGATTTAAGATAAATACGCTGAGGTTCAATATTAATTCTCCCTACATCATATTTATTTTTTGCAAAAATATCTAAATAATCCCCTAAAAGTTCCCTTACATTTTTATTTTGAATAGCATTCAGATCCCCCAATAGATTATAATCATCATTATTAGTTCGCGGCAAGGATTGAGGAGTTATGGTATTTCCATAATCGGGTTGCACAGTAGTATAATTTTTTATAATATCAAAATGAAGCAATTCTAAGTTATCACTGGATATGTTGACATATTGGTTTAACGAAATATTGTCTTGTAGCACCTGGCTTTTTGCACAATCAATTTTCAATTTAAATTTGGCACAATCAGGTAAACCTAAAATAGCATAGTTCAAATCTAGCTTACTTACTAAAAAATTAACATATCTCTTTATATTACCAAATTTAACACATAACCGACAAGATTTATTAATTGTAAGAGTTCCTTGTGCCTGTCTAATAGTAATAGGGGTAACATTATGTAAATTACCATTTAAATATCGAACAAATTTGAGGGGTAAAATTGAGACAGTTGATCCACTGTCAACAACACAATACACTTTGTTATTCTCCACATATCCAGGGATAAATAATTGTCAAATATTATTAGTAGGGGGTGGTTGAATATGAGCAGGAGTTTGAGATTGAAAGGAATTTGTGTTAAATATACAACTCCTCTCCCAATGATGTGCATTTTCTATGCCTCTGTTTAAACATATTCTGCACGGACGACTTGGGTAGTTGTTTTGATAATGAGTCGTAAGCATTATAGGAGTGAAAAACCTAGGATTAAAATTTTGGGATGGGTTGTTTGGTCGAGTCCAATGTCTGGGCTGAGGATTGGGATTGTGCATATGTCTAGTTTGTTGAAAATTTCTATTGCTGTTATTAGAGGTATGAGTTGGAATCGCTGCTAATTGTTTAGCAATGCGAAACCATTCACGAGTATTGGAAGGAGGGTTAACCATCAAACAATTTTGATACTCCGGCTGAAGTCCATCAGTTAATCTCTGTATAATTAAATTTTCCCCAAGCTGAAGTTGCCTTCCAATCTCCACTTTCTTTCTAAAATAAGAATCCAAATCACTTAGATCATTCAACTTTAAGGAGGTAAACTCAGAAAATTTTGGAACTCTGACCTGAATGAATTTTTCTGTTAAAATCTCGACAATTTCCTCATAAGTAGCACAATCCAAACAATCATTTATATAAGCTTTTAGCGCTTCCCCCTTTAAATATTTTGAAATATTTTGTTTTTTCCACTGATTATCTTTTTTTTTTTTCTCCAAAACACTCATTATCAAAATGTTTAAACCACTTAAAAATATCCATGCCTGACTCAAAGTCAAAAGGTACAATATCAAGTTTATTTTCTGACATTTTTTCTTCCTTTACTAATCCAGATCTTAATAACATGAAAGAAGGATAATTCATATGGAAAATATTTAAATGCTATACTTCAATTACTAAAATTCAATTACTATACTTCAAATACTTCAATAAATAACAATAAAAATAATAAATAATAAATAAATCAATTCTGTGTTTGAATTCATGTGAAATAAATAAATAATAAATAAATAAGTAATAAATAAATAAAATAATAAATATCGGTTTTCCATACATGGGAAATAACAAATAATTTTAAGAACAAAAATACTTTTCTTTACGTATTGATAATAAATTTAGCAACAGAGAATTTTTTAAGAACAAAATAATTCCATCTTTAGTACTAAGAACACCTTTAAAACTAAATAAAATTTCTATGAGCAGAAAATTTCAATTAATTATAAATTAAGAACAGGTTTATTTTTTAATATCTGTAATAAAAATTAAAAAAAAATCAAGAATTCAAACAAAGAGATTATTATTAAAATTTCTTAAACAATAAACAAATAAAATAATAAATAATAACTTACAGACACTTCGATATGGACTTGTTCAAATACCTAAATTTTATTAAAATAAACAAAAATAAAGCACTTCGTAGATATGACTCACAGGTGTAAATTTCAATTATCTTGTATTACCGATGGAATCTACCGTGGTTTCGCAATCATGCTGCAGGTATTCATTTATTATGAAATGAAAGTTGGTCAAAATATTGCAACACTGTTATCTAGGAAATACATAAATAAA
This sequence comes from Maratus speculifer, assembly GCA_964019185.1. Lineage (NCBI taxonomy): Eukaryota > Metazoa > Arthropoda > Arachnida > Araneae > Salticidae > Maratus > Maratus speculifer. The sequence continues at coordinate 348,683,962 of OZ025295.1, forward strand.
TAAATAAAAGCAAATGATGTTGAATTGATTTCATGCAGGTGATCTTTTGTAATTTTTATTTTGCATATCTCACAGTTGAAAAGGTTTCTCATTTGTTTGCACATGAAGATGCTGTTTCAAGTTAATTTAAGTAGAAGACATTTGGTTGCATATCTCACAGCTGAAAAGTTTTTCACTAGAATGCGAGGTATATTTCACAATTAAAAGATTTGTAGATGTAGATACCACACATAATTACAAACAAAACTTTATAAGACGATCCTTTTCACAGCTGAAAAGTTTCTCATTGCATGCAACATCATGGGCATTACTTCGTAGATTTAGATGCAGAACAAAACCATCAGAACAAAACCATCAGAACAGATGTTTCACCGAGTACTCGTTCATCAAACATGGCAAACACAAACAGCGTTGTGAAGCAATTCTCATACAAAGGTTCAGTTGTTAGTTATTAAGCCACGATAATTTCCTTTTCTCAAAAGTCGTACGCCGGTTCATTTTTCATCCTGCCGGCTAAAATGTATGTTGAACTCGACGAAAATAAACTATGTTGCATAAATTCTAGGTATTCTTAGCAGCACGGGCAGAGTAGTCGCTCCGAGAGTTGGCGAGCAGTAGAAGAATTTCATTAGGGTATTTCCAAATTATAAAAACAGACACCATCAGTCTTCAAGTTCTTTATTGATGAGCTCATAAAATAGATAAACTCTTCCCCGCAATCACCTTAGTACACATCGACATTACAACTTTTATTATCTCGTCCACATCATCAAATATTCTAATTCAGCGGAGAAATGAAACGTGCGGCTTGGTAGTTTAAAGGGCAAATCCATTCTAACGCTCCTAAAAAGCCAAATGAAAATAATCATTTTCACGACAAAACTAGCTCCCTCCTACTCCGCGTCAATCATTTTAAAAATCCAATTAGGATGAACTCGAGTCTCAACGGAAAAAAATGATCAATTCTGATTGGTCGTAGCAGGCGGTCCTTGGCAAGAACTATATTTTTTCCTCGGAAGTAACAGCCCTTTAGCAACGCGTATTAACACCTGTCACGCGATGTTAAAATAAAAAATAAAATTAAAATCCCAGGAATATTCCAGAAAGTAAAAAGGTTACGAAATACCTCCCGCCGTTTTGAGAAGCAAGCAATAATTTATTAATAACTAAAGTTAGAAAAAGAATTTTAGCTGTTACAAGTTACGAAACTAAGATTGAAATATGTTCCACAAATTTAGAATTGAAGCTAAGAGAGAACAAAAATGGCGCAAATTTTTTTATTGTATTACATATATATATATATATATATATATATATATATATATATATACATATATATATATATATATATATATATAGTCCAAAATTTTTAAAGTTTTGAGTGAACTTAAGTTCACGAAAAATCCACATGATCAGCGCTATAGCTGCAATAATCACGTAAATTATGTATATAGCACTTTAAGAATAATGTGTAACGGCAGATCCAAAGTCCCGTGCCATAATGAAAAATGATATCAAAATATTAAACTTTAAAGGAAATAAAAACAAGTAAGAAAAACAGTATAAAGACAATATAAAAAGGCTGTGGATCTCATCAGCGGTGGGCAGTTTTAAAACACAGCAAATACATATGAATGGATATGGAAAAGGACTATTATAATGTAGTGGCAGTGGGTTTCGATCAGAGTGTTACAATTTAAAAAAAATCAAATGTACAAAAACATTTGAAATCATAACACTCCCCCACCGGACCCAAATGCCACAGAAAACAGCATATAACACATTTAAAATTGATACTGCCGAAATGAACAAGTATGTAATATAGCATAAAACAGAAATAAATAAAGTTGTATTACCCAAGCTTCAGAGAAACAGCCACACAAAACAACTAAAAACCAGCATCCAAAATCAATCCGTATTCGTTTCCATGTCGTTGCCACACGATTGCAGTCATCCTTGTAAAACCATCCAAAAGGATTTAAGTTATACAAATCATTAACTGTCAATCATATAGCAATTACTTAAAAATGCAGACTGTCAGTAAAACTAGTATATTTTTTAATAAATTTTAGAGGTAAATTATTCTTGTATTGTAAAATATTAATTAAATGAAGAAGTTCCTTTAAAAATAACACAGTTCACAATGAAAATACTGTAAATTTCATGAGATGTTTTGCGTAATAATTTATGAAATAATGCTTTTAAGCAAGGATTAGAATATTTTCCCATTGGAAATAAAGACAATAATTCTGTAGCTCGTGCTTACAATCTCAGCTAATGCTGTTATGAGCGAATAAAATCTGTGCCTGAATTTCCATTCCAGAATTGTTAATTAACTCTTAAATTAATAATGCATTTACAAATAAAATCATGTACGCAATCCTAAGCGAAATGGTAGAAACGATTTGACATTTCGTAATTGCACGACGTATGTTTTAGATCAATGCTGTAATATGAAATTATGTCTGACATAAAATATATAATAAGCTAAACGATTGTTGAATTAAATATGTTATAATTGACATGATATTAAAAAGTAAATATCATTGATTAAAGGAAATATGCACTTCAAATGCAGTATTTAGAATACCATATTTTTATTAAGACTACTATGTTTCATTTTTTGTTCTTTAATAGTAATTATGATTAAACCATTTCAGAAGCAAAAAAAAAAAAAAAAAAAAAAAAAAAAAAACAATTTTTCAAAAAAAAAAAAAAAAAAAAAAAAAATTCTACGTAAGTTAGAAAAGTAAAATTGAATTATTTTTTTTTTTTTTGGTATTGCAAATCTTGATTAAATTTAGATGGGATGTAATATATCCCACCACCGTTCAAGGTATTAATACAATTAAAATACAATGTCGTATAAAAAATATTGTTTTTTGTAAAAGGTGAGTACCCAAGCAGAATTAACAAGTGGGAAACTGTACAACAAATGAGCCAAATAATGAGTTCGCACAATAACTAGTTTGAAAAATATTTTGTTCTTGGTGCACTTGCACTCTTATGAAAAAAATCATGAATAAACAAATTTATCATGATTATATATATTAAATTCAGTAACTTATACGGAATTATTACGACTTAATTCAATGGCGGATCTAAGGGAGGGGGCGTTGGGGCGATCGCCCCCCCCCCCTTGAGCCCAATAAAGATCTGCAGAATGACATTAGATGCCAGCACGGAAAAGTTGTTGGTCCAAAACTCGAGACCGGCGCGACCCGGGGCGGGTCGCGCTAACTTTAATTTGTTATTCTGGGACTGAGTCAGGTCAGTCACGAACTGAACATGAATATTTTTAAAAGAAAATTTCATGATAGGCTTCTACTGAATTTGAGCTAGAATTATCATCCAAAGGTGGTTTTTCGGCAATTTGCAAGAAAAATCTAAAAAGAAAATTTCTCTAAGCTGTTCTGAAGCTCATTTGGCGGACCATTTGGGAGCCTTGGATCAGATTCTTTTAGATTGGCTTGATGATAAAATTATTTCGGAAATTCCACTGTCATAAATGAATCTCTATGGGAACTACAGTCGAGTCTCTATATAACAAAATCCACCGTTCCAGTAAAAAAATCGTTATATAGAGAAATTCGATGTATAGAGAATGATGTTAAAAATCGTATTTAATGTGCGAAATTTGAACAAGTATTATTTTTGATCTTTTGAAATGTTTAAAAGTAAATATTAACCTAACATTTTATTTCTTAATTATTTAAGCTGTTTCAAAAAAGAGAACAGACATTTATTTGAAAGCTTAATAAAAATCAAATAAGGAAGACTTGCATTAATTTCAAACGAAGAAATCTGTGATTTTTTGTTGTTTTGATTTTAAAATTGTTATGCTCTTAAAAAAAATGCTCAAATTTTAGCAAGGAATGAAAAATTGTAGTTAACATTTTCCTCCATTTGAAAGCCTCTCTTATGTGCCTCTCATTGATTCCTCTCTTACATGTGCATCAATCCAATTGACTCTGTTTTGAGAAGAATGTGGAAAGGTGTGTGGTAAAGGGGATGAATTCGTTGGATTTAAAGAACAAGGAGAGAAGTAATATTTAAAAAAAAAAAAAAAAACCTCAGCACTGACGATAAATCAAAAATCATTGATGGAAAATTGATTCCATATGATTTCGAAGCCTTTTAAAACTGAGTAAATTAAGACCAATTTATGAAAAAATTCGTTATATGGAGATCAATATTTCGCTATATAGAGGCTGTTTTAAATGTAATCATGCGAAAAGGGGAATCGTTCCAACTAAAAATTCGTTATATAGAGAAATTCGATGTATGGAGTTTCGTTATAGAGAGACTCGACTGTATTTACCTTATCGGGAAGTGATAAGGAAAACAAACAGAACAACCCCCATTCGTTCAGTGTTTGAAAAATCAGCTAGAATATAGAATCATACATCTTTGAATCAATGTTTGTACTGTGGCCCAAATCTTATTGAATAAATTTAAAAATGTAAAATGAGCAGAAAACATTATAAAAACGTCCTAATTATTATTATTTTTAATTGATATGTCTAGACATTTCAAATGTATAATTAAAATTTCCTCAAACAGTCGAAAGACCTCAGGCAATAAAAAAAATGCTACGAGACTGGTTGCTATTAAAGAATCATTAATTCACTATAAATGAAATATTGTTTATTTACAAGTTTCAATTATAACACAAATTAGTTTCTTGATAAAGGAACAACCTTATTTAGTATAAGACTAGTATTAAAGGGCTAAAAATAGAAAAGAAATATTTTTCAAATATTTACTGAATGACGTTTTTCTCTAAATATAGATATTTTTAACGATGAGATTTTAATATTCTACTCAAAAATTCTTATACTTATCAAATTCAGTGCATTTTATAAAATATTTCGATTTCATGATATTTTTAATAAGAAAATTTGTCCTGAATAAGTTATGAATATATTACTTCTTCTTCATTATCATGTTACTTTTTTTATTTTTATACCTCGTATTGAAAAAAATTTAATTTTAAATACATTCTTTTAAATACTGCATCTCTCTTCATTTTTTAGAAATTAAAATTTTCTTACAGTTTTTAGCGCTATTTGTTTAATGTTGTCAATTCAAGAACGTCTGTAGAAAGTAAAAGAAAGATAGTAATTATACCTTTTTGTTGCCTTTTTCTCCTAACAACTAAAAAATGTTAAAAAAAATGCCTTTTTTAAAAAATTAAAAGAATGATTTTTGATAAATATGGAGCTATTATAGACATAATATACCGGGTGTCCAGTAACTGACTGACCCATTTTGAATGTAAATAACAAAAAAACTGTTTGAGATAAAAATGCGCGGTTTGCTGTATTGTTATTAGAATATAAATAAATTTTAAAATATGCACTTTGTTAATGTAATATAATAATATTTAAAATAATGTCTCAGTCTTAAGACTGAAGAGGGGAAATATAATACAGATGGTTCAATCATAAATATTATTTTAAATCACTTTCCAACCAACGTACCCTATTTCTGAAGCTGATTTGAGAGTCGATTCAACATACAGATTCAGATTCAAAAACATATAGATTCAGATTCAGCCGAAAATCTCATATTTATGAAATTGTCATGTCTGTATTCAAACAGCCTGTTACCGCCAGCGCGATATTTTTTTCCCGAAATTTGAACTATATTAACAAAGTACATGTTTAAAAATTTATTTATTTTCTAATAACATTACCGCAAACCGCGCTTTATTATCTTAAACCGTTTATTTGTTATTTAAGTTCAAAATGGGTCAGTTATTTAGTGGACACCCGGTATGTTATTACAGTGAAATTAATGTTAACCCGTTCGGGACTATGTGTGTACAAAACTTGCATCCTCATAAAGGGCTTAGAGCGCTTGTGTTTGTTACCAGTATTAAAAAAATATAAAATTCATTTTATTTAACAGCGGCATTTCCATGATTTATAATTTTAAGCCAAATAATTAACAAAAAGGGGTCCCAGACAAATAAAAATGGCGTAAAAGATCATGGTTCTATAGGGTAAAAAAATGTATTCAAAGGGAAAATGTTTATTTTTGAAAAGAAAAATATTTTTTAACGTATTTAATGGTTTAAAAAAACGCATTTATTATGAAATATCATGTTTAAACAAAAATTCAACGCAAAGTAATTCTTGAGCAAATTATATTTCGTCTTAATTTTATTTTGTGATCATTTAGAAAATACATTCATACGTCACCTTTTAAATAACTACTTTAATCAGCACGAGTAAACATAAAATTTGTACAACATTTCAATTTTATCGAGCTTATTACATAATATTCTTCATTTTGGTTTCATATCATTTGCGATTGGATCTCGAATAAATTGTTATCATTATGATATTCGCATGAAAAAAAGATATTGCATCATTAATGATGCAAGAACATCATTCGTACAATATCTTCCATCATTTTTTCGTGGCACTAATGAACAATTACTGCAAGCTAAGTTCAATAAAATTTGTTTATGAGGCTCATTGATATTAAAAGCTTTCTGTTCATCATTAAGTTCATTTGTAGATAATAGCGTCAAAGAAACATTCTATTCCATTAAGAAAACGTAAACGTCAAATGGTGATAATCTTGATAATTATACCTTGATTTAAGATGTATATTTTTTTCTTTAAATTCTACATAATAACTACTAGTATTTGTAAAAATATTTATATGTTTAACCATCTAATGGTCGCATTAATTACAGTTTAAAAATTCAAATTCATTAACCCTTTAACGTTCATTGGTTTCGCCACGAAACCACAATATTTTAATTCCGATATGCAACACTGACACCGGTATTTTTATCTAAAAATATCCCTTTTATTTTATATGTAAAAAATCACGTTTTCTTATTTAGAAATATATTTGTTCTTAATTACCGGTGTCATTCATTTATTTCGACATCTTAGCAATGAAAATGCTTTGATCGTTAAAGGGTTAAACTCTTCGGGACGGGAGCCTTTTACGAAATGTTTAATGTTTTCTCACCTGTTTTTAAAAACAGATATTTGTGTCTTATTGATTCGAGAAAATGCTCCCATTGAATAAGGCAAACTTTACAGTATAATTTTACCGGTGGGAATAAACAAGTATTCTTAAGCCTGTTTGCGGCACGTATATGTGTCGCTCGTCCCCAAATGGTTATTCCCACCACTTAAAAAAAAAAAATTCTTATTATTTAATGAAAAGTAAAGTGATACCAAGATAAAACCAATTACACTGCTTTAAAACTAGTGGGTATCAAACAATTCTAAATAAAAGTCGTGAAACTTGCAACCCGTGAACGTCTCGGGCGCAACGATTAAGTGGTTAACCACTTAAAACTTTTCAATGTCATGTCTCTAAAAAATACAATTTAATTTTAATTTTACTGTCACCACGAATATATAATTAAAATTTTCCTTTTGTAACATGCATGAAAATATTTTTATGATCTCATTTTCTAATAAATTCATTCACTAATTCTGGTGTAAGTTAATTATTTCAAACGCATTTACTCCGCGTCGGTAAGAGTTAAGTGATAATTTTTTTGAGAAAAAACCAAATTATGCCTGTTTTTCACGTCTTTTAGAAATTTTTTACTGTTTTATCGCCCTTTTTTTTTTCAAAACAGAAATTTCCTACATATATTTTTACATGATTTTGTTACATGATATTCTTAATTTTATTTTCATATTATTTACGATTGAATATCGAATAAAATGTATTTTTATTATAATCATAGTATTCGCATGAAGAGAAAATATTCTATCATTAATTATGCAAGAATATCATTCGCACACAATCTTCCATCAGTTTTTCGTGGCTCTAATGAACAATTACTGCAAGCTTATTTCAATAAAATGTGTTATGGGGCTCATTGATAATGAGAAACTTTCTGTTGATAATTAAGTTCTTTTGTAGATAACAGCATCAAAGAAACATTCTATTCCATTAAGAAAACGTAAACCTCAAACAGCAATAATCTTGATAATTATGCCCTTATGTGTGATGTATATTTCTTTCTGTAAATTTCATATTATAACTACTGGTATTTGTGTAAACATTTATATGTTGTTGAACCACTAAACTGATCAATATTTTTGATTTTTTTTTTTTTTAATAAAGCCTATTTTTATGTCATTTATAGAATTTTTAATCTTTTATCACCGGCTTTTCAAAACAGAAATTTTTGCCTAATAAAATTCGAAAAATGCTCGAATTTTAATAACATAAAATGTACAATAAAAATTTACTGGTGAGAATAATAAATTAGGATTGGCATATTGATGCCCGTACGTGGTACGGGAAAATCATGATTGACAAAAAAACGTTAAACGTATGGCGTACGGGCAAACAAAAGAAGTGGTTGAAAAATAATATTCTACAGGGAAATGTTTACTTCTGAAAAAAATATATTTCATAAAATATTTAATGTTGTAAAAAATAAAACACACATCTTACGAAAATTACATGTAAAAAAAACATTCAATGTAAAGTAGTTCTTCGACAAAATATAGATCGTCTTAATTTTTAATAGTGATCATTCAGGAAGTACATTCATACATTTCTTTTTAAATAACTGCCTAAATTAGTATCGGTACACATAAAAGTTGTATGACATCTCAATTTTATCGAACTTGTTATATGATATTCTTAATTTTGTTTTCATATCATTTACGATTATATCTCGAACAAAATGTATTACTATTATCATTATGATATTCGCAAAAAAAAAAAAAAAAAAAAAAAAAAAAAAAAAAAAAAAAAAAAGATATTGCATTATTAATGATGCAAGAATATCATTGGTACACAATTTTCCATCAATTTCTTCGTGGCACTAATGAACAATTACTGCAAGCTAAGTACAATAAAATTTGTTTATGAGGCTCATTGGTAATGGAAAACTTTCTGTTGATCATTAAGTTCTCTTGTAGATAGCAGCGTCAAAGAAACATTCTCTCCCATTAAGTAAGAGTAAACCTCATATGGTAATAATCTTGATAATTATACCTTGATGTTAGGTATATGTTTCTTTCAAAAAACATTTATATGTTTAACTATTTAACCCTTTCCAACGTGGTGTCCATAAACAAAGGACTTTTAATTTTAATTTTACTGACACCAAGAACATTAAATTAAAGTTTTCCCCTTTTTAAATTATCCTAAAACTAGCAGGAGTCGCCCGCGACGCTAGTCTGCCTATCCAGATGAATCTTTGATTTTCTATAGTAGGTTTTGTTACAGAACGACATAGCCCTATGCAATTTAGAAAAACTGTTATTGAAAATTTGTCTAACTAACAATGTAAGTCTCATCAAAATCCGTCTATTAATAGTTTTTATTAATAGTTATTATTAATGAAGACTAATCTTTCATAATCGTGTTACGTGATTATAGAAATTTATTTAAAATAACTGACTATCTCTATAATTCAGCATTTTAGAGCAATATGCAATAAACTAAAACCATTTCTGAAAAAAATATCTAACTTATAATGCAAGTTCCTTCAAAATACGCATAGTAGATTTTTTAAAAATGAATAATATTCCACAAGTGAGTTTTACTGATTTATTGAACTTTCTCCCTTAATTCGATAAATAAGTAATATAAAACATGCTAGATGCTTCCAAAAAAACTATTCCATGAAAATACTTTGTGCAGGACAGGTGTCGAGTTATCGACAACTGGAACGAAATACCAATGCACATTTTATGTTTAAAGTAAAAGTAGACAGATGCAAAGTCATTATAATATTGATCAATAAAAATTTATGAAACAGAATGTTACATTTAAATATCTCTGCTCAATAAATGACGTAAATTTAAAGAGGTTTCAATGCACGAATGTTGACGATTATAGTTCCAATTATGGTTACAATTGTAGTAAATTTTGTACCAAAGTAATTTCACATAACTGAATTAATTAGACTTTTATTCCGATTCTGTAATTTTCTTCATCTTAATTTTTAAATTATTTTAATAAAAGTGTTAGGTTGAAGGGCATAGATGTCATATACGCACAACATTGGCACAATCTTTTTCGGACGCCAATTTGGCAAAAAACTTGTTTTCCAATACCTGTTACATACATATTTTTAAATATGCGTATATAAAAAGTGCTATGTTGAAGGGCACAGATGTAATATACGGACAACATTGGCATAATCTTTTTCGACGTCAGTTTGGCAAAAAACTTGTTTTCTAATACCAGTTACATACATATTTTTAAGAAGGAAATAATTTGAATAAATATAAAAAAGCTCAATTAATAACCATTGAACAAAATAATTTATATAATTTTAAAAAAGAAAAAAAAAAACAATTTATTAATAACTAAACCACAACATGCGATACCATATCAAGCAAAATAATGACATTTTGGCGCCAATTAAGTACCCTGATTCATATATGACACAGGCGTCCGAAGAAATTTCCCGCCAATGTAGTGCATATATGACATCGCTGCCGCATCAAGCTATATAGCTGTAGCTTGCAAGTAATTTTATTGCATATTTTACGCGCCGCTGCTATAAATGACATTATAAATGCTGTAATTAAAAATTTCGGTACGTTTACTTTATATCACTCCATTATCGCCAAGCGTAAAAGTTGGCGCCAAATGAAATAGCCAAATTATTTATGATCATTAAGACGAAAGTAATCATTTTAAAATATAGCATCTCCAAATTACATTGTTTCGAGAATATTTTATTAAACAAAGTATATATAGAAAGTAAAAGAACAAACAAATATTTACAATAAAATATTTTTTTCAATATCTCCATCTAAACTGCAGGCATGAAATTGTACCTATTTCTTAGCACTGCAGTAAACATTGTCATTTTTGAATTAGGGGAAAATGTAAGTTATAACTCAATAAAAAAATATTTTTGATTTCAGAAATGATAAATTTAACAGTTTTGCATGCTGATAGTTAAATAATAATTAAAGAGAAAAGGCATTTTCAATAAATAGTAGGTTACAATGTTTGAAATAAAAATTATTTGCAAGTTTGAGCTGAAATAAATAGTGATTAAGGGTGTATTTTAATCCAAACTGATTAATTTCTAATTTATTTATAAATTCCTTTTACCTCTCAAAGGCATCAAATTGCCAAATTCTCTTATTTCTCTTACTCCTATCACCTCAAAAAATTTCATGTTTTTTATTTTAGAAATGAGTCTGAAAATATCTTAAAAATTTTTGAGCTCTTTAGGATGGAAAAATATTTTTTCGAATACACCCTTAATATACATTTTGGCACGATGCTGGTATAACAGAAAATTATCAAAATATATCCAAAAAATTATGTTCCAAATTATGTCAATTTTCTGTAAACTGGGTTATAGAAGACGTCGGTCATTTCAACCCTCTATTTTAAAGTGCATTATGCGCCAAACCTTGTCAATCAACTTACCCCATCGTCGGTAGAATCGATTATTCAATTTTACCACCTGAATTAATACATATGACGACCTCAGAAGCCAAGGGGTACAAGTGACAAAAATTCGATTTGGAGAAAATTGAGTTTAAAGATAATAAACGTTAAATTTGAACATCAATAATAATTTATTGAATTGAAAAAGAAAAGTGCCGTTTGTTTTATTGTGGTCCTTGAAATCTCATTTTAATAACTATATAAAATGTAGAGAAAATTTCAGTGAAATTTATAATTAATCAATATTGATTATTATTCAGCAAAAGTGGTCTATCCCGAAAACGAAACACATAATTAAAAAATCACTTATATTTCTTTACCTGATAATAAAAAAGCATATTTTCAGGTCTTCTGTGCAGCTAGTTCAATTTTTTGGATTTTGTCACTTATACCCCTTGGCTTCTGGGGTTTTCATATATTATAAACTAAAACTATACTTGCAAATTTTGTTGATTTTATATTCAGTTGTTATTCAGTCAGTTGCTAGGCGTAAAGACGTACAGCTAGACGTTTTCCGACGTATATATATATATATATATATATATATATATATATATATATATACATATATATACATGCAAAATAGTTGTATTACATACATTTAAAATACACGCCTTTCACACATTTCATTAAAAATACAAAATAATAAGGGAAGAGTTCCGCTCCTCTTCTGATTGGCGCGAATGGAAAAGAAATCCAAGATGACCATTTTAATACCCTCAAATTTTTCAAGGTATCAGAAAAACCTTATTTTTAAATTTTTCTAAACACATATTTTTATATTATAAACGTTATACTTGTTTTCTATATAAAAAAAAGTATATAAACAATTTATAATAAATTAACAAAAATATCCATGTTACCTGGTCAGATGAAATAACGCTATTTTGGTGATAATTAGGTATCCCGATGCATTTATCCCAACCGTAAGTTCTCTTACTTTTTTAATTGTACATTTATTTAAATAAAGTTACTAACAGTTTTTTCTCTTTCTTCCAATTTTTCCCAATTAATATAGCAGTTATAATTATTTAATCAATAACAGAATAATATATCTTTTTCGCAGCTGAAAAACATGAAGAAATAATAATCTTTGAGAAAAAAAAAATCTCAAGTTGTTAAAAAGAAAAATATATAACTATTTTATATTATGAATACGTCGCCAGCCTGTTCATAGATGTAAATAATTTTTAAAAATGCATCCAGCAGTTCTTAAAATTAACCCTGGCATACTTAAAATTTTTTTTAAAAAATGCCGTCATTTATATTTTATTTAATTTTAATTGTAGATAATTTTTTTGTTATTAGATAGCCAAATATGTAGGTAAAAAAGTGATAAATTGCCGGATATTGATTCAATCAATCGACTTTGACAACGCATATTTCATTTAAACCGTATAAAAATTGTCTCCATATTTAAATAAAATAGTGTTATTTTATATTATTTCTAATTGATTTTTTTTCTTACTTGTAAATAAAATCAGAAATATTTATTTTATTTTATTTTATTTTTAGAAATGTTCGTATTTTTTTTCTTTATTTCTAATTAATATAAACGTTTCAATTCGTTAACAAAGATAGTGTAACGATCTCGATCAGTATAAAGCGAGTTACTACCTGCGAGTAACTCGCTTGGCCTTTTGCTCAACGGTTAACGCACTCGCTTCCTGATCACGAGGTCCTCAGATCAAAACCAACCGGCGCCCAATCCCTTCAATAGCTTAATTTGCCGTGCCAAATGAAAAACATATGCCAAATGGTAACCCTTTTGTCCAAAATAAAAGAACTTTCCATCATAACTTTATAACTAAAATACATAGAACAATGTACTACATACGAAATCCTTCCTTGGAATAATATCTATCTAACGATGTAAGTACTTCAAAATCCCTTCAGTAGAATAGGAAGAGTAGGCGGAAAACGCGAAATTTCCGTTCGTATTATATATATATATATATATATATACAGGGTGTTTCAAATTCATGGTACAAACTTTAAGGGGTGATAGCACACATCAAGACAAACAATATTAAATGGGAAATCAAGGGTCCCAAACGTCTTCCGAAGGAGATAGGCGCCATTAAAGTTTAGGATCCAAAAATGCAAATGATTATAAAAAACAGAAAAATTGGTCGATTCGTTTGCGGTTTTCACTAAAACTATTCTTTATGTCAGTATTGTCTTGAAAATAAATTGTAAAGATAAATTTCAAAAAGTACCGATAGAGGGCGCTTTAGACTTTGGAGTAACGAACAACTATTTTTTACCGTTATATTTTGCATCTCATTATTATTTTTAGAAGCTTAGACATAAACTTAAATTTTGAGCTCAAAATCTAAATCGTTGGGAGTGGTTAAGTAGCGAAAACTGAACTGTGGGGGGAGGTTCAAATTTCAAATGATTATAAAAATCGGAAAAATTGGTCAATTGATTTGCGATTTTCGCTAAAATTATTCTTTATGTCAGTATTATCATGAAAATAAATTATAAAGATCAAATTCAAAAAATGCCGATGGAGGGCGCTTTAGACTTTGGAGTAACGTACAACTATTTTTTAACCGTTATTTTTTTCATCTCATAAAATTTTTTTAGAAGCGTAGACATAAACTTAAATCTATACTAATAAAATCCGTGCGCCTCTGTCTGTCTGTCTGTCTGCTTGAAGCCGATTACAGTTCGCAACGCGGGCGAGTTGGAAGTCGCGAGAGGTGTCTTTCGATTGGAAAAATTCCGGGGAAGTCATTTCGGGCATTTTCGAGACCGTGGGACCAAAATTAAAAAAGTTATGAATTAAAAACCCCTTGGGAATTGGAACGGAAAATATCTCAATTCCCAAACGGCGCTCCGAAGCAGAACACTGCGCCACCTTGCGGTGAAGAACCTGAACTTTTCCCCTTTGGCTAAAAGAAGAAACAGCTGAAAACCGCTTTTTCTACCGGCGCTAATTGCGTTTTTTTTTTTGCGCGCGTTTTTTCTTAAACCATCATGCAGACAGTTTTTAAAGTAGAAAAAAACTGATTACATATTCAGAATCTGCGTAAAAATCTTCTTCTGATGAACTAAAAAATACGAAAAAATGTCTTATGGGCGCGTAGTGCCCACCGTGCAAAACCAAATATTTTTAACGGGACTAAAGGCGCGAAGCGACCATAGCTCCGATCCACAATCTTTTTTTTTCAAATGCACGTGGCCCACAGTGAGAAATCACATATTTTTAACGGGACCATGGCTCTTTAATTTACTTTTTTTGTGCTTGAGGATTCGAACACCAAGACTTGCTTATTAAATGAATTTTTTGCTTATTATATACTGCTTAATACCGAGGTTCGTTTGGAAAAAGTGGCCCAGCTAGCGAGCGTAGCTCGCTAGTCTATACTAATAAAATCCGTGCGCCTCTGTCTGCTTGAAGCCGATTACAGTTCGCAACGCGGCGAGTTGGAAGTCGCGAGAGGTGTCTTTCGATTGGAAAAATTCCGGGGAAGTAATTTTGGGCATTTTCGAGACCGTGGGACCAAAATTAAAAAAGTTATGAATTAAAAACCCCTTGGGAATCGGAACGAAAAATGTCTCAAATCCCAAACGGAGCTCAAACGGAGCTCTGAGGCAGAACACTGCGCCACGTTGCGGTGAAGAACCTGAACTTTTCCCCTTTGGCTAAAAGAAGAAGCAGTCGAAAACCTCTTTTTCTCCCTTTTTTGCGCGTTTTTTCTTAAACCATCATGCAGACAGTTTTTAAAGTAGAAAAACTGATTACATATTCAGAATCTGCGTAAAAGTCTGCTTCTGATGAACCAAAAAATACGAGAAAATGTCTTATGGGCGCGCAGAGCCAACCGTACAAAACCAAATATTTTTAATGGGACGATGGCGACCATGGAGCGTAGAGCCCACTGTGGGAAATTACATATTTTTAACGGGATAATGGGCGCATAACAACCATAGCTCTTTAATTTACTTTTTTTGTGCTTGAGGATTCGAACACCAAGACTTGCTTATTAAATGAATTTTTTTGTTTATTATATATTGCTTAATATCGAGGTTCGTTTGGAAAAACTGGCCCAGCTAGCGGGCGTAGCTCGCTAGTTTTGAGATGAAAATCTGAATCATTGGGAGTGGTTATGTAGCGCAAACTGAACTGTGTTAAATGGGGGTGGGCAGGTTCAAATTTCAAATGATTATAAAAAACGGTAAAATTGGTCGATTCGTTTGCTGTTTTCGCTAAAACTATTTTTTATGTGAATATTTCCTTGAAAATAAATTTTAAACATTAATTTCAAAAAATGCCGTTAGAGGGCGCCTTAAAATTTAGAGTAACCAACAACTATTTTTAACCGTTATTTTTTGTTATCTTATTAAATGCTTGCAAATGCTTAGATTTAAATTTTGAGCTCAAATTCTAAATCGATGGGAGGGGTTAAGAGGCGCAAACTGAAATGTGTTCAGGAGTTGAAATGTTACCCTCCCCACCCCTCGAACACATTTCAATTTTCCGCTACTTAATTATTCACAACGATGCAGATTTTGAGCTCAAAATTTAAGTTTGCACATTTACAAGCATTTAATTAGATACAAAAAATAACGGTTAAAAATAGTTGTTGGTTACTCTAAAGTTTACGGCGCCCTCTAACGGTATTTTTTAAAATTAATCTTTAAAATTTATTTTCAAGGAAATATTGACATAAAGAATAGTTTTAGCGAAAACAGCAAACGAATAAACCAATTTTTCCGTTTTTTATAATCATTTGAAATTTGAACCTCCCCTCCCCCATTGAACACAGTTCAGTTTGCGCTACTTAACCGCTCCCAACGATTCAGATTTTTATCTCAAAATTTAAGTTTATGTCTAAGCTTCAAAAAAATTTTCATGAGATGCAAAAAATAACGGTAAAAAATAGTTGTACGTTACTCCAAAGTCTAAAGCGCCCTCTACCGGCATTTTTGAATTTGATCTTTATAATTTATTTTCAAGATAATACTGACATAAAGAATAATTTTAGTGAAAATTGCAAATCAATTGACCAATTTTTCCGTTTTTTATAATCATTTGGAATTTGAACCTCCTTCCACAGTTCAGTTTGCGCTGCTTAACCACTCCCAACGATTTAGATTTTGAGCTCAAAATTTAAGTTTATGTATAAGTTTCTTAAAAAATTTAATGAGATGCAAAAAATAACGGTAAAAAGTAGTTGTTCGTTACTGCAAAGTCTAAAGCGCCCTTTATCGGCATTTTTTGAAATATATCTTTACAATTTATTTTCAAGACAATACTGACATAAAGAATAGTTTTAGTGAAAACTGCAAATGAATCGACCAATTTTTCTGTTTTTTAAATTCATTGAATTTTTGGACCCTAAACTTTAACCCTTAGTTTCCTATTTAATATTGTTTGTCTTGATTTGTACTATCACCCCTTAAAGTTTGTACCATGAATTTAGAAACACCCTGTATATAAATATATATATATAAGTAGATAAGCTGATTCTTATTTACTAATAAATTCGTTTAGTAATTCTGGCTTAAATTAATTATTTCAAACAGATTTACTCCGCGGAGGAAAGGGTAACTAATCAATATTTAAAAAAAAAAAAAACTTTCAAATAATGCCTGTTTCTTCATATCTCTTACAAAATTTTAAATCTTTTATCACAACATTTTTCAAAAGAGAATTTTTTTCTTAATTGGATCAAGAAAATTCTCGGATTAAATGATGCAAAAATTTCCAATAAAAATTTACTGGTGAGAATCAAAATTGTGATTGGAATATGAATGCCCATAAGTGGTGCAGGCCAATTAAGAATTGCAGAAACACGTTGTCCGTATGACGTACGGGTAAATTAGGAAAGCGGTTAAAGAAAAGCATTCCACAAAAAAAAATTATTTTTGAAAAAAAAAACTTTTTTAATGCTATGAAAAATAAAATACATGTCTTACGAGACGCCATGTTTAAACGAAAATTCCACGTAAAATAGTTCTTCAACAAATCTTATTTCGTCTTAAATTTTAAGTGGCCATTCTGAAAATAATTCACTCTTTTCTTTTTAAACACTGCTTTAATTAGCACCAGTAAATATAAAAGTTGTATGACATTTCAATTTTATCGAACTTGGTACATGATATTCTTAATTTTGTTTTTTATTTCCGATTGGATCTCGAATGAAATGTATTACTATTATCATTATAGTTCTCGGATAAAAAAAGTTATTCCATCTTTAACGATGCAAGCATAAAATTGGCACACAATCTTCTATCAATTTTTCGTGGCACTAATGAACAATTACTGCAAGATAAGTTCAATAAAATTTGTTTATGAGGCTCATTGATATTGGAAAATTTTCTGTTGATCATTAAGTTCTTTTGTAGATAACAGCGTCAAAGAAACAGTCGATTTGATTAAACTTCCTACCGTATTCAAATTTTACTCAATCTTGATAAAAACATTTCACATCAGAATTGTTATTTAGAACATTTTAATATATTTAATTGGCTTTTTTTTTTTTCTGAATCTGTTATTTAATTCTCTTTATTTAAAAAAGTTCTGGTTCGAATCGTATAAAGCGAATTATAGCTATGGGTCGATTAGACCCATTCAGGGTAGGAACGCTAAGAAAACGTAAATTTCAAATAGCAATAATCTTAATAACTATAGCTTTATGTAAGATATATGTTTCTGTAAATTTTACATCATAACGACTAGTATTTGTGAAAATATTTATATGTTTATTCACTCAACCGATCAATATTTTTGAAAAAGTCTTTCAGATAATGATTATTTATTCATAGCTTTTAAAAATATTTAAATGTTTTATCGCCGGTTTCACACAAAATTATAGTTTTATGGAACTAGTAAACGCATGCTTGAGGTCTACATGACCCTGCAGTCCCCAATCCTAGTAATACTGATTATAAATTACCAAATATTTGATTGAAATGATCTTAAATAAATATAAACGGGAAAAGATTTTTTTTTTATTTGTACCTTGTTAACTCATTTTAGGTTAGGGGTGGGGACATAGAAACACTGACATTCACATCTTCCCTTTTTACACTGTTTTACTTTTGTTATATGGCAGTTTCTGAGATTTAGCCACTTTAGAGGTCAATAATTTCGAAAAAAATCTTTGAAAAAATGACTATTTATCCATGTCTTTTACAAAATTTTTAATCATTTAACACTGTTTTTTAAAACAGACACTTTTGCCTTATTTAATCAAGGAGATTCTCTGATTAAATAATGTAAAAATTTACAATAAAAATTTACTATTGAAAATAAACAATTTGATGGCAAAAAAGTGTATATCATCACTTCCTCAGAGCTGAAACAGAAATCACTAAATTCGGCTTCTCGGTACAGATGTGGATTCCCAAAATTTTTAAGGAGTCAGTGGCTCTTAAACCCAACTATTTCAGCCTCCAAGAGGGATTAATTTATAAGAAAAATGAGAAGCAAGGCGAATTTCGTCAAATGATCGCTGAAGAAAAGTTAATTTTATCAAAGGATCGCAAAAAAGTCGCAACTTTCGTCAAAGAATCGCTGAAAAACGTGGTTTTCGTCAAATGATCGCGGAGTTGAATACAGATTAGAAACGCGATTTTGGTTAGAGGATCGCTAAAAAGACCCAATTTGCATCAGAGGATCGAGAAAAAACGCGATTTTCATCGGCATGAACCACTCCAATTTGGATATCGACTGCAGCTAAACGTTACGTTAGTATTAGCTGAAAACAAATGCTAAAATTATTGTTTTAACCCTTTCAGGGGCAAGGTATTTCTGCTCCGAAAATGTTTAAATAATTGATTCACACCACAATTTAAGAACAGACTTATTTGGAAATAATCAAGAGCTATTTTTCGCACATATTATAAAATCGAAATTATACTAAAATTTTACTGGTGCCAGCTCGAAATTGGAACAGTAATATTAAGTGTTTGCAGACTGCAAACACCGCCCCTGAAAGGGTTAAAATTGCTTCAATTTGAAATAATGTTTGTTCAACATATTTTCATATAAAACCCAATTATAATACATAAAGATAACAGCGGAAGTGTAAACTGATAAGTTTTTAATCATTTAAATGTATGAATGTATATTATCGGCTCAAAGCGCCGTTTTTCTCTGATATTACAAAACTTTAGTGCTGCCATGTATGAACTAACAAAGGACTCGCAAACCTGTTTTTAAACCATTGTGCTACTTAGCTATTGCGGACTTTTTAAATTTAGTTTTATTAATTTTTTTTTTAATTGCTAGCATAAGACGCTTACTTTTTTTATTTTTTTTTTGTTTTCTATTATAAATAAAATAAGCTTTTTCCCCCCCTTCAAATTATAATGGATAAATCACATATTATTATACCTGCATTAGTATTATTGAAAATTATTTTTTCACATCCTCTTAAATCAAAATTTTATCTGCTTTGATGTAATTAATATATTTAGTGCATGATATGGAACAGATGACTTATAGATGTGCAACATAAACTTAGCGATTTTTTTTCGCGCCATAAAAGCCGTTTTCGAAAACGATCGGCAAACTGAGACTGCATGAGACACCCGTTTTCAAATACAGCGATCACTTTCAAAACGCCTGAAAAATTCCATTTTTGTAAATATAAAAAATGAATAATTTACACTATGTCATAAGGGGCGGAGCCCCCCTAAAGCCCCCTTTTTTTTTTTTTTTTTTTAGGGAAAAAAGTTTAAAATATTTAAGTAATCGCCATAAAAATCAAATTAAAAAAAAGGTTTTATTATTTGTATATGTAGAAATTTATTGCTATCTTAAAAATGTGCTTTTCTACAATACAAACTCTTCAATAATAAAATCTTCATTCTGTTTGTTAGTATGAAGTATTATGAAAGTGAAATGGAAGTGAAAATTCCGTCATATTTGACGGGGTTATATACTAGTTATTATATAAAACAATAATTTCACCTGATATTTTTTGAGAAATGGTGGATAAAATTCTTTAAAATTCCTAGCATCACATTGGCACCAGTATTTGTCAAAGGAAAAAAAAATCGCTTTACGAAACACGAATAGATGCATTACACTTTTTTCACATAAATCTATTAGAATATTCCAGTATCATTGTAACATTTCGGATTTAAAATTACGTGGCACGAAATTCAACCGTCAGGGCATAAAGAGTCAAACAAAAATTTCAATTTATTCAAATATACAAGGCCTTTATTATTATTAATATTATTACTGATGCAAATTTTAACCATCGATGAGAGGAGTACAATTATTTAAATAGTCACAGTTTTAAAGTAAAAGTCAAAATATATTTAATCAAAACTGTATGTATCATTCAGTTTTTATTGAAAATGTAACATGTATCTTAAAAAAAAAATAGTTTTTTAAGTACGCTATTTTTTTTTCTTCGTCCAAAAAAAAAAAAAAAAAAAAAAAAAAATGTTCTGTAAAATTTCACATTTTTTAGCTTCAAATAAATATTAAAGTTTCATATTTTCTTAAGTTAAATAAAGCATAATCTTAACATTATCGTCAGTAATTTTCAAGAAAATTAATGAAAAAAAGCATTTTTAAATATTTTTACAACTGCATGAAAAACATCCGTATTCAATCATCTTCATGCAATTTGTTAATTAAAATGTATTTTCAAAGGAAAAAAACCCACGATCGTTATTTTAACTCAGATAAGTTAATTAATCTGCAGAGATTTGAAATTAAAAAATATATTTTATCTCACAAAAAATTGAATTATGATTTTGAGATTTAGAAAGATGTCTTGTAAGATATAGTTTTAAAAATATATTTTGAAAAATACACATTTTAAAAGTAAAATATATTTGTAATCGATTAATGTTATCTAGTTAAATGGTGTATAAATGTGTTCATATTTTATCAACTATAAAAAAATTCGGTTAAAAATTATTTCGTGTTATAGTGACTTAATACAGTATATGTTTATATAAAAGTGCTTCCTTTAATAATACATTTAAAATTTGAATTAAATATATTGGAAGTTTTTTATTTTCATTTTTCTATTATTTAAATTGCATTATATGTTATTAAAAAGAGAAAAATTAAATGTTGTTTAAATTACGAGTACCCTAATTTCCTGCCTATAATCCGCGGATCAAACAATTCTTTTTCGACCCAGAAATTTTATTTTGTAATTTAAGGCAAACATTTACGGCGATCTGAAAAGTTATATTTTATTTAATAAAATTTCTGGGTCGAAAAATGATTGTTTGATCCGCGGATTATACGCAGGAAATTAGGGTATATGTTTTTACTTGCGACTCTAATTATAATAGTATTAAAATATTCTTATACAATGTTTTAAAAAATAATAAATTGTATTTAAAAAATCAGAAAAATACAGCATGTATATCATGACAAATGAAAATTCATTTAGAAATAATCTACGCAGAATTAGAAAATCTAGAAGTCTGTGTATTTTAGATTGTTAAAAATGTTTACTTTGTAATACAAAAATATTCACTGCTTACGCGTGTTTTGCGTGTGGAATATTGCATTCGGAAAACAACACAATTTTTTTTAAACTTACATTCTAATATACAGTCGACTCTCGTTAATTCGAAATCGGTTAATTCGAATCTTCGCTTAATTCGAACTAAACATGAAGTCCCGAAATTTTCAATGGCAGAATAACGTTAAAAATTTTCATTAATTCGAACTCATTTTCTGTTGACTTCGTTTAATTCGAACTAACGAGAATTCCGATTATTCACTTTTATTTTCTTTGTCACGGATTTCAGATCATTTGAATAACTTTCTTTCTTTGACTCTTGTGAAAATTGTTCCGAACGAGTATACATATAATACAATGCATTTGATATCCACTTTCTTAGAGCACGGTCGGTCCATCAGTGACGCTTTAAATTTTTCTTCCATCGTACTTGTTTCTAAACTTTTAATTAGTTTATGTATTTATACATTCTAATTTAATATTAAGTCATATATTAATGATAACAGACGAAATAAGTTTAAAAGATACTATAACATTAATTCCTTTGTGATAGTACCATATTAAACATGTTTTCCATAATTCGAACTTCGGATAATTCGAACATTTCTTGTGGTCCCGACGATTTCGAATTAACGAGAGTTGACTGTATTAGAAATTAATTTTTGAGATGATTTCCATTTGAAAATTAATGTACGACAGCTTAAAAAAATATCTGCCATGTATAGAATAGTTTTTTAGGATAAATTACGTTCTAGCAAACTTTTCCATGACATTATTTATTTTACTGTTATACAATTTATGTTTTACGTAACCGATTGGGGATAGCACCGAACTATAGACTGAAAGGTCTCAGGTACGATGCTAGACATCACCTAAGACTAAATGCTAAGCCTTGTGATTTGTCTTAGCGGTTACCATGTGTATAGTAAAGTGGAGAAACTCTTCCCTAATTGAGAAGGTGGCGTTGTTTGGTGCTGCCATCTGTTGGCAGCTTTGCTGAACATCCTCGTTTGCCAGTCAGAAGTTTGACTTCCAAGCTTTCCGGTGCAGTCTAAGTGAAAGCTCCAGCAAACCTTCAAGCTCACATTAGCTGCTTCAATTATGTTTTAAACTGCAGAATTATATGACAGGTTTGAAACGCTTCAAGGAATGCTCCAGTGTAATTGTGATTGTGTTGGTTCAATGGCTCAGGTGATTTACCAAGAAGGAGCACACACAAAAAAAAAACTCCGAAAAGAGAGAGTTACATTTTACGATGCATTTATTTAGCAAGAGTTAACAGACTGTAGGTCCCCCATAAGGGGGAGGGGAATTCTCAGAGCTCTACAGAGCTACATGTTAACAATCTGGTGGTAGACAGTGAAGTGACGACACAGCTTCATACCGCTTATTGCCGAGAGGCGTAAGACGTTTTTCATACAAAGATTTTTGGCGAATTTCTTTGGTAGACCACACGTTCAGGATCGGCTAAACTTTGCGGTCTAGGAACTCAAGGATTATTTTCACATCTGCGAATATTTTATAAGGTTATAGAAATATTTTAAGCTCGGGAAGTAGATGAGATCAAAGCAGACCGTTAGATACTGGAGTTTTGCTGACCAAAATTTTATTATCCAGATGCGCAATTGAACAGATAAGAAAGCACAGTCAGGATAAACAGAGATAAAAGTATTCCTAGGTTTAAGCATTAATTGTGAGAATGAAAACAGGGTGTGTAAGGCAGATGTTAGTAAAAATGTAACGGATAAAAGATTGAGATGAGCCGAGCCCAGAGTGTTCTTTATTTTGTTAATAAGTGCGGTATCTATTGGGCAGATGTTTTTCAAAGACACAACAGAAATTTGTGAGAAAGGAAGTTCTATTATTATTTCTACAGAGAGCCCCAAAAGATGAAAAGTTTTAACTTCTAATAGTGGGAGTATGAAAGCTAAAAAATTAACTATTAAATGTAGAATTAATTTAAACTACTGGGTTTATTAGTGAAAAGGGAATCTAAAATAAAACTAAGAATTTATTAAAGGGAAATAATGATTGCATTTATGAAGGGGAAAAGATATGTAGCGATAATCTTCGCTACAGTAATATCAGTATTTACGGTTTATTATTGTATTATAGTTGTAACTAAAAACTATATCTAGATTATACTCACGAAATTTTTCTTTATTTAAAGAGAGATCCCCTTTAAGAGAGTATTGGTGCCAAAGAATTTCCTGGTCTGGAACTTCCTTGAAGCGTTGATATCCTGATGATAAGGTGTTAATATTATTGGAAGATTTTATTTATTTGGTATTAGAAGTACGCGTTTCCCTAAGAATTTAGTGTATGTATGCATAGTTGCTAACTTTTACGCATTTTTGCTGCCACTAAAATTGTACAGAGATTTTCAATTTATTTAATCATAAGAATTGATGATTAAATAAGACAATATTTACTATAAAATATTTGTGGTAGGAAAAATGCGTAAAAGTTGGCAGCTATGTGTATGTAAAAATATATTAAATTTTAAAATTTCTTAAAATTATCTTTAAATTGTTGTATATTAGTATTAGTATATGATGTCTTATATTTTATTGGGTAATTTGTTGAAAAAAATAGAGAAAACATTTATATTTATTCTGAGTAGTGTTCATTCGAATAAAGCCTATCTAAATGTTTATTTCTAGGAAAGGTAAACGTACATTATCCTTAAATATTTTTGAAAAAAATCGATGGAGATGTCTTAATGACTCCTGTTTTATTTTATACTTCGAATTTGAAAGAAAAAATAAAATAGTTCCAGTTAAATGAATGCCACGCAGCTACAGCAAGAATTAGAATTGCTGACTATGAAAGTAGTACATGTAATTCATTCCATTAATTAGTACATGAAAGTTAATACTAGAACCGCCAAGTATTTTACTCAAGTTTTACAAAAAAGTGTTTCTCACCGGAATTTTGATTTTAAACTATTTAGCTTTTTTTAATAAGCCTATTTTTCTGCTGCACACATTTATCATATCTTATGAAGAAAATTCTGGTTTGAATCGATTACTATTAATCTGGTACGGTTAATATAAACTACTTGATTATATCGGTGTGAATCCACTATTACAGGGTAATAGTAAGTCTATTACAAGTCTATTACAAGGTAATAGTATAATCAAGGTTAATAAAATTCAGAGAAGCAGTCAGAAATAGTGATAAGGCTAAGAAAAGTTAGCAAATGAAAGTTTCTCATCCCCAAAACAGGACAAAATCAGACACCATACAATGTAAAAATTATTAGAAGTAAAAAAAAAGTTCAAAAAAGTCTGTAAAGTTTAAAGAAAACTGGAAGAATTAAACTGTAAAGTCAATGGCAGCACAGTAGAGCGACCAATCAAACTACGATTGAAAAAATAATTGAAAAAAATCTGAAAGGATACAACATAAAAGATCAGTAGACAATATGGGTAAAGTACACCGACCAATGAAAATACGTTCCGGCGGCGAGCAGAAAAATACAGGAAAAGACAGAGAAAGACAGTTATTTAGACATAACTGTAAGACATAAGTGACACACCACTATTTAACTCAATACTTGGTCATTTTGACAATTGTCTACGGATGGCCAAATCAATACTATAGCTACCGTGATCCGTCATTTTGGTGGATACCATATGAATATGTTCGGTTCAAACCAGAAATTTGATTATGAAATAAGTTTTAAACATTCAAAGAAAATTGTTAATTAACGAAGTTAACTGTTTCAAATCAAAATTCTGTTGTAAAATATGTTTAAGTAACTTGACTCAACTTCCTGGTAGAGCTAGTGTTAATTCATGGGTGTTTCCGGTTCCACAGTTTATTGTCCCAAAATTAGAATGAACAGATTAGAAACATTAACATTTATATTTTGTTTCTTTTTTTAAAGATATTTTGAATTGCAAATTAATTATTTTAATTGAAACTTGGTTCGCAAATTATTAACCATAATAATAATAATAATAATAATAATAATAATAATAATAATAATAATAATAATAAACACAAAATGAATTTTGTGTGGTGAAAAACTGCCTGCTGGCGCCTAGATTTTTGCACCATTGGATTGACGAGTAATTCAGATAGCGAACACTGCTTTAGAACGGATTCATTTTTTCAACTAGTTCTTCAACTTCAGTTTCTCAAACCAATTGTACTTGATTATCCCGTAGACCAATTATGCTAACTTATATGAATTGCCAAGCTATTCGGCAAATTACACAAATTAACAAAATTTTTAGATTAAATAGCGAAAAAAAAAATAAATTATTAAAAACATCAATAAAAATACAAATAAAACGTCAAATTGTAAACCTCTTGATGGCGTAATAAACACGTGTAATGTGTTTAAATTCAAGTGAATATGATCATTTATTATCATTTATTATATTTTATTTACGATCATTTATTATTGGCATTAAATCTTACATTTTGACGATTGTTTTTTGGTCTACAGGATAATCAAGTAATATATAAAAGAACATTATAGAAAAATTCACGTGTAATAATTTATTTTTTTAGATTATATAATAATATCTCATTTAGATTATATAATAGACATATAATAATATTTCGTATTTGGCCATTTTACAGATAAAGTAATTGTCACCTTTAAATGTGTTTTGTTTATAATAATGTAATTATTTTAAGGTTTTCTTACTTTTTTTATTATTTACGTGTATATACAATTTTTAATATGCAATTTTCCTTATTTTAGGCTTATAATACACATTTGTTTAACTCTTCTTTTGTATTTTCTTTTGGTTTTTAATATTAACACTTATTTACTCTGTTTTAACAATTTGCGATAATTTAAAATAATATTTTCTTCTAGAATATGTAAAAAAAAAATCTCTAAAAATGCTGAATAATTGAATTTCAAATTTAAATAAAGGCGCAAAAACATTCGTAAAATTAATGAAACAAATACTCTCTGCATATCGGGAACTTCTAGTGCATATTCTAGGAAAAAATGTTTAAATTCCTATGCATTGATTTTGCACCCATAAAATTCTTTTAATGGAACGATTCTGACCAAATTAAACATTAAAAATCTTTCTAAATTGCTTTGATTTAAAAATTGTTTGTTTATAAAGCATTTTCCTATAACAGGGCTGTCCAACGCAGTGCTAGCGGGAGCCGTGGCGCCCATGAAGGATTTTCTTGTTGCGCTTTTGAAGTTTTCCTGTTATTAGACATTTTAGAAGTAAGATTCTAATATAAATAATTCGTTCTTCAAAGTCACAATTCTTTTTTCTATTGCAGATAGTTTCAAAACTTGCGAAAGCACATTAAAAGAACAGAAAGATACTTTGAAAGTTTAACCATGCACATTTCCATTATTTATTGTTCTTAAAAAGTAATTATGATGGTTAAACTTGGCAATAATTGGAAATAGCTCTTTTTAAAACTTAAAAAATAGCAGAAAAATAAAGTTTTTTCACTTTCTCACGCCCGTTTGAAAACGCAAGTGCATGAAAGTTTAGATTCTTTCTTTTTGCTACTGTCACACTGGTCTGGCTTTTTTACAGTTAACCCTTTAACGTTCATTGGTTTCTCCACGAAACCACAAAATTTTAATTCCGATACGCAACACTGACACCAGTATTTTTATCTAAAAATATCCCTTTTATTTTGTATGTGAAAAATCACGTTTTCTTATTTAGAAATATATTTGTTCTTTATTACCGGTGTCATTCATTTATTTCGACATCTTAGCAATAAAAATGCTATGATCGTTAAAGGGTTAAAGGAGCTTATTTTTTCCTTCTTGATTTTTTTTTAATTTTAGGCTTTTTCTTTTCAATTTGCGTAGAAATATTAATAAAACATTGCAAAATTATACAAAAGCGCTTCCAGACTATCTCTCTGGAACCATCTTTAAAAATTGGTCACTATTGTCTTTCTGTTTTAATTTTTGATAAAACTAAATTCATGCCTTTAAATAAGTCAAAATGTATTATAACATACTAAAATAAACCTACCAATCCCTCTGGTCTCTATGTTTATTTACCTTTACTTTTGTTATTGTTCTTATTATAGGCATGGTTAAAGTTTTTGTCACTTTACCCTACAAACATATTTAAGATAGACTTCACTTAGAAAAATGTATAATTTGAAATTTAATACATATAACTACAGAACCGTAAGTACCAATTGTCTACCACCTTAATATTTATTTGCATCATGTTAACACATTTTGAACATAAATACTACACGATTAATACTGCTACATTTTTTCAGTCATGTGAAGAATGGCGCCCTTGACTGAGTGCCAAAAGTTGAGATGTGCCTCTGCATACTGAAATGTTGGACAGCAATGCTCTATAATATTCCATTTTTCATATTTTCATGTGCACTAGTTTTATTAATCTTATACTATAATGCGAGCAAAAATTGTGTGTGTGTGTGTGTGTGGGTAAATTGTATCTCAAAAATGGCTCTAACGATTTTCGCAAAAATTTGGATTTTACCATTTTCGGGCACGAGAAGACCATTGGGTTAGGTCACATGTTCGAGAAAATTCGATTATTGGGTCATTTTGGGTCAGAATGGGTCAGAATCAAGCTATTTATATCTAGAGAACGGCTGGATCGATTTTAAGGAAATTTTGTATCTAATCGTTTTTTGGCACGAGAAAACAATTGGACTGGGTCACATGTTCGAAAAAATTTGATTAGTGGGTCATTTTTGGGTCATTGTGGATCAAGCCATTTTTATTTAAAAAACGGCTCTAACGATTTCAACCAAATTTTATATTTTATCGTTTTGGATTACAAGAAGACTATTGGGTTAGGTAACATGTTCGAGAAAATTCGGTTAGTGGGTCATTTTTGGGGTCATTGTGGGTCATGCTATTTTTATCTAGAGATTTCCTCACGCAATTTTGACCAAAAATTGCATTCTATGGTTTTCGGGCACGAGAAAAACATTGGGCTAGGTTACACGTTCGAAAAAAAAAAATTAATGGGTCATATTGGGTCATTAAGGGTCTGGGTCAAGCTATTTATATTTAAAGAACCGCAGAATCAATTTCATCGAAATTTTGCCTCTAATAGTTTTTTGACACGAGAAAGCTAATGGGCTAAGTCACACGATCGAGAGATTTCGATTATAAGAGTCATTTGTGGGTCATGATGGCTCATAATGGGTCATGGTCAAGCTATACCTAAAGAACAGGTGGATCGATTTTAACGAAATTTTGTATACAACATTTTTTTGGCACGAGAAAACTATTGGGTTAGGTCTCAGTTCGAGAAATTTCGATTATTGGGTCATTTTGGGTCATAAAAGGTCTGGGTCAAGCTATTTATATCTAAAGAACGACAGTATCAAATTTAATGAAATTTTGTATGTAAGTTTTTTGACACGAGAAAATTAATGGGCTATCTCACATGTTTGAGAGATTTCGATTATAAGAGTCATTTATGGGTCATGATGGGTCATAACGGGTTATGTCAAGCTATATCTAAAGAACATGTGAATCAGTTTTAACGAAACTTAGTATACAACATTTTTTGGCACGAGAAAATCATTGGGCTAGGTCACATGATCGAGAAATTTCGATTAATGGGTAATTTTGGGTCATAAAAGGTTTGGGTCAAGTTATTTATATTTAAAGAACGGCAGGATCAAGTTTAACGAAATTTTGAGTTTAAGAATATTTATACACGAGAAAACTAATGGGCTAGGTCACATGTTCGAGAGATTTCGATTATAAGGGTCATTTGTGGGTCATGATGGGTCATGGTCAAGCTATATCTAAAGAATGGGTGAATCGATTTTAACGAAATTTTGTATACAGCATATTTTTGGCACGAGAAAATCATTGGGCTATGTCACATGTTCGAGAAATTTCGATCAGTGGGTCACTTTTGGGTTATTCTAATTTTATCTAGACAATGTCTCGCGCAAATTTGACTAAATTCTATCGTTTTCGGACACAAGAAAATCATTGGGTTAGGTCAGATGTTTGAGAAAACTCGATTAATGAGTCATTTTGGATCATAATGGGTCAAGGTCAAACTATTTATACCTAAAAATTGGCCCAATCGATTTTATCTAAATTTTGCATTTAACGTTTTTCGGCAGGCAAAAATTAATGAACTAAGTCACATTTTCGGAAGATTTTGATATAAGGGTCATTTGTGGGTCATGCTAATTTTATCTAGAAAATTGTTCTCACCATTTTGAGTATATTTTCTATTATATCGTTTTCGGGCAAAAGAAAACCATTGTGATAGGACACATGCACGTAACAATTCAGTTAGTGGGTCGTTTTAGGTCTTAATGGGTTCGGGTCCTTCTAATTATATATAACAACGACTCAGTCGATTTTACCTAAATTTTGCAACTGAACGTCTTTTGTCACGAGAAGACTATTGATCTGAGTTGCATATTAAACAAAATTATATTAGTGGGTCATATCGCACTAATGCTGATCATATGTGATTAGTAGATCATTTGGGTAATAAGTGTCAGGATCACGAGACAATGGCAAAAGCCAAAAAGTTGGCGATATTTGACAAAATACTGGCGAAATTTGGCCGAAAAATCGACTATTAAGGTTACTAAACCAAAACACATATTTTTCGCCAAATGAAAGTATGTGTCCAAATTTGGTTATATCTGGCAAAAAATATTGTCTTTCAGAATGTGAAGAAATTTCTTATGCATTCTTAATAGTCTTCGAGATGCATAGTTAAACTAATCGGAGTCGAGCTAAAAAAGTGATTTGGATGCCCTTTCGCTGTAAATTTTAAAATAAAGTAAAATTTATGAACATGTGCATCCAAACATAGTTTTCTTATTGATTGTTTTTGTAAATAATACTATTATTAATAACATATTTTAAAGTAATAATACTATATCGAGTTGAACACAAAGTTAATTTTGACCGAGCTGAGCTCGGTCACCCCTGCTAGTATTAATAAAGAAAGACCTTGATCACAAATTATTCATTGACAGCTGCTGTGACAGTAGTATTTACTTCTTTTTTTTAGAAAACAGCAGTCGTCCCAAACTTGGGGTACGCGAACCCCTGGGGCTATATGAAAATACATAACTGTAACATCTTCCGCTTTTTCGGCCCGAAAAAAAATTCATAGAAAATTTTAACATTTCAAATCCGCGTAATCTGCCGATTTAACAAGTTAAAAATTTCTGTTAAAATTTTCCGAGTTAAACAATCAGAAGAGTTGGCAGCTATGTTGTCCGTAATGGCGGAAGTCACTATTTGTATTTATTATTATTTGTTTTTATTATGGAGAATTAGTAACGAACAAAGCATGTTTGCAGAGCTGTCAAGTCTCTGGCTTTTTGGACACCAGTATTTTAGCATACTTATTGGAACATTTCGCTGTTATAAAACAACAGCATTTTCTCCAAGATTATAGTGGTGCGCAAAAAACCGGAGTTTCGGCAATTCTGATGTTTATGTTATCCAGGACTCGAAAAGAAAAAATCCACAAACCGTAGCGCTATTTAAGAATTAGAATTCAAGATTTTAAATAATTAAAAAAAAGTTACAAAATAGCACAGAAATCTGTTTTTGTGAAACTATTATAATATTTTTTAATATTTCCACGAACGATAACGATATGTACAATGCTTTCACGAACCGGAACGATATTTGTCATCATTTCACGAACCGGAACATTATTTGCCATAACATTACGAACCGGAACATAGTTCTGGTTTGCTAAGGTATTTTTAAGCCCTGGTGTTACCTAGATAAACAGGGAAGGTAGCGTTTTAGAGAAATGGGAGTACCCCGAAAATGAATCTATGAAAGTAGTACATGGAAGAAAAAAGTTGGGTAAAGCTGAAATAAAAAATAAAAAAAACAAATAATCTAAACTGGTCAGCTTGCGGATTGGTGATATCGCGGTTTGTTTGGTATGATAAAGATGAAACAGCGTACGTAATTTCTTTATTAATTACAGAATTTCTAACCGAAAAGACGATTAGACAACATGATTTGATTCTATAGAATTTGTGGGGATATGTTAAACGAAGGGTATATTGTAATTTATCTCATTTTTTCTGCTAGATTTTTCTGGTACATCATGAACCATTTTCAAAACGAAAGTAAAAAACTAAAACGTTTGCTTTTGTTTTATTGTCATAATTTCATTACTATATATATGAAACCAAATAATCTATTTGCGATAGAGCTTTGTGTGACTTTATTTTAGCAATATTTGTGAAATATGCCGGAATAGTATTAAAATTTTCTCTAAGCACCCAGATAAATTTCTGCGGTTATGGTCACTAGATTTTTAAATTGTATGTTTCAACGGTGCGATGTCTCTAGCTTTTTAAGCATAAGTTGTAGTGTTTCACTGTATAATTTATAATATGAAATTTTTTGAATGTTTAACATTGTATTTATATATTTACCTGTTTATGAAACACATTTCCATCTGCTTTTTTTTCTCTCTCTGAGATATTATGAAAATAAAAAGAATATTGCCCAATTAAACTGGCGGCATTGCGCTCACAGGCTACGCATACTATTTGTACTTTACAGATTTATTTTCAAGGGTTGATTCCGTTCGAAAAACACATTAAGGAGGGGAACAGCTCCCCCCGTTTCCCCTTTTTATGCTTAATTGTTTTATCCCCTGAACTAATCAGGAACATGCTTTATCATATGAAAAATCTATATTCAAATTTCAGAGAAAATCTAATAAAAATCCATTTATATAATTTAAGAGGATTTATCCCCTTCATTTATTACTTAACTATTAAACTTCCAAAACTATTCAGTGTTTTGTCTTATCAGAAAGAACGTAATCCAAAATTGAAAGCAAATCGAACAATTCTGCATAAAAACCTATTTATCAAATTTAAGGGAGTGGGGAACCGCAAATACCCCTTAACCAAGAACTTAACAAAAGAACCGCACAGCTAATTAGAGAATCTTATCACTATGAACCTGTATCTCAAATTTGAAGCAAATCGGTTAATTCTGCAATAAAACATTTAAATAAATTAAGAGAGTAATCCCACTGATTCCCCATTTATACTTATCCTATGAATTCCCCAAAGCAATCAGGGAAGCGCCTTATCAGAATGAACCTATATTTAAAATTTGATGCAAATCGGTAAATTCTGCGGGGAAACCCCATTAACCTTAATTAAGGGGATTACTTCCCATTTCCCCTCTTTTAGACTTATGCAATGAACTGGCAAAATAAATCATGGTGGTGCCCTCATCAAAATGATCCTATGTCTAAAATTTGAATGAAATCTGATAAATTCTGATTGAAAACCACATTTATATAAATCAAGGGGACGGGCTTTAGCCTAACTTAATACCAATCACGGAGGCGCCTCATCAGAATGATCTTATATCTAAATTTTGAACGAAAACTGATATATCTGTAAGAAAAAACCATTTATATCAATTAAGGGGGGCATGAGCCCCCCATATCGTTTTTTATACCCCTTTGAGGCGCATGGTAAATTCATTGCATAATCGTTGAAATTAATGATTGACATCGGAATTTAAAAACAACTTTATTTGTAAATAAGAAAACGCTATATTTCACGCATTTTATAAACCGTAATTTTTTTAAACAAAATTCCGGTGCCAATGTGACGTTTAGGGATTAAAATTAAGTGGTATATCTATGAAAGCACCGCGCCACAAGGGGATACATATCGAATGAACTCTTTCCGTCGTGGCCAAATTCTGTTAGTAAAATGTGACATTATCGACTGACACCGGAATTTAGAAACAACCTTTTAAGTAATCAAGAACTCCTTAATGCAAGCTTTTATCTTAAAAGCAAGATTTTATTAAAATATTATTGGTGTCAAGTGCAAGTTTGGAATTAAAATTAGGTGTGTCCAGACTGGACACACTGCGGTGGAAAGGGTTAATGAAACGAAAAATTTTATTCCAATGTACTATGGTGTCAATGTGGCATTTAGGAACTGAAATTAGGTACCCTAATTTCCTGCGTATAATCCGCGGATCAAACAATTCTTTTTCGACCCAGAAATTTTATTTTGTAATTGACGGCAAATATTTACGGCGATCTAAAAAGTTATATTTTATTTAATAAAATTTCTGGGTCGAAAAATGATTGTTTGATCTGTGGATTATACGCAGGAAATTAGGGTAGTTAAAAAATGAACGCCGCCAAATGTGCAAAACGCTGAAATGTCCAAAACGCCGTAGAAAGAGTTAAAAAGTAAAATTATGTTATATAATAGATATTTTTAACTTGCAACTATCAAATTTTTATTCTCAAGTTTTGTAATTTTCTTTATCCTATCTCTTTAATCATGTTGTTACATTTTTAAATGTATAACGTTAATTTTTTAACAGCGTAGATATTCAGAATGCAAAATGTTTGCTTCTTTTTCGAAAATATGCACTTTTAAATGAAATACCTTTTTTTTTTTTACTTGTTAATTATGCATGAAACATATGCACCGGAAGGGAGAAAATATTTAATTAAATTTAATTTTAATGGAATTTTATGATTACTTTTCCAAGCTTAATGTTTTATCACTAACCTAAAAGAATATTAGCGTAACATATAAAAAATATGTTTGAGTGTAAAATTTTAATTTATTCAGAGTAGTTATTCCAGATAAACGTGTTAGAAATTTTAATTATGAAGATAAAATTATAAAAGATAAAATGTAAGATGGAATTTTATTTATTTTAAATTCATCATAAAAATAGGTGTTTATTAATCAATTTATGTATTTGTGAGAATTTTTCCATTA
Organism: Maratus speculifer; assembly: GCA_964019185.1. Taxonomy (NCBI): domain Eukaryota; kingdom Metazoa; phylum Arthropoda; class Arachnida; order Araneae; family Salticidae; genus Maratus; species Maratus speculifer. Next base: position 348,718,596 of record OZ025295.1, read on the forward strand.
AATTAATAAAAAATATAAATTAAAATTTTAAATGTGCTGCTAAGAGTCCTTTTAACACTAGAACATTAGTCATTTTGACGGCCGCTATATAAATATGTTTCACTTCAAACTAGAAATTTGATTATGAAATAAAGATTAAACTGTCATGAAGAAGAAAAACATTAAATAATAAATTTAAACTGTTTTAAATCAAAACTCTGGTGTGAAATATTTTTTATAAAACTGGACTCAAATTTCCGTTAGTACTAGAGTTAAACATTTTTTTTTTCAAATGAGTTATTCTTTACATTCTATTATGTACACTAAAACAAACTAACAACGACAAGAACGTTCAGACAAAAAATGGTTCATTGTCACCACTAAATTATAATATTGTTCTTTGCTATGTTAACCCCTTCGCGAAGGGACCTTTTTACGAAATTTTTAATTCTTTATCACCGGTCTAAAAAAAAACAGAAATTTGTGTCTCATTGAATCGACAAAATGCGCCAATTAAATAAGTTGAATTTTGTTGTAAAATTTTACTGGTAATTTAAACTAGTCGTTGGGGGCCACCGTAATACTTACCCATCATGGATATGTATATGAAAATAAAACATGTGAATCTATTTATACAATGCATTGCAATTCATAAACAAAATTTAAATATTGTTAATATACATAGTAATGCTATATTAAAGAACTGCTGGTGTACCAATTTCGACAAATTATATAAAACGCCAAACTACTCAAGTAGTACCGAACTGCGTAAAAGAAACATCCTTATAACTCATAAAATAATAATTCTATCAACGAACAATTAACTGCGACGGATTACGCGTCTCATTTCCAATTAAAATATACTTCTGAATTGAAATTTGAATGAAATACAGGGTCATGAAAAATCGAAGAATGTGGAAAACAAGATTACAAATATCTCGGCAACTAATAATCCGATCGACCACGTTCTATATGCAAAATGTGTGTTATTTTATTGCCTTTTACGTCCATTCCTTAGAACAAAAAAATTCGAAAATTTTTATGTACCTTTCATCCGAACGAATTTTTCGAGAGTCCGAAAAAAATAGTTCCGGATAATCGAGGTTGCTGATATTAAATAGGGTTCGTCCCATTCTTACATACCAACTACATACAAAATTTCAAGTCTCTATCTCAATTTGTTCGGGACATAGAGCGTTTACAGACAGACAGACAGACAGACGGACGGCAGAAATTTTTTTCTAAAAATATGTTTTTCGGAATCTCCACTATCTAAAACGTGTAAATCCGTCAAAAAAATTTTTCGATTTTCAAAACGATTGCAAGACTTACCCTATACTACGTATGATGGGTAAGTAAAATGAACGCCGCCAAACGTGCGAAGCGCTGAAATGTCCAAAACGCCATAGAAAGAGTTAAAAAGTACAATTATATTATGTAATAGATATTTTTAACTTGTATCCATCAACTTTTTATTCTTAAGTTTTGTAATTTTCTTTATCTTCTCTTTTTAATCATGTTGTTTCTTTTTTAAATGTATAATGTTAATTTATTATAATAGCGTAAATATTCAGAATGCAAAATATTTGCCTCTTTTTCGAAAATATGCGCTTTCAAATAAAACACCTTTTTTTAACTTGTTAATTATGCATGAAACATATGCACAGGAAGGGAGATAATATCTCATTAAATTTAATTTTAATGGAGTTTTATGATTACTTTTCTAAGCTCAAAGTTTTATCACTAACCTAAAAAAATATTAGCCTAACATATTAAAAATATGTTTGTGTGTAAAATTTTAACTTATTCAGCGTAGTTATTCCAGATAACGTGTTAGAAATTTTAATTATGAAGATAAAATTACAAATGTAAGGTGAAATTTTATTTATTATAAATTCATCATAGAAACAGGTGTTTAATAATCGAACAATGTATTTGTGAGAATTTTTATTAAATTAATCTAACATATAAATTGAATTGAATTTAAATGTGTAGCTAAGTGTTTTTTTAATACTAGAGCTACCATGAGTCGTCTTTTGACGGCCCCCAAATGAATATGTTTCAGTTCAGGTTAGAAATTTGATTATGAAATAAAATTAAAATGTGAAAAAGAAAAAAAAAATTAAATAATAAATTTAATTTGTTTTAAATAAAAAATTCTGGTGTGAAATATTTTTTATAAAACTGGATTCAGATTTCCGTTAGTACTAGAATTAAAAAGTTTTCTTTTCAAATGAGTTATTCTTGGCATTCTATTATGCATACTAAAACAAATTAGCAACGATAAGAACGTTCAGATAAAAATGGTTCATTGTCACTTCTAAATTATAATAATGTTCTTTGCTTTGTTAAATCTTAGAAATTATGTCATTAAAATGGTGAGAATTTCTATCAAAATATAGTGGTAACAACCATCTTCGGAACCAAAAACGATTCAGAAAGCGAAAGTAACTTTATAAAAATAGCTGGCGACCAAAATGCAAAAATATCGAAAAAGTAATCAAGCAGCAATTTTGAGAGGAACCTCAACTATTCAATGCAAAAAAAAAAAAAAAAAAAAAAAAAAAATCAATGTCAAACTGCGAAAGAGTTATTAGAAAAATGCCCCCCCCCCCATAGGAATAGCATTAGTTCGAGAGTGTCTTCGTGGGCAGGGACAGGAACCTTAATATGGAGTTCAATGTGTGCAACATATGTATCATGCAGGCATCCAAACGATATTCCATTTTATGCCATGTTCAGAATAGATGCCCGCATTAACCCTTTTACGTTCATTGGTTTCGCCACGAAACCACAAAATTATAATTCCGATACGCAACACTGACACCGGTATTTTTATCTAAAAATATCTCTTTTATTTTGTATGTGAAAAATCACGTTTTCTTATTTAGAAATATATTTGTTCTTAATTACCGGTGTCACTCATTTATTTCGACATCTTAGCAATGAAAATGCTATGATCGTTAAAGGGTTAACGTACGCACTTGTTTTTGATGTAGTCTGATGGTCGGACATGGTGGTGTGCTGTTGTATTGTGTCCGGAAGTTTCGCTGCACCCGGGTGTTTAGATTTTTTCTTCAGGAACTATTCCATGCATCGTGCCATCTGCTGACTGGTCGCCATTTTCGTAAATTAACTAACCTGAAAAAAAAAAAAAAAAAAAAAAAAAAAAAAACTTTTGATGTATGTGAACATCATGCCGTAAGGCCACACTTTTTAGTTATCACCATTCTCTAATATATGTACTTAAAAAAAAGTACTTTTTACAGAAAAAAACTGTTTAAAAGAAAAACAGTTTTTCAGTTTAAAAAAAACGAATTTCGTAATTTTTACAGAAAAAAATGTATTTTTTACAGAAAAAAACTGTTTTAAAAAAAATATTTTTTTTTTTGTAAAAAAGAATGGATTTTATAATTTTTACAGAAAAAATCTAAATTTTTAAAAGAAAAAATGTTTTAATAAATAATTACAGATTTTTCTGTAAATTGAACGGTTTTCCAGTGACGCCAAAATTGACGGTTTTTTCCTGTCAATTTGTGGGTTACTTTTTTTTACAGTGTACGTGATCGAATTTGTAAAGATTATTCTGAAATATTCGGTATTTTTCTAATGACACTGCATATTTTGCATTGAATAAATACGTAGCGATCTTGGATTGCTATTTATTTATAAATTTTTAATGCAATGCACTTTCCCCCCACTTAATATCTTGTCAGTGAAACATCCAATGAAACAGGCTTTCGAATTATTTTAATCAATAAAAACAAAAAAATTTAACCAATCTTTTATCCCTTTTATATGGAAACCTATACGAGCATATAATATTTCATTTTATGTGCATAAAATATGATAAGCAGTTAATTAAAGAAAAGAGGAAATAAAGAGGAAAAAATGGAGAAGATGATAAGAATGAAACATGCTTTCGAACTCTAATTGTGCGATGCCATTGGTTGAAAAAAAAAATCTTGCGGATAAATAGATTTGGAGATGAAAACACGCAATAAACTAATTTTAAAACTTTTAGAAAATGTTTGAATATTTTTTTTCTATGATTGAGAAAACACGCAATGTAACATTTAAAAATTGTAATTTGTGAATAGTGTTTTTACACAAAATTATAGTAAAAAATATTATTCTTTAAACTGACTTTAAAATAGTAATGTATATCAATGATACACGTATTGTACTAATGTGTCATTTTTATATAGATAACCAGAAATAAAACAGAAGAAATAAATATTGCAATCATGTTTCGCACAAACACACATTCTCTTTTGTACAAATTGTTAGGCCATATTAGTTGGCCCGTATTATCTTTAACTCCTTAGGGATGAGCGACACATGTGCATCACGCAAAAGTTTAAGAATATCCGTTTTTCCTCAACAAATAAATTTACTGTAAAATTTATGTTATTAAATCATAGCTTTTATTTGTTTTATTAAGTCATAATTTTTTAAAAAAAAAACCGGTGACAAAACATTAAAAATTTCGTAAAAGGCTCTCGTCATGAAGGGGTTATGGCTGTTCTAAAGTTAAACTTTCTGACACAATGGTGTACAGATTTTTAACCATGGCGATTTTACCCCTTAATAGTCGCATTACGGTTTAAAAATTCAAACTCATTATTGCCACCTCTTTTTTGATGAAAAAATATTCATCTTATTTAACCCATTAACGCCCGAATTATTTTCTTCGCTAAAATTAAAATTTTGTATTTCCCACCACTTTAAAAATCAAATTAACTTTCATCTAAATTTATCAAGGATTCTGTCTCGTGGAAGAAGGTATATATTTATCTTCCTCTTTACTGGTGGGAAAACCGCTTTCTTGCTTTTTTTGTAACCGTCCTCAAAAGAGGACGCTGGGCGTCAATGGGTTAATGACAAGTACAATGATACCAGAATCAAACCAATTGCACTATTTTATAAAACTGGTGGGAATCAAACAATTCTGAATATACAGTGGCGGTCAAAAGTTTCCGGCCACCAAAAATTTTTCAGTTAATTTGTAAATATACCCATATGAAGAGGAATCTCAAAGTGATATTTATACATTTTATTGACATAATAATTAGGAACTTACTCGTGGAATAACATGTAAATATCAATGAATTTAATTGAAAAAATTAAGTACAAAGGAAAACACATGTTCTCAAAAGTTTCCGGCGACCTTCGCAAATTTTTAAAAAATGTATTGTAATAGAAAACTACAGCGATCAATAACATTTATAATAAGTATTTTTTAGTATTAGTATTTTATTACCTTTAGAAATAAATTCTACTGCGAAGTAACGTAACATTCATACAATCAACGGGTAAAGTTCGTCTACGTTTTTTCCACATTTCTTGCAATTTTTTGGAATTTTCTGCTGAGTTGGAATATTTATAGTTCGGCAGACGTTTGTCTACTTCTTTTTAAAGATTTTCTATTGGATTCATGTTGGACGTTTGACATGGGCATTTCAAAAACGATTTTTTTTTTTTTTTTTTTTGTGCGAAAGCCATTGCTTGCCAAGGCTTGCATTCATTTATTATGTTGTTATACTGTTAAAAGAAATAGTTGCGAATAAAAATTTTTTCTAATAAGGCAGAAAATAATCTTGCTAGATATCCTTATACGTTGCATCATTCATCTTGCCGTGGATTTTAAATAACGGACAAACAATTTTTGAAGAAAATCCTCCCCACATTATAAAGCGTCCTGTGTCATGCTTCATTGTAGGAATAACATATGTTGAATTACATTTTTTGTTGTTAGGTTATCGGACGTAGTGTGTGCCATCACTCCCAAAAAAGTTTAAAATTCTATTCATGGAAAAATAGTACTTTTGTCCAGTTTTCAATATAAAAGACTTTGTGTTTTTTTGGAAAACGCCAGTCAGTACATTTATATTTTTTTACCTACCAAAAATTTTTGAACATCGACACTTCCATAAAATTCTGTATCACGTCAGAATCTTAAAACGGCTGACCGACTTATTTCAACAATATTTCCATCTTGTAAAAAACTTTAAATTGCAACGGGATTTTTATGAGGGTCATCAATTGTTTTTCTCTTGATGATTCTCTCAACGAGAATAGTCATTTTTGAAGTTTTCCGGACCTCACAAAGTTATGAAGGCCACGGCCATCTTTATATAATTCTTAAATACCGTTTACAGTTGATTTACTGATCGATAACTTTCCGCAATACCTCGAGAAGATTAGCCCTTTAGTGACAAATTAATCACTCAATTACGGACGATATTTATTGAATTTTGAATTTAAACTATGCTATTCACGTTGATTCATTCACAAACACGACCAAAAAACATTTTACCGAAAGAAGAAAGCTAAGGAATGATGAGTGACCGGAAACTTTTGCACACGTGAACTTCGAATTCTACCCCTTTGCATGAAGCGTCCATAGTATTCAATCAAAATGATTACGCGGTCAGAGGTCATTCACATATTCATAACTTTTGAAGCAATTGTGCTTCTTCTTTGCTGAAATCTTTTTATAAATAAATTAAAGAAACTAACTGGCCGGAAACTCTTGACCGCCACTGTAAGCCGTGAAGCTTGCAGCCCGTGAGTGTATCGGGCGCAACGATTAAGAGATTAAAATTGGCAGACCTGACTATGGAAGTAAGTTGGAATCAGAATGTTTTTTGCGTTTCCAGATAAAAAAAAAAAAATACTTATTCAGTTACAAGTTTTTTTGATCACGTGGCAAAGTGTCTTTCTCTCTTCGGTAACTTGTTTTTCTAATTTTGTTTTCTAAATTTAGTTCAAAACGCGGATTTTCACATCGTTCTATTAAAGAAAAAAAAGGAAAAAGGAAAACATCTTACGGTTACATACTTTCTGAAAAACAAAATTCATTTTTCCGAAGAAATGTGAATTAAATTTTTTCATAAACTTACCTCCGTGGATTTCAAAAGAGCCTCAGAGGAACCAGTAATTAACGAAAATTAAACATTGTTATCAAGCAGTTGACTTCGACCATAAGGTATGTCTTATTTATTGAGAAGTAAAAAAACTAGTCTTTGGGGGGCCACCATAATACTTACCCATCATAAATAGGCATATGAAAATAAAACATGTGAAAACTATTTATACAATGCATTGCAATTCCAAAACAAAATTTAAATATTGTTAATATGCATAGTAATGCTCTATTAATAAATTGCTGATGTACCAATTTCGACAAATTATATAAAACGCCAAACTACTCAAGTAATACCGAACTGCGTAAAAGAAACATCCTTATAACTCGAAAAATAATAATAATATAAACTAACAGTTTACTGCGTTTGATTAAGCGTCTCATTTTCAATTGAAATATACCTCTGAATTGAAATTTGAATGAAATACAGGGTCATGAAAAATCGAAGAATGTGGAAAACAGGATTACAAATATCTCGGCAATTAATAATCCGATCGACTTCATTCTATATGCAAAATGTGTGTTATTTTATTGCCTTTTACGTCCATTCCTTAGAACAAAAACATTCGAAAATTTTTATATATCTTTCATCAGAGCGAATTTTTCGAGAGTCCGAAAAAAATAGTTCCGGATAATCGAGGTTGCTGGCATTAAATAGGCTTCGTCCCATTCTTACAGGCTAACTACATGCAAAATTTCAAGTCTCTATCTCAATTTGTTCGGGAGATAGAGCGTTTACAGACAGACAGACTGACAGACAGACAGACGGACGGCAATTTTTTTTTTTCTAAAAATATGTTTTTCGGAATCTCCACTATCTAAAACGCGTAAATCCGTCAAAATTTTTTTTTCGATTTTCAAAACGATTGCAAGACTTACCCTATACTACGTATGATGAGTAAGTAAAAAAGTAAAAGTAATTTTTCATTTCACACGTTCACGGCGCGTAACACCTGTGGCCTGCTTAAGAATCCTTGTTTACTCCCACCAATATAATATTACTGAAAATTTTACCTTATTTAATCGGAGCATTTTCTCGATTTTGTAAGGCACAAATTTCTGGTTTTGAAAAACGAAAAAGATTAAAAATTTCGTCAAAGGGTCCAGCCGCGAAGGGGGTAATGTTCACATTCAAGACCAAGCGTAATTTCCTAATTGCAATTTTTGTTTTGTCCAAATCATTACTGTTCCATTAGATAAATTTAGCCTTGGCACCGAAGTCAAACACCGAAAATTCTTTTCCGTCTGTTTATGTGTCCTTCTGTCTGTCTGTCTGTGTTCTAACTTGAGTAAATATAATCCAATTGTCATGAAGTAGATACCGGGTGTCCCAAAAATGACTGATGGATTTTAAAATTCAATAACTTGCAAACGGTGACAGCTATTTAAAAGAATTTTTGCAGGAGGGTTATGTATAATGTCAGGAGTTTTTTTGTACCGTAATTTTTCATTTTAGTTCGCGTATCAAAAAATAAGTGGCGCTGACGGCGATTGAAGGCAAGGCCTACGTTTCACTCAGCACTGATCACCTGGCCTTCAATCGTCGACAGCGCCACCTATTGTTTGATATGCGAACTAAAATAAAAAAATACGGTAAAAAAACTTTTGATATTGTACATAATCCTGGTGCAAATTTTTTTTTAATAGCTGTCTCCGTTTGCAAGTTATTGAATTTTAAAATCCATCAGTCATTTTTGAGACACCTGGTACATGCATTGGCATTTATTATGGTATGTTGGGTATTGAAAACGAAGTGAGCCTTTTCGGTTCAGGGACGCCCGAAACAATTCCATTACATGACAGTCAATGACGGAAAATCGTTTGCGGCGTATTTTAAATACATTACATTATTTTAATAGTTTTGAAATTGATAAATATCACTAAGGTTTACCTCAAGGTTTTTGCTATTTAACATGGTGTGCATAGAATTTATCGTTCGTACAAGAAAATTTGGTTATATAGGAAAAAATGTATATTAATTGAACTATTGAAACCAACGTAATTACTGCCCTAATAGCATGCATGGTCACAGTGACGTCACAGTGACATCACTGTGAGTCACTCTGGTCACATCACATCTGTGACCAAAATGCCATCACTCAGTGACGTCACATTGTGACTAAGATGTGACTTTCTTAAAAATCTTTAGAAATTTATAAATATCCTTCAAAACATATTATTTACTTTAAAAAACATGTTTCTCGCAATTTAAATGTCGTCGCTTTTGTCACAGTTTCGTCACAAGGTTAATGTCAAATTAGTCACGAATGACACATTTGTCACAAATTTGTCACATTGTGACCACTTTGTGAAACGTCACAAAAGAGCTCTAAAACGGCCATAACGACTCCACATTTTAGTCACAGTGACTTCACATCGACAATCGATGGTCACAAAGTCACAATGTGACTTCACAACGACGTTGCAGTGACGTCATCATGCTTTACGGGTATTAAGTGTGTTTTCGGTTGTAAGTTTTTAAATTTGAAAATTTTTGAATGTTATTTCGTGTTTATGAAGTCAATAGATCATAAACAAGGGGGCTCAAAATTTCTCAATAAGATCCATTTATTGGTGGATATTACTAAAAGGAAATTTTCAACTGTTTTATGCATTTATTTGAATTAACTTTTAGCATTTTATGTCTCATACATACATTAGCTGCCCTTGGCGACCATTGTGACTTTCTTTAAATATATGATAAGCCTTTCCTGATAATACTTTTATTCATAATTTAATTTATTTGTTCAGTTCTTTGCCAAATCAGAAGATTCTACCAGAGAAATCAAGAATTCGGTATTTTAATGCCAATAGGCTGCAACTGATAAATCGCCAAACAATGTTCTCGTGGCATTCTTTCGTATTGAATTAACTCCTTTTTAAATATAATGCATTCACTCATATGATTTATGATACATAATTTTAATTTTAAACTGAAATGTCGAAAGTTCATTATTTTTATTTGATTATATTTTAAGCAAATAAAAAGAAACAAAATCATGCGTCAAGCATAGATTATGAAGAACTTTTCAACGCATTCAAAGTAATGTAACTTAATCTCACCGTTTAAAAAAAAAAATAAAATATTACGTCTCATTTCAATATATGAAAATGTACAACGCATTCCAAAATTTTATTTTAGCTGAATTAGTCTATAATCAGAAAATTATCCATTTTTTTTTAATATCCATATATAAGTTACAAAGATTTGTATCGATTAACAAAATGCATTCCAAAATTTAGTTCATTTAACCCTTTAACGATCATAGCATTTTCATTGCTAAGATGTCGAAATAAATGAATGACACCGGTAATTAAGAACAAATATATTTCGAAATAAGAAAACGTGATTTTCCACATACATAATAAAAGAGATTTTTTTAGATAAAAATACCGGTGTCAGTGTTGCGTATTGGAATTAAAATTTTGTGGTTTTGTGGCGAAACCAATGAACGTTAAAGGGTTAAGAGATACATGTATTTCAGTTGAAAATTCCACTTCAGCAATTTCCTCTAATAAGGAGAATGATGTACGAATACTTTTGTTCAACCCTGTATAAGAGGTATAAAATTTATACATAAGGAGTAATGTGCAAAATGAAAAACTAATTAAATTTAAAAGCGCATACCGAATTTTAAAACGTAATCTCCATAATAAAACACGTTTAAATTACATTCAAATTTTATGTTTTATTCTGAACTCGATTATCCATATTATTCTATAATAATAACATTTGCATCTTACATTTAATGGTGTTCACTAAACGAAAGATTTGCACTACTGTCTGATTATTTGTAGCTGATACTAATGAACGTTTCCGACATGTTTAGCTGAATGAAACCGCTTTTATTAAATTCACTTCCGTAATTAATTTCTCCTTGGTCGTTAAGGGCACAGAGTAGTAACAGAGCCTCAACTCGGCTTGAAAAGAGCGCCCTCAATGGATCACTTAAAAACTAAACCATCGCGTTGGCGATTTTTATTCTCTGGATTTCTGTTTAACTGTAACCTTATTCTGCTTGGCGCTTCTTGCTGAATGCTGATTTGATTATCTTTGCACATGTGCTTATGCTATTTGATCTTAGATTTCCGCGCTTATATTGATTCGTAATTATTACTGTTATTATTCTTGAATTTTAAAACTTAAATTATTAGATAGTTATGTTACGAAGAGACACATGCATTGTTTGCAAGACGAATACGTCAAAGTTATTTCATAATTCTTTCATAAATTTCAAAACAAGAAGCAACAAGCCGTCGCTGTATTTTCTTGTCCTTATCATTTGTCGCCAAGGAAGCGATGTTTCGCCGAATTAGCAACCTCTCTTATGATCGTAGTTTCAGAGTGGTCCGCTCGTGTCGCTACTGTCTATGCGTAATCCCATGTTAAACAAGTTGCCATTACAGTGTATGAAAGTTGATTCGCTGTTCCGTACTCTGTGGTTAAGGGAATACAGTATCCATGAAACCATCCCTTCAATTTTAATAATACTGTAATATATGTAGTTGCACAATACTCAGTACTAAAAATTAAATAAACTAAATTTAAACAAAATTTTTTAGAACAAATTATTTTTCTATGATTTTATTATTTTGTTTCATTTTTTAAAGGCTTTACTACTTTATGAATATTTTTGCTGCAATTTTTTTCCAGATTCAATGGAATAAACCTCATAAAATTGCGTAAGGATTTTTAGATGTAGAGAATTTTACATTAAATATGATTTTTTTTTCGTGTATATTAAAAAAATAAAGGAAATTCAGCTAAATCTCAATTTAAATATTATTTAAAAAATAACTTTAAACTTGAATGCTTGAACCCATACACAGAAATATTAAATATACCATAGAGAGCAGGTAAAAAAAAAAAAAAAAAAATCAAACATATCTAAATAAGCAAAAATGCCTCAGTACGTTTTGAACAAGCAAGTTATAAAAATATGAACAGAGAAAAAAAAATCAGTTTAAAGTTTTCATTTGTACGGGTAATTACACTGGATCTATTAAAAAAAAATTAACAATATCTCTCGACATAATTGTCGTATAGCTAAAAATGTATTGTCAAAAATATTCACAATTAAAGAAGCTTTTAATATCAAAAATAGAAAATCGATATTTTGACCAATTTAAACCCTTGGAGACGAGCGATACGTATACGTGCCGTAAAAAGGCTTAAGCCTTTCCGGCACACTGTGCCCGGTCTGGGATACCTAATTTTTATTCCAAGCTTGCAAACGGCACCAGTAATATTTTAATGAAATTTTGCTTTTACAATAAAAGCTTGAATTAAGGAACTGAGAACATATGAAAAATTCGTTTGTGAATTCCGATGTCAGCCGATAATTTCTCATTTTAGTACAGATTTTGATCGTGAAGGAAAGGGTTAAGAATCCTTGTTTATCTTCACTAGTAAAATTTTGCTGTAAAATTTTCCTTACTTAATCGAAGCATTTTTTCGATTTAAAAACGGTCAAATCTCTGTTTTTTAAAACCGGTGACTAAACATTAAAATTTCATAAAAGACTCCCGTCGCGAAGGGGTTAAAGGCATTGTGTTCCCTGAACCCCTTAACTGGTTCCTTTTTTTTACGTGCAATAAATTGAAAATAAGGATTTATACCACTTTTTTAAGCCAAAATATTCGGAATATTTATTCTAAACATTTCTGCCTTGGAATAGTATGCCATTCCTTTAAAAAATAAAAATAAATAAAAATAAATAGTCGTGTCAAAAAGCTTTAAATGATGAATTAACCAAATTCGTCTTGCTCGGACGGCGTACGATCAAATCAGTTAAGGGGTTGAGCAAATTCAACCAAAAACTAAAGAGACAAATTCCATTAAATGAGAATCGAGTTGTGTAAACAAGAAGTGCCAATTGCTAAAAGATTGTATTTCTATTATATTTTACATATCTGTTATCTTAAAATTCGTATTGTTATGAAATGTCTTTTATACCCAGAGAGAGTTAAACTACATCTGTGAACTTTTAGGTTTCACATATAAATGATATACCGGGTGATCCAAAAGTCAGGACGAACTTTAAAAATGAATAATTCAAAAACGAATCAAGATACAAAGATACGGTTTGGACCAAACTGATGAAAACGAAACCGGGTTTTGTGTGGAAACGAAAAAATAGAGTACTGTTGGAGACTAATGGCATCACTAGCAGCCCTGAAAGATGCCATCCACCAAAATGTGTCTGCCAAAACGCAAGAAAAGCTACTTAATGGTGTGGTACCTACTCTCACAGCTGCACTTATAAATGATGGACAACACATTGAACAGTTACTGTAGTACTAATTAACTGTAACTAAGCTGACTTGTAAGTTGTCAACATTTTTTCATTTGTAAATAATCTTTTGGTGCAATAAAACACTATAGCACCATTTGTTGGTCGCCAACAGAACTATTTTTTTTTTCGTAGCCACACAAAACCCGGTTTCTTTTACTTCCGTTCGGAGCAAACCGTATCTTTGGTATCTTGATTCGTTTTCGAATTATTCATTTTTAAAGTTCGTCCTGACTTTTGGATCACCCGGTATATTAACACTAGAACCGCAGTGACGGCCATTTTGACACGTCATATCATAAGGAGAGATGTCGATTCATACCAGAAAATTCCTTATGAAATAAGTTAAATATATGTTGAGCAAAAATAATTTCAATAAATAATTTAAACAGTTCTAACCCTTTCCTGGCACACTGTGCCCGGTCTGGGATACCTAATTTTAATTCCAAACTCGCAAACGCACCAATAATATTTTAGTAAAATTTTGCTCTTACAATAAAAGCTAAAATTAGGGGTTTTAAAATATCTAAAAAATTCGTTTCTGAATTCCGGTGCCAGTCGATAATTTCTCATTTTATAACAGATTTTGCCAGTGCCGGAAAGGGTTAAATAAAAATCCCGATGAGAAATATTTTTCTAAAATTTGAATGATTTTTTCCGCGGTTCTATTGTTAATATCTACTTATAATAAAATGCGACTGAAGAAATGTGTAGAACGGTTCCAGGTTGTACCACTCCGATCTGGAATTCAAACGTTGCTAGACGCCACGTTAGGCTTAATTGAAAACAGATGCTAAAATGATGCTTTTAAAATGTCTTCCACTTGAAATGATGTTTTTTCAGCATATTTTCATATAAAACATGTATATCAAACCCAATTATAAGACATAAAAATAACAGTGGAAGTGTAAAATTTTTTTATTATCTGAGTACGATGGTATTTTATTTATCACTCTAGCACCGTCTCTTATAACTTTAGTGCTGCCATCTATGAACTATTTTAGAAACCTTTTTGGGAATATATTATAAAAGATAAATTTAGATTTAGATTAATTTAAATTTAGTTTCATTTTTTTTAAATGCTAGCATTTAACCGGTTATTTTTTTAAATTTTGTTTTCTATTTAAATAAATAAGCTCTTTTTTTCCTCAGGTTGTTGTGGATATATAAGATATCATCATGACTGCATTAGTATAACTGAAAATTAGTTTTTTCACAGGGTCTTAAATTAAAACTTTATCTGCTTTGATGCAATGCATGCAAATAAATCAAAATTGCTCTTAAATCAAAATTTGATGATTTTTATTTAGTTTATGATATTATATATTCCTTATATTTAAATGGCATTTGATAAAAAATACAAATTTCTTTCATAATGCAAGCAAATTTCGAAAGGATATAGTCTAAGCTTTTAAAAACTGGTAACTACTTTAAAATTTTACAAAAAAAAAAAAAAAAAAAAAAAAAAAAACAATAATAATAATTTTAGTTTTCATAATTTACGGATTGAATTTTTAAAGTTGCGAGCTGAAGTTTTTAAAAATTGGTTTTGATTTAAATCAGTGCCTCCTGCTATAGAAAATAGCAGTATTTTCTATAAGAAACTACAATTAAAAAAAAGTTGCTTTGTGTAGATTAACTGCGTATAGATGGCACCAAGTCCAAATTTAAAAAGAAAACACAAAGCTTCATAATCGTTGTCTAAAAGCATCGAACTAAGAATCTATCATATACCCACGACTTAAATCGCAGCCAAATCATACTTTTAATAAAGAATGTATTTTAAAATTTTAAAAACTTCAATATTTAATTTAAATGTTTTGTGAAATCTTCAGAAATTGAGTTTTATTTTGCCAATTATTATTATTGTTGTAATAATTTCTGTTCTTTGTTTTGAAATTAAAATTTGTTCAAAAACTAAATATCAAGTAAAAAAAAAATCATTTGTATTTTTAGAAATTAATTGCTATTTTTAAAATGTGCTTTTTTACAATACAAACTCTTGAAAAATAAAATCTGCATTCGGTTTGTTTGTATGTATTAAAAAGATAAAATGCAAATGAAAATTCCGTCATTTTTGACGGGGTTATATACTAGTAAATAATATTTTTCAATAGAGTTAAATTCATTAAATTCTAATCATTAAAATAATACGCTTAAGTTAAATTAATATTTAATCTTTTATTCTGAACTCCGTTATCCATATTTTCTTATAATAACATGTGCATCTGACCCATTACCATACATTTAACCACTTAATCGTTGCACCCGAGACATTCACGGGCTGCAAACTTCACGGCTTTTATTCAGAATTGTTTGATTCCCACCAGTTTTATAAAATAGTCAGGGTTCGCACTCTCCTTATATTTTGTAAGGACTCTGGCACCACTATTAATGATAAGAAATTTTATATTTAATTTTTAAGAAACAGAATTCACAACCACCTCCTCGATTCACAATTTTTGCAATATTTTTCTGCAGTGAAATACATTGAAAGTACTGTAAAAATTTAGCGGCACATCTGTGCGAACCCTGATAGTGTAATTGGTTTTATTCTGGTATCATTTTATTTGTCATTAAAAAAGAAGGATATTTTTTTTTTCAAAAAAAAGTAGTGGCGATAATGAATTTGAATTTTTAAACCATAATTTAATGTGACCATTGAGTGGTTAATGATGTAGACAAGACGAAACAGTTGTTTCCATATTCGAGCATTTGTCACAGATACTAATGAATTACAACCATATGCCTAGCTGAATGAAACCGCTTTTATTAAATTCAGTTTCCTTAACACTAAAACAACCGGGTATTTTACTAAATTTTTATAAAAAAGTGTTTCGCACCAGAATTTTAATTTTAAAGTATTTAACTTTTTTAATTAGTCTATTTTTGTGCTGCATATACTTAACTTATCTTTACTTATCTTACTTCGAAACAAATTCTGGTTCGAATCGGCTACTATCATTCTGGCAGGGGTCATTTTGACCCCTAATGGCGGTTTTAGTGTTAATTAATGAATTTCTCTTTGATCGCTAAGCATATTCAACAAAAAACTGACAAGATACATTACATTAAAGCGTAGCTGCCAACTTTTACACGTTTTTGCTACCACTAAAACTGTACAGATATTTTCCATCTGTTTAATCGTAGGATTTCGCCGATTAAATAAGACAATATTTACTCTAAAATTTTTGTGGTAGGAAAAATGCGTGAAGGTTGGCAGCTTTGCTTAACCGCAGCCGTGACAGATTATTTTAACCCACCAAAAAGCGATTCTTTGATGATTATCTACAAGCGCTACGTGCTGCGGAACAGTAGGTAAAATGTTTTAAAGTACTATGTATCCTGTTTTACGGGCTTCAAAACTTATGGGTATGGATTTTTTTTTCTTTTTTGCGGGGTATGACGGGTATCTGTGCTGCCAGCCTCTGCCGGTAATTATACAGGGCTATTTTGTTGTGATATTTTGTTTTGTTGTGTATACCAGTTGTGAATTAAAGGGGAATCGAGTTATGTAGCAAGAAGTAACAATTGTTTCTAAAATTTCATTTATAGTACAGTTTACAAGTCTGTTTTCTTGAGATTCGTATAATAAAATGATTTTATAATCCACAGACTGTTAATAACTTAACTGAACAAAATTTTTGAAAAAAAAACCTTTAAATAATGCCTATTTCTTTTATGTCTTTTGTAGAATTTTTAATTTTTTATCACCGGTTTTTTGAAACAGAATTTTTTGCGTAATTGGAACAGAATAATGCTTGGATTCCATAATAGAAAATTTACAAAAAATCACTGATGGGAATAATGAATCATGACTGGCAAAAACATGTTGCCCATACGACATACGGTCATATCAGTAAACGGTTAAACTATACTTGTGAGCTTTTTTGTTTCACATATTAATAGTACACATTAATATAAATACAGTCGAGTCTCTATATAACGAAATCCATCGTTCCAGTAAAAAATTCGTTATATAGAGAAATATTAGATGTAGAGAGAATGATGTTAAAAATCGTATTTAATGTGTAAATTTTGAACAAATATTATTTTTGATCTTTTTAATTAAGAATTTGAAATGTTTAAAAGTAAATATTAACCTAACATTTTATTTCTTTATTATTTAAGCAGTTTCAAAAAAGAGAACAGACATTTATTTGAAAGCTTAATGAAAATCAAATGAGGAAGACTTGCATTAATTTCAGACGAAGAAATCAGTAATTTTTTGTTGTTTTGATTTTAAAATTGTTATGCTCTCAAAAAAAAAAAAAAAAAAAAAAAAAAAAAAAAAAAAAAAAAAAAAAAGGCTCAAATTTTAGCTAGGAATGAAAAATTGTAGTTAACATTTTCCTCCATTTGAAAGCTCTTCTTATGTGCCTCTCGTCGATTCCTCTCTTATATGTGTAACAATCCAATTGATTCTGTTTTGAGAAGAATGTTGAAAGGTGAGTGGGAGGTGGGATGAACTTGTTGGATTTAAAGAACTGGGTGAGAAGTAATATTTAAAAAAAAAAAAACTCAGCACTGAACTATAAATCAAAAATAAGTGATGGAAAATTGAATCCATATGATTTCGAAGCCTTTTTAAAAATGAATAAATTAAGACCAATTTATGAAAAAATTCGTTATATGAAGATAGATATTTCGCTATATAGAGACTGTTTTTAATGAAATCATGCGAAAAGGGGACCGTTCCTACTAAAAATTCGTTATATAGAGAAATTCGATGTATGGAGTTTCGTTATAGAGAGACTCGACTGTAATACTTTTCAATGAAATTAAAGTCTAATAGAAAAAATACGGTTAACCCCTTGAAGGGCGGTGATGCCGCCACGGCATCACCTAATTTTAATTCATTATTGACACATTGGCACCCGAATTTCTTAAAGAAAATTTCAACCATATAAAATACGCAAACATACACATTTACATTTTTAAATTTAAATTTTCTTGTAGATACTGGTGTCAACCAATTATTTCAACATTTTATTAATACAAGCACCTTGCCCCGGAAAGGGTTAAGTTATATTCAAATTTAATATTTTATTCTGAACCCCAATATCCATATCATTCATATCATAATAACATCTGCATCTGACATATTACCATACATTTAGTGATGTACACAAGATGAAACAGTTGCTCTCGAGTCTGATCATTTGTAATTGATATTAATGAATGATTACCATATGTTTAGCTGAATGAAACCGCTTTTATTGAATTCGTCTCCACAATTAATTAATTTCTCTTTGATCGTTAAGCATATTTCAACGAAAAACTGACTAGATAAGTTATATTAGAGGGGAATTGACCTGTGCAAGCAAAAAGTAAAAATTATCTCTAAAATTACAATTATATTACAATTTACATGTCTCTTTTCTTAAAATTCGCATAATAAAATGTTTTTATGTTCATAGAGTGTTAATCACTTAAGCTATGAAATTAATAAAAAAAAAAACTTTCAAATAATGCCTATTTTTTTTCATGTCTTTTGTAGAATTTTTAATTTTTTAATCATCGATTTTTCAATACAGAAATTTTTTCCTGAATCAAAAAAAGTCATAAGTCATTCACTAAGATAATGCAAAATTTGCGATAAAAATTACTCGCTGAAACGATTAAATTATATTTTGTGAGCTTTTATGTTTCAAATATCAATAGTTCATATTAATATAAATAATACTTTTCAATTGAATTAAATTCTAATAAAAAACACGGTTAAATTATATTCAAATTTAATATTTGATTCTGAACCCCAATATCCATATCATTCATATCATAATAACATCTGCATCTGACATATTACCATACATTTAATGATGTACATAAGATGAAACAATTGCTCTCGAGTCTGATCATTTGTAACTGATACTAATAAATGATTACCATATGCTTAGCTGAATGAAACCGCTTTTATTAAATTCGCCTCCATAATTATTTAATTTCTCCTTGATCGTTAAGCATATTTCAACGAAAAACTGACTAGATAAATTATATTAACCCTTTAACGTTCATTGGTTTCGCCACGAAACCACAAAATTTTAATTCCGATATGCAACACGACACCGTTATTTTTATCTAAAAATATCCCTTTTATTATGTATGATAAAAATCACGTTTTCTTATTTAGAAATATATTTGTTCTTAATTACCGGTGTCATTCATTTATTTTGACATCTTAGCAATGAAAAAGCTTTGATCGTTAAAGGGTTAAAGGGGAATTGACCTGTGCAAGCAAAAAGTAAAAATTATCTCTCAAATTGCATTTATAGTACAATTTACATGTCTGTTTTCTTAAAATTCGCATACTATAATGATTTTATCTTCATAGAGTGTTAATCACTTAAGTTATGAATTTTTTTAAAAAAAACTTTCAAATAATGCCTATTTCTTTCATGTCTTTTCTAGAGTTTTTAATTTTTTAATCGCCGGTTTTTCAATACAGAAATTTTTTCCTGAATCAAAAAAAGTCATCCACTAAGATAATGAAAAATTTGCAATAAAAAATTACTCATTAAAACGGTTAAATTACATTTTGTGAGCTTTTATGTCTCGAATATCAATAGTTCATATTAATATAAATAATACTTTTCAATTGAATGAAATTCTAATAAAAACACGGTTAAATTATATTCAAATTTAATATTTGATTCTGACTTCCATTATTCCCATTATTCATTTCATGACATATGCAACTGACATATTATTATACATTTATTGATGAACACAAGACGAAACAGTTGCCCTCGTGTCTGACCATTCGTAACAGATACTAATAAATTATTACTATATTCTTAGTTGAATGAAATAGCTTTTATTAATTCACTTCCATAATTAATTAATTTATTCTTGGTCGTTAAGCATATTCAACGAAAAATGACTAGAAAAATTCTATTAAAGGGGGAAAGACCTGCGTAAGCAAGAAGTAAAAATTATTTGTAAAATTGCATTTATAATCTATTTTCATGTCTGTTTTCTGCAAATTCCTATTGTTATAAAATGCCTTTATATCGATAGAGAAATATACAATCAAATAAATATAAGGTACAAGTAAATATAAGGTACAATTTTACATTTTTATATCTTACATGCAAAAAGTGTTAAGAATAAAAAGTAGTATTACAAATAGCAAAAACAATATTATTATAAATAATACTTTAACATTTTGTTCTGAACTCCATTATCCATATTATTCATATCATAATAACATCTGCATCTGCCATATTAACATACATTTAATTATGCATACAAGACGAAACAGTTGCACTCCTGTCTGATAATTTGTAACAGATACTAATGAATGATTACCATATGAATGAAACCGCTTTTATTAAATTAACGTTCATAATTAATTAATTTCTCCTTGACCATTAAGCATATTTCAACGAAAAACTGAGAAGACAAATTCCATTAAAGGGGAATCGAGTTGTGTAAGCAAGAACTAAAATTTGTTACTAAAATTGCATTTATAATACATTTTACAATCCGACTTCTCGAAATTCGTATAGCTATGAAATGATTTTATATCCATAGAATGTTAAACGACTATCTTGAGCTTTTATGTTTCACGTATAAATAGTAGATATTAATATAAATCAGTGGTTCCCAAACTATGGGTCGGGACCTATTGGTGTGTAGCTGAGGGTGTATTGGAGGGTCGCGAATAACTTGGCGAATTTTGTCATAAAATTATAGCTTTTATTTCATTTGTTTAAAAAGATATTACAATTTCAATCGCAAATTATGTTTCAAAGGAAAATTTTTAGTCTCCTTCTGAATATCCGGAAATATCTAAACCAGCTTTGATATCCTTGTTGAAGTTCAAAACGACACTTGTGAGAACATGTTTCTTCTACTTAGCTTTTTTTGAAAATCGAGCACAGAAACAAACTTAATGTAGAAAGTGACATAAGGTACACATTAACCAATTTTAACCCTGGTATATACACCCTCACCGATAAACATCGGAGCAAGTAATCTCTTTTACGATAAAGTTATGTTATTATGATAATTAAACGCATTTTTAATTATCTTAGCATTTTGTTTTCTTTAATTATTTCTCCACACATTGAGATTACCAATTCTTGAATTTGCTGATAGTGTATCATTCATACGAAGATGTGCATTTTTCGTTGAATAGAATTTCTGAGCTTATAGATATAGAGGTCATACAATAATTTTTATACTGATATACAACTTTTATATTAGGTGGGTCCGGAAAATTTTTTATTGGGCCGCGGTCCAATAAAGATTGGGAACCGTTACTAAAATAATACTTTCCAATGGAATTAAATTCATTAAATTTTAATGATAATCGAAAAACACGCTTAACTTCTTCAGGGGCGGTGTTATATCTATGAAATCACTTAATTTTAATTTCCAAACGCCTCATTGGCACCGGAATTTTAGTAAAAATAATCGGTTTATTGAATGTGTGAACGAGGAAAATGGTAATTAGTAAAATGGACTTCCTAGTTGCCAGGCAACTTTATATCTAGTGTATCATAGTGCACCGTATTGCATGGGCATTACGGAGCCATAAAAAAGAAAGAAATGAGTAGATGTGGGTGTAGCCACCATTAAGATTTAACCCATTAACGCCCGAATTATTTTCTTCACAAAAATTTAAATTTTGTATTTCCCACCACTTTTAAAAGCAACTCAACTTTTATCTAAATTTATCGAGGATTCAGTCTCGTGAACTAAGGTATCTATTTATCTTCCTCTTTAGTGGTGGGAAAACAGCTTTCTTGCTGTTTTTGCAACCGTCCTCAAAAAAGGACGCTGGGCGTTAATGGGTTAAATTAGATAACATTATTTAAAAAAATAGTATAATTAAAATATTTAGAAAAAATTACAAAAAAAAAAAGAATTAGTAAAGCAATTAACCCTTTCCGGCGAAGTGTTACCACTCCCCCCCCCTCCCCCGGCAACACCTAAATTTAATTCCAAACTTACAAACGACACCAATAACATTTTAGTAAAATTTTACTTTTACAATGACAGCTTAAAACAGGGAAATCTTAATTTCTAAAAAAAGTCTTTTGCAAATTTCGGTGACAGACAACAATTCCTCATTTTACAAACAGAATTTGTCCGCGCCGGAAAGGACTAAAGAAAAAGAAAAATATTCCGCTATTGGACGTATGAATTACAGCTTTTTTCATATTTATAAGCAAAGTAGTTTTTAAATTCCGGTATCAGTCATTAATTTCAACAATTAAGTAATGAAAGTACTCTGCGCCGCAAAGGGTTAAGTTATATTCAAATTTAATATTTTATTCTGAACTCCATTATCTATATTATTCTTATCATAGTAACATCTGTATCTGACATATTATCATACACTTAATAATGTACACAAGACGAAACAGTTGCACGTGTCTGATCACTTGTAAGGGATACTAATGAATGATAATCATCTGCATAGCTGAATGAAACCGCTTTCACTAAATTCACTTCCATAGTTAATTTCTCCTTGATCGTTAAACATATTTCAACGAAAAACTCAGAAGACAAATTCCATTAAACGAGAATCGAGTTGTGTAAGCAAGAACTAAAAATTGCTACTAAAATTTCATTTTAATCTAATTTTCATGTCTGTTTTCTGCAGATTCCTGTTGTTATAAAATGTCTTTATATCGATAGAGTAACATACAATTAAATATTACGGATTAAATATAAAGTACAATTTTAAATTTTTAAATCTCTTATGCAAGTAGTATTAAGAATAAAAAGTAATAGTACAAATAGTAATAGCACAAACAACATAATTATAAATAATAATTTAACATTTTATTCTGAACTCCATTATCCATATTATTCTTATCATAATAACATCTGCATCTGACATATACCACACACTTAATAATGTACAAAAGACGAAACAGTTGCACTCGTGTCTGATCATTTGTAAGAAATACTAATGAATGATTACCATATGCTTAACTGAATGAAACCGCTTTTATTAAATTCACTTCCATAATTAATTAATTTCTCCTTGATCGTTAAGCATATTCAACGAAAAACTGACTAGATAAGTTCCATTAAAAGGGAACCTAGTTATGCAAGAAGTAACAATTACTACTAAAATTCCATTTATAATTTAATTTTCATGTCTGTTTTATGGAGATTAGTATTGTTATAAAATGCTTTTATATCGATAGAGTAATATGCAATTAAATATCCTACAATTACATATGAGGTACAATTTTGAACTTCTACATTTCGCATAGAAGTAGTATTTCAAACAAAAAATAGTTTTACAAAGGTTAATAACACGAATAATATTACTATAAGTAATATTTTTCATGGAATTAATTTGATTACATACTTAAAAATTGTATTTATAATGAAAATTTTATATTTTTAAAACAAAAAATCATTAGTGCTTGATTAAATTATCTCATCTTAGCAGACTCTCTATCAGCAGACGTAGCAATTATTTCTAAAATCGCATTTTGTGTCGAATTTTGATAGCTGTTTGATGGAGTTATATGTAGCTCTAAAATTACTTTATATCGATACAGCTTTAAAATTCTGAATTTCAGGGCTGCCACAGGCGAGTCTTTTTTAATTTTGGCACCAATTTTTAAAACAGAAATCTTTAAGACATACTTTGACAACATTTACAAGAGAAATGTACGTTAAAATGTATATTAGAAAATTACTGGTGCGAACGATGGTAATTAAAAAATAGTTACCTGTGGCAGCCCTAGAATTATGTTCTTTACATATTCATGCAGAGTATTACAAATAATAATTTTTTTACTAAACGAAAATCTGAAAATTATTCTCGTGTATCGGTGAGGATGATTAAAAAAAAGATTGAATATTTAATAGATATTTTCTTTTGTGATACATTCACATTCAAACAATTTTTATATGTAGCCAAATTAATAATAAATGCTGCTTTGCGATAAAATGGTCAGAAAATAAATCACATAATGTTTTAGAGCGAGACATAAAAGGTGTTCTTGATGTAAATTTAAAATGTAACAGTATTTTTTATGACAATATTAAAACCATTACGTAACAGTTAACCTCAAACAATTTTTAATTACATGTATATTGCTAAGAATCAGGGATATCGAAACCTTTGCGACAGTGGTCTATGACACCGATTGTAGGTAGAAAGAGCAGCTTTGAAGTGTTACACTTAGGTTTTGCCGACAGTGATATACAGTCGACTCTCGTTAATTCGAAATCGGACAATTCGAATCTTCGCTTAATTCGAACTAAATATGAAGTCCCGAAATTTGCAATGGCAGAATAAGGCTAAAAGTTTTCATCAATTCGAACTCATTTTCTCTTGACTTCGTTTAATTCGAACTAACGAGATTCCGATTTTTCATTTTTCTCTTTTTTCTTACGGATTTCAGATCATTTGAATAACTTTCTTTCTTTGATTTTTGTGACACTACAAATTTTTCTTCCATTGTGCTTGTTTCTAAACTTTTAATTAGTTTATGTTTTTATCCACTCTAATTTAATATTAAGTCATATTCTAATGATAACAGACGAAATAAAGTAAAAAAAACACTATAAAATTAATTCCTTTGTAATACTATCATTTTAAGCATGTTTTCTTTTTTCATACTTTTCATAATTCGAACTTCGGATAATTCGAACATTTCTTGTGGTTCCGACGAGTTCGAATTCACGAGAGCCGACTGTATTTGGAAATATTTCGTCGTTGGGAATAAAAAACGGAATGGAATTATTCTCACAAATCGTTTTTTAGATAGCCGACAGTGTATGCCACACACTTTGTTTATTTATTACAATGTTTTTTTGCGGTTACATTTATCATATTATTAAATTTATAGTTTTTGCTGTTGAATGGCTTCATGTTAAGTTTAATATGTTAAGTATATGGTTGTAAATGCAGTGCTACCACAGTAGACTATTTTTATATTTTATTCTCATCGTTATTTCTAATAATAAATTTCGTAGTACAGTAAAAGCCTGATATAGCGCGGATGTTGGGAGACATATTTCACACCCGCGTTATAACTTAACCAGAGTTCCCAACCTCCGGTTTTTTTTTTAAATCATGAAAACGTATTGAAACCAGAAAATTTATTTAATTAGATAGGTCTAGAATTGACTCAGAGGGTGATTTGAAATCTATTTAACTTCGTTGACTCAATAAATTTCTGGTTAGAAATATAATTGTTTGATTTTCAAAAAGCTGGAGGTTGGCATGTCTGACTTAACCCATTCGTGCCCAGCATCTTTTGCGTAAATTTTATTTTGTTGGCACCACTATTTTTAGAAGATTTAAGTTTAGTTCATTAATCACGAAAATGCATCATTTAAATAAAATAATTATTGCTTTTCTTTTTTACCGGTGTCAAAAACAGTGCTGAATGCAGCTTTTGAAGCGTCCCTAAAAAGGGACGCTAGGCACTAATGGGTTAACCGAGGTATATCGGAATGGTATCAAAGAAACGGTACAAAATGATGAAAACACTTACCCGCTCTGTGAAAGGTAATTAACTTTAATATTCATTGAACATTGAACACAAACCTAATCTTACACTGTCTTTAAAAAAGTCCATAAATGTTGTTTGGCGAACTGAGGCGTTTTGTTTATTTTCGGCATATCACACTAGTAAGATGTAGATGAACCCAATCTGAATCGTCTTGCCTCTCCATCCACGAAATTACCTTCCTTAATCCTTACCGGCGCAGTGTTGCCAATCTTACTTTTACAATAAGTGCTTAAATTAAGGGGTTCTTGATTTATTAAAAAGTCGTTTGTAAATTCCGGTGTCAGTTGATAAGTTTTCATTTTACTAACAGAATTTGCCGACGCCGGAAAAGGTTAAGTGCGAAATGACTTCACTAATATGTTGAACGTCGTCTTTCATTACGACATCGTTTTCAATTTCATCATCTAGCTCGCTGCATTTTATGCGTTATAGCTTTCAGCATCAGTGATATCCTGATTTATGATTTCTGAAATTGATTAGTGTTTTCAGTTCCTAACAAGTCATTTAACCCTTTCCGGCACGCATTTTCAGAAAGAATCACGTTTTGAGCACCAGCCTTGGCGAGTTGGCGAAAGCGAGAACGTTTAGCTAGCTGCATCGCCAAACGCCAATCGTCGTTTTGTTTTGATTTTCAAATCCGAATAATTTTAATCTGAAAAAGCTCTTTGTTTTAAACTATGTTTAAATTGTAAACAACGGTGTATAACATCTCCTCGTATTATATTCTTTGCTTGATAACATTTACGGAAAAAAAATGAACAATAAGCACGATTTCTTTGCAGAAGGAAGGGTTGCTATTCGCTAGGCGTTTGACGTCAAAAACAAAAAAGGGTGTGTACCATTGTCTTCACGTCCGCGCCAACCGTTGTTCTGGCGATAAGGTGCTCAAAACGTGATTCTTTCTGAAAATGCTTCCCGCAAGGACAAAATTGTTGGTAAAATGAGACATTATCGACTGACACCAGAATTCACAAACGATTTTTTTTTTAGTATTTTGAATTCCTTAATTTAAGCTTTCATTATAAAAGCTGAATTTTACTAAACTATTATTGATGCCGTTTGAAAAGTTTGGAATTAAAATTAGGTATCCCAGACCGGTCACAGTGTGCCGGAAAAGGTTAAATCGTCAACAGAGATATAGAGTTGCATAAAACTAATTACAGACTGCAAGACCCTCATTGGGTTTCACTGAAATTTTCTGGTGGGAAGTAAGATATAAGAATTAAAATATCTCAAAATAACTAGGTGATTTGGGATCCAGTGGGTTAATATTCAGAATTGTAGATAGCTTTTTCAGATACATTCGTCTGAATGAAATATCTTATTTTTTCCCTAGTGTCACTATATTTGCCTCATTTCTAACTTACAGAATATCTACATGTAAGTAAACAGCTAAACATAGCAATACAATGAATCTTGTTTCACTTTGTATGTTAGACGTTTCTCATATAAAACTATGGCACAATTCATTTTATGTCGATTACATTAAGTCTTGCCAAGACTTTAAATGCTCTGGAAACCAATATATATATATATATATTTACAGCTTATTTCGCAATCTTTAATCGCATCTGATTCTGCCGTTATATTGCCAAAGCAGAATGCAAAATAAGCGTCCTATTTTAAATGGGAGAGGTAATAGCAATATTAATAGTGAGGTCACATCAATCAAGGTCGCATGCCGAATAGCGCAAGGAATTGAACTACAGAGATATACCTGTTTTCATCTTCTTAGAAGACTATCTTTATCGATGTGCAAATTCAAACGTCGCGTTTTCCTTTGTTTGTAGCATTTATATTCTGACAGCATTAACACCGGGAAATTTTAATCAAGTTTTATAAAACATAGTTAAAACCAGAAAAATATTTCAAAAATATTTACTTTATTTGTTTAGCTCATTTCATTGCAACTCATATATAATTTCTTTCTTTACGATTTTTCTGGTTCGAATCGACAATTAGTCAAGTGACCGGTGTCGAATTGACACCTTCCCGGCGTTCTAGTGTTAAATATTCCATTTATTTTTATTCGTGATTATAAAATTTCTTTATTATAGTTAATTATTTAAATAAAATCAGTTTTTTTTATTTAGAACTGATATTAATTGTTAAAATAGCAATTGTTGCCCATCAAATAGTTATAGAAATTGTATTTTTTTTTTTTTTTTAGTACAATTTAGCTTTGTCCTTTCCCAAAGAGAAAAACAATTTAGTTACGCATTTTTATTTTAATTTATAAAGGATAATAAAATACTATTTAATGTACATAATTAAATGTTGCTGATTTAAATATGTTCGATTTTAAGTATTATTTTAATGTAATGATAAATGACGTAAAAATTTCGTAAATAGTTAACAAGTAAAGATAGAAATTTGTACTCTCATTTTTACTGAATTCTCGATGTACTAAAATTTTACCAAATGATACATATGGTTTAATTCTGGATAAGAACGAAACCTTCATGAATATGTAGAATATGTATATAATTTAATAATAAATAAAATATTCAGTTTGAGTCATTTTATTTTAGTTTAAAGATCACAGACGATAAATTTCCAGCGTTCTTTTGACCCTTTTGCATTTATGTTTTTAGGTACGTTCGTAATTATGTAAATACGTAGCACCTATTGTTGTCGCTCAGTCCGTCCGTCTGTCTGTCCGTCTGTCCGTCTGTCTGTCTGTCCGTCCGTCTGTCCGCATATAACAACGCAAAAACTACCCAACCGAATCGTTTGAAATTTAAAATACATAATTATAACATAATTTTGTCGAGTCATTTCAAATTTTATGAAAATCGGATGGATAGATCAATTACAGGGACATTCAAAAGGATTCCGTTACATTACGGTCAATAGGGAAAAAAGTTTTAAATGCATTTTAATCGTTTGAAATTTAAAAAATATAATTATTGCGTAATTTTGTCGAGTCATTTCAAATTTTATGAAAATCGGATGGATAGATCAATTACAGGGACATTCAAAAGGATTCCGTTACATTACGATCAATGGGGGAAAAGTTTCAAATGCATTTTAATGATGTTACACTCATTCGAACATAAAAAAATTGGCATGAATCTATGAAATATATACTAAAATATGCATTCTGTACAATTTGTGATGCAAAGAATTTTTATTATTAAATTACAGGGCCACACAAAAATATTCCACTATATAATGCTATACGGGGAAACATGGTTTGGTAGGTGTTTTAATTATATTCAACTATTTCACATTTTATGAATAAGATATACGTTGCTGAGGTGTAATAAAAATTACTTCCTGCATATTTACAGAAACGTAAAGATTTCGACTACTATACTGTATGCGGAGTACGCTCTACTGTATAAGCAAGATTTGAATATTTTTAAAACTTCGTTATCGTACGAACGCACCTCATTTGCTACGTTCACGTGCAATTTCCAACTTGTTTAATTTACAAACGTTTCATTCTTTTAATTTAAAACTCATTTCATGTTTGGCTCGGAATCATTTTAATTTTAAATGCATGTATTAATTGTTGTACCATCAAACGATCAAGTGTCCATTTATTCGTTCATGTATTTCAATTCTAGACAATAGCCTAAATAATTTTTTTAAATACGCCAAACTAGTTTTTTAAAACAGGCGAAACAGTTTAGAGAATCCCTGTTATAAATCCAATCACAAATTTCAATTTCTTATTCACTGTGCGAAGAAGATTTCTGTTTACCAGATTTATTACAATATATTTTTTGTTCAAGTTAGTTAAAATAAAAATGTGTGTAATTTTAAAAAAGTCGCATTGTAATTTTAGTTTCAGGGCAAAGTTAATAATGATTTCGTAACTTTAGTGCATTTTCTTCCAAATTTAAAATGATATCGTCGCTACAATTTTAATGTAGGTAATTGTATCAAAATAAACTGTAACAAAATATTTCGAAATAAATCTACTGAACAATGTTCATCTTCCCTGAGTGTAAAGAGTAAAAATTCCATTGAGTAAAATTTGAGATAATTTGCGCAAGAAATGCATAGATTGTAGATAGTTGTCCATATAGGACGTCCTACTAAAACCCCAGGTATTTGCAATATGAACAACGTCAACCAGTGTTTCGATTTACACCAAATTCCAGCATTAATTTTGTACGCTTAATTATGTATGCAGTTTTGTCAAATTAGGTGAATAAAATTACTTTAAAACACAGGTGTCAAGGAACATTTGGAGTTTCGATATGCACGGAACACAAGGCAGAACTAATTTCTTCACTATTCTCCATTGGATTATTATTCGATATTTTATTGAATTTCAAATCACACTAGAAATAAGACAATGCCATATTGATTTACACGTTTCTTTCTTACTTTTTCAATATGTTCTAAATAAGTTAAAATTTGGATCACTATGGAATCATATCACTTTATAATTTTTCATAGATGTGTGTCTGAATACTAAATTGTGTCTGAATACTGTGAGTACTAAATTTTTGTGAAAGTGTTTTTTTTTTTTTCTTTTTTTTTTTGCTTTAATTCTATGTAATCGAATGTATTCTGATAGAAATACTCAATATTCAAATTAGCTTGATGCCATTAAAAGAAAAATTAATAATTCTTGCGCGGAAAATTTTAAAATGCACAAATTAGGCAGAGAAATATGGATAATTTAATGAAACGGTTTAGTAGAATAAAATAAAGTATATTTAAAAAAGAGAGATATAGCATGTTCTAAACATAGACATTAGAAATGCATTGCTAGATTAAAATATACATTTAAGATATGTATTTTATGAATAATGAAAATATAGTAGGCAAACAAAAAACTTTTAACAGGTAAAAATAATATTTACAATACAGGGTCGTAGCCAGGGGAGGGCGTGCTGAGGGGTAGATTCAGCCCCACCCTCTTAAATATTTTTAGCCTCCCCTAGAAACGATTCCAAGATCGCTAAATGATTTTCTGTTCTGAAAATCAAAATGAAAATCTCTTGAAAAATGTCATTTTGTTTTGAAGCCATTTTGTAGTTTTGCAGAAATACTAAATTTTAACTAAAATAGGTGTTTCAACACTCCCTCATCTTATTTGCCGTATGATGCTATCATGATGTTTAATATTGCACTAGTTAAACATTCAAATTTTTGATTATCATATTCTTTTCTTAGCATAAAATGAAGGTAATATAAACAGTTTTGTAAGAAACGTAGTACCTATAATGTGAATATACACTTAATTTATTGTTTTTCCGGCTGAGAGAGAGAAAAAAAATTCCGTTTCCTAAATTTAGACCTCCCCCCTCCCCCTAATAAGCACATCTAGCTAAAGTAATGTTAAAATATCCTAACAAGTTTCAATTTCCATTTTGTGAAAATGAATAAAAAATAATTTCAAAAATGAAACCAGAATTATTAAAATGTAAAAATAAATATGAAATTTAATTTCAAAATCTCAGGATCTTGATTTACGTCGTTCTTTGAATCTTGATAACAAGCTGATTTTTTATTAAAGATCGCTTGTTTAAAGGAGAACATAAAAGTCGTTAATGAAATACGCAATTCTGCGTAAATGAGGATAAAGCTGTACTACATGAATATGGCGGAACTTTCGTTGAATTACCTTTTTGTCAGTTCAGTGTGTTTTATTTAAATTTTTAACTTAACCTTAAATGAAATGTAGGTTTAAGTTGATGATTTCAATTTATCGCCAAATGCTGATTTTTTCTTTAGTCATCAATGGTGTAAACTAAGCAAAATTTATTTCGAGAAAGAGTGCTTTATCCACTTAAATGATTTATAATATATATATATATATATATATATATATATATACAATAAATTAAAAATATGGGGTAAAGGCCAATTTTTTAAGCTAAAATATTCTTAATATTAAGTGTAAACATTTCTGTTATTATACAGTATAAAATTGTAATTAAAAAATAGTGGTGTCAAAAAGATGTAAATGATGGATCAAGAAAACTCTTCTTGCTTGTACGACGCACGGGAAAATTAGTTAAGTGGTTAACACTAGAACCGCCATTAGGTGTCAAAATGACCCCTGTCAGAATGATAATAGTCGATTCGAACCAGAATTTTCTTCATAAGATATGTTAAATGCATGTAGCACAAAAATAGAGCAATTAAATAAGTTAAATAGTTTAAAATTCAAATTCTCATAAAACTATAGTAAAATACCTGGCTGTTTTAGTGTTAATCCCTGCGAGACGGGAGCCTTTTACGAAATTTTTAATGTTTTATCACCGGTTTTTAAAAGCAGAAATTTGTGCCTAATTAAATCGAGAAAATGCACCGATTAAATAAGTTAAATTTTACAATAAAATTTTACTGGTGCGGATAAACGAAGAATCTTAAGCCTTTTTGCGGCACGTACGCGTGTCGCTTTTCCCCATGGGGTTAAAGAAGATAAAGATATTCCTATTAACATTATACTTACACGAGGCAGGTGTCCATATGAGCATATTCAGAAAAATCTGAAAAAAATTCAGAATGTTCTTCTCATGTGGATATATACCGTGTGTCCCAAAAATGACTGATGGATTTTAAAATTCAATAACTTGCAAACGGTGACAGCTATTTAAAAAAAATTTTGTAGGAGGGTTAAGTATAATGTCAGGAGTTTTTTATCGTATTTTTTTATTTTAATTCGAATTTCAAACAATAGCGACGGCGATTGAATCGCCAGGAGATCAATGCTGAGTGAGGTCAGTTTCGGCGTCGACCTGGACTTCAATTGCCACCTATTGTTTGAAATTCGAACTAAAATCAAATGTTACGGCAAAAAAACTCCTGACATTATACATAACCCTCCTGCAAATTTTTTTTAACCCATTAGTGCCTGAATTATTTTCTTCCTTAAAATTCAAATTTTGCATTTCCTCACCACTTTTAAAGCAAGAATAAATTTTATTTTAATTTATCGAGGACTTTGTCTCGAGAAAGAAAGTATTTATTTATCCTCCTTTTTATGGGTGTGAATTGCGCTTACTTGAATTTTTTTAAACTGTTCCAAAAATGGGACGCTAGGCACTAATGGGTTAACCCTTTGCGGCGCAGTGGTTTCATAGATAAACCACTTAATTTTAATTCTCAAACGCCACATTCGCACCGGAATTTTGTTTAAAAAAATTACTGTTTATTGAATGCGTGAAGTATAGCGTTTTCTTATTTAGAAATAAAGTAGTTTTCAAATTCCGGTGTCAGTCATTATTTTCAACACTTAAGCAATGAATTAGCCCTGCGCCGCAAAGGGTTAAATAGCAGTCATCGTTTGCAAGTTATTGAATTTTAAAATCCATCAGTCATCCATCAGTCATTCCATCATTTATATATATATACATATATATATATATATATATACATATATATATATATATATACATATATATATATATATATATACATATATATATATATATATACATATATATATATATATATATACATATATATATATATATATACAAATGTACCTGCAGAATCTTCATAGAGCATCTGTAAAAAAAACTATTGAAATTTTCGTTTGGCGGTTTTTTCACCGGTCGACGATGAAATAAAATTTCATATAACCCGCTTTTAAGTAAATATTTATAAAAGTAAAAATGTTTATGGTGACTTTGTTTAAATAAATGTAATTTAAATAACTTCAGTTTTATTATTTTTAGTTTGTTTTCCCTATTGTTTTGCCATATATATTTATATTATTAAATTTATTTATCCTATTTTACTATTTAAAATACAATTTAATTTGTTTCAAGATAAAAATAGATCAGATTGAGCATTGTCAATGTAGTTTTGTTGCTATGAAAACAACAAATTCTTCGTTATGTATGTGTGAAATGGCAGAAATTTTCATGTAACTTTCTTTTTAAACATCAAAATTTATATACAAATTAAAATCTGGGCTTGGAGGATAAAGCAATGGCGAAATTTCATTTAAAGTGATAATAAAAGAAAAAAATTATATTGTTGCAAATGTAATAAACTCATAAGTAAATAATATTTGCAATTTGAAAAACATAAAAAAACGCATAAAATAATTAAAAATCAAATGTAAGCTGGCTATAACTAAATTTTTATTTGCATCTTGCAAAATGTAGAAAATATTTTTCCAGTAATAAAATTAAATAACTAAAACAACAAGCTAATAAATTATTATATTAAATAACTAAAACATGTGTATAAAAAAGCGTACAATAAAATCTTTGATTATTAAAGTTTAAACAGAATAAACACCCCGCATTCTAAAAAAATCATTAACGAGAAATTTTCAGATGTATTAAAATCGTTTGCTTTTAGCAAGGAAAAAACCATCTCTCCAAATCGAAAGTTGTTTTCATATTTTCGCGCCAAATATTCAAAAGTATTTTACTTTTTTTACTGATCTACTACTGGAATTCCGCCCCTAAATTTAAACAATTTTTTTATACATTCCTAAATAGTGTCACTAGTATTTTTTGACATATTCTGAATATGCCCAGTAAGGAGACCTTCATTGTTGTTTCTTATAGTTTGTGCTAAAGGAAGATTTTTTTAAAATGTGGTTTAACAAGTCATAAACAAGTCATAAGAAAACAATCTTCGCTAAAATAGATAGAAATTCGTCGCAGCAAAATGATTTGATATTACACAAAAAAAAAAAATATATATTTAGATTTTAAATATTAATTCCTTTTGAACGGGCGTCT
Source organism: Maratus speculifer (assembly GCA_964019185.1). Classification (NCBI taxonomy): domain Eukaryota; kingdom Metazoa; phylum Arthropoda; class Arachnida; order Araneae; family Salticidae; genus Maratus; species Maratus speculifer. The sequence continues at coordinate 348,752,968 of OZ025295.1, forward strand.
TTTACGGAATATTTAATCTTTAATCACCAGTTTTAAAAAACAAAAATTCTTGTCTAATTTGGAAATTGTGAGGATTAAATTAGACAATATTTAATATAAAATTTTATTGGTAAGAATAATCGGCGATCCTAATCATGTTATAGGGCGCGTATACCATTTGCTCGTCAATAACTACTGAAATTACATTCACGTTTAAAATTAACAGAATTTTCATATTCTGTCAGATATCTTCAAAAATATTAGATAGATTTTAATAAAATTAGATACACACGTACATATGTTGATGTAATTCAAAAGAAATAACCATTGGTATGATACATATGCATGATCGCGCGTAAGACCATAGGACATCATTTTTTAATTATTCCGGAGTCTAATTTAAGGTATAAACATGCTTTTAACCAGAAATATTATTAGACTCCGATGTTATTTCTTTCAGACAAGCTAAAAAGTGTCGTGTCAAAAATTGCGGGGTAAGTCTTGCAATCGTTTTTAAAATCGAAAAAAAAAATTTGACGGATTTACACATTTCAGATACTGGAGATTCCGAAAAACATTTTTAGAAAAAAAAAATTGCCGTCCGTCTATCTGTCTGACTGTCAATAAACGCTCTATCTCACGAACAAATGGAGATAGAGACATAAAATTTTGTATGTACTTAGTAACTAAGAATAGGACGAAGCCTATTTAATATCAGTAACTTCGAGTATCCGGAACTATTTTTTTCGGACTCTCGGAAAATTCGTTCTGATGAAATGTATATAAAAATTTTCGATTTTTTTAAGGAAAGGACGTAAAAGGCAATACTATAACACAAATTTTGCATCAAGAACGAAGTCGGTCGGTTAAATAGTTGCCGAGATATTTGTAATCCTGATTTCCACATTCTTCGATTTTTTATGACCGTGTATTTTCTTCAAATTTCAATTCAAATGTATGTTTTAATTGGAAATGAGACACTTAATCTGACGCAGTAAACTGTTAGTTAATATGATTATGGTTTTTGGAGTTATAAGGATGTTTCTTTTACGCAATCCAGTACTACTTGTTAGTTTGGTATTTTACATAATTTGTCGAAATGGGTTCATCAGCAATTCATTAATGGGGCATTACTATGTCTATTAAGAATATTTAAATATACGTTTAAATTTTGTTTTGGAATTGCAATGCATTTTATAATTAGTTTTCGCATATTTTATTTTCGTATATTATATAATGCATATCCATGAAGGGTAAGTCTTACGGTGTCCCCCAACGACTATTTTCGTAATCTGGCCGTTAAAACGAAGCATTCATACAATTTTATTTTTTAAAATGCATTTCCTTTTTCTCAGAGTCTATAAAAAGCGTTTAAACTAAAGAAAAAACCATTCTTGATGAATCTAGTCAATGAAGAAGTAACACGTCAAACTGTATCTCTTTATTATTCCGCAATTTCAATGTCTCAGAGAGAAATTGCTAATCAATTGGTATTTCACGCCATTCTGTTTGCTATTATATTGATAAACACAAGAAAAATGAAGTTAGTTCATTGCATTTTAAACGTGGTAGCCCTTCTAAAAGACCTCTATCGATTTTTGTTTTCCTAAATCGGAGGCGAAACTGAATTGTGCAATGGCAGAATCTACATTCAATTTGTTTAATCCCTTGCGCTGCGGTGGTATATCTATGAAACCACTTCATTTTAAATCCCAAACGCCACATTGGTACCGGAAATTTATAAAAAAAAAATTCCGTTGATTGAATTCTTGCAAAATAGCTTTTTCGTAATTATAAATAAAGTTGTTTCCAAATTCTGATGTCAAACATCATTTTCAACATTTAAAAAAATGAATTTGCTCTCCGCCGCAAAGGGTTAACCGAAATTTTCAAGACAGGACCTCATAAAAAGGAGCCACATTGACCAGTAATTTTTTCCGGTATAAACATGCAAATTTTAGAACAGACTCTAGAATAATTAAGAGATGTTGGTATCTATGGTAAGACTCATAAGCGTCAAAAGGTATAAACAGAGTTTGTAATGCTGAAACAAGAAAGAAAATAATGCGTCATGTTGGCATTTTTATTTTATTTCCCATTCTTCTTATTTTATTATTATCATTATTGTTATTATTATTATTATTATTATTATTATTATTATTATTATTATTTTGCACCGCAAATATACAGAATAATAAATAACTTTAAAATAATCATACAATATTTTAGATTTTAAATATAATCAAATTATCTTTATAAAATGATTTACTCAGTTTTCTAGAATAAATTTTATTTCAATTATTTTTTCAGTAAAATGTTTATTCTACTTACACGCAGAATTACTTTGAATAGTAATTACCTTTTTATCTCTTTAAAACGTATAAGAAAAGCAGACTTCATTTTCCGTTAATTATACAAAAAGTGTGCAAACAAAGTGAAGATTTTTCATTTTATCGCCAATAAAGAAAAATAAAAACAATGTCTGGACTAAAATTTTTAAACTATGCTTGAAACTTAAGTTATTGTAATCGATTGATTACTTTATTTTCGCATTATCGCATAATCTAGGTATTTAAGGGTGTATTTCGATTCAAACTGCTTATTTTCCGATTTATTTTTGAATTCATTATTGCTCTCAAATACACCAAACTTTCAAAATCTCTTATTCTGAAAGTACACAAGGTGCCGTAATGGTCGATTCTTTGATAAATGCAGAAAATATTGCAAAAAAAGCAATCAAAAACGGCATTTCGAACCGATTTTTCCCAAGCGGTAGATCTGGGAACAAAAAAAAAGGGTCATACTGAGAAGGTTATTGTTTATAACTCAAATTCTAATGAATTGAGCGTAAAAAGACATCTTACGGCACATCATACGTTCCTTCAAGAATCCCCTCAGCAAGTTTCATGTTTCTACTTTTAAAAATGTGCCTGAAATTGTATCGGAAAATTTCGAGTTGTTGAAGGTGGAAAAACGTTTTTTCGAATATACCCTTAAACATACCTAGAACATGAAAAATTCTGTAAATAAAATTTATTGAATCCAAGAAAGGATCTCATAGAAAGGAGCCCCATTGTCTTATTTATTTTTTCCAGTATAAACATGTAAATTTTAGAGAAGACTCTGGAATAATTAAGAAATGTTGCCATCTATGGTTAGGCTCATCAGCCTCAAAAGTTATAAAACGAGTTTATGATACTGAAAGAAAAAAGAAAAAAATGCGTCATGTTGGCATTTTTCTTTTATTTCCTCCTCGTTTATTATTATTATTATTATTATTATTATTATTATTATTATTTTGCACTGCAAGTACACAAAATATTAAATAACTTTAAAATAATCGGTACAACGTGGTTATCTCTTCGACCATTTTCGAAAAATTTTAAAAATCACCAAATTAATAGCCAAGTTCTACATGTTGGCATATTTTTTATTTTAAATAACGAAAGATCAAATAAGTTAGTAAAACTTGAATAAAAATACAAATAAAAAAAGCAATTAAAAAGTACCTGACGACGTATTAAACATGTGTACGTATCATGTTGAACGTCATTGATTGTGACATTCACAATCATCCATTACTGGCATTTAATCTTACAATTTAGCGATAGTTTTTTGGTCGACGGGAAAACCAAGTAGTACCAAATAATCATTCAATATTTTAGATTTTAAAACTAATAAAATTAGCTTTATAAAATTGTTTACTCAGTTTTCTAGAATAAACTTTATTTTAATTTTTTTTTCTCTAAAATGTTTATTCTGATTACACGCAAAATTACTTTGAATACTAATTACTTTTTTTTTATCTCTTTAAAACATATAAGAAAAAACAGACTTCATTTTCTGTTAATTAAAAAAAGGGGTACAAACAAACAAAGTAAAGATTCTTCTTCAAAACTTTTTTCAATCACCATTAAACAAATAACAAAAAAAAAAAGGGTTTGGTCTAAAAGTTTCCAAACTATGCTTTAAACTTAAATTATTGGAATCTATCCATTACTTTATTCCCGCATTATTACATATTTAAACATATCTACAACATGAAGAATTCTGGTAAATAAAATTTATTAAATCCCTAGGTGAAGGTATCATTTTGTAATTATAGCTTAAAGGAAAAAACTAATTTATTCCACAAACAAAAAGTGTTTAAGAAAACTCAAATACATGTTTATTAAATGCATAAAAAAATTGAAAATATATTCGAAAGTGTGAAAAAAATATCATAAATATTATTAAAAACACTGATGAGCATCATAAGTGTTTAAGCATGCCATTATGCTTGCAGCTTATATATAATTACATATTTATACAAAAAACGTACGTTAATTAATTATAATTAATTAACGTACGTGTTTGATCTCTTTTGCATACAATTTCCAAAAACTTATTTTTTTTATCTTAAATATTTACATATTTTACAATAAATTCAATCTTCGTCTTAAATAATTCTGGCCATTAAAATATTTAATTCTCTATTGCTTGACCTTCTTTTATTTATTTATTTATTTATTTATTTATTTTTATTGTTCTATTTTTTTAATGTACTTTTTTTTGCCTTTAAGGGTATAGAAGAACATAAATAATTTAGAAACGATCATACAATAGTTTGGATTTTAAATGTAATCAAATGCACTTCATAAAATGGTTTACTTAGTTTTCTAGATTAAATTTTAGCTTAATTATTTTTTCTCTCAAGTGTTTATTTTTCTTAAATGGAAAATAACTTTGAATACTAATTACCTTTTAATCTCATTTTAAAAACATCTTTTAAAACATTTAAGAAAAACAGACTTAATTTTCCGTTAATTACGCAAAAAGAGTGCAAACAAACAAAGTGAAAATTCATTATTAAACTTTTTTTGTTGTTGTTACCGTCATTAAAAAAAAAAATAATAATGCCTGGACTAGAAGTTTTAAACTGTGCTTTAATCTTAATTTACCGGAATCCATGCATTGCTTTATTTTCACTTTATCCTTTTGAGGGGCGGTGGGATATATTTTATCATACCTAATTTAAACAAAATTCTCACCAGAAACTTTTACCAAAATTTAAATTTTTTTAAACTGGCGACGTATTCGTGAAATAAATGTCTTTTTTTTATTTTAAAACAATTTTTTTTCCCATGAGAATCCAGTATAACCAGGGGTGCAATAATCTAGGCGCCAGCAGGCAGTTTCTCACCACAAAATTTATTTCGTTTTTCTTCGTCTAATATTTCGTGTAAAATTCCTGCTAGAATGCTATTAAATTTTAACCGAAAAAAACTTTAAAATTTTAGTGGTGAGATACTACCCTGTGGCGCCTAGATTTTACAGAGACATTACTGCTTGACCCTCAAGGGGTAATACTCGTATGTAGAACAATAAGAGTTATTAAATATAATTTCTTGAATCCGTATATAAAAACATCACTGTAAAAAAGAAAAAAAATTCCGTTAAGAAACGGAAGTTCTACTGGTAATCTAGACGCCAGCACTATTTCTGTTTTTTAACGGAAATTTTTTACCGTAAATTCCAGAAAATATTCCGTTTTTTTTTTACAAAAGTATTCCGTATTTTTTTTTTTTTCTTATTATCAAATTAAAAATTTTTCTTGCAGGGTGGGAAAAAAATAAATAACCACATTACTTTGCAACGAGAAACTTAGACCTTTATGAATTTCAACATCTCTATTTAATTTAAACAACACTGATGAAACAACATTTACTTTAGGCAGGGATCGAACCAGGGAACTTTCGTCTTCCAGCGTAATGCTCTATCTCTAGACCACTGGAACACAAGCCGGTTATTCCAATATAGTTACCTATTGTTACCAGATGCTTTTTATGAAATAATGCTATACTGAAAAGGGAGCTATTTTTTTAGATATAATAGTATTTCTCAGTTGAATATACAACTCTGAAGTTTTCATTTTTTTTAATATTTAGATTTTTATTTTCATACTTTTTACGAGAAAAATTTTAGTCTTTAAAAATATTACATGCATGAAAAAATATATTATAAGTAATAATTGCTTCTTTTGATTAAGATTTCTATAATTCAATTGTAATTTATATATATATATATATATATATATATATAAATATATATATATATATATACATACATATATATATATATATATATATATATATATATATATATATATATATATATATATATTACAAATTTAAAAATTTTTCGTCAAAACTAACCTTTATACTATCTTAATTTTCTTATAATAATATTCCGTACTTACTTCAAATTATTAAATTAAAATCTTGTTTCTAAATCTAATCTGTTAATCTGTATGCAGACGATATAAATTCTTAATTTTCCTTAAAAAACATTATTCCAGTATGCGTAAATTTAAAAAGATGGCTCTAAATTAAAAATATTCTTAATTAAAACTTTATTTCTTAATATTCCAAATAAAACTGATTTCTTCTATGTTTTTATCAACCCTTTTTAAGAAAGTCTTATTAAATTTATTCCAAACCCATACCTTTAAAAAATATCATTATTTTATTTTATCTATTTATTTATTTTTCCGCCGTCAACGATAATTTGCATATTAATAAATTCATTTCTTTTCTTTTTCTCTTAAAATTAATCATGTATAAAAATCGTCTGCCTAAGATATTTAAAATTCTGAATCAATTATAAATTGGTTAAATAATTTTTTTTTTTAAATAAATTTATCGTCTGTTTAAAATAATCTCGTAGCTGGACAAGAATTCTGTTTACATAAAATAATGATGGTTAGAGATTACAGAATGTTCCAGAACTTTCTTTTTAGTTTAAAAGGGGGAAGTCTCGAGATGAATGAAGATTCTGTAGATTTCTTGGGTTGCTTTTTCGATGAGGACAGCTCGCTGAAATAATGATGGAATTTTTGCAAAAAGGAGCTTTTCCTTCCTCATTATCACGAATTTAATAAATGAATTTACAGCAGCCCATGACTAATTATTGGATCTTCTACATTTATTTATTATTTTTGTTTTTTCCCTCGCTTGCCATGACTGTGTGTTTCTTTTAACCAGTGGAAATAATTCGAGCTCTCCTGAAATCGTCACATATATATATATATATTTCAAGAATACCAGCATTCCCCCCCCCCTTCCACACACACTTTTTCAAATTGTTTGTAAGATGATCTTCTCTAAACTCAAATAAAGGATTACTACACGAGGTATTAAAATAAATTTCCTTTATTTTTTATTATAAGATTATAAGTTTGATAAAAGTCACTTTTATAATAATTTTATTGTTATTTTTCGGACTTGTTTTAAGTTTTATGTGCGAATCTATTATAGTGAAATGGACTAATATTAAAATAATAATAAAAATATTAAAATTAAATAGATTTTTTAATTACTTAAATACCTTTTAGAGATTTTTAAAAATAATAATATTAATAACAATTCGAACATGTTTTTAAAATTATAATGAAATCTGAAGTGTAACTCTTTCTTTTTAACTTTTTCAAACGCAGAAAAAGAATGAATAAGATTTTTTTTTTTTTAATCGTTAAAATTGGAAACTCTCTTACAGATTTTTATTACAAAAAGAAACTAGTCGTTGGAAGCCACCAAAATACTTACCCATCATACATATGCATAATATAAAATATGAAAATAAAACATGTGTAACTTATTTATAAAATGCATTGCAATTCCAAAATAAAATTTTCACACATATTAAAATATTTTTAATATATATAGTAATGATTTATTACTGAATTGCTGATGAGCCAATTTCGACAAATTATATAAAACGCCAAACTACTCAAGTAATACCGGATTGCGTAAAAGAAACATTCTTATAAATCCAAAAATAATCATCATATGAACTAGCAATTTACTGCGTCGGATGAAGCGTCTCATTTCCAATTAAAATATATCTTTGAATTCAAATTTGAAGGAAATACAGGGTCATGAAAAATCGAAGAATTTGGAAAATAGGATTACAAATATCTCGGCAACTAAAAATCCGATCGACTTCGTTTTTTATGCAAAATTTGTGTTATTTTATTGCCTTTTATATCCACTCCTTAAAATAAAAAACTTCGAAAATTTTTATATACGTTTCATCAGAATGAATTTTTTGAGAATCCGAAAAAAATAGCTCCGGATAATCGAGGTTACTATTATTAAATAGGCTTCGTCCCATTCTTACGTACTAAGTACATACAAAATTTCAAGTCTCTATCTCAATTTGTTCGGGAGATAGAGCGGTTACAGACAGACAGACAGAGGGACGGACGGTAATTTTTTTTTTCTAAAAATATGTTTTTCGGAATCTCCAGTATCTGAAACGTGTAAATCCGTCAAAAAAATTTTTTCGATTTTTAAAACGATTGCAAGACTTACCGTATACTACGTATGATGAATAAGTAAAAGAAAACAAAAGAAAGAAAGTGAAAAATAAACGTCACTTTTATAATAATTACAGGGTTCGCACAGCTCTACCACTAAATTTTTACAGAACTTTCAATGTATTTCACAGCAGAAAACATTTGCGAAAATTTCGAAAGGAGGAGTTGGTTGCGAATTCCGTATCTTAAAATTAAATATAAATCTTTTTATCATTAATAGTGGTGCCAGAATCCTTACAAAATATAAGGAGTGTGCGAACCCTGAATTATTATTACGGGTTATAAAAATTTCCCTTATTGTTTTTAACTTAGATAATCGCAACATTATAATAATTTCGTTAATACAATTGTCATATTATAATCAGATGTTTTAAATTTTATGGGCGAATTTCTTATAGTGAATAGATTTAAAAAATATATTAAAATTAAAAGCAGAATTTTTTTCATTTTATAATATTCACCGCAATTTTTAAAGAATATGCTACAAATGAATTAAACATTATTTTAAAATCATGATGAAAATAATGATGAAACTTTTCTTTTGAGCTATCTCAAACTTAAAAAGGATTAATAAAATTTTATAATTTTTATTATTTTTTTAATATCGTAAAAATATGTTAGCTTTCTATTATTAAAACAGAATGAAACTAGTTGGATGTGTCAATCCTGAAACTTTCTTCTATCTCATAAGTACATTTTAATATATATATATATATATATATAAAAAAAAAAAAAAAAAAAAAAAAAAAAAAAAAAAAAAACGTGGTGACCCCAAAGTTACCCACTATCGAATTTCCTCGAACATTTGACCTAGCCTAATGAGATTCTGGTATCCGAAAAGCCTAAAACGCAAAATTTAATTAATATTCTGAGAAAAGGAGCTTAGTTGTGCCTCATCTTGGGTAATTTGTACTAAAACCTAATAAGCATCTATTGATGTCAAGACCTAACAGAATCTGAAATTTGATGGAATTTCGTCCATTAGTTCTTGAGATATAATTATAAGAAAAAATTTGCAAAACGTAGCACAGCAACACCATATCTTGGACAATTTATGCCAAAATGTAAAAAAAAAAAGTCTAATTATGTTATGATGTAAAAGAATCTGAAGTTTGATGAAATTCTGTGCATTAGTTCTTGAGATATAGCTAGTTTTTTTTTAAAAAAAACGTGTAAATTATAGCACAGCAGCACGATCAGTTGAAGGATTTATAACAAAACATAATCATCGTGTAATTATGTTATACATCATTTTGTAACAAAATCTGAAGTTTTATGAAATTCTGTGCTTTGGTTCTTGAGATTTGGTTGTTGTTTGCTATCGGAAAAATCGTGCAAAATGCAGCATAGCTGCACCACCTGTTGCAAGGTTAATACCAAAATGTAATCAGCGTCTAATTATGTTATATATTCTAGTGTAACAGAATCTAAAATTTGATGAAGTTCTCTGCATTACTTCTTGAGATATAGCAATCGCAAAAATCGTGCAAAATGTAGCATAGCAGCGCCACCTATAGGGCAGTTCACACCAAAACCTTATCAGCGGCTATGTATCTCAAGGTATCGCGGAATCTGAAGTTTGGTGAAATTCTGTGCATTAGTTTTTGAGGTATAGCTATCATGAAAAACATGAAAAACGTGGCATAGCAGCGCCACCTGCTGGCCAATTTACACCAAAACTTAATCAGCGTCTATGTACATCAAGGGGTCACAGAATCTGAAGTTTGGTGAAATTCTGTGCATTAGTTCTTGAGATATAGCAATCTTGAAAATCATGAAAAACGTAGTATAGCAGCGCCACCTGCAGGCCAATTTTCACCAAAAACCAATATGAACTAATTCATATCAAGGTCTAACTGAATATAAAATTTTATTAAATTTCGAGCATTAGTTCTTGAGATAGAGCGCCCACAAATTTTTTGTCACATACAGACAGACAGACTCACAGACAGACACACAGACTCACAGACAGACGGACAGACTCACAGACAGACATTTTCTAAAAATAGTCAAAACGTGTTCAGGACCTTCTAAAACGTATAAATCCGTCGAAAACCGGAAGTCGAAAATTTTCATGAATCCAATACTTTCTTCTTGTAAAGATAGAAGAAAGTAAAAAAGAAAACTATGATAGCAATCATATTTTTCTATTTTAGATACAGATGGCGCTCCGAGAATTTTGTATTTATAGTACTGTTTCCAGGCAATTTACGGAAAACTTAAATCATTTCACATCTAAAAATGTCAATAATGGAAGTTATGCTGTTTTTTTTTCGGAAAAACTAAATTATTTCATGAAATTTTACGGAAGTATTTGCGTATATTAACGGATATTTTTACAGTGATTATTTTGTAAATATACAACCCTTCCCTCTAAAAAAAGGATTTTTTTTTTTTAATAAAAACCGGAAATGATAAGGAAAATCAAATATATATGTTCATTAAATTTATAAAAATTGAAAGCGTATTCGAAAGTGTAAAATAAATAAATAAATAAATAAATAAACAATTATTAAAAACAAATGAGCTTTCTAAGTGTTTAAATAAATCGTTATGCTTGTAACTTATATATAAAAGCATATTTTTATATAAAAAAAATAAATAAACTTACGTTAATTAATTATAATTAATGATAAATTTGATCAGGAGGGAAAACGGTATCGATTACATTAACCCGTTAAAAGATTTCGACATGTATGATTAATATTTCATTCTAATTTGGAAGCATCAAATTAAGGTAATCAAAACTGCACCATAAATAATTAACATTCTAATTTTACGTTGATGACTGCGTAAAACATGCATCTGTAATTTTCTAGAAAAAAAAATACATAAAATATTTTTACATCCTTAACAGCATATTCCGAACTATACATTAAGATCGCTATTTTTATTTTAGTTAAAATTTGCTTTTAATACAGAGTTAAAAATTTCATATAGGCTGGTGAAGATAATCAATTCTTTGGAATAATAAATATATAACCCTTTCTGGCGCAAAATTCTATTTCTAAAATGACAAATTGTCGATTGACACCGGAATTTATAAAGGACTTGTCTAGATATTACGAATTCCTTAATTTAAGCTTCCATTGTAAAAGCAAAATTATATTAAAATATGACTGGTGCCGTTTGCAAGTTCGGAATTAAAATTAGGTGTTGCCGGCCCGGCAACACTGCGCAATAAAGGGTTAATTGTTTAATTGTGAATTTTTTGCAAGCATTGCATGTTATGATATAATAAGTCTGAAAAACTTTTGAAAGAACTGTTATCTATTTTATAAAAAATAAGATGTACACTTTATGGCAGCTTAACTATTAATTTTAGTTTGTTCAATTGTGAGAAAATACATTTAATTAGCCGCCCTTGGCGACCAGTTTGGTAGCCTTTAAATTTGTAATAAACATTGCATCATAATACGTTTATACATAATTTAAATTTACATACTCAATTTTGTGACAAATCAGAAAATTCTGCTAGAAAATTCAAAAACTCGGTATTTTTATACGGACCGGGCACAGGTGATAATTTGCCAAACAATGTTCCCGTTCAGTTTTTTTCGTATTTCATTAATTTCATTTAAAATATAATCCTTTTACTCATTTCATTTATAATGCATAACTTTAATTTTAAACTGAAACGCTTAAAATCCATGACTTGTATTTTTTTTTTGTTTGTTTGTTTGTTTTAAATAACAGAAAACTAAAAACAATAATATTTTATAACTCCGTAAATGCAGCGAAAGAGAAAAATGTAAATAAATCCGATTAACCTTGGTCTAAATCCTTCTAAATTACTTTTACACAATAACCGATGGTTTGCGTTTCATTCAGATGTTGCCACTGAACAATTAAGAAATAATTGCGATTTTTGTGCCGCATACGATAGCGTAATATATATAGATATTAAGATTGAAATTTTACAGTAGTAACCAACATTACAAAATAATAGTAAAATTGGTACATTAGAAGACAATACCTCTTTACGTCAGGGGTGCAAAAATCTGGGCGCCAGCAGGCAGTTTCTCACCACAAAATTTATTTCGTTTTTCTTCTTCTAATATTTCGTGTAAAATTCCTGCTAGAATGCTATTAAATTTTGAGCGAAAAATACTTTAAAATTTTAGTGGTGAGAGACTACCCTCTGGCGCCTAGATTTTTGCACCCCTGCTTTACGTATATAGTAATCTATAGTAATAATAGTATATATAGTAATATACTCTATAATAATAGAATATGCAGTAATAATGATCTACACGATTTCTCTCAAAATTTTGTAACTCCGTAATAGCAGTCTCTGCAGAACAGGGATGACACACTCACAAACTTCTCTGTCTATTATTATAGATTATTATTAATAATAATGCTTTGCTACTGCAGTTATACAAAATCATAAGTAATTTAAAAATAGTCATACAAAATTTCAAATTTTAAATGCAATCTAATTCTTTTCTTAAAAGGATTTACTGCTCTAGAAAAAAATTTTTGTTTAGTTATTTTTTTTCGTAAGATGTTTATTCTTATTACACACAAAATTAGTTTGAATGCTAATAGCTTTTACACAATTGCTTTTTAACTCCTTAAACCATATAAGAAAAACAGACTTAATTTTCCGTTAATTACACAACAAGTGTGTAAAAAAAAAGATGTGGAAATTCATTATAGATAAAGCTTTTTTTTTTTATATAGTTATTAAAGAAAAACACAATGTCTACTCTAAAACTTTTAAACTATGCTTTAAATTTAATTTACCGGGATCTATGCATTACTTTATTTTCACTTTATTATATGATCTAGGTATTTAAATGTATCTAGAACATTAAGAGTTCTATAAATAAAATTTATTGAATCCGTAGATAAAAGCCTTGTTCTGTAATTATAGCATGAAGAAGAGAGAAGAATGAAGAGAAGAATGAGAGAAGAAGAATGAAGAGAAAAAACATTAATTTATTTGAAAAAAAATATATTGAGAAAACTCAAATACATGTTCATTAAATGTATAAAGAAATTGAAAATGTATTCGAAAGTATGAAAAAGTATATCATAAATGTTATAAAAAACAATGATGAGAATCATGTTTAAACATATCATTATGCTTCCAACTTATATATAACATATTTGTATATTAAAAAAAAACGTACGTTACTTAATTATAATTAACCCGGGAGAACTCGCTATGAGAATTTCTCTCACGGTGCCCAATTCTTTTCTTTTACTTTACAGTCACTTAATATCAAATTTTTTATTTGGCTTAGTACTTTTATTCAAAAAAGAGGTAAAGTAATCGAAATCACATTTTGAAATTTTATTAAAATGAAAAATAGTCTTAACCCTTTGCGGCACAGAGCAAATTCATTGCTTAAGTATTTAAATTAATGACTGACACCGGAATTTGAAAACAAGTTTATGTGTAAATAAGAAAATGCTATATTTCACGCATTCAACAAACCGTAAATTTTTTAAACAAAATTCCGGTGCCAAAGTGGCGTTTGGGAATTAAATTTAAGTGGTATATCTATGAAACCACTGCGCCGCAAAGGGTTAAAAAAGGTACGATGGTGAAAGAAAATCTCATGCGCGAGTTCTCGCGGGTTAATTAATGTACGTGTTTGATCTCTTTTGCATACAATTTTTAATATTTTAATTTAATTTTTATTTTTCATCTTAAATATTACATATTTTTCAATAAATACAATCTCCGTGGTAAGTAAATCTGGTTATTTAAATATTTAATTCTCTATTGCTTGACCTTTTTTTTTTCATTAAAGGTATGCAAAAACATTAATAATTTAGAAACGATCATACAATATTTTCGATTTTAAATGTAATCAAATTCGCTGCATAAAATGGTGTACTTAGTTTTCTAGAATAAATTTTAGCTTACTTATTTTTTCCGTCAAAAGTTTATTCCTCTCATACGGAAAATTACTTTGAATACTAATTGCCTTTTTATCTCCTTAAAACATCTAAGAAAAAACAGACTTAATTTTCCTTTTTACGCTTAACGCAAACAGTGTGCAAACAAAGTGAAAATTAATTATTAAACTTTTGTTGTTGTTATCGCCATTAAAGAAAAAAAATAATGTCTAGACTAAAAGTTTTAAACTATGCTTAAATCTTAACATACCGGAATTTATGCACTTCTTTATTTTCATTTTATCCCTTTGAGGGGTGGTGGGATATATTTTATCCTACCTAATTTAAACAACATTTTCACCAGAATCTTTTACCAGAATTTCATTTTTTATAAATTGGCGACGAAATGTTAGGGAAAATAAGTTTTATTTTTTTTTATTTTAAAACAACATTTTTCGATTTTTCCGGTGAGAATTCAATATATCAGTGACATTATTGCTTGCCCCTATAAGGGTTATTATTTTTCCTTAGAACGTTGAGAGTTCTATAAATACAAATTCTTGAACCCGTAGGTGAAAGCCTTATTATGTAATTATACACCCCTTCCCTCTATTTTTTTTTTTTTTTTTTTTTACAAACCGGAATTTATTAAGAAAAATTAAATATATATATTCATTAAATTTATAAAAAGGTGCAAGTGTATTCGAAAGTGTAAAAAATAAAAAATGACATAAATATTATTAAAAACACTAATTAACATCCTAAGTTTTTAAATAAATCGTTATGCTTGTGAATATATAAAAACATATTTATATAAAAACACACGTTAATTAATTTTAATTAATGCTTGATTTCATCAGAAGAAAAAACTGTATCGATTACATCAACGAGTGTAAAATATGACGACATGTATGGATAATAATTCATTCTATTTTAAAAGAACCAAATGAAGCTAAATAAAATTGCATCATAAATAATTAAAATTTTAATTTTAGGTTGATTACTGTGTAAAACAAGCATCTGTAATTATTTTTAAAGAAGTTAATTTATTCCACAAATCAAAAATGTTTAGGAAATTCAAATACAGATTTAATATATTTATAAAAAGTTGAAAATGTATTTGAAAATGTGGAAAAAAATATCAATATTATTGAAAACACAGATGACCATCATAATTGTTTAAACAATTCGTTATGCTTGTAACTTATATATAATAACATATTCATATAAAAAATATAAGTACTTTAATTAATTTTAATTAATGCTTGATTTCTTCAGAAAGTAAAACTGTATTAATTGCATTAACGTGTGTAAAATATTTTGACATGCGTTGATAATATTGCATTCTAATTTGAAGCACCAGTATAAACTAATCAAAATCGCATCATAAATAATTAACATTCTAATATTATGTAGTTTATTGTGTAAAACAAGCATCTGTAATTTAAAAAAAAAATGTTAATTTATTTCACAAATCGCAAATGAGTGAAAATTCAAATGAAAATTCAAATACATATTTATTAAATTCATGAAAAGTTCAAAAGTTTGAAAATTAATAAAATGTGAATATTATTAACCCCTTGCGGACGAGCGACACGTACATGTGCCGCAAAAAGACTTACGAATCCTTCTTTATACCTCCCAGAAAAATTTTACATTAAAATTTGTCTTATTTAATCGAAACATTTTCTTGAATCTGATAAGGCATAAATTTTCGTTTTTAAAAACCGGTGAAAATTTCGTAAAAGCTTCCCATCGCGAAGGGGATTTAAACGCTGATGAACATCATAATTCTACAAATATATCATCATTCTTGTAACTTATATATACCGGGTGTCCCAAAAATGACTGATGGATTTTAAAATTCAATAACTTGCAAACGGTGACAGCTATTTAAAAAATTTTTGCAGGAGGGTTATGTATAATGTCAGGAGTTTTTTTACCGTAATTTTTTATTTTAGTTCACATCTCAAACAATAGGTGGCGCTGACGGCGATTGAAGGCCAGATGATCAGTGCTAAGTGAAGCGTCGACCTGCCCTTCAATCGCCGTCAGCGCCACCTATTGGTTCAGATGCGAACTAAAATAAAAAATTACGGTAAAAAAACTCCTGACACTATACATAAGCCTCCTGCAAAAATTTTTTAAATAGCTGTCACCGTTTGAAAGTTATTGAATTTTAAAATCCATCAGTCATTTTTGGGACACCCGGTACTAACATATTTATATAAAAAGATAAACGTACGTTAATTTATTATAATTAAAGCCTAATTGATCAAAAAGGAAGACGGTATCGATTACATTAACGCGCGTAAAATATTTCGACCCGTATGGATAATATTATATTCTAATTTGAAGGATTAAATTAAGCTAATCAAAATTGCATCATACATAATTAACATTCTAATTTTATGTTGATTATTGTGTAAAACAAGCATCTGTAATTTAAAAAAGAAAAAAAGTTAATTTATTTCACAAATCGAAAATGCTTAGGAAATTCAAATACATATTTATTAAATTTATAAAAAGTTGAAAATGTATTTGAAAATGTGAAAAATAAAAATATATAAATTATTAAAAATACTGATGACCATCATAGATGTTTCAATAATTCATTATGCTTGTAACTTATAAATGATAACAGATTTATATAAAAGAAATATGCGTTCGTTAAATAATTGTAATTAATGCTTGATTTCATCAGAACGAAAACGGTATCGATTGCATTTACGCGTGTAAATTATTTCGACATGTATGGATAATATTTCATTCTAATTTGAAGCATTAAATTAAGCTAATCAAAATTGCATCATAAATAATTAACATTCTAATTTTGTGTTGATTATTGTGTAAAACAAGTATCTGTAAACTTTAAAAGAAAGTTTTTTTTTCATAAACAGAAAATGATTAGGAAATTCAAATACATGTTTATTCAATTTATAAAAAGTTCAAAATGTATTCGAACGTGCAAAAAAAAAAAATATAAATATTATTAAAAACACTGATGAACATCATAATATTTTAAATGTTTTGTTATGCTTGTAATTTATATACACTGGCCTCCAAAAGTAGGATACAACATGTTTTCCGAAGATCACCAGAAAAAAAATGGCAATCAGATTAAACTTCATAGTTTATATGAATGCCAATGATAAGCTTTAAAAAAACTTACGCAAAAATTACAGCTACCACTTATACTTTATAGAAAAGAATAAGTATTTTTGAATGGGAGAAAAATAAGCAATTGCGAAGCTTTCGTAGTTTTGCGTGTAAGTTTTGTTATATACGAACTAGGGATGGGCGAATATTCGGCTACTATTCGGTATTCTTCCTATTCAGCCCTTTTGCCGAATATTCGTTTGGCCGAATATTGAAGGCTTGTTGACCGAATACTTCGGCCGAATACCTGTAGCCGAATATTTAGAGATATCTTGCAGAACATTGCTAAAATCTCGCCGAATAGTGAAAGATATCATACCAAATAAATTTAGGATTTAAAGAATTTCATTTCTCATTCTTATAAAATATACAGTTATTCAGATACTAAAAAGTATACAGCCTTTCTGTATTTCCTATAAAAGTTAGAGATATTTTAGAAAATGCTGCCCAAGTTGGAGATTTAATTGTATGGGAAATGTCTCCATTTGAGAATGATATATTACAATTCAAGATACAAAAACACTTATAGAACAAAAAACACTGCCTTATTCTAAAATACTTGAATATTTATTAATGACTGCAAATTCCATGCACATATAAAAAAGGCTCTTATGAAATTCGTAACTTATTTTCTGGAAAGTAAGAAATGAAAAAATTTATTCACTAGGTATATTCTTTTTCAAAATTAAATATCACTATTCCAAATACAACGAAACATCTGAAAACAGAATTGGTGACAACTAGATACAAATTAGATGTGGTTCAAATTTTGAATTATGGTTGCCGGTTTTGTTCACAACAACTAATAGAGGCTAAAAATGTCCAGAATAAGTCGGTTGTCCTATTCATTATGGTGAAGAGCGGTAGGATCGATGGAAATGTGGTTGTCACAGGTCAATACTTCTAGACGGCTCAATGAGTCGCACAGTGTTCTCCAGCGACTCTGGGATCAGTATAAATCCGAGGATTCTGTATCCGGAAGACATGTTCCAAGCCGTCCACGTGTTACAATACCTGCAGAAGACTGGTATCTAGATCTTTCGTCCCAAAGAAGAAGATGCATTACTGTGCCGTAACTTATTGCAGACCACTTTGCAATATCAGGGAGAAGAATCTCCGCTACTACGGTGAGAAGATATCTTCAAAACGCAAGTCTCTATGCAAGGCGGCCAACTGTGTGCGTCTCCTTCAACAGACGACATAAAAGGGATCGCTTGTGTTGTGCAAGAGAATATGTTTCCTGGACCAGACAACAGTAGACTTCTGTAATCTTCACAGACGAATCTAGATTTACACTGGAAAGCGATTCAGGAGGTCTTCTGATCTAAAGAGAAGAGCACTCGATACCATCAATCAAACACTATCGAAACACAAAGGTACAGAAACGGTGGCATCATGGTATAGGCAGGGATCACAATGGGAATCCGCACTGACCTGCATGTGTTCCATGGAGGAACTATGTTGCGAGATATCAGGGTGAAATCCTTGATTCATATGTGCTCCGATATGCCGATGCTTCTGACAATGGTTTCATTCTAATGGATGTAAATGCAAGACCATACCTAGCTGTGGTTTTTAAGGATTATCTTGAGGATCACGGTTTGGAGAGAATGGAACGGACAACTCACTATTTAGACTTGAATCCGATAGAACATTTTTGCGACTATCTTGAAAGACAGGTTGCGGCTTTTAGTCTTCCTCCAAGGTCATTAAATGAGCTGGAACAAGGCTTGCACCATGTCTGGTCAGCGCTACCTGTTTTGGTGTTCAACAATTTAATCGAGAGCATGAAAAGTCGATGTCTTCCATGTATTCAAGTCCGGGGTGGACATATTCCGTATTAGAACCAGTTTTTTAATGTTTCTGTCACATTTTACTGCATAATAATGCGCTGTACCGATTTCTACAAGAATGGAATTTTTCATCATGAGTGATTTTTTGTTGTAATTTCATTTAAGTAAATTTATATGCCTCATTTAATAAACAACAGTTTAGCACACATTTCCACCAAATCTGTTGTTTCCTTAAACATTCATTTGCAAATTAGACGCAAAACACCAGTTGCGCTTTAATTTTTGAAGGTCAGTGTATTATAACATATTTATAAAGAAATGCGTTTATTAATTACAATAATTATTGATTTGCCGGAAATGATAAGGAAAATCAAATATATATGTTCCTTAAATTTATAAAAATTTGAAAATGTATTCGAAAGTGTAAAAAATAAAAAAAAAATCATAAATATTATTAAAAATACTAATTAACATACTAAGTGTTTTAATAAATCATTATGCTTGTAACTTATATGTAAAAACATATTTTTATAAAAAAAAAAAACATGCATTAATAATTTATAATTAATGATTAATTTGATCAGCAGGGAAAACGGTATTGATTACATTAAAGCGTTAAAAGATTTCGACATGTACAGATAGTATTTCGTTCTAATTTGGAAGCACCAAATTAAGCTAATCAAAAGTGCACCATAAATAATTAATTTTCTAATTTTTTTTAATTTGATTACTGCCTAAAATATGCATCTGTAATTTTCTAAAAAAAAAATCAGGTACATAAAATAATTATACATCCGTAACAGCATATTCCGAACAATACATTAAGATCGCTATTTTTACTTTAATTAAAATTTGCTTTTTATACACAGTTAAAAATTTCATATAGGCTACACTGTAAAAAAAATTTCATTGAAAAAACGGAAAACGTACTGGCAGCAAAGTTGCCGTATCTGCTCCATTTTTTCACGTAAAATTTACTTTTATGTCTTTTCCGTTTTGGAGAATGAAGTGTTCCGTTTTGAAAACTGAAATGTTCTATTTTGGAAATTAAAATGCTACGTTATAGAAACTGAAATGTTCCGTTATGGAATCGGAGATGTTCCGTTTAAAAACTGAAATATCCGTTTTGAAAATTGAAATGTCCCGTTTTGGAAAATTAAATGTTCCATTTTGGAAACGGAAATATACCGTTTTGAAAACCAAATTGTTCTGTTTTGAAAGTTGAAATGCTTCGTTTTAGAAACTGAAATGTTCTATTTTATTTCATTATTGAATTTGTATTCATTACTCATTTCATTCATTATGAATTCATTTAAAATTCATTACTCATTTTATTACTGAATATGGCTGAAGATAACCGGGATAAAACTGAAGATACCAGTTTACAAAATGAAAAAGGCCTAGGTTTAAACCTGAAAGCAACAGTTTCTAAAATGTTAGGTTTCTAAAATGTCCATTTTAGAAACTGTTGCTTTCTGGTTTAAGCCTAGGTTTTTTTCATTTTTTAAACTGGTATCTTCAGTTTTATCCCGGTTATTTTCAGCCATATTCAGTTATCCGTTCAAAATTTGTCTCACACTGCGATAGTGATATCTCAAACTCTAATGTTATACGTATGACGAGGGGAGAGAATTAATGCCTACATATTTTTTTAAAAATAGCAAACTATTATTTTTAATTTATTTTTTCTGTATACTTCTAAATGATCCGTATTTTAGTTATCAAAATATAAAAATAATTCTAAAATATATACTTAATGTAATTTAACCCGGGAGGACGCGCGCAGGGCCTAAAAGACCCGGAGTGCGTTTGGTTTTTACAATTGCAACCACTAATTTTTTTAAAGTAATCTTCTACTTATTCTATTGCAGAATTTTTAAGAATTGTCTCCGTCTAAATAAATCGACTGTTATAATCTGATTTTATTGGGGACAAAGTTAAACCATTCGTACCTTGAGAAAGCGCGCGTTCTCCCGGGTTAAGTGTTGGTACTTCGCAAAACAAAGTAAGAATAAAATTAAATATATATTTATTAAATATATATTTCACACAAAAAATTGATGCTTGAAAAACTAACTTTGCACACTGTAAAATATGCATTACCTATGGAGATAAGTACTGCACACACATATATTTAACATTGATGAGGGAATTAGAGATGTGATTTGCATTCCACTTGAAACTGGTTTATCACTTGTTACTGGTAATATCTTTTGCGTTATTATAATTTGCTATATTTAGATCTTTCTTATTTACGGAAACTTTAATAATGCTAATTAAATAAACAAATATTTATGCTTATAACTGCTGCCAATATAATAAAATGATATATATTAAACTGCTTCAATAATTTTCAAGAAAAAAAAGATACATTGATATCAGTTTTTTTCCGGTAGTGCCGTACAGAGAGTGCCGTACCCTCCTTAACTCCTTAATGTAAAAAATTAAAAATTGGTTTTTGACTTGCATCCATTGCGAGCAAGACTGTAGCAAAACTATTGGTTCAACCCTCTCCCCTCCCGAAAAACTATGGATAATAATGTTTAACTAATGTATATTGAATGTATACTTCATTTGTAAGCAATTTATAATATATTTATTTAAAATTAGTCATTTTTCAATAAAAAATGAAAATTTATTTTTTTTATAGTTTAAATTTAAACTTTCAATAGATAAAGAAATAGCTTACAAATACAGTGTATGTTCAAACTACATTACTTTTACATCATTATCAATATTTTTGGTGGCTCTTGAACAAATAGTTATGCTACCGTCTTGCGCGCCGTGAATGAAACTGAAAAAACAATTTTACATTTACTTTAATCAAACATAAAAAAAATAAAATTTCAGTATAGAATGTTAAAAAAATGATTTTACATAGAAAAGAAATTAGGTTTTCTATATTAAAAATTGTATGCATGTATTTTTTATAAAGATCGAGAAAAAAATAAATGTTGCATTATTGCTCAGTTGCACTGCCAAGTAGAAAGTAAGACATTTAATACCCCCTAATAGCTCTGAAAATCAATATACCATCACTTCTGACTATAAGTTTACCTTTTTATGCACAAATCTTTAAATTTCCAAGTCTTTAATTTAATAATGAATCACTCTATTTATGTTGTAAAAGTTGTACTTCTTAAATGTGTATAGAAATTTTATATATAAGCTTAAAACATCCGAGTTATTTAACTTTTACAAACTTGATGATAATAAAGGCTTTTTATATATATTTATATGTAGGCTATTGTTTTTGTTCCTTTTATTTAATCTTGGAGGGAAGAATATTTATCGCTGCGATATCATAATCCCTTTAAATAGTTTTTTAGTATGCGCCATAATGATATTTTAGACATGCCCTTTGTGTCAATGTAATTTAAAACTTCACATAAAAATATCTAGCTGCCAATCCTTTTATTTTTAAAAAAATAGATGAAGATAATTTTTATTTAAAAAATGTGAATAATAATATACAAATTAGAAACATTTCATTTAACTCACTTCCACTTTCATTATAGCCTTCATTATAGCTAGGTAACTTGAAAAAGGACAAAAAGATTAGCAACTACATAGTACCTTGAAAATAACATTTAGTACTATACAAAATTTAACACTTACTACTATTTTTTGACAAAACCTCTAAAATTAGGAGTATTTTTCTTTACAGGAAAGTCAGAAGTTTAAAATTTTTCCTAATTATTCACGATTAATAATTCTACCTTTGCACACTGTAAAACTTCAATAGTAACCCTTGTTACCACTCTAAGTAAATATATAAAATAAAGCATTTTATTTACATGTATATTTCAAAATAAAAAATATCGCTGAAAAAAATCTATGTTCATCAAAAATTGCAGTTTTACAACCACCATTTAATTGATCCGTTTTCGAAATATCCCAGTAAAAGACAAACATTTTGCTAAAAATCAAGTGGATATCAACCATTCAATAAAACTTTTCCCTGTTCATCAAAATTCTGAAAAAGAATTCAGAATATGCTCGCTCCACCCCCTCCCTCCTATGTTTTTAAGGGGGTGGGGGTGGAGTGAGCATATTGTGAATTCTTGTAAATTCTTGTGAATTCCCCCCAAAATAAAATAGGATTTAATTAAAAATGCAACTATTTCAATACATTCAGCTAAAAAAAAAATCCTGACAGTAATTCATGTCAATGTCGTCATAAATCCCTCTCTCCCTCTTTTACTGATTAACAATCACAATTGTGATCAAACTATTGATATCAATTAGCAATCATGATTACTTAAGTAAAGTCAAATTACATACTTTAAAGACAATAGAATTTTTGTTGAAAATATAAAAAAAGCATGAATAAAAAAGCAAAACTAAATGTAATATCAAAAATATTTTATTGCTAAAACATCACAAATTAAAATACATTTCATAAACTATGTATATTAACTAGATTTATTGGCAGTTTGCAACTGCACCATTATTTTTCTATTTACCCTGGAGATTTTGCCTCCTGTATCTCGATTTATGTCAGCAAAGATTCTGAAAAAGAAAAATAAAGAAACTTTGTAATAAAATAATATGTAACTAGATGTGCACTACAAAATTTACATGCCGTGCAGCAAGTCGTCTTGAAGTATAAGCTCTGAAAAACTCCAATTCTCAATATGTTACCCAGCATCAACGTACCCAGTCTGATTCTCCATGACATTTATTGTTGGCCAAAGAAGAGCACCATCAACTATGTGTTACTCTCCATGTGTCCCAAACATCATTGGAAACCAAGGAACGTTATGGATCCCCTAAAACAGTGATTTTATAGAGTAGCAGGGTTTTAATACTTCTGCAATAAACATTTTTATAGATCTCAGAACATTAAAGCATATGGTGACTAGAAAAAAAAAGTTCGCTAAACAAAAATATAAACAGTGTTATAAATAAATATATATATAAATATATTTAGAAACTATTTAAAAATATTTAATTTTAAGTTTATTCAACAATAATTAAAAAGTCTCTAGGGAAAATAAATAAATAAATCTAACCGTTTTCTGAAAACTAAATAGAAAATTCAATTTTCAGTTCCAATTCATTTAAAATAACGATAACAATAATTTATAAATTTTACTTTAAAGAAATAGTAATTCAAAAATTAAATTTTGATTCGAAATATTCATACAAACATTTGAGAAAATACAACTTAAGAAATTTTACTTTACTTTGAGAAAATACAACTTAAGACTATTAACTGCTGTGACAAGATTTGTCACATAACTACTGTGAGCGGTCTGTCAGACCGCTTAATTTAAAGATGAATGAAATGTTATATTAATTCTCAGAATACCATTTAATTATCAAACTTTATGTACCTGACTATTATAAATAAAATTCAGCTATTTAAAAGTCTCTAGATATAGCAATAAAGCTCCAAACAAAACAAAATTCGACCAGTATCAATAACTAAACTAAAAATTACGAGTTAAACTGGGAAACTTTAAAAACTCTGCGGTAAGACTGCGAACATTAGTTATGGGTTAAAGTTTTATTAGAAAGACATGAGCAATTGTCAGAAATAAATATATTTTAGCATGTTTAGTTAATAATTTAGGGGAGAGTGGCATGGTATGGGACACTTTTTATAAAGTAAGATAATAAACTTTGTTTGATAAAAAAACAAAAATTTCTATTTATAGAGTGCAAGGTAAAACACTTTTTAAAATCCATGAACATTATAGAAACATAGCAAGCATAAGCTATTTTATAATTAAAGAAAGTGCACGTTTCAAAATGTGTCCCATTCCTTCCCACATACAGGAAGATAAGGTATAGGAATAAAACAATGCTACAACGCACAAATAGTGTAGTGTCGGCTAGATACACAATCAAACAAAGATTGCAGATTAATTATGTAGTATTTACCATAATGTAAAATTTCAGTATCTTCATGACTGGAATGAAAATCCATCTTATTAAAAAAGAAAAAAAAAGAATTCGACATGTCCTAATCCTCACCAATTCCATGTTTTATGTTACACTTTTTGTATAAACAAAAATGTTGATTTTAGATTTATTTTAAATAATGGATAATTTACAGTATGATATTTCATAAATAGGAAAACGAATACATCTATGCATAAATAAGTCATTACATACAAAATGTATAAAAAGTATATGAAGCAAATTTATTCTTGTTTCTTGAAATATTCTTTTCTTTTAGACAATTGCAAGCTTATACATACCATTTTTCATCTGAAGATTTAGGCTACCATTGTTTCATCTTGCGTGCGAATGATGAAATGCTTAGAATGACAAAATAAAAAGAAAATCCTACTGTTCAGTGTTAAATTCAAGGGAATAGCCCAGGGGAAACATCCCCCACCAGAGCAGTGAAATTCCTAACCCCGGAAAAATTGAGATTTTGGTTTTCAATGGTCCGAAAGGGCAAATCCCCCCCCCCCCCCGAAGACACAAAAATCCCTCCCGTAGAAAAGTGTATGAATTCAACACTGCTACTGTCCATTTCCTCTTTCTGTTAAAGGTCTTTCTCTACTCTCTAGTTCTTTCAGTTTAATATAGAATATGCAGTTAATACATATAAAGGAAAAATAAATGTACTCCAGTGGGGAATTCAGACACTTTTCTCCGGGAGGGATTTTAGCGGCTTCGGGTGGAGGGGTATTATAGAGTTCCTGAGGATTGCACATTTGACATTAAAATCACAAAATCTCAAATCTTTCAAGAGACACATCTTACTGTTCCTCGAGGGAATGCCCCCCCCCGGACACCCCCTTAATTCAACATCAATATATCTTAAATCACTCGGAAAGAGGCACCTAAATATAAATTTTGATATTTTTTCATGAATGTCTCCGAAAAATATTTTCAAAATTTTTGTTAAGATACCTTTACAAGTGACTAAAACATTAGATTAGTTTTATATTTTGCAATTGGGCATTTCTATCTACAAATCGACAGAAAATCAGTTTTAAATTCTGAATCTTAGAATTAGTCATCTTAATCCTATTTTACAACAATCGTTTTGATTATATAGTATATGTATTTCAAAATTTCAAAAGACCTAACGCATAATAACTGCATTTAAGAATTTTTATTCAAACCAACGGTTATTTAAAATACTTATAATATTCATTATAAAAAGTTATAAATGAATAACTAACCTCTTTTCTGTATAACAAATTCGGTCTCCAAAGTAAATATAGTAATGCACGTATTGCGTTTGTGTTTACAGTTTTCAAGCAAATTTGTTCGGGAACTCGGACTGATTTTATCTTCGACCTAAGTCATCGAAGAAAACAACGAGCTGAGGATTTTCCGTTCTACTCCCCTAAATGGAAACGTTCAGTTAGTCGACTGCCCTAGAATAAACAATTCCGGTATTTCCAGGAATATTTGCAGATTTTTTCTAAAACGGAAATTTTGAATCTGACGACAGTCCAAGAATAAAAATTTCCGGTATTTAAAGGAAAAGTTCCAGGTTTTTTCTAAAACGGAAATGTTCAGCTAAATCAAGAAAAATTCACAGAGTAACACCTCTAAAATTCAGGGCATATTTTTACAGTGTAGTGAAGATAATCAATTCTTTGGAATCATAAATATATATTTGTTTAATTGTGAATTTTCGTAAGCATAGCCTGCTATGATGTAATAGGTCTGAGAAACAGTCGAAAAAAATTTTTTTCCCTTTTTATAAAAAATAAGATGTACACTTTTTAACAGCTTAATTATCAATTTTAGTTTGTTCAGTAGTGACAAAATACATTTAATATTAAGATGGAAATTTCACAGTAACCAACCAACATTACAAACCAAAACATTACAAACAAGTCACCAACATTACAAACAAGTAAGAAAAATCATGCGTTTAGCATAGATTATGAAGCACTTTCCAACACTTAATGAAATCTTTAACAAAACTTTGTTATTTAGAGAAATAATAGTGTATAGCCAAATATACCCAAATATGTATTCCAGTGCATTAGAACAGCCCTGTATTTCATATGTCAGTTCATATAATGGGAAAATTTAGCTTAGCAAGAAAATACCCAGTAGCTTGAAATTTCTTTTTCAGCAATTCATACTATTAGATGGAAACATACTCGGATACTTTTGTTAAGCTCTGTAGTTTACATTGTACCTTTATTACACGTCAGCATTAAGTTAAAATTTATTGTAAACTAAAACACTTTTAAAACAACTGAAATCACATTCTCATAAATCATCATTCATAGGCGTCCATGTACCGAATTCTTTGCGTGGCCCTGTATATCCCTTTATCTATATTCTGCAAACACTTCTCAGTAAATTGAATGCAGATCAGCGTAAAAATGCATGGCTTATTTAAGAACCACGTTTAAATAATTTACGCTCATATTCAGTAACGTTGGTGAGCTCTTTTGGGTAGCCCTGTATATCAACTATAACATTTATACACACCATATAATGTGCATATATTTAGCGAAATATAAACGCGAATATCATAATTAAAATGCATTTCATCCCTCCATCAGCCATCATCGGACACATATACGGTACTTCGGAAAGAATATACTATTTGGAATCTTTTGTATGGCCCTGTAAATGCTATGTACTTCATATTACGCAAGACAGTAGCGTATAATTTATATTAAGCTTCAGTGACATATTTCAGTTTTATTATACATGAAAAAGCTTAATATATTTAAAATATGTCACACACAATTCCTCCTTTTACCATTATCTAATGGAATTCTTTTGTGTGGCCCCTGTAAATGAATAATAGCTACATTTTCACCTTATATTTTATAGAATGCATATTTTAATATGTTTGACAGGGTATAACACCTTTAAAATTCCTTTGAAACGATTTTTCCCCATAGGCCGTAATGTAATAGGAAACTTTCGATTCGCCCTGTAGGTAAACTAATCATGGTAGAAACTTCATTTTCGATAGGACTTGTGCTAGGGTAAACGTCAATAACGTCCTAAAATTTCATGGTAATCCGAGTATATAAACGATTTTTCCCCATGAGCCGTAATGGAAAACTTTTGATTCGCCCTGTAGATAAACTAATCATGGTAGAAACTTCATTTTCAATAGGACTTGTGCTAGGGTAAACGTCAATAACGTCCAAAAATTTCATGGCAATTCGATTATACTAACGATTTTTCCCCATAGGCCGTAATGTAATGGGAAACTTTTGATTCGCCCTGTAGATAAACTAATCATGGTAGATACTTCATTTTCAATAGGGTTCGTGCTAGGGTAAACCTCAATAATGTATAACAATTTCATAGCAATCCGAGTATATTTACGGGAGTTAGAGCGCGGACAGACGGACAGACAAACCGAATGCATAAGCACTTTTCAACTTTGTTGGAAAGTGCTAAAAAAGAAAAAAACGTACATTAAAAGAAAACACACTTCTTTATGTATAATTTATACTAAAAAATAGTATATATAGTGATAATGATGTACTTCCCTCACATATTATATCACTTCCCTCCATATTTTGCAAGACATGTGCAGCAGTCTTTTCAGAACAGGAAGGACACACTCACAAATTTCTCTCTTTATCATTTTAGATTAACTGACACGCCCGGCGTTGCCTGGTTCCGTAATAACAATTATGCATAAAAAACTATAATATTGACAAAAATTTTTAAAAAATAATTCCAAAAGCACAAAAACTCGAAAAATCGTTAAAAATTACTTTAAAAATTTAACAAAAAATCGCGTTAAATATCGATGAAATTGAAAAATTGTAGCAGACAAAATTTAGTATATTAGGCTAAATGTTCGAAACAATTTTCTTTTCATCAATGTCAAAAAATAGCCACAAAATGTGAAAAAATACTAAAAATCACATTAAAAAATTCATTAAAAATTTAAAAATTGCTTCACGAATTCCCAATAATTGAAAAGGGAACTAAATTGACTATGTTGCGTTAAAAGAATAAAACCGTATTCATTTCACTAATGTGGATAAATCGCCTCGAAGCATAAAAAGAACGCAAAAAATCGACTAAAATATTAAGTATAAAAAATCGAATCAAAAAATTGAAAATCGAACTTTGAGATGCCAAACTTCATATAAAGTTTTACCTTCACTCCGAATTTTGTTACCCTACTTGCAGCAGTCTCTTCAGAACAGAGAGGACACCCTCATTACAACCTTTTCACTTTATTATTATAGATTATTATTATTATTATTGTTTTGCCACTGTAGGTATACAAAATCATAAATAATATAAAAATAACCCTACAATATTTTAAATATTAAATGTAATCTTATACGTTTCATAAAAGGATTTACTCAGTGCCCTAGAAAAAGAAATTTGTTTTATTATTTTTTTTCGTAAAATGTTTACTCTGCTTATACGCAAAATTACTTTGAACTAGCGAGCTACGCCCGCTAGCTGGGCCAGTTTTTCCAAACGAACCTCGATATTAAGCAATATATAATAAACAAAAAAATTCATTTAATAAGCAAGTCTTGGTGTTCGAATCCTCAAGCACAAAAAAAGTAAATTAAAGAGCTATGGTTGTTATGCGCCCATTATCCCGTTAAAAATATGTGATTTCGCACAGTGGGCTCTACTCTCCATGGTCGCCATCGTCCCATTAAAAATATTTGGTTTTGTACGGTTGGCTCTGCGCGCCCATAAGACATTTTCTCGTATTTTTTGGTTCATCAGAAGCAGACTTTTACGCAGATTCTGAATATGTAATCAGTTTTTTTCTACTTTAAAAACTGTCTGCATGATGGTTTAAGAAAAAACGCGCAAAAAAGGGAGAAAAAGAGGTTTTCGACTGCTTCTTCTTTTAGCCAAAGGGGAAAAGTTCAGGTTCTTCACCGCAAGGTGGCGCAGTGTTCTGTCTCAGAGCTCCGTTTGAGCGCCGTTTGGGATTTGAGACATTTTTCGTTCCGATTCCCAAGGGGTTTTTAATTCATAACTTTTTTTAATTTTGGTCGCACGGTCTCGAAAATGCCCGAAATGACTTCCCCGGAATTTTTCCAATCGAAAGACACCTCTCGCGATTTCCAACTCGCCCGCGTTACGAAGTTTAATCGGCTTCAAGCAGACAGAGACGCACGGATTTTATTAGTATAGATACTAATTGTCATTTTATCTCTTTAAAACATATAAGAAAATCAGACTTACATTTTCCGTTAATTACACCGCAAGTATGTAAAAAGTGAAGAAAAAATTCATTAAAATGAAAGCTTTTTTTATAGTCGTTAAAGAAAAACACAATGTTTTGTCTAAAAGTTTTAAACGATGTTTTAAATTTAATTTACCGGGATCTATGCATTACTTTATTTTCACTTTATTATATGATCCATGTATTTAAATGTATCTAGAACATTAAGGGTTCCATAAATAAAATTTATTGAATCCGTTGGTCATGTTTTTTAATTATAACATGAAGGGAAAAAAATATTAATTTATTTTACAAAACAAAAAGAAATGGGAAAAGTCAAATACATGTTCATTAAATGTATAAAAAATTGAAAATGTATGGGAAAGTGGAAAAAAAATATTATTAAAAATACCGACGAGCATCATAAGTAATTAAATATATTATTATGCTTGCAAATTATATATAGATATATATACTTATATATACTTATATATTAGTAACATATTTATATAAAAAAACTTTAATTAATTATAATTAATTAATGTACGTATTTGATTTCTTTTGCATACAATTTACAGATACTTATTTTTTTTTCATCTTAAACATTACATATTTTAAAATAAATACAATATTCGTCTTACAAATAATTTGGTTATATAAATAATTAATTACTACTAGAAAGTTGTAATCTTGAAGAATCTACAAGACTACAAGAATCTACAAGAATCGTTGTATTCAAAGTAATTTTGCGCGTAAGCAGAGTAAACATTTTACGAAAAAAAATAATATAACAAATTTCTTTTTCTAGGGCACTGAGTAAATCCTTTTATGAAACGTATAAGATTACATTTAATATTTAAAATATTGTAGGGTTATTTTTATATTATTTATGATTTTGTATACCTAATTTACTTACTCTATTGCTTAATTTTTTTTCTTTTACATTTATATAAAAATATAAATAATATAGAAACTATCATACAATATTTTAGATTTTAAATGTAATCAAATTCGCTTTATGAGATTGTTTATTTAGTTTTCTAGAATAAATTTTAGTTTAAATAATTTTTCCGTAAAATATAACTCTGCTTTCACGTATAATTACTTTGAATTGTAAAACATATAAGAAAATCAGACTTAATTTCGCGTTAATTACGCAAGAAAGAGTGCAAACAAACAAAGTGAAAATTCATTATTAAACAATTTTTTCCTGTTCCCGCCATTAAAAAATCAACTATGTCTGGACTAAAAGTTTTAATCTATGCTTTAAATTTAATTTACCAAAATCTGTACATTACTTTATTTTCACCTTGTTACATAATCTAGGTATTTAAATGTATCCAAAACATTAAGAGTTCAAAAAATAAAATTTATTGAGTCCGTAGGTCAATTTTGTAATTATATTTAATTATTAAAAAAAATTACAAACCAGAAATGATAGGGATATTCATGATTTTTAAATTTATAAAGAGTTTAAAATTAATTTCAAAATGTAAAAAACAACAAAAAAAAATTATAAGTTTAATTAAAAATATAGAAAAATATCGTACTTGTTTAAAAATATTGTTAAGCTTATACTTACATATAATAACATATTTTCATTAAAAAATAAAAGTACGTTAATTAATTTTAATTAATACTTGATTTGATCAGAAGGGGAAACTGTATCGATTACATTAACTCGTGTAAAATTTGACGACATGCATCAACAATAATTCATTCTAACTTAAAGCACGAAATTAGCGAATCAAAATTTCATCATAAATAATTAAAATTCTAATTTTATGTTAATTATTGTGTAAAATAAACATTTGTAAATTTAAAAAAACTGATACATCAAATATTTTTGTAGTCATAATAGCATATCCGTAACAATATACTATTTTTATTTTAATTAAAATTTGCTTATCATACACAGTTAAGAAATTCATATAGCTTGTTAACCCCCTTTGCGACGGAAACCTTTTACGAAATCTTTAATGTTTTGTCACCGGTTTTTAAAAGTAGGAATTTGTGGCTTATTAAATTCAAGCAAATGCTCCGATTAAATAGGGAAATTTTACAGTAAAATGTTGCTGGTGTGGATAAACAAGGATTATTAATCCCATTCGCGACGGGAGCCTTTTATAAAATTTTTAATGTTTCGTCACCAGTTTTTTTAACAGAAATTTGTGCCTTTTTAGCACTTTCCAACAAAGTTGAAAAGTGCTTATGCATTCGGTTTGTCTGTCCGTCTGTCCGCGCTCTAACTCCCGTAAATATACTCGGATTGCTATGAAATTTTTATACGTTATTGATGTTTACCCTAGCACGAACCCTATTGAAAATGAAGTATCTACCATGATTAGTTTATCTACAGAGAGAATCAAAAGTTTCCCATTACATTACGGCCTATAGGGAAAAATCGTTAATATGCTCCGATTGCCATGAAATTTTAGGACGCTATTGACGTTTACCCTAGCACAAGTCCTATTGGAAATGAAGTTTCTACCATGATTAGTTTATCTACAGGGCGAATCAAAAGTTTCCCATTACATATTTTAAATATATTAAGCTTTTTCATGTATAATAAAATTGATATATGTCTCTGAAGCTTAATATAAATTATACGCTACTGTCTTGCATAATATGAAGTACATAGCATTTACAGGGCCACACAAAAGATTTCAAATAGTATATTTTTTCCGAAGTACCGTATATGTGTCCGATGATGGCTGATGGAGGGATGAAATGCATTTTAATTATGATATGCGCGTTTATATTTCGCTAAATATATGCACATTATATGGTGTGTATAAATGTTATAGTTGATATACATGGCTACCCATAAAGAGCTCACCAACGTTACTGAATATGAGCGTAAATTATTTAAACGTGGTTCTTAAATAAGCTATGCATTTTTACGCTGAGCTTCATTCAATTTACTGAGAAATGTTTGCAGAATATAGATAAAAGGATATACAGGGCCACGCAAAGAATTCGGTATATGGACGCGTATGAATGATGATTTATGAGAATGTGATTTCAGTTGTTTTAAAAGTGTTTTAGTTTACAATAAATTTTAGCCTGATGCTGACGTGTAATAAAGGTACAATGTAAACTACAGGGCTGAACAAAAGTATTCAAGTATGTTTTCATCTAATAGTATGAATTGCTGAAAAAGAAATCTCAAGCTACTGGGTATTTTCTTGCTAAGCTAAATTTTCCCATTATATGAACTGACATATGAAATACAGGGCTGTTCTAATGTACTGGAATACATATTTGGGTATATTTGGCTATACACTATTATTTCCCTAAATAACAAAGTTTTGTTAAAGATTTCATTAAGTGTTGGAAAGTGCTTCATAATCTATGCTTAATGCATGATTTTTCATACTTGTTAAATCTAGAAAATGGCTCAGATTAAATAGGGCAAATTTTACAGTATAATTTTACTGGAGGCTATAAAGAAAAAGGTCTTAAACGTCTTGGCGGCACGTATACGTGTCGCTCGTCCCCAAGGGGTTACGAACATCAATTCTTTGTTATGGCTAGTTCCATGGGTTTTGTAGTGTAAGTCACATTACCTTATAATTGCTATGCTTGTTTGCCACCGTTATTTTCAAAAAGTCTGCTTGGCCATTTTCAATTAATGAGAATGTGCTGATAAAAAAAATCACATTTTTTCGTACTAAAATACTGGTAGCCAAAAATCGTAGCCTGTGACTTACACTACAAGTACTTATGGAAATAACCTTATATTAATCCTTGGCATTCCGTTGTCTCTGCCGCGAAGACATAATCTTTCCTTCCAAAATTTGTTTTTGGAACCAGTAATAAAGGAAAGTAAAAATTTTCTTATTTAATCAGAGAATTTTTAACTTTAAGGAAAGTTCTTTAAAAAATGTGGTGCTAATCGAAAAAATTTTTTGTTAGAGGCACCGGTGTCCGAAGGTTTAACGTATGCTAGTTAAATTGCGATTTTTCGTAAGCACAACAGAATAAGGCACTATAAATCTGAAAACTTTTCAAACAGAAGTATATTCGTTCAACAAGTCTTTTAAAACTGGTGGCGAAACATTAAAAGTTTCGTAAAAGGCTCCCGTCGCGAAGGGGTTAAAAGAAAAAAAGCCTCTTTAGATATATTTAACAGTTTGCATGACATGTGCGTATATACTTGATCGCTAATATTAACCTTATGGGATTTTTTTTTTTAATATCACATTTTCAATTCCAAACATGTACGTATGAGATAGATGTAAGTTTTGCGATTGGCACGTACAACTTTTTTTTTTGTAATGTTTATACATAAAATCTCTTAAGCAAAAAAAAAAATAATAATAATAACATTCATGTAAAGATGTATATAGTTAATAGACTCCTATATAACTACTCTCGCAGTACCGTGATTTTGCGCTTATCCGCCGTACCTCAGATAAGTCAATTTCCGCCCAGAATTTATTTTAAATAAAATATGACTTACTTTTGCTTAGCATTTATTTGAGTTCTTTTTAACAATAAAATTTCCTGTCTGAAAAAGACTTGTTTGAACCGCGGTGTATACGCGCGAAATTACGGTAAATAAATTTTAAGTTGTATTTTATAATCATAAATCAATTTTATAATATAAAATATTTTACATGATTACTTTTTTGTTAGAAAGCTAAATGCATATAACATTGCAGAGGAGATTTGTTTTCTGTATTCAATTATTCCATAAAACAAAAACTTTCCTTAATTAATAATATTTTATATAAAATATAAATTATACGTATATATTTTATTCATTAAAAAACAAAGCAATTTATTACAATAATTTGTTGGATTAAATTAAATTAATTAAATTTTTATTCATAATATTCATGTGACTTAAAATGTGCCTAAATAATGCATGAATAACCTGATCTCTGTTTGAAAATCAATAAATTTCTTTATTTGAAACCGCGTCATGTACAATTAACTTTTCAATTGTTTGATAATTTCTGTGTAAAATATTATCATACTGTTAAAAAACCTCAGATTGTAAGATATCAAATATATTTATTAAACTCAAAAATACGTTTTCTACAGTTTATTCAAATCAAGAAATTTGTTTTGTTTATTAGAATTAGTTTTACTATGTCTCATGCAAAAGAAAAATTAAAATATAATTCACATAGTCTAGTCAAGATAATTAATTCCCTTGATTCATTTATTTGATAAAAGTCAAGTTACTTTTCTTGCAAAAATTAAAAAACTGAAATCGTTTCCGTTATCTGAAATAATTTGCATATCAGAATTATGTTAAAGCTTCGGATAAAATTTCAGAATAAATTGCGATGAAGTTATAAATTTTTAATCTTATAATTATGGTGTTAAATCTGTTTTTCATAATCATCATATTTTCACATTATGCGGATTACTTATTATATTTTTTCCATGTTTCCTTGAAAAATAATCTGTCATTTATTTAAAATTTATAAGAATTAAAAATATTTTTTACTAACTTTTTATCGAAATATAGGAACAAAATATTCTTTATCAAAAATTTTCTATATTCTTAACGAATTAAATCATCTACTATCATCAAAGAAAAGAAAGCTTAGAAGAGCCATGCCTGCCAACACAGTAAGACCTGATTCAGATGATTTTTTTGTCACTCTTTTAACCCTTTAACGATCAAAGCATTTTCATTGCTAAGATGTCGAAATAAATGAATGACACCGGTAATTAAGAACAAATATATTTCTAAATAAGAAAACGTGATTTTTCACATACATAATAAAAGGGATATTTTTAGATAAAAATACCGGTGTCAGTGTTGCATATCGGAATTAAAATTTTGTGGTTTTGTGTGACGAAACCAATGAACGTTAAAGGGTTAACCCCTTCGGAGGGAGAGCCTTTCACGAAATTTTTAATCTTTTATCACCGATTTAAAAAAATAGAAATTTTTAGCTCATATCGAGACGAAGGTCTGATTAATAAAGGCAAATTTTACAGTATAATTTTTCTGGTTGGAATAAAAAGCATTTTTAAGCCTATTTGCGGTATGTATACTAGGGTGGGCTGAAAAAAACTTTTTTTCGATTTCCGATTATGGCGGGTGCGGAAAAGTGGCCACTAGTGGCACTCAGTTCACACAAAAATTTTGAGATTTTTTGGAAAATTTTTTACTTTGCCGCAAATGGCTTGAAGTTTTGCAAAAATGCCGATTTTTAAACTTTTTTAGCAAAAAATTTAAAAATCTTAAATTAAGTTTATTTTGGTTGTATTTAGTTGAAAAGATATATTTAAAGTGCCAAATGTTTAAGTAATCTCTAATTATGCATTATTTTAGTGCTATGTTCTTCTAAAATGTACAGCTTTTAGCTTGTTTTGCGTACGGCACCAACGCGAAACAACCCAGAACTCACCACGAGGAGGTAGCTATACGCCGAGTTTTACCCGCCCTCCTACTCACAGAATGTTACATTCAAAATGCACTAAATCGCATTTACGCTACAAAGTCCTTTTTAGAAATGAAATTTGGTGTCTTTTCTTGTATTGCAGTTTTGCTCTAATGAAGATATCTTTTCCTTTACTCCCGCATATCTTTTATGCAGTTTTTGTCACAATTGTAACGACTATTTCCACAACCTGGGAATGACTTGGAAAGCAGACTAATGATTTTTTCAATACGTATCCTTAAATTACGTTTTCTCTAATTTCTTCTAGTGAAAAGGTTTTTGTTCTAGGAGGTTCGCTGTTTCGGCGGAAACCCAGTCGATACACTCATAGTGTTCTGTTGCTTTAAAGTTTAGCTTTGGAACTTGAATTTCTCACGCTATGTTGGTTTTTATCTTTTTTAAATTTCGGCATACTTTTATTCTTTTCCATGCCATTCTTCTAATATATTGTCTATCATCGGTTGCCATTGCTATCAGTAAATTCTCGAGATGACCATAGTATCCATTTCTTTGGATGACTATCTCCTTTAAGTCATCTGATGAAGGCGTTGAAAATTTAACTATATGCCGTATATGTCTAGGTCCGTCCTCGCAACTGACCTTTTCCTTACAGTTAACCTCACGGGAGCATAAACTCGTATCACGAACTGAGCGAGATACATTTTAACGTTTGATCAGGATTGCTACCAATGCACGAGCATAAAATTCTCCAAGCAGTTGTGACCCATCTCGATTTCACAATTGGTTCTGTTTTTCTGTTTTCCAGTTCTCGAGGACATACTCTGGTTGAAACTGCTGCACAAATATCAAATAAGTACTTTTGATCGGTACTTATATCATCAGTATTTTTCATTTCTGATATCCATAAAACAACAATAGGCTCGAACAAAGTGACACATAGATTTTCACACCCCGTTAGTCTAGCACCGATTGTTTTGGCGAAGGCCTTATGTCGCGTGGTTCCACCATCAAATTTAAAGAGTAGATGTCGGAGTGGAAGTTCCTTCGTATGAGAATACATATTCAAATGTTGCAAGTTTTTCTCTCTTCCTAGATTTTTTTTATTTTTTCAAGACAGGCAATGTCCTTCATGTTGAAGCAACCAATAGTAGTGGCGTATGGTATCAGCATAAGTTGGCAATTGCAATTCCTTCAATATGCATGATGCCACAAAAGGGCTGCTTTTTACGCTATCACGTGTCTTTACATTGCCATGGCCCTTCATACTAACCACTTTTAAACTTGTCGTAATAAAATGCACAAAACACTATAATGGCACGTTAAACAATCTAAAAAGCCATGTATCTCACTAGGAAAAGGTTTCGTGTTCACACTGAACAAATTTCGCAGGATAACGGAGCATGAAAAAATAGTAAAAATCCTTTATTGCAATTTCGCCCGTCTTCTGTTTCGTCCTTCACTCTCAAAATTACGACGAGTCACTGCGGTCGCTTGGAGTCCTACTTCACCCTCTTCTCACCTTCCAGATTTGTTTTCGAGGCATAATGCTGTCCGTTGCCCATATATATGACACTTGACCGACAGAAAAAAATAAAGAAGACCAAAGGACATAAATAAGAGAGAAACTAATGAACGATTCAAACAAATACAACTTTTGTCTCTTATACGCGAAAAATCTATAAAAATCGGTTAATTTAAAATACACATAGTAATTAAATAATGCATTATCAGAACTTATTTAAACATTTGATACATTAAATATGCCTTTTCAAGTAAATGCAACCAAAATAAATTTAATTTTATACTTTTAAATTTTTTGCAAAAAATGTTCAAAAATCGGCATTTTTGCAAAACTTTAAGCCATTTGCGGCAGGGTAAGGAAATGTCCAAAAAATATAAATTTTTTGTGTGAACTGAATGAAACTAGTGGCCACTTTTCCGCACCCGCCATCATCGAAAATCGAAAAAAAGTTTTTTTCGACCCACCTTACTGTATACGTGTCGCTCGGTCCCCAAGGTGTTAAAGATTTCTTTTTAACCGTTTGAATCCCCGAAGTTTTCTTAAAAACATTGTGGAAAAGTCCCAAGAAGCGCGACTGCGCTTCCTTTATTTTATGCCGAAACGAGCGAAGCAACGCGATATCAATCTGTTCTTTTATGTCCATAAATCTCAAATGGACCTATACGTTTCTTCTGCTTTATGTAGATAAGCCCCAATTGGAGCACCATCTGTGGCCCAAACCTTCGAAATGTGCTTGGTTTTCTTGAGATAAAAACTGAACAGCCCGATCGCGTTGCATTGGATCCAAACGGCTTACAGTAGTTTTAAAAAAATAGAAATCCATTTTAACCCTTTCCGTCACACTGTGCCCGGTCTGGGATACCTAATTTTAATTACAAACTTGCAAACGACACCAGTAATATTTTTGTAAAATTTTGCTTTTACAATAAAGGCTTAAATTAAGGAATTCAAAATATTTAAAAAAAATCGTTTGTGAATTCTGGTGTCAATCGATAATTTCTCATTTTAATAGCGATTTTGCCCGTGCCGGAAAGGGTTAACCCTTTAACGTTCATTGGTTTCGCCAGGAAACCACAAAATTTTAATTCCGATACGCAACACTGACACCGGTATTTTTATCTAAAAATATCCCTTTTATTTTGTATGTGAAATATCACGTTTTTTTATTTAGACATATATTTGTTCTTAATTACCGGTGTCATTCATTTATTTCGACATCTTAGCAATGAAAATGCTATGATCGTTAAAGGGTTAACCCCTTGAAGGGCACCGGTATATTATATATACCACTTAATTTTAATTCCCTTATGCCACATCGGCACCGGAATTTTTGTATTAAGATTTGCTTCTTACAATGTGCGCGAAAAACAGCTTTTACTTTCCATCATATAAATCTGTTTGTGAATCCCGGTGTCAATCAATCATTTGAACATTTTAGGAACATAAGTGCTTTGCCCCTCAAGGGGTTAAACTAGTCGAATGTCGCAATCTCAAAATTTTCTTGTATCTCATGCATGTTAATACTTACAAATTCGCTACCACAGTGCCAAAATTAAAAGAGAATCTATGCTCATTGTGAGATTCTAATGGCATGAAATTCCGTGCATTGGTTCTTGAAATAGGACTATTGCGGATATCGGGGAAAATACAGCTTAACCCTTCCCTGCACGCTGTGCCCGGTTTGGAATACCTAATTTTAATTCCAAACTTTCAAACGGCACCAATAATATTTAAGTAATATTTTGCTTTTACAATAATTTAATTTTATAAAAAGATTCTCTCTGAAAGGTCTACGGTAAATTTTTCCTATGATTTATAGAAGGCTATTTCCATGAGTACTTGTAGTGTAAGTCACAGGCTACGATTTTTGGCTACCAGTATTTTAGTACGAAAAAATGTGATTTATTTTATCTGC
Organism: Maratus speculifer; assembly: GCA_964019185.1. Lineage (NCBI taxonomy): Eukaryota > Metazoa > Arthropoda > Arachnida > Araneae > Salticidae > Maratus > Maratus speculifer. The sequence continues at coordinate 348,793,029 of OZ025295.1, forward strand.
ACATTCTCATTAATTGAATAAGGCCAAGCAGACTTTTCGAAAATAACGGTGGCAAACAAGCATAGCAATTATAAGGTAATGTGACTTACACTACAAAACCCATGGAACTAGCCAGAAACGAATTATCCAGAAAAATGCACAGTAAATGTGCTGATGAATTTATTGCCACGTAAATGTTAAAAATGTGCTACCAGTTTGTACTACCGAAATATCAGAGACTTCAATGTTATTTTGCAATTTACGTTACTGGATTTTTGGTAGCTAGTTACTTGTAAATTTTGAGGCTCAAATGTTAACGTCTGCTGTAGATTATGTAGTGCTTATTGTATGAGACAATACTGGGATGTTTTTATAAATGTTACGTTTAATTCGATAAATTCGGTAAATATTGATAATAACGGGTTATTAATTATAATAGCCAAGTCTTTTGATAAATTTGATAAATATTGCATGTAGATCGAATTTACCGGTTATTATTAATAATTACCCATGAAGATAGCTCAACACGATTAATTAGGTTTAGTAATGTATATATACTTTAAAAAAGTATGTACTATCATAATTGTTTTAATCTATTAACAGAAATATTTGTTAAGAGATAATAATTTTTGATCAAAAGAACTGTTCTATTAATAAGACGCAAAAAACTAAACAGTAAACAATAATTGTTTTTATAACTACTGAACGAATTAAACAACGATTTAAATTACTGAAAAAATAAAAAAAAATACATTATATAACTTTGAAATGCATACTTTTAGCAATGGATATTTAGAAAAAAATGTTCATGAAATAAAAATCTCAAACTTAACGAATGCAAATTGATTACATTTACCAACTTTGATAGTAATTATTAATAACAATAAGTTAATTTGATAAATTCTGATAAATTTATCATATTAACCGGTTTATTTGGATATTATTTGGTTATAATGAATAATAACCGATTAATCAAATTGACCGTAACGTATCTACTTAGCAATGAATGCTTCGAGATATTTTTAGGTTCGACTAAACATATTTTTGAAGATTATCGAAGATGAAATGAAGATATAAAATTCTCAAAGTCTAAGTGAAACACATAATTTCTCTTGTTCTGTAATCCAGTATAAGCATTGAGCTTATATACTTTTTTAAAATTTAATATTTTTATAAGATAAACTAAAAAAACACACAACATATTTATATAAATTATAAAAAAAAAAAAAATAACAGATACTTATATTTTTTTTACTAAACAAAATTAATTCAGAAACCGCAAGGTAAATATTATTAATTTTATTTATTATCTATATATCGAATAAACTTGTGTAGAATGTCTTAATAAGTTATTACATGTATGCATGTTATATACCGTCTTACATGTTTACATTTGTCTCATACAGTTATATCTATTTTTAGCGTACATACCGGGTGTCCCAAAAATGACTGATGGATTTTAAAATTCAATAACTTGCAAACGGTGACAGATATTTAAAAAAATTTTGCAGGAGGGTTATGTATAATGTCAGGAGCTTTCTTTTACCGTAATTTTTTATTTTAGTTCGCATATCAAACAATAGGTGGCGCTGACGGAGATTGAAGGCCAGATCATCAGTGCTGAGTGAAGCGTCGACCTGGCCTTCAACCGCCGTCGGCGCCACCTATTGTTTGATATGCGAACAAAAATAAAAATTACGGTAAAAAAACTCCAGGCATTGTACATAACCCTGCTGCAAAAATTTTTTCCATAGCTGTCACCGTTTGCAAGTTATTGAATTTTAAAATCCATCAGTCATTTTTGGGACACCCGGTATATGCATATAAACTTTTTTCATGATCTTTTTCATGATACATGCAATAGATATCAATTACTTTTTGCAGTGAAGAAATGCGGTAATATATAATGAGGTTTCGTCTACGACAAAAGACTTACTTCATCCATTTATTTTTCTTCATAATCCGGGTTTTTCGTAAAATAAGATCTTACGATGTTTCCTGGACTTAAACCAGTAAATAAAACCATAAACTTAAAACAATATTTCAGAACACATTTTAATTGAAACAAATATTTTACAATACTAAATTTAATTATGAATTACAATTTAAAATTCTGTAGTTATTCGACACAAAAGATCAATTCACATTCATGAATGACTTGTTTTGATACAAAAGTATCATAATCTTAACAATAGGTATTTTGATTATTATTGATAAATAAACGAATACATTCGTTTCAATGATGTACCTCATCAAAGCGTTTCTCAATGTTCAAACAGTATCATTTTAACTTGGAGAATAAAGAGTTTAAAATGTAGAAAATGATTTTGAAACTTGAAAGAGCGATATCGAACATCTAATCTGGTTATCTGTTTACGATCCGATAAAATTCTCAAATTAATTAATATTTTGTATTTTAATCAAAATATACCGGGTGTCCCAAAAATGACGGATGAATTTTAAAATTCAATGACTTGCAAACGGTGACAGTTATTTAAAAAAATTTTGCAGGAGGGTTATGTATAATGTCAGGAGTTTTTTACTGTAACTTTTTATTTTAGTTCGCATATCAAACAATAGGTGGCGCTGATGGCGATTGAAGGCCAGGTGATCAGTGCTGAGTGAAGCGTCGCCCTGGCCTTCAATCGCCGTCAGCGCCACCTATTGTTTTATATGCGAACTAAAATAAAAAATTGCGGTAAAAAAACTCCTGACATTATACATAACCCTCCTGCAAAATTTTTTTAACCCTTTAACGATCATAGCATTTTCACTGTTAAGATGTCGAAATAAATGAATGACACCGGTAATTAAGAACAAATATATTTCTAAATAAGAAAACGTGATTTTTCACATACAAAATAAACGAGATTTTTTAAGATAAAAATATCGGTGTCAGTGTTGCGTATCGGAATTAAAATTTTGTGGTTTCGTGGCGAAACCAATGAACGTTAAAGGGTTAAATAGCTGTCACCGTTTGCAAGTTATTGAATTTTAAAATCCATCAGTCATTTTTGGGACACCCGGTATATGCAATATTTCTATAACTTATATGATCAGCCTCAGGAAATTCTTAATTCATCGAATTCAAAAACACGAGCAGTACTATGAATGGTACGCATCTGTGCAACTTGTATTAATACAAATTATCAATCATTTATTAATTTGGTTGTAAATTCTGTCTATTTAAATAAAAAAAATCCATTTACTAACATTTTAAATATAAAAAACTTATTATTTTTTAAATTGTAACATACGCGCCGCTACAAAACAGAAACAGTATTCACTTATGCAATAACGGTACATACTGCATATCATCAATAGCAATGACTTTAATATATAAATACAATAAATGCTCAAATTTCAACCAACATCTGGATAACATTACAAATAGGGTAAGATGGGGATTCTTGAGCAACTTTTTAAATTTTAATTTTTTAAAATTTTTATATCTTCTTAGAACAAAATAAAATATTGAAAATGAAAATTTGATAATTTTTCTTCAACTGAAAACCACTTTCAATTAATTTTGAACTATTTTTCTATGTCTAATATTTTTTTTATTTTTGTTTTACATCGTGGCTCAAGTATCCCCATGGGACCGTTCAAGTATTACGTAAGCACTAAAGGGGGAGGGGGTGTCCAGAGTCTACTTATTTTTTCTGACAAGGGGGAGGGGGGTCACGACAATTCTTACGTAAGCATTAAACAACGAAGCAACTGCAGTTCAAATTCAACAAGCAAACAAAGTATGATGGGGAAAGAGCGTTCTACAATCCGTTCGAAACTCGCCGTTTATTTTCGATTTTATCCTTAGCTTATCCTTCGGCAGTCGCGTGACCCGCATCACCCACTCGCTTTTGTCTCCATTGTTGTCTGTTGTGTGCCAAGTCAATTACATTTCAAGACTAAAAAAACACAGGAACCGGTGTGGCTGGGTTCTGTTGCCAGGGTAACTGGTCAGTTGACTTTATTTTAGGTAAGTCCGGTATTTTCTTTTCTCCCGTTCAATCGGTCCTGTAATTCCGGGAATTTTTGCAGAATTTCTGGAATTTTTTGTCTTTCTGCTCCTATTGTCGAACTTCCTTCTCTACAGGTTTTGGAACTTTAGAAAGCAGGAAACCTACTTGGGGGTTTTCTTGTCTCGGATACACAGCACAGATATTTATTGTTTTAGTTCAGTAGCATAGTGAATTTTTAGTGAAAGAGTATTGCTTGTAGTTGCATCGTGAATTTAGTCGGATTTAATTATGGATACTGACATTGACAATATATTAAAACCATTTTATATATTTTGATATCACAACACCTATATGCCTATATAAATTTATACAATTAATAATGTAATTGATTGGTAACTTTTTATAAATCAAGAAGAATTGATGTATTAACTGTCATAAAATCTTACGTAAGCAAAGGGGAGGGAGTTTAGCATTTGCTTATATTTTCTTACAGGGGGGAGAGGGGGTACAAAATGACTAAAAATATGCTTACGTAATACTTGAACGGTCCCCATGAGAGGGATACTTGAGCCATGGTAAAGGGATACTTGAGCCAGTACGGAAATATACCTACAAAAGTAATTTTTTTCGCTTTATTTTTACACAAGCGTTTTACAGAATGATAAATTATGATACATACAGTCCTTCAAAACCAATAGAGAAAACAAAGCTAGTCATATGATCATTTTTTGTCTTTAGAACTGATGGTCAAAGGATCATTTCAACTTTAGTTTTGTCGATGGTAGAAACATCCTCAGTTGTGAGCCATTTAAATTTGGAATCTGCAATTCTTCGGGCAAATTTCATTTTCAAAATATTAAGCACTTGTCCAACAAATCTTTTCATAGTTTTCTTTTTGGCATATTTGATTAGTAACCAATCATATATAGAAGGTTTTCTTTTCATATCATCACCATTATTGCCAAAATTTTCCTCTAATGATATTGTCGAACTCATTCTTTTAATTGAGTAGCTGTCGGAATCTGAGCCAGATGCATCATTCTACTATTTCAAACATTTTTTTGATTTCACAGGAAAAGATTTTGTCTTACCTTTGGCTCCATGCAGGTAAGTTTGAACTGTGATTTTTGTTGCTTTTCTTGTTTTTTTTTGTGCGCGCTTTTTACCATTTCTTCTTCAATTTTCTTAGTTAAAAAAATTACAGTAACAGGGGTTACAATTTCGATATGAAATATTAATCTTAATATATTATATTAAAAAATAAATATTTTAATATGTTGGACCAAACTAATTCAAGTATTAGAGATTATAACCTGTAAAACAGTTTTAAAAAGTTATTTTAATGTAATAAAAGTTAAATTGAAAACTATGTTTACATTTATCTAGTCAAGCTATTTTATTAGTCAAAATGAAAAATAAAATTATCCATTTTATTTTTTAAATTATTTATTTTATTTTTATAAAAAAATATACTCCCTCTGTCCCAAATTAGTTGCGACATTTGAATACTTTTGTACTGATTATTGATATTTATGACTTTATGATTTTGTTTCAACATGTTTCAGAGAGCTGTACTATCAATCAACAATATTTATGTACCTAACATTCCCTCCATAATTCCATAAATAAATAATTAATTAATTTAAAAATTCCCGGTTCACACGATCTTAAGCCACGCCCCATTCAGATTCTTTTAACAGTAATCACATAAAACTGTCTTCAATCTAATCAATCGAGAATTTATTTAACACTAGAACGCCGGGAAGGTGTCAAATGGACACCGATCACTAAACTGATGGCCGATTCAAACCAGAAAAATCTTCAAGAAATAAGTTATATATCAGTTGCAATGAAATGAGCTTAACAAATAAACTAAATAATTTCAAATATTTTTTCTGGTTTTAAATGTATTTTATAAAAGTTGCGTAAAATTTCCCGGCGTTCTAGTGTTAAGAACATTTTATTCAAGGGATTACTTATTTTTTCTTTTTTTTTAGGATACATTTAAAATTTTAGTATAATTTTACTGGTGTCGCTCTACTAAACTGCATCAGAAATTATTTATGACTCCACCTACTTGAAATGTAGCAACTAATTTGGGACAAACTTTTCAACCAAATGTCGCAATTAATTTGGGACAGAGGGAGTACATTTTTAAGCATTGTTTTTTAGGTCGTTATTTTAAAAAAATAATAATAATAAAATGAAAAATTATTCTCCCTTTTATTCAGAAAAAACTATTACTGAATATAAGGATGTAATTTATTTCTTGTTTGTTTCAACCATGTCTAATTTCATAGTTGAGATGGTTGAACCATGGCTCAAGTATCCAAATTCTCACTGGCTCAAGTATCCCCACTACTACTATTTTTGTTTATCAGAGTTTTACTAAATAAAGCATGCAGTTATTAGAACTATTTTAGATTCAAAATACAGTTGAAATTACACTAATTAAATTTATGTATATAGTTGCAACTTTAAACAAAACTTTGATTACAAAAATATATAACCATGTACCTAAATATTTACTTCAGATAGGGAAAAAACAACTATTAATCACTATACTTTCAAAATGGTACCAAGGTGTGTGATTTCTTTTTTACATGTTCAGGACTATAAATATGTTACCATATTGCCAGTTTTAGAAAGAAAAGTTAACCAACTGAAGAGATAATAGGAGTGGCTCAAGTATCCCCTATGCTCAAGTATCCCCACTCTCCCCTACATGATTGCTGAAGACGATCATTGAACACAAGTCCATTGCTGGCAGATTCAACAGAAGGAAGAGAAATCACATTTTTATGTTAATGTACAAATGGGAACAGCCGCTGCGCTGCCGAATACCTTTGCATTTACATTGGTGAGTCTTACATCGCAGTAGTCTTCTGTGTCACTAAAGTAGGAATGTTGATTCGTCAGGATTCTTACTCTTTGGGGACGGGTGGCACATATACATGATGCAAAAAAGGCTTAAAAATCATTGTTTTTACCCACCAGTAAAATTTGCCTTATTTAATCGGCGTGCATGACAGTACTTAATCCTTTAACAAACAAAGCATTTTCATTGCTAACAAGGAAGGTCTCCATACGGGCATACATCGAAAAAGCTGAAAAATTACAGCATGTTCTTCTCGTGTAGATATATACGTTTAGAAAAAAATTTCGGCGGAAACTCCATTGAGTAACCGTAAAAAATAATGAAAATTTCGTTATTTGGCGATTTATCGCCGGTTGGCGAAGGAATGTAATTTCAAAAAATACTTTATGTCAAATACACTTCAAGGGGAAAAAAAGGTTTTATGTTGAACTTATTTTGAGAAATTTAATGTTAATAACTTTAGTTTTGTAAGCTTTAGTTTGTTTTAAGTATAATTTTGTTATATCGATATTTATATGTATTTATATTTAAATTTAATCATCAAAATTTAAGATTTAAAACGAAATTCATAATTTAAATTAATTAAATTTGTTTCAAGCTCAAAGTCCTATTGTGAATAGTAGATTAGATTTTGTTGCTATGGAAACATCTATCTTTTATTTTTGTATCCGCTTAAATTTATGAAGAAAATTTTTCTCAGTATTATTTTTTTTATCGATAAAAATATTTTTTCCAGTGATTAATTAAAAAATTACTTCAACAAGTAATATATATATGTAATACAATACGTATATAATATATTAAAATCTCTCATTGTTTATGTTTAAATTCATTAAGTACCATTTACACGCATTCTAAATATCCAAGAGTTTTGAGTTGCATTATAATCGTTTGCTTTTAGCAAAGAAAAAGGCTACTCCCCAAATCGAAGGACTCTTTCGTCTTTTCACGCCAAATATTCGAAAATATTTAATTTTTTTTTCATTTTTTCTAATGTGATTCCGCCGCTAATTTTGACTGATCCTTTATTACCTACATAAGTATTTTAATTAGTATTTTTTTTTCATAAAATTCTGAGTATGCCCAGTATGGAGACCTTCCTTGTAAGATGCTGAAATAAATGAGTGACACCGGTAATTGCGAACAAATATATTCGTAAATAAGAAAAGGTGATTTTTCACGCACATAATAAAATGGATTTTTTAAAATTGAAATTCCGGTGTCATTGTTGCATATAGGAATAAAAATTTTGTGGTTTCTTTTAGAAACCAATGAACTTTAAAGGATTAACCCTTTAACGTTCATTGGTTTCGCCACGAAACCACAAAATTTTAATTCCGATACGCAACACTGACACCGGTATTTTTATCTTGAAATATCCCTTTTATTTTGTATGTGAAAAATCACGTTCTTTTTTTTTTCATTTACAAATATATTTGTTCTTAATTACCGGTGTCATTCATTTATTTCGACATCTTACCAATGAAAATGCTATGATCGTTAAAAGGTTAACAGTGTAGTCAGTTCGGGAGATTTCCAAATTGATATCAACTTTACGCCCAGTATAATGATGAATGTCTTTCAATTAAAAAGCCCTTGGGAGGAAAAGTCTAACTGCAGTAAATGAACTACGTTATGTAAAAATAAAACATGAAGGATAAAAATATTTTAGAGAACGCATTAAATTTAATCGAAGGATTCTCTATATTCAATAAGACACAAATGTCTGTTTTTAAAAACCGGTGACAAAACATTAAAACAATTTAAAATTTGCTTTTATCGCCAGTTTTTAACACTAGAACCGCGGCGACGGGTCATTTTGACCCGTATCATATGGAGAGATGACGATTCGTACCAGGAAACACTTAATGAAATAAGATAAATATAAGCTAAGCAAAAATATTTTTAATAAATAATTTAAACGGTTTTTAATTAAAATTCCGGTGAGAAATATTTTAATAAAACTTGAATGAATTTTCCCGCGGTTCTAGTGTTAAAAACAAAAATGTTTACCTCATTGAATCGTAATAAATGTGCGGATTGAATATGGAAAATTCCTGGATACTGGTACAAAATTACTGGTAATAATAATCGAAGATTCTGAGCACCGTATGCGGATCCGATATCGGTTGCTCGTCCCCAAGGGGTTAAAAATACATAGCTTTCTTCCACGAAATTTTTACTCAAAATAATGAAATAAATTTAGTGGTGAAAAATTGAATGCTAGCACCTAAATTTTTGCATACCTGCTTTCAACACAAACCCACATATATATTTTTAAACTAATATATTTATAATGCGTGATTACCTTTTGTACATAAAATAACACAAAAGGCCTCCTAATATATTATTTTCCTCTAAGTGTAAGGAATGTTATAAAAATGCATTTACAGTTAACCCCTTCGCGGCGGGAGTCTTTTGCGAAATTTTCAATGCTTCCTCACCGGTTTTTAAAAACAGAAATTTGAGTCTTTTTGAGTTAACGAAATGCTTCAATTAACCCATTAACGACCAGCGTTCTTTTTTGAGGACGGTTACAAAAACAGCAAGAAAGCGGTTTTCCCACCAATAAAAAGTAAGATAAATTGATACCTTATTTCACGAGACAGAATCCTCGATCAATTTATATAAAAATTAATTTGCTTTTAACCCTTTCCGGCACGGGCAAAATCTGTACTAAAATGAGAAATTATCGACTGACACCAGAATTCAAAAACGATTTTTTTAGATATTTTGAATTCCTTAATTTAAGCATCTATTGTAAAAACAAAATTTTACTAAAATATTACTGGTGCCACTTGCAAGTTTGGAATTAAAATTAGGTATCCCAGACCGGGCACAGTGTGCCGGAAAGGGTTAAAAGTGGTGGGAAACACAAAATTTAAATTTTAGCGAAGAAAATAATTTGGGCGTTAATGGGTTAAATAAGCTAAATTTTACGGTATAATTTTACTGGTTTTGATAAACAAGGATTCTTAAGATTTTTTGCGGTACGTATATGTGTCGCTCGTCCCCAAAGAGTTAAATATTTTAAAATATCGCCCAAAAAATGTTTCATGGTATTAAATTTAAAATAAGACCTTAAAGGGTGTGATCAAAATCTTGACCTCCTCGCGACGGAAATCTTTTACAAAATTTTTAATGTTTTGTCTCCAATTTTCAAAGGTAGATATTTGTGTTTTATCAAATCGAGAAAAGGCTCCGATCAAAGAAGGCAAATTAAAAAAAATAATAAATACTGGTGGGTATAAACAAGGGTTCTTAAGCCTTTTTGCGGCTTATACGTGTCGCTCGTGTCCAAGAAGTTTAATTTTATTTCAGTTCTTTATAGTAGTATACATTTATATGCTACAGATAAACGATATTGTTAATGAAACAAATTGAATATTACCGTAATTTCGGGTGTATAAGCCGCAGATCAAACAATTCTTTTTCGACCCAGAATTTTTTAAGAAACAGATATAACTAGCTAGATCGCAGTAAATACTTGTCTTCAATCACTAAATAAGATTTCTGGGTCCAAAAAGAATTGTTTGATAGTCGGCTTATACACCCGAAATTACGGTATAGCGCCTCAAAAATATTTTAATAACCTAAAAGAAATTAATAATATTCACTGTAGCAACATGTGTAACAATTAGCTAATGGGAAAAATTTCAATGCGAGAAAAAAAAAAAACGTTTATTTCATTAAAACTAATTTCAATTTTATGTTCAAGAAATTAATTTATGGAAAGCAAATATTGACACTATATGTAAGAATAGCATTTTAATACAGAAATATTAATTGCATTCAAAATTACTTTCCACTTTTGGTTTGAACACATTAACGAAAATGAGAAAAGTTTTGGATGTTGAAAAGATAGCTGAAATAAATTAATGATTTAGAAATTGAAGATTTTTTAATGGATATGTGCATGTTTTCAATTATTAAAATGCGTTGAATCTTTGACATTATTTGTTCAACAACAGTTTCACGGAAAAGTTCAAAAAGAATTTTAAATATGTTTGTCCAAGCAGATTTAATTTAAACTAAAAAACTCTGTAGCAAATTTCGTTATTTTAGTTTATTATTATATTTTGATAGAATTATTATCAAAATTATCATTTTTTAATCATCATTTAAATTTTTTATTTAGCCTGCTATATTAGTCTGCCAAATGCGCATAGAAAATTTTAAATATGCAAAATTAATGCAAAAACAACTGACTAGTTTTATAAACTACTGAGACTCTACAAGATACAATTAGTATAAAGTATTTGTTTTATTTGACTGACACCGGATTTTAAAAAAGACTTTTTTAGAAATTAAGAACTCCCTGGTTTAAGCTGTCATTGTAAATGTAAAATTTTACTAAAATATTATTGGTGCCGTTTGTAAGTTTGGAATTAAAATTAGGTGCACCCAAGACCGGACACACTACGCCGGAAAGGGTTAACCTGAAAATATTTGCGAATGAAGAAAGTTACATAACGGTGAAATAACTATATAACATAGCTGCCAACTTTTATGCATTTTTCTATCAGAAAAATTTTATAGTTAATTTTGTCTTATTTAATCGTCGAAATTTTATGATTAAGCAAGCGGCAAATTCTCTGTACAATATTGGTGGTAGCAAAATTACGTAAATGCTTGCAGCTATGGGTGTAGTAAAGTGACTGTGCCCAACCAATTGCAAATCTAGTGACAAAATTTGAAAAATAGCCATTGCAAATCGAAATTAGAAGAGTTACAGAAAAACTTCCAGTTATAAAATTTTAGAGAATCGTTTAATTATTACGAAACGATAGTTGGTTCACACGGATACGATAAATTGTTGTCTGCATACCAATAAAGTCTGAAACTGATGCATTTTATTTTGTGTAAACGTTTGAAAGAAATAGCCAGAAGTATGAAAAAATACGCACAATTTATTGCATAAAGTCAACATATTTTGGTAACATTTCACACACACACACACAAATTAAAATGAAAATTCTCGCACATTCGGAGTAAAATTAACGTCTGCCATCTAAAGGTTTATGCTGCGGAATTATATCGTTTTTATCAAGCGAGCGCCAACGCTCTTTCAATAAAATTTTTAAATGCATTGGAAATTAACGCGTTACAGACGTTTCAGTACATGCAGTATAACATCACAATTTGCAACTGAGAAATGTTACGTTTTCAAAGTGTGAATATGCAGAATAGAGTCGTCGCGAATAAATTTCGGATGAATCTTATCCTTGTGAATTGTATGTCGTTTTGTAGTAATTAAGTGATGCTATCAAACTTTTTAAATGAAAACTTCCACTATCTTTTTTCATTTTCGATTTGCAATGGCTGTCTTCCAAAATTTGTCACCAGAGGCGCTACTGTAGTTTCAATTAGTTCGGATATTTGTCGCTTTACATATAGTTATGTCACTTGCATAGCTGTAGCTCTCTCCGTTCGGAGATATTTTCAAGTTAAATAGACCTTCCTATACACCCTGTATTTAATAGGTAATTTAATAAATATTTATTTTTCTTTTTCTTTTTCTTTTTTAGCAGCTAAAAATACCTTTTAACCCATTCGTGCCCAGCATCTTTTGCGTAAATTTTATTTGGTTGGCACCACTATTTTTAGAAGATTTAAGTTTAGTTCATTAATCACGAAAATGCATCATTTAAATAAAATAATTATTGCTTTTCTTTTTTACCGGTGTCAAAAACAGTGCTGAATGCACCTTTTTAGCGTCCCTAAAAACGGACGTAAGGCACTAATGGGTTAATAACATTTACTAACAGTAAAACGTATCTCTGTAAAATAAATATTATCTGCCATCTGATTATTCCTTCACGCAACATAATTTAAAGTCTTTTAGTATCAAATTTAATAATATGTATAAAGATATACCTTTAAAGCATTCTTTTGTTGTATATTTTTCCATAATTTAACGGCTTGACTATCATAATGAAATCAACTAAAAAGACTTTTGAACCTATATTACTAACTTGAGCCGGATTAAGAAGAAAAATATTTGAAAGGAGAACGGAAGTTTTCATTAGGGCTTCAAAGAGGACATCATATCTTTTAGTAATAATACATTTTATTTCAGGAGAAAATTTTTATAATTACATATAGATTAAGAATTTTTTTCTCAAATATGATAACAAGTAAATATATTAATTTCAAAAGATATTTTATAATTAAAAGAAAAATCATAAAGTAAACAAATTTTTTTTCTGCATTAAATTAAAGTAATCTATACTTCTATATATAGAGAGTACTATAAAATTATTTGCGGTTATAATCCTTTCGGGTCTGGTGTACTATTAATAGAACATGTCTTTTAATGGCGTATTGTTTTGTTTTAACAAATACTTTTGTTATTGTTTCCAGGGGTGCAAAAATCTAGGCGCCAGAGGGTAGTTTCTCACCACTAAAATTTTAAAGTTTTTTTCGCTCATAATTTAACACTAGAACGCCGTGACGGTGTCAATTCGACACCGATCTCTTAACTAACTGTCGATACGAAGCAGAAAAATTGTAAAGAAACAAGTTATATATCAGTTGCAATGAAATGAGCTAAACAAATAAACTAAATAATTTCGAATAATTTTTCTGGTTTTAACTAGGTTTTATAAAACTTGAGTAAAATTTCTCGGCGTTCTAGTGTTAACAGCATTCTAGCAGGAATTTTACACGAAATATTAGACGAAGAAAAACGAAATAAATTTTGTGGTGAGAAACTGCCTGCTGGCTCCTAGATTTTTGCACCCCTGATTGTTTACATGTAGTAATACCAAGATGTGTCTATGCATTTACATTAAGTCCTCATTAACTTTTAGGCATTTAGTAACTATAATAATAATGAGTATTTGCTTAATCCTCTTTGCACGGTTTGCGATTCTTTTATTTTTAACAAATATTTCACTAATTAAGTTTTTTAAAAAATGTTACTTTTCTGAATGAACCATGTGTAGTAAAGCGCAAAAAGTATTAGAAAATTGTGATATCAGTTAAATCTCGTCGTAATGTGCTATTTTCTAAACATCTTAAAAAACTCTTCCTTGGCCTATTGTCATAAGAATATGAATTGAATAGTCTGCAAAAGAACAACATTCGTTATATTTCAGACAATGAAATATTCGTTAAATTCTAATTAATCTATTTGGATAGCTAGTGTAAATGTTATTTAAGTAAAAGTAATTTTTTCTAAAAATTGAAAAAATAATCGGATCTGAAAGGGTTAAAATCAATTAAAAAATACACCATACGTTTAGAATTCGACTGTTCCTAAAACGTTATGCGTAAAATCTGATTTTTTTTTCCGACGAACCATTGTAATTATTGCAAACATAGACAACAGATTAGAACTGTACTTCAAACAGCAATGGTAATTGGGCTATACCTGGAATTTCAAATCAGAAATTATAGTTGTTATATACAATGAAAGGTTAAAAGCAGGGGTGATGCATTTCAGGGGATATTTTTGAGAACTGATATCCGTAATTTTTTATTTAATAATAATAATAATAATCTAGATTAAATGTGAAAATTTCTGCTTATTTAACCCCTTCGCGACGGGAGTCTGTTACGAAATTTGTATTGTTCTGTCACCGGATTTTAAAAACAGAAATTTGTACCTTATTAAATCGAAACCAATGTTACTATTAAATACTGTATTTACTCGTGTATAGGGCGCACGCGTGTATAAGGCGCGCCCCTACTTTACAAGTAAAAATGGCGATTTCTTAAAATCTCGTATATAACGCGCACCATAAATTTTATACGCTAATGAAGAATGACCAAAAAAATTTCAGTAAAAAAAAAGTCGTAACAATCATTACACCAGACCAGAAAACAAGACGAAAATGCATTTTTAGACTTCGGGTTCTAAGAGAATGACGGGAAATAGGAATGAGTGATGGTAAAGAGAACTGCTAATTAGCGTTTAGATAAAGTCATTAGCTCAGTTGTATAAAAAACTGCAAGGAATTAAATAAATATGAAGTAATACTTCAATTAAGTAACATTTTCCGAGTTTTAATATCTTCTTTGAATAATTTCTTGTTTCATATGTATATCGTTCTACTGCATCCAAAAGTAAAAAATTATTTCGTGTATAAGGCGCACCTGGGAGTTTTGTCCTAATTTTTTGGAAAAAAAAGTGCGCCTTATACACGAGTAAATACCGTAAGTAAAATTTTACAGTAAAATTTTACTGGTGAGGACAAAGAAGGATTCTTAAGCCATTTTGCGACAGGCATTATGCGATTCGCTCTTCCGCGAGAGGTTAAACAGAGATTTTCGATAGAAAAATAATAGTAATGAAGAATTTTATTTTTTGGAACTTGCAGGACTGACACGATACCTATAAAAGTGGTTAAACTTCTGTTATCTTTTATACGTGTTTCTGCGTATTCTTGCATTTTGACACAGTGTAGTTGGATCTACCGGTGGTAACAAGATGAACAAAAAACGTAAAAAACGAATTTTTGCCTTATAAATTATTCTCTTTGTAGTGTGTCGAAAGCCGTTTTTTTATTTTTGAATTTTACAGAACGGTTATCCATTTCTCGATATCCAGCACCTCAATCTACATATACCGTAATTTTGTGTAGATAAGCCGCAGCTCAAACAATTCTGTTTCGACCCAGAAATTTTCAAGAATAAAATGTAACATTTTGTATTGCAGTATATATTTATCTTTAATTACTGGATAGATTTTCTGGGTCGAAAAAGAATTATTTTGAGCTGTGGCTTATCTACACGAAATTACGGTAGTCATAATGAGGCGATAATACCATTAAATATACTCATTATTAAATTGGAAAATTCACATCAATGAAGAAATTGTAATTTATAATACACAATTATACAAAAAAAAAAAAAAAAATCAAATTTATTAGAATGTGGAAAACAAGACTTTTTTTTTTGTAATACGAAGAGAAATTGAAAATTCATAATTTCTGTACCATTTTTCGGGGTAAATAAAAAATAACTCTTCTAATTCTATTTGCATTAATTACAGTTTGTATTTTTTTTCTCTTTTTTTTTCTTATATACTAATACAATTATATTTTGATGTTGGATCAGAGTTCATTCGGTTTTCAATCTAGACAGGTGAAATTGAATTTTCCGAAAATTTAACAATCCTATATGCTTCTTAAACTGAGAAATAAATTAACCCGTTCACACCGACGTGTACCCCCGGTGGACCACAAAAAGGCTTAAGTATCCCTATTTACTGAAAAATTTGCCTTATTTAATCGTAGCATTTTCTCGATTTAATAAGGCACAAATTTCTGTTTTTGAAAACAGGTGACAAAACATTGAAAATTCTCTAAAAGGATCCCGTCGCGAATGTGTTAACAACTTAATTGGTTTGCCCGAACGGCGTTCGGGCAAGACGGATTTGCTTATTGCATCATTTAAAGCTTTTTTACACCACTATTATTTTTAAGAAAATTTTCATAGTATTGAAAAGCGAAGATGTTTAGACTAAATTTTACGAATGTTTTATTTAAATAATAGTGGTGTGAATCCGCTATTTCCAATTTATTGAACTGAAAAGAATCAAGCTTTTAACCCTTTAACGATCAAAGCATTTTCATTGCTGAGATGTCGCAATAAATGAATGACACCGGTAATTAAGAACAAATATATTTCTAAATAAGAAAACGTGATTTTTCTCATACATAATAAAAGGGATATTTTTAGATAAAAATACCGGTGTCAGTGTTGCGTATCGGAATTAAAATTTTGTGGTTTCGTGGCGAAACCAATGAACGTTAAAGGGTTAAAGGGTTAACTAATTTGCCCATACGCTGTTCGGGTAAGACGGATTTGCTTAACTCAGCATTAAAAGTACTCTGACACCACAATTTTTTTAAAAAATATTCGTACTATTTAAAGGCTGAAATGTTCTGACTAAATGTTACAAATATTTTACTTAAAAAATTGTGGTGGGATTCCGTTATTTTCAATTTATTGAACAGAAAAGAAAGTGCCAGTTAATTGGTTAGTGATATACATACTGTCCATAAAAGATTGCCCAAGTCGCAATGAAATATTAATGACAGTTTCATTTACACTACTCACAGAAATTAATCTTACATCAAATTGAAAATAAATTAGCCTGACTTTTTCTTATAAATATTCAATAGATGTACTATTAATTATATAACACCCATTCAACCTAAAGTCAAATTCTTCCCACACTTCGGTTAACTTGTTTAGAAAAATGAAAGCAATAATCTCTTCTATTCTGCATCTCAACTCTGTCGACTCATTAGATAGTTGCGGAACATAGACATGAATATTTATGAAGTACCAAAGGAAAAAAAAATCGCATGGCTCTTAACTGCTTTTAGATCTTCAGCCCAATAATAACACTTTATGTTTAGAAGTCGTCATTTTGCATTTGTGGTGCTGAAAGCAAGTTAATAATAAATAAAACAATTTCTTACAAATATTCAATAGTTGCATTGTTAGTTATACAACACACATCCAACCTAAAATCCAATTCTTCCCATATTTCAGCATAGCTGCCAACTCTTCCGACTTTTCAACCCGGAAAAATTTAATAGAAATTTTTGCCTTACTTAATGGACAAATTATGGCGATTTGAAATGGTAAAATTTACTGTAAAATTTTTCCGGTCCGAAAAAGCGGAAGATGTTGGCAGCTATGTTTCAGTTAACATGCTTAGAGAAATGCTCTTCTGTTACCATGCTCTTCTCTTCTGTATATCAATTCAGTCGAATCATTAGATAGTTGCGGAACATGGACACGAATATTTATAAAGTACGAGAGGGAAAAAATTCGCATTTCTCTTAACCGCTTTTAATCCTTCACTGCACCGTGTGTCACATCTGGCACATATCTAAAAACACTATAATTCTCATTATGTCCTATGAATTTGGCCAATACGATCACTTTAATTGATCAGGGACAGTCCAAAAATGGAATAATATTTTGATAAAAAGTTAATTAAATCCAATTGATTTTTTAAATCATCAGATTTTAAAACATTCACCTTTTATATAAACATTTTAATAACAATTTTAATTTTTCTTAAGAAAGGTGTTATAATAAAAATAAAATACATTGACATGTTTCGGAACCGTCAAATAAGTTCCATAGTCATTGTTCCATGTAGGCAGACGATACCGTGATACCTATAAATAAAATATCAGTGTCCAGAAAGTGAAAGGAAGTGAAGTGTTTTTTATATTATTATTCCAAAGCTGTGTTTGAGAAAGTGCAGACGATAATGCAGCAGTGAGCTGCGAGTGAGTGTTATTCTTTTAATAAAGTGTTTTTTAATATAATCAGTGCCTATGGAATAATTTGTATAATGTGTGCATTTATTTAACATGGTCCGACGTCCCGGGAGGTGAAAATAATTATTTATTTGAGTGAATAATCTTCGAATTAACTATGTGCTGATGTGATATTAAGAGTTCTATAAAGGTGTTTTCTGAAACTTTCATTATGAGATCCGTCGAATAATATTCTGCTTAAATTAGTGAAGTGTTGTGCTCAAATAATGGAATTGTTGTGTTTAAGAAGATATTGTTTTAAGAGTTAATGAATATTTTGACAAAAAAAATTTTTTTTGATACCGATCGCTTGAAATTATTTTTGGAACTATGCTTTTTGGAAGCAGTCAGAAGTTTAGATACTGCTCTTCCTATTTCGTGAAAATTTTCTTTGAAACGACTTTGCCATTTAAAATTAAAGAAGTCATATGTTGGTTAAATCTGAAGATGAACTGTTTAAATTATTGTGTGATTAAGATATGGACAAATAAGTTGGCTTTTTGTATATTCAGTGGACTTTTTGCATATTGAGAGAATAAAGTTTTCAGTCTGTTTTCGTGGGATATGATAAGAAGAACTGTGCTGATTTTTTAAAAAGTTTATCGCCTCCAGAGAGACAGTCCTGGTTTTATTTTATTAGTGTGAAGAACGACGATAAGACCTGAGTATGGTCTGCGTCCCAAACATTAGAGTTTATGCATTTTTGTCGTTAATGTCATGGTACAGCAAGTGAAGTGTGTGGGCAGTATGAAAGTTTGATTGCCCTGAATGCTCACAAGAACCTTCCAGCTTTGTTTTTCTTGAAGTGTGCTCTACATAGCCTATGACGACTTTGCCCAGTTGGAATTTTTGCTGTGATGCCTTATGGTGCCTGAAAGGACTTCATCCTGATGAGTTTTTGTTCGATCATGAACTGTGATAGTGCTTGAAATGAGTTTATGAGTGAGCTTTTGTTCCAAGGATCATGGACTTAGTTGTGACAGACTGTATCCTGCATACCTTCAAGAGCTCTGATAAACTGGGAATCTACTTGGCCATGACGTTTTTGCATATTTTCTCGACAGAACTACCGGTTCTGGTACTTTGTGTGATGGAGGACTTCTGCAGTAAAAGTGAAATTTTTAAAATTCTTTTTATTGAAAATGAAATGATTTTCTTTAGTTTAATGGAAAATAATTAAATGGATAAATTTTTAAGTAGTTTATGTGAAAAATATTATATAGAGATATTTATTAAAAATGAAGTGTTAAAACCTTAATAGTTTTGCTATATTTTTAAATTTAAACTGTTAAATTTAATTTTGAAGTTTAAGTATAATGAAGTTAAAAATTGTTACATCTATATGTATATATTTTTTAATTAACAGGCCTGCATTTGAGGATTTTTCAAAAATATAAGATTTGAGAGTATATTTGAACTTTAAATAAAGTTCATGTGTTCAAATGTTTTAATAGACTTTTATATATTTAAAATTTTTAATAAATTTAAAGTTTTTAAAAAACTTATAAGGTGCTTAAATGGTAGGAAATCAGTTTTTGGTGCTGTCTACGGGCGGAGATTTATGATTATTAATGAAAGTTTATAGATATTTTTGAGTAATTTAATATTTTAAATTTTGTTTTGTGACATGGCTGCAGAGGTTTACTTGATCTTGCTGATTTCCTGGAGTTTATGTCCTATTCTTTTTAGTTTAAAAGTTTGGTATTTTTTTATATATAATCTTAAAGTTTAGCATATTATGTTTTAAAAAATCAAGTATATTTTTTCAGTATGGAAGGTTTCTTGATTATTAGTGTTAGATTTAGGGAAACATGATCTCACGAGCGGAAAATTTTGGCATATTAAGTACAGAATAGTCTAAATAACTTTGAATTTTTATTTACTGGATGAATTTTATTATTTACTTTACACCAGTCATTGATTTAGTGCATATAATATATAATCGGAGTTAAATATCGCTTTTCTTTTTCTGAGTTCTCATAAAAATATTAATTTCTGCAATATGTTTTACAGATTCTTTTATTTAGAGTTTTAGAGTTGATTTAGAGTTTAAGAGTTGATTTAGAGTTTTAGAGTTGAGTTAGAGTTTTAGAGTTGAGTTAGAGTTTTAGAGTTGAGTTAGAGTGTTAGAGTTGAGTTAGAGTTTTAGAGTTGAGTTAGAGTGTTAGAGTTGAGTTAGAGTGTTAGAGTTGATTTAGAGTTTTAGAGTTGAGTTAGAGTTTTAGAGTTGAGTTAGAGTGTTAGAGTTGAGTTAGAGTGTTAGAGTTGATTTAGAGTTTTAGAGTTGAGTTAGAGTTTTAGAGTTGATTTAGAGTTTTAGAGTTGATTTAGAGTTCTAGAGTTGAGTTAGAGTTTTAGAGTTGATTTAGAGTGTTAGAGTTGATTTAGAGTTTTAGAGTTGAGTTAGAGTTTTAGAGTTGATTTAGAGTTTTAGAGTTGAGTTAGAGTTTTAGAGTTGAGTTAGAGTTTTAGAGCCATGGAAGAGATCCACCATTTTAAGTGTTAGGATTTTCGAGTTTGGTCTGGTACATTTATTTTTGTCCTCTTAAATTTGTATGCAAATGTTCAATGAAATATGTATTAAATATGATTTATTTTTACAGATAAAATGCATAACTAATGTTTGTTTATTTCTGTTTTAAGTATAGTTGATTTAGTATGTAGTGTTTCTGTAATTGTGCAATACTTTTTGAATATAAATCACAAAAATAGCAATAGATATTTTCTATTTTGGGAAATGTGAAAGGCATGATCCCGAAACTTGGTGCTACACAGATACCCAAATTGGAAAGATTAAATTAGAATAAGTATTGATTATATACATTAAGTTCTCTGTGGATAGCTTGCTGTTGTTGTTATAGGTTTTCCGTTGTGGGCAGTACAATTGTCATATCTTTTGTGAATAGCATATTCTAAGGATAAGTATATTTAAAGATTTAAATTGTTTACTTACCCTCTCTGGTGAACAGAAATGTAGAATCTTCTGCATTGGATATCTTAAGTGAATAGTGTATGACCACTCCACGAAAGCTTGAAGATCGGCTGAAGTTTTTCTGTTGGTTGAGAGGTAGTTGTCATAGTGGAGTATGGTTTAAGAAAGTTTGGTGTAATCAGAATTTGGAAACTTTTGCTATGGAGTTTTGGTTAAAGGATTTTTTGCAGTTGTTTAGTGTCATGCCTGCTCAGTGCTAATTTGAGAAATAATTTTTAAAGTTGACTTTTGTTGATTGGAAGTTGAAAGTTGATCACGTGTAAGGCTAAAAGTTCAACTCTTTTGATGAAGGAGTATTTGAAGATCTGATCCATTTCTTGATTGAGTTGATGGATCTTTTTGCGGATATTTTTTTTGGTATTGAGTTTAAGCAATTGTGAAATGTTGAAATAGATATGGAAATAAATAATAGAGTTTTTGTTACATTAATGTAATAGAACAGATTTAAATATTTTGTGTTAGATTCAACTGTAGGATTGCATTTTTTTTTTCAAGTTGTTAGAATTGTCTCCTGAATGTGGAAGGAACATCTTTCAGCTGGCTTGTCAAGTTTTCTAAATGTGTTAGACTTAATCAGATAAAATTCAATCTCCAGTGAATATAAGAGCAATAGTTTGGGGGAACCATGTTGTAGTGTAGGAGCGAATGGACCCTATGGGCTAAACTTGGTTTAGTTGGAGGTGTTTAGTATGTGATGGACTCTCATGGAATTGCTTGTTTTCAATTCTTGGGCTGAATTTTTGGATATTAAATGGAGATTTTTCGGAATGAAAATTTTTGTTTTGAAAACTGATGTTAAATTTGCTAAATGTTTCTGTGTTTAGTGGAGGGGGATTGATTTTCAAATGTTAACTTTGCTCCTCGCTGAGTGACAGAAACAGTCCTGTGATAGTGTATTCAGTCAGCTGTGTAAGTTTTAGGGCTTGTGAGGATAGTCTGATTTTTGCGAAAGTGTTTTTGTACTGGTGAACTATTTCTCGGCAATAAGGAGTTTCTATGGTCTTGGTGTCAACATTGGTTGATCTGTCCTAATATGTTAAGTATGGAAACAATAGTTTATTATTTGAGGTTTATTTGTGATTGTCTGAATTCAAGTAATCTGTATCCGTGCTACAACTCTTGCCTATGTGATTTTGTGTTTTTCGAAAGAGTGAGGTATGAAGACCTAGGGCCCCAGGCAAATTGAGAGAGAGTGAAAGGGTAGCCGGGTGTACACGGCGCTGAAAGTTGTATGAATGTTATGTACCAATTTAATTATATGTGTCCTCCGGATTCTTAGGAGATGTTGTAGCTGAAACTTTGTTTTTATTGGAAATTGGCTGCTGTGAAGGATAGGATTATTTTTGAGAATGGAGTCATGTGTTGATGCCAGACCGGGAAGTTTGTATGTTGTAAAAATCAGATTTGATTACCTTTGAATTTAATCATGGGGTTCCACTATTCTTAAATTTTATAATTGAATATTAAAGATTTTTGATCTGTTTATTCAATATGTGAAAATAATATTTTTATATTGTTTAAAACAGTTAATTGTGTAAGACATATTATTAATGTATATGATAATTGAAATTTCTTCCTATTATGGACTTGTTTAATGAATATTACAATATTGAAAAAAAAAGTTTAATAAGTGTAAGATATTGACATGCTGTGTTCTTATTGAAATATATGTAGGGTTTTTTCAAGTGTGTATAAGGTATATAAAAGCAGTATATATATATCAATATTTTTGAATCTGTTTTAAAACCTAGGAGCCAGATCGAGTGGATCTTGATGGTATGAGAGTAATTTTAAGTGACTACCTACCTGGTAAAAGTTGTTTTTTGATGTGTGTAAATATTATATAAACGTTTTTATTTTGTGTATAAATATGTTTGAATATTTTGGCTATTGTTCTAAGCTGGAACTTTGGCTAATTTTTATTGTTTATTCCCGGTTATTGTGTCTTCTTTAAAGATTTATTAATATATTTGGAGTTAGTGTACAGGTGATTAAGTGCTGTTGAGATAATGGTCCTTTGTAAGATGTTATCCTTTTTTGTTCTAAATATGGACATCGTCAGGATGCACTAGTGTGTTAGGCTATCCTTAAGAGGATTAAAACTATAGTGGTGTATTTTAATATTCTTGTAGTCGCCTCTTCTTTTTAGATAAAAGTGTTAAGAGGGGGGTTTGATAGGATTTAACATCAGTAGGATACTAGTAGTTCTTATCACCTTTATCTTTTTTCTAATATTTCTGTTTAGCACTAAAGTTTAAATGATATTTAAAGCAAAGGGTAAAAGGTTTATTTATCAATTGTTAAAAAATTAAATTTAAAGTTAAAGTTCTATTTAATTTAATCAATAATTGAAATTAATTGTAAGATTTGGTATGTGGAGAATTGAAAAGGATAATGTAAAAATAGGAGATCTAGTGTTGTTAGTAGAGGAACATACACCAAACAATAAGTGGACATTAGGCAGAATTATTGAAGTATATTACGGTAGTGATGAGAAATTTCGCGTAGTTGAGGTAAAAACTCAGAATGGAATTTTTAAAAGATCGATTAGTAAATTATGAGTAAATTATGTATTTTCCTATGCCTGAAAACCGTAGTACTTAAAAAAAAAAGATAAATATATATATATGTGTGAGTGTTATATTGTTTTTGCTTTCAATTTTTATATTTGAGTAAACAAACATAGTGAACTTTTGTATTTATTTGTCTAATGTCTAGTGTACTTAGTAAAAAAAGAGTTATTATTGAATGTGAAACATGTCAATGGAGGCCGGTATGTTCCATGTAGGCAGACGATACCGTGATACCTATAAATAAAATCTCAGTGTCCAGAAAGTGAAAGGAAGTGAAGTGTTTTTTATATTATTATTCCAAAGCTGTGTTTGAGAAAGTGCAGACGATAATGCAGCAGTGAGCTGCGAGTGAGTGTTATTCTTTTAATAAAGTGTTTTTTAATATAATCAGTGCCTATGGAATAATTTGTGTAATGTGTGCATTTATTTTACAGTCATAATATAAATAAAACAAAATTTCAAAATATTTCTCGGTCAATACAAATGACACGCGACAATGCGATATAAATAAGAAAAAAACACGCGCTCTATTGCAAAAAATTAAAATATAGACCATGATCTAAAACAAGCATTATTTTTTGCAATAGAGCGCGTGTTTTTTGTTATTTATTGTTAGGAATTGATAAATTAAGTTATCCCAGTTTATTCACAGAAAATCGTTTGCATATTTGCAATTGTGATATTTAATTTATTTATAAGACGCGACTCGTTGCTATGGAAGCGAAGCTGTTTTTTCGTCTGCTTTGCTTTTTATATTTTTTATCTTACGAGATGAGTTAAAAGTTTAGATAAAAAAGTTGGCATCAATTTTTGATGGAATGAAAAAGAATTTTTTGAGAGAGAATGTTTATATTTTTTGTTTGTCGTGCGTGTCTTGAGTTTTATTGAAGAATTATGTTAATTTTATGAAAAGGCACGCAGAAATGCATAAAGGATCATCTTTCCAGTTTTTAGTATGATGATCAAAAATTATCAAGGTAAAAGCATTTATATTTTGTACATATTATACATTTTGTACATAGTATGTAAATAATTTGAATTCAATATTTCTTTATTCTATAATTCTAAGTATGTAATAAAATTTTTAAAAAGAAAATTCAAGAATATTTTAGAAGATTTTTGAACCCAAATAAGTTTTGATTGTTTACAGAACAAATCTGGCGCCCGAACAGGGACATTTGAATAATACTGTTGAGATATTGAATTGTTTTTATAGCGTATAGTGTTTTCATAAGCTGTGCATTACTACTTAATTTTTCGATGATGAATAAGCTAAAGAAAAAGCGTAAGCCGCTACGTTCGTCATTTACCAGAACTTTAAATGTTTTGAATGAAGAAATTAACAGCGAGTCATTAGATAAGGGTAAAATTTCAGACGATTTTAGTAAATTAGAAAATTTGATTCATGAAATTAAATCTATTGATGAAGCTATAATTGAACTCATGTTAGATGATGATAAATGCGATGAAGAGGCTATTGAAAATGAAGTAGTGGAAAATGAAAGTTATTCAGATCAATTTATTACCATTAAGCGTAAAGTTAGTGAAGCATTGGGTACAAATAAACGTAATGAAGATTATAGTGAAAAAAGCACAGATTACGGTTATTCCAAATCAAAGCATTATAAATTACCTAAACTAAATATTAAGCCATTCGATTCACAGTTAATAAATTATCTTTCTTTTTGGTCCCAGTTTCAAAAAATTCATGAAGACATAGATTTGGATAATAGTGACAAATTTCAGTATCTTATCCAATCGGTAGAACCTGGAACCAGTGCCAGGCGCTTGTTAGAGAGCTATCCAATGACCGCAGTTAATTACCCCAAAGCTGTCGAGGCATTTCAAGAGCGTTTTGGAAATAAAGATTTACTAATAGAAGTGTACGTTAGAGAATTCCTAAAATTAATTGTAGCTAATGTACAGGCGCACGGCAAAGATAAACTTCCCTTATCAGATTTATTCACGAAAGTCGAGGCATATTTAAGATCGTTAGAATCAATGGGTTTAAGTTTAGAAAGCAATTCGGCGTGGCTCTATCCCATGATAGAATCTAGCTTATCGGAAGATGTATTAAAAGCATGGCAGCGATATAATATTTCAATCACATCAAACACTGTTAGTAATAATAATGCATTGTCAACAAAAGCAAATATAGTAAGTTTGATGGAATTTCTGAAACAAGAAGTTGCAAACGAGGAAAGATTCAAATTAGCCAAATCGAGTTTTATAGAGCTGGGCTTTAAAGACAAACCTAAAGAAAAGTTAAGAAAAGCAGAAAGTAAAATACCTACTGCGGCAGGGCTATTTAGCGCAAAAGAACGCCTTTGTTTATTTTGCAGTAAATCTCATGAAAGCAAGGACTGTGTTAGGGCTAGATCTCTTTCCTTTAATGAACGGAAGGCCAAAATTAAGAATAAAAATTGCTGTTTAAAATGTCTTCGTTTTGGTCACCACGCTAAAGTTTGCAAAGTTTTTATTCGTTGCCACGTTTGTTCTAAACCCCATACCGAGTTATTATGCCCTGAAATTTCAATGTGTAAAGAACCAGAAAATACAGTTAAGACCCCAGAAGTTATTCAAAGCACCATAGCAAGTAAGCAGTGTTCTGCTGAAGTAGCCCTTATGACTTTAGAAATAGTTATTAAAGGTCGAATAACAAAGAAAGTACGAGCGTTACTTGATTGTGGGTCGCAAAAGAGCTATATTTTAAAAGGTACAGCTGAAGAGTTAGGTTTACATCCCATTTCTTCTGAAGCTATTGTACACACTTTGTTTGGTGGTACGCAAACAGAAGCTAAATCTCACAATAAATTCCAAGTTGAGTTAAGTTCTTCTGATAGACAGAAACAAACGAAAGAAGTCTTAGAACTTTTGGATCAAGATATAATTTGTAACTATATTCCTCGGATACCAAAAGAATCAGTAATTAAAGAGCTTAAACAAAATAAACTATGGATCACAGATTTAGGAGCAGGAAGTCCAAAAATTGAAATTTTGATTGGAAGCGATTACTACGGACAACTTCTTACAGGTCGAGTAAAACAGTTAAAGAGCGGTCTTACAGCAATAGAGACAAAGTTTGGATGGACACTTTGTGGTCGTTTAGAAAGTACATCACAGTCTTGCCTAAATTATGGAAATATGTTTATCACGAACCTAGCTTTAAAAGATATGAAGATTCCAGAATTATGGAAGTTAGAGACAATTGGTATAACAGATCCCTGTCAAACTTTGTCTAAAGCAGAAGAAGAAGAACTCGCTCATGATAATTTTATAAAAGAAGTTGATAGAAATATAGAAGGTCGCTATATTGTAGGTCTTCCTTGGATTAACGGCAAACGTGAGATTCCCTCAAATAGACACATAGCTGAACGAAGATTGATAAATTCAACAAAGAAATTAAAATCAATGAAAATGTTTGAAGAATATGCTAAAGTTTTCTATGAATGGGAAGAAGAAGGCGTTATAAGTAAAGTACCAGATGAAGCACTCAAGATTCCAGGACATTTTTTACCTCATCATCCCGTCATCAAACCAGATAGTCTTACTACAAGTGTTCGACCAGTTTTTGATGCATCGTGTAAGGTAGGGAGGTCTCCTTCTTTAAATGATTGCCTCTTTAAAGGACCAAACCTCATCGAACAAATTCCTGCAGTGTTAATAAGATTTCGTGAGAAAGCTATTGGGGTAGTAGCCGATATAAGAAGAGCATTTCTTCAAATTGAAGTCAAAGAATCAGATCGGCATTTCTTGCGATTTTTATGGTGGAAGAGTCCTGACGAATTTCAAGTTTATCAACACAATAGAGTAGTTTTTGGAGCAACTTGTAGCCCATTTTTGCTAGGTGCAGTTATAAGATATCATTTGAGTAATGTTGATGAAGAAAACAAACAGATAGCTGAGAAGCTTATGAAATCATACTATATAGATAACTGCGTTACTTCAGTCGACAATGTGCCTGAACTAGAAAATTTTATTTCAAAATCTACAGAAATCATGGCTGATGCGAAAATGGAATTAAGAATGTGGGAATTCGGACCAATTAAAAGTGAAGACAGCAGTTTCCTTAACGAAAAGAAGGTGCTCAGCAAAAATGTAACAACGATAGTTCCGGTTTTAGGGTTGAAGTGGGACACAATGGAAGATAGTTTGAAGATCGCTTATAAATTTAGTGATGAGATAGAAAATCTGTCGAAAAGAAAGATATTAGCTGTAACCCAAGGGATCTTCGATCCAATAGGATTTTTAGCCCCAGCATTGTTGCCAGCCAAACTGATAATTCAAGACGCCTGGTCGACGAAATTAGATTGGGATGCTCCACTTCCAGAAGAAATCCGGAATAATTTTCAAAAATGGTATAGCGAACTCAAGTATTTAAATGACGTGAAGATAAATAGACGTGTAGGATATGGTTGTAAAGAAAAATGGTCTATTCATACATTTTGTGATGCAAGTACCAGAGCTTATGCAACAGCAGTTTTCTTACGTTGTGAAGATAAAGACGCAGTCTTTGTACAACTTTTAGGAGCTAAGTCTCGTCTTGCACCAAAGAAAAATGTAACCATACCACGTTTAGAGCTTCTTGCTTGTATTTTAGGAATAAGGTTGACTAAATTTGTTTTGAAAGCCTTTAATTGTATTTCCATACCAGTAAAGTATTGGACCGACTCTTCGACTGTTCTCGCTTGGATTCGAAGAAATGATCAATGGGGAACGTTTGTAGGCAATAGAGTTAGAGAAATTTGTAAATTTTCCGAATCTCAACAATGGAACTTCGTACCTGGTCATCTCAACCCTGCTGATCTACCTTCTCGCGGATGTAGTCCTAAACAGCTGCTGAAGATGAGATGGTGGGAGGGACCAGAATGGTTGAAGTTATCAGAAGAAAATTGGCCACATTCAGAAACAAGCCCCAACGAAGAATTAGTAATGATGGAAAAGAAGAAAACTTCAGTACCTACTCTTTTATGTTCTAATTCACATGAATTTATGATATATAGTAGAATTTCAAAATTTGGTAGATTTATTAATGTCGTATGTTGGGTGAAGAGATTCATAATGAAGTGCAGAAACAGAAATATATGTTTTCCATCAGAATTGTCAATTGAAGAAAAAGAAGATGCGGAAAGGTCGCTCTGGTCAATAATACAATCTGAAAGTTTTGGTAATACTACTGATGCAATAAAAGGATTAAAGGTTATGAAAGATCAAGAAGGTTTGTTAAGAGTAAAAACAAAGATATTAGAGCGAGATGACGAGTTTTCTTTCAGATATCCAATTTTATTACCATCGAAACATCATGTAGTGAATTGTCTGATTCAAGAATGTCATTTAAAGAATTGTCAT
The DNA here is from genome assembly GCA_964019185.1 of Maratus speculifer. NCBI lineage: Eukaryota > Metazoa > Arthropoda > Arachnida > Araneae > Salticidae > Maratus > Maratus speculifer. The sequence continues at coordinate 348,822,053 of OZ025295.1, forward strand.
GCTGGACTTCAAACAGTTGGATCCATTTTGAGAGAAAAATATTGGATAATTTCTTCTAGACGCATCATTAGAAGTCAATTGTCTAAGTGTTACAGATGCAAAAGATACTCTACAAAGCCATATACTACACCTCCAATCCACCTACCTCTAGATCGAGTCAGAGATTCCAAAGTTTTTGAAGTTGTTGGAGCTGATCTTTTTGGCCCTCTTTTCGTAAAGCAAAGATCCAAAGTTTGGGTTGTACTTTTTACATGTGCAGTATATAGGGCAATACATTTGGAACTTGTATCCAGTCTCTCAGCGGAAGGATTCATTCAGTCACTTCGAAGGTTTATATGCAGGAGAGGAAGGCCGACTACTATATACTCTGATAATGGCTCAAATTTTAGAGGAACCAATAACCTTTTAAAATCATTGGATTGGAATGCAATAGTTTCTTCAAAAGAACTGTCTCCTATTAAATGGAAGTTCATCCCTCCAGCAGCAGCTTGGTGGGGTGGATGGTGGGAGCGTCTGATTAGATGTGTTAAAATTCCCTTGATCAGAACACTCGGCACTTCAACTTTAACTTTTGAAGAACTCATGACTGTTCTATGTGATGTCGAAGCAACAGTAAATAAAAGGCCTCTAACCTATATTTTTGAAGAAACAGATAAATTTATACCTTTGACTCCATCATCATTTTTGCAAGACATTGAAGAAATAGGTGTTCCTGATTTAGATGCAATAGATTCAAAGAAACTTCAATCTAGATATAAACACTGTCAAAATATTCGGCAACAACTTAGAAATAGATTTAGAAAAGAATATTTAGCTGAATTGGTCCAAAAATCAAAACAGAAAGGACAAGCTGTCAGACTAGGTGAAGTAGTCTTGATAGAACTAAACCAAAAGAGACTTTATTGGCCTATAGGAAAAATTGTAAAGATTTTCCCAAGTCGAGATGGAGCAGCTAGAGTGGCTGAAGTTAAAACAAGTTCAGGGACCTTGGTGCGTCCACTTCGTAAGCTGTACTCATTAGAGATATCAAGTCCTGATGACCCTGTAATCCAGACTGTGAGTAACAGTAAAACTAGAAGTGGTAGAGTAGTACAGAGACTTCTGAAATGACTTTTTCTAGAACTCTGAAATGACTTTTCTAAAACCCTGAATTGACTTTTCTAGAACTCTAAATGTTTCATTATTATTTTATTATTGTTTAGTTATTATCTTTATTTATTTGCATATTTTTTATTTTGAATTAGGGCTTAATTTGATCAAAAGTGATCTTAAGTTTAATTTGGCTTCCGCCTAAATTAAAGGTGGGAGTATGTTAGGAATTGATAAATTAAGTTATCCCAGTTTATTCACAGAAAATCGTTTGCATATTTGCAATTGTGATATTTAATTTATTTATAAGACGCGACTCGTTGCTATGGAAGCGAAGCTGTTTTTTCGTCTGCTTTGCTTTTTATATTTTTTATCTTACGAGATGAGTTAAAAGTTTAGATAAAAAAGTTGGCATCAATTTTTGATGGAATGAAAAAGAATTTTTTGAGAGAGAATGTTTATATTTTTTGTTTGTCGTGCGTGTCTTGAGTTTTATTGAAGAATTATGTTAATTTTATGAAAAGGCACGCAGAAATGCATAAAGGATCATCTTTCCAGTTTTTAGTATGATGATCAAAAATTATCAAGGTAAAAGCATTTATATTTTGTACATATTATACATTTTGTACATAGTATGTAAATAATTTGAATTCAATATTTCTTTATTCTATAATTCTAAGTATGTAATAAAATTTTTAAAAAGAAAATTCAAGAATATTTTAGAAGATTTTTGAACCCAAATAAGTTTTGATTGTTTACAGAACAATTTATATCTCATTGTCGCGTGTCATTTGTATTGACCGAGAAATATTTTGAAATTTTGTTTTATTTATATTATGGTTATGGAACTTATTTGACGGTTCCGAAACATGTCAATGTATTTTATTTTTATTATAACACCTTTCTTAAGAAAAATTAAAATTGTTATTAAAAAAGGAATAATGCTTATTTTGTCCATGTTAGATGGCTGCATTTGATAAAAAAAATAGAATTTGTTCTTCGGAAACAAGAAACTTTTAGATCAAGCTATGAAGGCAAAATTTACTTTTATTGTTTTTAGTGAATACTTAAAAATATTAAAATAAATTAAACTGCAGAGTGTTAAGCAGATAAAATTAATTAATTAAAGCCCATTTAATTGCAAAATATAGTAATACAAAATTTTAAAACACTAGTTGTGTATACAAGGTACACGCCATAAAACATCAAATTTTAGCTGAAAATTTGAAATTTATTTTTTTTACTATTTTTTCCAATATAGTACCAATGTATAGATTTCAAATAATTTTTTTTTTCAGAATAATAATTTAAAAAAAATCCTGCCCTGGAGGATTAAATCTTCATCCCAATAACAACACTTTATGCTTAGGAGTTTCCATTTTGCATATTTGGTTCTGCAAACAAGTTAATAATAAAACGTTAGTCGAGCATACGCTTGTCTAAAACTGTTTCAGTTACTCTATTTTTTTTTATCTTGAAGCAACGCTCTACAACGCTGACAGTTGATACTATTAAAATTTATAACGGGGACATTCTGTTGTGGTTTCCCTGTATATGCATAGTATATATAGGGGAAGATGGGGATACTTGAACCATTTTTTTTTAATTTAAATTTTTTTTTAAATTTTTTATAATTTTTTAGAACAAAATAAAAAATTGAAAATGAAAATTTGATATTTTTTCTTCAATTGAAAACCACTTTCAAATAATTTTGAACTATTTTTCTATGTCTAATAAATTTTTACTTTTTCTTTTACATCGTGGCTCAAGTATCCCCATGGAGGGGGATTCATTCATACCAGAAAATTCTTGTATTAATCTTTTCTTTATTTAAAACAAGCATGTCAAGATTATATAAAGAAAAATATTTCTTGAAAAAATTTCAGCTGTTAAACCGAAATTTTTGATTAAAAACTAACAAAATTGGCATGTCCGTCAACACAGGAAATAAATAAATAAGCAGAAGTTTTTATACGAATTTTTTTAAATAAAAAAACTTCATTTCAAATGTCTGTCTTGAAAGCATTATTATAGGAATTTTCTGGTATAGATGAGAAATTTTGAAATTAAAAAAGGGCCAAATTGACCCATTGGTGTCTCTACTGGAACTCGACACTAGCGCCCATAAATTCCTACGCTTTAATCATAGACAATAAATTATTGTTACAAGTCCTGAACCAATACTTAAAGTTTGTACCAGATATTTAGAATAATCCTGTATATAGTTTTTAGGTGTATTAAAAGAAAACATTTTTAGGTATGTTAATACAAACCGCATAAAGAAACTTCTATACTTATTCTATGTATTACTAGGGTTAAACGTTTATCGCAAAAAATATTGTTTAAGATTGCAAAAGAATCGTAATACACGCTAATACTCATACAAAATTTAGCCTAAAAACATAGAAACTTTCAAGCTTGTATGTTATCAAATTAGCAAACATAAAAATAAATAAATTTATGATTTTTTATCAATTCTTTTTTCTTTAAATACACTTTATTATGTACATCTCTAAGCAATTATAATGCAAAAGATCAACTTCATTATCAACATATAACATTAATGATTTTAATGCAACAAAATACATAACAATTTGCAAATGGGAAAATCTTGTATAAGTAGGTAACTGGAAAACTTGTGATGTAGAAACTTTTTAACTAAAATAAAATTAACTTGAATTTGCATTTCACCAAATTAATTTATCTCAAACAAATATCGTCAACAAAATATAAATATTTCATTTTATGCATATAGAAACTTTATTCATATAAAAATGTTAAGTTGCAATTGAAATAAATTTTCAGCTTGAGTGCATTATAGGAGATGAGAAAAGTTTTATATAATGAATCTATATTGGCACTATATTTTATGAATTAGCAGCGAATTTTATGTACAAGGTTTCTAGTTTTATGATAATTTACATTTTCAATTAGATAAATATATTTTACCTTTCATCTTGTTTGTTGAACATAAGAAGACAAATAGCATAAGTTTGCTTACAGCTGATTTACTTTAAACTGAATTATTTTAATAAAAATTGAAAAAAATATGTATATGTTTCACATAATGAAAACTATTAATGTGTAAAGAAAGTATATCTAATAATTTTATTACTCTTCAGTTATTTAATATTACTTTATTGTTGCTGGGCAATAAAGAATAATTTTTAATCATATAGTTAATCCGTTACCTGTTTCCTTTTTTTTTACTTTCAATAAAATGAAAATATGGATTAAAACCAAATTTTTTAATTTAAAATATTCATAATATTTATTTTAAACATTTCATCTTTTTAATAATCAATTTGTAATTAAAAAAATAATTGTGTCAAAAATCTGTAAATGGTGGATCAAGCAAAATCTTCATACCCGTGCGTAGTACGGGCAAACCAGTTAAATGGTTAATGCTTATTATTTTAATTGTTTAACACACTGAAAAAATATCTGTGATTCCACCTATTTTATATTACTGAAATATGTATGCTCAGTAAAAATTTATCTATAAACTGCATAAAACATAATGTAAATCTACAAAACTTGTTATTATACAAACTACATATATTTGTAGCTTTATAAAATGATCTAATAAAATTAGAGAAGTCTTACAAAAATTTTATCTATAAGCCGGGTTGTAGTTATATGAAAAGTTCAAGGCATCCCATTCTTCTAAAAAATTCTTAGCAACCTTACATGTTTTTAGATTTTCAGTGAAAATTTTTATCTGTTACATGAATTGTTGTTCTTGCTGTTGCATGAAAAGTTCTAGGAATCCCAATTTTCTAGAACAATTTTTATAAAATTACAGTTTTTAGGTGTGTTCGTAATTATGTAAATACACCAAATCTGGCAACCCAGCTATCTGTATGCATTTCCGGTCAGAGGGTAAAATAATGTGCCGTGGTATACTAGAAAAAAATCTTTATCCCGTAGAAAATTGTAGCGTAGTCGGGCGCATTTTTCTTTGCAAACTTTTTCAGGGGTTCCCAAATACTGCCTATTACCGATGGTATTTTACGTCGGTACGGCGGGATATTGGGAAAAACCTCTGTGGTTATGGCACTACCGCTGCGCAAAGCTCGAATTTAATTAAATTTACTGTTGACTATCTGCTCTCAAGAAAAAGTGGTGGGGATACTTTATTTCTAACGTTACATTAACGTGAATATAGAGTGCTTTTCTTTTGTGATCTGCTTTTCAATTGATGAGCAAAATTTAATTAGATTCATATCATTATAGATTTTATGACAATTCCATAAAGTTATTAGTGGTTAACAGCCTTCTTTACCGACTATTTCGAAGGCAGCAAATGAAATACTTAATTATTCATAGCTAATATATATTTTTTATTTATTTAGATATTTTTATACTTATCTCATGGATGAGATTTCACTGCTTTTTAGCATGCCAAAAATGCAGGGCAGTAACAGGCGACTATTTTTATTTATTCTATTAGCATCACTATTTTAAGAAAATAAATTTTGTATTATATTTCTCTTGCAAGTGTTGTCTATGTGTATGTGATAATTTTCTGGTTAAAAAATGGTGCGAGATAGAATTAAAAAATAGTCGCCTGTGGTAGCCTTGAAAATGGTGTTTTATTAAATCGCAGGATTTTCCGATTCAATAAAATAACATTTTCTCAAGGATTATACTGGTACGCAAAAAAGAGGAGAAATCTCATCCCTGTTACCTTATATTTGTATGCCGAATTACAAATTGGATTTGTGTCATTAAAAAAAAATCATGAAAGTATAAAAAAATGTGCATTATGGAAAAACTTAAAAAATTATTCCATTCCCACAGAAATGGACTTTATTCCATTTCTGTAGCCATTAGTAGCAAAGTTTAAATGGAATGGTCTTTAAAAAAAAGCCGAAATTGGACAACTGTTTTTATTGCAAGTGTGTGTGTGATTTACTAACTTGCTAAAATTAGAAAAAAATCATAAGTTGCCGTATACTTTGCAAAAATTGGGTTGGGAGCCGGGCAAAAAAAAGTCTATTAGTAGAAATTGCTGAAACGGATTTTTCAATTTTTTTCAACGTTTACTACACTAAATTTTAACATACTATGAAAAATAATCGATAGATAAGATACAGAGCTATACAAAATATTTGTATAGTTTTCCTACTATGGACTATAAATATTGGAATCTTGTTTTGCAAAGTGCTGTGCGTTTACTAAAATATTTAGATTCATATCTTATTTACTTTATGTTACATGAAAGCTTTGGTAAAGCTTTCTGGAAGAGTTCAAATGTGTTTAATTAAATGTGCTTGAAAATGGCTTTATAATTCTTCGTTAACACTACCCAGGTCGAAATTCATGCTGGTATTTGTTTGCTAGACAAGCATTACTTGCTATATCCCAGCAAGTAAAATAGCACAAACTACCATTACATATTTGCTGGTTCTAGCAGTATTACCAGCATGTCATGGTGTGTTTTGGCCCACTTTGCTGCTTGGCCAGCATACATAATCCAGCATGTGTTGCTTGAATATGTAGCTGGCCTAGCAGCAATAAAGACCATCACTTGCTAGTATTTTCTGCTAGTCTAGCACTATTTTTCTACCATCATTTGCTTTAAATTTTTACTTTTCTAGCATCAGTTGCTAGTTAAAAAAGTGCAGGTGCTGCCATCTATTGACAACACTGGAAGCGTCTACGAATATTGGTGGAAGAAACTGCATCGGACCTTTTCACCCCTGAGGGTTGAACTGACTACCTGTGGTTTAGGAGACGCGCGCGCTACTTACCTCGCCAGCGGGGACCTGTCAACAGACGCCTGTAACTGCTAGTGATTGTTGACGAAGCTAATTCTACTATGCGCTATTATTTTTACAAGGTTAAGAGTGAATTTATCGATGCAACTATTTCCTCAAATTTTCAATGAATAAAATTAATTTATTTCTAGTTTTTTTAAAAATAATTAATGGGTAATTAGAATATTATTACATTAATATAAATCAAGAAATAAATACTTATGAAATGTATTTTTGATAGAATAAATTTCAGGTAAATGGTGTTTAAGATGGGGGATTTAAAAACTATAATGCATATTGGAAAGAGAGGAGGAATCAATTATACATATTTTAAAATCGATTGTTATAAACATAATTCTTAAATGAAAAATTGCTCCTTGAACATTGAATTTTAAATGAATAAATTTTGTTTTTTACCGATTTTCAAAAACACATTTATTATTTTTTAATAACTTAAGTTAATTAACACTACCAAAATCGAAAGCTAATAATTTTCGGGTGGACAAAGAAAGTTTTGAATTTACGTTGTATTAGCCCGAGGAGAAGATCTAAAGCCTCTTGATTTTGAAATTTTAAAAACATATTTTTCCCCTTATTTTAATAAACACATAAAATTTTACTTTTGAAGTAACTTAAAAGAACTAAATACTATGAGAAAGTGACGGTGATTTTCTTCCATTTCATGAAGGGGGGGGGGGGAGGGGCTATAAAAATCAATTGTTATTATTTTTTGTTAAGTTTGTGTGTTAAAGCATTATCTCAACGAGTTCAAAAGGCAGTGTTTTATTCACATGGTGGTGCATAGCTATTCTTCGCCTTACCCAGCTTTTTAAATTTAGTAAAAAAAAATTATTTTCATCCTATTCTTAAAGAAATGCAACGAATTAATTGCTTAAACGAATATGCACTTACATTATGCAAACAATGTGACCAGTTTCTGAAATATAAAATATGCTTTGATATCAAAGCTTAAAAAATTCAGATAGTTTTCAGAAAAAAAATATGCTTTTGCGATATTAAACATGTATGAGATAGAAGAAAATTTTGGGATTGTCACATCTGACAAGTTTTAGTTATAACTACACATAACATGCAGGTAAAATTGCAATGTTTTTCAATTTTTGAGAAGAAAAGTTCTTTTGCTAAAGTACTGAAAGTGACACCAAGATTTAAAAAAAATATATCAATTTAAAAAACTAAAATATTTGCGTTTTTTTAATACGTCGTAAAAGTAAAATTCTAAGTTGAGCAGGGAATTAAAGAGAACCGAAAATTAATTCTCACGACACTGCCCATGAACATTTCTCAAATTTCTCGTTAACGTCTTCATGAAATTGTTCTCATGGTAAGTGGTATTTTTTTACAAGTAGAGACATACAAAAACTCATGTTTTGCTATGATAAATGCTTTAGCAAGGGTCGCAACTATCTTGGGAAAAAAGTCTGAGTGTTATACTGCAATATAAAATCTTTGTTTTAATTACTTAAAACTCTCGCTGCTCATCTCGCGATTTCTACGAAATATGGGAATATAGCAAAATTTGCGCAGACCAATATTTTCGCGGCGATCTATTTTATGAATGGAGTTATAAATAAAAAAGGAGAGACATATAGTGTATTATCTATCAGTCTCGAGTGAAATAACTAAGGAGGCTGTGACAAGTTAACAGATGTTTCTTTTAAATGGATTAACCCTTTAACGTTCATTGGTTTCTCTACGAAACCACAAAATTTTAATTCCGATATGCAACATCGACACCGGAAGTTTAATAAAGAAAAATTCATTTTATTATACATGTGAAAAATCACTTTTTCTTATTTACAAAAGTATTTGTGCGCAGTTACCGGTGTCAATCATTTATTTCAATATCTTAGCAATGGAAATGCTCTGAACGTTAAAGGGTTAACCCTTTCAGGCGCAGTGTGCCCATTCCGGCCACACTTAATTTCAATTCCAAACTTGCAAACGGCACCAAGAATATTTTAAAGAAATTTCGCTTTTACAATAAAAGTGAGAGGTTAGGAATTCTTGATTTTATAAAAGTCGTTTTTAAATTCCGGTGTTAATCAATAATTCCTTATTTTATGAGCAGAATTTACCTGCGCCGGAAAGGGTTAACAGTCGCTAATCAGGGCCAGTGAAAATTTCTAACAGTAAACTTGAATAGAAAATTTCGTCGTATTTTAACGCCTTATTGATGGGAACTTTCTTTCACAAATATTTTAAAATATTCTATTTCTTTTTAGTGCAGATTTCTTATAATCATTCCGTTGACTCTGACAGAAAATTGTCTTGGTCATGAGAATGTGTCAAAAATATTACCGCAGAAGTATCTTCTTTTGAGTAAGATGACTATCAATTTTTCCCATTACATTAGATTCAAAACTTCCATCTCAGGCTTTAAAAAAAGAGAAATTTTCTACATAAATTTACTGCTGGTAGTTTGCCTTGGTGGCCTTTTATGTCAATACCTCTTTTTATTAGTTCCTTGATTTTCTGCGTCTAACCAACCCTCCTGGATTATTTTTACCAGTTGTTAATTATCGTACATTTTTGTCTGACATTCTCTCGATCAAATGAATCAAAAACTTCTATTTTGAAAACCGATGATAAAAGATTCTGTGTATGCTCCTTCTGGTAAACTTTTTTGTGATCTATTTCAATATTAAACAAGTTGGAAATTGCACGTGAAGTGTAGCAAGTGAGGTGCGTTCGTACGATAACGAAGTTTTAAAAGTATTAGTCTCACATATCAATCTCATAAAATTGTAAATAGTGAATTACAATTAAAACGCTCATCAAACAATGTTCTCCCTATACCATTATGTAATGGAATACTTTTGCGTGGACTTGTAAATCAATATCAAATGTTCTTTGCACCACAAATTATGTAAAATGTATATTATAATATGGACTTTATAGTTGCATCTAAATTTTATTCAGTTCGAATGAGTGTAACACCCTTAAAATGCATTTGAAATATTTTTCACCATTGACCTTAATGTAACGGAATAATTTTGATCATCCCTGTAATTGCCCTATGCATCCGATTTTCATAAAATTTGAAATAACTCGATAAAATTATGTAATAATTATGTATTTTAAATTTCAAACGTATAAAATACATTTGAAACTTTTCCCCCATTGACCATAATGTAATTGAATACTTTTGATTACCCCTGTAAATGATCTATGCATACGATTTTCATAAAATTTGAAATGACTCGACAAAATAATGTAATAATTATGTGTTTTAAATTTCAAACGATTCGGTTGGGTAGTTTTTGCTTTGTTATATGCGGACAAACAGACGGACGGGCTGAACGACCACTATAGGTGCTACGTATTTATATAATTACGAACGCACCTAAAAAGAAAAGAAAAAAACCTTTCTGACAAAAAATCTTTACATATTTTAACTCGAAAATATATGTACATTTCTATTATCTATTAAAACAATTCCGCTATGTTTTAACCCATTTTAATAAAACAATTAGCAGCAAGAGCGCTAACAGGACTTTCTTTTCAAATTGCTCTCTTACGCATGCACTATAATAAATTATAATTATACCTTGTATATCTAAACGAAAAAAAAAATCACCTTCTTTTCAAAATTGAAACGTAACTTTAAAAAAATTTAAGTGATGTATGACTATTATAACAGAAGTAAATATCTGCATAATTTTTTCGTGTAAAAAAAAAAAGATACTATTTGAAGCATTACTACAAATGTGCATTTAAAACTACTGAACTATACGAAAAAATGGACATTTAAAGATTTTTAAATTGTTCTTGTAATTTCTTTTATAGAATAATGCATTTAAAATAAACGAAAGTTGAATCACGAAATTAAATATAATCATCAAAGCAAATAAAGTATTTTATTCTTTGTTTGTTTTCAAATCCTTCCACGGCAGATAAAATAATTAAATGCAAACATTCTATAAATATTTACCAAATCTTTGTTGACATCGATGCTTTGTAAAACTGTTTAAAGTATATTTGTGAAAAATATTTTTTTTCGAAATGCTTTTAAATTTGAAAAATATTATCTGTAATACTATAAATAATTTATTAAGCGTCAAGTAAATTTTCATAATGAAACTGCAAACTGTAAATACGTTATGTATAAAGTAAGTTCAAATAAATAGATTTAACAAAAAATGGTAAAACTTTTTAGAATGTTTTACGAAATGTTGATCGTATTTAATTTTTCCGAAAAAGTGTTATAAGGAAATGAAGAATAGTTTTTCTTAAAACGTATACTTGTGACAAAATAAATGCATAATCGTATATTTAAGCAAATATATTATTTATGTCTAAATAAACTGTAAATTATAATCTTTTTGATAAGGAGTTGTCTAATACTTAAAAATTCAAAATGGTGTTAGTAGTATAATAAATTAAAAGCGTCTATTTTTGATATAATATGCTAACCCCTTCCCGACGGGAGTTTTTTACGAAACTTTTAATGTTTTGTCACCGGTTATAAAAAAAAACAAAAATTTGTATCGTATTAAACGAAGAAATTGCTCCTATTAAATAAGCCAAATTTTACAGTATAATTTTACTGGTGGCGATAAACAACTTTTTTTTAACCCTTTAACGATCATAGCATTTTCATTGCTAAGATGTCGAAATAAATGAATGACACCGGAAATTAAGAACAAATATATTTCGAAATAAGAAAACGTGATTTTTCACATACAAAATAAAAGGATAAAAATACCGGTGTGAGTGTTGCGTATCGGAATTAAAATTTTGTGGTTTCGTGGCGAAACCAATCAACGGTAAAGGGTTAAGCCTTTTTGCGACACGTATACGTGTCGCTTGTTCCCATGGGGTTAAGTAGATTAGCTGTTTAAAAGAGTATCAAAGATTCACATGCAATTAACTTCACATGATTCTCAAATTCAGTGCATACTAAATAATGTATATAAAAACAAGTTTTAACGTAATACAAAACATCTGTATGAATTGTTCTCCATGCAGGGTTATCATTGGCTTTTGAGCAATATTGGCGATTTGGCGATTAAAAAAGAAAAAACAGCAGCCAAATGAAAAAAATGGGTAGTACTTGGTTATCCCGTCGATTAGAAAAATATCGCCAATAAGATTAAATGCCAATAATGCAATAATGGATGATCGTGAATGACATTAAATTAAATACTATACGCGTGTTTAAAACGTCATTAAGCGATTTTTATTTCGACTTTTTATCTGTATTTTTATTGTTAGTTGTTAATTATTTCTTTTTTCTTTTTTTGTTATTTAAAATAAAAAATTATGTTTGGCGATTCGTATAATTTATCGAAATTGGTCGACGGGATAAACAAGTAGTACCAAAAAATGTTAGCAAAATGAATTTGGTGTGAAACGCTGAAAAGTCTACCTATAATTTAATTATTGCATCTTTTTCTTCAGTGCGTTCTAAAATACCATAATTTTTCGCCATTGTTTAGAAAATAAAAATTCTACCATACACTACAAAAACTATTGAAAATAAGTACATTCTAAATGTCTCCTAACTGTCAAATTGCTTCAAATATTCTTTAAGCGATAAATTGTTTTGTGATTTTTAATATAATCAATAGAAAAATTGAGGATTGGTCAATGAAAATTTCTAGTACGATAAATGGCAAATTCAATTTCGCATTTCCCCAAAATTTTTCTCGCTTTGGCGATTAATGCGAGCCATATTGGTTGTAATTTTAAAGGCGAATAGATAGTGATAAAGTAACAACAGAGAAATATTTGATCCTTTCTGTGTCTTTGGCTGTTCTAAACAGAATTTACAACTCCTATATATAATAATATAAATGACACGGTGCGACTGAAGATGAGAAGTGATATCAGTCGTACAGTGACATGGAATAAGAATGTCAAATGTAATCACAAATAAAAGTGAGCTGAAATTGAGCACTCCCAATTTCGTGAGTCTGATTGTTCACTTAATTTCCAAATGAAGCTTTTTATCGCGATTTGGCTCAAAGGCAAGCGGCGGCGAGAACCTTGTTTCCATGTATTCATGTATCATTGTTAATTCAGATTTTCAGATGACAAATGCTGTCAGGCAAAAATTGCAAATTACGAATAGCCATTTCGTTGCTAAGACAAATGCCAATATATATACATTGTGATTCTATAAATATCTCAAACAATAGGCTATTTCCCTAACTATTTCCCCTAAATCCATACTTCCAATAGCAAAGTATCATAAACTAGTTGGACGTGCCAATTCCAAAACTTTCTTCTATCTCATACGTACTTTTTAATATTTTAAAATTGAGTTGCACATGTTAATGTGTTAATATTATTAATTCAATACTATTCCAACTATGACTTTCATCTTAAATTTCGGCTTCAGTCAATAAATCGGAGTAAAAACGAATTTCCGTCTCTGCACGAGCCAATGACCAATGGAACGATAGGAATATATTTTTTTCAATTTAAGGGAGGATCTACTCACCATACCCCCCTCCCTCCGCCCCCTCAAAAAAGAAAAAAAACATACACAAAAAATTTTGTTCAGTTCTATGCATAATTTCATACTCTTTTTGATGGTATAATAAAGAAAAGGGCACAGACATCGCGATTATAGCGCCTCCTTCCGGCGGATTTTTTTTCAAATTCAGGGAGGGTCTGCTCACCATAGCCAAACACTTATACAGAAAATTTCATTCAATTTTGCACAGAGCATCATACACTTTTATGTGGTTAAATATTGAAAATGGTAAAAAAATTGCTATTGCAGCGCACCCTTCTGGCGGATTTTTCTCAAACTCAGGGAGGATCAACTAGCCATAGCCAAACATTTACACAAAAAATTTGATTTAATTCGATGCATTATTTCATACAACTTCAGTTGGTACAATATTGAAAATAGCACAAAAATCGCTATTGTAGCGCCCCCTTCCGGCGGATTTTTTTCAAATTCAGGAAGGATCAACTAACCATAGTCAAACACTTGCATAAAAAATTGTTTCGATTCAATGCATAATTTCACACACTTTTAGTCAGTACAATATTGAAAAAGTGCACAAAAATCGCTGTTGCAGCGCCCCCTTTCGGCGGAATATTTCAAAATTGAAGGAGGATCTGCTTGCCACAACCAAAAACATTCCCCAAAAATTTGGTTCAATTTTATGCATATCTTCGTACACTTTTTGATGTTAGAATGACGACATACGGATACACAACCACACACACACAAGAATACACACAAACACGATCAGACAGACATTTCGTAAAAACATTTTTTTTTTTTTTTTGGAATCTCTGACCCTTAAAACGTGTAAATCCTCCCAAAACCGGAAGTCGAAAAAAATTTCGATTACAATACTATCTTCCATTCGAGATAGAAGAAAGTAAACATGTGCAAAATATGATGACATATGTTAAAATTCCATAGAGAGTCTATTTGAAAAAATGTAAAAATGAAACTGTTATACGGCCTCTGTAGGGTAAGAATTCCAATTAAGAAAACCAATAAAGTCCTGGATTTAAAAAAATTGCATCTTCGTATCTGCAAAACTCACACAGTTATAGTCATTATAATACAAAATAAATCCTGACAATTTGAGAAAAGTGACGTGTTAAAATTTATGGTTCAGCAGTTAAATATTTTTTTTAAACCAAATTTTCATCTCAAACACTACTACGTCTATCTTCAAGCCACGTATTTAGAAATGAAAAGTGACGAATGACCATAGAGTTAAATACGAAAATAAATGGGGTGCAATTAATAATATATATACAGGGTGATTCCGAATTTTTTTTACAATAAAAGAGAGGTGATAGTACACATGAAGACAAACAATATTAAATAGGAGACCAAGGGTCCAAAACGTTTTCCTAAGGAAATAGCCGCCATTAAAGTTTAGGGTCCAAAATTTCAATCAAACATAAAAAACGGAAAAATCGGTCGATTGATTTGCGGTTTTCACTAAAATTATTGTTTATGTCGGCATTTTCTTGAAATTAAATTATAAAGATAAATTTCAAAAAATGCGATAGAGGGCGCTTTAGACTTTGGAGTAACGAACAACTATTTTTTGTCGGTATTTTCTGCATCTCATTAAATGTTTTCGAAAGCTTAGACTCAAACTTAAATTTTGAGCTCAAAATCTGTAGTTGGGAGTGGTTAAGTAACACAAACTGAGCTGTGTTCAGAGGGTTCAAATTTCAAATGATTATAAAAAACGGAAAAATTGGTCGATTGATTTGTGGTTTTCACTAAAACTATTCTTTATTTAGGTATTTTCGTGAAAATAATTTATAAAGATAAATTTTTAAAAATGCCGATAGAGGTCGCTTTAGACTTTGGAGTAACGAAACACTCTTTTTTGGCGTTATTTTTTGCATCCTATTAAATTCTTTCGTAAGCTTAGGCTTAAATTTAAATTTTGAGCTCAAAATCTGAATAACTGGGAGTGGTTAAGTAGACAAACTTAGCTGTGTTCAGAGGGTACAAATTTTAAATAATTGTAAAAAAAACGGAAAAATTGGTCGATTCGTTTGCGGTTTTTGCTAAAACTAATTTTTAAATCAGCAGTTTTCTTGATCAATCAGTTTTTTCTTGGAAATAATTTTTAAAGATAAATTTCACAAATTGCCGATAGAGGGTGCCTTAGACTTTGGAGTAGCGTACAACTATTTTTAACTGTTATTTTTTTTAATCTCATTAAATGCTTTCAAATGCATAGACTTAAATTTTGAGCTGAAATTCTGAATCGTTGGGAGTGATTAAGTAGCAAAAAATTGAATTGTGCTCGAGGAGGAAAGAGGGTTAAATTTTAACTCCTGAACACACTTCAGTTTGCGCTTCTTAACTCCTCAAAACGATTCAGGATTTGAGCTCAAAATTTAAGTTTAAATCTAAGCTTCCGAGAACATTTAAAACGCTTTTGCAAGCATTTAATTAAAACCAAAAAATAATGGTTAATATGAATTGTTGGTTACTCTGAAGTTTAAGGCGCCCTCTGAAAGAATTTTTTGAGATTTATCTTTAAAAATTATTTTCAAGAAGATCCTGACTTAAAGAATAGTTTCATTTTAAACCGCAAACGAATCGACCAATTTTTCCATTTTCTATAATTACTTTAAATTTGAACCTCCCCCTCCCCCTGGAACACAGTTCAGCTTGTGCTACTTAACCACTCCCTACTATTCAGATTTTCAGCTCAAAATTTAAGTTTAAGTCTAACCTTCCTAAATCATTTAAAGAGATGCAAACAATAACGGCAAAAAATAGTTGTTCATTACTCCAAAGTCTAAAGCGCCCTCTATCGGCATTTTTTGAAATTTATCTTTATAATTTATTTTCACGAAAATACCTAAATAAAGAATAGTTTTAGTGAAAACCGCAAATCAATCGACCAATTTTTCCGTTTTTTATAATCATTTGAAATTTGAACCCTCTGAACACAGCTCAGTTTGTGTTACTTAATCACTCCCAACTACAGATTTTGAGCTCAAAATTTAAGTTTGAGTCTAAGCTTACGAAAACATTTAATGAGATGCAAAAAATACCGGCAAAAAATAGTTGTTCGTTACTCCAAAGTCTAAAGTGCCCTCTATCGGCATTTTTTGAAATTTATCTTTACAATTTAATTTCAAGAAAATGCCGACATAAACAATAATTTTAGTGAAAACCGCAAATCAATCGACCGATTTTTCCGTTTTTTATGTTTGATTGAAATTTTGGTCCCTAAACTTTAATGGCGACTATTTCCTTAGGAAAACGTTTTGGACCCTTGGTCTCCTATTTAATATTGTTTGTCTTGATGTGTACTATCACCCCTCTTTTATTGTAAAAAAAATTTGGAATCACCCTGTATATATATTCTGTCGTGACGTTTAAAACTTTCCGGCACGGGCAAAATCTGTTAGTAAAATGTAAACTGAGAAATTATCGACTGCCAGCGGAATTCACAAACGAATTTTTTAAACATTTTGAAATAATTAATTTAAGCTTTTATAGTAAGAGCAAAATTTCACTAATATATTATTGGTGCCATTTGTAAGTTTGAAATTAAAATTAAGTATCCCAGACCGGGCACAGTGTGCCGGAAAGGGTTAATCCAAACAATTATCTTTTCTTTCAACTGTAATAATTATTGGCTCACTCATTTTCAAACCGAAGTCATGTATTTGTATAAATAAACAAAAATTACTTATAAAAACTGTCACTGATGAAGAACCTGCTTAAGGCTTGAAAGTATTAAGATTTTTTTAAATAAAATCAACTGTTAATATGCCTTTTTGGTTACTTTAATCGCCTTTTAAATACACCTGAATATTTTAAAGTTTATATTATATATTCCATCACACATTTACATTGTACTTTTTTTTCTTTTTATTTTGAAATTCAAATTGATTTCTCTAAAAGTTAATCTGAATAACTTTAGTGCCCATTATATTTTTTCAAGTTCTAAAATGTTTATTTTATTACAAACAGTTAAAAATTCATTTATCTTGATATTTCTTCGATATGCTCATGTCTTTATAAAATATGTAAATTAACTACAAGATAAAAGAATAACTATTTATTTTTTTATTATAACATCTTTTTCAACTGCGAACGTCAAAAATTAATAAGCAAATAAGCTAACATACTTATATTTAACACGTTAAGAACATATTCAATAAAATACAGGGAAATATACTACTGTGAATGTATAAATTACCATAAACGACATATCTAAACACTAGTATGCACAAATTTACTATCTCAAACGCATCTGATAATGAGATAATGGAGTTAGTTGAAAATGCTCTGTACATTGATCGGAACACACCTATTGACTATCAAACATCAACAGAGGCCTATAGGCCGCAATAAAATTACTCGTAAGATCCAGTCCACACAACTATCTATAAATGTTGTCCAGAATTTTTCATTTTCTTTCTTTTTCGATGAAATAATACATCAAACGCTCTATGCTTACGGGTCATTCAATGGTAACTTGCCCATTTCGAGCAATTTATTGCAATAATATTTCCTATATGAAATAAAAAAATTTCAAAAGTAAAATTAACATGATTTGCCAATGATACCTATCTAAGGGTTAAAAATTACCTAAAAAATGATAATGAAAGTTACACTTTATATGATACCGGGTATCCCAAAAATGATTGATGTTTTTTAAAATTTATTAACTTGCAAACGGTGACAGCAATTAAAAAAATATTTGCAGGAGGTTTATGTATAATGTCAAGAGTTTTTTACCGCAATTTTTTATTTTAGTCTGCATCTCAAGCAATAGGTGGCGCTGACGACGATTGAAGGCCCGGTGATCAGTGCTGAGTGAAGCGTCGACCTGGCCTTCAATCGCCGTCAGCGCCACCTATTGTTTGTGATGCGAACTAAAATAAAAAAGTACGGTAAAAAAAACTCCTGACATTATACATAACCCTCCTGCAAAAATTTTTTAAATAGCTGTCACTGTTTGCAAGTTTTTAAATTTTAAAATCCATCAGTCATTTTTGGGACACCCGGTAACTTACATTCCTTTTTACAGTAATGGCAGTTACCATAGTAAATAAAACTACCAAAGTTTAAGAAATAACATTAAAATTAGTTAATTTTCATCTTAATTGGACTTTGCATAAGTTTAATTAGCAAACCATATCAAATTTACATTTTGAATAATTTTTGTCTGTGTTTTACAGAGAAACCTCCGAATAAGAGTCACCTAATGGACCGGAAATTTTGTCCCTTAACCTTCCTACCCTGAATGGGTCTAATCGACCCATACCTATAATTTGTTTTATACGATTCAAACCAGAACTTTTTTCATAAAGAAAGTTATATAACACATTCAGAGAAATAAGTCAATTAAATATATTGAAATTTTCTAAATAACAATTCTGGTATGAAATGTTTTTATCAAGATTGAGTAAACTTTGAACAGGGTAGGAAGGTTAAATTGAGGTGCCCCTTGGAGTTTTTATTACAGTGAAACTTTCAAATAAGGGACAGCTATGGGACCGGAAGTTTTGTCCCTTAAATAGAGGTGTCCCTTATTCGGAGTGTCCCTTATTAGGAGGTTTCACTATATTACTAAAATTACTGAAACTAGTTCAAATTTTCACGTAAGTTACCATGGATTGACCCTTACATTTTTCTTGATATTTTGCAATAAAAAGAAATTAAATAGAATTCCGCAGTCACATTTCTTGCTAAAAGCGAAATCTACCATCCATTTTCTGTATTCCAATTAAAACAAAACGGAATATTATTAAATAAGGGAATTTAATTAATAGTTATACTTAAACAATAATATTTTCATTAAATGTGTTTTTTTGTTTCAAATTTTAATTTGAATTGCAAAAAGTAAATAAATAAATAATAAGAAAAATACGCAGAAATCTCTAAACCCTAGGATATATTTCTTAGTATCAATCTAGCATGTAAAATAGACGGTTTTTCTTTTAATGTGAAAAATATCTTGCTCATTGAAAAGCGAAACATGATATATCAAAACAATAATTTGTGACGATACATATACTTATCGATGAAATAAAATTTTGCATACTTTTTTAGAAATATGGAAAAAGAATATATTGCATATGCATCTGTGACAGCTGTCATACAAAGTAAAAAAAATAATAATAAGAGGACAGGATTGTTCAATATTTCATGCTTGAAATATTATGTGTCATTTTTATAGCCTGTAAAGAAAAACATGAATTTACAGCATCTGAACCATAAACACTATCGATTTTTTTTATTCGATTATATCAAATCGTCAGATTTTTTTACTCATATTTAAAATGTCAATAGCTTTAAAGAGAAAGATGTTTTCAGAATTTTTGAAAAATTTTAAATTTACATTTTCCATATTATTTGAAAGCTTAATATTTTCTCAGTGTAAAAAATTTTAGGGCGGATTTTAAGGAAGCGAAAATTATTAAAAATGATATTGTCTATATTGTAAAGATATAAGATATTACAATATTTGAACAATTAATATTTTTTTAAAAATTCGATTATATCAAATCGTCAGATTTCATTAATTAGACCGTCTGCCGGAGCTACTTTAGTTCTTCGAGTTTATTTTGGACTGCCCCCCTCAAAAAGTTTCCATTCTTTGTTTTGAACAAACAATACAAGATAATTTGGAGTTTTTGTCATTGAATAATATTTTATACACTACTATAAGGTATTTGAATAGTTTCGCAGTATTTTTTTTTTTTTACTACATTGAATGTATTTCTAAACAGCTGTTTTCTTGTCTAAATTTTAACTCTCCAAACTTTCTGTGGTGTAACAATCTGCATAAAAGCTACAAATAAGGTAAGCGCCAAAATATAACTATACACTTTTTTCGAATATTATTCCAATTTAACACTAGAACCGCCGGGTATTTTACTCGAGTTTTAAAAAAAATGTTTCTCACCAGAATTTTCATTTTAAACTATTTAACTTATTTAATTAGACTATTTTTTCTGCTGCATATATTTAAAATATCTTAAGAAGCAAGTTCTGTTACGAATCGATTATTATCAATCTGGCAGGGGTCATTTTGACCCCTAATGGCGGTTCTAGTGTTAATTAAAATTGTACTATATTTCTATAATTAAAAAAAAATGAAAATTTTTTTTGCACCGAGCAAAAGGCTATTTGAAATCTTATCTCTTGATTTTTTTTTTAGAAATTATGAAATGATGTATTGTTATATTATTACGTTTTATTCTTATTATAATATATAGCTAATGTAGCTCATCCGTGTTGAACGTTTGTCTCAGAAAATTTTTCCACCAAAACTATTTTCAAACAAAGAACATATCGACATAATTTTATATCATACAGAATTCTACACTAAAATTTATTGTTTAAATGTACTCGTATTATTATATTTTTTCAGACTTACTCCGCAATAAATACCCCTTCTGTAATAATTAATTGTTATGTTGCTTTGATATACTACACTTATCTTTTATTACGATTTTCATCATTATGTGAGTATGCTGCAGCTAATCGAATGTCGCAAACATAAGTTAGCGGCCAGAGTATAATCGAATGTTTTATATTATACAAAGCATTTTCTATAAAAAAATATCGGTACTTGCGATTTTTTTACGGTATTTTTCATTGACCGCTCGCTACGTTGTTATAGCAATAAACAACACATAAATTATTTTAAACATTTTTATATATTTTAATTTTCTCGTTAGCATACAATAAAACATTTTAATATGCTTTGCATAAAATCAGTGATTTATTTTTAGCAGTAAAAATATCGTCTTATGAGGTGTTTGATTTATGCAACATAATTTCAAAACTTTTAAATATAAAATGAATAAAAGGATACAAATATATACATTTAAAGCCGTCTTTTGTTGCACTCTTCAATGCATTAAGTGTAATTGCTTGCATTGTCATAATGGGATAAACTTAATCGACAACGAAGCCAATATTCTCGACTTGAAACGGATTAAAGAAGAAAAATGCTTTAAAACTTAAAGGAAGTTTGCATTAAATCTTTTTAAGAGAATGATAAATATTTAGCGAAGATAAATTTTGCTTATAGCTAACTACATGTACGGATAGGTGAATTTTCTGAAATTAAATGATGAATAAATGAAGATAGTATGAAATTTGTTTCAGGTCTTTAAAAATAATTTGAATTTAAATGCTATAAATTTCTTTTTATTAAAGAATGTGCCTACTTTCGTCGCCCGTTTTTTTAATATGAATTTTATATTAAATACGTGTGTTCTTATTTAAAACAGTAAATATAACTATGAATTTAAAAATAATAATAATGGAGTTTTAAATATCTTTTTTAAATTTAAGGAATATTAAGTTAAATTATAGCAAAGAGTAGTGTTTATGCCAAACCATCTGTCGAAATCTATTCAGTATATAGTAATTCCTGATCATTTGTGAGTTTTGATTATTCTCGAAATAAAAATGCCGAACATTTCAACATTCGCGAATACTGAATTTGGTTATTCGTAAATTTTGTTCCATAAAGAATGTATTTTTTACAAAGCAAATTCATTTTGTTTTACCAATTCCATGACACTGGACACTTTTTTAAATACTGTATAGGCTACTGTATTGCTGTATGGCCTAAACTTCGTGAGTTAGGCTTTGTGCTAAAGGAAAATATCGATAAGTAATTTCCTTTATTTTTTATGCAGATTTTTGTCACTTTTCTAAAATTTCAAATTTTTATAGTAAGTGAAATATTTTCTCCAAAACTTATCTGGAAAATTTTAATACATCATCTACATTATGTTGAAAAAGCAATAGAATGCGATTCTTCACCTTTGCGATTATTCCCTTATTCTTTAAATTCAAAATAGAAATCGAGGCCACAATTTTTTCCTTACATGAAAATTGATAAACATAAGATCTGGTCTGTCTAACAATCGCATATCGCTAACTTTTTCTTATAATAAACTAACAAACAAATTTGGTACAATGTGTTTACAATTATACAAATTTATTTAAAGCATATACTTTAAATGTATAATCTATACCTATATTATAAAGAGGTAAAGTTTGTTTATTAGTAGGGGGTAATCTCCGGAACTGCTCAATCGATTTCAAAAGCAGTCGTACCAAAATGATGGTGTTCGCCCAGAATCAAACATCCTTATATCGATGCCACAAACCCGAAGGGGGTGTAGGAATTTCGTTGTAACAATGCGATTTCTGTGTTACTGAAGAAACTAGAAAGCTTTAATTCGCAATTTTAATTTCTCATAAGGTATAAATGGTCTCTAAGAATACTTTCTGCAAAATACAAAATTTAAAAAAGGTGAATCTGGACAAGCTAGATAAAACTTTTTTGGATTATCAAGTATCAATTATTAAGTGTTAGATCATCATTTTGAAAACCAACCTCCAATTATTACGAACTGATTATTTTAGGATTTAAAGTCAAAACGCAATTTCCTATTGCGAAGTAAGCAAGTTACAAATTGTTAATTAAAATATTACGATTGGTTCCCTAAGAGTTATTTTGGTAAGATTAACAATTTTGAAGTAAAATGCAGATACAGGCAGTTAAACTTTTATCAGGAATATATGATCGGTTGCTACATAAATTAAAGAATAATGAAAAATTATAAATTTGTTACCAGAAAAAATAATAGAAAAATTATATAACTTATGTTAGAATTTCCACATTTTGTTCATGATAAACTATATCTGGCTCTAGACGCCTAATCATTTTTTTTTTTTAAATGGTTAGAGATCATTGATTGTGAGATAAAATGTTCTTCCTTTTGCAGCCACCATCTTCAAAATTATAAGGCTTTTCCACGTTAACGTAACTTTTTCTTCAGCGTTTATATCAAAGCTGTATAAGGAAGCATTCTAAGATAAATGGGAGGGATGTCCACAAGATTAAAGGCAGGATCACATAGATCAAGATCATGCGCCGCCTAACCCCTTGGGGACGAGCAGCACGTATACATGCCGCAAAAAAGGCTTGACCCTTTGCGGGGCGCTGGTTTAATAGATATACCACTTAATTTTAATTCCCAAACGTCACATTGGCACCAGAATTTTGTTAAAGAAAATTACTTTTTATTGAATGAGTGAAACATAGCGTTTTCTTATTTACAAATAAAGTTGTTTTTAAATTACGGTGTCAGTCATTTATTTCAATACTTAATCAATAAATTTGCCCTGCCCCGCAAAGGGTTAAGAATCGGTGTTTATTTCCATCACTTAAATTTTACTGTAAAATTTGCCTTACTTAATCTCAGCGTTTTCTCGCGATTTTATAAATTACAAATTTCTGTTTTTAAAAACCGGTGACAAAACAAAAAAATTCGCATTCGTCTCCCGTCCCGAAGAGGCTAGTGGAAGGGTTGAAATACAAGAGGATTATTAAGTAGATTGTAATTTCTTTTGTGTGAATGGCAACAAAATTGTTTTGTTGCTATAAAATATTACCTTAAAAAGTTGCGTAGAATAAAATTAAGTATGAAATATTAATGTAATTAAGATTAGAAGAAGTAAATGAAGTAAGATTAAATATTAAGATGAAATATTAGTTAATTATGTAATACAAGTGTTGCCGATTTAAATGTTTGATTTTAATTATTTTTTTTATTTAATGAAAGTTAACGTGCAAAAAATCGTTAGTAGTTAATATGTAAACACAAAATTCTGTACTCTCATTTTTTACTAAATTATTGGTGAGCTAATTTATACAAAATATATACGGTTGTATTTCCGATGTCAATACAATGTTTAGAATATATATAGATTTTAATAATAAATGAAATATTAAATTTTAGGTCCCTTATTTTCGTTTTCCGAGACCGTATTCTCTTGGTCGCACTGCATTTAGGTTGTTTAGATTACAAACCTTTCATTCTTTTAATTTAAAACTCATTTCATTTTACATTCGGAATGAATGTTTTATTACTACACGGACAAGTATTGTTCTTTTATACGTTTAAATATTTTAGAGATTCTGTACAAATCTATTTAGAGAATCTATATTAAAAAAATCAATCATAAATTTGAAGTTATTTTCTCATGAAAGACGAACCTTGCTTAACAGCTGTATTGTAAAATATTTTTATTACAGCTTTTTTTAATAAAAACATGTGTACTCTAAAAAAAATTGCATTGTCATTTTAGTTTCCAGGTAAAAGACAACATGTTTTCTTAGTATTAATGTTTTTTCTTCCCGAAATTAAAATGATATGTTGACTATTTTTTAAAGTACATAATTTTATCAAAACAAACAGTAACAGAAATATTTTTCCCTAAATCTATCAAACAAGATTCATCTATCATAATTGAGTAAAATTTCAGAAAATATGCACAAGAGATGCACATATAATAGATATCTGCGCATACATGACGTCATACAGAAACCCGCATATTCGGGCTGTCACCTCTTCTACCAACTAGCACAGCTGTGCCAATTTATGCATTAACCATTCCAGCATTCTAGCATTAACTTTGTAAGCTTTATATCTATATAGTTTTGGTATGGATATCGTCGTATCATGCCAAACTATTCAATATGTTAACAATGTTGTAAGCTGGCTATTTGTTTTAAATTCAGATTTCTTGATTTGCCCTACTTTTGTGAAATAGTAAATTTTACTTTAACCAATTAACGCCCAGCGTCCTCTTTTGAGGACGGTTACAAAAACAGCAAGAAAGCGGTTTTCCCACCAGTAAAGAGGAAGATTAACATATATCTTCTTTCACGAGACAGAATCCTCGATAAATTTAGATAAAAGTTAATTTGATTTTAAAAGTGGTGGGAAATACAAAATTTAAATTTTAGCGAAGAAAATAATTCGGGCGTTAATTGGTTAACTTAATTTAAGAATATATTATTAAAGGCAAAAATTAAGTGGAATTTTATCCTGTATGAAAAGTAGAGCAACGTGAATTTTAACCATTAACTGCTGTGACAAAAATTGTCACATAACTACTGTGAGCAGTCTGTGAGACCGATTAATCTAAAGATGAATAAAATGTTACATTAACTCTGAGAATACTATTTATGTATTAAACTTTACATACAAGACTATTATAAATCAAATTTAGCTATTCAAAAGTATTTAGAGGTAGTAATAAGACTCCAAACTAAACAAAATTTGACCAGTATATTTAGTTAAACTAAAAATTACAAGTAAAACTGTCAAATTTGAAAAACGCAGCGGTCTCTGAGACCGCTAGCAGCAGTTAAGGGCTAAAAAAAGTAATTCACCGGCAACACTGTTTTCATATTGAATAGAATGACATGATACCAACGATATGGTCCTTCCACTTTGACAACGGTAACCCTATTATAACGGAAATAAAGTATATGTCTTCATTTTAACGGGGGAAACAGCAGTCGATTAAATTTAGCATTTTAAACTATTATTGCAATTTTTAAACATCTAAATACTACATATTTTCAATTTTCTCACTTTCTGATAGGATTAAAATGAACTTTTAAACTCAATTTCTAGAAAACTTTATAATTTATTTAAAAATTGTACAATATACGCAATTTTTCGTGTTTAAAAAAGGATTTTCAAGCATGAATATTTTGAAATCTATCTCTAACACGTGCAGACGATTATTATAGAAAATTTCTTTGCACTTAAATTAATTTATTTAATTCTTAATTTGTTTCCAGCTTATATTTGATAACGAATTAAAAAATTCATCAATCAATAAATAAAATGATAAAGTACAACTAAAACACATTTTTAGAACATGCAAAAATATATTCTAAAAGGTTATTATGTGTCTTTAATATAACACGTAATAAAAAATAAATAAACCGCTTCATAAATTATTTTCTTAAATAATGAGTTAATATTGACAAAATCAGTTGACTTATTAAAATTTATCATGGTTTGTCTTTAACCTGAATTTAAAGTTAATGGCGTTGAAAATTTTGTACAAATTATCTAGTTAGGTATAACACAATCAAAGTACACCATTCATTTAAAATTAAGCTAATTAAAATTGTTCGACGGTGTTACAGCTTTTTCTTTTATGATATATTGGTATTAGAAGAGTACAAAATAAAACAAAAACTTAGTTTTGTCATATAAGTTTATTTTAATGTTTTTTTAATTAATTATATCAAAATCTTGCAAAAATACTAGCATAAAAATCTGTATTTGGTTACTGATGCATATTTATATCAAAATAAATAATTTTTCTTGAAATTTCGATCGAATTGACAAAGCATTACATAAATAATAGAAATTTAATATTTTTTTGACATTCCTATCATCAACAGAATTAATTGTTTCTGATTAAATCCTTATGACCAATAATCTCTCACAACATAAAAACAAATATCTATTACAAACAATGCTGTACTGTGGGAGCGAAAAAAATGGTTATTCTTTGGACGGAAAAACATTTTAATGGTTACAAATCCGAACGTAACAGTTGTGCTATTTCTTAGCGAAGACTTTTAAGTTCAGATATTTTCTTTTATAGTATATAAATAGATTCATTTGAGGATTTTGCACAGCGTTCTATGATATTATTTGCTGTTACGTTTTTTCTTTATTTTTTATTATCTCTAACATTTATTTAAAAAAAAGTGTTAAATTAAAAATTGCGTATACTATGTCATAGCTGCCAACATCTTCCGCTTTTTCGGCCCGGAAAAAATTTACAATAAATTTTATTATTTCAAATCGCCGTAATCTGTTGATTAAATAAAGCAGAAATTTCTGTTAAATTTTTCCGGGTCAAAAAATCAGAAGAGTTGGCAGCTATGCTATGTCAAAATAAATTTTATAAATGTTTTACATCATTTTCATGTAAATGCAAAAAGAAAACATATCTCTAAATTTTTATTTAAAAAATTGTATATATATGCATTTTTGAGTTGGCTAAGGATATCTAGTCCACATACACGCCTGAACAAGTGATCTAAAAGAGAAGAATGCTGACACAAATATTACACCTCGATCAAATTCCTTGCCACGGAACGGAAGTGCCCGAATGCACCTGTGGCTCAGACTTTTTATTTTTATAAATTATGCGATATATTACCGTAATTTCCGGCGTATAATACGCGGATCAAACAATTCTTTCAGAAAAACAGACCCTTTCAGAGACCCAGAAATTTTAATTAGTAATTGAAGACAAATAGTTACGGGATCTAGCAAGTTACATTTCTTTTTAAAAAAATTCTGAGTCAAAAACTGATTGTTTGATCCGCGTATTATACTTTGGAAATTACGGTAACTAAAAAAATATATCAAAATGACGAACTTCCTTCGTTAAAACTAAACGTTTGTTTTCTTTTCCTTGTCGAAATCACGATCAATGGTATCTTACAGAAGTATAATAAAAAGGTAAATGCAAAAATTTTCGCCTGTCAAATTTTCCGGTTTTATCAATTTCAAGAGGTTGCATATGCTTTCAGGAGAAAGATACGTGAAAAAAAAAGACACTTGTAAGAATTTGCTAAGTATATAACGGGTGTCCCAAAAATGACTGATGGATTTTAAAATTCAATAACTTGCAAACGGTGACAGCTATTTAAAAAAAATTTGCAGGAGGGTTATGTATAATGTCAGGAGATTTTTACCGTATTTTTTTAGTTCGAATTTCAAACAATAGGTGGCGCTGACGGTGATTGAAAGCCAGATCGACGCTTCATTCAGCACTGCTCAACTGGCCTTCAATCGCCGTTAGCGCCACCTATTGTTTGAAATTCGAACTAAAATAAAAAATTACGGTACAAAACTTCTGACACTATACATAACCCTCCTGCAAAAAATTTTTTAAATAGCTGTCAGCGTTTGCAGGTTATTGAATTTTAAAATCCATCAGTCATTTTTGGGACACCCGGTAAATGCTAGCCGTTTAAAATACATATATATATTCAGAAATTTTTATTTTCGTGATTTCTCATTCTGTTTCAAGCTCTTTACTCTTTCTACATTTTAAAACTACCGCATTCACTTTCTCCATGTAAATACATAAATAATAATACATCATTTCTGCTGATAGTTTTTGTTTCGTAAAAATTTAATATCTACTTCTTCTAAAACCTGCATAATTTTTTTCCAGAAAATTTCAGCAAACATTTTTTATGAAAAGCTAAAATCACTCAGGTAGTTTAATCTAGAATAGATAAGAATATAACATTTTTACTTATACTTTGCATCTTTATAGATAATGACACACAGCGCATAAACTTTAGTCTGTTTTTCCAAGAATAAAAAAAAATCGCTAATTGCACTTCTCCTTAGCCATCTGCTTGTAGACGTAAACTTAAATAATGTAGATGATTCAATTGAAGTTTTTAGATAAACGCGTTTAAATAAATTTAGGTGTTAAGTTTTATCGTTCAAAAAATTAAATAACACAATAGTTATTACCCTTTTCTGTAATATTTTGAAAGAATATATTTTCAATAAATGGTACTTCTAGGTTATCCCGTCGACCAAAAAACTGTCGCCAAACTATAAGATTAAATGCCAATAATGGAGGATCGTGAATGTCACATTCAATGATATTAAATGCAATTCACGTATTTAAAACATCATTAAGTGATTTTTATTTCGATTTTTTATGTATATTTTTATCAATATTGTATTAATTATATTAATTATTTGATTTTTCATTATTTTAAATAAAAAAATATGTCAGTGTATTATTTGGCTATTAGTTTGGCGATTTGTATAATTTGGCGAAATTGGTCGACGGAATAGCTGAGAAGTACCCAATAAATTGATTTTAAATGAGTAATAAATAGAAAATAATGTCTGTTAGCAGTTGATATAGGTAAAATATAGTTTCTATTAACCCGTTCGCGACGAAAGTATTTCACGAAATTTTTTATGTTTTGTCACCGGTTTTTAAAAACAGAAATTTGTCTCTTATTAAATAAAATAAAAAAAAAAAAATCTCCGAATAAATAAGGCAAATTTTACTGAAAAATTTTACTGGTGGGGGTATACAAGGATTCTTAAGCATTTTTTCGCCAGTTATACGTGTGGCTCCTCCCGAAGGGTTGGAGGTTAAGGGTAGTTATTTTAGTCATAGGTGACAACATCTGTTAATCATTCCGGAATTTGATCCAAGACAAACATGTTTTGAACAGGATATTAGGAAATGTGGCCTCTTTTAATAAGCTACATTTTAGATTTCTCACCCCTCAACTATACTAAACCTCTTTATGATTGTTTCTGTCTCATCGTTTTGTATTTAGAAAAGAAAAATAGTCTGTAATAAAAGGATTTTTACATAATTCCTGGTATCCCTTTCGCCTGTTTTTTGTTTATTTATTTATTTATTTATTTAATGAAACTTTTTTTCTTTCTGTCGCTTTTTTTTTCTTTTACAACTACATTGATATATTCCATGCATTTTATGCAAGTTATTCTTAACTTTTGTAGCAACCAGCAGCAGTTAAACATATTTTTTTAAGGTTCCCTTAAGGCTCTTGCAAAACGAAACATCTCTACACTGGATAAACCTTATTGTAAAGCAACATGGAAAACCATTAATTATATCATATTAATCCATTAATCCATTAAGCTTCATTTTTAATTTTTTATTAACATAAAATTTCATTTTGGAAGCATATTCTATTTGGATCAGACTCCAGAATAATTGAGAGATTTCAGCACCTATGATTTAATTGAGAGTCAAAGAATGACGGCTTTGCAGCATTCCTGTAAGAAATATTGTAATAACTAATGACATCGTAATCTTCTCTTAGTCATAAATTATAAAATTAGACGCTTTGGGGGACAAGAAATTATGTTTCTATAATGCAGAAGTCATCTTGGAATTTAGGAAAATTTAGATTTGTAAAAACTAAATGCAGTTTTGCATGTTTTTTTTTTTTTTTTTTTTTTTTTTTTTTTTTTTTTTTTTAAATATATATACTAAAATTATAAAGAAAAATTTAATTAAAAGTTTCAGTTCAAAATCTTGATTAAAATTATGTATCATTGTAACATACCTCACCACCATTCAAGGGTAGTGGGAAATAATTTAATAATGATATTTTATAACTATTATTTTAAAGAATATATAGGGCGAGCATAATTAAAAGGGTGGATTTAAAAATTATATTTTTAAATCTGTTATATATATTATAATAAGTAAAACATAAAAAAAAGTTCTAAGTTACAAATGTACTGTATTATTTAGTGTTTTAATCGGTGTTGGGTATGAACGCGCTCACTGAACGAAAACTCACGAGTTTCGTTCACTATTTGTGAACTTTGAACTGAACTTCGCTCACTATTTTATAAACGAGTTTGAACTGAACGGAAACTCAAAAAGTACACGAGTTTGAACGAAATTTACGTTCAATTTTTTCATAATTTATTTAAAATTTTTCCAAACCTTAGTACACTTTTTCCCTCTTTCAAATGCCATTTAGAGGCTTACACGAGCCTTGGGACGGGTTAAGTCTGGATATCACTTCTCTGGGTGGTATCCTTGTCTTACTTCTGCAGACTCGGGTCGAGCCGAACCGGACCTGGGATGCATACAATTTCGTCGCAAATAGATATATACAGTAAACTCTCTATACAAGGTGGACTGTGTAAGGCGGAAATATGTCTAAATCGGAAAGATTTTAAAAGAAAGCATAAACATCGCAGCCTACGGCACATCTGCATAAATGGAGATTATAAACAGGCTTAGGTAAGTTTTTTTTTGGCCAGAACTCTTCCGTAAGAGTAAATATCAATGTCCTGTAGAAATGTACTCGGGGTCGGGCCGGGTTCGGTGCGAAATTTCAACTTTTTTTGCCGGGCCGGGCCAAGCTCGGGCCTTGTTTTTAGCTATTATATCGAGCCGGGTAGGGCCTTGTTTTTAGCTATTATATCGGGCCGGGTCGAGCCTTGATTTTAGCTATTATATTGGGCCGGGTCGGGCCGCTAAATTTTCTTTACGAGCCTGGGCTCGTACTGAGCTCGGGCCGAAATTTTTATTTTAATATCGGGCCAGACATTTTTTTTTAATGGATCGGGCTTGGAAATTTCCGTCCGTGCATACCTCTATCTTACATATCAAATAATCAAATAATTAGTTCACAAAATTTTGTAAATTTGGACAATGATATCCAAACATAAAAAAAAATAAAAATAAATAAAAATAAAAATAAAAAAAGTGAACTTTTTAGTGAACTTCGTTCACTTTTACAAATGAGTTTGATTTGAACGAGTTCGTTTGAAAATTTTTGAATTTGAACGTGAACTTAAATCACTTTTCAGAAATTGAACGTGAGTTTGAGTTAGTTCTTTTATTTTGTGAACGTGCCCAACACTGGTTTTAATGCACCATTGGTGAAATTTACAATCAACAACTCTGAAACAAAATAAAACAAAAAAATAGTCCAGAATCCTTTTATCAAGTTCAAACACTTCAGAAAAAAAAATATTTTCCAACTTCTAAATTTTTTGTACCTTTTTTAAATTTAAAATTTTATATTTTTTAATGACCAAATATAGTAAGTAATATGTTGCCATATTGTGTATTATATATTGGCACTAATCAATAGAAAAATGAGTACAACCCCTCATCTTTTCTAAACAGAATGTTTAACACAAAAAAAATTTATTTTTGTTTCATTTAATTATTTAAAAAGCGAATTAATTTTTAATTAAATTAATGATTTTAAATTATTTAAAATATTTATTATTTTTTCTTTTTTTCTTTTTTTCTTTTTTCTTTTTTATTCTTTTTTATTCTTTTTTATTCTTTTTCTTTTTCTTTTTCTTCTTCTTCTCCTTTTTCTTCTTCTTTTTTTTTTTTTTTTTTTTTTGCTTTTAATTATTTTAAATGATTTTCCCTTCAGAAAGTGTACGCTGATATATTGAAAATATTGTATTTTCGTTTTGTTTCTAAAATTATTAAACATAAATTATTTTGACTGGATGATTTCAAGTATACCTGATCAAAATGTTCCCGTAAGTGCTTTTTTAAATTATTTAATATATATATATATGACATTTTGAATGGATATGCAAATTAAGCATCCATTTCTACATAAATATTAAATGGATTTCCTGGATATAAGTGCTTTCGGGTTTACATATAACATCTATTTTATCGTTTCTCTGAATATCTAATGCATCATGCATTAATTAATCTTGACAGTAACAATGTATCGTAGTAAATATATTTTTTATAATAAATTATTATCAATTATTCGCCCAGTACTTCATAGATAATTCGCATTTTCAAAGGTCAAAGATAGATGAATTCTGATTTATGTACTTAAATGTCTGAATGTCAGTTTTACACATTCAGTGCCACGGTGACAGACATTGAACTTTTTGTTTAGACCGCGTCAGTCACCGGTGACTGACAGTGTAAAAAATCATATAAAATAAAAAATGTTATATTGTTTAAAATAATTTTTAACACTAGAATCGCCGTAGTGGTCATTTTCATTGCTAACAAGCAGAAATATCTCGATTCGAATTATTAATGTTTTTCGAAAATAATTTCAATAAGTACCACATGAAATAAATTTAATATATAAGTTAACACTAGAACCGCCATTAGGGGTCAAAATGACCCCTGCCACATAGATAATAATCGATTCGTACCAGAACTTGCTTCTTAAGTTATTTTAAATATATGCAGCAGAAAAATAGTCTAATTAAATAAGTTAAATAGTTTAAAATGAAAATTCTGGTGAGAAACATTTTTTGTAAAACTTGAGTAAAATACCCGGCGGTTCTAGTGTTAAAAAGTATAATACTGTAACAAATATAAGTTACACAAATTTTAAACAAATCCTCTGTAATTTTTTTTTTATCAATATATATATGTTATTTTAGATTTTGGGTCACCGGTGACTGATGAAAATTCTGGTGAGTAATATTTTTAGAACACTTGGGGAAATTTTCCGAAAGTTCCAATGTTAACACGTTCGCTGCCACCGACGCGCTAGCGCGTCTGACTGGTACTTCTTTGTACGCCGGCGACGCTCTAGAGCGTCGAGCGTCTGGAGTATCACTTGCCGAAGGTGCACCGAATCCTTCATTATTCTTACCAATTATTTTTTATAGTAAAGTTTACTTTATTCAAACAGAGTATTTCAACTAAAGAAAATTTTCTCTTTTTAAGAACCGATAGTAAAAGATAATGTTCCCGCTGCGATGGTGTTAAAATACTGTTTTGTAAACCGGCTTTTCAGGATGGAAATAGCATTTTTAGTGGCAGCGAATTTGTTAAAAAATTATAATCTGTAATAAATAAAAGTTAAATAAATTTTAAATAAATTCTCAGCCATTTTTTAAAATAATGTATTTTTTTTTTTTTTTAGTTTTGTATCATATTTTAGACTGTGAGCCATCGGTGACTGACGCGCCTTATTCGGAAATTTTAGTATGAAACACCAGTGACGGGCATAGCACTCAACGTGTTAAGATTTTGAAGGGCAAGCAATTACGTTTCTGTAATGCTGAATTCCTACCGGAAATTTGTAAAAAAAAATTCAAATTAACAGCAATTTTACGACCTTTTACCCTTCAAAGTTAGAAAAGTAAAATTTAATATATTTTTTTTTCCAATGTGAATATTCTTCAATCGTAGATGGGATATATTATATCTCACCCACCCCTCAAAGGGTTAATATGTTATTTCAGTTTAATGATAATTTAATGTTGTATGGGAATGGAATTAATTATGCATAATCAGTGTACCCAACCAAGCAGTTTTATTTCGAAGCATTTACGAAGTTTATTTGAATAAACTATTTAAATGAATATGGAAGATTTTTCATTCTATATTGTTGACAAATGATGCTAAAGTAAAATTCATTACATCTTTCATCTTGTATTTTATTTCTATAATTATTCGGAAATTTTCTGTATCTTTCAGATAGATATTTTTTGTTCGAAATTCCCTTTAAAAGTTTTACGTTATACGTTATGTGATATGCAATACCACTAGTATATACATACTATATAACAAGTCATGTCATGATTTCTGCAACGTCTAATTTTATGGTTTCTAACCTCTGGATTCCGATAATGTCCATGAGAATGATGGTAAAACATATCACAAAAAGCATTATCTATAAAATATTAGATATTTTCTATCACATAAAGTATCAGGTAAATTATTTTGTACGTAATTGTTTGAATATTAAGCAAAAATTTCAACTAAGAGCTGACATACTATAAAACAAAGTTTTGTGTTTCTTTAAGAATGCTATATTATATTTAGCGAAAACTTATCAAAGCTTAACCGATATTTTTATTAATGTTTCAAAAGATTATAATTTTTCTCCCCTTTAAATTCCAATTTTAGAACATTTTTTATTGCTTTGTGGTGCGTGTATTTTATTAAATTACATTTAACTTAAACCCTGATGATTTAAACTTTCAAATGATTCAAACTTTTAACCCTGATGATGAGCATGACATGCTAGAAAGTACTAGGTTTTATTAATAAAAAACACCTTTAAGTAATCTGAGTATTTTATTTTGGTTTTATGTATAAATAAGGTGAATTAAAGGATTCGACATATGTGATATGTTATATCATTTTAATCTTACATTTAACTTAACTGACCAATATTTTTTATTTAAAAAAATTCCAATAATACCTAGTTTTTTCATGTCTTTTACAGAATGCTTAATCTTTTATCAGCGGTTTTTCAAAACAGAAGTTTTTCACAATCACAAAAAGGCTCGTATTAACCCTTTAACGATCAAAGAATTTTCATTGCTAAGATGTCGAAATAAATGAACGACACCGGTAATATAGAACAAATATATTTCTAAATAAGATAACGTGATTTTTCACATACAAAATAAAAGGGATATTTTTAGATAAAAATACCGGTGTCAGTGTTGCGTATCGGAATTAAAATTTTGTGGTTTCGTGGCGAAACCAATGAACATTAAAGGGTTAAGAAAATGCAAAATTTACAATTAGGATTTACTGGTGAGAATAATAAATCATAATTAGAATAAGAATGCCCGTATGTAGTACAAGTAAATCATGGTTGGCAAAAACGCGTTACTCGTATAAAGTACGGGCAAATCAGGGTTCATGAAGTTATTTTACTTAACAAGAACAAGAGTGAAATAAGGCGAAGATGCGAAGATTGTTTCGAAACAAATGACGGTTGGACTTAACAACTTTTAGACTTTTAAATATACCTTAGATTTCCAGTATATATCTTAGTCTTTTTAGAAAAGAATATTTAACCCTTAAATGCATAGAATAGAACGCGTTCCAAAAAATGCGCAATTCAAAGAATCGGAATTCATACCAGAAAAATCTAAATAGAAAATTTTTCTTTATTTAATTACGAATTGTTTGTCATTAAGTAAAGTGAAAATTGCTCTTTTAAATTTCTGGTGAGAATACGGAATATGTAAATAACACCCCCTATAAATCGGGAACACTTATGGTATCGAAAATGATACAATATGCATTTAAGGGTTAAAAAATAATAATAAACAGAACACAACATAGTATTGCCTAAGAAAATAATTATTTTTGATGCTTTTCATCGACAGGCATAGGATATTTAGCACATCACCTTAAAATATATCTTAAAATATGTCTTTCTGTTGTCATTAAAATGGCAAAAATTTCATAGCGTGTGCTTATTTAAATATTTAACCCCTTGGGGGACGAGCGACAAGTATACGTGCCGTAAAAAGGCTTAAGAATCCTTCTTTATCCCCACAGTAAAATTGTACCGCAAAATTTGTCTTATTTAATTTCAGTATTTTATCGATTTAATACGACAAAAATTTCCGTTTTTAACCGCTTGGGGACGAGCGACACGTATACGTGCCGTAAAAAGGCTTAAGAATCCTTCTTTATCCCCACCAGTAAAATTTTACTGTAAAATTTGATTTATTCAATCGGAGCATTTTCTCGATTCGAAAAAGCACAAATTTCTGTTTTTCAAAACCGGTGGCAAAACATTAAAAATTTCGTAAAAGTCTCCCGTCGCGAAGGGGTTAAAAATCGATGACAAAACATAAAAAATTTCGTAAAAGGCTCCTGTCGCAAAGGGGTTAAGATTTTACAATTTGTAAAATTTTAAGTGTTATTTCGTAAAGTGCTATATTTTTATCACCGCAGTACGCAGTAATTTTTAAAAAATCGTAAAATACACTCCTCGAATTCTGACTTTTTCGTCATCGTAGATATTATATTAATAGAAGATGAGATAATCAAAGTTCAAACTTTTACTCAGTTATACGATGTACAAAGGTAAATTGGCACGGAGGTAGTGTCTGACACCATAATTTTTTATAGAATTCTTCCTCTTATTAAAAATACTGAGATTTTTTCACTAAATAAGACTAAAATTACTATTAAAATTTAGTGATGTAAATAGGCTTCACCTCTTCGGTAGTTTTCTACCACTGTAGTGTTACGGGGACTGGTGTCGCGAATGCGATTAATATTTGTAATTACCTTGGTGTCCACACTCTCATAGTGACTCCATGGTCATAGTTTTATTTTTCACAGATGATCACGAGAAATTAAAAAGAAGTAGTAGAATTATTCTGGAATAAAGTTTGTGTTAAGTTTTAAGTGAAATGTTTTGAAGCTTCATTTTTTTGTAAGATATTTAAATTACTTTTCACGCGTTCGAAGTAAAACGACGATGTCTATATTTTCGGGTAGATTTTATAGCTTCGATTTCGCATTGTTTGCGATATGTGGCGTCCGAACTAATAGGGACGTGTGAAAAGTAACTGTTTTTTATTTGTTAACAGAAGTTGTCATTGAAAAAAAAATGGATGCTTTGAAAATCAAAAGAACTCCTCTTAGAACTGGATTTACGACAACTTATAATGCTTTAAATGAAGCTTTAAACGACGCAACTCCAGATGCTAATTTAATAGAGAATTTAATGTGTCAACTGGAAGATAAAAGCACAAGATTGCGAGCTGTAGATGAAGAAATTTTGAATTTTATGTTGACAGAGAAAGTTGTAGAAAAAGATTATTCTAAAGAATTTGAAGCATGCGAGGAGTATACAGAAAAATTTATTGCTATAAAGCAAAAAGTAAAGACATTTTTGGTGAAACCTATCAAAGAACAACTCCGATCGCAGAATTATACAGATGTTGAAAGAACGCTGTCCCGACCACTTCGCTTACCAGAAATAAGTTTACAGCCGTTTGATGGCGATGCAAGATTATGGTTAACCTTTTGGAATTCATTCAGCAAAATTCATGAAGACACCACTTTAGATGACCATTTGAAATTTGTTTATCTTTTACAGACGATAACGCCGAAATCCAAAGCAGCACAGATAGTTAATAGTTATCCGGTTTCTGCTGATAATTATCCAAAAGTAATTCTACATCTTAAAGAAAGGTTCGGCAGAGAAGATACACTTATTGAGATATATGTTAGAGACCTTCTTCAATTAGTCTTAAATAATAATCGATCATCAAGCAAGAATTTTAATTTATCGTCGTTATATGATAATCTAGAGACAAAACTTAGGTCTCTAGAATCCTTAGGTGTCACAGAAGAGAAATATGCCAGCATACTTTTCCCACTTGTAGAATCTTGTCTACCTCATGATGTCCTTAAAATCTGGGAAAGACAGCGTGAGAAGACTGCTCAAGGTAAGAACCAATTAAATTCTATTCTTGATTTTTTAAAAAATGAAGTTATTGCGGAAGAGCGGGTTCTTTTGGCTCATTCCAATCTTGGTTTTGAAAACCCAAAGAAATATCATAAATGTAATAATGAATATAATTCAATGCCAACTGCCACAGATTTATTTATAAATAATAAGTCTAATAAGAATTTAGTTAAAAAACGTGAAGATTTGTGTACATTTTGTGACAAGTGTCACTTATCAGAAAAATGTTTTAAAGCTAGTTCGCTTTCTTTTGATGAGAAACGTAACTTAATTTGAAAAAAGGAGCATGCTTTGTTTGCCTGAAGAAAAACCACATTTCACGCAATTGTAACTCTAAAATTAAATGCACGAATTGTGGTAAAAGACATTTTTTTATATTATGTTAAAATGTTTTTAATGAAGGTGGGAATGTGTCGTTAGAAAGTCATAAACATGAATCAGGGAGTAGTGACACTGTTTTAACTACTCAAGCTTCGGATCCTACTGTGTTACTCCAAACTTTGAGTGTCCGTATAAAGCACAATGGAAAAGAGAAAATCGTGCGTGGAGTTATTGACACAGGATCCGAACGTTCCTATTTATCACGAGATGTAATTAAATATTTGAATTATAAAAGTATTGGTGAAATTAAATTAATTCACACATTATTTGGTAATATTGAAACAAGTGAAACAAAGCATAATAAGTATAGAATTCACTTAAGTAGCATAGACAATAGTTATAAATGTGATATGCATGTTTTAGATGTTCCTGTTATTTGTTCTAAAATACGAAAAGTGCCAACTGGGCCTTGGTTATCAGAATTAAATAAATATGGCATTAAAATTTCTGATGTTGAAAATAGTTCATGTGAAACCGAAAATGAAATTAAATTATTGATTGGTTCTGATGTGGCCGGAAAATTACTCACCGGAAATGTTAAAGTTTTAGAAAGTGGTCCGGTTGCGGTAAAAACCCATTTGGGATGGACTCTAATGTGAAAAATTCCAAGTATTAAATCAGAAACAAATAAGGCTGCTATGATTATTTCATCACTTTGGAACAATTGTTCCGTTGCTGATTTGTGGAAGCTGGATATTATGGGTATAACGGATCCAGTTGAATCCAAAACTAAATCTGAAATTCATGAAGAAACTATGCAGCATTTTAAGAGTAATATAAGAATAGATTCAGAAGGGAGATACGAAGTAGCATTGCCATGGGTGCTAGATAAAGCTTGCTTACCTAACAATAGAGAATTGGCCGAAAAGCGGCTTGCTACAACGAGGAAAAAGTTAATTAATTTAAATAAAATTGAGGTATACAATGATGTATTTGATTCGCGGATAAATGCAGGAGTAATTGAAAGGGTGGTTGATAATAAAGAAACTAAAGTACATTATTTGCCACACAGACCTGTATTTAAAGAATCGAGTGAAACTACTAAAGTTAGACCAGTTTTTGACGCTTCGTCTCATGTTAAAGGTTCCCCTTCTCTAAATGATTGCCTAGATAAGGGATTAAATTTGATTGAAATGATTCCTTCTACATTGCATCGGTTTCGGAAATATCCTGTTGGTGCAGTATCCGATATAGAGAAGGCATTTCTACAAATTGGTATTAGAGTAGAGGATAGAGACTATCTGAGATTTATATGGGAAAATGGCATAATTTATAGACATAAACGTGTGTTGTTTTTGGAATCAATTGTAGCCCTTTTACTTACCCATCATACGTAGTATAGGGTAAGTCTTGCAATCGTTTTGAAAATCGAAAATTTTTTTTTGACGGATTTACACGTTTTAGATAGTGGAGATTCCGAAAAACATATTTTTAGAAAAAAATTTTTGCCGTCCGTCTGTCTGTCTGTCTGTCTGTCTGTAAACGCTCTATCTCCCGAACAAATTGAGATAGAGACTTGAAATTTTGTATGTAGTTAGTATGTAAGAATGGGACGAACCCTATTTAATATCAGCAACCTCGATTATCCGGAACTATTTTTTTCGAACGCTCGAAAAATTCGTTCTGATGAAAGGTATATAAAAATTTTCGAACTTTTTTGTTTTAAGGAATGGACGTAAAAGGCAATAAAATAACACATATTTTGCATATAGAACGAATTCGATCGGATTATTAGTTGCCGAGATATTTGTAATCTTGTTCTCCACATTCTTCGATTTTTCATGACCCTGTATTTCATTCAAATTTCAATTCAGAAGTATATTTTAATTAGAAATGAGACGCTTAATCCGACGCAGTTAATTGTTAGTTAATAGAATTATTATTTTTGGAGTTATAAGGATGTTTCTTTTACGCAGTTCGGTACTACTTGAGTAGTTTGGCGTTTTATATAATTTGTCGAAATTGGTACATCAGCAATTCTTTAATATAGCATTACTATATATATTAATATTATTTAAATTTTGTTTGTGAATTGCAATCCATTGTATAAATAGTTTTCACATGTTTTATTTTCATATACATATCCATGATGGGTAAGTATTACGGTGGCCCCCAACGACTAGTTTTATTAGCGGCTACTTTGAGACATCATTTAGAAAGTGCGACTTTAAATCTCGCTTCTACAGTAGAAATTATGAATGAATCGTTATATGTAGATAATTGTGTTTGCAGTTTCAACACAGTTGAAGAATTAAATAAGTTTATATTTGAATCCCAAACGTTACTATTCTCTGCAAAATTTAATCTCAGGGGATGGTTGTCAAATTATCCCATTCAAATTATTTCTGAAAATTCAACAGCTAATGTAACACCAGTATTAGGTTTAAATTGGGATCTAGAAAACGATACCCTATCTTGCAAAATCGGTTCTATTGAGGAAAAACAAATTATTCCCACAAAACGAGCTGTACTTTCATTCGCTCAGAAAGTGTTTGATCCTCTTGGATTTACCTCTCCAGTGACTTTGCTACCTAAACTTATTCTACAAGAATGCTGGAAGTTAAAAATTAAGTGGGATGAATTACTCCCAACTAATTTGGCTAAACAATTTTTAAAATGGGTGCAAGGATTGAAGATGATTTCTGACATCAAATTGCAGCGATGGATGTATTTTGATAATTATGAAAGTAATGATGTAGGCCTTCACATATTTTGTGATGGAAGCAAACATGCGTATGCTACTTGCATTTTTCTAAGAGTAAAGAGAAAAGATAAAATCCTGGTAACTTTCGTACAGTCACGTGCAAGAGTAGCTCCCCTTAAGAACATAACGATACCCCGGTTGGAGCTTTTAGCATGCTGCATTGGAGCCAGGATGGGAAGTCGAGTTATATCTGATCTACGAATTCCAAATTTAAAGATATTTTATTGGTGTGACTCAACTACAGCTTTAAGCTGGATAAAGCGAGACGAAAGATGGGGAACATTCGTTTGGAATCGCGTAGAAGAAATCAGAACCTTAACCAATCAGAACCAATGGCGACACATTGCAGGAAAATTTAATCCGGCAGATATCCCTTCCAGAGGTTGTTCGATTGAACAATTTTTAGAACTAAGATGGTGGGAGGGACCGGATTGGTTGGCTCAACCTGAATATACTTGGCTTCAAAGTGTCGAAATTCCCGATGGAGAAATTATTAACTCTGAAAAACGGAAAAGTGTCATTTCAGCAATGAACAAGAGCACAGAATCTAGGGATTAATATTATTATCGACGGTTTTCA
This sequence comes from Maratus speculifer, assembly GCA_964019185.1. Lineage (NCBI taxonomy): Eukaryota > Metazoa > Arthropoda > Arachnida > Araneae > Salticidae > Maratus > Maratus speculifer. The sequence goes on from OZ025295.1 coordinate 348,863,647, forward strand.
TCTTTCAAGAAAATTATAAGATTGATCGCCTGGATTTTAAGATTCTTAAACAATTTAAGAAATCCTAATTCAAAAGAAGTTTCTGAACTTAAGTGTTTGGAATTAGAACAAGCCGAAAGAAAATTGATAATTTTGATTCAGAAAGACAGATTCAACGAGAAGAATAATCAGAAGAGACGTAGCTTAAGACCAATCCTAGATGAAGATGGTATTATAAGAGTGAAAACGCAAGTTATTTATAGAGAAGATGCTTTCAATTTTAAATACCCTGTTTTTTTGCCTTCTGACCATCCTGTAGCCCTCCGCCTGATCTCCTGGAAACACCATGAGCTTTTGCATGCAGGAATGGCTCTTATGATGATATCGTTACAAGAAGACTACTGGATCCTAAAAGTTAGGAAAACTATTCGAGAAGTAGTAAATAAATGTGTAGGATGCAGAAGATTTAGTGCCCAAAAGATTCGCCGGAAATTTAACCTACCTACTGCTGCCTGGTGGGAGCGATTGATACAAATGGTGAAACGCATCCTGAGAAAATTTCTAGGTAGAGCTTCATTATCCTACAAAGAACTGCTCACAATTCTCTGTGATTGTGAACAAGTTGTGAATGCTAGACCTCTAACTTATGTTACTGAAAATGTGAACGATCTAGCACCGTTAACACCATCAATGTTTTTACAGGACATAAGATCTTCAGATGTGAGAGATTTTGATGCAATTGACGCGCAAGAATTAAATAAAAGAGTTAAGTATAGGCAACATGTTCGAGAACACTTACGTAAGCGATTTCGTATTGAATATTTAGGACAATTGCGCCAGCAAAGTTCTTTGCAAAAGAATATCAAGCAACTGACCGTTGGTGACGTCGTACTCGTAGAGTCTGATAAGAAACGTGCCTATTGGGCTTTAGCCCGAGTGCAAGAACTTATTTCTGGTAAAGATGGCCACCCAAGAGTTGCACGATTAAAAACTGAAAATTGTGAACTTTTGCGACCTCTCCAAAAACTGTACAATTTAGAGATTCCAAAAGAACTTTCTAGTGATCAAGTATTAAGAACGAGAAGTGGCAGAATAGTGACTGTCCCAAAACGTTATTAACTCTAAATATTATTTCAACAAAAAACTTTATTCTTATTTTAGTATATTTCATAGTGTTAATTTGAATTTGTAATAATATGTTTAATTTTATTTGAATTTTGCAGAAGAAAATGTTTATTTACCTGTTTTGAGAAATGTAATATTGTAAGAATTGTATCTTATCACTGTAATGTAAGTATTAGTCATATTTTATTTTATATTTTATTGTACCCGTTGTTGAGTTTATCTGTCGAAAACTCAAGGTGGGAGAATGTCGCGAATGCGATTAATATTTGTAATTACCTTGGTGTCCACACTCTCATAGTGACTCCATGGTCATAGTTTTATTTTTCACAGATGATCACGAGAAATTAAAAAGAAGTAGTAGAATTATTCTGGAATAAAGTTTGCGTTAAGTTTTAAGTGAAATGTTTTGAAGCTTCATTTTTTTGTAAGATATTTAAATTACTTTTCACGCGTTTGAAGTAAAACGACGATGTCTATATTTTCGGGTAGATTTTATAGCTTCGATTTCGCATTGTTTTGCGATAACTGGTACCTTTGAATTTTTTTTCTTTTTTGAATAATAATTAAATATATGTGATGGCACAATGCTTAATACTTAAAATTAAATAAAAATAAAAGAAACATTGCAGAGCATCCTATTTTACTAAAATTTAAATTCTTTTTTTTTAATTTTAACCTTTTAAAAAATTTTACAACATTAATAAATATGAATATTTTTCCTTCGATGTTTTTTAACATTCTTTAAAATATAATAATACATAAAACTAGATTTTTAGATGTATGGGATTTTATACATTATGTGATTTTTTTCTCGTGTATCTTGAGAAAAATGACGTAAATTCAACACACTCTCAATTTAGTAAATGTTTTTTGAAAATTAACTATAAATTTAAACGTTAAATCCATGCACAAAAATATTAAATACATTCTTCAAAACAAGTATAAAAAATCATACATCTACCTAAATTAGCAAAAAAGCTTCAGTATGTATCGAACAGGAATGTTATAAAATCATGAATATGAAGAAAAATCAGTTTAATGTTTTTATTTGTACGGATAATTGCACTGCATTTATTAACAAAATTTACAATATCTCGAGATGTAATCGTTGTATAGGTAAAAATGAGGTGTCAAAACATTTACAATTTAAGAAGCTTTCAGTTAATATCTATATATCTATATACATACAAGGAAAATTGATATTTCGGCCAATTTCAAGGTAATGTGCCCCTTACCCTTTAACGTTCATTGGTTTCGCCACGAAACCAAAAAAAATTTTAATTCCGATATGCAACACTGACACCGGTATTTTTATCTAAAAATATCCCTTTTATTTTGTACGTAAAATATCACGTTTTCTTATTTAGAAATATATTTGTTCTTAATTACCGGTGTCACTCATTTATTTCGACATCTTAGCAATGAAAATGCTATGATCGTTAAAGGGTTAAAATATGGGTTTTACTTTTAAGTAGACAATAAAAGGTTGTTTCAGATAAAGTTGTCAAATCATGGTTTCTATTTATATTTACAGGGTTCGCACACTCCTCATATTTTGTAAGGACTCTGGCACCACTTTTAATGAAAAATATATATATATATTTAATTTTTAAGAAACAGAATTCGCAAATACCTCCTCGATTCACAATTTTTGCATTATTTTTCTATTGTGAATTGTACATTGAATATATTGTAAAAATTTAGTGGTACAGTTGTGCGAACCCTGATTTAATTGTTTTTGAAAAACTAAATTTCACATTACATTATTACTCGTTCTAATTCAATCTTTTTTCATATATTTTTCTAGCTAAAAGATATCTTTTTATATTAAATTGACAAATCTTTTGACTAGTAAAACATTGATTTTACAAATTAAAAAAAAACCCTCTTAAATTGCCTACTTTAAAAATTTTCTGGTTACATTTTTAACATGCTTGTTTTAAGATATTTAGAACGTTTATATGTTTTCAACAGCTTCTTTACTAAAGCTTTGTGCGTTCATTTTGAGTGATGTTATGTAAAAAAATATTTAACATTGAATGAATAAGAAAAAATCACTTTCGTACTAATTTTTATGGTAATTTAAAAATACTTATTCATTAAAATCAAGAATCTATGTACTTAATTTCATTAATACCAATTTTCTGTTTAATTTGTACTGTATTTAATAACTCTTTTTACACTTTAACGAGCAACGCATTTTCATTGCTCAGATGTTGAAATTAATGAATGACACCGTAATGACGAACAGATATATTTGTAAATAAGAAAAAGTGATTTTTCAGATGCATAAAAAAATGTATTTTTTTAATTAAAATTCCGGGTACGTTGTTGCATATCGGAATTTAAATTTTGTCTTTTCGTAGAGAAACCAATGAACGTTAACCCCTTAACTGGTTTGCCCGAACGCCATTCGGGCTAGACGAATTTGCTTAATTTATCATTTAAAGCTTTTTGACACCACTTTTGTTACCCCACGGGATACCCAATTTAAATTTTAAATTTGCAAGCGGCACGAATAACAGTTTTAAAAATTTTGGCTTTTGCAGCGAAAGCTTAAATTAAGAGGGTCTTAATTTCTGAAAAAGTTGTTTCTAAATTCCGATGTCAGTCGATAATTTCTCATTTTACTTGCGGAATTCTCCCGTGTCGGGAAGGGATAACGACTTGGGGACGAGCGACACGTATATGTGCCGCAAAAAGGCTTAAGAATCCTTGCTTATCCCCACCAGTAAAATTATGCCGAAAAATTTGCCTTATTTAACCAGCGCATTTACTCAATGTAGTAATAAGCCACAAATTTCTGTTTTTAATAACTGGTGACAAAACATTAAACATTTCGTAAAAGCTTCCCGTCGCGAAGCGGTTAACCCTTTAACGATCAAAGCATTTTCATTGCTAAGATGTCGAAATAAATGAATGGCACCAGTAATTAATAACAGATATATTTCTAAATAAGAAAACGCGATTTTTCACATACATAATAAAAGGGATATTTTTAGATAAAAATACCGGTGTCAGTGTTGCATATCGGAATTAAAACTTTGTGGTTTCGTGGCGAAACCAATGAACGTTAAAGGGTTAAGAGAAGTTAATTTGTGTAAAAGACCTTTGTTATAGTTGAGGTTTTCCCCCTCTTTCCATACTGTTTGCTCCTTAAATTGGACCAGTCTCAATGCTCGTTAGAATTTGCTCCTTGAAGTCTGCCTCTGTTCAGTTCATCTATCTAACGAGATCGTCTACACAACATCGAATACAAATAATCACAATTATTACGATACGTATTGCGATTTCATCAAATTTGCATTAGTAGATTGTACTTTATTCTCGTTTAAATATATTAATTCAAAGTAATAAAAAGAACAAAAGGAAATACTGTTCTCATGAGAGGAATACGTGGTGCATTTAAAATGTTTTTAAATAATTTAGAGTTTTAAGATTTTTAAACAAATGGAATGAAAAATAATGTTGATAGATTTCTTGTAACTCAGTACTTCCCTTCGAAATTCCTCCTTTAACCCGTCCGTGACGGGACCCTTTTACGGAAATTTTAATGCTTTGACACCGGTTTTCAAAAATAGCAATTTTTTTCTTATTAAATCAAAAACATGCTCGGAATTTAAATACTGGAATTTAAATTTTGTGGCTTCGTAGAAAAACCAATGATCGTTAAAGAGTTAACCCTTGCCGGCATACTGTGCCTAGTCCGAAATACCCAATTTTAATTTTAAACTTGCAAGCGGCACCAATAATATTTTAACATTTTGCGGAGCACCAATAACAGTTTAAAACTTTGTGGTGCGGTGGTTTCATAGATATGCCACTTAATTTTAATTCCCAAAAGCCACATTCGCACCGGAATTTTGTTTAAAAAATTACGGTTTATTGAATGCGTGAAATATAGCGTTTTCTTATTTACAGATAAAGTTATTTTCAAATTCCGATGTCAGTCATTAATCTCAACACTTAAGCTATGAATTTGTCCTGCGCCTCAAAAGGTTAAAAAAATGGCTTTTGCAGCGAAAGCTTAAATTAAGAGGGTCTTAATTTCTGAAAAAGTTGTTTCTAAATTCCGATGTCAGTCGATAATTTCTCATTTTACTTGCAGAATTTGCCCGTGGTGGGAAGGGTTAAGAGAAGTTAATTTGTGTAAAAGAACTTTATTATAGTTCAGGTTTTTCCCTCTTTCCATACTGTTTGCTTCATAAATTAGACCATTCTCAATGCTTTGGAATTTGCTTTTTGGAGTCTGCCTCTGTTCGATTCATTTATGTAACGTGATCGTCTACACCAGGGCTGTCCAACGCGGCGCCCGCGGGCGCCATGGCACCCTTTGGAGATTTTTTTGGCGCCCTTTGGAAGATTTCCCATTATTATACTTCTGAGAAATAAAATTCCGTCATGAAGAAATTTAATATAAAAATAATTTTTATTTCCAAGAGAGACATTTTCAAAACCTGCAAAAACATATTAAAAACCATAGAAACTTTGAAAACTTAATCATGTATATTTTCACGACTTCTAGTTACTATTTATGAAGTCTAATTAATATGGTTAAATTTGGTAATAATTGGAAATAGCTATTTTTAATATTTAAGAAGTAACAGAAAAAATAAGCCTTTTTCACTTTCCCCTGCTCGCCTCTTATTGAAGACGCATGTGCATGAAATTTCAACTTTTTCTTTTATCTTACTATTGTCACACTGGTCTGGCTGTTTCATACGAGAAATAAAGGAGCTTAATTTTTCTTTTTTGATTTTTGAAACTTTGGGCATTTTCTTTTCAATTTGCTTAGAAAAACTAATAAAACAGGGCAAAATGATTTCTATCTATAAAAGCACTTCCAAACTATCTCTCTGCAACGAGCTATATGAATTAGTCACTATCATGCTTTTTTTTTTTTTTTTTGGCGGGGGGGGGGGGGGTCTGTACTTTTTATAAAAAATAAATAAATTTAAGCCTTCAAAATAACTCAAAACGCACTTTAGCATCCTAAAAGTAGCCTAGCAATATCTTTGATCTCCATGTTTATTTATTTTTATTTTTTGTTATTGTTTTTAGTATAGGCATCTTTCAAGTTTTTGGTACCTTACCCTACAAATATTTTTGAGATAGACCTTACGTAGAGAAATATATAATTTGAAATTTAATGCATGTAACTTCAGAACGTCTACTACATTAAGATTCATTCCCACATTGTTCAAATGTGCATGTATACGAATATTGTGCAATAATAATGCCGCATGTTTTCAGTCACATAAAAAATGGCGCCCTTCATTGAGTGCCAAAAGCTGAGGTGCGCCCGTGCTTACCGAAAGGTTGGACAGCCCTGGTCCACATAATATTGAAGAGTAATCACAATTATTACGATTTGTATTGCGATTTCATCAAATATGCATTAGGAGATTGTACCTTATTTAACGTTTAAATAAATTAATTCAAATTAATAAAAACAATAAAAGGAAATACTGTTCTGATAATGGTGCATTTCATATGTTTTTAAATAATTTATAGTTTTAAGATTTTTAAATAAATGAAATGAAAAAAATAATATTGATAGATTTTATGTAATTTAGTACTTCTCTTCGAAATTTCTCCTTTAAATTATATAAATAATGGGAAAAAATAAGTTGACCATTTCCTTAGTTTATAAAAGTATTTTAAAGACTGGGCGAAGACAATACAATACTTAGATTGATAACATCAATGAATTCCCAGTTTGGTTGAATTAACAGAGGAACGGTTTTTATGTCTTTGTATCTAATCTCGATGAAAAAGAATTAAAAAAAGAAAAGGAATTTCAATTAAACAATAATTGCATTTATTTCTATTGAGAATAAATTTTTTACGAAGATAAATTTGAATTTCAATGCTTGCTTTTAGAATATTGAAGTCTTAATGAATTTTATTCAGTTTTTTTTAAAAAATATGTAGTGAAAGCTGTATACAAAAGAAATTTGTAGGCAAGTAATATATTTTCGATCTCAAAAAGCGCAAAGTTGTCTCCTTTTTCCCCCAAAAAATCTAATAAGCAATTTATAAATTATTAAATAAATGGAATGAAAAAATATATTTCTAAATTTTATATTACACAATACTTATTTTAAAAATTTCTCGTTCACATTAATTAAATAATGCAAAAAAAAAAAAAAAAAAAAAAAAAAGAAAGAAAAAAAGTTGAACATTTCCTTTATTTGTAAAAAAATATTCTAAAGAACGGGTGGAGACAATACAATTCTTAGATTGATTACGCCGATGAATTCCTAGTTAGGTTGAATTAACAGAGGAACTGTTTTTATGTCTTTGTATTTCATCTCAAGGAGAAAGGATTTAAAAGAAGAATAAGAATTTCTGTCATACAGTAATTGCATTTATTTCTATTGAGATTAAAAGTTTTATGTAGGAATATTTGAAACTCAATAGTTGCCTTTATCACATTTAGTTCTTAACCACTTAGCCCTTTCCGGCACACTGTGCCCAGTCCACAGATTAAGTATTTACACACAGATAGGACAGTTCCATAAGCTCAATGGTAACCAAATCCTAACTCCAGAGCCCCTAGTGACAACAGGAGCAAGCGTTTCGGGAACATCGCAACAACAAGCAGTTGTTACTTGTTTTATTTGTATATTATCTATATTTTTTTATGAGTTGCTAACGGATGTATTTGTTTACGTTTGTTTTTGTTTAAAACATAAAATATGCTTTAACGTAACGTAAGGTAACATAAAGTATTATAAGTTAACATAATAACATAACATATTAAACATAAAGTGTGCAAAAAAATCAAATACAATATCAAAATTTCTGACAGATAAACGCGACGGTAAACGTGAAAACCATACGATAGAGACAGTGACCTTTCAGTTTATTTTAAAGTTCCCGCCTGTTCCCAGTAGTGGCGCTAGAATCGCGCCGGTACGATTTTTCACTTCTCTGTCGTATCTGTGTGTAAATAGTTAATCTGTGGCCCAGTCCGGGATACCTAACTTTAATTCAAAACTTTCAAACGGCACCAACAATATTTTAATCAAATTTTGCTTTTACAATGAAAGTTTAAATTAAAAGATTTTTAATTTCTGAAAAAACTCGTTTGCAAATTCCGGTGAATACAGATAATGTCTTATTTTACAAACAGAATTGGCCCGTCTCGGAAAGGGTTAACTGATTAATATTTTTGAAAAAAAACTTTCAAATAATGCTTTTATTTTCATGTTTTTTACAGAATTTTTAATTTTTTATCACTTGTTTTTCAAAACTGAATTTTTTTTTTTAATTAAATAAAAAACAAATGCTCGGATTAAACAATGCAAAATTTTCCATAAAAAATTACTTACAAGGAAAATAAAACATGATTTTAAATCATCTGCCCGTATGTGGTTCGAACAGATCATGCTTGGGAAAACACGTTGTCCGAATGACGTACATTCAAATCAGAAGAGCGATTAATGAATTTTATTCAGTATTTTTTTAATGTGCAGCAAAACCTATATACAAAAGGAATTTGTTGGTAAGTATTAGTTTTTCACTCTCAAATGTATTAAATCTATATAAAATATCTCAAAATAAATAAATAAATAAAATGATAATAATACGGTACATAGATTGATTACGTCGATGAATTTTCAATTTAGTTGAATCAACAGAGGAACTACTTTTATATCTTTGTATTTAATCTCAATAAAAAAAGATTTAACGGAAGAATAGGAATTTCAGTCAAACATTAATTGCATTTATTTCTACTGAGAATAGAATTTTACGATGGAAGTTTTGAAACACAGTTGTTACATTTATAACATTAGGTTCTTTATGCATTTTATTCAGTATTTTTTAAATAAGCCTTAAAACCTATGTACAAAAAAAGTATTACTGTATTAATTTTTCTCTCCGGGATGTCGTGAAATTGCCTCTATTTTCACTAAAGAAAATCTAATACTCATTTCTTAAAGTATTAAATAAATGGAATGAAAAAATATATTTATAGATATCTTTTGGAAATTTCTAGTTTAACCCCTTAACGCGCAGTGTTGCCGGGTAGGCAACACCTAAAGTTCCCCCTGTTTAGAGACACAAAAACTCCGTGAATATTTCAAAAACTACTCTAATGGCTACTTTAAATCTTTCTTATGAGTTCTAGATGGCAGCACCACAGAGATCAAACTCTGCTGTTTTTAAATAATAGGTAAAATGTTTTACTGCAATACGCGCTTCACAGCAATGCTCTTTTCACTGCGCTTATCAATGCTTTACTTATGGGGGTTTACCACTTCAGCAACAACTGTATAATTAAAATGGTTAGTGCAATCTTTACAAAACAATACCTGTGTACTCCTCTAGGCCTAAACAGATTGCCTAATTTTTTTTTCTTTAAATTCCAACCTTAAAGGGTAGTGCTCCGGAAAGGGTAAGGTTACTTAAATTACAACAAAAAAGCAGCAAAGTTCAATGTTTCCTTAATTTGTAAAAGTATTCTAAAGACTGAGCGAAGACAATACGGTACTTAGATTGAATATCTCGATGAATTCTCAGTTTGGTTGAATTACCCCTTTCCGGCACACTGTGCCCGGTCCTGGATACCTAAATTTAATTTCAAACTTGCTATATGCGCCAATATTATTTTTAAAAAATTTGGCTTTTGCAACAAAAGATTAAATTAAGGGTGTTCTTAACTGATCCGCTCAACAAGCGAAAAACGTTTTGACACATTTACAAATTCATTTTTTAACAGAAAGTTATAAAATTTTAATGCCTGACTATGAAAGCGATTTCGAATTGAACTTATTTTTTCCATTTTATGATAATTAAATTACTTATCGAGTTATAAGTTATTTCGATGACGCAACCACCCGTTTTTTTCCTCCTTTTCGACCGGTTTTTCTTCTTTCGTCGGGAAATATGCTCAAAAGTGTCAACTTTGATGGCTTGTTATGAAAAATTTATTGTGTTTTTTTTTTTAAAACAAAAGAATGATTGCAATTAGACAGTTTCTGAATAAAAACACCTGCTATTTTCATGCATTTCCGAACAAAAATAAATTAATGCATGTGTCACAAAGTTGCCCTTTTTGATTTAAGAACACCCTTAACCCACTAACGCCCGAATTATTTTCTTCGCGAAAATTTAAATTTTGTATTTCCCACCACTTTTAAAAGCAAATTAACTTTTATCTAAATTTGTTGAGGATTCTGTCTCGTGAAATAAGGTATATATTTACTTTCTTCTTTACTGGTAGGAAAACCGCTTTCTTGCTGTTTTTGTAACCGTCCTCAAAAGAGGACGCTGGGCGTTAATGGGTTAAGAGGCTCTTAACTCTTGAGGGACAAGCGACATGTATGCGTGCCGCAATTACGGTTAAGAATCTGCGTTAATAGTCACCAGTAAAATTATACTGTAAATTTTGATTTTTTTGATCGGAGCATTTTCTCGATTTAGTAATTTCGATTTACTATATTTTCGAATAACTATTTTCTCGATAAGTAACAAATTTCTGTTTTTTAAAACCGGTCCCAAAATATTAAAAATTTCGTAAAAGTCTCTCGTCGCGAAGTGGTTAATTTCTGAAAAATTCGTTTGTGATTTCCAGTGTCAGTCGATAATTTAACATTTTACTAACAGAATTTGACTGTGCCGGAAAGGGTTAACCGAGGAGCTGCTTTAATATCTCTGTATTTAATCTCAATGAAAAAGGATTTAAAGAAAGAATAAGAATTTCTGACAAAAAAATAATTGCATATATTTCTGTTGAGAATAGAAGTTTTACGAAGGAAGATTTTAAACTCAATGGCTACTTTTATAGCGTTTAGTTCTTCCTGAATTTTGTTCAGTATTTTTTTAAAATATGCAGTAAAACCTATGTACAATTGAAATCTGTAGGTAAACATTAGTTTATACTGCATACTTATACTTTATATTGCAATGCATAATTTTTAAAGTAATAAGGCTGTTCTCAATTTCTTTGCTAACAAGAGCAAAGGATTTTGACACATATATAAATTAATTTTCCAAAGGAAAAAGATGTAATTAGAAGGCCTGACTATGGAAGCGATTTGGTGTCGAACTTACATTTCAATTTTTTTATTAGTAAATCACCTATTGAGTTATACCAATTTCGTTTATGTGACTAATGTTTTTTTTTTTTTTTTTTTTTTTTTTTTTTTTACGGATTAAAATTTACGCTGGAATGGAAAAAAATATATTCCACAATACTACTCTAATAAACTTCTCCATTAAATAACTTAAATAATGAAAAAAAATTAAAGTCGACCGTTCCTTTAATTTGTAAAAGTATTTTAAAAACTAATGGGAGACTGTTAGATTACTTACATTGATTACGACGGCGAATTCCGAGTTTGGTTGAATTAACAGAGGAACTGCTTTTATATCTTTGCATTTAATCTCAATGAAAAAAAATTTAAAGGAATAATTGGAGTTTCTGTCAAACAATAATTGGATTTATTTCTTTTGAGAATATAAGTTTTACGAAGGAAGGTTTGAAACTCTATGGTTACATTTATAACATTTGATTCTTAATCAATTTTATTCAGTATTTATTTTAAATATGCTGTAAAACTTACATACAAAAAAAATTTGTAGGTAAGTATTAGTTTTTCCCTTTCCGATGGTGCGAAGTTCCCTCTTTTTTTAACCTGAAATATTCTAATGCTTTTTTAGGTGCGTTCGTAATTATGTAAATACGTAGCACCTATTGTTGTCGTTCAGTCCGTCCGTCTGTCTGTCCGTGCGTCCGCATATAACAACGCGAAAACTACCCAATTGAATCGTTTGAAATTTAAAATATATTATTGTTATATAATTTTGTCGAGTCATTTCAAATTTTAAGAAAATCGGATGCATAGATCAATTGCAGGGACAATCAAAACGATTCCGTTACATTACGGTCAATGGGGAAAAAAGTTTCAAATGCATTTTAATCGTTTGAAATTTTTAATACATAATTATTACATAATTTTGTCGAGTTATTTCAAATTTTATCAAAATCGGATGCATAGTTCAATTACAGGGACTATCAAAAGGATTCCGTTATATTACGGTTAATGGGAAAAATGTTTCAAATGCATTTTAATGGTGTTACACTCATTCGAACGTAATAAAATTGATATGCATCTATAAAGTAGATATTATAATATACATTTTGATTAATCTGCGGTGCAAAGAATATTTGTTATTGATTTACAAGGCCACACAAAAGTATTCCATTGCATAATAGTGTAGGAAGAACATTGTTTGGTGCGCATTTTAATTGTAATTATTTACAGTTTTATGAGATTGATGTATGAGAGTGATATTTTTAAAACTTCGTTATCGTACGAACGCACCTCATTTGCTACGCTTCACGTGCAATTTCCAACTTGTTTATATTAAAAATTAATTGAATGAAAAATATATTTATAGATTTTATGTCACACAATACTTCTCTAGGAAATATCTTGCTGACATAACTTAACTATTTAGCTGATCAATACATATTTTTTAAAAACTCTAATAATGTCTGTTTTTTTTATGTATTTTACAAATTTCTTATTCTTTTATCGCCGGTCTTTCAAAATTTTTGCCTAATTCAATTAGAAAAATGCTCAGAATTAATAATGCAAAAATTTCCACAAAAATCTATCTGTGAGAATAATAAAACATGATTTGAAATCTTTTGCCCGTAACTGGCCCGGACAAATCATGATTAGCAAAAACACGTTGCCTGTATGACATACGGGCAAATAATGATTAGCAAAAACACATTGCCCGAATGACGTACGGGGAAATCAGGGAATCGATTAATGAGGTTCATTCAGCATTATTTTTTAAATATGCAGTAAAACCTATATACAAAATAAATTTGTAGGTAAGTATTAGATTTTTATTCCCAGATAGCGTGATGTTGTCTTTGTTTTCCCTAAATTATTCTAAAGCATGAAATAAATTGAATGTAAATCTATATTTATAGATTCCATGTTACACAATACTTCTGTTGGAAACTTCTCGTTAAAATTACTTAAATAATGAAAAAAATTAAAGTCGACCGTTTCCTTCATTTCCAAAGTATTTTAAAGACTGGGCGAAGACAATACGATACCTAGATTGATTTCGTCGTCCCATGTTTAGTTGATTTAAGGGTGTTCTCAACTGCCCCGATCACCAAGCGCAAAACATTTTGACATTTTGTTTTTTTTTTTTTTTTTTTTTTTTACGCGAAGATATAAAATTCAATGGCCTGACTACGGAAGCGATTTGAAATCGAACTTAGTTTTTCATTTTATGAAAATTAAATTACCTATCGAGTTGTAAGCTATTTCGATCACGTGATCACCTCTTTTTCTCCTTTTTTTTTGACCGTTCTTTTTCTACTTTCGTCTCGGAAATTTGTTCAAAAACGTCAACTTTGTAGGCTTTCATGAGAGATATATTGTGTTTTTTTTTTTTTTTTTTTTTTTTTTTTTTTTAAGAAAACAGAAAACTGAATGCAATTAGACAGTTTCTGAATAACAACACCTGCTAATTTCATGCATTTCCGAACAAAAATAAACTAAAACTAATGTCAGAAAGTTGCCCTTTTTGATTTAAGAACACCCTGCTTTTATATATTTACAACATTTCAAATATTCCTATCTAAAAAAAGCGTCACAGTTGAATGAGACAAAATATATCATGCGGCAGCTGAATGTATGTCCAAAAACATGGTTAAGAAAAAAAAGTTGGGTCTCTTGATATTTTTAGGAGAAAAATTACGAAATATTAAAACAAACAATGTCGATCATCACAGTTCTCCCCTATCGGAAAACGAGAAATCATATTTCTCTTTCCTCTTTATGTTTTTATTTCCTATGAGAGAATGGAATCCCCTATTTTCTTTCCTTTCCCGAAAGAGAAATTTGATGTTTCGTTTTTAGATAGGGAAAAAATGTTGTCATTGACATTGTTTTTTCTGTAACATTTGTCATTTTTTCCACTAAAAATATCACGAGAACCCATTTCTTTTTCTTTTCCATGTTTTTGTACATATATACACGAGGAAGGAGAACGCTCCGACCAAAATGACCGATTACTACCACTAAATTTTATTAAAAATTGGGGTATGGTTTAATGACAGAATTTCTGAGAAGTTATAAACCAAAGTATGCTTTTAAAATTTATTGGTAGTAATCGCTCATTTGGGTCGGAACACTCTCATGCCTGATACACCTACTGCATGACATTTTGTTTCATTCAACTGGGGCGCTTTTTAAAAATAGGAATATTTGAAAGGTTGCACATTTTAAAATTTTGAATATTTAACAGATTATATCTGCTAACAGCAACAAGATCTCGATGCTGTTTTATATTATTCAGCTTGTCTTAGCTCCTTTTTCTTATTCTACAAGAAAAAGTTTGGGGTACTAATGCTTAAGTAAGATATTACAAGTGCGGAAAATGGACAAAAACGTCATTTTCATTGCACTTTGTGGCAACATAACAATGTAAAATAATAATGCCCCAAGTAAATACACAAATTTCAATAAGCAGGTAGTGTTATACTAATAGTTTATGCCGAAAGAATTTTGAGATGTTGTTGCTTGCCAGAAAAATAACACTCCAAACATACTGACATTTCATTTTTCATGAAAATTTGAACTCACAACCTTGAACTTTGATATTTTCTATAGAGAAGAGGAAATTTTTCCAGGACTTGAAAATTGAAAATTATTTATTAAATATGGTTTACTTCCAAAAAAAAAAAAAAAAAAAAAAAAAAAAAAATCAAGCACATTAAAATTATAACTATAAAAACATCACTTTTTTTGTCTGAATTTCAAAATAATGGTTCTTAAACATTCAGATATGATTTTATGTGTATCGCTTGGCAAAGAGAAACTTTTATGTTTATTTTAATTTAATAATAAGATTACTTTTTTATATAAATATTGTACAAATATTTATAATTTGTGCAATCAAGATTGATATAATATATATATTATATTTATTACTTTATAATTTTATTATGTATATTACATTTAGTTAAACATGGAATGAAATGATATGTAGTGTTTAATATAGTTATTTTGTTTTTACTTAAGGCAATTATATTAAGTAATAGCTGTTTATCTTATTCTAATTTTTATACTAAATCATGTCTTAATTGGTATAAAATATTCTCATGGGGGTCACTTATAATAGAGATTTAGTGACTGGCAATTTCGGATTTTTTAATAATAGCGAGTCTAATGTTCAGGAAAAAATATTGATAGGGATTTCGTTGCATCGTCAAACTGCCACCTGTCCCACTGTCTCACTATTAATTCACAAACACGGATAACTATGAGAATTATAGCAGTGCTTATACTAATTTAAACCATTCTGCCAATAAAAAAACTATTCATACAAAAACAGGTAACACTATACATTTATAGAAGTTACAATAGACTTTTTCAATTTATTTGAAAATTTACGGCTGTTAGGAATTATTTATCAATTATATAATTGTGTTGAAAATTAATCGTGTCGGGAAACTCAATTCATACCGGAAAATTCTTCCTATTAGTTATAACACATTAGATATCTGAATCAATTTCTGTTAATAACGGGCTGAATCTACCGGTATGAAATGATTTTCCCAACACTACACGACTTTCCGATATACCTAAAAGTTGCGTATGAAGCACTTATTCCAGTTCCGATACAAAGTTACGATTTATTCTATTAACCCTTTCCGTCACGGGCAAAATCTGTTAGTAAAATGAGAAATTATTGACTGTTACCGGAAATCAAAAACAACTTTATTAGATATTTTTAATTTCTTAATTTATGCTTTTATTGTAAAAGCAAAATTATACTAAAATACTATTTGTGCCGTTTGCAAGTTTGGAATTAAAATTAGGTATCCCAGACCGGGGACAGTGTGCCGGAAAGGGTTAAGCTAATGCTGATGCCTGTGTTTGTTATATATTAGCTTCCTCAATTAACCCTCTAGATTCGTCCGGGACTACTCCTTTGGCGGTTGAGGCAGGATGTCCTTGGTTCGAATCTTGGTCTGGACTTTTTAAAAGTTATTTGGAAATTTAGAATTGTTGTGGTGATACAATTTATTTACTAAATGTATGAATGAGAAGCCATTTTCGAAACTGAAAAGTAATGTTTACGCATAGCGTCTAGTGCTAGGGTATTAAACTAAGGCCCGCTGGATAGAATATCATAAATTAATAAAAAATATTAAAATATTTTTAATATTTTTGGAAGACACGATATTTAACAATATACATGGATACACGTGTACATAGACACACGCACACACATATATATATACAGGTTCCATAAAGATTGCAGTGCACTTTTTTTGCCTGCTAGATGTTACCAGTCAATGTATCTATTGCAAAAGCATTCAAAATCAGTAAAAATGTATGGAAAATTATAAATAATGCTGCAATGCTATCAATGTTCTTAAAGGTACAATTAAAAAAATTATGCTCTCCTTCGTTCTTATAAATTATATTTAGAATATTTTTATTCAATTATTGAAAAATACAGCAGTGAAAAATCCATTATTCTAATATCAAAACTCTCAAATCTATAATACATTCAGTTTGCTGTTTTCCGGCAGTAAAGAATCGCAAAATTTCAATATTTTTATTGTATATTATTCACAAAATTTAATATTATTTAATTTATCTGACGAATATGCAAAACTGTTTTATTTATTTTTTACTATTTCTTAATTTTTCTGAGGAAAGATTCCCCCTCCCTTTCCGCTAAGTCAAACTTCTTGTGCTGCTACATAATATCCCTAGATGTGTCTTTATTGGTAACGCTTACTTATAGCTTCAATGATTATCAAAGCCACCAAACGGTAAGCCTTGCGGCACGAACAGAGCATGATTCGTTAACCCTTTATACAGTTCTGATCGATTTTTTTTATTAAAAATGTTATTTGATAAATGTTCCGGTGCAAGTAAAATATTAATCAAAGTATTGTTTTCTCTTGATTGATTTACACTAATGCAGTAGAAATAAGATAAAAACCTTTATGTGGAACTAATTGGAAATCAAATTATTTTGGTTGTAAATAGTGTAGTTCCTAATCAACAGACTAAAAATATTCAGAGGTACTGTTGCGGAAAATGCGATTTTTGGCGGCAATCTTGAGTACACGAAAAACTTTTTTAATCAAAAACAGTTACGTGGGGTGTTAAATTAAAGGAAATTTTGAGCTGATAAAGAATATGATAAAAGTAGACATAAATAAAAAAAAATATGGCGACAAAATGAAGGATTTCGGATTTTTAAAAAACATCATTTCATTTAAAAAATTCAAAATAAATACCGTAATTTCGTATAGATAAGACGCAGCTCAAACAATTCTTTTTCGACCCAGAAATTTTCCAAAATAAAATATAGCATTTTGTATCGAGGTATATATTTATCTTAAATTACTGAATGGATTTTCTGGGTCGAAAATGAATTGTTTGAGCTGCGGTTTATCTACACGAAATTACGGTACATAAGAAAAGAGATTTTATGTATAACATCATGTTATGTTGTCAGTTTCAAATATCCTCTTCATATTCATCAAAATCAAAACCTGTCTTCTGGGTTTGCACACATCTTTCACACATAGACCTTTCATGCAGAGAAATAGTGTCAGAACATTACAGATATTTTCAGTTAATTCTTTCGTAAGAACATTGGATGATCCTTAACGTAAAACCCACTCACATAAAATTTTCGATTGAATGATTTATTTTAAAGCAAAAATTTATTTTTCTCAATTTTCTTATTTTTCTCAATCTATTTTTATTCACTTGTGGTGTCACATCCCATTAATGCATGAATTAAAAGTAAAGTTTTGCAAGCTTTCTCTACAATAGATCTTTGCATGGCTTGAATGTCACGCAAATTATCAGATTGTGTTATTGCGTGAAAATATTCTTCGAAGAATGATACAGTAGTAGGATTAAAATGTCAGAGTGATCAGCTATTACAGTGACAAGATTTACCTGGGCTAACTTTAGATCTTCTCGGAAGACTACATGTCTACTACTCCTTCTGCATAAATGTAGGAATGACCGCTTTATTGGAAATAATTTCTTAGAATATTGGCAAAGCGTTCTTTATTTATAGAGTTATAAAAAATGTTTTTCTTGATGATTACGGGAGAATTTGCATCTATGAATACTACAACAGACGAGTGCTTCATGCGGCTTCATATGTTTTATATTAGGTTTTTCATACCCATCTAAAACTATTGTCTTTTTTCCAAACCTGTTGATATACGATTCCTATTGCCTTATGACTTCGCCAAAAACTGTAAAAGTGGGCCATGGTAACCGATGAATTAAACCACCACCATCAAGAAGGTAGTTAGAATTTAGTTGGGAACGAGATGGGGGTATTTCATTGACATTCATACTGTTTAATGAGTGTGCCATTAATAATTTATCCGTTTTCCTCATATGCTAGCTGTAGTCAAATAATGAAGTTGGTAGAATTGATAACAAGTAATTGAAGAACTCTCTTGTATCTTAGGCTCTATTATTCAAGGCGATACAAGCGAGCATCCTCTGTTTTAAAAGACGGAAATCTACACGGTGAGTCTCACCAGCAGTAATAATTCTTTTTTTTCAGTATTTTCATGGTTTTTGCTTAGACTGATCTGAATAAAATTTCACCTTTAAAAAGTTTACCGGTAAGTGTATCTTGGATCTTTCTTCCAATGATGCAGCATTTTCTACAGTTACTTTTTTTACTCTCTGTAATTCCATTAAAAACGAACCCACAAATCAGTTGAAGTAGCAGTAAATGGGTGTAGAGTCTATAAAAATTGTATTACCTTTTTCCTGTGTTCGATATTTCTTTCCATCCTTGCATCAGTTAAATCAGTATGTTGTTCGCTGCTAATACGTGAAACTTGCTCAGCAAACTGAACGCATATGCTGTTTCACCACATCATGAATGGCTGAAAACTGTCAAAAGGCATTCAAGTTGCACGTTGAATTTCAGTCATATCAAATCCATGAGTTATACTAGAACGACTTTTAATGAATTTCATGAGCGGTTGCTCAATGTGCATATTGTTCCAAACTCCGGAACACTTTCTGCCCTTTCTTCGTACTGTAAATTGGCCTTCATTAATCATTTTGTAGAGTTCAGGTTTCGTTATTTTTAGTTCCCGCATTTGTTAAAGGTAAAGTCTTGCGCATTTGGCAGAATTCTTATGACATGAACTCGCAAAAATGGTAGCATATGCTCAACCGCCTGTAAGTGCATTTCAAAATTTCCTAAACGCTCAGTCGAATTCAATGTTTTCACAACATCCTCTATTTTTAGATACAACAGCCGCAGACTAGCAGTGCGGCTTTGTGATTTAACCCCTTGAGGAGCGCTGGTATGTTTACGGAACCACTTAATTTTAACCAACAAAGGCACCAGGATTGTGATAAAAAATTCGGTTTATTATTTGTGTGATATATAGTGATATATAGTGATTGTGTGATATCCCCCCTCCCCCCCTCAGAGGGAGAGGGGGAGGGGGCTTGTGATCACAGATAAATGTAGGGGGAGAAGGGATTTTCTCCAGCTTATCCATACATTTATCTTTGATCACAAAATTTGTAACACTTTGCCCTGATAAATTTAGAAGATTTGTATTTTTTTCCTCGTTAAAAAATAATTTATCATTCTTTTTGTCAAAATTACTGTCCGCCATTCGGAATGTCCGTTATTCAGAGGTTAAACATGAAAAATTTTAAGTTTTGGGAGTGGGGATTTAAAAACCGTCCGTTAAATAGAGGTTTCCGCTATTCGGGAGTGTCCGTTATGGAGGTTTTACTGTTTTATGAAATGAAATTGTTTTGTGTGTCCCTGAAAATGAAAAATAACTATTCTTTTAACTGCATATTTTACCGAATGCATATTTTACTAAACTTCGTTGAGGCATATAAATATGAATATGTTTGACAGGGTGTAACATGTTTTTGAAACTATTTTTTCTCATAGGCCGTAATGTAGCGAAAACTGTTAACTGTCCCGGTAAATAAACTAATCATGGTAGAAACTTCACTTTCAATAAGGTTCGTGCTAGGGTAAACATGAGTAACGTCCAAAAATTTCGTGACAATCCAAGTATATTTACGAGAGTTAGAGCGCGGTCAGGCGGCTAGGGAGCCAGACGGACAGACAAACCGAAAGCATAAAAAAGTGTTTAAAAAACAATGAAGGACGCGTTTCGAGATAAAATAATAACAGCTCGTCATTAACTGAAGCTGACACGAGTGTGAGCCCCTTGAAGACGATCGACACGTATATGTGCCGCAAAAATGCTTAAGAATTCGTGTTTCTCAATTAGGGTGCTCAACTGGATGTAAAGAGGATGAAATTTGGTACTACTCTGTTATCCCGTCGACCAATTTCGCCAAATTGCACAAATCGTCAAACTCATTGCCATATTATATATATTGACATAACTTTTATTTTAACCCTTTAACGTTCATTGGTTTCGCCACGAAACCACAAAAATTTAATTCCGATACGCAACACTGACACCGGTATTTTTATCTAAAAATATCCCTTTTATCTTGTATGTGAAAAATCACGTTTTCTTATTTAGAACTATATTTGTTCTTAATTACCGGTGTCAATCATTTATTTCGACATCTTAGCAATGAAAATGCTATGATCGTTAAAGGGTTAAATAACGAAAGAAACAAAGAATTAGTAGAATATTAATAAAAATACAAATAAGAAGTCGAAATAAAAATAACTTAATGACATTTTAAAAGCTTGTATCGTACTTAATGTCATGGAATGTGACATTCACGATCATCCATTATTGTATCCATGCATTTAATCTTATAGTTTGGCGATAGATTTTAGGTCGACGGGATAACCTAGAAGTACCTAAAATTTTAATTACATTAATAATGTGAAACATGAAGACATCATTAGCAATAAAGAAGTTTTTGGAGCTTTAAGAGAAATGTCATTAAAGTTTGAAACAAATTAATTTTTCAGTAATTATTTCTTTTTTAATATTTTGCTTTTAGAAATTTTAAATGCTATTAAATTTTCTTTAGAACTATTCTGATATCTGAAACGAATATATTAAATAATAATTTTTTTCCCAAATGAACGTAAAGAAAAAAATCGTCCTTTGGTTTCACATCGATAATACAGAAATGACATCATCAAATCTCACATTTTGCGCATTTGCAGCAATACTATTAAAATTTAAAACAAAATAATGTTTCAATAACATGATTGAATTATATATTTACAGGCAAATATGAATGACGAATTAAAAATAATAATAATAAAATTATTTTACGCAAATGAAATTTGAAGTAAAAATTAAGCCATAGAATAAAATTATGTATTTCAAACGATTCATTTATGGACAATAGACATTTGACGTCACATTGGGAATAACATGGTGTAAAAATAGCACGGCTAACAAATTGGTTTCAATATATAACAAGTTGGAAATTGCACGTGAAGCGTAGCAAATGAGGTGCGTTCGTACGATAACGAATTTTTAAAAATATTACTCTCGTATATCAATCTCATAAAATTGTAAATTGTGAATTACAATTAAAACGCTCTTCAAACAATGTATATGAAGGACCATATCATCCCTATACCATTATGTAATGGAATACTTTTGTGTGGCCTTGTAAATCAATAAGAAATGTTATGTAAAATGTATATCAAAATATGTACTTTATAGTTGCATATAAATTTTATTAAGTTCGAAATAGTGTAACACTATTAAAATGCATTTGAAACATTTTCCCCCATTGACCGTAATGTAACGGAATAATTTTGATTGTCCCTGTAATTTATCTATGCATCCGACTTTCATAAAATTTGAAATAACTCGACAAAATTATGGAATAATTATGTATTTTAAATTTCAAGCGTATAAAATACATTTGAAACTTTTTCCCTACTGACCATAATGTAATGGAATACTTTTAATTGCCCCTGTAATTGATCTATGCACCCGATTATCAAAAAATTTGAAATAACTCGACAAAATTATGTAATAATTATGTATTTTAAATTTCAAACGATTAAAATGCATTTGAAACTTTATTCCCCATTGATCGTGATGTAATGGAATATTTTTGATTGCCTCTGTAATTGATCGATGCATCCGATTTTCATAAAATTTGAAATGACTCGACAAAATTATGTAATAATTATGTATTTCAAATTTCAAACGATTCGGTTGGGTAGTTTTTGCGTTGTTATATGCGGACAGACAGACGGACGGACTGAACGACCACTATAGGTGCTACGTATTTATATAATTACGAACGCACCTAAAAAGAAACAAATGAGGTAGATGTGCACCTTAAATGAATATAAGCTGCATTGTAGGCAGCATGAATGCAGGTTATTTGCTCCAAATATTTCCGAATTTTGCTGTATATATTACTGTTCGATACTTCTTTGAAAATTCATAAATAATTTAATAAATAAAATAAAAAAATTAAATTTTAAAATTAAAAAGTGTATATGCATGATGGTGCATTAAAATAAAGAAAATAATTAAAAACCGTTACTAACAGTATCAAAACATAATATATAAGCGTAAAATTTCAATACACGGGACATTTCGTGGTGTTAAATATTGTTACAGTGTATATAGGGTTCTTTTGATCTTATGGTTAGAGAAATTCAAAACTCTTGTCTCTTAGAAAAGTAGAAAATAATTTATTTACAGATCTTCAGAACAACAGAGTCTTCGAAACTCACAAATATTACTTGATATTCAAAAATAACTGCTCAAATCTATCGTACAAGTATAGCTTTAGATCCCAGAGACTCTTTGTACAACGTCTCAACACTTAATAACATTCAAAACAACATAAATGAAACTCAAGCAAACTTGCTAACAAACGCCTTGTTCACTCAATGACTGACTGGTAAATAATAACAACAGCTCGCATCGCTTTTCTTCTTATATAGGCTCGCAGCATGTGCGGGAAATTTCTAGAACCATCTCGAAAAATCCACGGAAGAACAAACAATGTATCAGCATATCTAAAGGGGGGTTACCATTGAGAGGGAAGGGTTACCATCGCCAACAATCGCCAAGTTTGTCGCCAACTTGGCGATATATCGCCAAATTTGGCGACCAAAATTAGTTGCCGAAAGTGACGCCAACTTGGCGATATCTTTATTATTTCGCCAATCTGCCGTAGACATACACTGAAAATAATGGACAAGTTTGCTTGATAACAGAGACAATGTAACAAAGACTAATATTAGTAAAGGAATGGAGCTTAATAAGATTATTTACATTATTTTACAGTACAAATACTAACTATTTACAAAATTCGTAACAATATTATTCCCAAGCAGATGATTTTTTTAAAATCCTCAAATCAAACGGAAGAATATTGTCCATTGCGGCGTTACAAATGGTCGTTATAATCGCTTGATTGGCAGCGACATTTTAACATGTACATGGAGATCTGGACATCATCTGTCCGAGCATCTGGGTAAAGATTAAATACAACTATTCTTTTTAAACAAATTTTCAAATGTGTAACTTATTTCAATTATCAGTTTCGAAAGCCTTCGTCAGTTGTCGCGACAGTGGCGGATGAAACTTAAGACTAAAGGGTAACTTGACTACAAAAAATTATCATTGTTCTTAGCAATCCTTTGTAATTTGGTAGGTCTTTTTTTTTTTCAAGAAGAGACAAACTACCACTTGTATATATATATATATATATTAAATAGAAGGGTAGTTTTTCCGCTGTTATATGCGGACAGACAGGATTGAAAAAGAACGGGCCAAACGACGATTTGGTGCTGCATTTTTATGTAATTTAGAACGAATCTAAAAACATCAAGCTCCCAATATTATCTATAATCTCAACGCCCTCCTACATTTTAAAGTTAAATATCGATTAAAAAACAAACGATTTTTTTTCTAAAATAGGATTGAAAAGAAAAAGTATCCGTGATTTAAAATTCTATCATTTTTTTTATGTATGCAACTTAACTTACAAAATATTCAAACTATATATTACGGATTTTGTTAAAAGAGTTTCAATGTAGAGAAAATGGAGGTAGCTGAGATCACTCATCTTTTTTGAAAAGAAACAGAACATTGTAATTTTTCACGCTAGGCATCGTTGAAATTTTTATGTAAAAAAAAAAATCGAATTTTAGTGCTTCTCCATTCTTAGAAATATCTTTAAATATTTTACGGTACATCTTATTCTACTAAAAGAATTTTTCTCAAAAACAGCACTTGTTAGGAAAAAATAATAAAGTTTTGAATTTAAATATTTTATGTTGAAAGAATTAAAAATAAAACATTAAGTGCATTAGTTTACATGCATGAAACATTTATTAAAGCATTTGTTAATTTTTATTTTTCGACATTGTTATTTATTAATTTCGTTTAAATGAATTATAGTAGTGTGCTAAAATTTAAGACCACCCATAAACTAGTCGTTGGGGTGCCACCGTAATACTTACCCATCATATTATAAAATATGAAAATGAAACGCGTGTAAACTATCTATGGCAATTCCAAAATAAAATTTAAACGCATAATTAAGTAATTTTAATATACATAATATTGCTTTATTGAGGAATTGCTGATGAGCCAATTTCAACAAATTATATAAAACGCAAAAATACTCAAGTAGCACCGAATTGCGTAAAAGAAACATCCTTATAACTCAAAAAATAATAATCATATTAACTAAAAACTTACTGCGTCGAATTAAGCGTCTCATTTCCAGTTAAAAAATATCTTTGAATTGAAATTTGAAAGAAATACAGGGTCATGAAAAATTGAAGAATGTGAAAAACAGGATTATACATATCTCCGCAACTAATAATCCGATTGACATCGTTCTACATGCAAAATTTGTGTTATTTTATTGCCTTTTACGTTCATTCCTTAAAATAAAAAAATTCGAAATTTTTTTATGTACCTTTCATCAGAACGAATTTTTCCGGAGTCCGAAAAAAATAGTTCCGGATAATCGAGGTTACTAATATTGAATAGGCTTCGTCCGATTATAACATACTAAGTACATACAAAATTTCAAGTCTCTATCTCAATTTTCGGGAGATAGAGCGGTTACAGGCAGACAGACAGACACACAGACGAACGGACGGCAATTTTTTTTTTCTAAAAATATGTTTTTCGCAATCTCAAGTGTCTAAAACGTGTAAATCCGTCAAAAAAAATTCTTCGATTTTCAAAACGATTTCAAGACTTACCCTATACTACGTATGATGGGTAAGTAAAATAATATATTTTATGGCATTCTCGGATAAAATATATTTAAAAAGTAATAAAACTGACTTACAATTATTTTTATTGGAAAATGGAAATTAAACTCAGTATGTTTTAGCATATGCTTTGATTTTTATTATTGCTGCAATCCTGCTCGGCATACTATAGATCAGAGACTGGCAGTAAGCTTGAGAAATCTCTGCACACTAGACGTTCTTTATGACTTGAACAAGCTCTATAGCACTAATTCGTCACCTGAGAAAAATAAGGTTCTATCTGTGTTTTTGAAAAAATTGTCGATATAGGAATATTCTGTTTGTATCACTGAAGGCATTTCTGGATTAAAATGTCATAATATAATTGTAATGTTATATAACATCATTTCAATGCAAAAATACCTTCATAGATATAAATAGAACCTTTCTATATCTATAAGTCGTTTTTTTTCAAAACTACATATAGAACCTTGTTATTCTCAGGTGATGTGTTGCTTTTACGCCGTATATTTTTCAAAATACATCAGATTCTTTATTGGGTTTTAATCTGGGATGTTATCTCGCCCGTCAAGCATCTTAATTTGCTCCGTTGTCAGAAAATTCCTAACAGCCTTTGACCTTTGACACGCAGCACCAACATGCTTGAAAATGGAACATCGATGAACTTGCATGTAAAGTTTTAACTTATCCCATATCAAATTAAGATAACAGCTTCCATTTACAGTGGTTTTAGGTGGAAGGAAACGCAGAGCAGAAGTACCAGACACAGATATTGCACCCAATAATATCTGACTTGGAGGATAATTCACATTTGGACTCGTATCTCTTTCCCATTGGGCAGCGAGCATTTCTAGCACGGGCAAGAAATAGCTGCATACTTGGCTCATCGGAAAACAACGCCGAAATCCAATTTTGTACTGTCCAGTTCTTATGTTTCCGGTCAAAGCATAGTCGTAGAAACAGTCGTTTCTTTTTAATATCCGGAGTAAGTTGAGGTTTCTTAGCTGATTTGTAAGATAACAAAGGAAAATCTTTGGTCAAATGGCTTGAAATAGAACTCAAACTGACGTCGGTATCCTTTGAAGCCATTTTCTCGCAGGAAACTGCTGGAGATCGCATTACCATCCTTCGGATCACATGATTATCACGAGCACTGGTTTTTCTTGCCCGACCGCTTCTCTTTGGGTTAGTGTACTTTCCTGTATTATTAAATTTACTGACAGTTTGATGAAAAGCAGTTTTGCTCATATGTACCCTTTTAACTATTTCACCTTCAGAAAAGCCAACTTTATGGAGGGAAACTATTTCTGCCCTTTTAAAGTGATGTTTATTAAAATGTGAATTAAAAGTGGTGTTTTTAACCCACTTCGAAGATTAATAAACAACACTGTCTTCGGTTAAATGAGCAAAATAACTGGCGAATATTGTGAAGGGAAAGTTATTTATAGCATACAAAAGAATCCAAAGCAAACGGCACATAAGATGGCGTAATATTCAGCGTTAATGAAGCATAGTGTTAAAATATCAAAATTCAGTAACTGGTCTTAAATTTTTACAAACGACTGTATATTTGAATTCTTAAATTAGTTTTGTATTTTTCTAAAACTTGAAATAATTGTATATCTAAACCAGGCATGTCAAACTACCACCTCGGGCCAGATTAAGCATTGTACACAAAGGCACGGGCCATACTGTCAAAAATGAAGAACCACATTAATTTGATGACTATCGCAAAGAAGGAAAATTGTACATTAAAAATACAGCCTTATTTTAAAAAATAAACAAGCAAACAAAAATTTATACAAATAGTTAAAACTATTTATTGGAAAAATTAAAAACACGTTTCTATACAATGTTATAGAATAACAAAATTTTCATAGTTGAATAAAATATATCAGGTATGGGGATTGATCTGGCATAGGAATAATTTCCTGATACTCTTCACTTATTTTTAAGTATATATCGTGTCTGAGAACAGAAACTACCTACAAAATGAAGTTAATTGCATTTAAAATTTCAAGAATTATAAAGTTAACTTATTCGTGCCCAGCATCTTTTGCGTAAATTTTATTTGGTTGGCACCACTATTTTTAGAAGATTTAAGTTTAGTAAATTAATCACGAAAATGCATCAATTAAATAAAATAATTATTGCTTTTCTTTTTTACCGGTGTCAAAAACAGTGCTAAATGCACCTTTTGAAGCGTCCCTATAAAGGGACGCTAGGCACTAATGGGTTAAACAGCAAAATTAGCATTAGACACCGACCGCGGGGCCAATAAGTGGTAAAAATTGGCTGTAAAAAATTGTTTGTTAGTGGCCGCGGATAACCACATGGATGGATTTAGACAAATTTATGGTAACACATATTGAAATTGTATAGATTTCATGTGGTTACTGAAATTTCTGGTTATAACATGAATATTTATAGAAATGGCACCTACAGATTTTTTTAATTTATTTAACTATTCTGGACACCCTTTATTCGAAGTTGAATGATTTCGAACTGTGTAAGATTGCATTCAATCGCTGTTTTTAAAAAAGCAGATGGATTACTTTTAAAATGGTTCACAACTACATTTTTTTCTATAAAGTTTCAATTTAAAATCTATTTATTATGTTCTGTCGCATAATTTTATTTTGTGCCTACATTTTCAAAAGCCAAATTTCTTCATCGACACCACTACTCTGGAATAGTAAAATTGTCATTGATTTCCCTTCAATGTGAAACGTGAAAAATATCAGAATTTTAGCATTTCAAAAAAGTGGTTACGATGAAGATGTGTGAATTTTAAAAAAGTAGGTGTGAAAAAACATATGACAGAACTTTCCGGTTAATCTAATATTTTTCCGAATTATTTATAGATATTTGTTGGTTTTTTGAAATATTTGTGGGTAAATTATTAGCAAACTACAACAAAGTTTCTGCATATCAAATACAATGTTTCAGTTTTTATTTGAGTATAAAAAATTATTATAAATGAACTTTTATGGATCTGTGATGTTACATCTTCATCTTCAAGAACGATAATAATCACACAGGACACAATGATACGTTTACTAACCTTTAACCCGGTCGCGGCGCAGGACAAATTCATTGTTTAACCCTTTAACGTTCATTGGTTTCGGAACGAAACCACAAAATTTTAATTCCGATACGCAACACTGACATCGGTATTTTTATCTAAAAATATCCCTTTTATTTTGTATGTGAAAAATCACGTTTTCTTATTTAGAAATATATTTGTTCTTAATTACCGGTGTCATTCATTTATTTCGACATCGTAGCAATGAAAATGCTATGATCGTTAAAGGGTTAAGTGTTGAAATTACTGACTGACACCGGAATTCGAAAACAACTATATTTGTAAAAATGAAAACGGTATAGTTCATGCATTCAATAAACTATAACTTTTTAAAACAAAATTCTGGTGTCAATGTGGCGTTTGGAAATTAAAATAAAGTGGTATATCTATGAAACCACTGCGCCGCAAAGGGTTAAGAATGAAATTAATCAGCTTATGTCCAAAATGTTCGCGCTCGACCCTGTATGCAGTCAAATAAAAATATAAAAACAGGGTAACATTATTGTTATTATTTTTGTTGTTGTTGTTGTTGTTTTACAAGACAAGAAATCGTGTCGCTTTCCCTTTCAAAGTTATGTATTACTTTGGATTTTTTAGAAACTTTTAATTATAAATTTGCGTGTTGTACTTTAATTGATTTTTGATGCATTTTTAAAACCTGACAAATAACATACATTACTTTGTAATGTCATAGCGAATCAAAGAGGGCAGTAAAAAATTTTATAGTTTCAACATAAAACACACAAAAAACTAATAGGGAAAAAACATAAAACTTTTATAATTTTTTTTTTAATTTTCAGAATAACATATGTTCTTTTAAACTTTCTTATTGATTATTTTTACATACCCTATCTGTTGGAACAAAATTTTAAAATGAATTAGACATCTCCATTCAAGACACTATTTTTTATGATGTTTTCATAATAAGGAAGTATTGTATCCGTGTCGTTTACATTTGCTATGCCAGATTCTAAAACATTTTCATCCAAAGTAACAAATAATATTTTTAAAAATGTAAACTTTTCTTTATTTAATCACGGATCATTAAATTTAATGTATGCCACTATCTGCCATTAAATGTAATGAAAATTAATATTCTGTAATAATTTTAGCTATTTTGAATAAAAACATTCTCCAATTTGGCACACTGCAATGTTTGTAAAGCAAAGCGTATTTTTTGCATCAAATAAGAACTGGATCTAACATAAGAAAAATGCCAAAGGCTCGCGGGCCACAGAAAAAGTTGCTGGCGAGCCTTATTGTGGCCCGCGGGCCACGTGTTTGATATGCCTGATCTTAACACATAAAAGATTAACTTACATACAGATAGTTAATTAAACTATTAAAATAAACGGATTATAATGACGAATAATTTATTTTTTTTAATAAAGCAAGCAAAACAAAAATTAAGCTTTTTAATTTCTTTTTAATCAAGTTAAGCAGTGGTTCAAAAGTAGTTTATTAAATAAATTTATGCTAAATATACTAAAAAACACAAAAATACCTTGAACACACTCAAAAAATGGGAGAAGAAAGAGGAATAATTCTATATTTTTGCCAATTGTATGCTTCTTAAGCATTAATTTTATTAATAAATAATTTTAAAACAGGATAACAAATAACTTATAAATAACTAAAAAAATGAGTAATGCTTAGTAGCTGTAAAGGAATCTTGCAATTAACCAATCAAAATTCACGCTTAAAAATATGTGGTAATTTGATAGAATAGAACGGTATATGATCTGAGACTGAACCTCTAACAGTCTTGCAAAAGGGCAAAATTGTAATGTTGTTTTCTATGCACTTTCAAATAAATGATTAAAATCAAGGGTCGGAACATGTAGCACAAATTTTATTATTCTAATCACTATCTTTTATATAAATGTTTTATTATTTTATATCTTATTATTCATGATCTAATCCTAATGCATATCTACTAAAAATGTCTCTTGAAGATTACTGGTAAAAGATACTGGTAAGAACAATAAAATTTGTCCTATATGCTCCGACCCCTGTTAACTCTTTAACGATCATAGCATTTTCATTGCTAATATGTCGAAATAAATGAATGACACCGGTAATTAAGAACAGATATATTTCTAAATAAGTAAACGAGATTTTTCACATACTAAATAAAAAGGATATTTTTAGATAAAAATCCCGGTGTCAGTGTTGCGTATCGGAATTAAAATTTTGTGGTTTCGTGGCGAAACCAATGAACATTAAAGGGTTAAAAGAGATTATTCCTTTCACATTCTACAAAAAACTTAATTACAAATTTGAATGTGACCCCATTAGTGGCCGAGAGGTTCTAACTAGTAAACTGTAGGTGATGAGTTCGAAACCAATCGCGACCATGGCCTTAACTGTTCGGAGTTTT
Organism: Maratus speculifer; assembly: GCA_964019185.1. NCBI lineage: Eukaryota > Metazoa > Arthropoda > Arachnida > Araneae > Salticidae > Maratus > Maratus speculifer. Next base: position 348,894,462 of record OZ025295.1, read on the forward strand.
CCGTGGTTTTCTTCGAACCCTGCATGTGGATATCCTTGCTTAAAGGCGGGTTAGGATCAGGGTTGCCAGTTTGGCCTCCAATTTTAATTCAAATTTTCAAATTCGTACCAGAAATTTCGAATAATTAATTTTTATTTAAAATGATCGTTAAATGAAAACCATAAAATATTTTTTCATTATTTCTGGTATGATAACTAAATTTTTGAATAAAAATGGAGGCCAAACTGGCAACCCTGGTTAGGATCTTTTAGAAAGACCCCCACGGAGGGCACCCCCTCCCCTCAGGGCCTATATACCTGATATTTTTTTACTTCTATTGTTAAGTGTAGATAATTGGCCGGCATAAATACAAACCAAATATGAATATAATCTATGAGGGTAGTAATCATTGTTCAATGAATTGAAAATGTGTTAAATAATAGAATTATAATATTTTAAATATTGCTTTATTGCAGTAAAACTTGAACCTTAGTGAACGTTATAAAACGGGCTTGTCAGTAAGATGGTTTTAAACTATATAGAGCTTAACAGTTACTTTATTGTAAAAAGTCAAGTTATTGATTAATTGTTCATTATTATCGCAACCTGTTTGTTCACTGATGCAACAACTGCTTTCATTCTCTATGAAAATAAAATACTTCACGTAAACCATGTAATTTGTTGAGCAGCTTGATAAGAGGGTATAAAATCATTATTGTCCATGAAATTATTTGCAATGGAAAGTATGTCATGTTTTTTAACCCTTTGCGGCGCAGTGGTTTAGTAGATAAACTACTTAATTTTAATTTCCAAACGCCACATTCGCACCGGAATTTTGTTTAAAAAAATTACGGTTTTTTGAATGCGTGAAATACAGCGTTTTCTTTGCAAATAAAGTTGTTTTCAAATTCCGGTGTCAGCCATTAAATTCAAAACTTAAGGAATTAATTTGCCCTGCGCCGCAAAGGGTTAATAAAGAGTAGCACGACAGATGAGTAATTTCGACTTCGATGCATTTTTACTCATGTAGATACTTTTGAACGGGTGGCGGTTTCTTTAATTTTATATGTTTTAAAATGGATACTGATTGTAGAATTTAAGAAGCTTTTCTTTTTATTCAGACAAAAATTAAAGCTTTATCTGAAGAATCTTACTTTAAACTAAATTTCAAGTTTGAACATTTTATTTAAATCCATTTTAAGGGACTTAAAAAATGTGAGAATTCGTATATATATATTTATATATGCATAAACTTCTAATTTAAAAATCTTTAGTCTTCCTTTGGAGTATAATGCATTATTTATTTCACTTATAAAAAAGCTTAAGTTTACTTTTATACAAAAAGTTTGAATTTAGCAAAAATCTCTATTTTGAAAGGACAGTAAGTAACAAGTTCTTTAATTTACGAAAACATCATTTATTTTAAAGACTTTTTCTTTTTAAGATATCATAATTTACAATTACTAAATGCCTTTTTCTGTGTTTAAATATGAATTGTATTACTGTATGAATTGTGTTTTTCAAGTTCCAAGTTTCTACTGCTAAATTTACTGTTTTTCTTTCAGCCCATGAAGAAATTAAAGATTGCATGCAGTTATAAAAATGTACTATTAAATGTTTTATAAATCTGCATGTAACAAACTGTTCAATTAACCCATTAGTGCCTAGCGTCCCTTTTTAGGGACGCTTCAAGAGGTGCATTCAGCGCTGTTTTTGACACCGGTAAAAAAGAAAAGCAATAATTATTTTATTTAAATGGTGCATTTTCGTGATTAATGAAGTTAACTTAAATCTTCTAAAAATAGTGGTGCCAACCAAATAAAATTTACGCAAAAGTTGCTGGGCACGAATGGGTTAAAATTATTTCGACATCAAGTTTATATGAAAATAATGTTGTCAGCCATTACATGTATATAATATAGAAAAATGCTATACTATTCATATGCTTAATATTTGTGATTTTACAGATTAACATTTAACCCATTCAGGGGTTAAGTAATTTTCCTTCGTAAAAATTTTAAATGAGTGACTAACACCAGAATTTTGAAACAGATTTATTTTAAATTAAGTAAAAGATTTTGTGAATGTACTTAAAAAAAGGTAAAATTTTATTCCAATATACTGATGTCAACATGGCATTTGGGAATTTAAATTAGGTTGTCCGAAAATGAACCACCGTCCTTGAAAGGGGTAATCTATAAATTTCAATATTTTCCGCCTTTTTAGCCCGTAAAAATTTTTTAGTAAAAAACAAAAAAAAAATAAGTATTGATATACCATAAAATTGCGACGTGATAGAAATATTTTATTTGACTTTCTACACTACTTCTAGCACATAGAGCACGAATCACATAAAATTATTTGTGATATAAAAAAAGTTTTTTTGATGCCTAGTGTTCTTTATTGAACTTATGAGGGTAATATTAATAAATGACGTGCTTTCGTTATCATATTTTCATAAACAAACAGTCGCTCTAGAACAACATGCTTCTATTGTTAAAGTGTTTGCATCACACCGGATTCTAGACTTCCGGATAACATAATGTAATAAGCATTTTTTTCAGTTTTTTGAAAAAATTACTTTTAAGTTAGTAACATTAACATTAGCTATCCATATAGATTAATTAGTGTTTAACGAATATTTCATTGTGTCAAAGGTAACGAATATTGTCGTTTTGTGTATTGTTCAATTACTATTCATATGACAGTAGGCTAAGGAAGAATTTTCGGAAATGTTTAGAAAATTTTGTGTTACAATAAGATTTCAGTTATATTACTTCTTTCTAATACCTTTTGCATTATTCTTTACACATTATTTTTTAAAGTAACTTTTATTTTAAATTTAATAGGTGAAATATACGTTTAAAATAAAAGAATCACAAACAGCACAATGAAAATTTAGCAAATCATAATAATTTTTATTATTTCTAAATGCCTAAACATAAACGAAGTAATATAGTAAATGCATAGACAAATACTAACATTGCTACATGTAAAAAAAATCAAAAATATTTCTCTAAACAAAATAAAACTTCGTTAAAAGACATGTACTATTAATTTTACACCAGACTCGGAAGGGTTAATGTTAAATTTTCTATTAGATTGCTTGCCTTATAACCCTTTGCGGGGCAGGGCAAATTCATTGCTTAAGAAATTAATGATTGACACCGGAATTCGAAAACAACTTTATTTGTAAAGAAAAAAACGCTATATTTCACGCATTCAATAAACAATAATTTTTTTAAACAAAATTCCGGTGTCAGTGTGGCGTTTTGGAATTAAAATCAAGTGGTATGTCTATGAAACCACTGCGCCGCAAAGGGATAAACCTCTTTCTTTTTTCCGTTTTTGTTGCTAGTATCTATATTCTACAATAATTCAAAAACAAATAAAAGTATGTTTGACAAGTTGTAATTTCATGACAACAAGTTAATATCTAAAACATGTTTCTCACATTTCAGACCTTCCAAAATATGTTCATATTTTCAAATACAATACGGAATTTAATTTGGAAAACAGAAACAAAGCACTGCAATAATAGTTGTCAAGACTATTTAAAAGGAAATCTTTTACAGCAGTGTAATTAGCAAGCATATTATTAAATGTTTCCGTTTCGAATAAACCTTTTACAAATTTACTTTTCCAATAATTCGTGTTTCTCTTTAAAGCTAAAAGTCTTAATTGATTCAGCTGGCATTATTCCTTTAGCAGTTAAAGGAGCAACTCTCTGCTTTAAAGCATTTAAGTATGATACTTTGAAACGAAATGCGAAGATAATAATAATAAAAGCTTCAGAAGTATCGTAATATTTTGAAATATACGCGTATGAGAATAAGTTTTTATAAATCGATATGGTAAACAATTCGTAAGTAAATAATAATCAAAATAATAAGTCGTAAGTAGAAGTAAGTATTGGTCAGTAACGGTAAGGAGGAATATATATTTTCCTTCCTGTTTATTGAACATTTTCAATAGCTTTAGAAACATTTGTATTTTTTTACAGTGATATACAGGGTGTTTATGAAGTCCCGGACCCATCTTGATGCTTAATGACTCATAAAATAGTAACGACATATTAAAATTAATAACATAAATGGTTAGATAGACTCAAAAAGTTTCATGACCCTTGTTAATGAACTTCCACGTGTGCCCCCTTCATAGCAGGTAGAATTTCAAGTCGATAGTCAATTTCACGCCAGGTAGTGGCAAGCATGTCGTCATCCACAGAGGCTATTGCGGTTGTAATTCTGGCTTTTAAGTCATCAGTGTTCGACACTCTCCTCCTGTAAACATTGCCCTTTACAAATCCCCAAAGGAAAAATTCCAGCGGCGTTATGTCAGGTGATCTGGGTGGCCAAGGAATTGGACCTCCTCGGTCAATCCATCTTCCTGGAAAATGGTCATTCAAAGACGTACGAACGATGGTACCCATGATGAGGTGGTGCATCGTCTTGTTGCAAAAAGACATGTGGTTGAAGCTCTTCTAGTTGTGGAAATACGAAGTTTTCCAACATGTCTGACAATATATGACTGATGAGACCGTCTTTTCTGTAAAAAATAAAGGCCCAATGACTCGGTCGTGCAATAGTCCACACCACACATTAATCTTTAGGGAATTCCTTTCTGCCTCACGGTATTCATGGGGGCTTTCAGATCCCCATATACGCACATTATGGCGATTAACAATGCCACAAACAAGAAAAGTACAGATATTTAGACTGGAAAATGAAATTACCTGAAATTAATCACACGCACAGATGATACTTACAAAAGTAAAGATATTCAAACCTAAAAAGGAAATTATATGAGTTCCATCAATAAATGCCATAAATTTGTTTATATTTTCATTATTTTATGAGTTATTAAACATCAAAATGGGTCCGGGACATTATAAACACCCTATATATACAGTCGAGTCTCTATATAACGAAATCCACCGTTCCAGGAAAAAAATCCGTTATATAGAGAAATTCGATGTATAGAGAATGATGCTAAAAATCGCATTTAATGTGTGAAATTTTAAGAAATATTATCTTTGATCTTTTGAATTAATAAATTGAAATGTTTAAACGTAAATATTAACCTAAAATTTTATTTCTTAATTATTTAAGCTGTTTCAAAAAAGAGAACAGACATTTTTTTGAAAGCTTATTGAAAATCAAATAAGGAAGACTTGCATTAATTTCAGTCGAAAAAATCTGTGATTTTTTGTTGTTTTGATTTTAAAATTGTTACGCTCTTAAAATAATGGTCAAATTTTAGCAAGGAATGAAAAATTGTAGTTAACATTTTCCTCCATTTGAAAGCCTCTCTTATGTGCCTCTCATTGATTTCTCTCTTACATGTGCATCAATCCAATTGACTCTGTTTTGAGAAGGATGTGTAAAGGTGTGTGGGAGATGGGATGAATTCATTTGATTTAAAGAACAAGGAGAGAAGTAATATAAAAAAACTCAGCACTGACGATAAATCAAAAATAAGTGATGGAAAATTCATTCCATATGATTTCGAACCCTTTTAAAACTAAGTAAATTAAGACCAATTTATGAAAAAATTCGTTATATGGAGATCGATAATCCGCTATATAGAGATTGTTTTTAATGTAATCATGCGAAAAGGGAACCGTTCCTTTTAAAAATTCGTTATATAGAGAAATTCGATGTATGGAGTTTAGTTATAGAGAGACTCGAATGTATTTTTCAAAAATCATTATTTCCGTTTTTTTTTTTAAAGAAAATATTTACAGTCTTGTTAAACCAATATTTTTTAAATGCTTTTAAATTTACTGAAAGGAAATAAAATCATTACTGTTTATCAGAGGCTAACTGAATCTAAAATTTTAGAATAATTTGTGCATTAGTTCTTGAGATAGAGCTATTACGATAATTACCAGGGTTCGCACACTCCTTATGTTTTGTAAGAACTCTGGCACCACTTTTAATGAAAAAAAAATATATTTAATTTTTAAGAAACAGAATTCGCAAACACCTCCTCAATTCACAATTTTTGCATTATTTTTTCTATTGTGAAATACATTGAATATATTGTAAAAATTTAGTGGTAGATTTGTGCGAACCCTGATTACAAATAATGCACCATGGCAACACTGGTTGAGCGATTTTCACCAAAACGTTATCCGAACTATGTTATATAGAGCACTAACGAAATCTAAAATTTTATGAAATCCAATGAACTAAATCTATTATAATTATGGCAATTATGGAACTTGTAAATAATGCAGCATAGCAGCGTTACTTGTTGAGCGATATGCAACAAAAACTAGCCAGACCTTTTTTACCTGAAGGTCTAAGATTATCTAATGGTTTGTAAAATTCCCTACATTTGTTCTTAAGATAAAACTATGGCGATAATCCCGAATAATATGCACCATGGCTTTGCCACCTTTTGAGCGATTTGCACCAAAACGTAAACATCACCTTGATTTATTAAGTACTGACGAAAACTGAAGTATTATGAAAATGCATGAATTAGTTCTTGAGTTATCGCTATTGTGGAAATTGTAAATAATGTGGCATAGCAGCGCCATCTGTTGAGCGATTTACACCAAAAATTAGTCAAATCTAATTTATATCAAAGTCTAACAGAATCCAAAGTTTTTTTGAAATTCTGTGCATCAGTTCTTCAGGTCTAGCGGCAATTCCTGCAAATATACTCGGATTTTCGTGCAATTGATAAAGCTTATTTAGGGTCACAAAAGCACGCTTGGTCTTGCCTATAAAGTATGTACGAGTAATGGTTCATTTACAGGGACACTCAAAAGAATTCGATTACATTATGATATATGAAAAAAAATTGTCCGGAAAATATTTTAATGACATTACGTTATTTGAAATGCATTGAAACTCATATAAATGATTGAACTTTACTATGATCACGCTAAAACAGAGCATTCATAGCATTTTTTATCAATTTACAGAAACACACAAAAGAAATCAGTTACAGTAATGTCTTTGAGTAATAATTGCTGGATAGAAAGTTTTAAAATTCGGTATGCGCTTTTAAATTTCATTAGTTTTTAGCTCACAGGCTATCATAGCCTGAGAGCTTATGTGACCGTCCGTTCTGTATGTTCGTTCGTGCGTAAAGCGATAACTCGTGATGAAAATATTCCATTCACTTGAAATTTTGTATATAGATATATCCTGATAAGGCGCTTCCCTGATTAGTTTTTGGAGTTCATTCGATATGTATAAGAGGGGGAACGGGGGGCTCATGCCCCTCCCCTTAGTTGATATAAATGGCATATTCATGCAGAATTAAGTTTTCGTTCAAAATTTAGATTAGGATCATTCTGATGAGGCGATTCCGTGACTGTTATGTGTTCATTGAATAAGTATAAATAGGGGGAACAGGGGTTCTAATGCCCCCCCCCTTAATTTATATAAATGGGTTTTTCAAGCAGAATTTTCAGATTTCGTTCAAATCTCTGAATAGTTTTGGAAGTTTAATGGTTAAGTATAAAAGAGGGGGATAACTCCTTTTAAATTATATAAATGCTAAATGTGTTTTTATTAAGAATTATCTCATTTGCTCTGAATTTTGGATATAGATTTTTTATATGATAACGCATGTCTTTGATAGTACAGGAGGTTCAATGATTAAGTATAAAAAAGAGGAAAGGGGAGAGCTGTTTCCCCTTCTTAATTTTTTTTCGAACGGAATTAACCCTTGAAAATATAAGGCTTTAATGTACAATTAGTATTCTTTATTTGCTTGTAGATGGGAACAGCTGAAATTCGGTTTTGAAATGCGTTATATGTTCCCATATGGTGAAATGAGAAGCAACATTTTAATTTTTTAAATAGCGCGGTTTTGTTATATTATTCTGAATGTGTTGGAAAGTGCTTCATAATCTATGCTTACCGCATGATTTTTTTTCAGTTTTTCCACTTTGTGAATCGTCTTCAAGCCATGTACGAGCGTTTTTAGCAACTCGGAATGAAATCGATTACCTTTTCGACAGCTGTCATTGTCGTTTTTAATTTATAACTCAGCTAATTATAGTAAAATATGCAAATTCCGAGCTTCAAAATCATTAGAACATATTTTGGACTAGTGTCCTATAATTTTTCAGACCTGTAAGTATAGTAGATTCCGCTGGCCATCGATGACCGGCATACAATCAGAGAGAAGCTTACTTTTAATTCGTGCAGACATAAACAAAAATATAAAGTTCAGGGCACGAAAATCTCAAATAAATCAATTTCATCTTTCTAACTTTTGTCATTATAACATTGTCTTGTCATTTTTTTAATTTGCAGTACAATATTGTTTACATTAAATTTAACGTTATCAATATTTAAGTAAGCAAAGAGTTGATTTTCACATACAGGGTGTCCAGTAAATGAGATCCCAATATCAAAATTAAATTCCTCAAAAACAAAGATCGTTAGAATTATGCGGTAAACTGTTTGTTTTTTAGGTTGGGTGTAAAAATCTTTTTTCATAAGTTTCGAACGGTGAATATTTTTAAAAGATTATGCTCTGATAGTAAAGAGTGCTTGATTTGACAATTCTTTTTGTTTGTTTATTTTAGATTGCTTGCAAAGAACGCGTTTTTCTGCTTACAGTGTCATATTTTAACGATTTTTGGGATTAAATTTCTGAATTTTCGAAAAATTTAGTTTTAAAAATAGTTAAAATATGACACTTTAACCCTTTGCTGCGCAGGGCAAATTCATTGCTTAAGTGTTGAAAATAATGACTGACACCGGAACTTGTTAACAACTTCATTTGTAAATAAGAAAAAAGCTACATTTCACACATTCAATAAACAGTAACTTTTTTAAACAAAATGCCGGTGTAAATGTGGCGTTTGGGAATTAAAATTAGGTGGTATATCTATGAAACCACTGCGCCGGAAAGGGTTAAGCCGAAAAACGCGTTCTCTGCAAGCAATCAAGGACTAGAAAAATGTCAAATCAAACATTCTTTGCCATAAGAATATAATATTTTTAAAATATTCACCGATCGAAACTTCTGTATAACATTTTTACAGTTTACATAACAAATAAACCGTTTATCGCATAATTCTACCGATCATTGTTTTCAGAAATTTAATTTTGAAATCGGTGTCTTATTTGCTGAACACCCTGTATAAACATTTCAGTAATATAGAAAAGATAAATATTCTGATGTAATCTAACCTTTCAAATATGCAAAATTTTCCTTTTTTCTGAAAATATATTTTTCAAATGTACCCAAGGTGAAAATGGTTCTAACTTTGTCACTAGTAAAATCAAATAATAACGGTCATTTTATTTAGGCCGAGGCAATCCTTACAAATTTTGCAATAAAATGAGTTGAAGATTACTTTTAAAAGATAAGTGGTTACAATTGCAAAAATCATACGTACCGTAATTTCCTGCGTATAATCCGCAGATCAAACAATTTTTTTGGACCCAGAAAATTTATATAGTGATTGAAGACAAATATTTACGGAGATCGAGCAGGTTACATTTTCCTTTAAAAAATTTCTGGGTCGAAAAAGGATTGTTTGATTCGCGGATTATACGCAGGAAATTACGGTACGCCTGGTCAAAAAGACACGGCGCTTGTACTCCCGGCTTTAGCCTTTTCAATTGTGGTTGGATTAATTCAATAATCACCATAAAATCAAAGGTTATCTAAGAAAGTAAAACGTTGTGTTCATAGGTAAAGTTAAAAGGGAATGTCTTAAATTTATTCTTGCTTATATTAGCCCCTTGAAACATGATTTAAAATGAAAGAGAAACACCGCAAATTAGTTTCTATTATATTCTGCCGCGTTAACTGAATTTTAAGTAAGTGAAAGAAAAAAAAAACGGACTTCAAAACTAGAAAGCATTTCTTTTTTCCAAAATATACTTTTTTAAGTGTACATAATAAAGTAAATCTTTTTAAGTGTTAGCCTTTTCAATTGTGGCTGGATTAACCCCTTAACGTTCATTGGTTTCGCCACGAAACCACAAAATTTTAATTCCGATATGCAACACTGACACCGGCATTTTTATCTAGAAATATTAATTTTATTATGTATGTGAAAAATCACGTTTTCTTATTTAGAAATATATTTGTTCTTAATTACCGGTGTCATTCATTTATTTCGACATCTTAGCAATGAAAGTGCTTTGATCGTTAACCCATTCGTGCCCAGCATCTTTTGCGTAAATTTTATTTGGTTGGCACCACTATTTTTAGAAGATTTAAGTTCAGTTCATTAATCACGAAAATGCATCATTTAAATAAAATAATTATTGCTTTTCTTCTTTACTGGTGTCAAAAACAGTGCTGAATGCACCTTTTGAAGCGTCCCTAAAAAGGGATGCTAGGCACTAATGGGTTAAAGGGTTAATTCAAAAATCAACTTAAAATCATAGGTTATCTAAGAAAATAAACCGTTGTGTTCATAAGTAAAATAAATAGTTAAAAGGAAATCTATAAAATTTATTCTTCCTTAAATTAGTCTCTTGGCAGGAAATTTAAAATTCAAGAGAGACACCGAAAATTAGTTTCCGTTATATTCTTCTGTGTTAACTGAATTTTAAATATGTTAAAGAGAAAAAACTGACTTAGAAACCTTTTGGGGAAATTTTTCAATTTAATTAAAAAAATTGCTAATGTTTTTTTTTTCGACATAGAATTCAGAAATTTTACAAAAGAGGTTGCTTAAAATCATATGGGAAAACGTCAAAATTTAATTTAATTTACTTTATTTATTTAACTCGTGTAAAGTAGTAAATAAAATTAATGCTTCGAAAACAATAAATTCAGATTAAACAAAGTTAATTGAAATTCCATAAAAATTATTAAGATTTAACTTCAAAAGAATCGGTACTGCGTGGATATAAATAAAACAAGTTGGAAATTGCACGTGAAGTGTAGCAAATGAGGTGCGTCCGTACGATAACGAAGTTTCAAAAATATCACTCTCATATATCAAATCTCATAAAACTGTAAATAATTACAATTAAATTGAGCACCAAACAATGTTCTCCCTATACCATTATGCAATGGAATACTTTTGTGTGCCCTTGTAAATCAATAACAAATATTCTTTACACCAGAGATTATGATGTCAATTCGTTGACAAAATTCGTTATATAGAGAAATTCGATGTATGGAGTTTCGTTATAGGGAGACTCGACTGTATATCATGATTGGAATATGGCTACCCCGTACGTGGTATGCGCAAATCATGATTGGCAAAAACAGGTTGCCCATACGATGTGCATTTTTGCCGATCCCACCGAAGCTAGCATAAGAGAGAAAAATACGGGCTTCTCATTGGTTGAATAATTTTTCTTTCCTTCATTTTTGAGTTTACGTTTATTTAATCATCAATTTCTGTTTGAAAAGCTTTTGAAAGCTGGATTTTCCTTCTGCTTTTTACATATTATCAATAGATGAAGAAATAAATAATTCGGAATTTTTTAATAAAAGAAGTTAATCAGGATGTTTAACGATTGTTCTGTATTACTTTTAGAAAATAATAAAAATAGAATTGCCATTTCTTCTTTCTATTTTTTTAACATGATATGCACATATATATATATATACACAATCAGAACAATTTATTTAAAAACAACAGTATTTTCATTTTACGGCGTCAAACTCAATTGTTCTATATTGCTTTAAAAAAATTGCAATTTCTTCTTATTATTATTATTTTAATGATATACCTATATACGCTCCTAATACATACATTAGCATTCAGGAAGATCTACTTGCAAACAATTTTTCGACCAATCAGAAGCCCGTATTTTTCTCCCCTATGCTAGCTTCGGTTGGATCGGCAAAAATGCATACGATGTACGTGCAAATCAGGGAACGGCTGAAAACTTTATAAGAGATTATTTTAAATCTGAAACAGTTGTTCACAGGATACATAGAGTTTATGATAATATGCATCGCTTTTTAAAATATTTTTACAGAAAAACAAACGTTTTTCTTTAAATAGATCATACAAAAACATATCTATTGAGTTATATAAGAAACAGGTTTGAAAACAGGGACGAAAACAAGCAAAAAAATGTGATAAAAATTTGTCTAGAGCAGGGTTGTCTAACCCGGCGTCCGCGGGCGCCATGTCGCCCTTTGGATGATTTCTTGGCGCCCGTTCGAAAGTTCCTATTACTAATTTTTTAATGTAAAATATACGTTTTAAAAAGTGCTTAAAGTTTTAAATTGTTTTTTGAATGTACGTTGTACGGTTTTTAGCATTTTACTTTGTCATCTCTACCAAAAATTTGAGCCTCTTTAAGAGAAACAGAATTTTAAATTTACTATATTTATACATTTCCTGCAATTTTTACATGCGCATGACTATCCCTATGAGATGATGTTAGACGCGTGTGTGTGTGTTTCTTTCGAGTATTTCCAGTAGCTTACTTTTTTTTAAATCTAAAAATCCATCTAAAAATGTTTATTTTTAACACCTGCATGTTTTTCTAGTGTAAGGTTTTCGATCTAGTGTAAGATTTCTTATCTTACAAAAGTGTTTGAATTAAGATCCTTGCAGGGAAATGTATTTCTCCATTTGTTAAGATTTATATTTCCGTTTCAGTTTATTTTTAGATGGGCATAGATATTGTCGTGGTGTATCTCAGAAAACTATTACTCGTCGTTAATACTACTATAGCATTTTATATTTCTATTTATGTTTTAATAGCGCCCTTTATTGTTCACTAATGGATGAAAGGTGTTCCTTGTAATTAAAAGGTTGGACAGGCCCGGTCTAGAGGATAAGCATTTGAAAACTGAAAGTCTTCATATCTTTAACACCGTGGGAAATATGCCTTGAGTGTAGATTATTTTATTTTTTGTTTTTAAAAACTCCATAACAATTTTTTATAATCTGTAACACTTGTTCGCAGGTTTTATAAAATTTTTGAAACTATGCATAGCTTTTTTAGAATATTTTTATCCATGTTCTCTTTTAAATATATCATATAAAAATATATCTGTAGAGTAATATAAAAAAAATAGATAAGAAAATAAAAAAGTAAAAAAATGCAGATAATTGAAAAATGGTACTACTCTGGTATCCTGTCGACCAATTTCGCTAAATTATACAAATCGTCAAACTAATTGCCAAATTATACATATTGACGTAATTTTTTTCAATAACGAAAAAAACAAATAATTAGTAGAATATTAATACAAATATTAATAAAAAGTCGAAATAAAAATCACTTAATGACATTTTAAACACGTGAATCGTATTTAATGTCATTGAATGTGACATTCACGATCATTTATTATTGGCATTTAATCTTATAGTTCGGCGATAATTTTTTGGTTGACGGGATAACCTAGTAGTACCTGAAAAATAAATATCTTTATAGCTTTATCCTCTTGGTGACGAGCGACACGTATACGTGCCGCAGAAAGGCTTAAGAATCCTTGTTTATCCCCATCAGTGAAATTTTACTATAAAATTTACCTTATTTATTCGGAGCATTTTCTCGGTTTAAGGGGGCTCAGGGGTTGAAAACGTTTCAAAAAATCGATTTTTTTATGATCTAGTTTGATTATTCAATTAATTCTTAACTCAATGCAAAAAAAAAAAAAAAAAAAAAAAAAAAAAAAAAAAAAAAAAGAAACGCATAAAAATATTTGCATTTTTAACGGAGTTATAAGCATTTATGTATCAATACTTTCATAGCCGCATCCATATAATTTCAACTTTAAGTCGCGTTTTCTCAAAACGTCTTTTTGACGACTAACACCAAGATTTAAAGAAAACTATTTGATGGAATGGCTTAAATTTTTTTGAAAGCATATAACATCTTTATTTAGAAAATAAATTAAGGATATAACTATCACTTTAAAAAAACATTATTAAAAAAATCTCTCAAAGTTGAACATTCAAAAAACCCCTAAAAAATGCAACTTTTTTTCATTAAAAATACTCAAAATATTAAGCTATCTAAAATATATTAATTCATTCTCTAGATAATGATATTATATACATGCAAAAAAAAAAAAAAAAAAAAAAAAAAAAAAAAAAAAAAAAAGTAAGCCATTCTATCAAATAGTTTTTTTTTTTTAATCTTGGTGTTAATTGTCAAAAATCAAGTTTTGAGAAAACGCCACTTAACCCTTTCCGGCGCAGTGTTACCACTCCGGCAACACCTAATTTTAATTCCAAACTTACAAACGGCACCAATAATATTTTAGTAAAATTTTACTTTTACAATGACAGCTTAAATCAGGGAATTCTTAATTTCTAAAAAAGTCTTTTGTAAATTCCGGTGTCAGTCAACAATTTCCATTTTACGAACAGAATTTGTCTGCGCCGGAAAGGGTTAAAATTGAAATTATATGGATGCGGCTATGAAAGTGTTCATACATAAATGCTTTTAACTCCGTTAAAAATGCAAATATTTTTATGCGGTTTTTTGCATTGAGTTTCGAATTAATTGAATAATCAAATTAGATCATAAAAAAAAATCGAATTTTTGAAAAGTTTTCAACCTTGAGTCCCCTTAATAAGTCACAAATTTCTGCTTTTAAAAACTGGTGACAACTCATTAAAAATTTCTTAAAAATCTCCGGTCGCGAAAGGGTTAGCAATCTGGAAAAACGCGTCTTGACAGTAACTGATTTAATTTTTTATGTTTAAAAATTTCATAAGACATTTTCTTATTTTTGAAGCAGTTGTTTGCCGGTTGTAATTTTTTGGAAACTATGCATCGCTTTTTTAAATATTTTTACATAAGATTTAACATTCGCCTTTAACCCTTTAACGTTCATTGGTTTCGCTACGAAACCACAAAATTTTAATTCCGATACGCAACACTGGCACCGGTATTTTTATCTAAACATATCCCTTTTATTATGTATGTGAAAAATCACGTTTTCTTATTTAGAAATATATTTGTTCTTAATTACCGGTGTCATTCACTTATTTCGACATCTTAGCGATGAAAATGCTATGATCGTTAAAGGGTTAACCCTTTGCGGCGCAGGGCAAATTCATTGTTTAACCCTTTAACGTTCATTGGTTTCGCCACGAAACCACAAAATTTTAATTCCAATATGCAACACTGACACCGGAATTTTTATCTAAAAATATCCCTTTTATTATGTATGTGAAAAATCACGTTTTCGTATTTAGAAATATATTTGTTCTTAATTACCGGTGTCATTCATTTATTTCGACATCTTAGCAATGAAAATGCTCTGATCGTTAAAGGGTTAAGTGTTGAAATTATTACTGACACCGGAATTCGAAGACAACTTTATTTTTAAATAAGAAAAAACTATATTTAACGCATTCTATAAATCGTAATTTTTTTTAACCAAAATTCCGGTGGTAATGTAGCGTTTGGGAATTAAAATTAAGTTGATTCACAGCTATACCACCGCGCCGCAAGTGGTTAAGTTATTCATAAAAAGAAATATATCTGTAGACAGGGCTCCCAAATGGTCCGCGAACTGAAGATCAATGTTTTTTAACAGAAAATTTCATGATAGGTTTCTACAGAATTTGCGCTAAAATTAACCTCCTAACATGGTTTCCCGGCAATTAAAAAAAAAATCTAAAAAGAAAATTTTTCTTAGAAAATTTTGATGTTCAGTCGGTAAACCATTTGGGAGCCCAGTGTAGAGTAGCATAAAAATAGATAAGAAAATAGGAATAGAAAAGAACAGGGGTGCAGAAATCTAGGTGCCAGAGGGTAGTCTCTCAGCACTAAAATTTTAAAGTTTTTTTCGCTCAAAATTTAATAGCATTCTAGCAGGAATTTTACAAGACATATTAGACGAAGAAAAACGAAATAAATTTTGTGGTGAGAAACTGCCTGCTGGCGCCTAGATTCTTGCATCCCTGGAAAAGAAAATTTTGCCTAAAGACTAAGAATTTCAAAACTTGAAGTTTTCATACTTTTAACTCACCTGGAAAAGGTATTTTGATTGTAGATGGTTTCATTTTTTGTAGAACTCTATAAGAGATTTCCATGATCTGAAACAGTTGTTCAAAGGTTATATAGAGTTTTTTTTTAAAATATGCATCTCTTTTTAGAATATATTTACACAATATCAAACGTTCTCCTTGAAATATATACAGTCGGCTCTCGTTAATTCGAACTCGTCGGGACCACACGAAATGTTCGAACTATCCGAAGTTCAATTTATGGAAAATATGAAGTAAAAACATGCTTAATATGGTACTATTACAAAGGAATTAATGTTATTGTGTTTTTTTTAAATATATTTCGTCTGTTCATCCTTAGAATATGACTTAATGTATAAATACATAAACTAATTAAATAATTAGAAACAAGCCCAATGAAAGTAAAATTTGTGGTGTCACTGATGGACAGACGGGGCATTAAGAAATTGGATACCGAATGCATTAGATTATATGTATACTCGTTCGGAACAATTTTAACAAAAATCAAAGAAAGAAAACTATTCAAATGATCTGAAATCCGGGAGAAAGAAAAGAAAAATGAAAAATCGGAATTCTCGTTAGTTCGAATTAAACGATGTCAAGAGAAAATGAGTTCGAATTAATAAAAAAAATAACGTTATTCTGCCACTGAAAATTTGGGGCTTCATGTTTAGTTCGAATTAAGCGAAGATTCGAATTATCCGATTTCGAATTAACGAGAGTCGACTGTATTTAAAAATATATATCTACAGAGTAATTTAAAAACAGATAAGAAAATAGAAAAGAAAAAAATATTGATAAGAATATTTCTAATGTGTGAGTATTTGAGAAATAAATGTCTTCATATCTTTAGCAGCCTTTAAAATGTGACTTGACAGTAACCGGTTTAATTTTTAGTATTTAAGAATTTTATAGTAGATTTTTTTTTTTTTAAATCTGAAACAATTGTTTGCAGGTTGTATAAATTTTTTGTAATGATGCATCGCTTCTAAAAATACTCTTACAGAAGATCAAACATTTTCCTTAAAATAGTTCACAAAAAGAAACATACAATCGGCTCTCCTTAATTCGAACTCGTCGGGACCACAAGAAATGTTCGAATTATGGAAAATATGAAATGAAAACATGCTTGATATGGTGCTATTACAAAGAAATAATTGTTATAGTGTTTTTTAAATTTATTTCGCCTGTTATCATTAAAATATGACATAATATTACATTAGAATGGATACATACATAAACTAATATAAAAGATTAGAAACAAGCACAATGGAAGTAAAATTTAGAGCGTCACTGATGGACAGGACAGACGGGACTTTAACCCCTTGAGGGGCGGCGGTATATATTATATACCACCTACGATCGATGAAGTTTTACACCAGGAAAATGTCATTAATTTTCCCTTTTCTAACTTTGGCGGGAAACAGTCGTGAAAATGCTTATCCTCTTTTTGATATAACTTTTTTACAAATTTCCGGTGGGAGTTCAGAATTACACGAACGCAAGTGCTTGCCCCTCAAAGGGTTAAGAAAGGGTATATGAAATTCATTGGATTAAATGTATACTCGTTCGGAACAATTCTCACAAAAATCAAAGAAAGGAAGTTATTCAAATGATCTGAAATCCGAGAGAAAGAAAAGAAAAAAGAAAAATCGGAATTCTAGTTAGTTCGGATTAAACGAAGTCAAGAGAAAATAAGTTCGAATTAATGAAAATTTTTAACGTTATTCTACTATTGAAAATTTCGGGTCTTCATGTTTAGTTCAAATTAAGCGAAGATTGAAATTATCCGATTTCGAATTAACGAGAGTCGACTGTATCTGTAGAATAATATAAAAATAGGTAAAAAAATAGGAACAGAAAAGAAAAATTTTAATAAAATTTTGACTACAGGTTAATTATTTCAAAAATCTAATTCTTCATATCTGTAACCCGCTGCTGGGAACGTGCGTTGAAGGTAATGAAATAACACAGATAAAACTGGCGATAATTATAAATTACAATAATATATTTTGTATAAATCCGCATTAAACGAAAATAACAAATCAGGACACGTTTCGAGATACAACAATAACAGATCGTCATCATCTGAACTAACATGTATCCGTAAAGAAAAAAAGGCCTGAAATAAATAAATAAATAAATAAGTAAATAAAAGAAGCAAAACAAAAATCAAAGACACAAATGCACAAACAACAATATAAGCAAATCTAGGAAGAAATAAGCACTTACATTGAACACGTGGAAAGCAGGATAGCACGGCTTAGCAACCCAAATATGTTTGAAATAATGAAATAAAACCGATAAAAATGGCAATAATTATAAATTACAATAATACACTTTGTATAAATCACCATTAAACGGAAATAACAAATCAGGAAGCGTTTCGAGCTACAACAATAGCATCGCATCATCAGCCAACACGTGTCCGAAAAAAAAAAAAAAAAAACAAGGCCAGAAATAAATAAATGAAAATAAAATTAAGAATATAAATAAAAATAAAAGCAAATAAAAGTAGGTAATTATTCCTTTTTTTTTTTTTTTTTTTTTTTTTTTTGTACTTATGACCTCCATAAAAGATTTTCTTAATCTAAAGCAGGTTTTATAGAATTTTTGAAACTATGTATCGCTTTTAAAAATATTTTTGTGAATGATAAAACATTCTCCTTTAAATATATCATAAAAATAAATGTATCTGTAGAGTATTTTAGTGTATTATTTATTGTCAGAAGAATTTGCTTTATACACCAAATTATTTTTTATTCATAACTCCTTCGCGACAAGAGTCTTTTACGAAATTTTTAATGTTTCGCCACCGGTTTTAAAAAAACAGAAATTTTTGCCTTACTAAATCGAGAAAATTTTCCCATTAAATAAAGGCAATTTTTACAGTAAAATTTTCTGGTGGGGATAAACAAGGATTCCTAAACCTTTTTGCGGCACGTATACGTATCGCTCGTCCCCAAGGGGTTAACCCTTTAACGTTCATTGGTTTCGCCACGAAACCACAAAATTTTAATTCCGATACGCAACACTGAAACCGGTATTTTTATCTAAAAATATCCCTTTTATTTTGTATGTGAAAAATCACGTTTTCTTATTTAGGCATATATTTGTTCTCAATTACCGGTGTCATTCATTTATTTCGACATCTTAGCAATGAAAATGCTATGATCGTTAAAGGGTTAACTGGTTTACCCGAAGACCGTTCGGGCAAGACGAGTTTGCCTATTTCGTCATTTAAAGCTTTTTGACACCACTATTAATTTTAAGAAGATTTTCATACTTTTGAAATGCGGAAATGTTTAGACTAAATTTTACGAATATTTTATTTGAATAATAGTGGTGTGAGTCAGCTATTTTCAATTTATTGAACAGAAAAGAATTAAATAGTTAAAGGGTTAAATCAAGAAAATGTTCTGATTAAGTAAGGTAAAATTGACAACAAAAAATAACTGTTAAGAATAATAAAGGATTAAAACACTTATGATAATGAAAATGATACTATATGCATTTAAGGGTTAAAGCAAAATAATTTTCCATTAACCCTTTAACGTTCATTGGTTTCGCCACGAAACCACAAAATTTTAATTCCGATACGCAACACTCACACCGGTATTTTTATCTAAAAATATCCCTTTTATTATGTATGTGAAAAATCACGTTTTCTTATTTAGAAATATATTTGTTCTTAATTACCGGTGTCATTCATTTATTTCGACATCTTAGCAATGAAAAGGCTATGATCGTCAAAGGGTTAAACAAGTAATTTTCGACCTCCAAGAAAGACTATAATTATCTTTAAAATAAAGTAAAATAACAAGTTATCACTTACCATGGAAATATGCTCATGCGAGAAACGGGAAATCACAACTGTAAATTGACCGAGGTGATATATGGAACTTGCAATTTTTAAAAGCTTGGGTTTATGGAACTGTTTGAGACCAGAAGTTTTAACAATATGTAAAAAAAAAAAAAAAAAAAAAAAAAAAAAAGTTGGACATTTCACGTGAAGCGTAGCAAATGAGGTGCGTTTGTACAATAACTAAGTTTTAAAAGTATCACTTTCAATATCAATCTCATAAAATTGTAAATGATTAATTACAATTAAAATGTGCACCAAACAATGTTCTCCCTATATCATTATGTAATGGAATACTTTTGTGTGGCTCTGTAAATCAATAACAAATGTTCTTCGCACCACAGATTATGCATAATGTATATTATAATATGAACTTTATAAATGCATATCACTTTTAATATGTTCGAATGATTGTAACTCCATTAAAATGCATTCGAAACATTTTTCTCCATTGACCGTAATGTAACGGAATACTTTCGATTGTCCCTGTAATTGATTTATGCATCCGATTTTTATTTAATTTGAAATAACTGGACAAAATCATGTAATAATTATGTATTTTAAATTTCAAAAGATTAAAATGATCTTGAAACTTCTTCCCCCATTGACCGTAATGTAACGGAATACTTTTGTTTGTCCCTGTAATTGATCTATGCATCCGATTTTCATAAAATTTGAAATAACTCGACAAAATTATGTAATAATTATATTTTTTAAATTTCAAACGATTCGGTTGGGTCGTTTTTGCGTTGTTATATGCGGACGGACGGACTGAACGGCAACTAAAAATGCTGCGTATTAACATAACTACGAACGCACCTAAAAAGGATAAGATTTTGGGGCATCTATTAAAAATGCATTTGCCGAGTGTTTAAACAAATTATATTTACCGTAATTTCGTGTGTATAAGCCGCAGATCAAACAATTCTTTTTCGACCCAGAAATCTTATTCAGTGATTGAAGACAAATATTTACGGCGATCTGACAAGTTATATTTGTTTTTAAAAAAATTCTGGGTCGAAAAAGAATTGTTTGAGCTGCGGCTTATACACCCGAAAGCATGGTATTTATTTAAATTTTATTGAAAGGTTATATATCTACAAAATAAGAATATGTTCACAGAATGCATACGGGTCTGAGACAAGGGACTCACTAAGACTACTGATTTGGCAGAATGTAGATTTTTTTTCTCATTTGAAGTATGGAAACAATAAATTATCTGATCCTTTCGGAGCTCAGTTTGTTATTTGATAACAATATTCGCATATTCACTTTAGTAAATGTCATAGATCATTTTTAGATTTATCTAAAAAATTTACGTAGAAAAAGTAATTTAAATGCATTTTAATAACAGAAAAATACGCAAATTAAACATATTCCATATTAACTTCCAGAAATTGAAGATATTTTTAACAACGGCTAAAAGATACGTTGTCACTACGATTTTTCATGGCATTCTGAATTGCAAAAAGCCATTAACATCTTTATTATTCTCAATCTAACGGCATCAAATAATGCTGTTACATATCAAGATCTACACGTATATAATTCTAACGAACGTGAGTTCAGTACAACGTTTTATTTAATTTAATATTTTTCTGCATTTATTTTCCGGTTTTAAAAGTTTCTATTTTCATATCAAAACAAACACTCCATTGGTTAATATTTAAGCAGATGGCACATCGGTGATGTATCCAGAATTAGCTGTGTAGCAAAGCTGTAGTAAAGCGTCCTATGTTGAATACTTAATAATACTTGTTATGTTGGGTGTCCTCAAGATTAAAGGCGGTTCACATCTATCAAAGTCATACGCCGCCTATCGGGAGGTGTAAACTACAAGAGGATTTTTAAGTAGATTGCAGTTTCTTTTGTGCGAATGGCAACGAAACTGCTTTATTTCTATACCATGTTGCTTTAAAATGTTGCGTAGAATAAACTTTAGGTCCAGTGGCGTGGATGGTAGCGGAGGCTGCTCCCATACCGCTGGTCCCTGGTTCGAGTCCAGCTAGCGGCATGGGTGTCTGTGTTGTCATTGTGAATTTGTATGCACTGGATATTCTGAAATAAAGTGTTCTATATGGTTTCTTGTGATCATTGGAGGTCATGCCGGCTGTAGCTGTAGCGCCTAGCTCAAAGCAAAAAAATAAAATAAAATAAAATAAACTTTAGGTTTGAAATATTGTAAATAAATATAGAATAAACAAGTGTAGTACGATCTAATATTAACATAAAATATACTAAGATGAAATATTATTTAATTATGCAGTATAGATATCGCTGATTAAAATATGTTCGATTTTAATTATGTTTTTTAATCTAATGAAAGGTGACTCATAAACATTCGTAAGTAGTTAATATGTAAAGGTGGAATTTTGTAATAGTCTCATATTTTACTAAATTCTTGATGAGCTAAGTTATACAAAATAGTATACACCCTTATATCTCCAATGAGAATACAACATTTATCAATGTTTAGAATATGTATAGAATTTAATACTAAATAAAATATTCAATTTTACCTCTTTTTTTTACTGTTTTCTATCTTAAATAGGAGAAAGTATTCTAATCGAAGTTTTTTTCACTTCTGGTTTTTGACGGATTTAGACGATTTAGGGGTCAGAGATTCCAAAAAACATCTTTTTACAAAATCTCTGTCTGTCCGTGTGTCCGTGTGTCGCCATTCAACCATAAAAGTGCATGAAGTTATGCATAGAATTGAACCAAATTTTTTTGTGAATGTTTTTGGCTGTGGCAAGCAAGTCCTCCTTCAGTTTTGAAATATTTTGTCGGGAGCGGGCACTGCGTTAGAGATTTTTGTGCCATTTTCAATACTGTACCTACTAACAGTGTATGAAATTATGCATCGAATTGAACTAAATTTTTTGTGCAAGTGTATGACTTTGGATATCTGGTCCTCCCCGAATTTCAAAAAAAATCTGACGCAAGGGGGCGCTGAAATAGCGATTTTCGGGCCATTTTCAATATTGTACCACCTAAAAATATATGATTTACGCATAGAATTGAACTAAAAATTTTTGTGTAAGTGTTTGGGTGTAACTGGAAGGTCTGCCCTGAATTTCAAAAAAAAAAAAAAAAAAACTCTGCTGGAAGGGGGCGCTATAATCACGATGTCTGTGACATTTTCATTATTTTACCGTCAAAATATGTATGAATCTATGAATAGAACTGAACACAATTTTTTGTGTATGAATATTTTTTAAGTATAGCTAGTAGGTCCTCTCTGAATTTGAAAAAAAAAAAAATGTGCCAATCATTATATTGTCCATCGGCTCGTGCAGACGTGGAAACTCGCTTTTACTCCGATTAGTTGACTGAAGCAGAATTTTAATTTGAAAATCAAAGTTGATATAGTATTGAATTAAAATTATTAAAGCATTAACGTGTGTAACTATTTTTTAAAAATGTTAAAATGTACGTATGAGATAGAAGACAGTTTTTGGATTGGCACATCCAACTAGTTTTCATTTACCGATCGCAGACGATAAGGATCCAATGTTTTCTTGGTCGCATGACTGCTACGGAATGCGTTGATTTTTTAATCTTAACAGGTTAATTTGACAGCTAATTTTTTATTAAAATTCTTCTTTAAATATTAAACATCTTATTTTTTATTTATTTATTTAATTTTAATTTTATTTATTTATTTATTTTTATTTTATTTTATTGTATTGTATTGTATTTTATTTATTTATTTATTTGCAGAAAAACAAAAATTTAACATTTATAGTGATGAATATTTATTTATATTGATTTGATTTTCACTACATGCATTATGAAAAGTTTCTCTGAATTATAGACTCGCACTAAGTTCTCATACATTCTATGTAACATTTATGTAGTGTAATTTATTTTACATTCAATGTGTATGTCATTCCCCTGTTAGGTTCCATCACAGCAGTAACAAAATTAACATCTTTAGACCTGAGCATAAAATAACTCTACAAATATATATTTATTGTTTTTGCACAATCGAAATGACACCATAGATGACAGAAAGAGTCATTTTTATAAAATTAGTACTTTAGAGGACTGGTAATTTTGGTTTACAAATATGGATATGAAAATACTAATCCTCTTAACCCTTTAACGATCATAGCATTTTCATTGCTAAGATGTCGAAATAAATGAATGACACCGGTAATTAAGAACAAATATATTTCTAAATATGAAAACGTGATTTTTCGCATACATAATAAAAGGGATATTTTAAATAAAAATACCGGTGTCAGTGATGCGTATCAGAATTAAAATTTTGTGGTTTCGTGGCGAAACCAATGAACGTTAAGGGGTTAAAACATCAGTTAAACTATCAGTAATATAAATTTACGCAATAACGAAATTAAGGTCTTTAAACAAGTAAATGATGAGCATATCCTCAAAATTTTTAATTGTAAAGCATTTAAGTTAAATAATCATGACTATTTCTTACATTGCAAACACTAATCCACAATGTCTTGAAGGTATTTTCAAAACTCGAATGAAAATAATATTTATTTTATGAGGTAATATTCATCAGTAATAACATTTACTAATTTGTTTTAAAGCAAAAATCATTCAGCTATATAGAAATAAAGTAAAAATGAAAAAAAAAATAAGCAGTTTAGTTTATATTACGAAAAGAATGAAGATAAACATTTGTGTACCTCAGGTCTGAAGATGTTAATATTCCATAAGAGAGTGAATTACATAGAAAAATGATAATGCTGTTGATCCATTTCACTAATATTTCAACTCAATCTATTATTATTAATAAAATATTTGATTGATGATAATTCTTGTGTCACAAAAATAACATGCATTCTCTCTAACCTCTGTAACATCGAAAGCAAAATGAATATTTTCTTTCGGAAAGAAACCATTCTAATTTACCTCATAACCGTGTTTCTAACGAAAATTTATTCTGGTATATTTAGGTTTTTTTCCCAGAAATAGATTAGTATGACTGCCAGGGAATTCATTCATCTTAGCAATATAATTTGAAAAATTTCGTAAATTCATCTTTAACATATTAAACATATTGCTATTGTTTTTTGCTGCAAATAAAAAAAAATATTGTGTTGAATTTTTTTACTTATAGAGCAGGGCTGTCCAACGCGGCGCCCGCGGGCGCCATGGCGTCCTTTGAAGATTTTCTTGGCGCCCTCTTGAAGATCTCGTATTTTTAAACATTTTAGAAGTAAAACTCCACCATAAAGAATGTTTTCTTTAAAATCATTTATATTTTTAAAATCTAAAGCTGTTTTCTGAAGTTCAGAGCTGTTTTATTTGAAGGATATAAATATTTCTTTCTTGATTTTTGAAATTTTAGAGATTTTTTTCTCTTTCTTTCTTTATTTTTCTTTCTATAATTTTGCTTAGAAAAAGTAATAAACAGCGCAGAATGATTATCATCTATCAAAGAACTTCCAGATTCTACCTCTGAAATCACCCACATGGTTTGGTCACTATAATGTTTGTCTCCTTTTGTACTTTTCATAAAACTAATCCACGCCTTCAAAATAAAGCAAACCGTTTTTTCACATCCTAAAAAATCTATATCTCTGATTTTCATATTTATTTATTTATTACTATTGTTATTATAGACGCGATTAAAGTTTCTGGCTCATTATCCTACAAACATTTTTAATATAGTCTTCTCATAAAAAAGATATATAATTTGAAATTTAATACGCGTAACTCCATAATTGTAGGAGTCTTTTGTCTACCGCTGTACGATTCATTTGCATTATGTGAAGACGTCCGTGTATACTAACACTATGCGATAATATTGCCACATGTTTTTAGTCACGTAAATATTGGCGCCCTTCATTGAGTGCCATTATGAGCCCCTGGTTACTGAAAGGTTGGACAGGTCTGTTATAGAGTTTTCATTTTCACTACATGTAGTACAAAAAACCTTTTACTAGTTTATCATACATTTTATAAGCGAGACAGACATTTTGAAAAATGCTGATTCTTTTCTCTGATATTTCAACTCATTTTATTATCAAGAAACTATTTGCATTATGATAATTCTTGGGTGATAAAAGTAGCATAAATTCTCCTTAACCTCTGTAACTTCGAAAGCAAAATGAATATTTTCTTTCGGAAAGAAAATATATTCGATTTTACCTCACAACCGCTTTTCTGACGAAATTTTTTTCAAAGATATTTAGGTCTCTTCTCGGAATTAGTTAAGATGACTGCTATGAAGTTTGTTGTTTTTTTTTAATCATAAGAGTTTAATTTGATAATGTTCATAAATTCATCTTTAACATATTAAAAGTATTTTTTTTTTTTTTTTTTTTTTTTTGCTGCCAAATAAAATTATAATATTTATATTGAGAAATCTTCATTTATAGTTTTAATTTTCACTATATGTATCACGAAGAGTCTCTTTTAACGCTCTGAGAGTCTTGCAAATGAGTAAAATTATAATGCTGTTTTATGTGTATTTTGTTTTGCATACTCAGAAAATATGATTGTTTCAACATTAAATATATAAAAAATAAATACAAGTATGAATTTTATAATTCTTGAAAGTATTAATAATTCTAAAATTTATTGTAAATTCATTAAATCAATACAATTATCTTATTTTGAATATTGCAATATTACAGTGAAACCCGGAGCTTATTGAACGCCATATTACGTTCCAAACACGTAGAGCTTTAAATATAGACTGTTATTACGTTGTCATATATTTAATGCAAATATTAATATAATATCATTATTTTACATTCAATATCTCCTTCGTTCTCTAGCAAGGTTCCATCATAGCGGTAACAAAATCAATATTTTATAGTAAAAGGGAAAAAAAAATCTTGGAGAATTCTGAGACTGAAGATTCTTTTCACTTCTATTTCATCTCACTCTATTATAAAAAATGTATTTGCATTAAAATCATTCTGTCGATACGAAAGGAACGCAAATTCACCTTAACCTCTGTTACATCGAAAGGACAATGAATATTTCTTTCGGAAAGAAAATATTTTATCCCACAACCGCATTTTCGACAAATTTAGCCTCTTTCGAGATATTTAGCCTCTTCGCGACGGGAGGCTTTTACGAAATTTTTAATGTTTTGTCCCGAATATTAACCCATTAGTGCTTAGCGTCCCTTTTTAGGGACGCTTCAAAAGGTGTATTCAGCACTATTTTTGACACCGGTAAAAGAGAAAAGCAATAATTATTTTATTTAAATGATGAATTTTCGTGATTAATGAACTAAACTTAAATCTTCTAAACATAGTGGTGCCAACCAAATAAAATTTACTCAAAAGATGCTGGGCACGAATGGGTAAAAAACAGAAATTTGTGCCTTATAGAATCGTGAAAATGCTCCGATTGAATAAGGCAAATTTTACAGTAAAATTTTGCTGGTGGGGATAAACAAGGATTCTTAAGAACAGGGGTGCAAAAATCTAGGCGCCAGCAGGCAGTTTCTCACCACAAAATTTATTTCGTTTTTCTTCGTCTAATATTTCGTGTAAAATTCCTGCTAGAATGCTATTCAATTTTGAGCGAAAAAAACTGAGCGAAATTTTAGTGGTGAGAGACTACCCTCTGGCGCCTAGATTTTTGCACCCCTGTTCTTAAGCCTTTTTGCGGCACGTATACGTGTCTCTTGACCCCGAAGGGTTAAATATTTTCTCTGAAGTAGTTTAATATGAATGCTACAAATCATGATTGGCAAAAACATGTTGAGCATTTAACCCATTCGTGCCCAGCATCTTTTGCGTAAATTTTATTTGGTTCGCACCACTATTTTTAGAAGATTTAAGTTTAGTTCATTAATCACGAAAATGCATCATTTAAATAAAAAAATTATTGCTTTTCTTTTTTACCGGTGTCAAAAACAGTGCTGAATGCACCTTTTGAAGCGTCCCGAAAAAGGGACGCTAGGCACTAATGGGTTAACATACAGGCAAATAAAAAAAGCGATTAATTCTAAGTAAGATATTGTATACACAATATTTCATTTAATGTAATATTTAATCTATCGAATAATCGTTTCCAATAAATACACATTTTTTTAATGTCATAAAAGTAAATATTCTAATGTAATCTGTCTTTTCAAATCTTTGCTTTTCCTTTCTGCCAAAATATCCTTTTTTTTAAATGTACATAATGAAATAAACCTTTTAAAGTATTAACCTTTTCAATTATCAAACAGATATTTTTAAAATATACACATTTCAGTAATAATATATAAGTAAATATACTGATATAATCTGCTCTTTCAAATCGCAAAGCTTTTCTTTTCTTCGAATATATCTTTTTTTTAAATGCACAAAATGAAATAAACCTTTTAAGGTGTTAGCCTTTTCATTTATGCTCAGATTAATTCAAATATTACCATAAAAATCAGTGTTTATTTAAGAAAGTAAAATACAATGTTTATAAGTAAAATAAATAGTTAAAAAGAATCTATTAAATTTATTCTTGTTTGAATTAGGTTCTTTTAATGTGATTTAGAATTAAAGGGAAACAGAGTAAATGAGTTTCCGTTACATTCTACTAAGTTAAATGAATTTTAAGTATGTTAAAGGGGAAAAAAATGACGTGTAAATCTTTTTGGAAAAAATTAAACTTGATTGAGGAAAAAAAAAATGCTAATAATGTTTTATTGGCATCAAATGCAGAAAAATTATTACAAAAATAAACAGAGGTTTTATAAAATCATTTGGAGAAACGTAAAATTATAAATATATTTTGTTATATTTCTTTAACTTACAAGTATTAATTAGTAAATAAAATTTTACCAACATAAAAAAAGGGACATGATATCCTTGAGAAAGTACGATTACGCAAGTTAAATTATTTTTTCTGAATCAAGTTTTTTTAAGTTGTTTAAAAATTTCTTATCAGACAGGGATTTTTAAAAATATACACACTTTTTTAATATGACAAAAGTAAATATTCTGATATAATCTACTTTTTTCATTTCGGCGAAGTTTTTTTTCTTCGAATATATATATATATATAAATGCAAATAATAAAATAATCGTTTTAAGGTGTTAGCCTTTTCAATTAAGCCCAGAGTAATTCAAATATTACCTAAAAAATCAATGTTTATCTAAGAAAGTAAAATGTAATGTTTATAAGTAAAGTAAATAGTTAAAAAGAAATCCATTAAACTTATTTTTTCTTGATTGAATTAGATTCTTTGAACGTGATTTAAAATTAAAGAGAAGCGGAGCCAATTAGTTTCCGTTATATTTTTATATGTTAACTGAATTTTAAGTATGTTAAAGATTAAAAAAAAAAAAAAAAAAAAAAAAAAAAAAAAAAAAAAAAAAAAAAAACAGACGCATAATTTTTTGGGGGGAAATTTTGCAATTTAATTGAAACAAAATGCTAATAATTTTTTATTTGTATCAAATGCAGAAACTTTGCAAAACAGGTCGTATCAAATAATTTGGAAAAACGCAAAAATTTTAAATAAACTTTATTAAATATGTTTAATCTTACAAAAATTAATAAATAAAATTGATGATTCAAAAGGAATAATTTTACATTAAAAATAGTTAAATAAAATTCCATATACATAACCAATATTTATTTTTTAAATAATCAAGACTGTGTATAATCAAATGAAAAGACGAAATCGGTGATTATCTGTGCTGCCAATTCTGAAAAATAAACCCGTATAGTGGAATGGCATGGCTGAGCTGGGATTATTATTTAGTTATTTCAAATTTTATGAAAATCGTATAAAATTTAAAACGGTACTGTAAAAAATTTTCTTCATTCTGTTAATTCCTATTAGTAATTAATTCAGTTCTATTCTATGATAGATAATGATTCCAAGTTGCTATTGTGATTACATCTTGTTTAAAATGTAGAAATATTATTTCCGCATTACTGCACTTAATATACTTAACCATAAAATTTTTTGTATTCATGCAGTTTAGCATAATAGTGCAACAGCTGCTGCATCAAGATCTGTGTATTTATAAAACGAGTTGTAGGACGAACGTACATCATTTCGAACCTTTGATTTCCGTTTTTTGCATTTTTTAATATTAATGCTTCATTATAGGAAAATAAAAATTTTAGAATGCAATTTTAAGTTTTATTCAATTTACATCAAATAAATTTCTTGAAAATAAAAATGGTGAGTAAATTTAACTCTTTAAGGTCAATTTTTTTTTTTTTTGAGCTTTTAGAAAAAATTACTTCTACGTTAACCCTTTTAGCGTCCTAACCGGGTTTTGCTGTCACAAAATCTTTGAAATCAAGAGCTGATTAATTACAAAACTGATATTAATGTTATTTTTTGCAGCGCATAAGATAAATAAATGTGTAAGGTAGTCATGTACAAATTCCCATACAAATATTTTTCATAGGTATGATGTTAGGAATAGTTAAACATAAAGGAAAAAATAGGCCAGACGCTTAAAGAGTTAATACCATTAACACTAGTTATACAAATAGATTAATTAATGTTTATTGAATATTTCATTGTCTGGAAGATAACGAATGCTGTTGGTTTGCGTACTACTCAAGTAATATTCATATGACAATAGGCTAAGGAAGAATTTTTGAAGATGTTTAGAAAATATTGCATTACAATAACATTTAACTTATATTGCAACTTTATAATACCTTTTACGCTTTATTACACATAATTCTTTGTGAAAAGTAACTTTTATTTCAAATTTAATAAGTGAAATATATGTTTAAATAAAAGAATCGCAAACGCGCAAAGAGAATTAAGTAAATAACAATAATTATTATTATTACTAAATGCCTAAACATAAATGAAGTCATATAGTAAATGCTTAGACATATACTAACATCACTACATGCAAATAGTAGCAAAAGAATTTCTTAACCCTTAAATGCATAGGATAGAACGCGTTCCAAAAAATGTTCAATTCAAAGAATGAGAATTCATACCAGAAAAATCTAAATAGTAATTTTTTCTTTATTTAATTACGAACGGTCTGTCATTAAGTAAAGTGAAAAGTGCTCTTTTAAATTTCTGGTGAGAATAAGGAATATGTGAATAACCCCCCCCCCTCCCCCCAATAAATCGGGAACACTTATGGTATCGAAAATGATACAATATGCATTTAAGGGTTAAAGCAAAATAATTTTCCATTAACCCTTTAACGTTCATTGGTTTCGCCACGAAACCACAAAATTTTAATTCCGATATGCAACACTGACACCGGTATTTTTATCTAAAAGTATACCTCTTATCATGAATGTGAAAAATCACGTTTTCTTACTCAGAAATATATTTGTTCTTAATTACCGGTGTCATTCATTTATTTCGACATCTTAGCAATGAAAATGCTTTGATCGTTAAAGGGTTAAAAGACATGTACTATTAATAGTATACCAGACCCGAAAGGGTTATCAGATTGAATTTTTTGCATTTTTTATATAATTTTAATGAACAGTAATTATAAATTGGAGGTTTTAATATTAAAAAAGTACTAAGGGCTAATTCCATGGGTTCTGTAGTGTAAGTCACATAACTTATTAATTGCTATGCTTGTTAGCTACCGTTATTTTCGAAAAGTCTGCTTGGCCTTATTCAATTAATGAGAATGTGCCAATAAAATTAATCAAATTTTTTTGTTCTATAATACTGGTAGCCAAAAATCGTAGCCTGTGACTTACACTACAAGTACTCATGGAAATAGCCTAATGTGTTACCTTAAAACTTTGAATAATGTACAGTAATATACTTTTTTTAAATTTACTTACCCCAGAATATTTATAAGAAAAAAAAAAGTAAAGATAAGTGACGAAACAGCCATCGCTACGTTTATGATGTTTTTAGAAACGTTTTCGGTAATTAAAAATGTTAATAAATCGATAAAATAAATAGTGCTTAAAATTTAATTATTTTGTGTCTCAAATATCAATTTTAATTAGAGATTATGATTGAAAAAATTATAGATTAGCTACTCAAATTAAAGCTTAAATTTTAATCAATATTTTGTTGCATGAAAGAAAAATACTGATAAATAACCTGCCTTAAGAAACTGAATATGTAGAAAAAACTTACTTATTATTAATTTGACATGCACTGTGAGGAAAAAAATTGTAAAGTTAACAAAATTTCTCTGGGAAACTGTGGAACTTTTCATATAACAGCAACCACAAAAATGTATGTAAGACATACCCATTTGCACTGTAAATCAATAAAATATGTAAGTCTTCTAATTTTTTTTTTTTTTAAACTGGAATTTCTAGAACTTTTTATGTAACAGCAATAATAAAAATTTATGAAATAGACACCCGTGTTCATTGTAAAGTAATCCTTCTTTGAATAGTGATGCAAATTTACATAACTTTTTATTTAACTTTTAAAAAATCAATTAAGTTCTTAGCAACCACTATATTTATATAAAAATATTAATGCTGTAAAAATTAAAAAGTAGTAATAATGTGCCTGTATATAAACTTAAAAATCTATCTAAAAATTTCTGGTGTCTAATCCTTAATATAATAATAAAAAAACACAATTATAAAAATATAATTCATGCAGTTAAGGGTAAAAAATCTGTAAGAATAGTAAATTTTTTATAGAAAATTGCGATGCCAAGGACTTTTTATGTTACTGCAGCTGTGTTACAGATAAATTTTCAGAAAGATTATAGTTATTTTAGTAGATTATTTTGTAAAACTACAGATTATTTAAAACTTTACGAAAAATTTCTTGTGTAAATTTACAACTTTTTTGTACAGTGTGGAGATAAAATTTTAAAAAGCATGCAGATTTCCGTAAATTTTCATCTGCAGAATTACAGATTCCTTTTTACAGTGTAGACGCATTTAGTACTACGGTTTTCTCCATAACCTTTTTATCGAAATCTTCTATAGTGATGCAATTTTTAGTTCACTACTAATTTTAATAACCGCAATCTATCTGCAGAATTGCAAATGGAAAGAGAAAGGGGCACAATGACTGTACAAAGAAATGTTTCTCCACATAACTTTCACCTTTAATCGTTCTTTGTATGTTTTTATCTCGTATAACAACATTGTATTTGGTGCCCTCTAACAACATTGCGTTTAATCCCAACCATGCATTTTATAATGAAAGGGGTTATTTTCATGTGTACTGTCACCTCTTAAAGTTTTGGTCATCTTTTATAGGTACCCTGCATAAAAAATATGCAGCTATTAGTTCCGACACAAATGTCACGATCGCGAATGATTACTCCAATGGACAAGAAAACAAACTCTGTAACGATATGTTCTTTTGAGATAACTGTGTAAGTGGCGTAGCTAGAATGGGTGACATCCGGGGCGGATGTAAATGGTGTCACCCCCATTCATATCAAACTCAACCAGGGTGTTACCCACACCCCCGCAGCAGATAATTCATATTTTTTCAATCAGAGTTCTATGACTCAACACATAATCCGCATAAGTGAATGTGGTGCCTATATGTAGAAGATAAGTATTTCCTTTAAAGTTTGCTTTCGCTACCCATTTGTTGCATATAGGTTGGTTTTTATTCCCTGGTACATAACTTATTTAGAAAATTTTGAAATTCTCAAAGAAAAGAAAATTAACTCTGTTGCTTCATGCGCTAGTATTTTAATTTTATTTTAAAATTATTTTCCAAAACTTTATAAAATTATGCATATATATAGATTTTCAAAAAGTGATTGTGTGACACTCAGGGCGGACCGCCCTCTCCGTCTCCCACTTGCTACCTCACTGAATTGTGTTATTATTGACGGGGTTTTCTTTGGAAATTTCTTTGGAAACAATGCTATCGATTTAAAATATTAGAAACAATAAAACAAAATTTATTATTTTCCATGAAACATAAATTGATGTTTAATCTTTTCCGGCACACTGTGCCCGGTCTGGGATACCCAATTTTAATTCCGAAACTTGCAAATGGCACCAATAATATTTTACTAAAATTTTGCTCTTATAATAAAAGCTAAAATTAAGAATTTCACAATATCTAAAATAATCGTTTGTGAATTCCGGTGACAGTCGATAATTTCTCATTTTACTAACAGATTTTGCCCGTGCCGGAAAGGGTTAAATAATATCTACATCTATTAAACTCCACACATTCAGGATAAGTGTATCGAGTGATTTATAGCTAATGCATCATGTTATGACTTATTAAGTGGCATTAATCACCATTAACTGCTATTAAGACGCAGAAGGCAATAATTAGCTTGTCTTTCGCTACAGAGGCATTCCTAAACCTTAACGGGAATGTTATTATTTTGTTTCATGCTAAAAAATGTTTAAATATAAACGCATTATTTATAAAAATAAGTAATCTTAGCGGTGTTATTTGAAACGTAAAAATGATAAAATACATGTTTATTTTAGATATTGGCTAGCATTTTAATAAATGTATTGTTCATTATTTTAACATATTGTTAATGGTTTATTTGTAAGTGTGCTGTAAAATTTTAAAGTTTTTTCCATCTTTTATGAAATATCTTGTATAAAATATATGCAGATATATTTTTTACACAAAGATATCGAACGCAAAAGGTTATTCGAATACACAACAAAACAAACGATAAGTTCTTCTAAAATAATTGTGTTATTATTATTGATGGGCTATTTTTTTGGAATTTAAAACATACACACATTTCTATCTATTAGAAACAAGTAAATAAATAAATATTTATTTATTATCAATGAAACATAATTAATGTTAATAATTAACAAAATATTAACTACATCCATTAAACTCCACACGTTTAAGAACCATATATAGAGTGATTTAGAGCTAATGCATTATGTTATGATATATAAAGTGGCATCAATCACCATTAACTACTATTAAAACGCATAAACTAATAATTAGCTTGTCTTTCGCAGCGGAAGCATAAAGCATTCCTTATCCTTAAGGAAAATTTTATTATTTTGTGATAAATGCATAAAGATAAACGTATCATTAAAAAAAGTAATTTTAATGGTGTTATTTGAAATATAACAATGATAAAATAAATAAATGGTTATTTTATACATTAGCAAGAATTTTAGTAAACGTGTAGTTAAAATAACGGTAGTTATATACAGGGTAAGTAATAATTATCGAAACAATAGGCTATCTCCTTAATTAATGCCCTTAGGCACATGCTACCAATTGTAAAGTTTCATGAAAAAATGTGCAAAATGTGATGATATAAATTGCAACTCCACGGGGGTTTATTAGTAAAAAAACGAAAATTAAATTTTTATACGATACCTACGTGATTCCAAGAAATTGTTATGCAACTAAAACAGCAAAAATGCATGTAACAGATACAGATTTGCACAGAAAATCAAATAAATCTGTAAGATTACTAAGAATTTTTTAGGGAGCTTGGGATGCCTAGAATATATTATAATATAGCTACCCAGGCTACAGATAAAATTTTAGTTAGATAACTATAGTTTTAGTAAATTTGTTTGTAAAGTTACAGAATTTTGTATCTTTACAAAAATTAGTTTTGTAGATTTACATCTTTTCTTGTACAATGTACAGATAAAATGTTAGTAAACATGCAGATTTTGGTAACTTTACTATAACTTTTTTTTTACAGTGTAGGGCAAAATTCCTAAATAAGTAATTATTCTTTATCCATTTCTGATAAAAAACAAACAAACAAACAAACAAAAAAAGAGAGGTCTATATCTAAAAATTTCACAGGTAATATATTAAAATCCAAAATTCTCCAAAATTTGTGACTTACACCACTTAACCATGCCTCTAAACCTAAACGAAGAGATTTTGACGCATTTTAAAAACAAGATACGGATAATCAACAAATTGTTTGTTATTAAATGTCGATTTAAGTCAGTGCTTCTCATTTGGACATAAAAAAGCAAAGTACAGATTTTACGCTAAAGCTGCGATTTAAATATACTGGTAGTATGTAGTAGAGATCTGCACGGGTTGATATATCTAGCTGCGGTTCCGAACCATTCCATAGAAAAAAGTTCAGCCCGGCCTGGAAAAAGTTTAACCCTTTCCGGCGCACTACTCTTTAAAGTTGGAATTTAAAGAAAAAAAAAATTATGCCATCTATTTAGGCCTAGAGGAGTACAGAGATATTGTTTTGTAAAGATTGCACTAACCATTTTAATTATACAGCTGTTGCCAAAGTGGTCACCTCCCACAAGTAAAGCATTGATAAGCGTAGTGAGAAGAGCATTGCTGTGAAGCGCGTATTACAGTAAAACATTTTACCTATTATTTAAAAACAGTAGAGTTTGATCTCTATGGTGCTGCCATCTAGAACTCATAAGAAAGATTTAAAGTAGCCATTAGAGTAGTTTTTGAAATATTCACGGACTTTTTGTATCTTTAAACAGGGGGAACTTTAGGTGTTGCCGACCCGGCAACATGCGGTTTCATGTACATTTTAGACTAGTCAGAGACAATGGTTATTATATGAATTGTGTCGAGACCGGAATAAAAAATTTGACCACTTGTAGGCCGATAAAGAAGGTGCGAAATTCAAAAACTATGTTAGACCAATCTTCAGAAAAAAGTGAGATCCCGAGTCTGGTCCGGTTCGGCCCTAGAATACAGACTCTTTTTAACGGTTTCTTCGGGATGATAAAAAGCCTGAATCGTGTGAGGCGGCTCTCTCCTGAAGTGTGAAAGCCATTTAATAGTTAAAGTTACGAGAAAACTCTTAATCAGCATGTTAGAAAAGCAATGTTTTAAGTAACTGACATACATCTAAATAGTAAAGAAAGGAAATGAAATCGGCAAAAGATAAACTATACGTTTGGCTATCTTATTCTACGAAAAATGCAAATTTTCGTATGGAATATTATTGACAAAAACAAGAGTCGATAATTTCAATGTGTGTAAGTGAATAGTAATTAAAACAATGCACAAACAACAAACATAATTAAAATTACGTTTAATTATTATGAAAACATAACTTTATAACATTATGAGGTTTCATGCACTGGTGTTTACCAATGTGGGAACATATATTAACACCCAGTTTGTCTCAGCACTTGTCTTTCAAAAACAGCAAAGTAGAAAAAGCATGTTCTCATAAGCACGAAGAGTTGATTTTAATGAAGAACCTCAAAACTGATTTAAATATTTCTGGATATTCTGTTCATATATTAATACAGAAATAAGGATTTTCCCTTGAAATATTATTTCCTTTTTAAATTGTCATACCTTTTTAAAGAGATGAAATATTTTGATGACAAACATCGATTGTTCCGCGACCCATCAAAACAATAGCCGCGGCCCACCAGTGGGTCGCGAACCATAGATTGGGAACCGCTGGTTTAAGCTACTGAAAGAAGTTATTTTTTCATATGCAACTTTTTATAAAGCACTTAAACATTTTATTACGAGCGAATCTTTGTTTAAAACTGTTAATGCGTTTTTCTGTATAATGTGTTTTTTCTTTCACCATTTCTAGTCTTTAAATTATTAACTCAAGAATCATTAAAGAAAAAGGGTGCCAACTCACAACTTCTCTTTTATTATTTTACAGTAATTTTGTTTCGGCAAATTTGAAAAAAAAAAGTTACTTTTGAACATACTATTTTTGAAAAAATAAGTATTTTTAAGATTAATATTTAAAAAAATCCAGAAACAAAACTAAAATTATATTTTCTATTTTCTATTTTATTAAATGTAAAAAAAAATGAAATCCAATGGACAATGATTCGAGTTATAACAATTTTAAATTACTGTACTTAAAAATACTAATAAATTTTAAAAAAATTTAACTTTATGAGAAACATTGAGATGTGATTGTGTTTGAAAGTTATATGGTTAACCAACACAAAAATAAAAGAAAAATCAAAATTCTAACTGAATAAATATATTTTTTGAATGTTTTCAAGATCTCTTAAAGAAGCATTTTTCTTGAATTGCACGCATTTCAATATGTGTCTAATCCCTTAAAATTTGAAAAACTATTTAAACGGCCATAAATATGTGACTGCCGCAGATATAAGGATGTAACGTTTTGTGTTTAATTCAGGACGTTATGAAGAAAGTTTTCCTAATTGGAATTTATACCCTGCATAAAAATTTAATTTTCGTATTTTTTCAAATAATCCCCCCCCCCCTCCATAGAGTTGGAACTTATGCCATTGTATTTTGCATCTTTTTCTTATGAATTTTTGAAATTAGAAGTAAGCGTCTAAGAACAATATTCAAGGAGATGGGCTATTGTTTCGATAATTATGACTCGCACTGTATAGTATTTTTTACAAATATTTTTTTCAGATTTCGACATGAAAAAAAAATGTATCGAATTGACATAACATTCAAAAAATTTGACACAGATGTATAAAAGACTTATTAGTTCTCGAAAATTAATTTATGCATTAAATTAATTAATTTTTTTTATATATGAGTTATAATGTGTATATTTACTGTTAATTTTTTTTTCATTTATATCTATATTTTAAAACTAAATGTATGATGTTAAATATTTCCCAAGATCCCTCCATTTTATTTGTCGAGATACTCTTATAAAGTAACAGAACGCCATTCTTGAACTATTTATTATAGGGCATAAAATAAATCAAAATGCGGAACTTTTATAGTATTGTTTAACACAAATAATGTATTTAAGGTTTAAGATAAAAATGATATACCGTTTTTTCTTTTAAACAGAAATTCAGAATGTTGTCTTAAAAAAAACATTTTTTAATCTTTAATGTTGAAGAATAAACTTGTAAAAAGCAGATAAGAATAGAAAATAAGACAAAAGAAGTACATTGATAAAGAGCTTGTCTAAAGTATAAGTATTTGGATAATCTGTGTCTTTACATATTTAACCCCATAAGAAATATGCATTTATTTTTTATATTTTAAAAGAAATATTAAGGAGACATATTCAAAAGTTGTTTAGATATAGGGATGCACAACCTGTGGCCCGCGGGCCAAACTCATACCACTAATTTTATGCAGAATAATTTTCCATATAAGAATGACAGAAACTTTGCAATGAAATAAAGCAAACGTCACTTTTCAAATATTCTGGTGGCAAATGATTTTCTGGCAAAAAGGTTGTGCATCACTAGTTTAGAAAACTGTATTGGACAAGTTAAAAAATTTTCATACAGTTGTGTAAAACGTTTATTAGTTCATGAAGATTAATTTATTTATGAAATTAATTTGTTTTGATTTACATATAGTTATAATCTGTATATTTACGGATAATTTTTTTATCTATACTTTTAAGTAAAATGCATGACATTAAACTTTTTCTAAAGTCTCCTTATTTTTACTTGTCAAAATGTGCCCTTAAAAAGTTTACAAAATGCTATTCTTGAACTTTTTATTAATGGCATAAAATATACCAAAATGCAGAACGTTTATAGCCTTACTTATCACAAAAAACCCTTTTATCGTATAAAATAAAAATAATAAACCGTTTCCTCTAAAACACAAAAACAAAACGCTGTCTTAAATACATTTTTTTAATCTATAATGTTGAAGAATCAATTTGTAAAAAATAGATAAAAAAAGAAAAGAAAAACATTGATAAGAACTTGTCTAAAGGCTAAGTATTTGGGAAGGCCGTGTCTTTATATCTTTAACCTCCTGGGAAAAATGTCTTTCATTTCTTCTACTTAAAAACTTTACAGCAGATTTTTTTAATCTCTAAAAAATTCTTCGCCGGTTACATAGAGTTCTTGAAACGTTTTTAAATATATTTTTGCAGAAGATCAAACTTTCTCCTTAAAAAATGTCATAAAAGGAAATGCGTCGGCAGAGTATTTCAACATGTTACTGCAATAGAAAATAAATTTAGATTAATACCACGCATGAATGATAGTTTTTCTAAATGTACCCACACATAATTTGGATAATGAATGTACAAAATAATCTTGCCATCGAAATTAATATCTTAACTTACAGTTTACACACACACACACACACACACACACACACACACACACACACACACACACACACACATATATACAGGGTGGGTCATAATTATCGAAACAATAGATTATCTCCTTAAATATTGCCTCTAGGTATGTATTCCCAATCGTAATTTTTTTAAAAGGTGCAAGATGTGATGATGTAAATTGCTCTACCATGGGGGAGTTTATTTGAAAAAAATATGAACGGTGAATTTTAATAAAGCCCACGTAGGGCAAAATTCCCAGTTAAGAAAATTATTTCTTAATCCGTTCCTGATTTTGTGTTAAACCAGTGTAAACAGTTAATGTTTCCAAATGTTGCGTGAGGCAAAAACCCGGTTAGGACGCTTAAAGGGTTAAAGAACTGACGCACGGAATTTAAATTTCCATGACAAGCATAAATTACCACTTCATTTTGGAATTATGACAGCTAATCTTTCAGTATTAACATGTTAATATTTCAAATGATGATAAAAGAAACATGTTAATACTTTAAATGAGATAAAAGAAAGCTTTGGGATTGCCACATACGACTGGTGTATTTTTATATAAAATTATCTTAAGTTAGCTGAAAAATTTTAAATACGGAATAAAAAGTGTAAATTAATTTTTTTTATATTTTATTTAGGGTATCGTTTGCATATTTGCAATGCATATGTGTAGATTTTCTCCTTTCTAACTGGGTGACTAAATTTCCCTTAAAAAATAATAAATAAAATATAATAATAATAAACTATATATTTTTCAGTGTACAAATTAAACTTACTTTAATTTGACGAAATGTATTTTGCTAAATTTTTGTATCTAAAAAAGACCTTCCTTATTCTGACCCACTTGTGTTTAAATAATTTTATTAAATTTTAATAAAAATATTTCCAAGCTTACACTACTTAAAAAGGGTATTTATGAAAACTTCAAACATATTTGAAATACATTCGGATAGGTAACAAAACATTTATACCTTTTTTTTTTAAGTTAGAGAGCATTTAATTCCTTTTCATTTATACATTATTTATGACAAATTTAAAAACATTTTTAAATGCATTCAAATACATAAAAAAATTTTATTACGGTATGCATTTTCTTGTTTTTTTTTTTTTTTTTTTTTTTTTTTTTTTTTTTTTTAGTGGGGGAACATACGCCGTTCTTACTTTGAAAAAGAACAGAAGAATTTGAAGGAAAAATATTGCTGTCAGTAAAATCCCGGGTTTTTCTTTAAAATATCGGCGTTCCGCCATTTCAAGGTATTGTATCTGCATACATTTTCAAGTATTTTTGGTTGAAAAGTGAAGCGATTTATGACATTTGTGCTTTGAGCAGAAGCATAAAATATTTGATACTCTTCTTTGAAATTTGAATATTGTTTGCAACCATACGAGAATTTCATTTATTATTTCACTTTAGACTTTCAATATTATTTATTACTAGATTTTAAATTTTGTTTTATGTATTAGACAGTTAAATAGAAATTTATTTAAGATAATTTCATATATATAATTATATATATTGATACATATTACGTAAAGAACTGGGATTGAAATTATTCTTAAATATGATCTATTATGCTTTTCGAAATTATCAACTTACAGGGAAGGTCTCCATACGGGCATACTCCAAAAAATCTGATAAAAAATACAGAATGCTCTTTTCAAGAGGATATATACATTTATATTTAAAAAAAATGTCGGAACCTCTATAGAACGTCCGTAAAAAAAAAAGATGAAAATATCCTTATTTGGCGATTTATCACCAGTTGGCAATGGAGAAGAACTAAAGAAAATACGCTTTCATGTCGAATACTCTTTAACCTCTTGGATTTTGCTTAATTTCTAATCTTTTATCACCGGTTTTTTAAAACAGAAAATTCTTTGTAATTTAATCACGAGAATGTTCTGATTAAATTAGGTAAACTTCACAAAAAAAAAAAAAAAAAAAAAAAAAAAAAAAAAAACTGTTGGATAACGAAGGCTTTTCAGCAGTACTTAACGAGAAATTTTCAGATGCATTAAAATCGTTTGCTTTTGGCGAGGAAAAGCCTACTAGCCAAATCTTGTGTCATTTTCATATTTCCGCACCAAATACTCAAAAATATTTTATTTTTTACATATTTTCTATAGGGATTCCGCCGCTAAATTTAACTAATCTTTCATTACATACGTAAGTAGTACAAATAGCTTTTTTTCAACAGATTCTGAGTATGCCCAGTATGGAGACTTTCCTTGTTAGCACAAAAATAAGTTAATAAATAAATGATTCACAAACTGTTTGTAATAGAAGTAAAAAATTCAACATTTTTAAAGAAGAAATTTTTTTTAATACGCATTATCTAATATTTTAGAAAACATATTTCATTCTTTCATGAAATGGGAATTAAAAATATTTTCAAAATATGAGTATACAGTCGAACATCGTTACTCCGACGCTCTCGGGGCCAGAATAATGTGCCATCATAATCAGAGTGTCGCGGTAACCGGAGTTGGTGAAAAATATGTTTATAAAAAGCTGTATCTTTAATAAATTTAATACCATTTTAAATTCACAGGTATTCTTGCATTTTTATGCTATGAAACATTATTATTAAACAAAATAAACACAAAAACAAAGTTGAAATGAATAAAAATCAGATTTCTGATGACTTATATTTTTATTGTTACATGAAATACTGATAAATTAAAGCGCCGCAAAGTGTTAAACATTGATAAATCTTAGCTGAAATACGTACTTCCTAATGGTTAGTAATAAAATTTATACGCTGAATTGTTATGGTTAAAATTTTATGACTTGAGATAAATACAAATACATGTATATATAAAAATAATAACACTAATTCCATTTATTTGGGAATTCAAGATGTTAGCATAAAAAA
The DNA here is from genome assembly GCA_964019185.1 of Maratus speculifer. Classification (NCBI taxonomy): domain Eukaryota; kingdom Metazoa; phylum Arthropoda; class Arachnida; order Araneae; family Salticidae; genus Maratus; species Maratus speculifer. The sequence continues at coordinate 348,936,933 of OZ025295.1, forward strand.
AAACCGTAAGTTAAAAGTGGTTTTGAACGTCGCATTTACGAAAGATTAGCATTTAGCTTGCTTAATACGATTCCAAATCTCTTACATTTGTGATTTGTTTCGTAGAAAAATGTTTTATCTGTAACATATCTCAACATGGAGTTGCAATGGTTAATCCCTTAACTGGTCAATTTTTTACCAGAAATATTCCCAAAATGTCATATTTTTATTGCATATAATCAACCATCATATTTGATGCAAGATTTATTTTTATTAATACCATAATTAATGATATAAAACTATTTTTTATTTCAGAATTTAGAAACACAAATATCCTAAATGTTTTCTTTTTGCAATCATCCCCGTATGCAAATAAAAACTGTTTTACAGATTTTACAAAAATTTATTTCAAACAAACTTACCATAAATTAAACCTTTTCAATTTCGAATGATGTTTTTTATTCAGAAATCTTTTTTTGTGTGTTACAATTCAAAGCAAGGTATAAGGCAAAATCCCACGACGCAATCAGGACAGAAATACCGAGTTTCTTTTCGGATTCTCCTTAACATTATTTTTTCTGCAAAATGCACGCTGTCTTGTATGCATCAAGTTTTCACAGTTGCAGTTGCAACAACTATGTGGAACTACTAGGGATATTTAATATGAAATAAACTTGTCGAGTTTAATTCTTGCTATTTTCATTATTAATTGGCGTAAAAGAGTAATTCCATATCGAAATTATTTAATACTTTGTTTAGTATATTAAAATGTTTTCAAAATAACATAATACAATACTCAAAGGAAATAACACCAAATCGATAACTGTTTGAGATTTTTAAATGCATTTTTTGTCAGTTTATATAAAAAGCGAACCATACCGAAGCAATTTCATTAGACGTTATTTTTTATTTTTTCTTTAGTTATTATATTGCTTACCATATTTGCCAACTTTTTCGACTTTTTGGCCCCGGAAAATTTAATAAAGTTTTTTATCCTATTTTATCGGCAAATTTTACTGATTTGAAATGGTAAAATTTATTATTAAATTTTTCCGGGCCAAAAAAAAACGGAAGACGTTGGCAGTTATGGCTTACCCGCAAGAGAAGTGACACTCGGAAAATTTTATTTCGTATTTTATTCGAAAAAAAAATCTGTCTTAAGTTCATAAGTCTGTTACGTAAAAAATTTCATAAATGTAATAACGTGGAAACTCACTTTATTACGCTAATTGTTAGTTTGTGACCACAGAAGGCAGGTGGATTGTGTGGCGAGGAAAAATTACCTTATTTTTCAAACCTCATCATACGCTTTCATTCTGACGGTGCTATTACACGCGTCGTGCTGCAGGCGTCAAATTGCAGGCGTCTCCATGTTATCCTATGGGACCCGGCGAGTCGCTTGGTTAGCGCGCGATTCTCTTGTGTCGAAGCGTCTTTGACGCCTGGAACGAAGCGAGTCGCCAGTAAGAGCCAATCAAATGCTTGGAAATCCAAATGATGGTAAAGACTCTTCTCGAACAGCCAATGAAATGCTAAGAAAACGAAAAAACGCAGACGATTTTTGTCGCTTGCAATTTCTACGTGTAATAGCACTTTAAGGAGTTTAAAGAAAGGAAAACAATAAATTATTTAAGACTCGAAATTTATACATTATTTAGGAATCATTTACACTATAACTGAAAGCTATGAATCATTATCAGAGTTATGTGAAATAACTTTCTTTCCTACGGTATATTAAATAAAACTTATGTATTAAAATTAATTTAGCGGCAAATCATGATTCACTAAAGTATTATACGCAAATTCGACACATTCCAAATTATAGACTATTCCCTAACAACTATGAGAAATCGAGGATATTTCTACTAAAGATAAAAAGCCACATAGCCTCTGCGACTTATATGAAAGCCTAAATCAAACAACGTAAACACTTTTTTAGGCACTCTAGAAAATCTAACAGACTCAGAGACGCTGTTAGTTATCGTGATTGACACAAACGATACTCCACTTCAGCTACAGAAAACGGTGCTTGTTTAAATATTTTAAACTTTGTTTTTTCTTTTTTTCCGGTGTCAAATTAAAAAAAAATTATTTTAATTTTAAAATATAACGAAAAAAAGGTATTTGATTTTTATGTATTAATTGAGTTTTTGTATAGTTCTAGGGATGATTATTATAATTCAGAAAGATTGGCTTTGTTATGTTTAGTATTTCTAATGATAATTATTTATAGGAACAGCTTTTTCTTGTGATACTAATTATGGAATTGTAGATACACACATGAGAAGGGACGCGATAGTGCGCAAACGCAGGAAAGAAGGGGTAAATCGAAAATAGATTTAATGATAACTGACTATTAAAAAATGTTAAATATTTCTATTTATAAATTCTTTTTCAGAGAATTTCAATTGAGTTAATTATGGTAATACTTATGTGAGCACTAGAAAAATGCAATTAGAACACAAATTTGATAGGAGCTGCACAGTCCCATCTATACCACTCGTGATATCGATGATATCGAATAAACGTAAAATGCTTTAATGAAATGTAAAATAATATAATTTTGTATAAAAAGTCCAGTTAAATGTATCGCGAAAAATCCCTTGTGGATAATCCTTTATGATAAAACTACTTATAGAAAACATCCCACTATATTGCTCCTATGTTTCTTACATTTTGAAATATTTGACGGGTCCCGCTCGAGAATGCCAGGAATACTTTTCGCTATTTTGGAAAAAAAAAAATTTAAAAAATTTCCGGTCAGAATTCAACATTAAAATATCGCAATTGCTTGCCCTCTCAAAAGTAGCAGCCCGTCAGGGGGGGGGGGGGGTGCTGCATCATTTTTTCATACCACAAATAATTGTACAGTAATTTCAGTTTTATTTAATCAAACATATTTGTGGAATAAACACTATAAAATATTCTGTTAAATTTTAGTGGCGCGAAAAATCTGATGCACATAGCTGACATTTCTTCCTTTTTTTTGACTCGGAAGTATTTAATAGAAGTGTATACCTTGTTTAATCGGCAGAGATTGGAAATGGTAAAATTTACTATAAAATTTTTGGGTCAAAAGAACTGAAGGTGTTGGCAGCTATGCTGATGCAGCACTCCCTGACGAGCTGCTACTGCCCCGTGAAATTCAAATATCAGAATTCGCACCATTTTTAAAAAATAATGTTCGATTACGAATACTTATTTTTCGATGTTCAATTAAATTATTATTTCATCAATTTAATGATATTAAGATGTAACACATTAAATTAAATGTGTTACATCTAAATACGATTTCATTTCATGTTTTCTTTACATACAATGCACTGAAAAATCATATAATTTTCTTGTCACGAGTTAATTTATTTAACTGATCTATATTTTTTGAAAAGAAAAACTTTCAAATAATGACTATTTTCATGTTTTTTACAGAATTTCTATTGTTTTATTGTTGACAGAAAATTTTGCAAAATTAAGACAAAATTTACAATAAAAATTTAAAAGTTAGAATAATAAATCATGATTTGCATATGGATGGCCAACGTAAAATCAGGGAAGTAGTTTAGTTCGTAGATTTTAGTTTATTAAAAAAATAAAATTTATTTTTGTCTAAATCTTGTTTGAAATAACATTTTTTACTGTCATATATCTCATATATTTACAGTTGGACCCGGTTAAGACGTATTTGGCACATTGTGGACAAAAGTCGCATATTAAGCAAAATTTAGTATTAAACGTGATTTGCTTAATATTTAAGTAACTGGGCTTATTTATACATCTAAATAATCTTCTAACATCAGAAAATTCATATATACATGTACAATCGAAAATTGTGTATTTTATGCAAATCAAAATTAAAATTTTATTGTACTCAAATTGAACGTATCCATTCTTTTTATGGACCGAAAAATACAGTGAAATTCGTTTAAAATACGCCCGCTTAAGATACGATCCCGCTTAATGTACGAATTATCTTCGGTCCCTTCAAGACTGCCTATTAAACCTGTGTAAAATTACTCGCTTAATATACGTTCGCATAAAATACGATCCCGCTTAATATACGAAGAAATTAGGTCCCTTGATGTCAAGATACCCGCTTAATATACTAAATGGTGGTTATGTAATCCGCTTATCACGTGTCTTTAGGACAGACTATGTAAAATCTTGTTTATTTTTCATAATATGCAATTTTTTGTACTTTTTTCTCTCTAAAACATGCTTTTTTTCACTGCTTTTGCACGCTGGATTCTGATTGGCTCCTTCTTTTTCAACAAAATACAAAAACAACGACCGCTTTTATTTCTTTTACTATCACACTCCTCCTTACAGAACAGTGGATGGATTTGAAATTTCATTGGTTGCTCTGTCTCCTTAATGGATGAGAAAGTTGTTGGTGACACCAGTCTATATTTTTATCCTTTTTATATTTTGTACCGTTTATCTAACTGCTTTTTATTATTATATTATTTTTATTATTATAAATCGCCTTCAGGAGTGCCTTTTTATGGATTTATTTTTGTTACTTCCTTTTTCGTGGCACTTTACAAAATGTTAACATCACAGAATAAGAACAGTATGAAGAAGAATGCAAAGATTGGGACTTATTTGTCAAAATTAACGATAAGGTTGTGACAAGTGAAGTTCATTCTATCGCGGATATAACCGCGAACGTCAAAAGTTCCGATGAACCTATAGGTCTTGCGAAGAAGTAGAAGACGATGCGGATGAAGCAACAGATGTATCAACCATATCATCATTGCATCTATAATGACCTCGTTCAGAACATTTTGACTATTTGCCTCTTCGATGGAAACCTGTTCCTCCGTTGAAATTTTTTTTCTACCACATCAAGAAGGCAGAAAACTTCCTAATAAAATCTCGTCCTAAGTTGCATTAAACCAAAGTAAACGACTTTTTCTCAAAAAACTAAAACTATATCACGATTTGTATAATGTATCGATTAAATACCGTTCCTTGCGATTTAGTTTGTCTTTCAAAAAATCATTATGAAAATTTATTATTCTTCCCCTTTAAGTATGCAATGTATTTTAGTTACTATTTTCTAAAGATTAACAACATTTTCGTTTTATTGTCTTTTTTTTAAATTTGGCAGAGAGTACTACATAAAGGCATTTTATTTTTTTACTGTATAAACAGCTATTTAATAAAATTTTGGAGACAAATAAAATTATTTTTCAATATCTTAAACTCAAATTTTCTAGACTATCTAAAAAATGTTAGAAATGCGTAAAATAAGACTTATAAATGGCTAAAATACGTTAATAACAATGTGCACTGTTTTTATATGCATTATTATTCGAAAATCTATAAAATCCTGATAAGATACGATCCCGCTTAAGATACGAAATGCTCTCGGTCCCTTGATTCGTATCTTAAACGAGTTTCACTGTAATGGAATATAACAATGGATTTATGCATGACTTTAACCCTTTAATTCCCATACTAGAACACGTTCTAGAAATTATGTAGTTCATTTCACACCAGAAAAATTGAATGGCTAATTTCGTTTTATTTAAGTACGGAATATTCTGTTATTGATTAAAGCAAACATTGTTGTTTTAATTTTCTGGTGGGAACTGAAATATACAAATTAAAATATCCCGGGCGGTCTCGAGCGGTTTGGGATCCAGAGGGTTAATGTCGATTAATGTGTAAAAGGAAAAAAAAACAGTGAACAAAAAATTTCTAGACCTATTTTTTAATTGAAAAAAAATATATTAATTAAATCAGGGTTCTCACATCTCTACCACTAAATTTTTACAGTATTTTCAATGTATTTCACCGAAGAAAAATATTGCGAAAACTGCAAATCGAAGAGGCGTTTGCGAATTCTGTTTCATAAAAACTAAACATAAATTTTCTTATCATTAATAGTGGTGTTAAAGTACAAAATATAAGGAGTGTGCGAATTCTGTAAATATTTGAAGCCCAATCCGTTGATTAAATCATATTTAGCACTTGTGACAATGGGTATTATTATAATCTGTCCTTCCTTTTTATTATAAGAAAAAAGTACTCTTATTAATCTTTGTGTAAAAAAACATATTGTAAACATTGGAAAAAATGAAAACACGAAAAAAACTACGAAACCTAAGAGATATTGGTTTAATATTTACGAGTTTCATTTTTTTCTCTATAATATACATTGTAAAACAAATAGTGATATAAAGCACATTTAAACCCTTTGCGGCGCGGTGGTTTCATAGATGTACCACTTAATTTTAATTCCCAAACGCCACATTGGCACCGGAATTTTCTTTCAAAAAATTACGTTTTATTGAATGCGTGAAATATAGCGTTTTCTTATTTACAAATAAAGCTGCTTTCAAATTCCGGTGTCAGTCATTAATTTCAGTGCTTAAAGAATGAATTTGCCCTGCGCCCAAAAGGGTTAAAACTTCCCTAACAGCAGGTTTTTTAAAAGCACATATCCATTACCATTTCCTATTAGTAATGTTCACAATTATTAATCTGTTATTAAATTCATTATTCAAAAATTCCTGCTTTATCTGAATTAAAAAAAAAAAAAATCCGCTAAATTTGAGAAGGCATTCGCAACTTCATCAATGAATTCGCATCTGACAAGTAGTTTTTTTGCTTCAAGGAACAGAAAATCTAATGCGTATTAACATAGATCACACAATAACCGTGCGTTTAATTGTATTTCATATAGCTACAACTCTAATACTGTAGACTCCCTTAAATCCGGAGCCCTAAAATCCGCAAATTATAGAAGATTTAAACAACAAAACTTTCATTTCAGATGTACGGTCATTTCAAATTCTCGCATTTTATTAGTTCTAAATCATTCACTATGCATTTTGATTTGTAATTATCAATAATATGATTGAACCCATCGTTTTTCATGCAGTGTGCATAAATTTATTTTAAAAAAATGAAGATGTTGCTGTTATTACATGTAATCACAATCTTTTCTATATATTTGTATTAAATAGGCATTTTTGGTTAATAAGATAAATTAAACATGATATAAAATTTACTTACTTTATGATATTGGTGATTTTAATTAGAATAACTTTATGAGGAAATTTCATTAACTAATTCAATGAAAATGCATCACATATTTATAATGCAGTTTAATTATATATTGCTAATTATTTACTTGATCTTTCCTTTTAATAATTTTATGTTTTTTATTATCTTACTTTTTATTGTTTTAATATATTACTTTACTTAATTATTTTAATACTTTACTATATTGCAAACATTCAATATAATCTCGATTGCATTATTACATTTTAATTATTGTTTTAATAAATGTAGACAATGTAAGCAATGATCAGAAATTCACAAAATTCTAAAACCCGCATAATCTCTGGTCCCAAGCTGTGCAGATTTGAGGGAGTCTACTGAAAACTTCTGTAACACGAAATGTCTCATACAATCTTCAAAAATCTTTCATCGAAGGAAAAAAAAAAGAAAAAAAAAGTTATACGAGTCCTCAAATTTGCAGAACAGGAAGGTGTCCCATACCATTATTATTATTATTATTATTATTATTATTATTATTATTATTATTATTATAGAAAATCTATTTTTAAAGGCAAAATTTCGCCATTTGAACAAGATTTACCTTTTTTTTAAATAAAAAAAAGATATATTTCACCTAGAAAATAACGGAACGTTGACATTAATTGTAATAATATACGTGCTATAGTTATAAACATAATGTAGTTGATAAAACGATAGTTGAGGATTAGTACGGGGACCAGAAAAGCCGATAAATACCGCAAAAAAATTAGTACATGGACAGATATGTTGGTGAGGTACAAATATTTAGCTGAGTAGTTGTTGATTAAATTTGGTTCATTTATTCAAAAAAATATATATAGAATTCTTTTTTTCGTGTTATAACCTTTTACCATAGCAATTCATACGATTTTGAAATTTCATTGTTCACCGACTGCGAAACTGTAGTTTAGAAAAATTGGTCTGAATGTGAACGTATGAATGATCAATTTTGAAATTGAAGATTTAAATTTAACCCCTTGCGGCGCGGTGATATATTTATGAAGCTACTTTATTTTATTTCATAAACGCCAGATTGGCACCTGAATTTTGGTAAAAAAAAATTTCAGTTTATTGAATTTATGAAATATAGCTTTTTTTTTTTCTTATTTACCAATAAAGTTGTTTTTAAATTCCAGTTTCAGTCATTAATTTCAACAATTAACCCATTAGTGGTTAGCGTCCCAATTATGGGACAGTTTTAAAAATTCAAGCAATTGCATTTCACACCAATAAAAAAGAGGACAAATAAATGCTTTCTTTTTCAAGACAGTCCTCGATAAATTAAGATTAAATTTTTTCTTGCTTTAAAAGTGGTGGGAAAATGCAAAATTAGAATTTTAACGAAGAAATTAATTCAGGCACTAATGTGTTAAACAATGTATCTGTTCTGCGCCGCAAATGGTTAACCATTTGCTCTGATTCATTGCTAGTACAATTATTATAATTCGAAATTAATTCTTGAAATTGTTGAGAAAATTAAGGATTGGTTCCAGATATATAAGCAACTTACTTTCTTCGTTTTTTCAAAATTTCAAATGCTTTTCTTTTCATTAACCATTTAACCCTTTAACGATCATAGCATTTTCATTGCTAAGATGTCGAAATAAATTAAAGAACAAATATATTTCTAAATAAGAAAACGTGATTTTTCACATACAAAATAAAAGGGATATTTATAGATAAAAATACCGGTGACAGTGTTGCGTATCGGAATTAAAATTTTGTGGTTTTGTGGCGAAACCAATGAACGTTAAAGGGTTAACTGATAAGTATTTTCGAGATAAAACTTTCAAAAACTGCCTATTTTTTGCATCTATTAAAGAATTTTTAATCTTTTATCACCGGTTTTTATAAAGAGAAATTTTTGCCTAAATGAATCAGAAAAATGGTCGGATAAAGTAACCTAAAATTTACAATAAAAATTTACTTGTGAGAATAATAAATCATATTTTGACATTATTTGACGCTATATGGTAAGGGCATATCATGATTGGCAAAAAAAAAACGTAGTCCGTATGTTACATGGGCAAATCAGGGAAGCGATTAAAAATTGCCTAGTAACTGTATTTCAAAGGTTATGAAAAATTTATAAACCACATTATTTTGAAAAAATGTTATTTTCTTTAGTTAATCTTTCTTTCTATTATCCAATAAAGCAAAAAAAAAATCCGATGATTTTAGCATGGTTCTTACGATATCGTTATTTTCCAGGTGAAATACCAGCATTTTTGTATAGAAAAATAAATGTAGTTCAAACGAACGATATTCCGTCTTTTTTAACCATAGATTTTCTAAAAGAAATTACTGGTATCGAATAACTTCTTGGTCATGAAATTCCAGGACCCGTAAGAACCGTGTTCTAGTGCACTTTTTAACTGCATTCGTAATTATATAAATACTTACCTCTTATATTCGTCGTCTGATCCGTCCGTCTAGTCTTTTTGTCTGTCTGTCCACATTCAATGACGCAGAATCTATCGAAAGGAATTGTTTTTAAATTTGATATGTAGAATATTGCGGAATCTTGTTAAGTCATTTCAAATTTTTTGAAAATCGAATCAAATTATGAATATATTATTAAATATGTCCTTCAATATGTTAAATTCTGTTATACATAATTAATTCGATGACAATTGAATCGTATCATTTCTCTGTTATTGAATTTAATATACAGAAGTTCCGCAAATGTAAGGTTATCAGAGTTTTGGAATTTTTTTAACTCTCTCCTCCCCTTTCGATATCATACGCTTTCATTTCTCGACCCCCACCCTTTCTCCACTGGTAATGATATCATTACCAATTGTTTTTTTTTTTTTTTTTTTGTTTTTTTTTTTTAGAATTTATTTCTTTTGTTTCAAGTGATATTCAAAACATTTTTTTTTATGGTACATTTTCCGCATACTTCATTGATTCGAATCAAGAAAAGTAAATAAAATATCGCTTTATATCAAATAACACTTAAAAGAAATAGTTACTATTTAAAAAATACTTTATTATAGCTTTTTGTTACACAGTGCATTCAAGAGTAATAAAGTCTTTTTAGAACTTTCACCGAACGGAGGAGGGGTGGAGAGTAGTTAGATTTTTATCAACAAAGCAAGTGGACAACATTCTTTCTCTTCACTTTTATTTATTAGTAAACACAAGCTTAATTCAAAAGTCATTTCACAAATAGTTTCTCGTACCGTGATTATATATGCATGCACTTATGAAGAATAATAGACATGTCAAACGTTGGGAGATTACATATTTTAGAATTAAATAATTTTATAATGGTTTTGGTATTTTAATAATGATTTTATATAAATATAGGCAACCTACTAAAAAAATATGATAGCGCTTTTTCAAAACAAAAGATCATGTTACAGAATTTTTTCTTAAATTTTGATTGTTTCAAAAATTATATCGATATTAAAAGACAGATATTAAAAGACCCTTCACCCTAGAGATATCTTACGATATCATGTGCCAGACCCCCCTCCCCTTTCCATTTAAAATGCTAACGTTATGTACGCACAGCCATTTGGAATCGTACTAGATTTTTTATTCATGTATTCTTGCTTTAGAGTGCAACAACAGTTCCACCAAGATCGGACTAGTTTAATACAGTTTTTTTCGATTTCTCCTTAATTTAAATTCCATAGATCCACAGTTGGCAAAATTTAAGGTTTTACATTTTTAAAAACATTAATTCCTTATTCCATTAATATCATATTTTTTCTAGTAAATATGTCAAAAGAAATCTATTTAAATTTAGTTTTATTACTACTAAAAATGTATAAAAGTTGTAAACAGTGCTAATCATCTTAAATAAATTTAAATTCTTTAAATCTGAATAGTTTCATTTGATCATTTTCATAAATTAATCTTTAACATATTGTTGGCCATTCTTTTCTTAAATCAAAATTATAAAACTTATAGTGATAAATCTTTATTTATACAGTTTTAATTTTTAATATTTGTATAATGAATAACAGACTCTCTTATATATAGCATTTTACTAGGTTATCATGTATTTTATGTAAATATTCATGTAAAATATATTTTTTTTTACATCCAGTGTCCCTAACATTCTCTAGAAATTTTCCATCACAGCGGTAAGGAAATCAATATTTCATAAAAGAAAAAAACTCCTTGAAAAATGCTGAGGTTGAAGATTCCTTTCACTGATATTTCAAATCAATCTATTATCATGAAAGTATTTGCATTATGATCATTCTTGCGTGGTAAAAGAAGCATAAATTCACCTCAACCTCTAACATCGAAAGCAAAATGGATATTTCTTTCTGAAAAAAAAATATTTTCGATTTTACCTCACAGTCGCGCTTTTAACGAAAATGTTTACAGAGATATTTAAGGCTTTTCTCGAAAATAGTTCACTTTGACTGCTATGGAGTTTATGGATTTTTATTTAACCCCTTGCGGCGTGGTCGTATATCTGAGAAACCACTTAATTTTAATTCTCAAACGCCACATTAGCGTCAAAATTTTGGTAAACAAACAAACAAACAAAAAAAAAACAAAAAACAAAACAAAACAAAAAAAAAAGTACGGCTTATTGAATGCGGGAAATGTAGTTTTTTCTTATTTACAAATGAAGTTGTTTTCAAATTCCGCTGTCAGTCATTAACTTCAACACTTAAGCAATGAATTTGCCCTGCGCCGCAAAGGGATAAATATAGTCTTTTATTAGGTTATCATATATTTTATTTAAATAAGCATGTAATATAATTTTTTTACATCCAGTGTCTCTAACATTCTCTCGAAATTTTCATCACAGCAGTAAGGTAATCGATATTTCATAAGGGAAAGAAACAACTTGAAAAATGCTAAGGTTGAATATTCCTTTCGTTGATACTTCAAATCAGTCTATTATCATGAAAGTATTTGCATTATGATCATTCTTGCGTGATAAAAGTAGTATAAATTCACCTCAACCTTTAACATCGAGCAAAATGAATATTTCTTTCTTAAAGAAAATACTTTCGATTTTACCTCACATTCACGTTTTTAGCGAAAATGTTTAGAGAGATATTTAAGACTTTTCTCGGAAATAGGCTGATATGGAGTTTATTTTTAACCTACCAGTTTAATTTGATAATTTTCATAAATTCATCTTTAACACATTGAACATATTGCTGTGCTATATATATATGCTGTAATTTTTTGTTGCAAAACAAAAATTAACATTTATAATGATAAATCTTTATTTATATAGCTTTAATTTTCTTTACATGCAGAGGTGCCAACCTGATATTATTCTTCAGTAATATGGGCTTTAGTTTGACACTGGTTTAATGGATTTCGAACCAGAATTTTTTCAAAGAAATGAAATTAAACATTTTCAACTTAGAAACCTGAAATTAATCAACTAAATATTCATGAAATAAAATTTTTGGTTCAAAATAAGGTTGACCTGGATCAAATTAATTGGGGGTATTACGGAAAATTAGTTGAAAGTTGGAAGCTATGTATATGTATTATGAATAGTCTCTCTTAAGGGAGACCCGTAAGAAAAAAAACCAAAATTTTTATCATTGATTTTAAAGTAATGAATTTTGGTGTACTATTTAAGAATCTTTTTGTAAGGAATAATTAGCAAAAAAAATCACTTTTTATTAAAAAGTATATTTTTATGGGGGATTTTTATGATTTTTTTGTCGAAAAATACACTTTTTAAAATTACTACTCCTCATTCAATTTTCAATATTTTGTTATTACTAAAATTTTTTAAATAGTGTTATAGTATATAGAAAAGAACTAAGGAGAGATATTTTTAATTTTCTATTTCAAGCGGCTAAAAAAAATATAAATAAAAATGCGCATGGTAAATTTCCTTATATTCGTTATAATTTTCATGTTTACCAATTTATGTAAAATTTTCAGAAATAGTTAAAAAATATATCTCTTCTTACTTTTGTTGCAATTTTTTTAAGATTCTAAAAACATAAACACTTTGTTTCTAAATCATTTTACCACTGAGCCTTAGTACTTTGAACTTAGGCAAAATATGAAAAAAGTCATTTTCAGGAAAACACGTTTTAAATGGCCGCTACTCCTTTAAACTCTATAATGAGTACAATTTAAAAAGCTCATTTTCTTCCTGTTCCAAGTGTCCCCGAGTTCTGAAACTTTGCATGGATCTTCGCAAATATGTATTTTATTGTTTTCTGAGAAAAAAAAAATGAACCTTTGATGATTTTTGGTCGAAAATGGTGTACGGGTCTCCCTTAAATATAGACTCAGGGCTGCTACAGGCAATTATTTTTATATTCTGCTCGTACCAGTATTTTTCTCGCAATTGTTGGCAAAGTGTTTGTTAAGAATTTCTGTTTATAGAAAGAGACCAAGTGAGAATTAAAAAATAGTCGCCTGTGGCAGCTCTTCAAGACTTTTATTAGGTTATCATATATTTTATGTTAATATTCATGTTTCATAATTATTATACATTGAATGTATTTGTCATTTTCTAGAAATTTTCCATCACAGCGGCAAGATAATCGATATTTCATAAGGGGAAGAAACAACTTGAAAAATGCTGAGCTTGAAGATTCCTTTCACTGATCTTTCAAATCAATCTACTATCATGAAATTATTTGCATTATAATTAATACTAATTCATTATAATGAATGCACTATAATGAATAATTGCATTATAATGAATGCACTATAATGAATAATTGCATTATAATGAATGCACTGTAATGAAATTATTTTCATTCTTGCGTGATAAAAATAGCATAAATTCACCTCAACCTATAACATCGAAAGCAAAGCGAATATTTCTTTCTGTAACATAAATAGTGATAATTCTTAATTTATATTCTTTCAATTTTAACAACATGTATTATGAACAGCTTTTTGAAATGTGTACTTTTACTATGTTCCCGTACATTTTATCTAAATGTTCATGTAATACAATTTTTTTTTTTTTACATCCAATGTCTCTCCCATACTCCAGAAATTCTCCATCAAAGCTGTAAGAAAATCAATATTTCATAAAAGATAGAAAAATTTTTGGAAAATGCTGAGGTTGAGGATTTCCAAAGTAAGTTAAATAGATGCAAATAGATACAATGACGCAAAAAATTTGTATTCAAATGTTATTTTTGATTTTGGATAGCGTAGCCCAAAAGATAAATCTATTTATTCAAATAAATAAATTTCAGTGCATTATATATATTCAGTGAAAGTGATGTATTTAACAGTGTATTGGAAAATGAAAAGTATTGTTTAGATATGAAAATGTATTTAGACAATAAATAAATAAATGGAATTTTAAAACATTGTTTAAAGCCTCGTCAAGGCGTCACTTAAATTTTGATATCATATCTTTTAAGATTCATATTTTGAATTTATGAAAGATGTAATTGATAAAATCTTAATGAATAAATTTTAATATATGTATATATTAATTAATAGCATAGCGTCACATAAATTTTGATATCATTAGTTTTAAGTCCCAAATTTAAAATTCTTAGATATATAAGATAAAGTGCTGCGTCACAAGCTTTTAACCCGTTCAGGGTTTTTTGTACTGATTAATGTTTACACTGATTTTCATTTCAGTTCAAATTGGGTTCTTGTCAATGTGTATCAGCAGAAATTATTTTTCCTTTTTCGGATCAAGTTAAGATTCCATAGAAATTTTTTTTTTTTTTTTGGGGGGGGGGGATGTTGGAGTGAGTTCAATTCAAATGTAATTTTCAAGTTCTGGTCAGATTGCATTTCCACAGAAAATATTTTGTTCTGTGCAGGGATTGGATTTAAAATAGACTTCAATCTGAATTTACAGCTTCTAGTCTGTCCGTATCAATGGAAATTACATTTTCTTTCTCGTTTCAGGATATGGTTGGAAAATTTTTTTTTAAGGTTCAAATCTGGTTATGGGTTGACTTGAAATGAAATTTTTAAGTTCTTGTTGAGTTACATTTCAATCTATAATATTTTGTTGCAAATAGATTGACTACTAGAAGGATTTTTTTTTTTTTTTTTTTTTTTTTTTTTTTTTTTTAGTGTTTGGATTGTGTTTAGGATAGATTTCAATTGAAAATTTCCGGTTCTGGTCAATGTATGTTTTTTTTTTTTTTCGGGTTTGAATCTCGATTCAGTTTGACTTGAATTGAAATTTTCAGGTTCTTGTCAAGTTGCATTTCAAGTACTAGTTTTCAATTCTGGTCAGTGGATGGGGACGGAAATTATTTTGTCTTTCTTGAACAGATTTATATTTCCTAATTTATTATTTTACCATTTTTTTGGAGGGGGGGGGGGATTGGATTGGGTTTGAGGTTAAGAGTTCGGATCGTGTTTGAGATAGACTTCTATTGGAATTTCCATGATCTGGTCAGTACATATCGACATAAATTGTTCTTTTTTTTTTTCTAAAATCTTGATTTGATTGGATATTTTTTTTTGAGGGGGGGGGAATTGAATCTGGTTTCGGATTGACCTCAAATGGAATTTTCAGGTTCTTGTTGAGTTGCATTGCAAGTATATTATTTTGTCGCAGATAGATTGGGTTACAATTGGAATTTTTTTTTTTTTTTGGGGGGGGGAAGGAACTGGGTTTAGGATAGATTTCAATTGAAATTCTTGTCAATGTATGTGGACAGAAATTATTTGGTGTTTCTTGGACAGACTTGTGTTTCCATTGTTTTTTCCTTTTCGGGTTTGGATTAGGTTACATGTTAACTTTCAGACTCTTCTCGGTGTGTATCGGCAGAAATAATTTTCTCTTTTTCGGATTAGGTTAAGGTTCGATAGAATTTTTTTTCAGGTTTCGATCAGGTTCAATTCAAATGGAATTTTCAAGTTCTGGTCAGGTTGCGCTTTAATGGAAAATATATGTCCTGTTTAGATATTGGGTTCTGGTTATATGGAATTTCCTTTTCCAGGTTCAGATTAGGTTTAAGATAGACTAATTGGAATTTTCAGATTTCTGATCACGCGTATCTATGGAAATTAAGTTTTCTTTCCCGATTTGAGATATGGTTGGATAATTTTTTTTTTTTTTTTTTTTTTTTTTGGGGGGGGGGGGGATTTGAATCTGGTTTCGGTTTGACTTCAAATGTAATTTTCAGATTCTTGTTCAGTTGCATTTCAATGTATTTTATTTTGCAGCAGATAGATTGAGTTACTCTTGGAGGGATTTTTTTCTTTCTGGTTTTGGATTGTATAAGATAGATTTCAATAGGAATTTTTCGATTCTGGTCAATGTATGTCAATGGAAATTATTTTGCCTTTCTTGGACAAATTTATCTTACCATTAAATTTTTGTTGGTTTAGAATGGGTTTCAGGATAACTTTTAGGTTCTTGTTGGCAGAGTTGTATAAAACCAAAAACTTTCTGCAAATTAATTTAATGTTGGGTGTAATTCGCATTTTTTGCGCAATTTATGGTCAACATTCATGATTTTTATGCGATTTATGAATGTAATTTGCATTTTTGAGCAATTTATGGACATAATTTGCAATTTTTATACGATTAATGAATGTAATTTACATTTTACATGATTTATGGACGTAATTTGCTATATTTATGCGATTCATAGACATAATTTGCGTTTTTTGAGCTTTCTATCAACGAAATTTGCGTTTTTTGATCGATTTATTGACGTTGTTTGTGTTTTTATAGGATTTATGAATGTAATTCGCTTTTTTTTTACCAATTCTTGGACGTAATTCACATTTTTTGCAATTTATGAATGTTATTCGTGTTTTTTTGCACAATTTTTTTATGCAATTTATGAATGCAAATACTTAAGATTGAATCTAGTTTCGGAATGACTTCAAATGGAATTTTCAGGTTCTTGTTGAGTTGCATTTCAAGTATATTATTTTGTCGCAGATAGATTGGGTTACAATTGGATTTTTTTTTTTTTTTTTTTTTTTTTTTTTTGGGGGGGGGGTAGTATTTGAACTGGGTTTAGGATAGATTTCAAATGAAATTCTTGTCAGTGTATGTGGACAGAAATTATTTGGTCTTTCTTGGACACACTTGTGTTTCCATTGTTTTTTCCTTTTCGGGTTTGGATTAGGTTTCATGTTAACTTTCAGACTCTTGTCGGCGTGTATCGGCAGAAATAATTTTCTCTTTTTCGGATTAGGTTAAGGTTCGATGGAAATTTTTTTCAGGTTTCGATCAGGTTCAATTCAAATGTAATTTTCAAGTTCTGGTCAGGTTGCGCTTTAATGGGAAATATTTTGTTCTGTACAGATATTGAGTTCTTGTTATATGGAATTTCCTTTTCCAGGTTCAGATTAGGTTTAAGATAAATTTCCAGATTTCTGATCACGCGTATCTATGGAAATTAAGTTTTCTTTCCCGAATCGAGATATGGCTGGATAATTTTTTTTTTTTTTTTTTTTGGGGGGGGGGGGAGTTGAATCTAGTTTCGGTTTGACTTCAAATGTAATTTTCAGGTTCTTGTTCAGTTGCATTTCAATGTATTTTATTTTGCAGAAGATAGATTGAGTTACTCTTGGAGGGATTTTTTTCTTTCTGGTTTTGGATTGTATAGGATAGATTTCAATAGGAATTTTTCGATTCTGGTCAATGTATGTCAATGGAAATTATTTTGCCTTTCTTGGACAAATTTATCTTACCATTAAATTTTTGTTGGTTTAGAATGGGTTTCAGGATAACTTTTAGGTTCTTGTTGGCAGAGTTGTATAAAACCAAAAACTTTCTGCAAATTAATTTAATGTTGGGTGTAATTCGCATTTTTTGCGCAATTTATGGTCAACATTCATGATTTTTATGCGATTTATGAATGTAATTTGCATTTTTGAGCAATTTATGGACATAATTTGCAATTTTTATACGATTAATGAATGTAATTTACATTTTACATGATTTATGGACGTAATTTGCTATATTTATGCGATTCATAGACATAATTTGCGTTTTTTGAGCTTTCTATCAACGAAATTTGCGTTTTTTGATCGATTTATTGACGTTGTTTGTGTTTTGATAGGATTTATGAATGTAATTCGCTTTTTTTTTTACCAATTCTTGGACGTAATTCACATTTTTTGCAATTTATGAATGTTATTCGTGTTTTTTTGCACAATTTTTTTATGCAATTTATGAATGCAAATACTTAAGATTGAATCTAGTTTCGGAATGACTTCAAATGGAATTTTCAGGTTCTTGTTGAGTTGCATTTCAAGTATATTATTTTGTCGCAGATAGATTGGGTTACAATTGGATTTTTTTTTTTTTTTTTTTTTTTTTTGGGGGGGGGGGGTAGTATTTGAACTGGGTTTAGGATAGATTTCAAATGAAATTCTTGTCAGTGTATGTGGACAGAAATTATTTGGTCTTTCTTGGACACACTTGTGTTTCCATTGTTTTTTCCTTTTCGGGTTTGGATTAGGTTTCATGTTAACTTTCAGACTCTTGTCGGCGTGTATCGGCAGAAATAATTTTCTCTTTTTCGGATTAGGTTAAGGTTCGATGGAAATTTTTTTCAGGTTTCGATCAGGTTCAATTCAAATGTAATTTTCAAGTTCTGGTCAGGTTGCGCTTTAATGGGAAATATTTTGTTCTGTACAGATATTGAGTTCTTGTTATATGGAATTTCCTTTTCCAGGTTCAGATTAGGTTTAAGATAAATTTCCAGATTTCTGATCACGCGTATCTATGGAAATTAAGTTTTCTTTCCCGAATCGAGATATGGCTGGATAATTTTTTTTTTTTTTTTTTGGGGGGGGGGGGGAGTTGAATCTAGTTTCGGTTTGACTTCAAATGTAATTTTCAGGTTCTTGTTCAGTTGCATTTCAATGTATTTTATTTTGCAGAAGATAGATTGAGTTACTCTTGGAGGGATTTTTTTCTTTCTGGTTTTGGATTGTATAGGATAGATTTCAATAGGAATTTTTCGATTCTGGTCAATGTATGTCAATGGAAATTATTTTGCCTTTCTTGGACAAATTTATCTTACCATTAAATTTTTGTTGGTTTAGAATGGGTTTCAGGATAACTTTTAGGTTCTTGTTGGCAGAGTTGTATAAAACCAAAAACTTTCTGCAAATTAATTTAATGTTGGGTGTAATTCGCATTTTTTGCGCAATTTATGGTCAACATTCATGATTTTTATGCGATTTATGAATGTAATTTGCATTTTTGAGCAATTTATGGACATAATTTGCAATTTTTATACGATTAATGAATGTAATTTACATTTTACATGATTTATGGACGTAATTTGCTATATTTATGCGATTCATAGACATAATTTGCGTTTTTTGAGCTTTCTATCAACGAAATTTGCGTTTTTTGATCGATTTATTGACGTTGTTTGTGTTTTTATAGGATTTATGAATGTAATTCGCTTTTTTTTTACCAATTCTTGGACGTAATTCACATTTTTTGCAATTTATGAATGTTATTCGTGTTTTTTTGCACAATTTTTTTATGCAATTTATGAATGCAAATACTTAAGATTGAATCTAGTTTCGGAATGACTTCAAATGGAATTTTCAGGTTCTTGTTGAGTTGCATTTCAAGTATATTATTTTGTCGCAGATAGATTGGGTTACAATTGGATTTTTTTTTTTTTTTTTTTTTTTTTTTTTTTTTTTTTTTTTTGGGGGGGGGGGGTAGTATTTGAACTGGGTTTAGGATAGATTTCAAATGAAATTCTTGTCAGTGTATGTGGACAGAAATTATTTGGTCTCTCTTGGACACACTTGTGTTTCCATTGTTTTTTCCTTTTTGGGTTTGGATTAGGTTTCATGTTAACTTTCAGACTCTTGTCGGCGTGTATCGGCAGAAATAATTTTCTCTTTTTCGGATTAGGTTAAGGTTCGATGGAAATTTTTTTCAGGTTTCGATCAGGTTCAATTCAAATGTAATTTTCAAGTTCTGGTCAGGTTGCGCTTTAATGGGAAATATTTTGTTCTGTACAGATATTGAGTTCTTGTTATATGGAATTTCCTTTTCCAGGTTCAGATTAGGTTTAAGATAAATTTCCAGATTTCTGATCACGCGTATCTATGGAAATTAAGTTTTCTTTCCCGAATCGAGATATGGCTGGATATTTTTTTTTTTTTGGGGGGGGGGGTGGGAGTTGAATCTAGTTTCGGTTTGACTTCAAATGTAATTTTCAGGTTCTTGTTCAGTTGCATTTCAATGTATTTTATTTTGCAGAAGATAGATTGAGTTACTCTTGGAGGGATTTTTTTCTTTCTGGTTTTGGATTGTATAGGATAGATTTCAATAGGAATTTTTCGATTCTGGTCAATGTATGTCAATGGAAATTATTTTGCCTTTCTTGGACAAATTTATCTTACCATTAAATTTTTGTTGGTTTAGAATGGGTTTCAGGATAACTTTTAGGTTCTTGTTGGCAGAGTTGTATAAAACCAAAAACTTTCTGCAAATTAATTTAATGTTGGGTGTAATTCGCATTTTTTGCGCAATTTATGGTCAACATTCATGATTTTTATGCGATTTATAAATGTAATTTGCATTTTTGAGCAATTTATGGACATAATTTGCAATTTTTATACGATTAATGAATGTAATTTACATTTTACATGATTTATGGACGTAATTTGCTATATTTATGCGATTCATAGACATAATTTGCGTTTTTTGAGCTTTCTATCAACGAAATTTGCGTTTTTTGATCGATTTATTGACGTTGTTTGTGTTTTTATAGGATTTATGAATGTAATTCGCTTTTTTTTTACCAATTCTTGGACGTAATTCACATTTTTTGCAATTTATGAATGTTATTCGTGTTTTTTTGCACAATTTTTTTATGCAATTTATGAATGCAAATACTTAAGATTGAATCTAGTTTCGGAATGACTTCAAATGGAATTTTCAGGTTCTTGTTGAGTTGCATTTCAAGTATATTATTTTGTCGCAGATAGATTGGGTTACAATTGGATTTTTTTTTTTTTTTTTTTTTTTTTTTTTTTTTTTTTTTTTTTTTGGGGGGGGGGGGGGGGGTAGTATTTGAACTGGGTTTAGGATAGATTTCAAATGAAATTCTTGTCAGTGTATGTGGACAGAAATTATTTGGTCTTTCTTGGACACACTTGTGTTTCCATTGTTTTTTCCTTTTCGGGTTTGGATTAGGTTTCATGTTAACTTTCAGACTCTTGTCGGCGTGTATCGGCAGAAATAATTTTCTCTTTTTCGGATTAGGTTAAGGTTCGATGGAAATTTTTTTCAGGTTTCGATCAGGTTCAATTCAAATGTAATTTTCAAGTTCTGGTCAGGTTGCGCTTTAATGGGAAATATTTTGTTCTGTACAGATATTGAGTTCTTGTTATATGGAATTTCCTTTTCCAGGTTCAGATTAGGTTTAAGATAAATTTCCAGATTTCTGATCACGCGTATCTATGGAAATTAAGTTTTCTTTCCCGAATCGAGATATGGCTGGATATTTTTTTTTTTTTTTTTGGGGGGGGGTGGGAGTTGAATCTAGTTTCGGTTTGACTTCAAATGTAATTTTCAGGTTCTTGTTCAGTTGCATTTCAATGTATTTTATTTTGCAGAAGATAGATTGAGTTACTCTTGGAGGGATTTTTTTCTTTCTGGTTTTGGATTGTATAGGATAGATTTCAATAGGAATTTTTCGATTCTGGTCAATGTATGTCAATGGAAATTATTTTGCCTTTCTTGGACAAATTTATCTTACCATTAAATTTTTGTTGGTTTAGAATGGGTTTCAGGATAACTTTTAGGTTCTTGTTGGCAGAGTTGTATAAAACCAAAAACTTTCTGCAAATTAATTTAATGTTGGGTGTAATTCGCATTTTTTGCGCAATTTATGGTCAACATTCATGATTTTTATGCGATTTATGAATGTAATTTGCATTTTTGAGCAATTTATGGACATAATTTGCAATTTTTATACGATTAATGAATGTAATTTACATTTTACATGATTTATGGACGTAATTTGCTATATTTATGCGATTCATAGACATAATTTGCGTTTTTTGAGCTTTCTATCAACGAAATTTGCGTTTTTTGATCGATTTATTGACGTTGTTTGTGTTTTTATAGGATTTATGAATGTAATTCGCTTTTTTTTTACCAATTCTTGGACGTAATTCACATTTTTTGCAATTTATGAATGTTATTCGTGTTTTTTTGCACAATTTTTTTATGCAATTTATGAATGCAAATACTTAAGATTGAATCTAGTTTCGGAATGACTTCAAATGGAATTTTCAGGTTCTTGTTGAGTTGCATTTCAAGTATATTATTTTGTCGCAGATAGATTGGGTTACAATTGGATTTTTTTTTTTTTTTTTTTTTTTTGGGGGGGGGGGGTAGTATTTGAACTGGGTTTAGGATAGATTTCAAATGAAATTCTTGTCAGTGTATGTGGACAGAAATTATTTGGTCTTTCTTGGACACACTTGTGTTTCCATTGTTTTTTCCTTTTCGGGTTTGGATTAGGTTTCATGTTAACTTTCAGACTCTTGTCGGCGTGTATCGGCAGAAATAATTTTCTCTTTTTCGGATTAGGTTAAGGTTCGATGGAAATTTTTTTCAGGTTTCGATCAGGTTCAATTCAAATGTAATTTTCAAGTTCTGGTCAGGTTGCGCTTTAATGGGAAATATTTTGTTCTGTACAGATATTGAGTTCTTGTTATATGGAATTTCCTTTTCCAGGTTCAGATTAGGTTTAAGATAAATTTCCAGATTTCTGATCACGCGTATCTATGGAAATTAAGTTTTCTTTCCCGAATCGAGATATGGCTGGATAATTTTTTTTTTTTTTTTTTTTTTTGGGGGGGGGGGAGTTGAATCTAGTTTCGGTTTGACTTCAAATGTAATTTTCAGGTTCTTGTTCAGTTGCATTTCAATGTATTTTATTTTGCAGAAGATAGATTGAGTTACTCTTGGAGGGATTTTTTTCTTTCTGGTTTTGGATTGTATAGGATAGATTTCAATAGGAATTTTTCGATTCTGGTCAATGTATGTCAATGGAAATTATTTTGCCTTTCTTGGACAAATTTATCTTACCATTAAATTTTTGTTGGTTTAGAATGGGTTTCAGGATAACTTTTAGGTTCTTGTTGGCAGAGTTGTATAAAACCAAAAACTTTCTGCAAATTAATTTAATGTTGGGTGTAATTCGCATTTTTTGCGCAATTTATGGTCAACATTCATGATTTTTATGCGATTTATGAATGTAATTTGCATTTTTGAGCAATTTATGGACATAATTTGCAATTTTTATACGATTAATGAATGTAATTTACATTTTACATGATTTATGGACGTAATTTGCTATATTTATGCGATTCATAGACATAATTTGCGTTTTTTGAGCTTTCTATCAACGAAATTTGCGTTTTTTGATCGATTTATTGACGTTGTTTGTGTTTTTATAGGATTTATGAATGTAATTCGCTTTTTTTTTACCAATTCTTGGACGTAATTCACATTTTTTGCAATTTATGAATGTTATTCGTGTTTTTTTGCACAATTTTTTTATGCAATTTATGAATGCAAATACTTAAGATTGAATCTAGTTTCGGAATGACTTCAAATGGAATTTTCAGGTTCTTGTTGAGTTGCATTTCAAGTATATTATTTTGTCGCAGATAGATTGGGTTACAATTGGATTTTTTTTTTTTTTTTTTTTTTTTTTTGGGGGGGGGGGTAGTATTTGAACTGGGTTTAGGATAGATTTCAAATGAAATTCTTGTCAGTGTATGTGGACAGAAATTATTTGGTCTTTCTTGGACACACTTGTGTTTCCATTGTTTTTTCCTTTTCGGGTTTGGATTAGGTTTCATGTTAACTTTCAGACTCTTGTCGGCGTGTATCGGCAGAAATAATTTTCTCTTTTTCAGATTAGGTTAAGGTTCGATGGAAATTTTTTTCAGGTTTCGATCAGGTTCAATTCAAATGTAATTTTCAAGTTCTGGTCAGGTTGCGCTTTAATGGGAAATATTTTGTTCTGTACAGATATTGAGTTCTTGTTATATGGAATTTCCTTTTCCAGGTTCAGATTAGGTTTAAGATAAATTTCCAGATTTCTGATCACGCGTATCTATGGAAATTAAGTTTTCTTTCCCGAATCGAGATATGGCTGGATAATTTTTTCTTTTTTTTTTTTGGGGGGGGGGGGGGGGTGGGAGTTGAATCTAGTTTCGGTTTGACTTCAAATGTAATTTTCAGGTTCTTGTTCAGTTGCATTTCAATGTATTTTATTTTGCAGAAGATAGATTGAGTTACTCTTGGAGGGATTTTTTTCTTTCTGGTTTTGGATTGTATAGGATAGATTTCAATAGGAATTTTTCGATTCTGGTCAATGTATGTCAATGGAAATTATTTTGCCTTTCTTGGACAAATTTATCTTACCATTAAATTTTTGTTGGTTTAGAATGGGTTTCAGGATAACTTTTAGGTTCTTGTTGGCAGAGTTGTATAAAACCAAAAACTTTCTGCAAATTAATTTAATGTTGGGTGTAATTCGCATTTTTTGCGCAATTTATGGTCAACATTCATGATTTTTATGCGATTTATGAATGTAATTTGCATTTTTGAGCAATTTATGGACATAATTTGCAATTTTTATACGATTAATGAATGTAATTTACATTTTACATGATTTATGGACGTAATTTGCTATATTTATGCGATTCATAGACATAATTTGCGTTTTTTGAGCTTTCTATCAACGAAATTTGCGTTTTTTGATCGATTTATTGACGTTGTTTGTGTTTTTATAGGATTTATGAATGTAATTCGCTTTTTTTTTACCAATTCTTGGACGTAATTCACATTTTTTGCAATTTATGAATGTTATTCGTGTTTTTTTGCACAATTTTTTTATGCAATTTATGAATGCAAATACTTAAGATTGAATCTAGTTTCGGAATGACTTCAAATGGAATTTTCAGGTTCTTGTTGAGTTGCATTTCAAGTATATTATTTTGTCGCAGATAGATTGGGTTACAATTGGATTTTTTTTTTTTTTTTTTTTTGGGGGGGGGGGTAGTATTTGAACTGGGTTTAGGATAGATTTCAAATGAAATTCTTGTCAGTGTATGTGGACAGAAATTATTTGGTCTTTCTTGGACACACTTGTGTTTCCATTGTTTTTTCCTTTTCGGGTTTGGATTAGGTTTCATGTTAACTTTCAGACTCTTGTCGGCGTGTATCGGCAGAAATAATTTTCTCTTTTTCGGATTAGGTTAAGGTTCGATGGAAATTTTTTTCAGGTTTCGATCAGGTTCAATTCAAATGTAATTTTCAAGTTCTGGTCAGGTTGCGCTTTAATGGGAAATATTTTGTTCTGTACAGATATTGAGTTCTTGTTATATGGGATTTCCTTTTCCAGGTTCAGATTAGGTTTAAGATAAATTTCCAGATTTCTGATCACGCGTATCTATGGAAATTAAGTTTTCTTTCCCGAATCGAGATATGGCTGGATAATTTTTTTTTTTTTTTTTTGGGGGGGGGGGGGAGTTGAATCTAGTTTCGGTTTGACTTCAAATGTAATTTTCAGGTTCTTGTTCAGTTGCATTTCAATGTATTTTATTTTGCAGAAGATAGATTGAGTTACTCTTGGAGGGATTTTTTTCTTTCTGGTTTTGGATTGTATAGGATAGATTTCAATAGGAATTTTTCGATTCTGGTCAATGTATGTCAATGGAAATTATTTTGCCTTTCTTGGACAAATTTATCTTACCATTAAATTTTTGTTGGTTTAGAATGGGTTTCAGGATAACTTTTAGGTTCTTGTTGGCAGAGTTGTATAAAACCAAAAACTTTCTGCAAATTAATTTAATGTTGGGTGTAATTCGCATTTTTTGCGCAATTTATGGTCAACATTCATGATTTTTATGCGATTTATGAATGTAATTTGCATTTTTGAGCAATTTATGGACATAATTTGCAATTTTTATACGATTAATGAATGTAATTTACATTTTACATGATTTATGGACGTAATTTGCTATATTTATGCGATTCATAGACATAATTTGCGTTTTTTGAGCTTTCTATCAACGAAATTTGCGTTTTTTGATCGATTTATTGACGTTGTTTGTGTTTTTATAGGATTTATGAATGTAATTCGCTTTTTTTTTACCAATTCTTGGACGTAATTCACATTTTTTGCAATTTATGAATGTTATTCGTGTTTTTTTGCACAATTTTTTTATGCAATTTATGAATGCAAATACTTAAGATTGAATCTAGTTTCGGAATGACTTCAAATGGAATTTTCAGGTTCTTGTTGAGTTGCATTTCAAGTATATTATTTTGTCGCAGATAGATTGGGTTACAATTGGATTTTTTTTTTTTTTTTTGGGGGGGGGGTAGTATTTGAACTGGGTTTAGGATAGATTTCAAATGAAATTCTTGTCAGTGTATGTGGACAGAAATTATTTGGTCTTTCTTGGACACACTTGTGTTTCCATTGTTTTTTCCTTTTCGGGTTTGGATTAGGTTTCATGTTAACTTTCAGACTCTTGTCGGCGTGTATCGGCAGAAATAATTTTCTCTTTTTCGGATTAGGTTAAGGTTCGATGGAAATTTTTTTCAGGTTTCGATCAGGTTCAATTCAAATGTAATTTTCAAGTTCTGGTCAGGTTGCGCTTTAATGGGAAATATTTTGTTCTGTACAGATATTGAGTTCTTGTTATATGGAATTTCCTTTTCCAGGTTCAGATTAGGTTTAAGATAAATTTCCAGATTTCTGATCACGCGTATCTATGGAAATTAAGTTTTCTTTCCCGAATCGAGATATGGCTGGATATTTTTTTTTTTTTTTGGGGGGGGGGGGTGGGAGTTGAATCTAGTTTCGGTTTGACTTCAAATGTAATTTTCAGGTTCTTGTTCAGTTGCATTTCAATGTATTTTATTTTGCAGAAGATAGATTGAGTTACTCTTGGAGGGATTTTTTTCTTTCTGGTTTTGGATTGTATAGGATAGATTTCAATAGGAATTTTTCGATTCTGGTCAATGTATGTCAATGGAAATTATTTTGCCTTTCTTGGACAAATTTATCTTACCATTAAATTTTTGTTGGTTTAGAATGGGTTTCAGGATAACTTTTAGGTTCTTGTTGGCAGAGTTGTATAAAACCAAAAACTTTCTGCAAATTAATTTAATGTTGGGTGTAATTCGCATTTTTTGCGCAATTTATGGTCAACATTCATGATTTTTATGCGATTTATGAATGTAATTTGCATTTTTGAGCAATTTATGGACATAATTTGCAATTTTTATACGATTAATGAATGTAATTTACATTTTACATGATTTATGGACGTAATTTGCTATATTTATGCGATTCATAGACATAATTTGCGTTTTTTGAGCTTTCTATCAACGAAATTTGCGTTTTTTGATCGATTTATTGACGTTGTTTGTGTTTTTATAGGATTTATGAATGTAATTCGCTTTTTTTTTACCAATTCTTGGACGTAATTCACATTTTTTGCAATTTATGAATGTTATTCGTGTTTTTTTGCACAATTTTTTTATGCAATTTATGAATGCAAATACTTAAGATTGAATCTAGTTTCGGAATGACTTCAAATGGAATTTTCAGGTTCTTGTTGAGTTGCATTTCAAGTATATTATTTTGTCGCAGATAGATTGGGTTACAATTGGATTTTTTTTTTTTTTTTTTTTTTTTTTTTTTTTTTTTTTTTTTTTTTTTGGGGGGGGGGGGGGTAGTATTTGAACTGGGTTTAGGATAGATTTCAAATGAAATTCTTGTCAGTGTATGTGGACAGAAATTATTTGGTCTTTCTTGGACACACTTGTGTTTCCATTGTTTTTTCCTTTTCGGGTTTGGATTAGGTTTCATGTTAACTTTCAGACTCTTGTCGGCGTGTATCGGCAGAAATAATTTTCTCTTTTTCGGATTAGGTTAAGGTTCGATGGAAATTTTTTTCAGGTTTCGATCAGGTTCAATTCAAATGTAATTTTCAAGTTCTGGTCAGGTTGCGCTTTAATGGGAAATATTTTGTTCTGTACAGATATTGAGTTCTTGTTATATGGAATTTCCTTTTCCAGGTTCAGATTAGGTTTAAGATAAATTTCCAGATTTCTGATCACGCGTATCTATGGAAATTAAGTTTTCTTTCCCGAATCGAGATATGGCTGGATAATTTTTTTTTTTTTTTTTTTTTTTGGGGGGGGGGGGGGGAGTTGAATCTAGTTTCGGTTTGACTTCAAATGTAATTTTCAGGTTCTTGTTCAGTTGCATTTCAATGTATTTTATTTTGCAGAAGATAGATTGAGTTACTCTTGGAGGGATTTTTTTCTTTCTGGTTTTGGATTGTATAGGATAGATTTCAATAGGAATTTTTCGATTCTGGTCAATGTATGTCAATGGAAATTATTTTGCCTTTCTTGGACAAATTTATCTTACCATTAAATTTTTGTTGGTTTAGAATGGGTTTCAGGATAACTTTTAGGTTCTTGTTGGCAGAGTTGTATAAAACCAAAAACTTTCTGCAAATTAATTTAATGTTGGGTGTAATTCGCATTTTTTGCGCAATTTATGGTCAACATTCATGATTTTTATGCGATTTATGAATGTAATTTGCATTTTTGAGCAATTTATGGACATAATTTGCAATTTTTATACGATTAATGAATGTAATTTACATTTTACATGATTTATGGACGTAATTTGCTATATTTATGCGATTCATAGACATAATTTGCGTTTTTTGAGCTTTCTATCAACGAAATTTGCGTTTTTTGATCGATTTATTGACGTTGTTTGTGTTTTTATAGGATTTATGAATGTAATTCGCTTTTTTTTTACCAATTCTTGGACGTAATTCACATTTTTTGCAATTTATGAATGTTATTCGTGTTTTTTTGCACAATTTTTTTATGCAATTTATGAATGCAAATACTTAAGATTGAATCTAGTTTCGGAATGACTTCAAATGGAATTTTCAGGTTCTTGTTGAGTTGCATTTCAAGTATATTATTTTGTCGCAGATAGATTGGGTTACAATTGGATTTTTTTTTTTTTTTTTTTTTTTGGGGGGGGGGGGGGGTAGTATTTGAACTGGGTTTAGGATAGATTTCAAATGAAATTCTTGTCAGTGTATGTGGACAGAAATTATTTGGTCTTTCTTGGACACACTTGTGTTTCCATTGTTTTTTCCTTTTCGGGTTTGGATTAGGTTTCATGTTAACTTTCAGACTCTTGTCGGCGTGTATCGGCAGAAATAATTTTCTCTTTTTCAGATTAGGTTAAGGTTCGATGGAAATTTTTTTCAGGTTTCGATCAGGTTCAATTCAAATGTAATTTTCAAGTTCTGGTCAGGTTGCGCTTTAATGGGAAATATTTTGTTCTGTACAGATATTGAGTTCTTGTTATATGGAATTTCCTTTTCCAGGTTCAGATTAGGTTTAAGATAAATTTCCAGATTTCTGATCACGCGTATCTATGGAAATTAAGTTTTCTTTCCCGAATCGAGATATGGCTGGATAATTTTTTCTTTTTTTTTTTTTTGGGAGGGGGGGGGTGGGAGTTGAATCTAGTTTCGGTTTGACTTCAAATGTAATTTTCAGGTTCTTGTTCAGTTGCATTTCAATGTATTTTATTTTGCAGAAGATAGATTGAGTTACTCTTGCAGGGATTTTTTTCTTTCTGGTTTTGGATTGTATAGGATAGATTTCAATAGGAATTTTTCGATTCTGGTCAATGTATGTCAATGGAAATTATTTTGTCTTTCTTGGACAAATTTATCTTACCATTAAATTTTTGTTGGTTTAGAATGGGTTTCAGGATAACTTTTAGGTTCTTGTTGGCAGAGTTGTATAAAACCAAAAACTTTCTGCAAATTAATTTAATGTTGGGTGTAATTCGCATTTTTTGCACAATTTATGGTCATCATTCATGTTTTTTACGAGATTTATGAATGTAATTTGCATTTTTGAGCAATTTATGGACATAATTCGCAATTTTTATACGATTAATGAATGTAATTTACATTTTACATAATTTATGGACGTAATTTGCTATTTTTATGCAATTCATAGACATAATTTGTGTTTTTTCAGCTTTCTGTCGACGAAATTTGTGTTTTTTGATCGATTTATTGACGTTATTTGTGTTTTTATAGGATTTATGAATGTAATTTGCTTTTTTTACACAATTCTTGGACGTAATTCGCATTTTTTGCAATTTATGAATGTTATTCGTGTTTTTTTGCACGATTCATGGAAGTATTTGCATTTTTTGAGCGATTTATGAACATAATTCACATTTTTATGCGATTCATGGACGTAATTTGCATTTTTTGAGCGATTCATGAATGTAATTCACGTTTTTTATGCAAATCATGAATGCAAAATGCTATTCTTTATTTTTATGCGATTTATAGACGTAATTTGCATTTTAGCTTTCTGCTGCCAAAATTCATGTTTTTTGAGCGGTTTATGAACATAATTCCCATTTTACTACACAATTCATAGACGTAATTTGCGTTTTTCATACAATTTATGAACGTAATTCTCACTTTTTTACCAATTCATCGACGTAATTTGCGATTTTTATGCGATTAATGAATGTAATTTACATTTTACATGATTTATGGACGTAATTTGCTATATTTATGCAATTCGTAGACATAATTTACATTTTTTGAGCTTTCTCTCAACGAAATTTGCGTTTTTGGACCGATTTATTGACGTTATTTGTGTTTCTATAGGATTTATGAATGTAATTTGCTTTTTTTACCAATTCTTGGATGTAATTTGCATTTTTTGTAATTTATGAACATTATTAGTGTTTTTTGCACGATTCATGGAAGTGATTCGCATTTTTTGAGTGATTTATGAATGTAATTCACGTTTTTAGGCGATTCATGGATGTAATTTGTGTTTTTTGAGCGATTCATGAATGTAATTCGCCTTTTTTATGCAATTCATGAAAATGCAAAACACTATTCGCTATTTTTATGCTATTTATAGATGTAATTTGCGTTTCAGCTTTCTGCTGCCAAAATTCGTGTTTTTTGAGCGATTTATGAACATAATTCTCGTTTTACTACACAATTCATAGACATAATTTGTGTTTTTCATACAATTTCTGAATGTAATTCTCACTTTTTTAAACAATTCATGGACGTAATTCATGTTTTGAGCGATTTGTGGACCCAATTCACGTTTCTTATGCAATTTGCTTTTTTTTGAGCGATTCATGGACATAATTCCCGATTTTTATGTGATTAATGAATGTAATTTACATTTTACATGATTTATGGACGTAATTTGCTATATTTATGCGATTCATAGACATAATTTACGTTTTTTGAGCTTTCTATCAACGAAATTTGCGTTTTTTGATCGATTTATTGACGTTGTTTGTGTTTTTATAGGATTTATGAATGTAATTCGCTTTTTTTACCAATTCTTGGACGTAATTCCCATTTTTTGCAATTTATGAATGTTATTCGTGTTTTTTTGCACAATTTTTTTATGCAATTCATGAATGCAAATACTTAAGATTGAATCTCGCTTCGGATTGACTTCAAATAGAATTTTCAGGTTCTTGTTGAGTTGCATTTCAAGTATATTATTTTGTCGCAGATAGATTGGGTTACAATTGGAATTTTTTTTTTTTTTTTTTTTTGGGGGGGGGGGGGTAGTATTTGAACTGGGTTTAGGATAGATTTCAATTGAAATTCTTGTCAGTGTATGTGGACAGAAATTATTTGGTCTTTCTTGGACACACTTCTGTTTCCATTGTTTTTTCCTTTTCGGGTCTGGATTAGGTTTCATGTTAACTTTCAGACTCTTGTCGGTGTGTATCGGCAGAAATAATTTTCTCTTTTTCGGATTAGGTTAAGGTTCGATGGAAATTTTTTTTCAGGTTTCGAGCAGGTTCAATTCAAATGGAATTTTCAAGTTCTGGTCAGGTTGCGCTTTAATGGGAAATATTTTGTCCTGTATAGATATTGGGTTCTTGTTATATGGAATTTCCTTTTGTAGGTTCAGATTAGGTTTAAGATAGACTAATTGGAATTTCCAGATTTCTGATCACGCGTATCTATGGAAATTAAGTTTTCTTTCCCGAATTGAGATATGGCTGGATAATTTTTTTTTTTTTGGGGGGGAGGGGAGGAGTTGAATCTGGTTTCGGTTTGACTTCAAATGTAATTTTCAGGTTCTTTTTCAGTTGCATTTCAATGTATTTTATTTTGCAGCAGATAGATTGAGTTACTCTTGGAGGGATTTTTTTCTTTCTGGTTTTGGATTGTATAGGATAGATTTCAATAGGAATTTTTCGATTCTGGTCAATGTATGTCAATGGAAATTATTTTGCCTTTCTTGGACAAATTTATCTTACCATTAAATTTTTGTTGGTTTAGAATGGGTTTCAGGATAACTTTTAGGTTCTTGTTGTCAGAGTTGTATAAAACCAAAAACTTTCTGCAAATTAATTTAATGTTGGGTGTAATTCGCATTTTTTGCGCAATTTATGGTCATTATTCGTGTTTTTTATGAGATTTATGAATGTAATTTGCATTTTTGAGCAATTTATGGCCATAATTCGCAATTTTTATGCAATTAATGAATGTAATTTACATTTTACATAATTTATGGACGTAATTTGCTATTTTTATGCAATTCATAGACATAATTTGCGTTTTTTCAGCTTTCTGTCGACGAAATTTGTGTTTTTTGATCGATTTATTGACGTTATTTGTGTTTTTATAGGATTTATGAATGTAATTTGCTTTTTTTACACAATTCTTGGACGTAATTCGCATTTTTTGCAATTTATGAATGTTATTCGTGTTTTTTTGCACGATTCATGGAAGTGATTTGCATTTTTTGAGTGATTTATGAACATAATTCACATTTTTATGCGATTCATGGACGTAATTTGCATTTTTTGAGCGATTCATGAATGTAATTTGCGTTTTTTATGCAAATCATGAATGCAAAACGCTATTCTTTATTTTTATGCGATTTATAGACGTAATTTGCATTTTAGCTTTCTGCTGCCAAAATTCGTGTTTTTTGAGCGATTTATGAACTTAATTCCCATTTAACTACACAATTCATAGACGTAATTTGCGTTTTTCATGCAATTTATGAACGTAATTCTCACTTTTTTACACAATTCATCGACGTAATTCACGTTTTGAGCGATTTGTGGACGTAATTCGCTTTTTTATGAAATTCGCTTTTTTTGAGCGATTCATGGACATAATTCGTGATTTTTATGCGATTAATGAATGTAATTTACATTTTACATGATTTATGGACGTAATTTGCTATATTTATGCGATTCATAGACATAATTTGCATTTTTTGAGCTTTCTATCAACGAAATTTGCGTTTTTTGATCGATTTATTGACGTTATTTGTGTTTTTATAGAATTTATGAATGTAATTCGCTTTTTTTACCAATTCTTGGACGTAATTCGCATTTTTTGCAATTTATGAATGTTATTTTATTTTTTTTTTCACAATTCATGGAAGTGATTCACATTTTTTGAGTGATTTATGAACGTAATTCACGTTTTTATGCAATTCATGGATGTAATTTGCATTTTTTGAGCGAATCATGAACATATTTCACATTTTTTATGCAATTCATGAATGCAATTCGCTATTTTTATGCATTTTATAGAGGTAATTCCATTTCAGCTTTCTGCCGCCAAAATTCGTGTTTTTTGAGCGATTTATGAACATAATTCATGTTTTACTACATGATTCATAAACGTAATTTGCGTTTTTCATACAATTAATGAATATAATTCTCGCTTTTTTACATGATTCATGGACGTAATTCCCATTTTAAGCAATTTGTGGACGTAATTCCCATTTTTTATGCAATTTCCTTTTTTTTTAGCGATTCATGGATGTAGTTAACATTTTGTATGCGATTCATGCATGTAATTAATATTTTTATGCGATTTATGCATGGAATTCATATTTTTTATGCGATTCATTGATTGAATTAATGTTTTTATTGCGGTCTTTGGACGAAATTCACGTTTTTCGCGTAGTATTTTGTCGAAATGTTGGGTTTTTTTTACATGATTCTTTGTTGAGATACACTTTTTTTTTTTACGCAACTCTTTGTCGAAATAAATAAATAAAAATTGTTTCTTCATAAAATTTTCTGCACATGGCGTGCGTGTATATTATACAACTCTGCTTGTCAGTGTGTATTGTCAGATTTTTTTCTTTTTTTTTTTTTTTTTTTTTTTTTTTTCAGACTGAATTAAGGTTTTATAGAATATTTTTTAGGGTTTGGATGAGGTTCAACTCAAATAGAATTTAAACAATTACATTTTAGAAATGACGAAACTAAAAAATTTAATTATTTATCGCCCATTATTAGCTGTTAGTATTTTAAAATATTTACTTGTTAGTGTGTTAGTAACAGTAACTTTAAATTATTTGAATTAAAAATTTTTAATTTCTTGTTTTAAATTGAATTTTAAGCATGTTTTCTTCTTAGGTATGTTATGCAATTTATTTAAATAATGGATTCAAATTTATTTGAGGATTTTGTGTTCATAAGTAGAAACAAGGCCTGTTTTTTTGTTTTTTTTTTGTTTTTTTTAGATAAAAAAGCCTTAAATTATCAAACATTTTTGTAAAAGAAAGTTAGAAAGAAATACTTCAATTTCGAGACAATGAATATGAAATTAAAACATCTATAGAAAAAAAAAAGGGGGTAAATTTATATTTTATGAAACTCATTATTAAAGCATAGAAGTATAAGTTATTTCTTTTTAAACTAATGTTATCGTTAATATTTGGTTAAGAATTATTTGCTTAACCAACTTTAAATGCTTGTAAATTCTAACATTATAAAAATATATTAAGATTTTCCATTTTAGATGTCCAATTTATAAATGCAGTTAATTAATAATGCTATGTTCTAAGCTGTAAGGCTAATGCTTTTATATTTTGATTATTGATTTCTATAACGTATTATTAACTATTACAATATGAATACTTTTGTATTCAGTTTGTGATCTGAGACAAAATTTTTCATGCTTGGATTTAAATAATCAGACTCTTAGGAAGAAAAAAAAAATCTATTTTGAACAGCATCTAATGCAGACTACAATGATGCGCTGTAGTACCTCCGTGGCAACTGCTAAATAACATTTAAAAATATAAACATGGAATTTCGAAATTATTAATGAAATAATAGGATGCATGAAATATGTTAAAGCTACAGTAACTAATGGATAATGAGAGCTGAGTGCATGTCAAATTACTGGATGCAGCAAACTTATGCAATGGTCTCTAAAACACATGAAATTTCTCAAAGCCGCAGTCAATAACAAATGTATGAACATTATGCCCATATGAAAACAAACAACGAAAATTAATAGATGCAGCAAACTATGCTGTAACATGCAGATTCCCAATATCTGGAAGAAATGAGTGATACCTGAACTAAAGAAATCCAGTGACAATATTGTGAAACAAATACATTAAAACAACAACGTTTACATTAGAAAAAAAGGGCCTAAAACTCTCACTCGCTAAAATAAAACTCGTTAAAGCAGTCCAACTACTGCATGTATAACACTTAGAGCACATGAAAACAAAACAAAAACAAAACACTCAGGCTGCAGCAAAATTGCTGTGCAACAATCCGTAAAATACACAAAATTAATTAAAAATGCAATCACTAATGCATGTTGTACAAGCACTGTGTGTACATGAAGAAAAAAAACAATGAGTGCAACTAATTTGTTTTTAAATCTCTGAAATCTTTATAGCCACAGTCACTAATGCATGTAAGAACAAATTAACTTCATTACTTTCTTTTGAATTATCAAAATACTGCTGTAATTTGTTAATAAATACTAGTTTGTTCACAATTTCCAATAATAAGTGCACTTACTTATTTTAAAAATTGTTTAAAACCTGGATTTACTGGCCATTAAGCTAAGCTAAAAAGGCACAGTTTCAAAATGAAAATTAATAGCGACAAAAATGCATAAGAAAAAATAATAAATGCATTTTGAATAACATATTCAAGCAATTTTAATCTAAAAATTAACATCCTGGGTTATTAATCACAGAAATTAATAAATGAAATAAAAAAGCACAATTTTTACAACACTTAAAACTTAGTATTGTTAATTATTTCATATAATTATTGTTAATTAATTCATATGATAAGGACATCTATAAACTTAAAAACAATCTATTTTGAGAATTTTAGAATTCACAAGCACTTGGTTTAACTGTTGGTCAATTATAAATATAGTTTGTTTACCAAAATTTAGCAATAGTTTACACATTCTGGGATAGTTTATGTTGGTTTGAAATCAAATCAACATGCTAACTAATGTATACACCACTTTTTAAATAATACTTTAATAATGAGTGTCAAAAAATATTTATTTACCTTTCTTTTTCATTATAGATGGTTTAGCTTCACGTTCGTCTCCTGGAATTGAATATTTCGCAAATTACACAACATACATGCTAAAAACAACAACAAGTGCCAAGTACAAAGCTTACCGCCAGCGAATTCGATAACGATTCAAAACAAAACTATCTAAACGCGTATGAATACATGGGATTCTAAAGCAAATTATTAAAAATAATTCTTGTTTGTAAACTTAAAAAAAAATCATAAGTCGAAAGTATATTGAATATGTATAATTAAAAAATATTTTCCTATTTTAAAAAAGGATTCAAAATATTTTTTTCCACAAAATGCAAAAATATCCAATGTAAGAAACGTAATATTTTCTTCTTACGAAAAATAAAGGCAATATAAATAGAAATTTGATTTAGTATATATTTATTGAATGTTTTAAAGCACATAAGATGTTTTTGTAGTCTAAAAAACATTTATTGCTTCGATTTGGGTGTTTTAACTGTGACCATAAGTACATAAGGTTTTTCACTCCTGCTCTGTCTGCTAACCCATAGAATAACATGTAATCCGCGAGCTAATATAGTCCAATTTTCCAAGACCAATATATAACAAACAAGAGTTTTCCTAGAAACAAGGCAAGTCTTATTACCTCTATCTTAAAGAGATTCATATTATATATAAGTTTTAATAAAATCTCCCAGCCCGTTTTCTAGATCTCATTATCAGGAACAAACACCATCAATTTCAGTTTTAAAATGGTTATCGAGATCTAAAAATATACGGCACGTAGAAATGTAAAAATTATAGGATAGGATTAGACTGGGAATATAAGACTATATTAAAAAAATTGGACCATTCTGACCAATATTTGCTGAGTTATTAGAAGGCGGCTTTTCCATTCTTTGATGTTGAGTTAGCTGTATATATGAAGTTCCGCAACTACCCTTATGACGATGGTAGGTTTTGACGATGGTAGGTTTAAAGCTGCGTCACTTGAAGGCTGCCGCCTTCTATGATAGTGATAAATCTTAATTTATATTCTTTCAATTTTAACAACATGTATTATGAACAGCTTTTTGAAATGTGTACTTTTACTATGTTCCCGTACATTTTATCTAAATGTTCATGTAATACATTTTTTTTTTTTTTTTTACATCCAATGTCTCTCCCATACTCCAGAAATTCTCCATCAAAGCTGTAAGAAAATCAATATTTCATAAAAGATAGAAAAATTTTTGGAAAATGCTGAGGTTGAGGATTTCTTTCACTGATATTTCGAATCAATCTGTTATCATGAAAATATTTGCATTATGATCATTCTTGTGTGGTAGCTTGAGAGTTGCAAAAGGTAGCATAAATTCACCTCAACCTCTAACACACAAACAAAATGAATATTTCTTTCTGAAAGAAAATATTTTCGATTTTATCTCACAGCCGCGTTTTTAACGAAAATCTTTACAGATATATTTAAGACTTTTCTCGGATATAGTTTACTTTAATTGCTATGGCATTAGTGGACTTTTATTTAAAAGGGTCCGGCACACATTAAAAAATACAGAGTATATATTTATTGAGTTAACATTTTGAGACAGTTAACCGTATTATTTGTAAATAAAATCACATGATAAATCTTCTCATGTAAAATATTTTTAAGTAATGGGGTAATTTAAAATCGTAATAACTTAAAATATTATTTGTAAAATTTAAATTTTACATTTAAATAAACAGATATATATGAAATTTATTTTTGATTCAGACTTTTTAAAAATAATAATTTTTTTAATTAAGAATATTTCAAATAAAAATTTGAAAAAAAAAATAATAGATGTAATTTTTATTTAACAAAAAAATCATACTTACAAAGTAAATATTTTTTTTTTTTTTTTTTTTTTTTTAATTTGCTGAATCAGAGTTAAAGTAAAACAATTAGAAAAAGACATTTCCATGTTTGAAACATTTATCTTTAACTGTTCTTGAGTTATAACTATTAAAAAGAAGTTTGTTTGAAATCTTAATCACAATTTCTTTTGAAATTATTGATTTTTTAAAGTTTTTATTACTCTTTTGTTATCGTGACAACAAGAGTATTCCATTGTTGGACATTAAACTTGGACCAATCAGAAAATGAATAAAATACAATAAGTTGCGGAATTGAACCAATAAAAAGATTCAGGTATACTTCAAATTTCCCAATTCTCCACCGAGAACAACAAATATTTTCCAAAATAGTTAAAAAACAATTACAGTATTTTAAAAGTGCTTAGCAGTGAATCACTTTGAGGAACTTCCGTGATGTCGTCAACTGTACGCTCTATTGATGTATATGTCATAATTAACGAGCAATTTTGAAAAATTAGTCTAACTACAGTATAAATAGACTACGCAATAAAAGTTTATGGAAATAAAAGTTTAACATAAAAATTAATTTGTAAAAAAGTGGTATTAATAAAAATTTAATTGAAAATAAACTTACAGATGTAAAATAGTGAAAAAAAGGTGCTACTTGGTTATTCCGTCGACCGAATTACTGTTGCCAAATTTTAAGATTAAATGCCAATAATGGTGATCGCAAATGCTACATTCACTTCACATTAAAAATGGTATACGTGTTTGTTAAGTCATCAAGTTATTTTTAATTTGAATTTTAATTTGTAATTTTATCAATGTTCTATTAAAAGAATTGTTCTTTCGTTATTGCAAAAAATTGCGTCAGTTTGACTAATAGTTTGGCGGTTAGTATGATTTGGCGAAATTGGTCGACGGGATAACCAAGTAGTACCGAAAAAAAGTGTTAAAACAATGGAACAATGGAACAGTGTGCTTTTATTATTAACCTACATACTTGGCAACTTCAAATGCAGTTTAGAGGTATTTCGTGTTGCAAGGGGATCAAGGGGATCAAGGAGCAAAATTTCAGCAAATTTCGGTACAAAGTGTCTAAATCGACAAATTTGTCGCTTAGTAATTTCGATTAAAAATTATGGATCTAAAACTACAAACCCCCTTAAAAGCACCAATTTAATAACCATTAACGCAATCACAAATTTAATAGTTATAAACAAGTAAATATTCAAATTCCTAAAAATGCGTGTATATTGAAAAAGAATTAAATTTAATACTAATTTAAGTTTATCCTCCTGAGTCCTGAGAAAGTTTTAAGTGGCACTGCAAAAACCACTTTAAAATTATTATAAAACATCTCCAAAGGCATATCAATATATATATATCAGTACATATAGTATGCACACATTTATAAATAAAAAAAAATCTAGATGTAGTTTTAGATTTTCTAGAAGCATTTAAATTAATTTAAAGGGTATTTTTAGTGTCGCCTGCAGGCGACATCAGGACTGAGGTGGATAAAACAAATTTATCATTTTTTTTTGGTCACGCTATTTTTTGGAAAATTTTAAGCATTTTGCAAATTAGGATGAAAATAGCATTTATTTTATAAGGGATTCAATTTAGATACAGACATTTATTCGTTTGCTTTCAACGTAGAAAACATTCAGCTACTAAAAAGTGATACAAAAATGTTAAAAAAAAAAAAAAAAAAAAAACAGACAAATTAGTTTTTATAAGTAAAAGAAGAGAGGTTCCCGAAAGGAGGCCTGGGACCGAATAAGATAATGAAAGTGGTAATAAAAAAAAATGTTTAACCTCTTAACCCCTTGGGGACGAGCGACACGTATACGTGCCGCAAAAAGGCTTAAGAGTCCTTCTTTATCACCACCAGTAAAATTATACTGTAAAATTTGGCCTATTTAATCGGAACATTTTCTCGATTTAAAAAGGCAGAAATTTCTGTTTTTAAAAACCAGTGAAAAAACATTAAAAAATCCGTAAAAAGCTCCCGTCGCGAAGGGGTTAAGGGTCGGTTGCTTATTAAAAAACCAAATTCATTATTGACACCACTTTTTTGAAAAAAAAAATCCATCTTATTTAATGGGCAAGTAAAACGATACCAGAATATAACCGATTTCACTATTTTATAAAACTGGTGGGAATCAAACAATTCTGAATAAAAGGCGCGAAGTGTGCAGCCCGTGAATGTCTCGGGCGCGACGATTAAGTGGTTAAAATTTTGCTTGTCCTGGTTTGGTTTAAAATAAATATTTCATCTTTTATCATCTCTTTTCCCAATGCAAAAAATTTTGCCCAATTGTAACATAAAAAATAAACAAAATGCTCTGATTAAATAATCAAAAATTCACAATAAAATGTTACTGGTGAGAGTAATAAATTATGATAAGAATATGGATGCCTGTATGTGGTATGTGAAAATCATGACTTAGTTTTCTGTTAGAATATAGAATATTGTACTATAAAATAGGAAATATCTCATTCCCTAAAAAAGAAACATTCATTGTAGTCCCTTTCACCCAGCTATAATTCTAATTTAAATTTATTATACGAAAAGCTCTATACTTTTTCGAAAAATCTTTTATTACGACAATAAGAAAATCAATATTTTGTCAGAGAGAGAAAGGAAGAGCTTGAAAATTCTCAGATAGAAGATTCCTTTCACTGATATTTGATATCAAACTTTAAAGAAAAAACGTATTAGTATTATGATTTTTTTTTTTTTTTTTTTTTTTATTGAAAGGAGCATAAATTCTCCTTAATCCCAGTAAAATTGATTAATCTAATGAAGTAAAATGAATTTTTCGTTCGAGAATAATGTTTCGTTAAACTTTAAGCGGAAATTAATAAATGTATATATATATTATTATTTTTTTTTTTTTGAGATCATATTATTGTTATGAATCGCATAAAAATGTGAAATGTTTTGCATTATGATTTTGAAAAAGTAATTTGGATTTTTTATGATAATTTTATTTATAACACGCAGTGTTTTTTATTTAATAAACAATTTCATTCTGATTTTATTTCATTTTAACACAGATATTAAAAGTATTTGAACACCAATTTAAATTTAAAAAAAAAAGGTTTGCATATTTAAAAAGCTATTCAGCATAAAAGAAAATCTAAATTCTGCTTAAATGTTTACTTTGACGCTTTGCTCGATAGCTTTTTATAGAATCTAACTTGCACGACAAGAGAATTTACGATAGTAGTTTAAATTAAATTAGTGGTTATAATAAATGTCTTAGTTTTCTGTTAGAATATAGAATCTTATTCACTAAAATAGGAAAAAACCATTTCTTAAAAAAATAAACATTCATTATGTTTAGCACCTTTCACGTAGTTGTATTTCTAATATAAATTTTGTATATCAAATGTTCCATACTTTTTCCAGAAATTTTCTATTACAAAAGCAAGAAAATCAATATTTCGTGAGATATAGAGAAAGAGATTTTTCAAAAATGCTTAGATAGAAGATTCCATTCACTGATATTTCGCCTCAAACTTAAAAAAAATGAAAGGTATTTGCATTATGATCGTTTTTGTGTGATAAAAGGAACATAAATTCTCCTTAACCTCAGTAACATCTAAAACAAAATTAATTTCTCTTTCGGAAATAATATTTCTGGAAATTTTAAGCGGAAATTAATGAACATTTATTTTTTAGTTCATATTATCATTGTTATGAATTGCATAGAAATGTGAAATATTTTATATCTTGATTATGTCGAAAGAATTTGGAGTTCTAGTGATATATTTTTTAAAATTACAAACAATATTTTTTTAAATATTAATAATTTAATTTTTTACATACATAGTAAAAATATTTAAACATCAAATTAAGTAAAAAAATGTTTATCATATTTAAAAAGCCATTAAGCGCAAAAAAATAATTTTAAAAAATTGTAAATTCAGCTTAAATGTTTACTTTGACGCTTTGCACAGTGACAGTTTATATAATCTAACTTGGACAAGAGGATTTTTGATAGTAGTTTAACTTAAATTAGTGGTTATAATTATATGTCTTAGTTTTCTGTTAGAATATAGAATTTTGGACACTAAAATAGGGAAAGCTCATTTCTTAAAAAATAAACATTCATTATGTTGTAGCCACTTTCATCTAGTTGTAATTCTAATATAAATTTTGCATATCAAATGTTTTATACTTTTGCAGAAATTTTCTATTACAGCAGCATGAAAATCAATATTTCGTGATAGAGAGCTTGAAAAATGCTTAGTTACAAAATCCCTAAAAAAAATAAAAAATAAAATAAAAGTTTTTCTTTTATAAGCATTTTTGTAAGATAAAAGGAATATAAATTCTCCTTAACCTCAGTAACACGAAAACAAAATGATTTTTTCTTTCTCGAATAATATTCCTGTAAAATTTAAGCGGAAATATATATTTTTGTAAATATATATATTAAATATATATTATATATAAATATTTGTTTTTGAGTTCATATTATTGTTATGAATGTGGAATAATTTGTATCCTGAATTTGTGGAACTAGTTTGGAGTTTTTATGACATTTTTTTTAATTACAAATAATATTTCTTAATTAATAAATAATTTAATTCTGGTTTTATTTCGTGATTTTATAACATACATATTAAAATATTTCAACGTTAAACTAAATAAAAAAAAGCATATTTAAAAAGCTATTGTGCATAAAAAATAATAGAAAATATTGTCAATTCTGCTTAAATGTTTACTTTGACCATTTGTTCGTTGATGGTTTATATAATAAAACTTGAATGACAAAGAATTCATGATATAAATTTTATTAAAATTACTGATTATAATAATAAGTCTGAATTTTCTGCTTTAATGTAGAATCTTGTAGAATGTAGATGTAATGTAGATGTATATGTTCTTGTAATGTAGAAAAAAGGAAAAATCACATTTCTTAACAAAACCATTCATTATGTTGTAGCCCCTTTCATCTAGTTATAATTCTAATATAAATTTCGCATATCAAATGTTCCATACTTTTTCCAGAAATCTTTCATTATAACAGTAAGAAAATCAATATTTCGTGAGAGGGAGAAAGGAAGAGTTTGAAAAATGCTTAGATAGAAGATTCCATTCACTGATATTTCGCCTCAAACTTTAAAGAAAAAAAAGTATTTGCATTATGATCGTTTTTGTGTGATAAAAGGAACATAAATTCTCCTTAACCTCTGTAACATCGAAAACAGAATGAATTTTTCTTTCGGGAATAATATTTCTGTAAACTTAAAGCGGAAGTTAATAAACATTTATTTTTGAACTCATCATTGTTATGAATGCCACAGAAATGTCAAATATTTTGCAGAAATAATCAACTGTTCTTATGACCATTTTTTAATACAAATATGTATATTTTACTTAATATATAATTTATTTTTGATTTTATTTCATTTCAACATTCATATTAAAAGTATTTGAAAACAGAACTAAGTAAAAATAAAGTTTAGAATATTTAACTAGCTATCCAGTGTAAAAATAATAGAAAATATTGTAAATTCTGCTTAAATGTTTACTTTGACGCTGTGCTTGATGACGGTCTATATAACCTAACATGAACGACAAGAGAATTTAAGATAGTAGTTTAATTTAAATTACTGGTTATAATACATATGTCTCAGTTTTCTGTTAGAATATTGAATCTTGTATTCAAAAATTGGAAAAAAAAACTTATTTCTTTAAAAATAAACATTCATTACGTTTTAGCCCATTTCACTTAAATGTAATTCTAATACAATCTTTGTATATCAAATGTACCATTCTTTTTCCTGAAATATTTTATTATAATATTAAGAAAATCAATATTTCCAGAGAGAGAAAAAGAGATAGCTTGAAAAACACTTAGATAGAATATCCCTTTCTCTGATATTTCACCTGAAACTTTAACCCCTTCGCGACGGGAATCTTTTACGAAATTTTTAATGTTTTGTCACCGGTTTTAACAAACAAAAATTTCTATTTAATCAAATCGAAACAATGCTTCGATTAGACAAGGCAAATTTTACTGGTAGGGATAAACACTGATTCTTAAGCCTTTTTGCGGCACGTATACGTGTCGTTCGTCCCCAACGGGTTAA
Organism: Maratus speculifer; assembly: GCA_964019185.1. Lineage (NCBI taxonomy): Eukaryota > Metazoa > Arthropoda > Arachnida > Araneae > Salticidae > Maratus > Maratus speculifer. The sequence goes on from OZ025295.1 coordinate 348,981,260, forward strand.
AGAAAAAAAGAATTTGCATCATGCGTTTCTGTGTGATAAAAGGAACACAAATTTACCTTAACCTCGGTAGCATAGAAAACAAAATGAATGTTTCTTTCGGTAATAATATTTCTGTAGACTTTATGCGGAAATTAATAAATATTTATTTTTGAGTTCATATTATCATTGATATGAATGCCACATAAATGCTGGAATATTTTGTATCCTGATTTTGTAGAACTAATTTCAAGTTTTATGATTTTTTTTTATTATTATTACAAACAATATTTTTTAATTAATGAATAATTTAATTCTGATTTTATTTCGTGATTTTATAACATACATCTTAAAAATATTTGAAAGTTAAACTTAATAAAAAATTGGCAGATTTAAAAGACTATTGTGCATAAAATAATAGAAAATATTGTCGATTCTGCTTAAATGTTTACTTTGACGCTTCGCTTGATGATCATTTATGTAATCTAACTTGAACGACAAAAGAGAATTCATGATATTAGTTTTATTAAAATTACTGATTATAATTATAAGTCTTAGTTTTCTGCTTTAATATAGAATCTTGTACGCTAAAAAAGAAAAACCACATTTTTTTAACAAAAACGTTCATTATGTTGTTGTCCCTGTAACCTAGTTGTAATTCTAACATAAAATTTCCATGTTAACACTAGAACCGCGGAGACGGGTCATTTTGACCCGTATCATATGAAGAGACGTCAATACGAGCCAGAAAATACTTTAAAAAATAAGCTAATTGTGTGCCGAGCAAAAATATTTTCAATAAATAACTTAAACAGTTCTAAATGAAAATTCCGGTGAGAAATATTTTTTATAAAACTTCAATGACTTTTCCCGCGGTTCTAGTGTTAAATGTTCCATACTTTTTCCAGAAATGTTCTGTTACAACAATAAGAAAATCAATATTTCGAGAGAGCTTGAAAAATGCTTACATAAATGATTCCTTTCACTGATATTTCACATCAAACTTTTTTTTTTTTTTTGAAAAAAAGGTAATTTTATTGTGATCTTTTTTGTGTGATAAAAAGAACATAAATTCTTCTTAACCTCAGTAACATGGAAAACAAAATGAATTTTTCTTTCGGGAATAATATTCCTGTAAACTTTAAGCGGAAATTAAAAAATATTTATTTTTGAGTTCATATTATCATTGTTATGAATGCAACAGAACTGTGTAATATTTTGCATGCCCACTTTGCAGAAATAATTTGCAGTTCTTATGACATTTTTGGTATTACAAACAATATTTTTTAACTACTAAATAATTTCATTTTGATTTTATTTCGTTTCAACATACATATTAAAATTATTTAAACACTAAACTAAGTGAAAAATGTTTAGCATATTTAAGAAGTTGTTCGGCATAAAGAAATAATAGAAAGTATTTCAAATTCTGCTTAAATGTTTACTTTTATGCTTTGTTCGATGACAGTTTAAATAGTCGTTTATGGTTGATAACGGTTTATATAAAACCCATTTCTTAAAAAAGAAACACTCATTAGTTGTAGTTCCTTTCACTTAGTTATATTCTAATTCTAATATAAATTTTGGATATCAAATGCTCCATACTGTTTCCAGAAATCCAACAGTAAAAAAATCAATATTTTCTTACTGTTGAAAAAAGTGAGAAAGAGAGAATATAAAATAACTTCAAAAATATTAAAGATTCCTTTCACTGATACTTCACCTCAAACTTTAAAGGAAAAGGGGCATTAGCATTATAATCGTTTTTGTGTCATAAAAGGAACATAAATTCGCCTTAATCTCAGTAGCATCGTAAACAAAATGAATTTTCTTTCGGGAATAATATTTCTGTAAACTTTAAGCGGAAATTAATAACACTAGTTTACAAATTTCAACTTTTTTTGTATACCCCTAAAGAAATGTATGTAAATATATTAGTCAATCTTCCTTAAACCTAAAAATGTCAGCAGAAATATTCTATCACGTCACAGTTTTCTTTCTACAGTCAATTGTTTTTTTTAACTACCAACGTGGTGACGACAGTTTAATGTTCATTCGTTCGCTTCAAACAACAAATATTTTGTTTGGGATTGAATCAAAATGTCGAGTAGAAAGTGTAAGCAAAGTTCTGATTGTTTTTGGTATGCTTGTGGACACTTTATGTTTAAAAAAAAAAAAAAAAAAAAAAAAAAAAAAAAAGACCCACTGTAGATTTGTTAAAAAGTGCATATCTTCATTATTTTTTATTTCCTGTTGCAAACCAAGATAAAAAGTGGGTGTCTCATGTGTTTTGCGAAAGCTGTAGAATTGTTTTACTCCATTGGTCATCAGGAAAAAATGTACACCTTCCATTTGGTTCAGCAATGCTATGGAGAGAACCTAGTAATCATGAAAATGATTGTTACTTTTGTGCTACGAAGACAGTGCAATATAGTACAAAAAATAAGACGAGTATTATATATGCTGAAGTTCCCTCTGTTACTAAGCCTAATTTACATTCAAAGATCTACCACGTCCAGTTTGTCACGGCAATTCGAGTGTAAATAAACTAGGAGATGACAATGAAAATGATGTTGAATTCAAATTGATTTCTAGTGATTGTGACGAATTCTTTCTTCAAGAAAAGATTCCACGTTTAATTAACCAAGCCGAATTAAACGATCTTATAAGAGATTTACAATTATCAAAATCTAAAGCAGAGCTTCTTGGTTCTCGCCTACAACAATGGAACTTATTAACACTAAAACACAAAAATTGCGTTGTCTAGAAACAGAAGCAAAGTTTACTCAAAAGTTTTGAAAAAAGAAGGTGAATATTGTTATGGGATGTACAGATGGAAGTAACCATGTCATTAAAGATTCATTTCCTGCATTCCCATCTGAGTTTTTTCCCTGAAAACTTAGGACGTATGAGTGACAAACAAGGAGAATGTTTTCACCAAGATTTAAAGTTTTGAAGGGGATTCATCAGGGATTTTGGGATAAAAACATATTAGGGGATTACTGTTGGTCCATTATAAGAGAAACTGATCCAAATAACTGTAAAAAGAAGGCAAAAATTAGCCATTTTTGTTTTTTTTTACATTAATAACAAAATTATGTAATCCAGTTAAGTAAATAAATATTTCTTAAAACAGACGTGACAGAATTTTTTTATTTTTTTTCTGGATTATTATAAATAAACAACTTTCAGCTGGGGTATAAAAACCGTGTAAACTAGTGTAATTATTTATTTTTGAACTCATATTATTATTGTTATGAAAGCCATAGAAATGTCAAATATTTTGTATCCTGATTTTGTAGAACTAATTTGGAGTTCTTATAAGAGTTTTTTTTTTTTTTACTACAAACAATACATATCTTATAATTATTAAATTATTTTATTCTTATTTTATTTTATTTTAATATACACATTAAAGTTATTTGAACACCAAACTAAGTAAAAAATGTTTAGCATCTTTAAACAGGCCAGTCAAATTGCCAAAAAATTGGGCTGATAGATACAAATATTCCGCTAAAAGATTTTATGTTTTTGAAGTGTATATGGGGATGTCAGTAAAAAGAATTAATAGTTTTACAACAAAATATCTCGTGGCTAAACTTTGTGTAGCCAGAAAATCACGAAATTTTCGGACATTTCTCAGTTTTTTGCCTTTAACTCGAAAAACATTTTGTATACCATACTTCGTTACAAAAAGAATTAATATCAAATTTTCTTATATTAGAAAAGTTTTTTTAAACACATTACTAACAGCGCTATGGCTTTTTGAAAATAGCACTTGTTTAACTTTACACAGGGTTTCATACATACAGTAAATAAATTAAAACTTGAGGTTTTATTACACATGAGGCTTTTATTAACCTTTAAATGATCAACCGTGTTTGTGCCTCAATTAATTTTCTAATCCGTAGGATAATTAAACATAAGATTAATATTAGTGTCAATATTTGTAAGTGGATAATATAAATAAATATGTAAGGTTTTTTAAAAATAACCCAGTAATTTTCATAGCTATTACTTCACGAACCGTTAACCATGCATAAAAAATAGCGCAGGACGCCTAACGCTTGTATTCACCAACTACTTCAACTCTGAGTTAGCGTATTTACTCCTGTATACCGTGCACGCTTGTATAACGCGCACCTCCTTCTTACCGAGAAAAATGGCGATTTTTTAAAATCTCGTATGTAACGCGCACCATATGACGCACCATAATTTTATGATATATGTATAATATGACGCACCATAACGCGCACCATAATTTTGATAGGCAAATGAATGGAATGACTAAATGAATTTAAGTAAAGAAAATCGAAACATACATTACATCAGGCCCAAAACAAGATGAAAATACATTTTTGGACTTCAGGCTGGTAGTGAATGTTGGGTGGTAGGAGTGACTGACGGCAGTGAGAATTGCTAATTAGTGCTTATATAATGTTGATGTAAAAAAATTGCAAGGAGTGAAATAAAGATGCAGTAATACAGTAGACTCCCTCAAATCCACACAGCTTGGGACCAGAGGTTGTGCGGATTTTAGAATTTTGCGGATTTCTGGTCATTGCTTTGTTTACATTTTTTAAACAGTAATTTGAGTGCAATTAATAGTGTAATCAGAACTATAATGAATGCTTACAATATAATAAAATATTAAAATAAGTAATAAATTAAAATAATAAAAATTTAGATATTTGTAAAATGATTAAAGTACTAATAGCAAAGGTCCAGTTAATAATCAATAGTGTGTTCTTAATAAAGATTAAATGTATTTTTCCAAAGTTTAACCAGGCTTAATAACCAAAAAAATCTTGATTAATACATAAATATATTTGCTAAGAAGATAGTGATTATCAGTGATATCAGCAATATCTTGAACTTTTTCCAAAAAATTTATTCTTCCTTTATGAGAAAAACTTGAATAGAGTATTATTAAGAAAATTACAAATAAAAAATATATGGAATTGATACAAAACTAAAAAAGTCAAATTTTGTCCCAAAATCTGAAGTGAAAGTTTCATTGTTTACATCCATAAAATATGTGCGGATTTTAGAGACTTGCGGATTTCTGGTTTGCGGATTTGAGGGAGTCTACTGTAATTCATTTAAATAATATATTTAATTTTTATTTTTTACCCGAGTAATTATGTCTTCATTGAATACATTTCTTGATTCATGTGTATATCGTATGATTACACCCAGCAGTAAAAAATTCCGTGAATAACGCGCACCTAGAAGTTTTGCCCTATTTTTTGAAAAAAAAAAAGCGCGCATTATACACGAGTTTAAATACGGTATATCAAAAATTTCGTCGAACGCTCAAACAGTATTCATCTTTAACACTGATTGTATGTATCTATGATAATGCCCAATGAAATGTTCAGATAAATTTCATTTGAGCGTTCGACCGAGGTTTTGTAGATTGAGGTAGATAGTGAATATGAGCATAAAGGGTTAACACTAGAACCGCGGGAAAATTCATTCAAGTTTTATAAAAATATTTCTCAACGGAATTTTAATTTAAAACTGTTTAAATTATTTATTGAAAATATTTTTGCTGAGATTATATTTAACTTATTTCATTAAGAGCTTTCTGGTTCGAATCGTCAACTCTCCATATGATACGGGTCAAAATGACCCGTCGCCGCGGTTCTTGTGTTAATGAATTAGGTGGTGCCATAATCTAATCTCAAAAACAGTAATCACTCTAACTTTCTTTCCCCTTTTTCTGATTTTGTAATCGTTATTTGCATTATAAAAAAAAATAAAGTAGTAAATAAATAAAGAATACTGCCCAGTTAAACTGATGGCATTGAGCTCACAGGCTACAAATACTAATTGTACATTAAAGCCTTATATTTTCAAGGGTTAATTCCGTTCGAAAAAAAAAATTAAGAAGGGGAAACAGCTCTCCCCTTTCCTCTTTTTTTATACTTAATCATTGAACCTCCTATACTATCAAAGACATGCTTTATCATATAAAAAATCTATATCCAAAATTCAGAGCAAATTAGATAATTCTTAATAAAAACCCATTTAGCATTTATATAATTTAAAAGGAGTTATCCCCTTCTTTTATACTTAACCATTAAACTTCCAAAACGATTCAGAGATTTGAACGAAATCTGAAAATTCTGCTTGAAAAACCTATTTATATAAATTAAGAGGGGGGGGAGGCATTAGAACCCCTGTTGCCCCTATTTATACTTATTCAATGAACACCTAATAGCAGTCACGGAATCGCCTCATCAGAATGATCCTAATCTAAATTTTGAACGAAAACTTAATTCTGCATGAAAATCCCATTTATATCAACTAACGGGGGGGGGGCATTAGAACCCCTGTTCCCCCTATTTATACCTATTCAATGAACACCTAATAACAGCCACGGAATCGCCTCATCAGAATGATCCTAATCTAAATTTTGAACGAAAACTTAATTCTGCATGAAAATCCCATTTATATCAACTAACGGGGGGGGATTAGAACCCCTGTTCCCCCTATTTATACTTATTCAATGAACACCTAATAACAGTCACGGAATCGCCTCATCAGAATGATCCTAATCTAAATTTTGAAAACTTAATTCTGCATGAAAATCCCATTTATATCAACTAACGGGGGGCATGAGCCCCCCGTTCCCCCTCTTATACATATCGAATGAACTCCAAAAACCAATCAGGGAAGCGCCTTATCAGGATATACCTATATACAAAATTTCAAGTGGATCCGATATTTTTATCATGAGTTATCGCGTTACGCACATACGCACATACATACAGAACGGACGGGCACATAAGCTCTCAGGCTATGATAGCCTGTGAGCTAAAAAGTATTTAGCAAGTTGTATCAATATTGACAACAAGTTTGTATCTAAAACATGTTTTTCAAATTTCAAATCTCCCAAAATATGCTCCTATTTTAAATACAAGTGTCGGAACAATGCGTTATTTAATTTCCGAAACAGAAATATAGCACAGGGATAATATTGTCAAGAATATCTAAATGGAAATATTTTGCAGTAATATAATCAACAAGCATAATTACTAAATGTCTCTGTTTCGAATATCCCGGTTACAAATTTGCTTTTCCAGTAATTTATGTTTTCTCTTTAAAGCTAAAAGTCTTAATTGGTTCAGCTCGCATTATCTTATTAGCAGTGAAGGAGCAATTATAAGTTTTAATGCTTTGAAGTTTGAAACAGTTTAAATCAAATTAACCCATTCGTGCCCAGCATCTTTTGCGTAAATTTTATTTGGTAGGCACCACTATTTTTAGAAGATTTAAGTTTAGTTGATTAATCACGAAAATGCATCATTTAAATAAAATAATTATTGCTTTTCTTTTTTACCGATGTCAAAAACAGTGCTGAATGCACCTTTTGAAGCGTCCCTAAAAAGGGACGCTAGGCACTAATGGGTTAAAAGACAACAACAATACAAACTTATAAGTGTCGTAACATTCGAAAATACACGTGTAGGGAAAGGAAAGAAGACAAGAAAATAATTACAGCATAAGGTTTTATAAATCAATATAAATAAATGTTTTGTAAATTCTAAAACAGTATATCAGTTTGTGCACGTTTAAATTCTACTGAAAAAAATCTTATGTGAGATTTAAAAATTAATTTTTCATCTTATAATATTAAAGTATATTAAAAAATCACTTATTTTGTTGGCTTTAACGTTTTTCAATGAGAATTTATATGTGGAAATTGAAGGCATTATGTTAAAAATATATCTCATTTAGGAAAAAAAAGACTCCCGAATCTTTTGTTTCTGATAGAAATTATTAGAAAAAATTCATCTATTTTTAATAAGAATTATCGTGTAAATATTATGTACACATACTACGATTTTGGAGGCCAGTTTTTCAGAACATAAAAGTGTGACTTATTTTAACAGAGATAATTCAATAATTGAATAAGGCCATGCAAACCTTTCGAAAATAAGGGTGGCCAACAACTTATCAATTACTAATAATGTGACTTACACGACAAGTGCTTTTGGTAATATCCGGCAGAAAAATTTCTGGCCAGATAAGGCGAACAGAACTTTTAAAAAAATTTCCGGTATTCAGAGCACTTGGGGACCCACCCTGATTATGCCAATGACTCAGCAATTTATACAGTTCTATTGTTTTGTAGCCAAATAATTCTTTTTTCTGATAACTGGTACACAAAAAACCTATTTTGTGAGGTTTTAGTTAAATTTATAAGAATGTCCGTTTTAACCCTTTCCGGCGCAGTGTGTCACTCCGGGCACACCTAATTTTAATTCCAAACTTACAAACGGCACCAATAATATTTTAGTAAAATTTTACTCTTAGAATGACAGCTTAAATCAGTGTTGCCAGATTACCGAAAGCCATTTTCCCCAAAATTTTTGAAAAATTCCCCAAATCAGGCCTTTTTTCAGAAAAAGTCCCCAACGCAATTTGTGCTCAAAAAGCTTTTTTTTAAAAAAAAAAAAAAAAAAAAAAAAAAAAAAAAAAAAGTTAAGCATTTAAATTTAACAGAATTTTGCTTGTATATTCACAGCTAATCGACGACAATAAAAATACATTTTACAATGACATAAGCTCGTTTACACTTATTATTTAAATTGTTGCGTGTCGATGATGCTGACCTATCATTACATTAGCTCAATCTACACTTTTTATACCATGTAGTTGGGGTTTGAATGAATAAAAGATGATGTTGGCATTAACTACATTTATCTGATTTAAGCTATAAAACATGATTTTCAATTTTTGTCATCCCTTCTGAAGCACCTATCTAATGTAAAGCATCTATGTTGTACTTGTAATGTAATGTACTATGTTGTAATGTAATCATTGTGATTTCGGCAATAATAAAACAAACATAGTTGCTTTTAATATCTTTAAAAAGTACATCAAATGCAAGATTCGGACAAGTCCTGAAGATTTAGTAATGTAAAGGTCTAAGTCGCTTAAGACCGCAGAGTTTTCATTCAAGTTTCCTATAAAAAGAATTAGAAGAGCTGCTGCATTCATTGCGCAATTGTCAATTATAAACGTAGCAATGTGATTGTAGTATGAAAATTGGAGGTCTTGCGATTGCAAATATCTCTATTGGCATTCCATGAAACACAAATTAATAAGCATTAACCAACGACAAATAAAAGTTATAAAATTGTTTTTGTTTTTGCTGTATAAATCTATACTATTAAATGAAATATATATTTATATATATATCTGTGCTTGTCAGTGTTGCCAGATGGGCTACTTTTTTATAATTCAGATTCTTACTTGGCATTACTTTTTTGAAATAGTAAAATATACCTTATTTAATGACATATTAATTGAAGAGAGAAAAAATGAAATTTTATCGCTTCAAAAAAGTGGTGCCAATCAAGAAATCTGAATTTTAAAAACGTAGCCCACTGGCAACACTGGTGCTTGTGTATCGGCCATATAGCAAGAAAGACCATGGGAATAAAGATTTATATCTATTATTTCTGTATTTTATTTTCGTTTTCCAAAAAAAAAAAAAAAAATCGAATTCGAGATAGATCCAGTATTGGAAAATGTCTGAAAGTAAAAATTGAAATTGGGAAAACAATTCCCCAAGTTTTTCCCCAAAAATGTTCATAGTCCCCAAACATGTCCCCAAGAAATTCCCCATGAGGTTTAAAATTCCCCAAATTGGGGACAAAATCCCCTATCTGGCAACACTGGCTTAAATCAGGAAATTCTTAATTTGTAAGAAAATCTTTCGTAAATTCCGGTGTCAGTCAACAATTTCTCATTTTATGAACAGAATTTGTCTGCGCCGGAAAGGGTTAATGTAACATATCTCGCTCACTATTGGTGAAATTTTATATTTGTGGTTCTCAGTCGATGCAAAATGTTGTGATCTGCAGTTTATGAATAATGATTTAGATTGAATGGTTTCTGAGTTATTTTGCGAAACACTGAAAATGTCCGAAATTCTTTGAAGTTTTCGAGATGCAACGTCTAAATCTCACCAGGAAAAATGGGACAAACTACAAATCCTTTCATTTAGTGTCATATTTGTTAAAGTTATTAAAACGATATCGGGGTTTTAGCGAATTATCGGTTAGTAAAATGAAATTTTTTCTGGCTACTTACGTTTTTAGATAAATCCGTATAAATAAATTTAGATATTAAGTTTAATCGTTCAAAAAATGAAACAAAACAAAAATTATTAGCCTATTGATGTAATATTTTGAAAGCGAAATTCTTTCAATAAACGCATGCTAAACGAGTAAAAAATTTAAACTAATTTATGTTAGCAGTTGATTTAAGTAAAAGATAATTTCTAGTAATGGCTGGAAAATTTAGGTGAATTTAATTCAAAGTCAAAGAATTACGACGCGGCCGTGCTCCATAAAGTAATACTATAATGGCTAACTACATCGCGCTTTTATCCTAATCATAAATTATGTAACTTAACCCTCTCAGAAGTACACAGTTATGTTTCTATGATGTAGAATTCAAATCGGAATTTTGGAAAATATACATTTATAACAAAAATTAAATGCAATTTAACTTAAAAAAAAAGTCCATACCTCAAAATGGATGTTGAAACAGCTTTTCAATCTCAAACATTCATTGAAGGTTCAAGAAATGCTTTTGGGTGCAAACACTCTGTATTAAAACCTAACCATTAACCCTGAAATAAAAAAAAATTAATTAAAAAAAAAATCTTCTAGTTCTGAAAATACAGTTACTTGGAGAGTTGTAAAGTTTTATTGTTATTCAAGCATTAAAAATAAAACAAAAATATATCTTTCAGAAGATAGTCACATACAGAAAATGTATACAATAATAAAATAAGAAAAATAATATCCGTACATAAATTCTAAAAGACCTGTACTGATATACTATTTCTATGTATTTTAAAATAAAACAGTAATAGTATCGCTAATGTGTAACACCAATTATAAAATGTTAATAGATTTAATATTTTCAAGATACTAGCTTTATTTATAGCTTAAAAACAAAATCGAAACGAGTCGCCAATACTTATTTTACCAACCATGTAATTACAACCATAAAAAACGTATCTTACAAGGTAACATTTTACGCCTTACGGGATCTTTGAAAAATCTCTCTGGGGGAAGTTGTGAAACACATTCCTTTATTCATCTGAATCAGAACCGTAAAAGCCTCTTAAGCATTTCCTTTTCATTAATACATTTTTTTGGAATAAATCTTAGACAGCGTAAAATATAATGAAGCTACAAATCTAAATACTGCTCATCTATGTTATCTTTACGACCAACATTATGGACCTAGTTTCTTTATTTTAATATTTTTTGTATTTTTAAATAAATGCAAAATGAATTGTTTATAACTTCTTCAAATATATCGTAACAGGCTTTAGATACTCTTAACCCCTTCCGGCACGGGCAAAATCACAGGTAAAATTAGAAATTATCCACTGGCACCGGAATTCACTAAGGAATATTTTAGATGTTCTGAATTCCTTAATTTAAGCTTTTATTACAAAAGCAAAATTTTACTAAAATATTATTGGTGCCGTTTGCAAGTTTGGAATTAAAATTAGGTATCCCAGACCGGGCACAGTGTGCCGGAAAGGGTTAAATTAGATAAAAATGTATGCATTATTATTAACATTTCATTCGTAAGGAATACAAAATGCGGAAAAAGTTCCTATATTCGTTATGTTTTAAAACAGGTTTCAAAACCTTCCTTCGAACAGAATAGAATAATGTGTAAAATGTGTATGGCGAGCACCATAATTATTACTTTTTTTAAAGTGTCGAATTAGAAGAAAATGTATAATGAAGAATTTCTATTTTGCTATTTTGTAATACGACGGAGCACTTATATTCTGAATCTTTCTAGTATGAATTTTCGGGTACACTGAACTGAGTTTTAACCCACTTCTTGGCAACGTTTTTTTTTTTTTTTTTTTTTTTTTTTTTTGACGCGTAATGACTGTGCCATGCCTTGCTTTCTTTTCCATTTAGGTGTTGCTCTTCTTGGCAACCCTCGGAGATTCGGAGAGATTCCGCTCCTCGGCTTGTGCATGCTCCGTTCGTTCTCTCATTAGAGGCCGTTGGATTTCGAAGAGTGTAACATCGAGTGAGTAAATTTTTTAGGGGCAATATACGAGTGATTTTTTTTTTAATTAGAAACCTTTGTTTTGTATTTAAAAGGAAGTATTTTCTACATTTCTATTGTTTTTTGAATGCAGAGACCGTGTTTTGTATTTAAAAGTAAGTGTTTTAGGCCTTTCTTTAGTACTTTAGATGTTTTGAATATTAATGTTATTTAGTTTCATATTATATATAAAAGAAAAACATTATTTGACTTAAAGCTTAGTATATTTCTTTAGAAAATCTATTATTGATTTCTTTTTTATTTAAAAAAAAAAGCTGGTTTTGTTTTTAAAAGAAGGTATGTATTTTGCGTAGTGTCTCCTGGACTTAAATCCCGCTCCGGGAGACAAAACGCAAAAGCGCGCCAATGTGGCGATATTTTGAAAGCGCGCCAAGGAGGGTGTTAAAACTCAGTCGTGCCGAATTTTCGTATCAGAGAGAGATCTAAAAGAGTTTTTAAGGGAGTTTTGTTCAAGAAAATAATACTGAACACAGGGCTTCCACTAGTCCGTTTTTCGGAAACCGCTAATTTTTTTGAAAGGAATTCGTGGTTGGTCAGCAAATTATCCCAAGAAAAACGCCCTTCCTGGTTTACTTCTACGAAATTTATAAATAATTTTTTTTCTTTAAAGAAAAGTGGTGACCAAAAAGAGGGCCAATTTGTTCCATTTATTCAATGTTTTGTATTTTGATCCTGTTAAGCAGCGACTTTTCAAATTGTTGAATTGTCATCGGTTCTCAAAAAGTGTGCAAAGTTTCAGTTTAATATGATGTTTTAAAGTGAGTGAAAATAACGTTAAAAGATTTCTTTACAAACATACAGGTGAAGCTCATAAAAGCGTTTAAAAAATGACAAGCGACGTTTAACAATCGTGAGCACGGCCTTAAACAGCAGCAAACTGTAAGGTAGATTTAGATTGTTTTCTTGTGATGCTAATTACACATGGTCTTATTTCCTGTTCAAAAACTAATAAAGAATGTAGATAATGGTAAACAGATGTAAACAAAATTAAAGTAAAGGGCACGTCAACCTGTAATAAAGCATGTATTATGCAGTGTAAAATTTAAAATGTAGTTTAGATAATATTTATTAGCAAAATATTAGAAAGTTTAGGAGGTGCTCAAGAAGGTTATATGCCATAGTATCTTCTGCCACAATTATCACCTTGAAGAGGCATCTAACCTAAATATCTCTATAAATATAAACCTAAACGTTATATATTTATTATCACGGAAATTATGATAATTTATCTATGGTCTAAAAAGCTGTTTGGCAACGAAGTTTGGTCTTCATAGTTTCAGTTATTTCATGACAAGAATTATGAATAAACACAAAGTATGTATTGTGGTTGCAGAAAATATGTTTTATAAACTTTTTAATAAATAAAACTATCAAACCTAATTAGAATGAGCACCGATTAAATTTAAAAAAAATGAAGTATACTTCCGTCGAGCTGTTAAATATCTAAAATGACAAAATAGTGAAACCGGTCACAATAAAACATAAAACAACGTAATTAAATATAGAAAATGCAAAAAGAAAAAAAAAAGAAAGTGTTCCGTGTCACCAAAATCTGGAGGATGTTCATAATAATACATTTTTGGATACACATGGATATAACTCATGCTAATATATTTTGCTCCGATAAGCTTATTAAGGTAAGGGGGCTTATTAAGGTATCTTATTTTTATTAAGCGTAAGGTAATTGTATCTAATCATCCATGTAGATGACTCGGCAGAATATACCGCAGGAAGTGAAGCTCCTTTTTTTAAATTTAGCTGAAAAAATCCCAATTCGTAAATATTCGTATACATTTGCCAATGAGTATTATTGAAAAAAAATTACTTCACTAAGACGACGAATCGGTAGAACATTGACAATGTGAATCAAATGTTCTGTCTTCAAATCTCAAACTGGGCATTTTTTTTCGATTAATTCAATTCTTATACCTTTGTCAATCTGTCAGTAAATGAAAAACGAATAGTCAAAAAACAACATACGCTGATATAGTGTATATTTTCATCTGTAAAATAAAACGTAGAACAACACTGGATCAAAGTAGAAAAATGTAAAACAACTTTTATTAGAGAATCAAAGTTAAGCGGCGTAGGCTCCAGAAACTTCAACAAGTTCCAGAAGTGAATTAAATTAGCTAACAATGTTCCATTCTGTTTGCTCTTCCGAGATTTTGGGTTTCTTTTATTTTTTCTTGTTTCAAACTTATGTGAAAGTTCTTAAACTGCAACCTCACTGTTCAAACTCTCTAATAACATTACCAGAGAATTCCAAAATAAATATGTCCCTATTTACTATAACTGAGAATAAGTATAGGACTGTGATAATATCCATAAATCTGACAACTACACATTCAAGAAAAATGAATAGAATAAATAAGTTGTTAACAGAAAAAAAGGAAAACCATTTAACATAAAACTAAAAAATATATATTTTGCGGGATTCTTTTAATCATTTTACTGAATCCTTAATATGTGAATTTAAAAGTTATAGCTTTTTGCACAGCTTAATTGAATAGATAAAAATAATTAAAATGGATGTAATCAAAATAATAAATACTGGAGGGAATAATTGTATAAACAAAATATGATTTTTTTTCTAACATATGGTTTCTCTCCTGCTTGTTTTGTGATAACGATGCTGAGTGCAAGTGGTTTGAAACCCAAATTAACCGTGAAAGATTGTGATTGCTTGGATTCAACATTAAACTTAGGTGTCAGTCTGTTAAACACTCGTGTTCAAAATATTAAGTAATGCACCAAAACCAGGGCTGCGGAATCGGTGGGAAAAATGGCTGACTCCGACTCCGACTCCGACTCTGACTCCAGCAATTTTAATGACTTCGAATTCGACTCCAATACCTACTCTGACTCCGACGCCTGGTGGTTAATATACTACTGTTGCTGTTCGTTAAAATTATGAGGGAACGCATGAAAAAAAAAAAAAAAAAAAAAAAAAGGCGAAATCTTTGTTATTTCGGCAGGCATTTTTAGATCATTAAAAGAAAAAAGAGAAAAACAATATTTTCCATTTGACTAATTTTTCAATTTCGCTTTCTACCAACTATCGAAATCTGTAAGAGAGAATAAAGCAGAAATTTTATTATTTCGAATCCGTGTACTTGAAAATAGGGATACCATTTTGATATGTTCTCCATAACCGAAAAATTTCGATTGAAAAGAAAAAAATATATAGTTGAAAATTTTGTTAGTTCGAAAATAATTTGGGACATAGTAGAGATTTTAATTAAAAATAGTTTTTATCTACTATGTACGACGGGCAGTATATTGGAAATCTTTAATTTAGGTAGACCGATATAATCCAAAAATAATGGATCTTATCAGGGTTCGCACAGTTCTACCATTAAATTTTAAGAATATTTTCGAAGTGTTTAACTGCAGACAAATATCGTAAAATCTGCGAATGAAGGCGGGGATTGCGAATGTTGTGGTTTAAAAATTAAATGTAAATTTTCTTATTTTTAATACTGGTGCCAGCGTCCTTGGAAATTCAAAGGAGTGTGCAAACCTTGCTTATTCACTTAAATTAAATTACATATAATTGGTTTACTTTCATTTCGAACTGTTTAACCGGGAAAAAAGCCGGAGTTGGCTTGTTTTTTAGAGATTCCGTGTCCATCTATTTTGCCCAAAAAGGGGGTCGACTTCGCATCCGCAGTACTGTTTATAATTTTCTGTTAATATTTTAGCATTTCTAACTGTACAAAGGTGCAGTTAGATGTCTAGATCCGCACCTTGAGAGATTCGGAGAGTATAATACTTTGTTATTAGTAATTTTAAATTAATAATTTTTTCGTTAAATTTTTCTGGTACCTTTATCACGTAATTTCTTATTTTAAAAAAAGAAGACGACATATGTCATTGACTTATTATAATGCATATGTTTCCGTTCCAGTATTTCACATAGAATCTTTCACTATTTAACCGGAGTGACCGTGTATACTCGACACACTTCAAAACTGTTTGACAATTTCGTCGCTTTTTACAAGAAAAATCATTTACTATCATATACCATCTACGTTTGTAATATGGAAAGCAATTGAGTCTTTACGCTTTTTCTAATCTTTTAACTTTCTTCTATCTTTACAGGAAAGAATTTGTGAAAATATCGATTTCCGGTTTTCGATGAAGTTATACGTTATAGAAAGTCCTAAAGACCATTTGAATGTTTTTAGAATATGTCTGTCTGTCACTCTGTGAGTTTTATGTGACAAAAATTTGAGGGCACTTTATCTCAAGAGATAATGCACTGCATTTCATGAAATTTTAAAATACATTTTAAGTATAAAACGAAAATGTAAAATTGTGGACACGAGTATCTCAAATAAAATTAATTTCAGATATGAAAATTTTACTAACGTAATTTCCTCTCATGCTTATTATTTGCAGTATAATATTATTTACATTATGTTTAGAGAAAACTGAAGCTATCAAACTGTCGTTTCTGAGATATACACAATTCTGTAAAATGATAAAAGTATATTTTCTGGTGTAATCTGCCCACTGAAATCTGCAAACCCTTTCTTTTTACTTTTTCTATATTCAACAGAAGAAAGTATTGTAATGTAATCGTAACTCCCGGTTTTCGACGGATTTACACGCTTAATGGGTCAGAAATTCTAAAAAACATGTTTTTACAAAATGCCTGTCTGTTCGCGTGTGTCTGTGTGTTTGTCCGTATGTCGCCATCCTACCATAAAAAAGTGTATGAAGATATGCATAGAATTGTATCAAATTTTTGTGAATGTGTTTGGCTGTGACAAACAGGTTCTCCTTGAATTTTGAAATATTCTGCCGGAAGGGGACGCTGCAATAGTGATTTTTGTGCCATTTTGAATATTGTACCGACTAAAAGTGTATGAAGTTATGCGTCGAATTAAACCAAATTAGTTGTATACGTAGGGTAACATCCCCAGTAATTGGCAGGCACCAGTGATTGACACATCCTACAAAAATGTTCTAAAATAACATTTATATCCATTATTTTAAAAATGTAAGACCATATACCAGTTATATGTTCATTTACTTTACAGATTATAACTTTGATATATGCTACTAAATGACAATAGTGCCTAGGAAAGAGAAACAATTATGGCTTGTATCAAATTAGCCATTTTTGTTGCAAATGCTTCTTCTCTGGCTTAAGAAAGGCATACATTTCAATTTATTATTATCTGATTTATAGTATATTCTACATTTTAATTGACAACAGTTTTGTTTAGTTGAAAAGGTTTACTTTAATTGTGTAAAAGTCTAAGTGCCAATTACTGGTGATTACAGCAACTTTTTATAAATATATTTTTATAAAAATACTTTTTTAAATATTTTTGCTTTTAGTGGGTAAAATAGATGCACAGGTATGCACTCTTTGATTTAAAAATATTTGCAAATAAATATTTTATTTCTTGGTAATGAAAATAGAAGTCAGTTTAAAGACAAATCCTTAATGTGACAATTACTGGGGATGTTACCCTATATGGCTATGGCTAGTCAGTCCTCCCTGAATTTGAAAAAAAAATCCGCCAGTGGAGACGCAGCAATAGTGATTTTTGTGCCATTTTCAATATTGTGCCACCTAAAAGTACAAGAAATTATGCATGGAATTGAACGAGTCTTTTGTGGAAGTGTTTGGCTATGGCCCGTTGGCTCTCCATGAATTAAAAAAAAAAAAAAGAAAAGAAAAGAGAATCTGCCGATCATTCTATAGTCTATCGGCTCGTGCAGAGACGGGAACTTGTTCATACTCCGATTAATTGACTGAAGCATAAATTTAAGATGAAAATCAAAGTTGGTATAGTATTGAATTATATTAAAGTAGTGATGCACAACCTTTTTGCTAGAAAATCGTTTGCCACCAGAATATTTGAAAAATGGCGTTTGTTTTCTGTAATAGCAATGTCTCTGTCACTATTATAAGGAAAATTATTCCGCATAAAATTAGTGGTATGAGTTTGGCCCGCGGGCCACAGGTTGTGCACCTCTATATTAAAGCATGAACATGTGTAATTTTTTTTAAAAATATTAAAATGTACTTATTAAATAGAAAAAAGTTTGGAGATTGGCACATCCAACTAGTTTTCGAAAATATCTTTTTAAAATGTGCATACTGAAATAAAACTTTTTAAGAGATAGTCTTTTTAATTATGCCCAGAATACTTCAAAATTTACATCAAAATTAAAGTTTATTTAAGAAAGTAAGACGTTACAATTTAAGTAAAATAAATTGTTAAAATGGAATTTATTGAATTTATTTTTGTTTTGATTAGCTTCGTGGAACGTAATTTAAAATTCAAGTGAAACACTGCAAATTAGTTTCCGTTATGCCTTGCTATGTTAACTGAATTTTAAGTATGTTAAAGAAAAAGTAACGGAAGCAATCTTTTTGGGAAAATTTCAACTTAATTGATAATATTTTATTGGCATCAAACGCACACGTTTTACATAAGAGGTTATTTAAAACCAATTGAAGAAACATTTAACTATAATTAAAGTTATTTTTATACTTGTTTAATTTAAGAAGATTGGCAAAGAAAATCAGTGTTTTAAAAAGACACTGGAATTCTTAAGTGCAATTAATATTTATCATAGGAAAAAGAGCTGGATGCATTGAAATAAATTTAAAAAATTGAATGATTGCATATATGTAAATCCCATTTTTAAAATTTAGTACCAGTTTATCAATTATACCTTGTCGCATTTAAAGAGTTTTTAATTTCTTTTTTCAGCGTGACCAGATTTTATCAGAATCATGTTAATGCGTTAATTTTTCTTCAAACGCGATGAATTTTGAATTTGTTTTTGCTGTAAGAATTGGTCCGATGAAAAATTTATCAATATAAAAGTTTTAGATAATATTAAGAAGATTTATAATAAATTTAAGCTGATTTGATTTCTTGTGAAATGACGAAGTAAGTATTTTTTATCTTCTCAAATGTCTCTTTTTTCTTTCTTTTTTTCGATGAGATTAAGTGCTTTCATAAACTTGTCAAGTTAAAAGTTGTAGACAATATTAAAATCATTTATAATAAATTTAATTAGATTTGTTATTTTGAGAAATGACGAAGTTATGAATTTGTTTCTCTCTGAAACTCTATTTTTCTCCTTCTGCCCATTTTTAATTGTATCAAAAATCTGTTATACATAAATTGGCCCATTATTAGAAATAATAATAGCTTTAAATAATATAATATATAATGCAATATAATAATTTGATATGCAATATAATTAAGAAGTTATGGGCTTTTTCTTTTCTTGTTGTTTTCACAAAATTCCTTTCTATTTCCATCCTTGGTCCGATTTTGTCCATTAATGAACTTAAACGATGTTTTCTCTTGTTTGATTTTATGTGTTAGTTTGTAAGAGATTTATGCAGAATTATGGCAGTTAGGCTTTTTTTTTTAAATAAATGGCAGTTCTTTAAATGGGGTTGGTTTTGGTTTCTAAGGGTGATGATCAGCATAGATCTGTAAAAAAAAATCAGAAATTTCAACATAACGAGAAATATAATAGGTAGTATTTTTAACGCAATCTACTAAAACGATCGCGCTTTTTTGTGTTTTGCTCACTAATCGAAATTTGCCCTCTATTAATCGAGGGACTATTTAAAATCGTACTGCCTGAAACCTAACTAGTTGATGGATATTTGTTTATACACTAAAATTTATTTTAGGAAAAGTAAGCGTACAATTTTAAATTTTATTCATGTTACTTCAAATTGATTTCCTAGAAATATAAATGTGGCGAAAAAATTAACGATTTAAGATGTTTATTTTATTTTCATGAATTAAAACTATGAATCAAAATTAATTGTAAAAAAAAATATTTTATTATGTAAAAAAATAATTTATTAACTAAAATCTTTGAAATATTTACCATAATGCATTTTTTATTTTTTTAATTATCGGTTTCAAAATAACAACAACAACAAAAATGAATAACTTTTAAAATGTAGCAGCCATTGCTACTTTAATGGTATTATTGAAACATTTTCTGTAATAGAAAGATAAAATGTATCGCGCTTAACATTTAATTAGTTTCGTCACTAATAACAATTTTAATTAAAGATTATGACTCAAAAAGCTTTAGATTAAATACTTAGGTAATGGTTTAAATTTTAATTAATATTTTATTGAATGAAAGAAAAAAAAATCCCTACTTAAAAAGTGAATTTTATGTAGAAGCGTTAGTTCTACGGATATTTCCATAACTAATTCAGTAAGTTCTTCTCCAGCGATAAAGATTTTCATTTAGTAATTAAATATAAGGATTGTATCTATGCAATTAAAAATAGCTTGTTTTTGTGCTCTTTATAAACGAGGAATTGTCCCCTTATATCCATTTTTTTTGTTTTTATTATTATTATTATTATTATTAACTTTATATTTGGTTATAAGCACTATTTTAAAACTTTAATAAAAAGGTCTAACAATAAATCGAATTCATTTTTTTTAGACCAGTATAAAAGTTGAATATAAAAATATCTGCTATAATATACACTGTTAAAAATATCCCTGTATAATTACGGGCAGAGGTTGGCAGCATAAATACCCGTCATACCCCGCAAAAAAAAAAAAAAAAAAAAAAAAAAAAAAATCCATACCCATAATTTTTGAATCCCGTAAAACAGGATACATAGTATTTTAAAACCCTTTACCTACTGTTCCGCAGCACGTAGCGCTTGTAGATAATCATCAAAGAATCGCTTTTTGGTGGGTTAAAATAATCTGTCACGGTTGCGGTTAAGCATAACTGCCAACTTTCACGCTTTTTTCTTACCACAAAAAATTATAACAAACATTGTCGTATATCATCGTCGAAATCTTATGATTAAACAAATGGAAAATCTCTGTAAAATTTTACTGGTAGGAAAAATGCGTAAACGTTGGCAGCTATGGGTTAAATGACATTTTTTTCAAAACACGGCTAAAATCAGTGTTGCCAGATGGGCTACTTATTTAAATTCAGATTCTTGACTGGCACCACTTTTTTGAAATAGTAAAATGCGCTTTATTTAATGAAATATTAGTAAAAGCGAAAGCAAACTGAATTTTGCCGTTTCAAAAAAGTGGTGCAAATCAAGAAATCTGAATTTCAAAAAAAGTAGCCCACTGGCAACACTGGCTAAAACGAAGAGTTACACCCTAACGGATGAAGATGTATGGATTCGTGTTTTTGTTAAAAGATGGGCTAGAATTGTAAGAATTTGTAGATTGTCCTTAATTTTAAATACATCTAATGAAAATGGCCGCTTACTTACTTGATCAGACCGTTTTTTTAATCAAATAAGACTGTTACCTGTAAAAGTCGAAGGGCAAGTACTCATAAATTTACAGTATATCTGTCTATTTACAGTATAGGTATCTAAGAGGTATGGCCTCTCAATTACTTGATCAGACCGTTTTTTATCATAAAAGGCCGTTGTCCGTAAAAATTGAAGGGCAAATGCTCATAAATTCAGTTTTTTTTTCCTGAGAGCTCTGGATGATTCACATTATTTTTTTGCTTTATCAATGTAACATAATTTATAAATACTGTTTTCTTTGTCCTGACAGATTGGTTCCCTGATGCGATAAACTATTGAAGACAAAACTTATAGGACGAAAATGTTAAAAATCGGCACTTTAAATCTTACATTCGTAACACATAAGATAGACTTCAGGGTTCCCAAATGGTCCGCGAGCTGAACATCAATTTTTTTAACAGAAAATTTCATTTTCTTTTTGTTTTACCGATAAATACCTTACACTTTAAAATCCAGTAAACTCGCTGTCCAGTATTTACTGAAATGCAGAAAATTCGTCAAAATGGCAATCTTTAACGCTTATAAAAACCTCGCTAAAATTCAGTAAACTCACTATGCACTATTAAGAAAAATGCAGAAAATTCGTCAAAATAGCAATATTTAACGCTTAAAAAAACCCCGCTAAAATCCATTAACTCGCTGTCCAATATTTAATTAGGTTTTCATTTCATTAATTTTCAATCTTAACCTTCTTATGCAAAGTTCAAATATATTTTAATTATACTATATGCAGAGCTCCCAAATGGTCCGCGAACTGAATATCAATATTTTTTAACAGAAAATTTCATGATATGTTTATACAGAATATGTGAAAAAAATAACCTCCTAAAGTTTTTTCTCGGCAATTTGCAAGAAAAATCTAAAAAGAAAATTTTCCTAAGAAAATTCTGATTTTCAAACGGCGGACCATTTGAGAGCCCTGGATAGACTCATTAACCCTTTCCTGCACGGTGAAAATCTGTTACTAAAATGAGAAATTATCGATTGACACCAGAATTTACGAACGAATTTTTTAGGTATTTTGAAACCCATAATTAAAGCTTTTATTGTAAAAGCAAAATCTTACTAAAATATTATTGGTGCCCTTGCAAATTTAAAATTAAAATTAGGTATCCCAGACCGGGCACAGTGTGTCGGAAAGGGTTAAAGGGATTTTACGAAATGCAATCTTTGAAAGGTTTAAATGATGAAGAGGGATTTATAGGTCGTTTGAAGATATCTCAGCTGTGGATTCAGGTAGAAATATGAAATGTAAAATACAAAATGTACCATCCTAACATTAAACACTCATTTCAACGATTTGGGCAATCGAAACTGTACTTGAGTGAAAAAGATGTTGAATATATTGAGCAGATTTGCGAAGTCTCCGGCTTTATGGCTACCAACAATTTACTACAGAAAATATTCATTTATTTAATTGTAACGTTTGTCTGAATTAAAAGTAGATCATTTACTCTAAGCTTATTGTGGTGTAACACAAATCCGGATATTGGGAAACTCTAAGTCATTCCATCTAATGTCAGCAACGGTTTTGAATAAGTAAGGAAAATCATCATTACAAATCTAATAAAATTATTATTGCATTTATGACACGCATTCAATTGGAAAATATAATTTTCATAAGTTAACCCATTCGTGGCCAGCATCTTTTGCGTAAATTTTATTTGGTTGACACCACTATTTTTAGAAGATTTAAGTTAACTTCATTAATCACGAAAATGCATCATTTAAATAAAATAATTATTGCTTTTATTTTTTACCGGTGTTAAAAACAGTGCTGAATGCACCTTTTGAAGCGTCCCTAAAAAGGGACGCTAGGCACTAATGGGTTAAATTGTTTGTGGCGTATGCCTAGACACATTTTTGTTTGAAAATTCAATAAATAATTAGTTTGAAAAGTTAATAAATAAGTAGTTTATAAGTAAAGTCATGTTTTTCCTTAGAAACAATTTTATATTTTATAGATATTAAGGTATCTCACCAACAGCTTATAATATGCGTCTTTAACCTTCCTACCCTGTTCAAATTTCACTCAATCTTGATAAAAACATTTCACACCAGAATTGTAAATTAAAACATTTTAATATATTTGACTTATTTCTGCGAATCTGTTATTTAACTTTATAAAAAAAGTTCTGGTTATAATCGTATAAAACGAATTATAGTTATGGGTCAGTTAGACCCATTCAGGGTTGGAAGGTTAAATCAGAGTTTTTCCGACAAGTTTCAGAAGGGGTTGCCTCCTGTCTGTCATAAGGTTTAAAAAATAACATTAATTTTATACCCATCATCAAAAATAGAGTCATTCTTTCCCCTTTGAAAAATAATATATCTTTAGTTATTTTTGTATTTAAAAAGTTGGTTTTTACTTTTAGTAAATAGCTCGTAGGTCACTTGAAAGCCTACCTTTAAAAAGATAAAAGCTTGCTTAGAAATCAAAAGACTTCATTAAACATTTGCCCATTATAATAAAAAAAAAGTGTCTTTTGTTCTGCCAACAGTATTCTTTATTTCAAATTGTTCCTATTAAAAATTTATAAATATAAAAGTTGTAAACAATATTTCGAAGATCTATAATAAATTAAAGCAGATTTGATATCATGTGAAAGGATGAAGTAAATATTTTTTTTTCTTCAACAGTTTCTATTTGTCTTAGTTTTTGTTTAATTTTTTTTTTAATTTTTGCGATAAGATTAAATGCCAGCAAAAACTTGTGAAATTAAAAATAAATAATATTAAAATGATTTATAATAAATTTAAAGATGTAATAAATAAAATATAAATTTATAATAAAGTTATTTTTTATAATAAATTTAAAATATCAAAAGTATATGCATACATACAGACTGTAAAGATGACATATACCAGCACTTCTTAACCCCTTCGCGACGGGAGCCTTTTACAAAATTTTTAATGTTTTGTCACCGGTTTTAAAGAAGAGAAATTTGTTCCTTCTTAAATCGAGAAAATGCTCCGATTGAATAATGCAAATTTTACAGTATAATTTTACCGGTGGGAATAAACAAGGATTCTTAAGCCTTTTTGCGGCACGTATACGCGTCGCTCGTCTCCAAGGGGTTAATTATTCTGGAGTATGATCCAAGATATGTATGTTTCCAGCTGAAAAAAATATTGAATCTAACATTTCAAAATGAAATCTAAAATGTTACTAGACACATTTCTTTATACATATTTTTCCAGTTTTATCTTGGATCAGACTCTGGAATAATTAATAGAGGTTGTCTACTGTGATACATGTATTTACAGATGAGATTTACCCGTTTTTCGCACACCCGTATTTTGTTAAAGAATATATTCTGCTAAATCTGAAAAAAAAAAGTTTAAGTAAATGAAATAATATTTTCTCCACGAAATACTGGTGTGCAAAAACGCGGAAATCTCGTCCATAAATATATTAACCCTATCCGGCACGGGCAAATTCTGATGTAAAAGAAGGAATTATCGACTGACACCAGAATTTAGAAACAATTATTTGAGAAATTAAGAATCCCTTAATTTAAACTTTCACTGTAAAGGCAAAATTTTATTAAAATATTATTGGTGCTATTTCCAAGTTTGGAATTAAAATTAGGTATCTCGGACTGGGCACAATGTGCCGGAAAGGGTTAACCCATTAGTGCCTAGCGTCGCTTTTTAGGGATGCTTCAAAAGGTGTATTCAGCACTGTTTTTGACACCGGTAAAAAAGAAAAGCAATAATTATTTTATTTAAATTACGCATATTCGCGATTAATGAAGTAAACATAAATCTTCTAAAAATAGTGGTGCCAACCAAATAAATTTTACGCAAAAGATGCTGGGCATGAATGGGTTAATGCTTGTTGAGTAGCTCAAATGAATGGACTGTAACACTTATATTTTTCAAAATATAAAAGTTATATTGACTTATATTTAAAACCTTTCACAACCTTTATGATAATAGTTTTTTTTTTTTTTTTGTTAGTGTGTTCGTAATTAATATTGCTGAAGGGGTTTTCTTTAATAACTAAAAGCAATGAACACACCAAGTGATTTAAAATATTAGAAGCAAGCTAATAAAACTTCTTTATTCTCCAATAAAACATAATATATGTTTAAATAATAGTATATACATTAAACTCTACACGTTTAAAAGAAATATATTAAGTGATTTATTGCTGTTTCATCGTGTTGTGGTTTATAAAGTGCCATTAATCACCATTAACTACTATTAAGAAGCATAAGCTCATAATTAGCTTGTTTTCGCAAAAGAAGCACAATGAATTTCATTTCCTTAAGGAGAATTTTATTAATATTATTTTATTCCACATAGATAAATGTTTAAAGATAACCACATTATTTTAAAAAAGTAAACTTAATGATGTTATTTGAAACATAATAGCAATAAAGTACACGAGTGTTTATTTTATACACGGAGTAGCCTTTTATAAGTGAATGATAAAAAGAGCGTTAGTTATTTTATATTTTCAATTAAACAAATGAATAATCATTGTTTATATCCAATTTTTAATTTTTAAAAAAGGAAAAATGCATTAATCATGACTTAAAATTTAAAATTTAGTTTTGAAAATATTAATATGATGTTTATTCAATGGAAACAATCCGTTTTATGTATCTTTTATAATTTTAATGCACGGGGCAAACGTTGGCGAAAAATCTATCACTATTTTTAATTTTCACTTAAAAGTTAAGTGAAAAAAAAACAGAAGAGGTCGTACGTATCCTGAAATTTTCGGAATTTGAAATTGTTCGGTATTAGTATTTTCTTATAGAAAATATCTACTTAAATTTAGGGTGTTATTAAAAAATAACTTAATTGTCACATGACGCCTGGCGACATCAAATATGCATCTTTAATAAATCTCTGATCGAACCTGTATTCTATCCCATAAATTCCTGGTTTTTATCGAGAGTATTATCCTGCAGACAAACACTAGTAGACAATTTTACTTTTACAATGACAGCTTAAATCAGGCAATTCTTAATTTCTAAAAAAGTCTGTTGTAAATTCCGGTGTCAATCGACAATTTCTCATTTTACTAATAGAATTTGCTTGCGCCGGAAAGGGTTAACCCTTTAACGTTCATTGGTTTCGCCACGAAACCACAAAATTTTAATTCCGATATGCAACACTGACACCGGTATTTTTATCTAGAAATATCCCTTTTATTTTGTATGTGAAAAATCACGTTTTCTTATTTAGAAATATATTTGTTCTTAATTACCGGTGTCATTCATTTATTTCGACATCTTAGCGATGGAAATGGTTTGATCGTTAAAGGGTTAACCCTTTGAGGGGAAAGCAATTGTATTTGTACCAATATGAACTTCCACCGGAAATTTGGAAAAAAAACCCTGCAAAATATGGAAAATCAATTTCACGACTTATTTCCATCAAGATTAGAAAAGTAAAACTTATTAAGATTTTTTTGGTGAAAATCTTCATTAATCATAGGTGGAATAAAACTTATACGATCGCCCTTCAAAGGGTTAATTCTTTATCAGAGTTTGTTGTTTTTACGGTTATAGTGCTGCCATGTCTTTAGAATTTTAGTGCAGAATATGTTTTTTTTTATTTAATTGGAATATTTATTCGATTTAAAATAACGTATTTTCGCTATAATAGCAATGGTATTTAAAAAGACAGAAATTTACCAACTCCGCTGTTATTTCGCAAATGTTATTTCTATAATAAAATAACATAAAAATTTTCCAGTGATGTCTTTACTGGAAATTTTAAACTGTATTTATTTTTTTTTTTTACATTTTGATTAGGAATGAAATTGAATTCGTATGCGATAATATGATTTTGGAATGTAACTTAAATGATGGATTGCATTTATAAAACAATTATAGCTGCAAATAATGCTGAACTTTATAACTTATATTTCTCGAATATGACAAAGATTGTTCCGTAAATATTCACATTTTGAAATCCATTTTTTGAGAGTTATAATAATATTTTTAAATTAATTCAATTTCAACTTTATTTTTATGGTGAACTCAAAACTGTTAAATTTTTAAATAAGATCAAGGTTTGAATTTTTTTTTTTTCAAACTGAGGAGCATTTTTAAGGCTAATTTATGGAAAGTCATGAAATTACATTGTTTTTGTGAATGGCTAATTTTGTACTTTGTATTTTTTTCATATCTTTGATTATTTGATATTAAAATGAAAAGAATATTCCATTATTTTTCATGGAAAGACTCTTATTTATATGAAGCATATTTACATTTAGCTATAATTATTACTTTGTATAATCAACTTTTATCTTAAAATTCATATAATTTTTGTTATGACTAGCTTTATTTATTAAAATACGGATAAGTTAAAAAAATACATGGTTTAACCCATTCGTGCCCAGCATCTTTTGCGTAAATTTTATTTGGTTGGCACCACTATTTTTAGAAGATTTAAGTTTAGTTCATTAATCACGAAAATGCATCATAACTAAATAAAACTAGCAAAAGCCATGCTTTGTTTGGATTCGCGAAGCATTATTTTATAAAAAGATATTTGAAAGTAAAAATATTTTTTAATATTATTTTTGCATCTTTATTAAGCAAAACATAATTTTATGTTTTGGCGCATTTTAATTTTTTATTTATGATGTAAGACTGGCATAATAAAATATTTTCGAAGCAAACTTTTACAATTTTTTTTTTAAATTTTCAACTAAAACCTCTTTTAAAGATGTTTTTACAATTTCCAGTAACCACTGGTGTTTTTTTAAGTTGTTTGAAATATGCATGTTTCCAATCTTTGTAATTAACATCAAATAATCTTTGATAGCTATTTTAGAATAATATATTTGAAGAGAGCTTGAAGAAAGGTACTTCGTCAAAACCCTATTTTCTGGAAAAACGTTTGAAATCTGCTCTCGTTGATACTATGAATTTTTAACTGTAAAACTTTTTTTTTCTAATTTCTTCGTTACATGTTACTTTGTTACATGTTAGCGTATCAGAATTTTTGATATTGTAGAATTTTTCGTAAGTAAAATTTCTATTGAATGCTTAATTTTGAAGGATTATCACTCTCGACAACGTTACGTACGTTTTATAGCCAACTGGTGTCTATATATCCTCAATATCTACAACTGATTCATCTAATGTCAAACCTTGGGATTTATGAATTATAACAGCAAAAGCTAACTGCAGAAGAAATTCTTTCCTTGAGCAATTTATGCTTCCATTTTTCCAGAATTTAATTATTGGGGGGAATTGGTACGCACCAATTCTTATAAGTTAAATTATTGTAGTATTCAAATTTTTCCATGATTATTCGCGATATTTGGTCTGGTGGCTTGTGATTTTTTTTATTACGTGCAACAAAGTCTAAAGTCCCGTTCACTAAACCTTTTTTCGGTCCACAAATAAGAACGTAACATTACTTTAGATCCAAATGGTAAAGTAAGAAATGGTTAAAGTCAATTTGTCGTTTCTTAATCGGCCAACTTTGCTTTAGTACAATATTTATAAAGAGCTTGAATCTAGGCAACAACTTCACGCTTCAATTCTTTTAATTTTTCATTTATATAACAAATTTAACAATTAATTTTATTTGTTTACAATTCTTTTGTTGCCACTTTACAAAAAAAAAAAAAAAAAAAAAAAAAAAAAAAAAACACAAAACAAATTTTTTAAATGTTTAAGTGTCATCTGTGCAAACGATTTTGCTGAATAATGAAAACATATTTTATTTATTAAATTAATCATGATTCTATCTATAATTAGTTACTCCATGATTTATATTTTTTTCTGAAAATATACGTGTTTCATTTTTTAATTATTTGCTAAAATGCGTCCGTATTGGAATTGCATGTAAAATAAATTATTTAAAATAATAATTTTTTTAGGTTATACTGTAAAAAAAATAATATTGTGCAAATCTACAGATCATATTTTATTTTTATGTTTAATTTCAAATCAAAATTCTGAATAGTTTTTTTTTGTAAAGCGTACGACAAAATGTAATTTGAGTCGACTAGTAGAGGATTCGCTTCGCTCATCCTAATAATTATTGCTTTTCTTTTTACCGGTGTCAAAAACAGTGCTGAATGCACCTTTTGAAGCGTCCCTAAAAAGGGACGCTAGGCACTAATGGGTTAAAAATATGGTCAATCCGTGGATTCTCTCTAAGTATATTCTAAAAGCGAACATATTTATCTCGGACGGCGGCTGGGGGTGGGTGGCTCAATCACCGCGTTGAGTGATCAATCTTTGTCCACGACAACTACCTACATCCCTAACAGTAAGACTCTTATGAGCGTAAAAGAGCTGTTACACGTAAAAATTGCAAGCGACAAAAATTTCCTGCGTTTTTTCGTTTTCTAAGCATTTCATTGGCTGTTCGAGAAGAGGCTTTGCCAACATTTGGATTTCCAAGCATTTGATTGGCTCTTATTAGCAATTCGCTTCGTTCCAGGCGTCAAAGACGCTCCGACACAAGAGAAACGCGCGCTTCTCCAGGGACTCCTCTTCGCCCATAGGAGTCCCTGGAGACATGTAGACGCCAGCAATTTGACGCCTGCAACACGACACGTGTAATAGCACTTTAAGAAATGTCGCTGATAAGCGGCCACCAATAGCTCCAAACTTTACCTACGATCCGTATGCCCTAGACTCTAAATAGAAAAGGAACGAAACAAGAGAGAAATTAAAACCGGACAAATTTTAAAGAATAACTATACAAATTGATGATTGATAATCAGTACAATAAAATTAACGATCTACCCTGCGTACATCCCTGCTTACATTTGTGAATTATTGTGTAAGCTGTGATGTATTGTGTTATCCCCTTGAGGGGTGGTGGTTTATATTATATACCACCTACGATTGATGAAGATTTACACCAGAAAAATGTCATTAAATTTCACTTTTCTAACTTTGGTGGAAAACAGCCGTGAAATTGCTTTTCCTCTTTTTCATATAACTTTTTTACAAATTTCCGGTGGGAGTTCAGAATTACACGAACGCAATTGCTTGCCCCTCAAAGGGTTAAGATTCTCTATGAAATTGCTTATTTAGCCCCTTAACGTTTGCATTAACACACGGTTTAAAAATTTAAATTCATTATTGCCACCACTTTTTTTCAGAAAAAAATATTCATCTTAGTAACATGAAACCAGAGTAAAACCAATTACACAAGGTTCGCGCACTCTTTGGAATTTCCAAGGACACTGACACCACTATTAAAACTAAGAAAATTTACATTTAATTTTTAAACCACTACATTCCAAATCGTCATCTTCATTCACAGATTTTACGATATTTTTCTGCAGTGAAACACTTCGAAAATATTCTTAATATTTAGTGGTAGAACTGTGCGAACCCTGATTACACTATTTCATAAAAGTGGTGGGAATCAAACAATTCTGAATAAAAGCCGTGAAGCTTGCAGCCCGCGAATGTCTCGGACGCAACGATAAGGTTGTTAAAACAGGACTAATAAGAAGACAGTAAACAAGTTATAAATTCCCTTGAAAAATAAGGTCCTTTTTGACATAATGGAAATCATATGCCGGCCATAGAACTTTTTCAAGATATCAGATCTTTTTCTGCTTATTAGTTTGATCACAATAAAACTAGCGATCGTCCCTACCTACATCCCAGACGCATTTTCAGAAAGAATCACGTTTTGAGCACCAGCCTTGGCGAGTTGGCGAAAACGAGAACGTTCAGCTAGCTGCATCGCCAAACACATATGATTAATAGAATTATATTTATTACAAGCGAATCTTTACTACTGTTTTTAATTAACTTCTCAATTTTTTCGAACATAGCGAGTTGAGGAAATAATATTTTTGAATTGAGAAAAAAAAACTATGTTTAGATGTTCTATGAAATTTAAAGCATTTTAATCTGAAAAAGCTCTTTGTTTTAAACTATGTTTTAATCGTAAACAATGGTGAATAACATTTCCTCATATTATAGTCTTTCCTTGATTATATTTAAGGAAAAACAAATGAACAATAAACGCGATCTCTTTGCAGAAGGAAGGGTTGCTGTTCGCTAGGCGTTTGACGTCACAAACATGAAAGGGTGCGTAGCATTGACTTCATCTCCGCGCCAATCGTCGTTCTGGCGATATGGTGCTCAAAACGTGATTCTTTCTGAAAATGCATCTCGGACAAATTTGTAATTCATTGTGCATGCTGTGATGCATTGTGTTAAGATCCTCTGTGGAATTCCTGTTTTAAAACAGGACTATTAAGAAAACAGTATAGAAGTTATAATTCCCCCTGAAATAAGGTCCTTTTTGACATAATGGAACCCATATGCCGGCCATAAAACTTTTTCAAGATGTCATATCTTTTTCTGTTTATCAGTTTTCAGACTGAATAACGCTCGTAACTTTAACCTCTTCAGTCCCTGAGTACCCAAATGGGTACATCAGTTTTGTCCCATTTTATTAATGATACTCAAATATCACTTATTATATTAGTTATAAGAATAACGTCGATTTTATTTCAAGGGGTTGTTTTATTTCAAGGGGGGCTTCGGTGAAATAAATTCTAAACGAAAATAAATCATCTTCTCAAAATACAACGCGAGAAAATAATATTGTTTCTTCAAAATAAAGCTTAAATCATTTTAAGATTGGAAAAAATCTTCAACATTTTATTCCAGCTTTTTTGTGCCGAAAGGTATTTCGACAAACCTTCAACACATTCTTATTATCCACATACTGCCGAGACAGACAGGGGCCAGTTGTAAACATACTTTCTTTTCGTTTTTTTAATGTACAGATCTGGATTGTGACGACCACTATCCAAACAATAACGAAATATTAATCAAATTCGCGACACCAAACTTCTGTCAATTCATTTGAAAGAGACGAATAACCATCAACATTTGAGATATATGTACTCGTTCTTGCTTTATTAGAAGTTTGGAAATTACACCTTCAAATTATTAAGATATTTAGAACTTTTATTTCATTTAATGAACCGTATTAAATTATAAAAATGTAAAGCCATGGCTACGGACTAAAGCAAACATTCCAAAATGTAGAAAGTAAGATAAGTTAAATCATTTTATTCATATGTTTTTTAGTTTTTCATTTTTTAATAAACTAAATAGTTACATTTTTAATTTAAGTAATCCTTAAAAAAATAACATTTTATTTTGCCTCAATAATTGTTTTTAAATTCAGTATCTTATTTTTTTACTCAAATTATACTGCTTTCATATACAGCTAATATTCATAATACTTTTTGATTGTATGCGGAAGGAGAATATATATGTCACTGTACAACCTGGTTTTTGGATAAATCACTGAATGTGGATATAATAGAATTTATTTAACCCTTTAACGAACATAGCATTTGTATTGCTAAGATGTCGAAATAAATGAATGACACCGGTAATTAAGAACAAATATATTTCTAAATAAGAAAACGTGATTTTTCACATACATAATAAAAGAGATATTTTTAGATAAAAATACACTGTAAAAACTGGGTTCTTAAAAATGAGTAAAAAATACTCAATTTTGAGTATGTCACATACTCAAAATAGCTCCGATGCAAATGTACTCAAAATTGAGAAACACATGTACTCATTTTTGATCACATGGTTGTCTTCAAATATGAACCGGTATGTATTCATTTCTGATCCCATACATGTATTCAAATTTGAGCTTATGTGCTAATTTTGATCACATGGAAGTGATCAAATATGAACCGGTATGTATTCATTTCTGATCCCATACATGCATTCAAATTTGAACTTATGTGCTAATTTTGATCACATGGAAGTGATCAAATATGAACCGGTATGTACTCATTTCTGATCCCATACATGTATTCAAATTTGAACTTATGTTCTAATTTTGATCACATGGATGTGATCAAATATGAACTGGTATGTACTCATTTCTGATCCCATACATGTATTCAAATTTGAACTTATGTGCTAATTTTGATCACATGGAAGTGATCAAATATGAACCGGTATGTACTCATTTCTGATCCCATACATGTATTCAAATTTGAACTTATGTTCTAATTTTGATCACATGGATGTGATCAAATATGAACTGGTATGTACTCATTTCTGATCCCATACATGTATTCAAATTTGAACTTACGTGCTAATTTTGATCACATAGAAGTGTTCAAATATAAACCGGTATGTACTCATTTCTGATCACATACATGTTTTCAAATTTGAACTTATATGCTAATTTTGACCACATAGAAGTGCTCAAATATGTATTCATTTTTGATCCCATAGATGCATTCAAATTTAACCTTATTATGTGCTAATTTCGATCCCTCAAAAGCAGGATTGGTATTGTTTAAACCAACTGGTTTTTTTCTCAAGAGGACAAATAGGTTTTTTTTTTAAAAGAAAACTAGCGACATTTTCTCTTTTTTATATGTATAATTTACATTTTTCAGATTACTGGATAGAAATAATTTCTACTTTTGACACATCATTTCAGCAATAAGCATTATAGATATGGTGTTTTTAAGCCATTTTTATTATGTATAGGATTAAAATCGGTATGTATTGATGAACATATCTATTGCTCTAAAGAAAAAGCCTTAAAAATGTGAATTTATCAATGATAAAATAATTTTAAAATTTTCAATATTTAGAATAAAAAAAATTTAATTAAAAAAATGTAGATAATTTAATGTAGTTAATACAATAACACAATGATCTTCAAGAGTTTGCTCAAGCTGTAAAAGAAATTCTCAGTTGGGGAGATTTTCTTGAAGAATTAAAATCAAAATATGAAATTGAATAAAAGTATTCAAAAATTGGATGCTAGTTATTCCATTTTAATAATAATTTTTTTTTTTTTTACTTGTTGAATTTAATGACCAAAAATGTTGATTTCATATTATCACTCAAAAAACAAAATCCCAAGAATTATTCTCATATTATCACACAAAAAACAAAATCCCAAGAATTATTCAAAATATATTTTTTGAATAACTATGGAATTATATTTATCAAGCTGCATCCAAATGTTTATAATTATTAATCAAAAGATTGTTTAAAAAGATTTCTAGAGTATCAATGATTCACTGTGTAGAGCAGTTTATTCATTGAACACGAGATTGTTTGCTAATACTGTTTAAATTAAAATATGAATTTTTTCAATATTGTATATAAATTCACTGGATTATTTAAATTATTGTAAAATGAAGTTACACAACTTATATTCTAACAATGTTTATTTTTATCAATAAATATGCATGCATATATAAAAAGAAAGGATGCTTAAAAAAAGGTTCTTTTCAGGGGAAAAAAAAGGGGGGGGGGGTTCTAACCCTGCTCAAAAGTGTTCAAATTTTAGCCTGTAAGTATTAATTTTTTATCTTTCGCATGCATTAAAATAGGCAATTTTACATACTTGTTTTTGATGAGACGTTAATGTATCCAATACAGAATATGTTCATTATTGACTATGCATATGTTTCAGATTGAAGATTTATTATTCATTTTTAAAGTTGATTTTGTGCCAAATGAGAGTATAAAATAAAGCATTTAGTTAAAATATTTTTTTCCAAGTATAAGTTTGAGAAAACTGATATTTCGTTTTCATTTCAATGAAGAGAAGATGCATATTCCATGAAAAATATTTTTCCTTTACTGACATAAAATGTGCAATTTAAGCTAAGTACCCATCCAATTTGAAAAATAATATTCGGATTTTTCCAGCAATTCCTGTATCACAATTCTCAATATACTTTAAAATGAAAGTTACAAATTTAGTTCATAATGATATGAACAATATAGCAAAAGAGTATAATTCCAGTATAAGAGGGTCTCTTTCAGTCATGAATCTCATGAACTAAAGAAACAATTCCTATTATTTTAATTTTATGAAGCATAACTTTTTTCGAAAATGTTAAATTCTTCAAAATCAAGTTCTTAGTTTTGTAGTAGATGAACTACACTTGTAAGACAGTGTTTTGTCTTTTTTTAATACAGTAAATGCAATTTTAAATCCTTAGAAAATTTATACATTGAGACCTCACTCGCACGAAACCTATTGGCTAATATTAATTTTATTGCATTTTTTTTTTTTTTTTATCTTGGGTCTGTCTTTTGTCTATTTGTATGTTTGGATATTTCAGTATTTAAAAAAAATATTTGAATTAAATTGGATGTGTTAGAAATGGTTTATATAAAATGAAAGTTAAAATTTTAATTTTCTAGTTTTTGAATCAGATTTATCACAAGTTTTTGACCTTTTGATATAATCTCAAATTCAACAAGCAATGCATGACTATAAATGTCCGAACTGTTTATATCCCATCATGAAGACCAAAAATGGTATTTTACACATAAGCCTCCATCATGAAAATAACTTTGCAGCATTAGACCCCCCCCTCCTCCAAAAAAAAATAATAATAATAACTTGTTAAGACTTGTAAGCTTATGTTAAACCAATGGCAAAAGTTTCTCTGTAATATACTTTACATATTTTTTCACCAATAGATAGCTAAGGTCAATCTGTCTGTATATTTACCTCCTTTTCAACTTTTTTTTTTTTTTTTTTTTTTTTTTTTTTTTTTTTTTTTTTTTAAATCTAAGTAATTTACTTTTTTGATATTGGTTCCAAGTTATCAAAAATAAAACAGAAATCTAAAAACTAAAGGAGGTTGAATGTGGGATCAACCTCAGCTGTTCAGAAAAGGGTGGTGTGGAGGGGAGGACTGCTTAAAAATTCGAAAAGAATCAATATTTGTAATCATTTATAGTAAAAAAATATATATATATATTAATGCATTATACTATATAATGGGTATAATAATGCAATGAAAATACCTTATAATGAAATCTCGCATAAAATTAAAATTCATAATTAAGATCGCTTTTTATACAAAATTATACATTAGAACATGAAACATTGTAATTACATGTATATTTATTAAAAATTTTAATATTTTCAAAGTTTTTCTTGTTAAACGTCACCTTCACCCAAAAACATGTGCTTCGCAATGTAATAACATGACTAGGAAAATCCCTGATCAAAATCTCGAAAAATTGTCGGACATAATGAACGCACATAATTAAATTTGCTACTTATTTTTACAATCTTATCATAAAAGACATTTTTTTATGCAATTCTTGAAATTTCTCATGCTTCCCCCCCTCCCAATAATTTGATAAATTTTGCATTAAAAAAAAATTCCAAGATCTTTTGGCTTTTTAGAAAATATTTGCAAATTTCCTGATTTTCTAGGACGCTGGGAACCATAATTAAGTAAAATATAAGCTACAACAAATCATATCAAGAAATGTTTAAATATTTTTATTAGTTTATGTATATTTCAAAGTTTTACACATTCATATCTGATTAGAAAAAAATAGATGAATACATCACAATATTTGACAAAACAATATTTAAAATAACATTACCATTTCATAATGACATTTTATACAATTAACAAATAATACTACACATATTATAAATAGCCACATTGATTTAAAAAAACATTGTAAGCATTAAAATTTTTAACTAAACAATGTTTAACATAACATTACTATTCCATACTGACATTTTGTACAATTAAAAAATAACATCACACATATTATAAATAGCCACATTGATAAAAAATAAACATTGCAAACATTACAATTCTTGACAAAACAATGAAATGAAAGATTGTTCAAAATTTGTTAGTAAATAACACAGTGAAACTAGTAAAAAACCAAAAAACCCAGTAGCAGGAAGTTTTGTGTCTGTGACAGTAGTAAAAAACAATATTTTATTATTTAAATACGGTTTCTCAAATTCAAATCAATTGTTTAAAATTTTTTAAAACCCTTTGGTTAAAGTTTTTTTTTTTTTTTTTTTTTCCTGGTGAGTTTATTTTAATTATTAAACATTTTAATAGAAATAATCAATGAAAAGTATTATGTTTTTATGGACTGAAATTTTCTGAAAGAGTTCAAGAAAAATTTTATGATGGTCTGCCATGTTCTCAGCCAGTTGATAAGTTTCTGGCAAAGAAATCATTGGAGCCACTAAAGTATCAATTATTGTCAACATTACAAGGAACAACTACCAAAATTCATTGTCATGTGGAATTTTGTCACCAATTAATAAGGGTAAGTTTCTAATTAATGACCACCTTTGAGACGAGCTTTGGCCATAAGAGCCCTCAAAATTGAATAATTTATCTCGGTTTATTGAAGTAGGTTTACTGCGGATATCGCATTTACCATAACTGAAATTCATTATATGATCATTTAAAATTGATAAGAGTTAGAAATTTGTCTTTAAAAATATACTGGTTCAAAATTAAAAATGTTCCCATGGCACACCAACCTTCAAATAAATCATGCATAATATCCACAACTAAATTAGTTGTAACATGCCAATAACCTAATTCATTAAGAAAGCAATGAGATTTAACACCACACATTGAGGTTGTCATATTTCCAGCAATGACATTATTAACATGTGCATCATGGCTATCTTTGTTACACAATAGACTAATGTATTCTTTTATCATGTTGTGCATAATATCTTTATGGACAAGACAGAACCTACAACAATAATTAGCCGAAAAACTTTTTACTAAGTCAAACAACTTGTTTAACCCTAAATTGTCTCCCACTATTTGCCACAGTGCAATTTTATGCA
Source organism: Maratus speculifer (assembly GCA_964019185.1). Classification (NCBI taxonomy): domain Eukaryota; kingdom Metazoa; phylum Arthropoda; class Arachnida; order Araneae; family Salticidae; genus Maratus; species Maratus speculifer. Next base: position 349,019,301 of record OZ025295.1, read on the forward strand.
TCTTTCATTTAAACTCAACACCCCTTTTCAAAAGCACCTTCAATTCTTGAATAAGTGGATCTAAAATTGGTTGATAACCATACTTTTCGACATCGAGAGCATAATGAATATTTGTAATAAAAATAGAATCTAAAGAGGATTGCAGTGACACAGGTATATCTTTAATGGTAAAATAAACAAATCCCAGTTTATGGATACCGGTATGGGATCCCAGTGGATTTAGTATCTCAACATCATCTATATATAACTCTCAATAGCTATAGTGTCCATAGAGGATAAAACTGGATTTGAATAATAATAAAATCCATCATGAATACTATTTAAAGTAGTGTCTCTTATGCTTTTGTTGCATTTGTAGTTTTCAAACATGTTTATAAATACACCAACAGAAATAATTTGTTTTATCATCAATCCAATTGAAATGTACTGGAAAGTTTCTTTTCTGAGAATTCGACATGGAACACCATTTTTATCTAATTTTTGTTCGTACCGTGAGCCAAGAACAATTTTAGTGGGGTTAACAAAGCGGCCATTTTCTTTTAAAGTTGTTAATATTTTATATTTAGAATCAAATTTTGAAAATAACTCGCCACAATAATCAAATTTTTCTATAAAAGCTTTCGTTTGTTCATCAGTTTGATCGACAGACTGGTTTATAAATTTCATTGTCTCACCCTTTAAATAATTTACTGTATCCCACATCAAATTTGAAGTTCTCTTTATTGATGAAATAATACTTTTCAAAGGAACCCCACTATTGCTACAAGCTTCACTGCAATACTGCACATCACACACACAAAAAAAACAGTTCCCTAGCATTTTGTTTTTTATTTAGAATTTTTTTTGAAGGGGAGTTTACATCAGAATTAATAACAAAGCCATCATCTGACTGACTGAAAATTCTTCTACCTTTTTGCTCTGTGGGGGTGCTGATGTTTCATCTTTTGCATGGAATCGCTCTAAGTGTCTCTGATAATTATATAGCTTCCTAAATGATTGCTTACAAATCTATAATAACACTTGTAATGTTCTACGACCCAATGACGATTCCTAATATGCCAACAGAGATAAGAAGGAGAACTGAAAGATCTTTTGCAAAATGTACAAAACATTTTATAAACATTAATTTTGCTAAAATTATATACATAAAATAAATAAATAATTGCAATACTGTGAAAAATAGTTTAGCCTATAATTTTAAACAATAACTTAACAATCAGGGTTCGTGATTTTTTTAATAAAAATCAAAACAATCTGATTTTTTTTTTTTTTTTTTTAATGACACACATTAATTTTATTTTATGACTTTTTGTTTAATTTAAATAATGTAAATTTCACATACATAGACATGCATGTTATGAGTATTATCTATTAATAATATTACACAATTTACATAAATGATTCATACTATTTCAAAGTAAAATTTTAGGCTATGAAAAAAATCTTGAAACTACACATGAGTTGTCAAAAATTAATCCAACCTTCAGTATTTCAATTAAAATAAAAAATCTGCAACACATAAAAATTTTATTAAGTGCTGACTGAGAAGAATGAATTTAACTGCTACCATCAAAATACTTAAGGCCAGAAGACACAAATTGAGGTGTCATCACTAATCAATTGACTTCTCAATTGTCTTCTCAAAGTAAATTGCTATTCAAAATTTTCCAGTGAGAATTCTACCACTAGTGAGAAGTCAGTCAATTAGTGAATATGTCACAATTTGTGTCCTCTGGCCTTGAGCATTTCGATGGCAGCGGTTTAACAGTTTTATCTCTTGATTTCTAATTTCTGAAAGTACCAAACCAAAGGCAGAAAACATTTATTCTACGGAAGTAGATAAATCTATTGCAGTAAAAAGCTATTTGATCATTAATTCTGTAAGTTTTTTAGTATCAGCCTTTTCAATAACTGTAACAAAAATACCTTCCACCATTCTAAAGGGCTGAGATCAATTATATTAAATTAAAATAAATAAATGACTGATTCAGATTTTGCTCAAATCTTAATATAACAGGCCTTACCAAAGTACAGCACATAAAGTCATACAATTTTATTTTACCTCGACTTGTAGAAGTTTTTTCAAAATACTAATGAGTAAATATTCAAATATTTAATATATTTCAGCTTAGATTTCTTTACTGTTGCAAGATTATTTTATAATTTGATTCAAATGAAATTTGAAAGCATTTTGTTTTTCTAAACTTTACATTTATTTTACTTTTTTACAAAGCTTAAGCTTTATTGTTCTGAAAGTTGTTTGATTATATATCAGAGTTTTCCCCAGGTTTAAAAAAGGACAGGTCTCTACTGTTCTTAAAAGGGCACTTTTTACATTTTCGAGGGCACTTTTTCATTTTTAAGGGCACTAAATTTTGTTTAAAAAAAAGAGGAAAAAATGCCATTTTGTTAAAAGATCGCAAAAAACAGCAAATTTTGTTAAAAGATCGCAAAAACAGCACATTTTGTTAAAAGATCGCAAATAATGGCATATTTTGCTATGAACACAAAAAAACCCTGTCAAATTTCATGAAAATATCACAAAAAACGACAAATCTCATGAAAATATCGCGAAAAGATGAAACTTTTTACAGAATTTTCCGTTTTATTGTGATTTTTGGACAAAATTTGCCGGGTTTTTTTTTTTTTTCTCGCAAATCTTTTGACAAAATTTGCCGTTTTATCTTTTTTTTTTTTTTTTTTTTTTTTTTAAACGAAAGTTGACGTTTTTTGCAACTCATTTTTCAAATTTTTCCGTTTTATCCCAATTTTGGAAGGAATTTGTCTTTTCCACGATCTTTTGAGAAAATCTACTGCTTTGTGACGAAATTATCCTTTTTTCGCAAATCTTGCCGGAAATTAGTTGTTATTTCGCAATTTTTAACAAACATGCCTTTTTTTTTTTTTTTTTTGACGAAATTACCCGTCCCACGGGACGCGTATGAGGCAATTTTTTGCATAATTTACGCGCTGTAGCGCGTTCGGAATCATCGCTGGAGGGCTGCGTTTTTTCAAATGTGGAGCAAGAAGGGAGCTATTTCTTTTGAATGAATGACAAGAGGGGCGCTAGTTTTTGGATGAGGGACAAGAGGGGCGCTATTTTTTAAACTAAAGGGCAGGAGGGGCGGAGCGCCCTCCTGAAACCCTCTGGGGGAAACTCTAATATATATTATATAAAACTAAATTATATTAAAGCCCATTATTATGTTTGTTTACATCTTAAATTTATTAAAAAATAACTTAAAAGAAAAACTGATTTAAATCAATGATTTTTTTAATTCAATTGATTTAAATCATGATTAAAATCAAGCTGATTTAAATTAACGAACCCTGTGAACAAAATTTTAAAACAGGACTCATACAATAAAAAAACAAGGCAAAATATAAAAAAGAAAACTATTTAAAATTTACATAGATATTATTTTTCAAGTCTTTTACACATGAAGGAACATCACTGTTCAAGTCACATTTATAAAATGTATTTTAAAAATACCACACATTAGAACAGTAAGGTGAGAATTCTAAATTGAAAATGAAATGCAACTTGAAGCAAAGATGCATCTCTTGAAGCACCTCTATGCTATGATCTTCAAAAATGAAAAAAATTTGTTGAGGCTTGCACCTCTCTCCGATGGCAAGAATGAATCAATGGTTGCTTCCTTTGGCCGTCCAACAGACTATCTTCTTTCATAAATTTTTCTAGCCCTTCTCCAACCTGTAAGTAATGAATCAGTTACTTAAATGAAAAGAATAAATTATTTTTGTCCCCCCCTTCCCTGCTTAAAATTTGCTGGTTCATAAGCAATTATTAAAAGCTGCGTAAAAAGCGCAGATTTAGTCTATTGGGAACGAAAAAAATCGCTTTTGGTAGGGCACGGAAAAATTGCGAATTTTGTCGATTGGTAACGTAAAAGTCGCAAATATGGTCGATCAGTTTCGTAAAAAGCGAAAATACAGTCGATTGGGATTGAAAAAAAATCGCGAATTACGTTGATATGGCGAACAAAAATTGACAATTCCATCGAAAGAAATAATCGCGAATATAGTTGCTCGGCTTCGTAAAAAGCACGAATTCGGGCGATCGAGTACAAAAAACTTGCGAATTTTGTCAAGTCGGAACGAAAAAATCGCTAATTTTATCGATTCGGAACAAAAAGATCGCTAATTTTATCAATTCGGAACGAAAAGTCGCTAATTTTGTTGATAGGGCGTGAAAAAACCACAAATTTTGTCGATGATGTGCGGAAAAATTAAAAAAAATCTTTGAGAGGCTGCAGAATAATCGTGAGTTTCGTCAGTTTATCGCGAGAAAAAAATCACGGATTTCATTAATTTATGGCTGGAAAAAAATGCAGATTTCGCCAGTCAGTTTTCGTCAATTTCATAATTCGTGTGCGGAAAAATTCGTATTTGATCGAACAAAAACGGAAAAAATGTGCTAATTTCGTGGATTGAACACCGAAAAATCGTGAATTTTGTCAATCAAGTGAAGAAAAATTGCAAATTTTACAGACCATTCTTGGAAAAATCTCAAATTTCGTTGATCACACCCCAAAAAAATGTGAATTTCATTGATTAGGCATGGAAAATTGTGAATTTCGTGGATCCGCTTCGCAAAAATCGTGAATTTCACCGATCGGGTAGGGAAAAATTGTGAATTATGTATATCAGGAGCGCCAAATTCGTGAATTTTCTCGATGAGTTTCGAAAAAAGCGCAAATTCTTTCGATTAGACATTATTTTGCGTTCCTGTTTTAGCACTTTTTACTTACATTACTCTTTGAAGAGCTTCAGGGGGGGGGGTCATGACCCCCACGACCCCCCTTGGATCCGCCAATGTATATGGGTAATTTTTGGAACTACTGAATCAATTTCAAAAATAATGATGACAAATTGATGATGAAAGCTCCTTTTCTAACCTAGGTTATGTTTTATATCAAGACCTCTATAACTAAAATTTACTTACTTAACTAAAATCAAAAATTTATATTGAAGATTCTTTTATTATACCATTCATCTTTTTATTGAAGAAAACACTATGTTATGTCCAAGTGCGAGGCCCTGTGCAGCACTTGTCGCACACCCCAAGGACTGTTTGATTTACTGATTCTAGCAAAAAAATTAAGTTCTCCAAAAATTAAAAAAGGTTTCCAAGAATATATAAAAAAATAATTCCTATTATTTATTGAAATGCTTTAAACCATATATTGAGACATTTTTGTCATTTCATCGCATTAGTATCTCAAATATTACAATTTTTCAGAATTATGATTAGCCCCCTAGAAATTTCGTGCCCATGGCACAAGTCCCCGGGTGCCTGTGCAATAGTTAGGCCTTGGCTCTGGTCATTAGTGTTGGCTCTAGATAAAAAAGGTCACCGAGAAGGAATTTTTCAAAAGGGACACAGTGTACCCTTGTCCCCCAAAAATATCCTGAACTGGTTTGTTTAATCCCTTATAATTTGAGATATTTTCCCGGGATAAATTGAATTGTCACAAGGGCGCATAGGAAATGTAGCTTGACAAGGGAGGGGGGGGGGGGAGAGAGATTCATCCCAAAAATATTAATATTTTGTGTTTTTAATAGTAAAAAAAAAAATGCAATTTTTGCTTTGGAACTCTATATTCCCCCACCTCCCCCGGAAGAAGAGTGCCTGAATTCAACACAGTTTAAAACAAGTTTCAACTTTGTATTTTGCACATGTTATGAATGCATGTAAGCATGCACATTTTGCAAATAATTCTGTATTTAAAAATGAAATATTAATTATAATTAATGGCGTTATTAGAAAAGAGTACTCAGGGTTCATACAGAGTTGGGAAGAAAAAATCCAAGGAATCCAAAAAAGAGATTTTCCCCCAGGTTTAAAAAGGGGCAGCGCGCTACTGTTCTGAAAAGGGCATTTTTTACATTCTTCAGGGTACTTTTTGGTTTTTAAGGCCACTTTTATAGAGTTGAATCTAGAATCTAGCGGTTCAAAAAATTGTAGAAAAACAGATTTTGTTAAACAATCGGGAAAAAAAAAAAAAAAAAAAAAAAAAAAAAAAAAAAATCTAAAAATTTTGCTAAAAAATTGGTTAAAGGAAAAAAATGGTAAAATTTGTTAAAAAGTTGCAAAAAAAAAAAAAAAAAAAAAAAAAACGGCCTATTTTGTTTAAAGATCGCAAAAAACAGCAGATTCTGTTAAATTATCGTGAAAAAACGACAGATTTTGCTAAAAAAAAAAGGGGGCAAATTTTCTTAAGAGATCACAAAAATTGGAAAATTTTGTCAAAAGATAGAGAAAAACCGCTAATTTTGCCACATTTAAACACGAAAAAATGCAAATTTCGAAAAAGAAGCGCAAAAAAAAAAAGCACATAGTTCATAACAGGAGTGGAATCGCCCCCTCTTTTCTCCATTGTAACCTTTTAGAAAATTTGCTGTGATTTTTTTTTTTTTTTTTTTGTTTAGGATCGCTTTTGTGATTCTGTCAAATTTCTTTCCAAAACTTAGAAAAATTAAGGTAGTCATTTCCGAAAATAAAAAAAAGAAAGATCGGTCGTTACTCTAAAAATCAGGGCCGTAACTACCGCCGGGGCACTGTAACAGGGCCTCCAAGGCTGAGGGGCCCCAAACTGATGGTTAAAAAAACTATTGATTTTAGTTTCTTGTCTAACTTCCTATAAAATGCCCAGCACCTAGCTAAAAGTTAATAATTAAAAAATAATAATAAATAAATAAAATAACATGCTAGAATAAATGTTTTTGCATGTCCGTCGATATACTCCATATCGATATACAACATATGTTTTGCATGCAAAAGTAACTCTATATAGTATAAAGAAGAAAATATGGACTCCTGATCAGTTGAATAATATAAAAAGAATCTAAAAAAAATCTAAAAAATCTTTCTTCTTTTCTATTAATAAATACATAAAATCGAAAAAAAAATAATCAAAATCCATTGTTCAAATTGTTTTTAAACAGAAATGTATGATTAAATTACATAAACTCAAAAATGAACCAAAACAAAACGCTCTTTAAAGTATTCCACCAATAAGAAGTCTGTATTTTCACCTCTATGCTAGCTTCAGTGGGATCGGCAAAAATTCCATCGCCGCCAGGTGCCTGCCGAGTAGGATTCTGCTTTTTTTTTAGTCATTTTTGGACTTATCATACTGTGTATGTTTAAACAACAGCGTGCAAAAGAAAAAAAAAAACTGCGTCTGGGGCAAAGTGTTAATTTGCTTCGGGTGCGAGGTGCCTCACTAGTTTGCCCCGGGGCCCCCCAAGTTTATAGTTACGGCCCTGCTAAAAATCTTACATAAAATGTATCGCAAATTTTGACAAATAATCGAAAAAATATCATTCTCTTAAATTAGTGAAAAAAATCGTCAATTTTGTTTTTGGATTGTGGGAAAAATGCGAATTTTGCCAGAGGATGGTGAAAAGATGCAAATTTCGTTCAGGAATCACAAAATAAAACAAACAAAAAAGAATTTTGACAAAAAAATTTTGAAAAAAAGGGACATTTCATCAAAAAATAGGAAAAAGCGACAAATTTCGTCAAAAGGTCGCGAAAAAAAACTGCGTTTTTCCCGTGGCACTTTGATGAAATTCATGCTTTTTGTCTGTTGCATTTTGACGAAATTTGCGTTTCTTCAGCGGCCCTTTGGGAAAAAAAAAATCTCACTTTTTTGTTTTCAGATGACAATATTCGCTTTTTGTCGATGATCATTTAACGAAATTCGAGTTTTTTCCACGGTCCTTTGACAAAATCCTTTGGTCCTTTCACCTAATCTTTGCGTAATTTATGCGCTATAGCACGTCCGCATCATCACTGAAGGGCTGCGTTTTTTCTAATGCGGGGCCAGAAGGGCGCTATATTTTGAATCAGCGACAAGAGGGGTGCTAGTTTTTAGATGAGGGGCAAGAGGGGTGTTATTTTTTAAAGGGCAGGAGGAACGGCGCACCCCCCTGAAACCCTCTGGGGGAAACTCTGCAAAAAATTTTAAGGACTTGCTACTTTTGTTGTTATTTATGTGGCATGCACTTGCACACCCCAATTTTTAATGCCCCATTTGGAGAGAAGAACATTTCAAACAATTTTTTCTCCATTAGAATCTAATTATTGGTGCTGAAAATGCAAAGAATTCACAACCTTGGTGATTTTGTATGTTTAAAGTTTAAATAAACCAATAAACAATCAACTTTCCTATGCAATGACCAATGGTCATACACACAGATCAGTGAAACTCGAAACACTTATTATATATATCGCATATAACTATAAAAGAATTTTTAAATAAAAAAAAAATGCTAATGCAACATACGCAAAAAAATATAACTTTTGAATTTATTCTTTTAGAGCAGCAATAAGTTAAAGTGTCCTAAAGCTGACATCTAACAAATATTTAAAGCATTACCTATTTTCTAAAACAATTTAGAATGAGTTTTTCTTTCTTCTTAAATCAAAGATATCTTGGATTTGAAAAATTGATAATGCTTTAAATATTTGTTTTACTTAAACATGTCAGTTTTAGAGCACTTTACCTTAATCACTTTCTTTGAATGTGAATGTTGTCCATGACATACATAGAAAACTGAAAAAAGCACCATTATTAACATCCCTGTAAGATTCTAGTCACCATTATATGCTATTGAATACGTTAATTAAATTATGTACACATACATAAATAAAATATAGATCAAACTATTTACATTTAAAATCTACATTTGGGTTCCATAAAAAATTGTAATACAAATGATAAATCACAGCAGTATTAAAAGCAAAAAATATTGGTAAAAAAATTTATTGAAAAACTTTATGTAGTAAAAAATATATGGAAAGAAATTTGGGCTAAATAATAAACAAAATAATAATATTAAAATCAATTTCTTATGAATTTATTTGCAATTTTTGTTATCTAATTTGTCTAATTTCTGCAATTCTTTTTTGTTTGTTTGCAGACTTAATGTTTTCATTTCTAAATAGTGTCTAAGGAGTCTGTACGAACTATTTATAGTCAAGTTTTGGCGTCATCGCCGGCGAATTGCAGTTTGAAATAAAATAAAATGACATCAAAGATGGCAGAGTATATGCGAGAATGAAGTAAAAATATGTGACATTGAATAAACACTTTCAAATAATAATAATTAATAGTAATTCTAAATAATCTTGTGGATTGATTATTATTGTTATTGTTATTATGAAGCCAAATGATGTCGGTACACGTGATAACATGACATGCATTTTCTGCTCAAAAATTAATAAGAGCATTTTTTTAGCAATTATTAAATTACTTTAAAATATTCTGCACAGTTTAATTTTTACATTAATATGAATAACATCAAAAAACAGTTGATTACATCAACAATAAAATAGTAACTTACTTTCGAAGTTTTCAGAGAATGTACATCAACAAACCGCTGCTAGCGCGGCTGAATACACGATTACGATCGTAGACGAAGCACTCACAACAGAATGTAGCCTTACGCGTTATAGCGAAAGCTCGATCATATAGTTCCTTCCAAAGAAGAAAAATATAATATTATTCTTTTATTTCCAGGATATGTTGCATTGCTTTTCTCTTAATGAATAACTTTTATGCTGTTATGAATGAAGCAAATCTTAACAAAGTACAAACTTATCATTTCGTTTGGTTTTGATAGCATCCGATGCCTCAAAACTGAGGAAGCATAAGGTTCATTTTTGATCCAAATGTACTCAAATCGATATGAGTACATCAATATACTCATTTTTGAGTACTTCATTTTTTTCAGTGTACCGGTGTCAGTGTTGCGTATCGGAATTAAAATTTTGTGGTTTCGTGGCGAAACCAATGAACGTTAAAGGGTTAACTATCAAAAACGATGTATACGGTGCGCTTCTTCGCACACAATATGGGTCATTCCATGAGGTTTTGTAACGGGGCATTTCCATGCGAATTTGTCTGTTACATAGCTGAAAATCGATATGCTCATTGGCCATCGTTATTTTCGAAAAGTTTGTTTCGTTTTATTCAATTGATAAGATAGCTAGTACAAAATAAATCACATTCAAGGGCGGCGCCAGAGGGGGGTCCGTGGGGGCATATGCCCCCCCGTCGGGCATACCTGGCCCCCCCATCGGGGTCAAAATTGAATTTCGTCGGGGAAAATATTTTGACTTTTGAATTTCAGCCCATTCAAGTTGGGTCGAAATATGGAGCTTTTTTTTTTTTTTTTTTTGAAAGCCGGATTGACTAAACTAATTCTTTTTTGTACAGCGGTTTCTGACTGAAGTTTGATTCTTGCAATTTGAGTTTAAATAAACCCGAATTGTCGAAAAAAATCTGAATTTTTAAAATAAAAATCTACATGGATGACAGCATAGGATGATGCATGAATGACTCTATACATGTTTATTTTTCAACTAAAAGATAAAATTTATACTAAAAATTAATTTTATACGGTTCTTTTTTTTTTTAACTACATTAAATTTTTGGATCAGTTTTCGCTTATTTTGGATTTACGATCGGCTTGGTAATGAAGAATTTTTAGTTCAGTTAAAATACGAAAACGAAAATTATTTTGTCGGGATTGTCTTGGATAACAAGTAGAATGCTTCATCGTGTCGGGCAAACTGTACCTGACGTGACTCGCAGTCTGGACCGCAGAGCCGTCCTTAGGGGTGTGCGAAAGGTGCGGCCGCACAGAACCTCGCGCCTAGAAAGGCCTCGCGCTGGAATGAAATAATAATTAAAAAAAATTTAAATATCTAAACATTTTTTAAATTTCTGCATGTTATTTATTTCCTGATTAAATTTAGATATTTTAAAATGGTTATTTATAAAATGTAAAACTTTTATCAATCAAAACTTAGGCGCGGATATTCAAAAGCAAAAAATATTCCTTGTAGTCTTTTAGTTTTCATAGTTTAGTTTTGTGAACATGCTGTGACATTGTTACAGAATATTTGGAATAAAATTTTCCAATTTTGCTCCACATATTCATGGGAGTCCAAGAAAAGGTAAGCAGAGGGGCTCATTTCTCTCTCTCTTTCTCTCTGAAAAATGCATACTCAGACACATTTTAAGCACTATGTTTCTTATTAAATGGTTAGTAATAACTTCATTTTATGCTAAGAAAAAAATAGAATGCAGAATGAAAAATACAAGTGTACAGTTAGTTCAAAATTATACATCCTCTTAGCTTCATATATGAAAAAAGGATGTGCAAGTGAAACACTAATTTATACTTTTTGTACAGATGCTGCAATTTAGTACTTCTGCAAAACATGAGCCTCAAAACTAAATTCGATTTTTTTAACAGAATTTCATTTAGATTTTTGGAACAGGAATTCCTTTAATGACTTTAATATCTTTTCCAGAGAAGGCTCTCAAAATGTTTTAGGATGGAGGGCTGTGCCCCCCACCCTTTGGCACCCCTCTAGTTACGGCCCTGATTCGATATGAGACTCTAGAAGAAAAAGGCCTCGCAAAAGTCTTGCACCCGGCCTCGCCTTTACTAGGGACGGCTCTGCTGGACCGGATCGGGTTGAGCCTAAATTTTTGTCGTTGAGTGTCGGATTCCAGTCGGGCTAACTTTAATTGTTTCAGGTTTGGGTTGGATATTGATACTTATGGTTCTTGATTCGAGATGAATCGATCTCTCAAAAGAATTTACAAAACTTATTTTAAGATGAAAAACTGTATTTGAATGTCAATGAATTTATGTATACTGATTTTTTTACTTAAAATCTAAAATTGTTACTGAATATATAATTTTAAACATTATCTTACATAATTCGCATTACAGCATGGATATATTTTTTCATCAGTTTGAATTAGGGTTTGGTTGGGTTGAAATATTTCGGGTTCAGGTCGAAATGTAGAAATGTCGAGCTCAAATCGGGTTTCGGGTAGAAACCCGATCCTGCATCTCCTCGGAAAATTAAACTCAACTCGACTGGCGGTTTTAGTCGGACCTGGCTAAAGTTAATTTTTTTTCGGAGAGTTTAGGATTGACTTCTATTTTTTGAGTCGGGTAATTTTAATTGTTTTAGCGTATGGGCTCGATTCTATGAGATTCCTCAAAAGTATCCCCAAAATATATTTTAAAATGAAAAATATATTATTTGAGTGTCAATGAGTCAATATACAGATATATCGATTTTTCTACATAAAAAATATAATTGATACTAGACTACTTTTCCATTATTGCTTTACAAGATGGAATTTTGTTTTTTCATACTGAGTTGGGATTGCGTTCGGAATGAATACTATTGATTTTAGATCGAAGTTTTGTCAAGTTCGGGTTATCTATTTTTTAAAAACTGGTTCAGGTTGAATGGATATATAATTAATTAGCTCAGGTCGGGTATAACCCATTCCGCGGAGGATTCCGTGCTCGGTAAACAATCCGTGAATTGAACTATCCCCCCGCCCCCATTGATTAGATTCCGTAAAAACAGAAAAAAATTGCACTTTAATTTTGCCATTTTAACTCCACCTCCTGCAAAAAATACAGAAAAAACACCAAATACCTGAAATATTCACACCTAAAGCAGCATGTTCGTCAAATTACATGGGGTATTCTGGCATCTGTGTTGCTTAGTACTATTCGTATTAGAAACGGAATTTAAATCCCTTTTATCTAAAAATATGTAAAAATCAGAAATCTAAGATCAAAATTAAAAAAAAAAAACTTATGGCAGAAGGCAGAAATTAATTAAAATAATAGAAAAGATGAAAATCAAAGGAATGCTTCGGCAATGTTGAGACGGGAAATTTTGGTCCTCGCAGACCTCTAACCCGCAGCTAGATCTCCTGAATAACTCGCAGTTCGAATCAGCGATATATTTATAATTGCAGATCGCTTTTCGCTGATATTAAAATAATTCACTTTTAGATTCCCAACTATTTTACAATTTTCACTTCATTTACATTTCTCTTGGAAATTTTGTATTAAAGTTTTTCTTTCAGATTTAAATTTTGATCTTATCAAAATTTGGAACATCACACTTTGTGCATTTGATCAATATACACTCTAAAACAAAATGGAAATTGAAGATATTTTCCCCCATTGTTTTTATTATTATTTCTATAGCTAAAAAAGTCTGCTTTATTTTGAACATTTTTTCGAAAATAAAGAAAATAAATCAATTTAATGCTAAAACTACCTGAAATCCTCCAATATCTACAGATGCATTTTTTTTAATTAAAGGACTGTTTAATTAACTGTGCAACAACGCTGTGTACTAGGTTTTTCTATTATAAACTGATTTTTTACTTATCTCTATTTTCTCTCAAGATATGAAAAATTCATGAACCAAATCTCAATTTTAAAAAAAATTCTACAATCAAAAGACAGAAAATTCTTCAAGTAATAGAAAAATCCGTTCCAACCACACGTGCGTTCCAGCAAGTTACTGCCTGTATGTTTTATTTTTTTTGCGAAATGTTTTTTGAGAGTTTATAAAATAATTACATTTTCTCAAAAATGACTAAATTAGAAAATGATGGAAAAAGTAAAACGCGGTACTTATAAACTCTTAAAATTTACATATTTCAAAAATTCTAGTTCGATTAATTACTTTCACATTCATTTCAAGGAAATTAGTATTTAGTACAGCAACGTGTTCAATTTTAATGAAAAAAGATATGAAAGAAATTTCAATTTTATTCAGGTTTTGTTCTAGTCAAGTGTGTTGTTTCTTTATACAGTAATTTCCGGAGTTTAACCTCTTCAGACCCCAGAGTTTATTTATGTACTTTTCTTAATTTCAGTTATGGATTTATATTATCAAACCGATACCTAAAAAAGATTGATCAGCAAAAAAAATTAGAATTTATTTTTTGTTGATAAAAGTTGATGATACATCGGGACTCAAAAAAGACATTTTTTGACAATTTCTTTGGATTTTTAAATTTTATTATACTTTTTTGCATTGTAAAAACACTGAAAAACATAAAATAAATATATATTTGGTAATTTTTCATTACTAATGGACTCTACAAATGATTCACACATGATGACACAATAAAATTATTTGAGTTTTCATTTTTGTTTCGTACATTTTTGCTTCAAGCCAATTTTATATAACACGTAGCTTACTAAAAAAGAGCTATAACAAACAAATTACTATTTTGTTTAATTCTTCTATCTGTTAGGCCTCCATTTATACCAATTTCTCTTTTTTTACATTATTTATATACGTGAAAATTTTTTTAAAGATATGTATCCTATAAAATACATCAGGTCTGAAGAGGATAAGCCGCGGGTCAAACAATCATATCTTGACCCAGAAAATTTTAAAAATAAAATTTGACTTTTTTGATCGCGGTAAATATTTATCATCAATTACTGAATAAGTTTTCTGGGTCCAAAAATAATTGTTTGATCTGCGGCTTATAAACCGGAAATTACGGTACTTGTATTCTTATTTAGATTTCAATCTAACGATGTTTAAACTGCAAATAACAGCTGCGGTTCATCAAAAGGAAATGCATGCCTATCTGTTTTGAGTAGTTTTCAAATTCTGTTCTGCAAGTTAATATAAAACAAACTTTTCGATAGCTGGAATGATAAAGAGATCGATGAATATGTTGTTTAGCTTCAGCAAACGTATTCTTGCTGATTGGTTGTAAAAAGAACCTTTATACATCTCAATGTTGCTGTGGGAATTACTAGAAAAACATCTGCTCTGATAGGCTTGAAGGATATTTCAGAGTTACATAAGGTGCAGTACCCTATTATCGACATTTGTCCATTGACCACAGATATAAGGAGTTAATTTTTTTTTTCCTAATCTAGTATTTTTATTTAAAAATATCGAATTCGACCATTTAATGCTTTTTTTTTACAAAAAATATATAATTAATCATACAGTAACCGTAAGAACAATGCTACAATGACCTTTTAAAGAACGAATCTGACTATAAAACAATGAAATTTATGACTTTGCAAATTTTGCATTTGAATTATTATTTCTACTAATTATAAATACTTTATGAGTTCAATCTTTTTACGAATGTGTGAACTATAATATTTTTCTGCAGTACATAAAAACTTTCAAGTTTTTCATACGAGTAAGTTCAAATGATTTCTTATTTCTTTGCGTTTGTATGTAATTTGATATTTTTACCCGAGTGCTTTTATTTTAAAACTTCTTTATACGCAGAATTCGTAATTTTGTTTATAATAATAATTTAACTTAAAAAAAAAATATGTAAGTTTTTCATTTGTATTTTTGCATTCAGTAATACAAACACTAGAGCACCGATTATTACGCCTCATATATTACGTACGACATGGATTAAACATTAATATTCCTGGGCCCAACATAAACAAGATTTAAATGAAATTTCAGTTTTACAATTTTCGGAACTGCGAATTTTTAAACTTCTAAATATCGCACATTTTAAAGTTTTACACAGTGACGTAGAGAAAAAAATGCTCTTTTAAATGAAATTTGTTTGCAAACTTTATCACAATTTGTTTTCAAATTATTAATATTTTTAAAGTTTTTATTACTTTTTTTGTCATTGTGTCAACAGAAGTATTCCATTTTTGGACATTAAATATAGACCAATCACAAAACGAATAAATAAATAAGTTCCGGAATTCAACCAATAAAAAGATTCAGATCTGCTTCAGATTTTCCAGTTCTCCATCGAGATCAACAACTATTTTCCAAATAGTTAAAAAAAAAAAAAAAAAAGATTAATTCTTTTTGATCAGAACTCTTCGTGTAAAACAGTTTATAACCATATCGAAGTAGAAATTCATGTTTTGTAGAAATAGAGTCAAGTCGGGTCGAGATTTTAACTTTTTTCGGGGGGAGAGGGAAGGGGCTAATATATATAATACTTGCTAGACCATATAAGCAGGCAAACTTTTTAAATTTTACGCCGACCGGAACATTAATTTATTTTGTACGAACTGGGACCTTGAAATTTTTGCCGACGCAATTTTTAGGACCTGGCCCATCACGCGGGGACCTCTAATATATGTTATAAACTTGGCCCCCTGTCGGGGATACAGTGCCCCCACGTCGGGCAAATTCTGGCGCCGCCCTTGATCACATTTTTCCGACATAAAAGTACTGGTAGCCAAAAATTGTAGAACGTAACAGACAAACAAGTTCGCATGGAAATAGCCAACGTAAGTTACCAAGATTATAACTGCGAAACTGTTGTCCACCGTTTTTTTCAAAAAGTTTCCTTGACTTTATTGAATTAATGAGGTATCCCCGGTAAAAGCTCATTTTTCAAAACAAAAATATTGGTAGAAAAAATCGTAGCTGGTAACTTACGTTACCCATATCCAGAATTAATAAAACTTCAAAACGAAAATATCATGATTCTTATTTGGATATTGGATTGCACTGATTGAGACAATTTATAATAATCCTGAGTATGTAAATTGTTCCAATGTCTTGCGGAATTGTTTAGATTTTTCAGCGAAAATGAAGCGTCGTTTTAAAGAGATTCATCCATTATGCAAGTATAAAGCAACTGATTGTTTCAGAAGAAATTATACAGAACTCAGGAATATTCATAAATGCACATAGATTCAAGATCTGTTAACGAAAAGGGTATGATAGCACTACATAAAAAATGCACCCTGTGGAACTCAAATGTGACAATATGTTGGTTGTACCGATACATGAACAAATGTTGCAATTTCGAACACCATGAATGTTTCGTGCATAATAAGTATGAATGATTGCGTCTTAAATCGTGGAAATAATCTGTAGCTACTTACACGATTTCTCGAATAAGATTTATTGTATATGCATGGAGAATACATGTATTGCATCTTAGTAATAATTCGTGCCTTCTTACAGAATTTATTTTATATCTGTGTATAATTCGTGCATGTCAAATGTGTCTATATTTGACATACATGAATAATACACAGAGACATCTTTATAACTTCAAAATTAATAATCATATTAACTAATAGTTTACTGCGTCGTATTATGCATCCTATTTCCAATTAAGATGTATCTTTGAATTAAAATTTGAATGAATTGCATGGTCATGAAAAATCGAAGAATGTGGAATACAGGGTTAAAATATATCGACAATTAATAATCAAATCGACTTCGTTCTTTATGCAATTATTTTGTTATTTTATGCCTTTTACGTCCACTCCTTAACCCTTTAACGTTCATTGGTTTCGCCACGAAACCATAAAATTTTAATTCCGATATGCAACACTGACACCGGTATTTTTATCTAAAAATAGCCCTTTTATTTTGTATGTGATAAATGACGTTTTCTTATTTAGAAATATATTTGTTCTTAATTACCGGTGTCACTCATTTACTTCGACATCTTAGCAATGAAAATGCTTTGATCGTTAAAGGGTTAAAGTAAAAAAATTCGAAAAAAATTATAAATTTTTCATCAGAACGAATTTTTTGAGAGTCCGAAAAAAGTGTGCCGGATAATCGAGGTCACTGACATTAAATTAGCATCGTCTTATTTTTTCATACTAAGTACATACAAAATTTCAAGTCTCTATCTCAATTTCTTTGGGAGATGGAGCCTTTACAGTCAGACAGACGGACGCTGTTGTTCGGCATCTCCAGTATCTGAAGTATGAAATCCGTCAAAAAGATTTTTTCTATTTTCAAAACGATTGCAAGGCATACCCTATACCATAGCTGCCAACATCTTAAGCTTTTTTGGCCCGGAAAAATTTTATAGAAAATTTCACCATTTTAAATCGCCGTAATATGCCGATTAAATAAATAAAAAAATTCTATTAAATTTTTCCGGGCCCAAAAAATCGGAAGATTTGGCAGCTGTATATACATATGATGGGTAAGTAATAAGTTTATAATCCGTATCTGGTTGCACACTTTCTTTTAGTCATCATATCTAATAAGTTACAAATTCCTGTCACGCTGCGCAGATCGATTTCAAACTAGCAATTAAAATTTGTTTAAAATCCATATTTGAAATTATTTTCAATTTCTATAACAGTCTGTCGCAGGTTGGACAGTCTGATATCCAGATCAAAAGACCAAATATACATATCTAGATATCGCAGTTAATTTAATTTTTAATTATATTTTCCCTGTATTTTTTTCTGGTAAGTTAATATTTACGCAGTGAAATTTTAAATATTCCTTCATCTTAAAGCTGACGTGTCGTTTGTGCGACTTTACAAATTTGGTGGGTTAACAGTCCCAAAATCGACTTGCTAACATTTCAAATAACACCTAACACATTGGAGGGAAAAAAGTAAAGTGATGAAAATCCAAAATATATCTATATTTTGGATCAAAATCCAAAAATTAATTGGATAATTGGATCAAAATACAAATTTTCTGTTAGGGTTTGGAGAGAAGCTATGGAAGTTGTTGTAATTGCCATCGATATTTTTGGCTGAAAACACACTTATTTTGTAAATATATTTTATATGATAGCATTAAATATTCACAACAATGTAGGTACTTTATATTTTATAGTTACAATAGTTATTTTATAATTTTTTTAAGTCAGTATAAAAATTGTTAGAAAATTTATTAGCATACGACAAATTTTAAAAAGCTGCCAAAATATTTGTGCACGCCGGCCAAGGCATTATAATGTATTTTTTTTTTGTAATTATGTATGCATATAGATATAAAAAAAATCAATTTCAGCTGCAACTATTTGCAACTCTTGACTAATTTTAAGTAATCTCTTAAGTAATTTTGTTTTTCAGGTACGGATTTAATGTAATTTTGCTTTACGTGTGACTATTAAATAAATATATCTGGTTTTAAGCATTACATATCATGATATTAAAATCTCAGTAACACTAGAGAGTGGCCAAAATTCGCCCTGAAGTTTTAACATTCATACTTTCTTACAGATAATGAAAGAATAGCAAACGCTAATAAATGACAATGATTCATTTTATGATAGCACTAATAACTTCAGCAATATATAATTAATTAATTACAGTAATTTCTGGCCTATAATCTGCAGTCGCAATGTTTATCCTTTTTAAAATAATTTTAGCAGATAATCCGCACTGGCGTATAATCCGCGAATTATACGCCGGACTATACGAGGATTACTCTTATACTTTTCAAAATTTGAAAATAATATTAATAAACCACCCTATTCATTTACTTGTTGTATTCAAATAATAATTGTAATAAAATAATTATATAATAATTGCAATTTAAAAAATACAATTTTTTTTTTTTCATTGAATCTTATATTTAAAATGTTGAATGTTTTGCGAATACAAATAAGTTTATAACAATTACTGTTTTTAAATAATTTTCAACATCTTCCTTTTTTTAATAACATAAAATTAAAATTCTGCAGCGTTAAATAATACGTTTTCTCATTATGATTTTCGTAAATGATTACGATGATCCATATTTAATCGAATTAATCCTTATCGTATCGTAGTTGCAGTGCAAAATAACTTTAAATGGATATTTGGTAGTGTTTATAATTAGCGTGGAAGGATACATTTTCCAGAATTATTTCATAGGTTTTTTCGAGGTTATTAACAGATAATCCACCGATTATAAGCCGGAAATTACGATATTTTTTTTAATACAAGAAAGCTCTTATTGTTGAAAATAAACATGTCAGGTTCTGAGTAAACATCTGCTACAGATTCGAATTTCCGTTATTTCTTTATCTTAATATTTTATGTATTGTACCGTCTGTGTACTGGAATTTTCAAGGTGACATTCTTTCTTTGTTGAAGGGAGAATTGACAGGTGATCATATGCAGGTGGTGAGTGAGAAAGAGAATATTTCCGAGAGGCGTGTTCATCCGTCAGCGATGTATGTGAATGATGAGCAAACAAGAAACATGTCACGAATCAAGAAAGTAATGTGGAATGTGTCCAATGGAGAAGCTCCACAGGGGGTTGACATTGGGGAAATGCAGTGATTTTGAGAAGGGCAAGTCTCGTCTGAGATTAGGCAGTTCGTATTTGGGCTCGTACCTAGAGAGTAGTATAGGACAGAGGTCCTTGTGTGTAGTGCTCTGGGCCGGATAGCGTAAGCCGAGTATCCATGTGTTAGGAGATTAGAAATTGATCTTCGATAAAGTTAATCTAACGTGCATTGAATGTGAGAGAGAAGGTGTAATTTGAACCGTACACAGCCAGCTTTTTACGGTACTTAATTTAATGTTGAACCGGATCATCTATATCCGAGTTGTAATTGTATATAATTGTAAATAGTGTATTTCTTGTGTACATATAGTATAAATAAACCGTTAATTCAGTTAATTGACAGCGTCAGTGTTCATTTACACAACCCTCACAATGGGTGACCGATATCACCTAATAATAATATCGGTGGTGGCAGCTATAACTACCACGGACTTTCTTCAAAGTTGTGGGGACTGAGAGGGAACGTCCGACAAAATATATACTATATTTTTAAAAATATACATAGAATACAATAACACTACGCAAAAGTCAATGTATGAAAATGACAAAAAAAAACCTTTTTATTATGATTATGATGATGGTATCACAACGTTGTTAATTGCATGATAAAATATATAAAAATATATTTTTTCATAATGCATAATCATTCCATCTCTAGTAAGACCAAATTTATTACTTTAGGCTATTTCCATGAGTACTTGTAGTGTAAGTCACAGGCTACGATTTTTGGCTACCAGTATTATAGAACGAAAAAAATGTGATTAATTTTATTGGCACATTCTCATTAATTGAATAAGGCCAAGCAGACTTTTCGAGAATAACGGTGGCTAACAAGTATAGCAATTAATAAGTTATGTGACTTACACTACAGAACCCATGGAATTAGCCTTTAATAATATATTTATTACTTTATAATTTTTCATAAACTGAATTTTGACCCGCTAAATTGCCAAAATCTTACACTGTACGACGGTCTTAATCGCGTGACATGTATGTCGTTTTATTAAAAACTCAAAAATTTTCCGCATTTTTTTTTCATTCGATGATGTTTTTGGATTAGAGAACCATTCATGAGAAATGTGATATCATTTATATAACATTTTACTATTACTGATATATATTTTTACTATTGCCACTCCGTTGTCTCCGCTGCGGAGACATCAACATTCCTTCCAAAACTTGTTTTTGGCACGAGTAGTAAAATAAAATAAAATTTTCTTTATTTAATCAGAGAATTTTTGAAACTAATTCAAGAAATGTACTTTTAAAAAAGTGGTGCAAATCAAATAAAATTTGTGTAAGAGGTACCGGAGTCCGAAGGGTTAAAGTGTCGGATATTCTAATATATTCGTCAACCATTCTTATCATGTTGAATATAAGAGAAAAAATTCTTGATATAGAAAGAAGGTTCATCTATGATTAATGTAATCTCTTCTAAATTTCTTATTCATGAATCCAAAAAACGTTTTTTTATCTTTACGAAACAACTTAACCCTTTGCGGGGCAGGGCAAATTCATTGCTTAAGTATTGAAATAAATGACTGACACCGGAATTTGAAAACAACTTTATTTGTAAATAAGAAAACGCCATGTTTCACGCATTCAATAAACCGTAATTTTCTTTGACAAAATCTTGATGCCGTTTGGGAATTAAAATTAAGTGGTATATCTATGAAATTAGCGCCCCGCAAAGGGTTAATTGTAAGAAAATAATCCATTCTGACAGAAATGGTTCTTTTCTTGACCATTCTTTTAGTAAAATTCAAAGACATGTTTATACAGTGTATACAACAGTTTTTTCAATCTGGTTTTTATGTAAAATATCAGGGTTTCTCTTATTATAAACTCCTGGATACAAATATTCTTGCTCAACAAACGCGTCCAATGACGTACGAAGACTTATGATTTCGGAAGGGGCTTTAATATAGTAAAAGTTTCTAAGAGAAAGAAGCGGAAAAAAGGGGGTTTTATCATTATAGAGGTTTAAGGAGGTTTTTATCATTATGCAGCTAACGCTTCTATTACACAATCTGACCTTCTAAGATGGAATTACATCGGACAAGGGGAAATTTCATTTTAGGCAGATATTAGCCTTTTCAAATGTAATTTCAATGGGATACCACTTTAACCCTTTAACGTTCACTGGTTTCTCCACGAAACCACAAAATTTTAATTCCGATATGCAACACTGACACCGGTATTTTTATCTAAAAATATCCATTTTATTATGTATGTGAAAAATCACGTTTTCATATTTAGAAATATATTTGTTCTTATTACCGGTGTCATTCATTTATTTCGACATCTTAGCAATGAAAATGCTTTGATCGTTAAAGGGCTAAAAAAATTGAATGGTGAAAATTATTTAATTAAAAGTATCTCAATATACAGAAAACAAAACCAAAGCATATTTAAGATTGTTTAAGAGCTTACCACTCTACACCCCTCAATACCTCCTTAATTTTGTTCTATGGTTTACTTTAAATCACAAAATTTAAAATGATAATTAACAAGTGTAATCCTTTAATTAATATATCTTTTAAACTAATAAAAATTAATTAAGGAGAATTAATCGCCACATATTACATATTATATAATAAAACGCGCGGAAAGTGAGGTGAGTAATATAACGGAAACTTGGCTGAAATAGTCTTTTCATGGTCTCTGCAATATAATACACTTTCTAAGGCAAAAACCATCTAAAGCGGAACATTTTTCTGTTTTTTTTTTAATTCCGTCTTAGCAGATTTTATTACATTTTGCGAATCTTTCTTAACCACTTAACGGTAGCATTAAATTACGGTTTAAAATTTCAAATTCATTATCGCCACCACTTAAAAAAAAAAAAAAAAAAAAATTATATTATTTAATGACAAATAAAATGATACCAGAATAAAACTAATTACATTATTTTATAAAACTGGTGGAAATAAAACAATTCTAAATAAAAGCTGTGAAGCTTGGAGCCCGTAAATGTCTCGGGTGCGACGATTAAATAGATAATGAAATTTAATATTTTCTGCAAATTTCGGAAGGGGCTGGATACCCGTCCGCATTTTCAGAAAGAATCCCGTTTTGAGCACCAGCCTTGGCGAGTTGGCGAAAACGAGAACGTTCAGCTAGCTGCATCGCTAAACACAAAATAAACTAAGTTCAAATGTGCCATAAAACATATGATTAATTGAATTATATTTATTACAAGCGAATCTTTACTACTGTTTTTAATTAACTTCTCAATTTTTTCGAACATAGCGAGTTGAGGAAATAATATTTTTGAATTGAGAAAAAAAAAACTATGTTTAGATGTTCTATGAAATTTAAAGCATTTTAATCTGAAAAAGCTCTTTGTTTTAAACTATGTTTTAATCGTAAACAATGGTGAATAACATTTCCTCATATTATAGTCTTTCCTTGATTATATTTAAGGAAAAACAAATGAACAATAAACGCGATCTCTTTGCAGAAGGAAGGGTTGCTGTTCGCTAGGCGTTTGACGTCACAAACATGAAAGGGTGCGTAGCATTGACTTCATCTCCGCGCCAATCGTCGTTCTGGTGATAAGGTGCTCAAAACGTGATTCTTTCTGAAAATGCATCCCGGAGAAATTTGTAATTCATTGTGCATGCTGTGATGCATTGTGTTAAGATCCTCTGTGGAATTCCTGTTTTAAAACAGGACTATTAAGAAAGCAGCATAGAAGTTATAATTCCCCCTGAAATAAGGTCCTTTCTGACATAATGGAACCCATATGCCGGCCATAAAACTTTTTCAAGATGTCATATCTTTTTTTGTTTATCAGTTTTCAGACTGAATAACGCTCGTAACTTTAACCTTTTCAGTCCCTGAGTACCCAAATGGGTACATCAGTTTTGTCCCATTTTATTAATGATACTCAAATATAAATGAAATTTTGATATAAGAATAATATGTTTCGAATTCTAAGATTCGAGCTAATGAAAATAAAACAAAAATCTCGCTTTGAAGTCAAACGAGAGAAGAAATAATTCAGTAATAATTAAAAATACTGTAATAATCGCAAGTAGCGAACACTCTTAAAACAGTTAAACACAGTTAAAACACTCTTTCATAATTTATAATTCGTATTTCTTTCTTAATAACCAGTAGCGGCTCGTCAGGGAGTGCTGCATCAATTTATTCACACCACTAAAATTGTATGGTAATTTCAGTTTTATATAATCAACAAAATTTGCCGAATAAATAATATGAAAGATTCTGTAAAATTTTAGTGGTATGAAAAATCGGATGCAGCACTCCCTGACGAGCCGCTACTGGTAATAAAATCTACTGGTTTTAAAATCTATCATATTCAAAAATGAATTTGTAAAAAATATGTAAGAACCTATGAAGAAGAAAAGAAAATCCATTGATAAGAACATTTATGAGGGATAAGTATTTGAAAATCCAATGTCTTCATATCTAAAACCCCTGGGAAAATATGTCTTAGGAATAGAAGATTTCATTTTATATTTTTTAAGAACTCTATTTTAACTCTATTTGACAAGGAGTTTTTTAAGAGATTTTCTTAATCTGAAATAGTTTTTCAAGGGTTATATAGATGTCTTGAAACTAAGTATCTTTTTCCAAAATATTTTTTCGGAAGATCAAACTTAAAAGTCATAAAAAGAAATATGTCTATAGAAAATTTCGAAATACAGTCGAACCCTATTATAGCGAACCCGGTTTATAACGAACACCCGGATGAAACGAACGAAAATTTTGGTCCCGCCGTTTTCCTATTGTATTTAATGCTATTTTATTCTTTTATAGCGAACCTCCGAAATCTTCAGAATCGGTTATAACGAACATTTTTTCCAGTCACCCATGACTTTTTTTTATCTTTTTGCTTTTCCGCAATTGTGAAAAAAGATTTCGACTCTAATTTTATAAGAAAATGCATGCCGGCTTGTGTAATATGGTGCAAATTAACGATAAGTCTTTTTATTAAAGACTTATCGTTAATTTGCATTGTAGCAAAAACTGCATTCTTTCTCTTTTATGGTAGCTATTCTGCAGGTGTCATCACGCCCACCCGTTACTTATTTTCTATTTTTCCTATCGTAGCTGTTTAGTAACACATTTAAGGCTAACTTATTTAACTAATGTATTTAAGAATAATTCGAGATATGACGGCATTGAAAAAAACTTCTTTGCAAGCAAGCAATAATTAAAAACTTTTTTCCTTAAATTATAATCTCTAAAGTTCAGAAGATGATAAAAAAAAGAAAATTTAAATGATAAAAAAGATTTTTAAATATTTCATTTAATATTGAGTCAGTTTAATGTAATCAATTTTAGTCAATTTAATTCATTAATGACCATATCTAATTGATTTTACGTTTTTTTCTTAATACATCATTATTGAAGATATAGGTAACAGGTAATAACATACGTATTTTGTAAACTCTAACGTTTTTTAACTGTTCGGATATAGCGAACAAAAACTTCGGTCCCTTGAAGTTCGTTATAACGGAGTTCGACTGTATTATCGTTCTAGTACATCAAAAAGGGATTAAATCCAAGAAATAATGAAATGTAATCCATGTAATCCTTGCTATTGCGATGAACTCGAACGATCTCAGTTAAGATACTTAAAGAACAAGATTCGGTGATGCCCGGCAACTCCCTTTACGAACAATAATCCTATCATCTTTAGAGTGTCTAGTTTTAACCTCCTAACCCTTTCCGGCACACTGTGCCCGGTCTGGGATACCTAATTTTAATTCCAAACTTGCGAACGGCACCAGTAATATTTTAGTAAAATTTTGCTTTTACAATAAAGGCTCAAATTAAGGAATTCAAAGTATCTAAATAATTCGTTGGTGAATTCCGGTGTCAGCGAATAATTTCTCATTTTAGATTTTGCCCGTGCCGGAAAGGGTTAACTGATTTACCCATACGCCGTTCGGGCAAGACGAATTTGCTTAATTCATCATTTAAAGCTTTTCGACACCAGTATTTTTTTTTTTTTTTTTTTTTAATGTCATATTTTTTTTAATGCGGAAATGGTTAGACAAAATGCTATGAATGCTTTATTTAAAAAAATTGTGGTGTGAATCCGTTATTTTGAATTTATTGAACGGAAAAGGAAGAACTAGTTAAGGGCTTAAGAAGCCGCAAAAATTGAACGTAGCGCTTGATACTGTTACTTTTCTATAAAAGTTCAGACTTACACAGGCAATTAGCTTTTAGTTCGTATTCGCACCACTTTCTTAAAACAGATATCCGTAATAAACAGTTTGGCAACTGTTGTGTCTTCAATAAAGGACACTAATTATTTCTGAAAGTAAACACTAGATGGCGGCATCAAAACTTTGTTCCTAATAATATGAGACTGTTAAATAACTTTAATTAATTATTATTTTGATTCATTCTCACTCATTTGTGTTTGTAAATTCCTAATATGTTTTTTCATATATATGTTTTGCATTTATTCATCTGTAATTCATCTTTTTAGATTTATTGTATTTGTTATACTGCAGGTTGTACTGCGGGCTAGTTTTAGAACGAACATGTTCTGATTCAAAGTATGTTGACAAATCTCAAGTCTATTGTTTATGTTATAAAATCTCTCTTAAAATTTCAACAAATTATATTTATTCGTGTAAAAAACCTTATCATTCAAAGTTATATAACCATCAATCAACTCTTTAAACCAGCGGTTCCCAAACTTTTGGGCTCGCGGAGCCCTTTTTGGGAAAAATTTCTAAGGCGGAGCCCCTGAACCCAACGATACTCTACGAATATTTTTTTATGTCTATGGCGTACAGAAAAGTCTGAAGGATAAAAATCCTAGCCAGTAATGGTTCCCAGTTCGGCCTTATCCTAATACAGAAATTCTTAATTCATACTAGAAATTAAAAAAATCTCAAATATTAAAACAAACTCTTTTTTACCAGTGCAATGTTCAAGCATGTTAACACGCTGACAGTCAAGCGAAAACTGTTAATGTTCACTAGGGTGCCAATTTGTGTAGGTAATTTCAATATTCGAAACATAAAACTAAATATAAAATCAATATTTTCAATCTGACACATTTTGCAACACATATAGGGAGATTTTAATCCTGGCTATCAAAAATAATAGCCAAAGCATCCCACGAAAGTTAGTGTCAATTCTTCCATGAGTGGTCAAGGCTTATTTGATAGACAGTTAAATTTGTCATTTATCACTAAAATTGTGAGAGAGTGACCTTTGTAATAAAGGCACTCTAGCATTTTTAAGATCGTGACGTCAATGATTTAACATGTGTAAGCGTGAAAGCGACATCTATCCTCTCTTTTACTTTAACTTTCTAGAGCGTGTGTGTCTTTCTCGGATTCTACAGTTATGTCGCGGTTAGAAGTAACATGTAAATTTGTAGTATCTCAGTTTGCAGCATATAAAAGCTTGGAGTTTGAGTGTGTGTAGTGTGTGTCTAACGGCATTCGCCAGCTAGTAGTGAATCTAGAGCAAGCGATATCAAGTTTTATCGAGCCTCCAGTGAGTTGACAAGGAGTTTTGGAATTCGACTCGAGAAGTTGGCCGGTGGTAAGAAGTTAATAGTAATTACGTTGGCTATTTTAAAGTTAATAAAAAATATATCTACAGCCACGGGCTGTCTAATAAAATTTTATCTAGCAGCTTAGCTGAAGTTAAAGGAGAAGTAATCTGAAGTGCCCCGATTGAGTTAATGCCGGAGCTGTGAGTATGAGTTTAACCTTTTAGTACTGTTATCAGTTGTTAAAATTACAGAACTACTCCACGTCCCTTGAGCCCTAATCGTTTTAAATAAACTGTTTTTATCTTATGTTCTGAGTTATGTCTGCATTCAACACCCAGTACGAGCATCCAACCGTTACAAAATCACTTATTAAGATTTATGTTTCTACAATATACTCTACTATATTCTTAAATTGGAAAAATTTTAAATATATGTAAGGAGAGAGAGGAGATTATTAGTTTAAATTTTCTTTATTTTACTTTCTATATTTTTATTTTTTTCCATTATTTTAGATTAGAATTTTATGAATTTTTATTGCAATATGCTAGAGAAAAATGTGGAAAATATTTCATTTTCTGTAACACTTAGTACAAGAAATCAGCACATATATCAATTTCCACAAACCACATATATCTAACACATTACAAGGAGCCCAACAATCAAACTCCAAAACCATTTTCATGAAACTCGTATTGTTTTTTATAGCCAAGGCCTGAAGTTTTGAAATACCTATCATATCGATAGCGAGTGGCCCAACGGAAACATCCCTGGCCATCACATATGATAGCCAAGACAGTCAAAGTGTTAATTGGTTAATGTCATCCATTTTTAAATTTTTAAATATTCTTTTGGGATTTACAGTATGAATTCTGAATTAAAGATGAAAATGGTAACCATGTTTGAATTATGTATTTCATGGGGCTTACATAAAACTATTATTATTTATGGCGAAAACCACACTCACAGAAAAAAAAGGTAAGTTATACAGTTTTCGTTTGCAGGGAGATACTTCTGTATGATTCCAATAGGCTACTCACTAAAAAAATGGAAATGGGTAGTTCCAGTCACCCGTGAGAAAATATGTAATACGTTTTCGATAGTACCACCTACTCGTAATAGAACTATGCGATTATGGAATTTTGGTTTCTTCTTTATGTTTTTTCTTCTTTATGTTGTTTCTTCTTTAATGTTTTTTTTTCTTCTTTAAGTACTACTTCTAAACATGCAATGAATATGAATTCTCTCTCAGCTTCTTTTTTTTGTACCATTTACAAAAAATACATTTAGAAGCAGGTATCGTTTTAACATTTAAGTGGGCGGGGCAAAATTTATAAAATGTATTGTTAGGTGCAAAATTGTTTTTTTTTTTTTTTTTTTTTTTTTTTTTTTTTTTTTTGGATATTTTATTTAAAGTATTTGGATAATTATAGTTTTCAAAGATATTTTGTGTCGTCATTTTGTTATGCCTCAAAACGGATATGCAGGTAAAAACTACATATGTTAAATGAACTTGAACTGGCAGAGAAACTTTACTAACAAAATAGAGTGCATGGGTGGGATTCAATTTACATCAGGGCAGGCACTCACTGACAAAAAGTCTAAGAAGAGGTGGAATAAGGAAAGGGCAGCTGACGTCACTGTGGGCTCTTATTAGTGTGGGCAAGCTGTTTTCACCCGTGCTTCGTTATAGCACCGACTCTTCAGGCATTCTGATTGGTCTACGAATTTTATCATGGTTGTCTGCTTGCTATGATTGTGCTACGTCATCAAGATGAATCCTACAATGATCGCTATAACAAAAATGTAGCGGTAGATTGGTTGAAAAAAGTGTTTGTTTGTAAACATGCTCTTTCCTTATTGAGCAAAATTTTAAATTCTTTGCGTGATGACAAATGTAAAGAACCAATATATACTCTTTAAATTGCTATATAATTATTTCTGATTCAAAAATGTGGCACAGACCAGTTAAAAGATAATTTTAGACAGGGGTTGTAAAGTGATAAAAGATGCTAAAAAAATGCCTTTTCAGCACTATACATTGCTTCTGAAATTAAGTACAACTATGCAAAATAGCTAAGAAAATTTAAAGAACTAAGGAATTACAAAAATAAAATAAACAGATTAAAACAATTAAATTTACGAAAAGAAAAAAATCTTTATAAATATTAAAATCTGTATATAAATATTAAATGAATGTAATGAGGAGTTTATTAAATGATACAATATATTATAAAAAAGGGGCGTTTTAAACGACAAACACAGTTGTACAATGAAAAACAATATAGAAAATTTAAATATACAAATAACATAAAACATTGAGCTGTTGTTCAAAATTTTTCCACAAATCACGCAGAGAGGCCGATCATAATCTGTTTCAGCAAATCCCATTTTATAAGTAATTATCATCATATTTTAGTTTTTTATTGAGATTGCTTTCCCCCAGTGTCTTGGTTCTGTCTTGCTTTGATAACAATACTTGATATAGGGTCCACGGTTCAGTAATGTTTTTACTGTCCTAAAGTTCTTTTATTGGATCATCTTATTATGAAATATGAGAAATAAAGAATTAAGTATAAATAAATGAATAGACGGAGCTCTATAGAACAAAACTGTTTTCCCTTTTGTTTAGTAAGCAGAGTTAACAGCACTGACGGGCCTTTACTGTTTAGATTTACGTCGTACATTCGATTTAGAATACTATTTCTTTTAAATCGAATTTTTAAATCACATTAAATGCAAGACCATAAACTAAATCAATTCAAACCAAAAATATTATTCAGAAAATAGATACATATAAAATGCAAACATTAAAACGTTTTTGGACTGTATTATTTTATTTTTCATCTCAGGTTATAGATATATCTTTTTTGACATACACACACAAATTCCTACATACATTCGAAAAATTTTCACTTGCAATATGCTAATTTCTTCCATGCTTTGTTTATTTTCCTGGAACACCGCGGAGCCCCTAGAAAGTTCAGGAGGAGCCCCAAGGGCTCCGCGGAGCACACTTTGGGAACCTCTGCTTTAAACAGTTTTCAAGAAGTTTGTAATTCCAGAACCAACATTCGTATTCCAGAAAACGATACATTTGATTATGCAAGATGCCGTCTGCGACGAATGATTCACAGGTAAATCTCTATTCTGATTAAGATACATAAAACCTATGTTAATTCAATTTAGACCTTAACAGCAACATTTGCAAGAAAATATACCTAAAAAATTACATTAGAAAAATAATGGTCTGAACATAATATAAAAATAATCGCTTGTGGTAACATAGCTTCCAACATCTTCCGCTTTTTTGGCCCGGAAAATTTTTACAACAAATTTTACCAATACAAATCGCCGATATCTGCTGATTAAAAAAGACAAAAAATTCTGTTAAATTTTTCCGGGCTGAAAAATCAGAAGAGTTGGCAGCTATGGTGGTAACCATAAAAAGTGTAAAAGCTTTGTGCACGGTTTTGACAGTTTGGTGAATTTTTAAAATGTGTGGACTATTATGTGAGCTTTTGAAATGTATGGACCATTGTGTGAACTTTTAAAATATGTGAACATTGAACAATAGTGACATGTAAACGCTCCCAGAACTTTTCCTCGACATGCCTCATACCGCAATGCCTTTAGCATGGGGCATGGTCTGCGGGATGGTCAAAAACTTTATCTTTAATGATATATTTTTTTTATTTAAATGACTATTTTATTCAAAATTGTTGAAGGACTTACCTATTAAATTCGGAATTTTATTAGCATAGTCACCTTATTTTATTCAAAATTGTTAATGTGTTTACTATAACGAATACAAATTTATCATTTGGCTTATTATTCCTTTGAGTTAATTATGTGATTTTCTATATTTTATATACTTCGGTGTTTATATTCTATATAGAATGATATACATTTAAATGTAAGAATTACAAGGTAAGAAGATAATATAAAGGATGATAAGTATAGTAATAATAATAATGGCGTCACTGAATTATGTATAAAAAAGAAACCTTTTCAAAGAATGATAAGAGATGAAATATATTGATGAAAGCCTATATAAAAATTAATTGTATTGAATAAATTAAGAGAGCTACTATGAAAAATATGAAAATAAAATGAATCGTTATTGTGTATAACTCATATGTAAATTTTCTTTTCTTACCCTGTTTTATTTCTTTCCTCTTAGGAAAATCGAGAAATCAAACTACGTAAAGACTGATATAAGTTAACCCTTTCCGGCGCAGTGTTACCACTCCGGCAACACCTAATTTTAATTCCAAACTTCCAAATGGCACCAATAATATTTTAGTAAAAGTTTACTTTTACAATGACAGCTTAAATCAGGAAATTCTTAATTTCTAAAACAGTCTTTTGTAAATTCCGGTGTCAGTCAACAGTTTGTCATTTTACGAACAGAATTTGTCTGCGCCGGAAAGGGTTAAATTAATTTATAAAATTCAAGTAGCCACAGTATCTGTTGAAATAATTGTATATAAGAATAAGCCTTTTTAACGATAATTTTTCCTATAATGTACCAAAAACCTGGTATAACGTATTAAAGTTTTAAATCTGTATCTTTTTGCAATATTCGTGCATTGATGGAAACATATTCAAACTTTTGATTCATTTCGATTTTATTTTATTAGAAATGTTATTTATCGCGCGGGAAGTATTCATTTCTGAAATTTTAGTCTTTTCACCATTATATTTTCCTGCAGATGTCTCGAAATGTTGATTTTATATTTCATTTTATTACTTACCCATCATACGCAGAGCCTGATTACTAACGGGGCATTCTCTCCCCAGTAAAATTACATAGAAATTTTCGCCTTGTTTAAACGCACTTTTCGGTCAAAATTGATATCATGAATAAGGAAAAAATTTCTATTTATTTTTTCTGGTGGGAGAGTGCCCCGTTGATAATCAGGCCCTGATCATACGTAGTATAGGGTAAGACTTGCAATCGTTTTGAAAATCGAAAATTTTTTTTGCTGGATTTATACGTTTCAGACAGTGCAGATTCCGAAAAACATATTTTTAGAAAAAAAAATTGCCGTTCGTCCGTCTGTGTGTCTGTCTGTTTGTCTGTCTGTCTGTCTGTCTATCTGTAACCGCTCCATCTCCCGAACAAATTGAGATAGAGACTTGAAATTTTGTTTGTGCTTAGTACGTAAGAATGGGACAAAGCCTATTGAATATCAGTAACCTCGTTTATCCGGAACTATTTTTTTCGGACTCTCGAAAAATTCATTCTGATGAAAGGTATATAAAAATTTTCGAAATGTTTTATTTCAAGATGTGGACGTAAAAGGCAATAAAATAACACAAATTTGACATAAAGTACAAAGTTGATCGGATTATTAGTTGTTGAGATATTTCTAATCCTGTTTTCCACATTTTTTGATTTTTCATGACCCTGTATTTTACTGAAATTTCAATTCAAAGATATATTTTAATTGGAATTGAGACACTTAATTCGATGCAATAAACCGTTAGTTAATATGAATATTATTTTTGGAGTTATAAGAATGTTTCTTTTATGCAATTCAGTGTTACTTGAATAGTTTGGCGTTTTATACAATTTGTCGAAATTGTTTCATCAGCAATTCATTAATAGAGCATGTTTAAGAATTAAAAATACTTATATATACGTTAAAATTTTGTTTTGGAATTGCAATGCATTTTATAAATAGTTTACACACGTTTTGTTTCCATGATGGGTAAGTATTACGGTGGACCCCAACGACTAGTTTTTAAATGTACAAGTCATATAAAAGTTCTTCTTTTTGTCCGCCAACGTGCAAAGTTATGTTCTTTTAACAAATACATTTTTATTAGTTTATTTGTTTAACCAATAAATATATTACACTTCAATTTAACCCTAGAGTAGTCGCAACTTTTTTCAGAACGTCATTAGTCTTTTTGCTGCCTCTCACTACGTACAGAAATGTAAATTAAGAAATATTTTTCATTTAATATATGAATATAACATAACAATGAAGATATACTTTTCAGTTTTCTTTAATTACATATTTTATTCATGAGATTTTGAGTAATCGAAAAAAGTAACAATAAACTGGCATTAACCCATTAGTGCCTGAATTATATTCTTCGTTAAAACTCAAATTTTGCATTTTCCCACCACTTTTAAAGCAAGAACAACTTTTATCTTAATTTATCGAGGACTTTGGTTCGAGAAAGGAAGTATTTATTTATACTCCTTTTTACTGGTGTGGAATGCGCTTACTTGACTTTTTTTAAAACTGTCCCAAAAATGGGACGTTAGGCACTAATGGGTTAAGGATTGTTACGTAGACTTTTCTGCCAACTTTGTTTGTAAAAATGTAAATGAAGGAAAAACGCATATATCCTGTTATTTCTCTAAAGTGATCCTAAAATATTAAAAGTCAGCTGCATGGTAGATATCCGTTATCTTTGCCGAAACTTCAGTGAAGGCTTACTTTGGAGACACGAAATTTTTTTGTGTCTGTCTGTCTGTCAGTCAGTCAGTTTGTCAGTCTGTCTGTTCCGCGATAACTTCCGTAAAAAGCATCCGATTGGCTTGAAATTAAGTGGGTATGTTAGTGAGGCACTGGGATTAAGCTGTATAGTTTTTTGTAACATTTGATTCATTCGTTCGGAACATATAGAATATTTTATTTTGCGCAATAATGCTTTTCTATGGCAAATCCAATGATTTTTACTTTTTATTCTTGAGAGAAAATGTCACATTTCACTAATGGAATTCAATGATAAAGGGATACTGAAATTTACCAGTTAAATTATTCGTATTGTTTTGAAATTTTGTCTACACATTTGTCAGATTTTTTAAATTATTACTGTAAATTTTGGAGATTTTTTATAAATGTATTCCAATAATATAAACTAATTTGTTTTAGAGATTTACTTATTTCAAATGTATTTATTTCATTTTCTTTATTTTCTCTTAATGGTTGCTAAGCAACCATTAATCATAATCCTTATTTTTATAATGTTATAAATTTGAATGCGTGTACGAAAATTTAAATGAAGTCAACGTCAAAACTGATGAATTAATGTGTTTGTATCTTTGTGTATAACTATAACATAGCCCAGAAAAGAACATAGGCTATGTTATTAATTTTATTCACATATTTTCCTTAATAATTCAAAATTTCCTTCTTTTTCATGCAGAATTAATAGCAATTTTTTAGATAAAATTTAACCAATTGCCTTTTTCGTTGCCAAAAAAAAAAAAAAATCAAAATATGGAATAATTTTTTAACGGCAAAATGTTTCAATTTACCAATTTCCATTCGAAAAATTAAACTAAGAAAAAATAAATATGACGTCAGAATTAAAATAAATATAAATATAGTACTTTGTTAAATATTAGCACGGAAATTTGTTTCGTTAATAAGAATTTTTCTCACAAAAATGATGGCATAATTAGAAGTAAAA
This sequence comes from Maratus speculifer, assembly GCA_964019185.1. Classification (NCBI taxonomy): domain Eukaryota; kingdom Metazoa; phylum Arthropoda; class Arachnida; order Araneae; family Salticidae; genus Maratus; species Maratus speculifer. The sequence goes on from OZ025295.1 coordinate 349,054,127, forward strand.
GAAATAAAAAATAATTATATTTTTAACAATTATTTCACCTGATAAAATTTGACGTCATAACTGAAATAAAACAAGCATTTTATAGTAGTCTTAAAAAATATTAGAAACATGGATTGCAATAACTCATGAATAATGACGTCCTTGCCGAAACTTCAGTGAAGGCTTATTTTGGCGACAGAAAATTTATTGTTTTCCGCCTGTCAGTCTGCTCTGTCTGTCTGTCTGTCTGTCCGCGATAACTGCCACAAAATGCAATCAAAACTTCTTTTTTTATGAAACAAAATTGTAAAACCTTAGATTACTGAGTTTACACTTTCAAAAGTTCCTGATACATCAGATTTAGATGTTTGTGGTGGGCAGGTATGTAGAAGTATGAGGATAATGAAAAATGCTTATTAAAACTGTTACTTATCCTTATAAATCAAAATGCATAAAGAAATACAAGATATACGATAATAATTAACAAATTGATAGAAAGTTACAAATTTAAGTTTAATGAGACTACGGGGGTTTCAGGGGGGTGGAAGTCCCCTGAAGAAATCTACTATGTTATAATAAAAAAACAAAAATAATAGATCATGAAAATTTCAGAATATCTTAACATAACTAAATCTTTAATTTAACGCTTTTGATGGCTGAAAACTTCTTATTGTTATTTTATTCTTATAAATAATTACGCAATTTGAAAATTTTAAATTGCAGTTTTCAGGAAGTTGAATATTATCCAAAGTGTTTTTTTTTAAAAAAAAAAACGATGTGCAAATCTGACGTTGAGGCTCCTGATCTGCAGATTTACTAGTTGTAGTGTACGTAGATTGATCCAAAAAAAGTTTACAAACAGAAGTATTTGAAGCGTAATAATTGTGGAGCGAATATTTCCAGGCAGGGTGGTTGACAGATGGCGCTAGTTGTCCTACAGTGGTTCTACGAGTAAGGAGCGTCAGTATGCAGACACTTAAGAGCGACAGTAATGGCACGACGTCTAGAAAAGTGGTCTCGCATAGAGGTGCGAGCGTATTCGATTCTTATGGGCCAAGAATGTGGCCGCATCCGAAATTCACAGACAAATCGTTGAGCAAAGGCGTCATTCTTCTGCATGACAATTCCAGGCCCTATACAGCTCGAAAGACTCAGGAATTGCTGCAAAGGTCCAAATCGGAGGTCTGGAATATCCCCCTCCATACAGCCCCGATTTGGCTCCAAGTGACTATTTCTTTTTCCGGCATTGAAGTGAAACTTATCCGGAACACTCTTCACTTCAGACGATGCAGTGAAAACAACTGCCAAGAAATGGCTCAATGAGCAGGGCCCTGATTACTACCAAGACGGGATAAAGAAATTTGTCGAACGTTTTGACAAATGCCTAAACAGGTTTGGCGACTATGTGGATAAGTAAAGGCCAGATGTGTCTCTCGATTGCCATTTATATCTTGTTTCTATTGTTAATAAACATTTTTTCCTTTGCCTTGTAAACTTTTTTTTTTGGATCACCCCTCGTAATATTAGTTAGGAGAACATATTTTATACGGGCGGCAAAAAGACCGAGATGCGACTACTGCCGGCTTAATTAGGTTTTCATTTCATTATTTTTGAATCTTAAACTTCTTATGCAAAGTTCAAATATATTTTAATTATATTCATGTGGATGAAGAATAGTTTCGCGAAACGTAATTTATTTACTTAGGAGAACATAATGTCGTCCTTCTATTGAAAAAAGACAGTGGGATGTGAAGAGATAGCATTGCTAACAATATGATCCCTGACTTTCCTTTAAAATATCACTGTAATATCATTTCATAATTTTTTGTCTGTATATATTTGAATGTATTTTTGACACAAAGGGCAACTGAGCTATGATATTTAAGCTCTAAGCAGAGGTATAAAATATTGATCTTCTTCCTTAAAATTTGAATATTGTTTTTATTCCTGTAAGAATGATTCTATTTCGCTGCATACTACTCTCCCACAGAAAGGGTGGAGAGTGGTCAGAGACGAACAAAGTAAAAAAAAAATGTTAAATGCCAGTGTTTGATTAATAGATATCCCCCTTCTTCAATCTCTTTATATTACTCGAAGTATTTTCTATGAAAAAAGTTCTGGTATTTCCCTCTTTTCTTGATTCTGTTTTTTTCCTGACCATTCTCTAACCTGAATAGAGAAATTATGTTATATTGCTCAGTAAAATATATTCTTTTAACATGAAAAACGAAATAATAATACCACTTCTTCTAAACGAAAATGCGGAAAGATATCTTAATATATTTTATGTTCTTTTATGTTGATACATGAATATGTAAAACGTAGACAGGGAAATATGAAAAAGAAAAGAAAAATCATTGATAAGAACTTGTATAGGGATAAATATTTGACATTCCAATGTCTTCATATCTAACATGGCTTGAGATTAGAAGATTTCATTTTTAGTTCTTTCGAACTCTATTTTAAAGATGACTAAGCGCATTTAAAAGGGATTTTCTTAATTTCAAATATTTCTTCAATGATTAAATAGAGATCTTCAAACACTATATCTTTTTTTTTTCAAAATAGTTTTGCAGAAGATCACATGTTCAGTTTAAAGAAAATCATAAATGGGAGTATTTGTATAGGCTATTTCCATGAGAACTTGTAGTGTAAGTCACAGGCTACGATTTTTGGCTACCAGTATTATAGAAAAAAAAATTGTGATTAATTTTATTGGCACATTCTCATTAATTGAATAAGGCCAAGCAAACTTTTCGTAAATAACGGTGGCTAACAAGCATAGCAATTAATAAGTTATGTGACTTACACTACAGAACCCATGGAATTAGCCTATATAAAAGTCTTCAATACACAGTGGTGGTCAAAATTATAAGGACAAGGCAAAAAAGGCCATATCTTGGTTATATTTGGCGGGAGACTTATGCAAATTTAATGGCCGGAAACCAATGAAAAATGAAGATTATTTTTGTATGTTTTTACGGAAATATGTGGTAAATTCATATTAATAAAATGCATTATAAATTTATACAACCATTGATTTTGGGCAAAATTATAAGAACAACTGTATTTGTGTGTTCTAAAAAGTAAAATTTGCATGTTTTTTGCTCTGCACACGGAATTTTCAGACGATATAAATGCGTAGTAAGCGTTTGGGATCGTATTATTCTGTTTATTAATCATGCCGCAAGATGCAAAGCTTTTGGAGTTTCAGAAAGGAAAAATTGATGCATTTCAAAATTCAGGACTTTCTCTATTCCAAAGTGCTACAAAGTTTAATAGATCAAGAGCGGTTATTTACAATTATCTTTAAAATACCGGTAAATATGGACGGCAAAGACATACAAGCAGGCTGTCTTTTGTTTCTGTATGGGGGAAAAGAATGATAATGAGGCGAGCTTGCTCCAAAAAATAGACAAAAACCGAGAATGGAACTTAGAATGTAAGTGCTTGAACTGTTCGTCGTGTTTTACAAAAAGAAAGAAAAAGGTTTGCTATAGTAAACGCGTGTGAAGACCGCGTCTTACATGAGAGACTGGGGTGTCATGAGAGACTGAGGATGGAGTTTGCCAAAAACTGCAATATTATGGGCAATAAAGTGAAATTCTGTATTTTCCGATGAGAAAAAGATTAATTTGGATAGACTAGATTGTTTTTGAGACTTCTAGTATGATGTTCGTAGAAAAAAATAAAGATTTCTTCAAAGCATGTATTTGGAAGTGATTCACTAACTGTCGTGGGAGGTTTCACTACTGGTAGATCTACTCCAATAGTTTTTGTGCAGGGTAGGAGGAATTCTGAGAGTTACATTGATGTATTGGGCGATACTCTTTTACCAGAAGCACCTTTAATAGCGATCTGAGGCTATTTTTTCCAGCAGGACAATGTTTCGGCTCATGTTCCCAAACTTCAAACTCGTGGTATAATGCTAATTCCGTGAAACTACTTGATTGGCCGGTCAGAAGTCCTGATCTGAATACTGTAGAAAAATCTTTTGCGTATTCTGGCACACAAAGTATGCAAAAATGGTATATAATCTCAAAATAAGGAAGAACTCATGTCTTCCATCGAAAAAGATCTCTCAAAATCTTCCAAGAACGTTCTTAAGGAATTGTCAAACTCCATGACGTCAAGATTGATAAGAGTGACTGAGAAGAAGCGGGGAGATTATTAATTATCAGTGTATTTCAGACAAAAATATTCATTGTCCTTATAATTTTGTCCAATTTTTTACAATGACATATTTTGTTACTTGTGACAAAACATTCATATTTTGCATTTTCCAATGTTTTGCATTCTACAATGATTTCTAGCATAGAAAAGCATTTAGTGTATAAATTGCACTTTATTTAGCTCAGAAATATTTTTTTTCTGCGCAATTTTCAATTGTTCTTATAATTCTGACCACCACTGTATGATTTCACTAGTAGATACATGTTCATTAATTCCATGCAAGAATATTTTTTCTAAATATAAACACAAGTTCATTTTATATTATTAATATTGCATAAAGATGTATCTACATTGAATAAAATAATCAACATTTTATTGGGTTGTTCGGAAAGTCGTGTCCGTTTCATAAAATCAATTTGTACCGAAAAATTCCACCCTTTTGTTGAAATAGTGTTCCCGATATTTAATGTCTAATAATTAATGGGACGAATTTTCCGGTACGAATTGATTTTCAAAAACGGATACGCTTTTCAGAACAACCCAATATTTGCATTTTACACACACACTCATAGCAATTTTTCACATCTTCGTTTAAACAATCTTAAAGTTTTCTTTTTTACTACGCCATTTTTCTGTAGCTTTGCCAAATAAATTTAGAATATTTTATAATTAAAATCCTTAACACTTCATTACGTATAGTATATAATAATAAAATTTCCAAAAACATTTAATTAAGGAAGCTTTGGCGATGGTCAACCCTCTTTCACATTGATTGGGCAAGCCTACCCACGTATCACATCTTAAAGAACACTTGGTGATGTTCAGACTAATTTACCGTACAGTATTTACACCTGGAAAGAAAGTTCAATAATTCTGAAATACTTTACTTACTTAAATTTCTTTGATACATTCTAGCTGAAAGAATCTTTGAAAAAGTTTCTAAAAATTCCACATTTTAAGCTGGAACTTTTTATAATTGAATTTTACCATACCTATTTCAAATATCTACATGAAATACCAACTAATTGCTTGCACATTTAGGTAACGTTGGTTGCAAACTATTGAGAAAACTGTGAAATTCATCCAAACATGAAAACTGGATGGTGGATCTTACTATCCTATGGACAAACCTCTCGTTCTCTCCTAATCGAATTTCGTAAACTTGTGCTTAACCCGTCAGTAGTCGCGTGTCGGTCTTTTCGCCGCCCGTATAACTTATCGTCTCCTAACTTGTACCAGATTACAAATACAACGGAGATCTACCATGTAGCTGTCTTTGAAGGTTTCTCGAACACCTTAGTGAAGTAATAGGAAACCTCTGTTTTTCTTTCAAGTACATTTTTAGGAACAAAGTTGAAGTTGGCAAAAAGTCTACGTAACAATCACTAATGTCAGTTCATTTTTACTTTTTCGAATTACTCCATATCTCATGAATAAAATGCATAATTTAAGAAAACTGCAAATTTATATATTCATTGAAATGTTATCTTCATATATTAGATGAAAAATATTTCTTATTTTACATATTTGGTATACGGGGGGCCAGCGGCGAAAAGACCGAGCGCGACTGATGACGTTGTGGAAAAAGTCGCGACTACTCGCGGGTTAAGCAATTTAAATTTACTACTACCATCAATTCCCTTTATATTGTTTTTCTCCACGAGAGTAACTCTTGTTTTGCGCGATCAAAAAGAGTACGGAGTATTACTCTTTCCGACGCGGGCAAATTCTGTTAGTAAAATGAGAAATTATTGACTGTCACCGTAAATTTATAAACGACTTTTTAAGAATTTAGAATTAATGTAAGCTTTCATTGAAAAAGCAAAATTTTACTAAAATATTATTGGTGCCGTTTGCAAGTTTGGAATAAAAATTAGATATTCCGGACTGGGTACAGTGTCCCAGAAAGGGTTAAAGAAAAGGGGAATATTCAAAGTCTAAAAGTAGAAAATAGTCTAAAGCTTATAAAAGTATAGTTTGTTGAATATATGTTAGTTCATGATACATTATACGTTTTAAAGTCTTCAAATAATTAGCACTATTTTGTGAACTATTTATTAGTGCAATGCTACATTCAAATTTTTACAACGAACACTGGTTCCGATAGTTTAATAACCGTGTGTCTTGAACGGACGAGGGACCTGCGCCATAACGTAACGAGCTGCCAGCCCTGTCCGGTAGAACCATGATGGACGAAATTATCATCTAGGTGACCTCCTATAGCCAAAGTTTCAGTCACACCGTAGACGTTAAATGGCAACTGTAGAGCCGATATACCGGGTGATTATAATTAAACTCCCGATTTTAAAAATCGATAATTTAAAAACTACTGGTCAGAATGACTTGATATTTTAGCAGAACAATCGTAAGGCAATGGAATTTTGTTTGGCGAAGGAAAAAAATAGTTCCAAAATGTGCCGATAGATGGCGCTGTCAGTGTTCACATTGTCTAGATATATGCAAATTACTAATACGTGACATGCGCACATGAGACTTAGCTGCCATAAAAATGCAGAGCACCAGCTGTTTGCCTAAATGCTTCATCATGACTCTGACTATGAAGGATCGCGCTCTGCTCTTGAAGCTTTTTTATAAGAACGATGACTGTGCACTTACAGCTATTAGGAAGTTTCGGACATTAAAATCCATTAAATTGGGTCCAATAACACAAAAGGTCTGCGAAAAATGATTGCTAAATTCGAAGAGACCGGTTCATTTGACGTTAAACGGGTTAGAGGAAGGAAACCAGTTTCGGTTGCGGCAGTTGAAGATGTGGCTACAGCATTACAAGAACAGACTAACAGTGATGTTGGAATCAGCAGTGCACGGGGAATTAACCGAATGCTGGATATGCCGAACAGCACGGTGCGTAAAATCCTACGGAAGATCTTGAGCTGTTATCCGTATAAGATAACTCATGTGCAGGAGTTGCTACCTGCTGACCTGGAAGCACGTCAATCTTTTGCACTGCAATTTCTTGCCCGGATGGAAGTGGACAACGGATGGCCATGGAACATTCGGTGGTCTGACGAAGCCCACTTTCATTTCCAAGGTTCTTTAAATACGCAAAATTGCAGGATATGGGCGACCGAGAATCCGTCCCAGCTACAGCCATTACCTCTTCAGTCTGAAAAGCTTACTGTGTGGTGCGGAATAACGGCAGCGTTTATCGTTGGTCCGTTTTTCTTGGAGGAGATCAGACCTGCGGGTCCCGTTACCTGCACCGTTACTGGCAAGCGGTATGAAACACTTTTGCGTAACCATGTTCTTCCGGCACTTCAGCAGCGTCAGTGTGTGGATCGCACAATATTCATGCAAGATGGCGCTCCCCGCACATTGCTACTCCTGTGAAGTAGCTACTGAGTGCTAATTTCAGAGATGACAGGATCATAAGCCGTCGTTTTCCAACAACGTGGCCGCCACGTTCCCCCGACTTAAACCCGTGTGATTTCTGGCTTTGGGGGTACCTGAAGAATGTTGTTTACAGCGGGAGGATTCAGAATCTAGCCGACTTAAAGGCAAGCATCACACACCACATCCATTGCATCAGTACAGATACCCTCCGATCTGTTTTGGAGTATGCCGTTTTGCGCTTCCAATTAGTAGCGGAACAAGGCGGAGGGCACATCGAAAAACTTATGCTTTAATCATCAGCAAGGTGTTGATTCCATGAAGCTCTCTTTTTTTTTGTCATATTCGCTGTTGTCGCTGTATTCTGGTCTTTTCGCTAATAAATCTTTAGTAAATCCCTGAACTCTAATTCTTTTCTTTTGGCTAACAACATTTCTGTGTTTAACGAATACATTTTTGGTCTTTCCTCCTGATATTACCCGGACAGCGCCATCTATCGGCATATTTTGGAACTATATTTTTTCCTTCGCCAAACAAAATTTCATTGCCTTACGATTGTTCTGCTAAAATATCAAGTCATTCTGACCAGTAGTTTTAAAATTATCGATTTTTAAAATCGGGACTTTAATTATAATCACCCGGTATAATTGAAAAACCCCAATGAGAGTAAAGAAGTATAGGCGATTTGAAATTCTGAAATAGTAACAACTTCTCTGCGTGTTAATATTTAAAAATATTGTTATGAAATATTTATAAAAATAGTTGTATTAGTTATATATCTATAAACCAATGACGCGAAAAAAATTATAAGAATGTTAGCTATTTTCTTTATGTTTCTAATTTACTTACACATAAGTGGATAATAGAAAAAAAAAGGTTTTTTTTTTTTTTTTTTTTTTTTTTTTAAATAAAAGTATTGGGGAAAAATTATAAATTAAACTAAATTGAATTTATGAACTTCAAACAATATAATGCTTTTAAAATAAACCAAGTTTCCTAATCCTATTTTAAACAGAAAACTAGTCGTTGGGGGGCACCGTAATACTTACTCATCATGGATATGTATATGAAAATAAAACATGTGAAACTATTTATACAATGCATTGCAATTCATAAACAAAATTTAAATATTGTTAATATACATAGTAATGCTATATTAAAGAACTGATGATGTACCAATTTCGACAAATTATATAAAACGCCAAACTACTCATGTAGTACCGAACTGCGTAAAAGAAACATCTTATAACTCCAAAAATAATACTAATATTAACTAACAATTAACTGCGTCGGATTAAGCGTCTCATTTCCAATTAAAATATACTTCTCAATTGAAATTTGAATGAAATACAGGGTCATGAAAAATCAAAGAATGTGGAAAACAAGATTACAAATATCTCGGCAACTAATAATCCGATCGACTTCGTTCTATATGCAAAATGTGTGTTATTTTATTGCCTTTTACGTCCATTCCTTAGAACAAAAAAATGCGAAAATTTTTATGTACCTTTCATCAGAACGAATTTTTAGAGAGTCCGAAAAAAATAGTTCCGGATAATCGAGGTTGCTGATATTAAATAGGGTTCGTCCCATTCTTACATACTAACTACATACAAAATTTCAAGTCTCTAACCCAATTTGTTCGGGAGATAGAGCGTTTACAGACAGACAGACAGACAGACGGACGGCAAATTTTTTTTTCTAAAAATATGTTTTTCGGTAATCTCCACTATCTAAAACGTGTAAATCCGTCAAAAAAATTTTTTCGATTTTCAAAACGACTGCAAGAATTACCCTATACTACGTATGATGGGTAAGTAATAAAAAAAAAATCAACGTTGGAAAACTGCAAATGAAACCCGAAGTAAAACTTTTTTTTTATTATTTACACATTGTGTTTCTTATTAAAAAAAATTAACTGAGATAATCTTATATAAAAGCAAAAATTGCTGCATTGCTGTTACGTTTTATCATCAGTGCTTGTATTTGCTTAATCTTACTTGGTAGCTTTATTTCTGACATTTCTTATTTCAATTGTCTTAATGTAATTGTTACAAAAGAGAATCTAACAAATGTTCTTTATTTTCTATGACTATTTCAGATTTCGAAATATTTGTGTCAAAGTTAACATTTAAGAAAAAATATATTTATTTTAAAATGTACAAATGTCTCAACGTTTTTTTTTTTTTTTTTTTGCGAATTACTTCTTTTAAGATTTAATACAAATTCTACAACTTAATTTTTCATTTCATTTCTTTTCAATCTTACACTGCTTATGCAAAGTTCAAACATATTTTTAATTTATTCAAAATACATGAAAAATATTTTCAAGATGTGTAATTTTTTCTAGTATGCAGGTCAACATATGTTTTTCTTCCTTTGAAAACAGACAGAGTTATGTGAAGGAAAAGTATTGCTGCCAATATGATCAGTGACTTTCCTTTAAAATATCGACGTTCTCTTATTTCCTCTTTTTGTGTCGGCCTATATTTGCAAGTATTTTTGACAGAAAAGGAAAGCGAGATATGTTATTTGTGCTCTGAGCAGAAGTATAATTCATTGATATTCCTTCTTGAAATTTGAATATTGCTTTTATTGATATGAAAATGATTTTCTTTCACTTTATGCTATGGATTTTATTTATCTTACTCAGTTGAACAAAAATATTTTAAAGTTATTTATATATATTTAGTTGAAAAGAATTCGGATTAAAATTGTTAGTTTTCGCGTATAATTTCTTTTTAAAATGCAATATTTTTGTATCTCTTAAGGATTTGAAAAATTGCAATTTAGCACAAAAAGAAAAAATACAAATTTAAATGCTAGAAATTATAAGAGACAAGGTGTTTGTATTAGTTCTTAATTACAGAATATACTTAATGCACATTGCTATTTTTTTAGTTGTGATAGTATGTTATTCTGTCATGAAATTCAGTTATAAATGCTACAATTATTATAAGAAATACTTTTTTTTATATTCATGCTCTAAAAATAATAATAAGCATAAATGTATCTTAGAAATTTGCTATTTTGGTTGTTTTTGAATTTTCTAATACTAATTACGAATATGCATTAAAACTTTTCTCCTATCTTCTTTTTCTCTGAAACAGATATACAGAAACTTATTTTCGTTAGTTTCTTTACACTCCTTAATTTGTAAAACAATTTAATAAAAACAAAAGACTTTAAACAATTTGGTTTACTTCCTTACAATGTAAGAGAATATTTTGTGTAAGAGGCTCATTTACGGCATGAAGGACTTTTTAACTTTGAGGACTTTTTATATTTTAACTATTCATTTCATTCCTTTTACTTACCCATCATACGTAGTATAGGGTAAGTCTTGCAATCGTTTTGAAAATCGAAAAAATTTTTTTGACGGAAGTAGTATATGGTACCGACTATGGAACACTTTTTATATTCCACTAAACGCAAATATTTAACGATTTTTGTAAGATTTTCATCAAAAAGTTTGTCTGTCTAAATATAGAGGATGTAACGATTTTAGTACGATTTATCGAGCAAATGATGATAAAATATTGCATGATTTGCATTGGTTGGATATTTTATTTTTTCTACTAAATTATGTAAAGACGAAGTTTTAAGAAAGGGTTATGGAATAAAGAATCATGATTATAAATAATAACGTAATCAATTGAGATGAAATATTTATCAATTTTAAAAGCTAATATTTAATTATTGTATTGATGAAAAAATTTTGCCTGACGCCCTTAGTCTACCAAATGGTAATGAACAATCTTCCTCTAGGATAGTCTTGATAGGAAAAGCAAAGAGCTGCATTGTATAATATTATTATCAATTGCATTACATTGAAGTCTGAAATAAAAGTTAAATGCTTTTTATCATATGTTTTTTAATGTGAATATTATTTTGATACTTTCATAGTTCAATAAATGGTATTGAGTAGAATCCATTTGATTATTGTGTTATCAGAAAGTTCGTCAAATAAAGGATATAATCCTTCGGCTTAAAATTGAAATTTTATTTAAAAACCATTTATATATGATATCCATTCCCAATCAATTTTATCTTCAAATTCTTTTAGAAAATTATGGGATAATATTTGACGAAAGGATATTCCTTCCCAATCAACTTTATTTTGAAATTCTCTAATAAAATCTTCTGATAGTGTCTGACGAAACGATATATAATACCAATTAACTTTATCTTGAAATTCTCTAATAAAATCTTCTGATATTTTTTCATTCTGTGATATACAATCCCAGTCAAGTTTATCTTTAAATTTTCTTATAAATTCAATGGGTAATTTCATAACTTTTTCACTTAAATGAAAATTAATTTTATTGATATATAATGAAATAAATGTGTAAAATTCTTTACATTGCGATAATTCGACAAATAAATCTTTATATTTATGAATTATAATATCGTCTAATCTTTGAGCCAACACCATTTTATATCGAAGCAATTTTATAAACACTTTTATTTTTCGTCTTTATTCAAAACTTGTCTCAATTCATTAATAAATCGTATTAAAATATTTTTTAATTCGAAAATTTCATCCATTAATTTTTCTCTGTTCGGTAGTTCTTCTTCGTAATAATGGCCAAATTTTTTATTTAATTCACCCAGTTGAACGGAAAGAATTTTTTTCCATTTATCGTTATAAAAATTATCTGGTAATTGATCAAACTTATATTCAATGAGATTACAAAAATCTAGTTTATGCATATACTTTTCTAAAAATCTTTCACCAAATGTTTGAAAACGGGTTATTAATAGCCAATTAAGTCCTTCTTCCAATGTGCACGTAGTATTTTCTGCAAGCTGTTGAAATTGAGATACTTTATGTAAATCTAATTTTTCATGATAGGTTTGAATAAATTCGTCACTTAAGGTTTGATATTGAGATATAACAACCCAATTTATATAATTCGAATGTTTTAATATAAATTCCTCAGACAGCTTCTGATTTTTACAAACTAAATTCCAGTCTAATTCTTCTTTATATTTTTCTATAAATTTTTCCGAAAGTTTTTGAAAAATGCATATAACATTCCATTCGATATAATCTATGAGTTCTTCCATAAAACATTCGGATAATACGGAATATCTACAAACTAACTTCCAATTGAGTTTATCCTTCAAATTTCGAAGGACATCTTCGGATAAATTTTTCGTCTTAGAAAATTCGTCCCAGTTGATATCCATTTAATAATGAAATATTTTTAAAAAGGAATTTTTTCAATATGCATCCAAGGTTTTAAGGTGACTGGAAAATTACTTTTGGATTTTATCAAAAATGTAATCATGTCACCACTTTTTCCATAATCAAAACGAGTTACGGAATAATCATCAAACATTTCTCCGCTTAAAATTATTTTATCTTCGATTTTTAGTTCTATCACTGTAGCCCTATTTTTGCCGATTAAACTATTATATATTAAATATATAGTAATTTTCATATGCATATCTGTAGATAATCGCATTTCTTGATCCAGTAATTTAGAACTCATTAAGTCAAAATTTACTTTGGTAAATTCTTTATCTGTAAAAGTCTGAAAATTATCTTTTATAGTAACCCAGATATCTTTACTGTCTACATATATTTTATTGACTATGTCTTTATCGTTTTCGGGTTCTGGAATGTTGGTAATTATTTTATTTTTGGCATCAAATTTATCATTCTTTAATATTAATGCATTTTTTTCTAAATATCGTTTATTCACAACATTTTTATCATCTTTTGGGTCTGCGACGTTTCCTATTCTTTTTCCTTTGGCGTCGTAAGATTTTCCGTCGATTAGATGTAAAGTGTTTTCATCGAGTTCTTGTATTCTCTTACCCGTTTCTTCTGTGAAAGTTAAAAAATTACTATCGTAATTAATATTATTTTTCTGTATAAAATCTTTTAGTTCAAAATGATTATTTTCTATTTTATTCAAAACGAAACGTTTAGGGGTTAAATCTAAATCATCGATGGGGTCTGAAGCATTTTTTAATATCTTATTATCCATATCGAAATTTCCATCCGGCGTTAATTTAAAACCTATACCGGGGGGTCCGATAGGGCCTTTTCGCACTGGATTATCATACGGCGGATAATAAACAGCCATTTATAAAGACTAAAAAATGTTATTCTCCTAACGTTTTAATCATAGTAATTTCTTTTTTATTCATATTTAATATACATTTCTTTCTTACTTCTAAAATATAGTAAAATACATATTCTTTGGTTGTTTCTTTTTCTAATTTCCAATTGAATTCTATTCTCAAATTTTCAAGAGTGGTATAGTTTACATGATTTGACAAATAAAATGAATTATGGGATATAATTTACCAAAATCTGCATAATTGACCATACAACCGGTTTCTGTATTTAGATTATTGAGACCTGATTCCAGAAAAGATTCATATAATCTATTATATTCCTTTTTACCAAAATCCATAGTATATCGCTCTGCAGGTAATGGCGATCTGTTAATCATCAACCAACATTCGATCATATCCAAGTTATCAAATATCATACTATTTTTTTTAGGATTTTCATTTCTTTCGAAATATTGCGGTATGACGAATAATCTTAAAACTTCATCGGATGTAGCTGATATAGAATCGGAACCGCTTTTATATTTATTAATAGGACTAGATCTGTTAATTTCATACTGATTCCAGTTTATTTCTATATCCGTATTAGATAATTTTAATTCATTATAGAGAATCTCCGCTCCATTTTTAAAATCGACGTATCTCATCCAGAGCGCTATGTCTTCAATTTCTACTTTATAATTTGGATTTGCAACGTCTGTGTAAATCATATTTCTACTATCGTCTCTTTGGAATTCCATTCTTATTATGAAACCAGAAATGGCTTTTTTATATTCTGCGACGAAATCAAAAATTTCCTTTAAAGGTGTCCATGTTGTAACTGAATTACTATTTTTCGACAATTCCCATCTTTTTTTAAATCCTTTATTGTAGTTTTCATTTTTTACAATTTTTAATTTATTGACGATATCTGTTACAGAGGTTGTAGCCGTTATCGTACCATCGCTTTCAAGTAAACTTTTATTTCTATCAGCACTATCACTGGTATCTGGATAAAAACCTATATTGGTGGCTTCTGATGTTGAATAATCTCTGGTATAATCCTTCAGTCTCTTAACCTGCAGAATGTAGGAGTGATAGTCTCCAACTGATTCGATTATTTGTTTACCTATCTGAAGTTTTACGCCTTTCATAGAACCTACAGCTGCGACATTATCGTCGTTTAAAGAATCGCCATTGGATTTTATAATTTTCCACTTTGTCTCCAGATAACTCTCCGATAGTGAAATAGGATCATTGGTATCTGTAATTTCGAAATGAAACGTAGTATTTTCTTTTTTGTCATTATGGCTTGTACTAGGCAATCTTATTTTTTTTAATTCGCTACTTTTTATATCGTTATTATAATAATAATGAGTATCTCTCAGATCATAAATTTTTTCCATTTATTTAAGAAGAATTTTCAGACCTGTTCCTTTCATCTTTTTTGAAAATATTTCTTTCAATATGTCAGCATCAGTCAATTTGTCAACAACTGTCAAATCTACTTTTTTAGATTTAAAAAATCCTTTTCCTTGAATTTTTTTACTTTTCCTATATAATCTGTGTTGATTCATTTATTTATTGAGAAAATTTAGTTAATATCAATTGATATATTTTTTCAACATAGTCTTCTTTTTCCTCTACGACTCTAAAATTATACTCAATTAAACCTTTATTTAAATCAATTAATTCGCCATTTTGATTCGTAACTGTCATCCTTATTCTACGAATTGAATCCCTATTTTTCACAGGATAATATATTAAATTATTGAATTCTTTCGAAATGATAACACCCGGTACATCTCTCGGTGTAAAAGAATAAATAACTTCTGAATTATTCTGGTTGATTAAAGATCCATTCACTACATCACAATGAATATATATAATGTCGTTTCCGTTTGTTATATCCGCTATATTTTCACCTTCTATTACAGTCTCTTCATCATGACTTTCGTAAACTTTTTTTTCAAAGCCTATTAACTTATGAAAATCGCTTTTTGTTAAGTCGATATTCCAACCTTTAGTTAATTTAATAAGCATTCTTAGTCTAGATTGTATTCTACCAAATTTTACCGGAGGATCGTCTGAACCAAACGCTTTCATTACATCTATATTTAAATCTTCAACATTTTTATTACCATAAGGAATAGTGATAGATTTAACATTATTCTCATCTGTGTATACGTCAAATGTATTAGTTTTATCTGTTATGTTAAACCATGAAACTGTCATAGTAAAAGATTGCAATGCTAATTTTTTTAATTTAAGAGGTTTTGGAAATTCAACAGTGAAATCCTCTGATTTTTCATGAATTTTTGGTTTCAATTTGATCATTTATTAGACAGAAAAAATCTTTAAAGATGAAAAACAAGCTTTTCGTTATAATCGCTAGGCTGTTGAGTAAATGAATTAAGTACACATTCTGGACATTTGCCTTTATTTCTTTCCTTTATATATTTCATACAAAATAATCCACAGTTTACAGAAGTAGGTTTTTGTAAAAAACTATCATTGTGAGCTATATTGACTTTTTTATTGGAAAGTTTAAGAAATTTCATAATATTTTCAGGAATATATTTTTCTTTGAGTTTAATATTTTTATATATATATTCCCCAAAAGGATCGAAATATTCTACATAGTTATATTTCGGGTCATTATAGTAACAAACCCAGTGTGTTCCTGGGCCGGTGGAGATATCTAAATTAATAATCCCACTTTCAAACTTTCCAATCTTTTTAGGAAGTAAATCGGAAGTGAAAACATCCCAAAATCCTTTTTCATCTTTCATATTTTCTTTAATCGTTTTATCCGATATACCCAATTTTGTTATCGGAATTTTTTTTTTAGACAGGGAAGCTGACGCTTTTAGACCAGATCCTTTGTTTTCCCAAGGCTGATAAACTCCAGATCCCGAAATTTTATCCAGGATTTTTTTAGTTCCCCAACCTGCTGCCCCACTCGCGGCACCGAGTCCTAGTGATGTTAAAATAGGAATTAAAAAGGGTAAAAATCCACCGTTTTTATCTAATTGAGTTTTGCTTATATTTATTCTTTTACCTTTACTAATCTGATTAATCTGTGTTTTAGTTAAATACATTTCATAATTAGGAGGTTTAGAATTGTCTATCTGCAGTGTCAGTTCTTCTTTTTTTCTAAGAGCAGATTTCAATTTACTAATCTGCCCGTCACTCAAATGAATCTTCTTTTTTACATAACTCATTTATTAGGCAGCAAAAAGCTGACGCTTTCAAAGAAGAAATTGGTTGTATAATCGTTCTTTATCTCCATTAGTTATTTTTTTAGCTTTAATGAGTTTGTCTATTAGCAGTTTGATTTCATTTTTTAATTTTTTCGACTTGCTACCTTGACATATTTTATCCAGCAATTCAGATAATAAACCTAATCCTTTACCGACTTTCATTACTTCGCTACCTCGAATTGTAGTTAATCTAGCCATATATTTTTGTAGCTCCCCTTCGTTATATTCAACTGCTTTATATTCAACCTTTTTCTGACTTAATTCCTCCTCCGAAAGATTTTTAGCCCTCGTAATTGTACTTTGTAAGTTGCCTTTTTTCCTCGATAATTCTTCTTTTAAATGCTTTGCCTTTGTATACATTTCATCTAATTTTTCTTGATTGTCTAGGAGTTTCGAAGGTCTGTATAATTGTACAGATTTTAAATAGCTTAGATCTAAATTTTGATCAACGTTATAAGTAAGCGGCGGTTCTTTATATAATTCTTTGACATCTTCGATCGCTTCAGGAATAATTCTAGATGATTCTGCAATAGGCTGTAAAGATATATTTAATTCGTCCAATTTATCATTGATAGCTTTAATATTTTCTTTTCTACTTTTATCCTGTTCTTCTAATTTTTTAGTGACAGGTTTATGAAATTCAGTTAAACTTTTGTCTATACCTAGCTTTCTATCACGCTGTTCTTCATTATTTTTTCTAATATCTGCTTGTAATTTGACAAGTTTTATTGCATTTTTTAATTCTTCTTTTTGTTTCTTATTTCGATTTTTTTCTAAATCGTTTATTTTATCCATTTATAGACAGTGAAAAGCTGAAGCTAATTAGAAGCGATAGCACAGACGTCTATTTTTACTGACAGCTAATATGTTTTTACTAGCAGTAATTTTATTTTTTACTAGCTGTAAACTTTCTCAGTAAATAAATGATTAAAATTAAAAATTACACAGAACCGGAAGAATTGCCGGACCCTAAACAACATCGTTTTTTACCCAGACATCCTTTTAGATTATTAATAATCGGCCCATCAGGTTGTGGAAAGACAAATTTACTAATAAATTTATTAAACGGTTTTGAGAATCCTAGTAATGTAAGATTAGATTTCGACGCGCTATATTTATGCGCAAAAGATATTTTCGAGCCAAAGTATTCTAAATTACAAGAAGATTATACACTGTTTGAAGGTGTTGAAAGAGACGATATTTTAAAATGTAAAAAAATAAATAAAAATAAAAAAACGGAAATATTAAAATTGTATGATAAATATAAAAAGAATGTATTATTTTCTTCAGATTTGAGTGAATTTATTACTGTCGACGATCTAGATTCCTCAGAAAAAAATCTTGTTGTGTTTGACGATTGTGTTACAGAGAAAGACCAGAAAGTTTTAGTAGATTTGTTTATAAGAGGTCGAAAGAAAAATGCATCCATTATTTATTTAACGCAGTCTTATTACTCAACTCCTCCAGATATTAGAAAAAATTGTAATTACTTCATATTTTTTAAGCTACAGCCTAGGGAAATCAATCAGATAATCAGAGAAATAGACGGAAATCTAACGAAAAAGGAATTTCTAGAAAAATATAATTCTTGTAAGAGTAACTTCTTTATGCTAGACTTAGTAAATTCTGAAATGAGATACAGAAGAAATTTTGAACCTATATAAATATGGAAGAATATTTAGAAAAGAGATTATATGTTTATCGGAAAAGTTACAATTTGTATCAAAAAATAAGTATTTCCTTATCTGTTAGCAAATTTATGCTGAGTGCCTCGAGTCTAACAGCATTTGTTTTCATACCACTGGCTGCATTGAGTTTGAGTGCAGGAATTGTAGAAGTTATTGAGAAATCTTTAAATATTTTAGAACGAAAAGAAGAATACAAGCAATGTTATAATTTTTATAAACAACAATTAAATTTGTTGAAAGCTAAAAAAATTTCAGAAGAAGAAGTGTATGTAAGAGAACAAGATTTTATAAATAATTTAGTATACTTCCCAATCGAAAAGTATGTGAAAAAAGTACAGTTGAATGGATATAAATATTCTTCTTAGAAAGCATCAGCTTTTTGCTGCCTAATAAATGAGTTGTAAATGTAAAAAATTTGTTGTGACGTCTTTAACTAAAAAGGGTAATTTTAAAGGTGGATGTTTAAAATGCGGACAAACGGGATCGGGTTTTCTGAATAAAGTCATTAGTAATTTACCTTTCGAAATGCATTTACCAGGCCATTCTTTTACCGGCCCGGGGACACAGTTATTATGGGGAAAAACACGATTAAATCCAGATTTAACGTATAAAAATTCGTCTAAACCTGTTAACAGAGTGGATGAAATTGCATATAAACATGACAAATGTTATTTAGAAAATAAAGATACAAAAAGTAGAAATGAAGTATGCGATAAGAATATGATTGATGAACTAGATAATATTGAAAATCCAACGATTAGAGAAAGAATTGAAAGAGGAATTGTAAAACCGATTATTAAAGCTAAAAAATCTTTTGGTATGGGAAATACACAGATCTATTGTTTAAAATGTAAAAACTACACAGAAACAAAAGATATTAAAAATACAATGTCTAAAAATAACAGGCCAATGATGAAAGGTATTTGTTTAGATTGTGGTTCTAAAAAGAGTGTTTTTTTAGGAAAACCTTAGGTCCTAAAAATATCTTAGAAAAAATATATTATCATCCTGAAAGTGGTTATTGTGGGATCAATGAATTAAAACGGAAAACAGGTTTTAGTCAAAAGCAAATTACAGATTTTTTACATAGCCAAGATGTTTATACCAGACATAAGCCTTTAATTCGTAAATTTAAACGAAGACGCATTTATGTAAGTCATATCGATGATCAATGGCAAGCAGATTTATTGTTTATCAAACCTTTTAGTAAATATAATAACGGAACTAATTACTTATTGACAGTGATAGATGTATTTAGTAAATATGCTTGGGCTATTCCGATAAAAAGAAAAACTGGACAAGAAGTAACGGAAGCATTTAAAAAGATATTTAAAGAAAGAATTCCTGAAAAACTGCAGACGGACAAAGGCACAGAATTTTTAAATAAGTTAACTTTAAAGTTGTTTAAAGATCATAATATTCAGTGGTTTACAACTGAAAATGTTGAAATAAAATGTTCTGTAGTCGAACGTTTTAACAGGACAATTAATAAAAAAATTAGAACCTATCTAGCGGCCAACAATACTAAAAGATATATAGATGTTTTGGACAAATTAGTTAAAAATTATAATAATACCAGGCATAGCTCTATCAAAATGACGCCTACCGAAGCCAGTAGGGAAGAAAATGAATCCGAAGTTTATAAAAATTTATACGAAGAAAAAATAATAAGAAAACCGAAATTCAAGGTTGGCGATAGAATAAGAATTTCGAAATACCAGACTGCTTTCACCCGCGGATACCAACCCACTTTTACGGAAGAAATTTTCATCGTTTCAGAAATATTAAAGACTGACCCCATTACTTACAGAATAAAAGATTTGAATGGAAACGAAATAAAAGGAACATATTATGAACATGAATTATGTGAATATAATAAAAAAAATAATTTGTTTAAAATTGAAAAAATATTAAAAAAGAAAGGAAATAAATGTCTTGTAAAGTGGTTAAATTATTCCGACGAATTCAATTGTTGGGTTGACGAAAAAGATATCAAGTCAATTTAATTTTTAAACGAGTAAAAAAACTACATCGTGATCTATTTTTAAAACGAGTAAAATATATGTATCGTGATCCTTTTTTAGAACGAGAAAAAAACTTCCGTCTATGCAGGTCCCGTCTAGGCGGGGTAATCAAGTATTAAAATATAAACATGGTAAAATATCAAACCATGTTAATAAAACAAGTCCATACTTAAAACTAATTATGTAGAAATAACTTTTCTTTTATATTTTCAGAAATTATTCAATTTTAAAAAGTAAATGAATGGCTCTGCTTTAAGTGACTTTTAGCATTTTAATTTAAAAAATTTCTATGATTTTATAAATAAAGAATAGTATCTAATTTTAATAAACATAAATATCTGCTTTGTATTATGTTGAATATCAAGTTCGAACGGTCGAAAAATATGTTTCTAAATACTCCGTAAGAAAAACGTAACTTAATATCTTTATCAGGAAGGCCACTGAATGAAAGCGTTGACCTATAAATGAAGTTCAAATTAGAGCGAGCGTCAACATTCGTACTCACCCGTTATATTTTGCACTTGGAAGGAAATGACGTCTTTGGTAGAAAAAAGGTCTGCTTTAATCGACGTATTGCTAGAATATAAGATTAGAAAGCGTCAGCTTTTCGCTGTCTAATAAATGAATTACGACTTTTTTAAAGACATTCTAATAGATGATACCGAATCAAGCTTAACACAAACTTTTGACAAAGTAAAAAAATATGAAATGCCTGAAAACTATCTAAAGATTTATGACCAGATGAAAAAATGTGAAATAATGTACGATTCGGACGGTGAATATTTTACCTATAAAAATATAGATGTTTTTTTAAGCGAAAGACGCAAATCCCGAATAAGTCGTTTTAAAGCATTGAAGTGGAAATTGAAGTTAAATATTCCATATAAAGCTGAAGAAATGTTTATTCAGTTTTTAGATTTAGTGTACTATAAAAAGTCGATAAATTACCTATATTTCATAAAGAAAATATTAGATTATAATAATATTGATAATAATTTGAAAGTAAAATTTAATAAGAAAAACGAAGACGTTTGGAATAGCTTTCTAAAAAATATTTCTTAATAAATGGAGCTGTCTAAAAGTTGTAAGCATTGTGAGATGACAAAAAATTTAGACCAATTTTATACTCGATTTCGTTACGGCAAAATAGAACGTTACGCTAATTGCAAAAGTTGTCATTTAGCTATGAAAAATAAAAAAATTGATTGCGAATGTGGTAAAAAATATACTTTAGCTCATAAAAAGAGACATTTAAAAAGCAATTATCATATCAAACGAACATCAAAATAAATTTATGATATTGTGTTTTAAATTGAATGTATTATACAGAATGTTGTGTTTTTAGTTGAAAATATTATATTGAATGTTGCATTTTAGTTGAAAATAATATAGTCAATGTTCTGTTTTAAATTGAACGTATTTTTCAGTTGAAAATATCATATTGAATGTTTTTCTTGTTTAAAAAAAAGATCACGAAAGTTTTTTCTCGTTTCAAAAATAGAACACGATGTAGTTTTTTTACTCGTTTCAAAAATAGAACACGATGTAGTTTTTTTACGCGTTTCATAAATAGAACACGATGTAGTATTTTTACTCGTTTCAAAAATAGAACACGATGTAGTTTTTTCTTGTTTAAAATATTATATTGAATGTTGCATTTTCAGATATATTATTCAATTGGACCTTGATAGTTTCAAAATTAGAATTGTGGGGGAAAAAGTGTTCAGAACCATTTATAGAAAAGTTCCAAGACAGAGTAGATTGGCATTTTATATTCAAATCTATCAGAAAAATTTTATTTAGAATTTAAAGGTGCCTGATTATGACAGTGATTTTTAGGCTAAATAAATGGGTAATTCAAAAAGTACAAAGATTTTGACAGGTAACTGTACAACTGAAAGAATAAATGTAGATTGGAATCATACCTTTAATGTTCATCCCAATGTTCATATAACACCTGTATGTAAATACAGCGAACCATTTTTCGTTAGAATAACAGAAATAGATAAAAACGGATTTCGATTTGAATGTTTAAAATTGAATGGCGAACCTGTAGAAAAAAATTTAGATTTCTTTCAATGGACTGCAATTAGTCCTTTTGAGTAAACGATGAAATATATTTTTTAATAGTTGTTTTCAGAAATTCTTCAATTCATTTTAAATCGCTTAATCTAAAATTACCTGCTACCGAATTTGGATTTATAGATAGCTATTAAAAATGTGTAGCAAAAAGTATTCATAAAATTTCTTCTATATAAATGGAGGAAACTCTAAGATTGATATCTGTTTCAAAATTGAGACACACTGCAAAAGTTTTAAATACAAAACAACCCAAAGGTTGTAAAAAAGATGAATTAATTAGATTGATAATGAGATACATAAAAAGAACAGGCGAATATAAAAATGTTTTAGTAGATTTATTAAATTTAGACGTCACAGATTATTTAAATGAAATGAAGAGAGAATTTATCAAAAATCCTAAGAGAAGAAATAAGTTGAAAAAAATATTAGATTCTTTTGATTTAAAATTTAACAATAACACAGCAGAATTTAATCCAAAAAATAACGAAGAAAAAAAGATAAAAACAGTGGTAAACCTTAAAAAAATATTTCCTGATTTGAATGAAAAATTGAAACAATTTATAAATGAACCGAAAAACCGTCCAAAACTTAAAAAACTCTTTGATTATTACGGCTTGAAATATAAAGATGAAAAATTGATCAAAAAGACAGAAAAAAAAGTCAAATTACAAGCAAATTTGGAAAATCTGTTTAGACCCGATTATGAAATTGTTGAGAAAGATAAAAAATTTGTAAAAAAATTTAATACTTATAGATATGTTTATAAAATAAGACAAATAAACAAACTCACACCTGGCCAGTATTATAGTATCTTAAAAAATTTATTCAGAAGAGCAATTGGAAAAATCGAAGGAAAGGAAGATATAATTGTATTCAATCCCTATTTGACACAGCCCTTTCACCCTAAAATGATGTCGACGAAAGAAGCCTATGACACCTATTTAGATGTTTTAACGCATAAAATTGAATACAAAGAGTTGGATATTAAAGACTGTGAATTTATTTTTACAGTCGTTGATTTGCCTAAAGGTGGTAAACATTTGAAATTACTGAACGATAACGATGTTGTCGATAAAAGAAGTATAATTCAAATTAAAAATGACGATAATATCTGTTTGGCTAGATCCATCGTTACAGCCCTAGCTATTCAAAATCGTAAAATTTTATGCGAAAAATTGAATCTAGAAAAACTTACAGATTTAGATGTTAAATACATAAAAATGGGTAGAAAATTACAAAAAAGTTTAGCGGAAAAATTGCATGAAATGTGTGATATTCCGTTAGAAATGTGTAATTTAGAGCATGTTAAACAATTCGAAAATTTTTTAGATATTCAAATAACTATATTTTGCAGAGAAAATTTTAACGAAAGAATATACAGCGGCGCCTATAAATCTAATTGTGTTTACATTTTAAAAAATAGAAATCATTTTGATGTCATTACAACGGTTACAGGATTTTTAGGAAAAAACCATTTTTGTGATAAATGTAAAGTCAGTTATAGTAGAAGTGATCAACATAAATGTTCTTTAAAATGCAATAGATGTTTTAGGAAAGAGAGTAATTGCGAAGGCGATGATATTCAGTGTAATGATTGTTTTAGATGTTTTAAAGGAAAAAACTGCTTCGAAAATCATAAAAATCACTCAGTCTGTGAAACACTGTGGAAATGTTTAAAATGTAAGAGAAATATCCGTAGAAGTGAAAGAGAACCGGAAGATCATAAATGTGGAGAAAGACAATGTAAAAACTGCAGAAAGTGGGTTTTGGAAGATCATAAATGTTATATACGTAGGAAAGAATCTAAGGGGGGAACTTGTAAAAATAGCTGTCCCAAAAATATAAAAGACAGAGAGAAATGGTGTAAGAAATGTCAAAAGTCAGAATTTACAGAAAAATATATGTTTTTTGACGTTGAAACGAACCAAGAGACAGGAAATCACCAAGTCAATCTAGTTATAAATCATGATTTTAACGGAATAGAAAAAATATTTAAGAATGAAAATGAATATTGTGAATGGTTATTCCAAAGAAAACATTGCGGTTATACAGTATTAGCGCATTATGGAAAAGGATTCGATTTTCAATTTCTAGCTAAATACTGCTTTAAAAATAAAATTAAAGTGTTTACAATATATCAAGGAAATAAACTCATATATATGCAAGCAACCGTATATAATATAAGGTTTATCGATTCTATTAATTTTACACTGATTCCGTTAAGAAAATTTCCTAAAACGTTTGGACTAACGGAATCGGCTAAAGGTTACTTTCCTCATTTGTTTAACACTGCTGAAAATCAAAATTATGTAGGGAAATATCCTGAAAAATACTATTATGGTTATGATACTATGACTTTAGATCAAAGAAAAACTTTTGATAAATGGTATATATCGGTAAAAAACGAAACATTTGATTTTCAAAAAGAAATTATAAAATATTGTAGATCTGATGTTGATATTTTAAGAAAAGGATGTTTAGAATTGCGAAGATTATTTCTAAACATTGCTAATATTGATCCTTTTAAATATGTCACTTTAGCTGGCGTTTGTATGGCTATATACAGAGATAAATTCATACCAGTGAATACAATAGCAATTGATGAGGAGTGTATTTCAAAAGATCAATACAGTAAGAAATCGATCATTTGGTTAGACTATCTGTCTGAAAAACACAATATCAAAATACAGCATGCTTTAAACGGTGGTGAGAAAAAACTGAAATTAGGTGATAAAACTTATAAAGTAGATGGTTTTTATAAGAATACCGTTTATCAGTTTCAAGGATGTCATTGGCACGGTTGTCCTCGCTGTTTTACAGAATCCACTGTCAATCTTCAAAATCAGATATGTATGAAAGATTTGTATGAAAGAACTCAAAAAATAAATAATAAAATAAAAGATAACGGATTTGAATTGATTGAAATATGGGAATGTGATTTTGATAATCACAAAGAAATTAAAAAATATATGAAAAATGAATGGAAAAGAGATTTTGTAGAACCTTTAAATCCTAGAAACGCATTCAGCGGAGGTAGGTGTGAACCTACCAAATTAATATACGAAATGAAAGAAAACGAAAAGGGTAGATATATCGATGTTTGTTCACTTTATCCAACAGTGAATTACTTTGATTACTATCCTGTTGGTCATCCAGTAAAGATTTATAATCCGGAAAAATATGATAAGAATTGGTATGGTTTGATACAATGCAAAGTACTTCCACCTAGAAAGCTCTATCATCCTGTTTTACCTTATAAAGGAGAAAAATTAATATTTAGTTTGTGTAAATTATGTTCAAAACCTATAAAATGCGAAAAGAAACAATGTAGAAAATGTTATGAAATACGGAATAAAGAATGTAATCATACGGATGAGGAGAGAAGTTTTACTGGTACATGGACAACTACCGAAGTTGAACTGGCTATTGAAAAAGGTTATAAGATTTTAAATATCTATGAAGTTTGGCATTTTGAAAAAAAATCTAATACATTATTTAAGGATTATGTTAAAATGTTTTTGAAAATCAAATTAGAAACAGATGATAAATGGTCTGAAAATTTCAAAACCGAAAAAGAATATAAAAGGTGCGTAGAAAAGAAATTGGGTATAAAGTTAGGAGAAATCAAAGAAAACCCAGGAATGAGATTTATATCCAAAATTTGTTTAAACTCTTTATGGGGAAAGTTCGGACAGAGAAAAAACTTGAAACAGACAGAGAATGTTATGGAATTATCCGATTTTTATAGAATTATACTGAACGACCGCATTAAAGACTTGAATATGATATTTTTGAATGATGAGTGTGTGCAAATGGATTATAAGATGAAAGATGAATATGTCAAGAATAACTTTAATACGAATATTTATATAGCGGCTTTTACTACCAGTTCGGCTAGAATAAGATTATATGAAATGCTTGATAAATTAGGAGATAATGTAATGTATTACGATACAGATAGTATTGTGTATATCGATGATGGCTCCAATAAAGTAAAAACGGGCTGTATGTTAGGAGAGTGGACCGATGAATTAGGAGAAGATAAATATATGAAATCGTGGATATCTGGAGCAAGTAAAGATTATGGTTATATTCTGAACGACGGTTCTTTAAAAGGAAAAGTAAAAGGTTTTAAAATGAGTTATGAGAGCGAAACTAAGCTGAATTTTGACGAGAGAATGAAAATAATAACTGGGGAAATTAACCATATAGATGTAGAAATAAATCAATTTCAGATACAAAAAGATAGAAATATTAAAGTGAATAAAATGAATAAAAGATATATGTTTGGATATGATAAAAGAAGAATTTTAGATAACTTTGATACTGTACCATTTGGATTTTAAGCCGATTTTTTTTAATTTATAAAAATTGTTTTCTAATAAAATGGACGATGTCACCCTTATCGTAAATGTTCAAGGTTTTATACTTCCTTTTAAGTCTATAGCGAGGGAAATAAGCTGGGTTCATTTAAAACAGGGAATAGGTGAAACTATTTCTGTGTTTACACCTAACTATGAATTAGGTGATCAAGACCATGGAATAGTTCGTAGATGTACTAACGATATCCATGGTTTAAGATTTAAAAGATATTCAGATAATACAGGCTTATGGATTAGTAGTGACAATGTAAAAGATTATCTCATACAATTGCATCAGATATACGGCGGCACATTTGCTTTTAAAGGAGGAGTTTTTCCGAAAAGTACCTTTGAAGAATGGGGAATTCCTATAAAAATATTAGAAGTACCGAGATGCGTTCGAATACTAGGACCTGGCTGCTCTATGTACAGATGTCTGTACTATAAAAATTGTCTTTCAAAAATTGTTTCTGAATAAATGGAAGAATTCAACAGTCTCAGATCGTTCCCTGTTACTCATAAGCTAAAAGATTTAGAGACAGGGAAATACAAGCTGATTTCGTTGAAGAAAATTCAAACAAAATTTGGAAATACGACTATTGCAAGATTAGAAGTTAATGATGTAGAAAAGGATTATTTTCTTAAAAAGAGTCATGGAAAAATTTCTGAAAATGCAATAACAAAACTGAATGAAGGTGGTTATATCTTTCATTTTAAAGGAAAAAATAATGATAGCTATTATGATTATGAATTAGAAAAAGCTTAATCCTACAATTTGTTTTAAATCTTACAATGATCGGATGGACCATTTATCGAACTATGAAAATTTCAAACCCCCTAAATAATATTTACGAAAATACAAAATATATCTGTTTTAACTACAAATTTCTTTACTGACATACATGTGTTCATTTCGACACAGACTATTTTTTTATCGAACTATGAAAATATCCAGAATAGTATTTATAATTGGAAGTAAAAAAATTAGTTATCTATTAAAAATTTAAAACATACGATAAAAATCATTTAAATTTTATTTCAGACTTCAATATAATGCAATTGATATTAATATTATCCTAGAGGTAGGTTGTTTATTTATTTAATCTGTCTAAACTTTGTTCGAATGGGTTTTATTTGACGTCCAAATTTTTTTTCTAAATAAATGTTACAATATTTTGTCATAAGTACTCTTTAATTGTCTTTCGCCTACCTCTCATTATTTTAAATTTGACCCCATTATCACAAACCATAGCATCGATAACTCTAATATTCTCAACCTGGTTTATTATTAAGAAAATGCGTCAGTCAAACTTTTTGATCACAGTAATCGTTATATATTAGCATTTAGTGGGTCCATTCAAATACTATTTTATAATCATCATTTGCTCCAATAATATTAACATAAATCAGAACTGTCATCTTTCGACACACACTAGCTCTACATATATGCTGAAAGTTTGTTCCGACAGTAAGCGCGCGCTCCCGCTCAGCCGGTTGCACTCCGTCATACGAGACTGGCGCGGGAACTTCCCCGAAGCGAAGAACGAAAATCTCAAATCTGAGACTCTTCCTAGGCGGACCTGCACTAAACAACCGGATAGATGGGAATATACAAATTATGGTTATATTCATCATTTCTTCGATATTTAGACAGTCAAACTTTTTCATCTCATTAAATATTAATATTGTATGGATTATTTCGAATTATGAAACATTGTTCGATAGTCAAACTTTTCGATGAAAATCTTACAATTATAGGTACAATATTCGATATTTAGACAGACAAACTTTTTGATGAAAATCTTACAAAAATCGTTAAATATTTGCGTTTAGTGGAATATAAAAAGTGTTCCATAGTCGGTACCATATACTACTGACGGATTTACACGTTTTAGATAGTGGAGATTCCGAAAAACATATTTTTAGAAAAAAAAATTTGCCGTCCGTCTGTCTGTCTGTCAGTCTGTCTGTCTGTAAACGCTCTATCTCCCGAACAAATTGAGATAGAGACTTGAAATTTTGTATGTAGTTAGTATGTAAGAATGGGACGAACCCTATTTAATATCAGCAACCTCGCTTATCCGGAACTATTTTTTTCGGACTTTCGAAAAATTCTTTCCGATGAAAGGTACATAAAAATTTTCGAATTTTTTTGTTCTAAGGAATGGACGTAAAAGGCAATAAAATAACACACATTTTGCATATAGAACGAAGCTGATCGAATTATTAGTTGTCGAGATATTTGTAATCTTGTTTTCCACATTCTTCGATTTTTCATGACCCTGTATTTCATTCAAATTTCAATTCAGAAGTATATTTTAATTGGAAATGAGACGCTTAATCCGACGCAGTTAATTGTTAGTTAATAGAATTATTATTTTTGGAGTTATAAGGATGTTTCTTTTACGCAGTTCGGTACTACTTGAGTAGTTTGGCGTTTTATATAATTGGTCGAAATTGGTACATCAGCAGTTCTTTAATATAGCATTACTATGTATATTAACAATATTTAAATTTTGTTTATGAATTGCAATGCATTGTATAAATAGTTTCACATGTTTTATTTTCATATACATATCCATGATGGGTAAGTATTACGGTGGCCCCCCCCAACGACCAGTTCGATCTTACACTGCTTATGCAAATTTTAAACATAATTTAAATCTATACAAATACATAAAAAATATTTTCACGGTGTGAATTTTTTTTTTTTTTTTTTTTTTTGGGGGGGGGGTTAACATACGACGTTCTTTTTTTTAATACTAATAATAATAATAGAAGGACAAAGGTATGCGAAGGAAAAGTATTTCTGCCAATATATCAGTAACCTTCCTTTAAAATATCGGCGTTCTCTTATTCCCTCTTTTTCTGTCTGCAATATTTGCAAGTATTTTTGACAGAAAAGGAAAGCGAGATATGATATTTATGCTCTGTACAGAAGTACAAAACATTGGTATTGTCTTCTTGAAATTTGAATATTGCTTTTATTGAAATGAGAATAATTTTATTTCACTTTGTGCTCTGGATTTTATTGATCTTGTTTATATTACTCAGTGGAACAGAAATGTATTTAAGTTATTTACATATATTTTTTTAACTGTAAATTTCTCGGATTGAAATTTTTTCAAATAAAACGTTTTCGTGTACCGTTTCTTTTTAAAGATGTAGGATACTTTCGAACGGTCGAGAAAGCATAAATTATCTCTATGATCCAAGTTTCAAAAATTGTGTGGAAACTCAAAAATAAAAATAAAATTTCATTTAAATAAAGCTTCTGTTAATATTTATATTGGAAAATGTATATATACTTATAAATTAATAAATATATATTGAAATAATAAATTAAAAATATATATGTTATTAAGATTAAACAAAATAACGCGTCTTGCGCACATGATGAAGTCTAAAAATATGAATATAAAAATACATTTTGGTGAAAATAAATAAAATTGTGTTACTTTTATACTAAAACCAGAATGTTTCCAAAAAAATATTGACTCAATTAAAAAAAAAAGTTAACTTAATAATTAAAAACATTAAAATTTTCCCTTTTTTAAGAATAAATTCAATGTATAAAACGAAAAATAAAATTAAATGTTATACTTTTTGATTTTACGTTGTAGATAATACTAAAATTTGTAATTGGTAAAAATTTCTTTTTACTGTCATGCTTAGTGTTTTAGTAACGCTGCGTGCAGCATCAAATTCATCGTTTTGAAGAAACGCGACTCAAAGTATAATTATCACTTTTCATTTTCACATATACAATCTTGATAAAATTGTCATAATTATTAAACTATACTGGGAATTTTTTTATTGCAGTGTTTTGCATAGGGATGAGAGTGTTCCGCGTTTTTACATACCAGTATAATATTAGAGAAAACATTGTTCTGTTAAATTGCAGTATTTTTCGTTTGACTAAAATAACATTTTCTCTAAAATTATACTGGTGGGGAAAAACGCGGAAAACCGCGGAAAATTCTCATCCCTATTTGCATATTTTTCAGAAATGATTACGGAATATAAGTATGAATAAAAAAAAAAGAATAGAAAATTTTGACGATTTAAATGGTTTTTTTTCTCCCTAAAATGAAATATTTTTATATCCTTTACGGATTTAAAAAATTGAAATTTACCACAAAAAGAAAAAAAAATTGAATTAAATGCTATAAATTATAAGTACTAAAGTATTTGTTATAGTTCTTAATATGCATTATCATTTTTTCAGTCAAGATAGTCTGTTATTCTGTCACGAAATTTAGTTAGAAACACAACATTTATTTATAAGAATGATTTTTAAGCACTAGAAAATAATAATAATAAATGCTTATAGAAATAAAAAAGCATAATTGTATCTTAGAAATTTGTAATTTTTATGTAAATTTTTTAATAATTACTTTTAAAATGAACAAATATCTAAACGATATTTTCCGCGAATTACCTCGTTAAAAATTTACTACAATTATTACAATTTAATTTAATCAGACATTTCATTTTTTTTTAAATGTTACATTGCTTATGCAAAATTCAAATATATTTTAAATATATTCAAATACATAAAAATATTTTCACGGTACGTATTTTTTATTTTTTTTATGCGGATTAACATATGTCGTTCTTCCTTAAAGGAAAAAACAAACAGAGGTTTGTGAAGGAAAAGTATTGCTGCCAATATGGATCAGTGACTGTCCTTTAAAATATCGGCGTTCTCTTATTCCCTCTTTTTGTGTCTGCGTATATTTACGAGTATTTTTGACAGAAAAGGAAAGCGAGCGAGCTATGCTATTTGTGCTCTGAGCAGAAGCAGGGCCTGATTACTAACGGGGCTCTCTCCCACCAGGAAAAAGAAATAAAGAATTTTTTCCTTATTCATGACAGTAATCTTGTATGAAAAGGGCGTTTAAAGAAGACGAAAATTTCTATAAATTTTTTCTGGTGAGAGAGTGCCCCGTTAGTAATCAGGCTCTGAGCAGAAGTACAAAACATTGATTTTCTTTCTTGAAATTTGCATATCATTTTTATTGATATGAGAATGATTTTCTTTCACTTTATACATTGGATTTTATTTACCGTAATTTCGGGTGTATAAGCCGCAGATCAAACAATTCTTTTTCGACCCAGAATTTTTTAAGAAACAAATATAACTATTTAGATCGCCGTAAATATACGTCTTCAATCACTAAATGAGATTTCTGGGTCCAAAAAGAATTGTTTGATCCGCGGCTTATACACCCGAAATTACGGTATCTTACTCAGTTGACTAGAAATATACTTTAGTTATTTTCATATATTTATTTTAATAGTAAAGAACTTGGTTTGAAATTGTTCTATATTATAAGTTTTCGCCTATAATTTCTTTTAAAATACAATAATTTTGTACATTTTATGGATATAAAAAAAATGCAATTTAGCAGAAAAGAAGAAAACTGAAAATTAAATGCCAGAAATTATAATAGACAAAATGTTCATATTAGTTTTTAATAACAGAATATACTTAATGCACATTATCATTACTTATATAGTCTGTTATTCTGTTATGAAAATTAGTTAGAAACGCTAAAATTATTATCAGAAAGAATTTTTGTAATTTACGCTCAAGAAAATAATGATATTAATAGCTAAACATATCTTAGAAATTTTATTTTTCCATTTTTTTTTTATTTTTCTAATACTATTTACGAATATGCATTAAAACTTTTCTCTTTTCCGTTTGTTTCCTCTAAAGCAGACATACAGAAACATATTTTCGCTAGTTGCTTTACACTTCTTAATTTATTAAATAAAGTAAGGAAAACAAAAGCCTTTAAAAAATTTGATTTATTTCTTTACATGTAAAGGAATACTTTGTGTATGAGGTCCATTTAAGGCATGATGGACTTAATTTCTTATGATTTTAATTTAATTATTCAATTCATTCCTTTTCAATATTACATTTCTTATGCAAAGTTTAGAGGGTCTCAGGAGTCTTACTTTTTACCTGGTAGGGCGAATTAGAAACATATACATTTCATTTTTTTTCTCAGTCCCTATTAAACTTAAATGCATAAAACTTTTTATATAGACAACTTAATATCTCTTCTATTTAAAATAATTTTTTTAACATTCGATGTTGAATTTTTATTATATATTTTTTATATTTAATTTTGATTTAAAATTTAAATTGTTCTTTGAATGCGCGCAACATTTCTCAAAAAATAATAAAGCAACTTGTATGAAACTTGGTAAATATCTTCATTTTAAGTTTAAGAACAACTTATACCTCAAATTTAGAATTTTAATTACATTAATTATTGATAATTGACAATTTTTTTAACAAAAAATGATTTTTTTTTCAATTTTTTCAATTTTAATTTAAATTTTAATTAAATAAATGCATAAATTGCTTTAAAATGAGGTATAAGTTCAAGATACTTTAATTTTACACCAGTATCAACTTTTTCAGCGGTTCTTGAACTAATAGTTTTGCTAGAATCCTGCGCGCAATGGATACAAGTCTAATTTTTTTTAATCAAAATTAAACATTAAAAAAATAAAATAGAATTTCAATGTAGAATATAAAAAAAAAATTATTTTAAATAGAAGAGATATTAAGGTGTCTATATTAAAAATTTTATGCATTTATGTTTTATAGGGACTGAGAAAAATAATCAAATCTGACATGTTGCTAAGTTACAGTACCAGGTAAAAAGTAAGACTCCTGAGACCCCTTAAACATATTTTAAATATAGAGAAATACATAAAAAATATTTTCACCGTGTGATTTTTTTTAATGCGAGTTAACATCTGTCGTTCTTCCTTAAAAAACAAACAAACAAACAAACATAAAACAGAGGTATGTGAAGGAAAAGTTTTTCTTCCAATATGATCAGTAACTTTCCTTTAAGCCTTTGTGGCGCAGAGCAAATTCATTGCTTCAGGCGCAACACTAGTCACAGACAAAAGTCCCGGATGACAATGTTAAGTCTATGAGGGCGTTCTTCTCAAATATCTCACTCAGATGTTATTATTTTTTCATGATATTTTCTATACGATTGCTGAGTAGGATCTACAATCGGCCTAGTTTTTACTTTTTCAATTTTGGTTTCAGATTTTTTTAAAAGTATTTTAATATTTAGAACCGGTTTAAACCGGTTTCGACAGTTAAGAGCCCACAATAGTCACAGAAAAAGTACGCAAAAAGACCCGGATGATTATGTAAAGTCTATGGGAGCGTTCTTTTCTAATATCTCGCTCAAATTTTAATATTTTTACATGATTTTTTTTTTTTTGCATAGGCTAGCTTAGGACGATCTACAACCGGGCTAGTTTTTACTTTTTCAGTTTTAGTTTCAGATTTAAATATATATATATATATATATATATATATATATATTAACTTTCAAAACCGGTTTAAACCGGTTCTGAAATTGAAACTATCATAATATAAAAAATATATGAGCAAAGTCGAAAAAGTAAAAACTAGCCCGGTTGTAGATCGTCCTAAGCTAGCCTATGCAAAAAAAAAATCATGTAAAAATATTAAATTTTGAGCGAGATATTAGAAAAGAACGCTCCCATAGACTTTACATAATCATCCGGGTCTTTTTGCGTACTTTTTCTGTGAATATTGTGGGCTCTTAATGTAATTCTGAAATCAAAATTGAAAAAGTAAATACTAGATCGGTTGTAGATCGTCATCAGCTATCCTATGCAAAAAAATCAAGTAAAAATATTAAAATTTGAGCGCTATATTTGAAAAGAATGACCCCCATAGACGTTACATTATCATCCGGGTCTTTTTCAGTGACTCGTGTGGAGTCTTATAAGCCCACAATAGTCACAGAAAAGTTACTCAGAAAGACCCGGATGATCATGTAAAGTCTATGGGAGCGTTCTTTTCGAATATCTCGCTCCAATTTTAATATTTTTACTTGATTTTTTTGCACAAGATAGCTGAGGGCGACCCACAACCGGCCTAGTTTTTACTTTTTCGATTTTGGTTATATATTTTTTTAAATTACGATAGTTTCAGTTTCAGAACCGGTTTAAACCGGTTTCGAAAGTTAAAGAAATTTTTTAAAGAAAATCTGAAACAAAAATTGAAAAAGTAAAAACTAGGCGGGTTGTGGATCGTCCTCAGCTATCTTGTACAAAAAAATCATGAAAAAATATTAAAATTTCAGCGAGATATTCGAAAAGAACGCTCCCATAGACTTTACATGATCATCCGGGTCTTTTTGTGTACTTTTTCTGTGACTATTGTGGACTCTTAAGGCCCCAGAATAGTCACTGTAACACACAATCTATAATAATAAAGAGAGAAGGATGTTTGTCTGTCTGCGCTGTTCTGAAGAGACTACTGCACGTAGAGTTACAAAATTTGGAGGGAAGGTACTTTTTTACATGTAGTTTTGCACCTCGAAGCCCGATTTTCGATTTTTTGTTTAGATTTTTTTAAATAATTTTTTAGGCGATTTTTAGCGTTATTTTTGCGGTTTTATCCCATTAGTGAAAGGAATGCGGTTTCATTCTTTTAACCCAAAATAGCAATTTTTTTTTCTTTTCAACAAAGTTTATTCGGAATTTGTACAGCAATTTTTGAACTAACGAATTTTTATTGCGATTTTTAGTGTATTTTCTCATTTTGCGGCTATTTTTTGAGATTGATAAAAAGAAAATCGTTTTAAACTTTTAGCCTAATGCCCTAAATTTTGTGTTTGTTACGATTTTTAGATTTTAACGATTTTTAATGCGATTTTCAACGTTTTTTAAAGATTTTTGCGTTTAGCATCTATCTTTTTCATAGTTGTTCTATCAAAAACTTGAGCTGTTGAGAATGCAATAAGTAGTATTTTTTGTGTGAAATCTACCTAAAATGTCAAAAATTTAGGTACCACTATTTTCGAATAGCAATTTCATAAACTATCTTAAATTCTTGCTTAACACCGGTTCCCCTCTCGAGTTATATATCACCTGATAGGTTATTTAACAGAGTATGGTTTTGATTAAATTTTTGAAGAATAGAGTGTTCTACCTAGTGGTGGAAAATGGAACTAATAGAACGCTATTTTTTTTTAAATCTATAATAATAAAGACAAGTTTGTGTGTGTGTCAACGCTGTTCTGAAGAGTCTGCTGTACGTAGAGTTACAAAATGTGGAGAGAAGGTACTTTTTTAATGTAGTTTTGCACCTCGAAGCCCGATTTTCAATTTTTTGATTAGATTTTTTTTGATAATTTTTTTAGGCGATTTTTAGCGTTCTTTTTGCAGTTTTATCCCATTAGTGAGAGAAATACGGTTTCATTCTTTTAACCCAATATAGCAATTTTTTTTCTCTTTTCAGCAAAGTTTATTCGGAATTTGTACAGCGATTTTTGAATTTTTAACGAATTTTTAATGCGATTTTTAGTGTTTTTTCTTATTTTGCGTTTTTTTTTTTTTTTGAGATTGATAAAAAGAAAACCGTTTCAAACTTTTCGCCCTAAATTTTGTGTTTGTTAAGAATTTTAGATTTTAACGATTTTTAATGCGATTTTCAATGTGATTTTTAACGCTTTTTCAAGATTTTTTGCGTTAAGCATCTATTTTTTTCATAGTTGTTCTATCAAAATCTTGAGCTGTTAAAAATGCAATAAGTAGTTTTTTTTTTTTTTTTTTTTTTTTTTTTTTGCGAAATTTACCTAAAATGTCAAAAATATAGTTACTACTATTTTCGAATAGCAATTTCATAAAATATCTTAAATTCTTGCTTAAGACCGCTACCCCCTCGAGTAATATATCACCTGATAGGTTGTTTAACAGAGTATCGTTTTGATAAAGTTTTTGAAGAATAGAGTGCGCTAGCTGGTGGTGAAAAATGGAACTAACAGAACGCGATTTTGTTAAAATTTGGAAATATAGCAAAGTGATTTATTTTAAATTTTAAAATGGTTATACATGATAAAAAATGTAAACAAAGAATGGTGTGACAGATTTGAGAGTGCGTGAAAGGAGAGGCGTGAACAAAATTAGGAAATGTAATAAGGATATCTGTTTTACACTTTAAGGTAGTTTATAACGCATGTTAAAATTTTTAAAGTACTGGCGATGCTCTGGAGAGACCGCTGCACGAAGTTATGTATGAAATTTTACACCCTGAAGGCCGATTTTCAGTTTTTTTAATTTAATTCATATGCGGATTTTAATGGGTTTCGAGGCGATTTTTCCACATTAGCGAAAAGGAAAGCGGTTTCATTCTTTCGACCTAAATTAGTAAATTTTATTCTCTTTTCAATATAATTTATTTGTATTTCGTGCAACGATGTTTGGATTTTCAGTGAATTATTTAATGTAAATTTTGCCGCTATTATTCGACATTAGTAAAAGGAATTTTGCTTAAAACTTTTAGGCTGATATATTAAATTTTAGCTGTTAAGATTTATAAATTTCAGCTAATTTTAATGAGATTTTTCGAGATTTTTTGCGTTTGATGTCGGATTTTTGTCATTCATGAGATATTTCCAATTACAACGTTTTACCCTATTAGAGTAAATTTTGACCCCTGTGATTTTTTAATATTAGTGATTTTTAATGCACTTTTCAATGCAATTTTTAGAAATTTTTCGAGTTTTATGGTGATTTTTTTATATTCGGAAGTAAAAATTGATTTCAAATTTTTAATCTAATACAATTTTAGAGATTTTTAACGCGATCTTTCAAGAATAATTGTGTTCCGTGTGGATTTTTTATTATCTATAAAGGATTTCCTTTTACTACGTGATTATCCTGTCGACCAATTTCGCCAAATTATATTAATCGTGAAACAAGCCAAATTATGCAAATAGATGTAATTTTTATGTTAAATAATGAAAGAAGAGATAATTTAGAAAAACATTAATACAAATACATATAAAAATAAGAAGTAAAAACCACTTGATGACGTAACAAACATATGTAACATGTTTAATGTCAAGTGAATATGTAATTTACGATCCGCCATTATTGTAGTTTAATCTTATGGTTTGACCCAGATAGTTTCTTGGTCGACCGGATAATCAAATAGTTCAGATTTCCGATTAAAATGTTTTGTCTGTTTGATGAAATTCTGATTACTGCGATTTAAAAAATAACTAGCGATATTTAGTGCATTTTTCAATGCGTTTTTAATGAACTTTTTAATGCGATTTAGTGCTATTTTTTTCGATCCCCACCACAGTGGTGTTTTAACAATTATAAAATTATTTTGGTTTCAAACTTTTAGCCTAATATAGTAAATTTCACCATTTACCTTTTTTTTTAATTTTGTCGATTTTCAATGTGATTTTTGATATATTTTGTGTTCTGCGTCGATTTTTAAACTAAGCTAGTAGTCAAATAAAATAGTATAAAAATGGTCCACTACTAGGAATGTAAAAATCTAGGCGCCAACAAATAATCTCTTACCACTAAATGTAATACTTTTTTTCCCAGTTATATTTCTTACAAAATTTTACGCTACAATGTTTTTAATACTTCATTGCTATTTATGCTTTTATGGTTTACTCTATATACACAATTAAGGATTTTAAATATTGTATGGTTATATTTTGCAATTAAATAGCAATAAATAAATTAATTTTATTTGCCTAATAAACATTTATCTGCTTAATAAATCTGCCTAATACAGCTTACTTTAAATTAATATTCTTAAGTATTCATTAAAAAAGTATGAAAGCAATTTTTGCCTTATCAGCTCAATCGATTTTTTTTTCCGAAAACACAAATTCTAAATTTATGCCAAATGCAGCCATCTGACATTAACAAAATAAGTATTATTCCATTACTCTCACTGTTCTTGTCCGTTACAGCGGTCCTATTGGTCGAATTCATAGCACATAATCAGAATTATAGTGTTGCTACGTAAATGTCAGATGAGGCACACGGTGCATTGAAGAGTTAAACTCTCAGCGTGCAAATTTTAGTGGTGGGAGACTACAGCCTGGCGCCTAGATTTTCGCAACCAAGCCTACTGCCATTCAAGAGACAAAATAACTTACTGTCTACCGGGTTCGAACATTTTTATCACTAAATTTTAAGAATATTTTCAAAGTATTTCACATCAGAAAAATATTGTGAAATCTGTGAATAAAGCTGGGGGGGGGGGGGGTTGTGAATATTGCGATAAAAAAATAAATGCATATTTTCCTATTTTAAATAGTGGTGCCAGAGTCCTTAAAATATATAAGGAGTGTGCGAACCTTGGTCTAAAATACGCATGAAATACATATACAGACTTGATAGCGTTATAATACACTTCGTCAACCAATACTTGCAATGTATATACATTTTTTATATCAATCGTCTGACACATTCTTCTCAAATCTTCCATCCCAGCCGTAAGACACTTAATGTTTCAAGAGAAAGAAAGAAAAATTGCATAGATAGAAGTTTATTGCCATTGATATTCCAAACACAAATTATTTTACCAAGCAAATATTCCCATTACTATATTTTTTTTTTCATGATAAAAGGGTCTTTATTCTCCTTATCCTATCCAGAATCTACTAAAACAAAAGCAACGCTTTCATTCATACGGGCTACATAAGATGACAGATATGTATTGCCCTATAAAGCAAAAAAAAAAAAAAAAAAAAAAAAAAAAAAATTAGCATTTGTCTATGGATATCTGATTTGTGAACAGATAATATCTTGTATGCAGTACAATAATAAAATTATTTTACAATGGGTTCTTATTTATCACAAAAAAAGTTTTTTTTTGTAAATAATGAAATAAGTTATGAATGTAATGAAAAAGTAATTTGTGTATGCAAGGAAATATCTTTCTGTTTTTATTTTATAGTTGTATTTCTAAAGCAGGAATGCCACAATTTAGATGTTTCAATACATATTAGATTATCAAGAAAATATTTACAATTAATAATATGCATTAGTATAATTTTTGTATGATAAACGGAACTTTTTTATCCTCTTTAACACTAGAATCGCCATTAGGGGTCATTATGACCCCTGCCAAATTGAAAATAGCCAATTTGAACCAGAAATTTCTTGATAAGATTTGTTAAATATGTGCAGCGCAAAAATATTCTAAATTGAAAAGTTAAATAATTCTAAATAAAAATTCTGGTGTCAAACACTTTTTATAAAACTTGAATAAAATAGCCGGCGTTTCTAGTGTTAATATCAAATAAAACAAATTATAATATTTGTGATTTTACTTTACAATCGTATTTTTAACGGAAGATTGTCACAATTTACATATTTTCAGTACAAACTAGCTGGGTTCGAACCCAATCGCGACCGTCGGCCTAACCGTTCGGAGTTTTCCGTGGTTTCCTTCGAACCTTGCGTAAATACGGGTTAGGTTCCCTTAGAAAGACCCCCACGGAGGGCATCCCACCCCTTAGGGCCTATATCCCATAGTGCAGATAATTGGCCAACATACATACATACATACATACATACAGTACGAACTAGAAATTAATTTAAAATGCATACTAGAAAAAATAATTAATTTTTTATATTATCTAAAGAGTTTATTAAGAATGATAGGCTTTCGGTTGACGCCTAGAAAACAGTAGGTTGTGTTTATAACAGCTAATTATCAATACGAGGGATAAAGGCTCGAAGGGGAGGGGGGGTGTCCTCCTGGGGACTTTCTAAGTTAACCGAATCCGTATTTACTCAAGGAAATGCTATTTTTCAGACAAGTGTCTTATATTAGACAAAAAAATGTTTTGGAAAAGTATAAATATAGAGTACATAGAAAACCACACAGAAATTTCAAAATGAATTTAAAGAATCAATATTTTTAGTTAAAATTATTATTTGATAAATACACTTGAATTAAATATCGTTGACTACTTATTTTGCATAAATGTAAAAATACATATATATGCATTCACATGTATATGTTTTCACATAAATAAATATATATATACATATATTAGATTAGGAATTTTATTTATATTAACCCGGGAGAACGCGCGCTTACCCAGGGTATAAATGGTTTTAACTTTGTCACCAACAAAATCAAATCATAATCGCCATTTTATTTAGATGGAGACAATCCTTACAAATTCCGCGATAAAATATCTTGAAGATTACTTTTAAAAAATTAGTGGTCACAATTGCAAAAACAATACGCATTCCGGGTCTAAAAGGTCCGGCGCGTCCTGCCGGGTTAAGAAAGTTTTGTTTGAATAACTTTTTCCAATTCGTTACAGCAACTTAAATAAAAGCAAGAGAAAGTAAAATAATAATTTTGTCGTGTTTCAATAAAATTATTAATCAAATAAAATAAAATATTACCATAATTAATAATATTACTAGGCAGTTTTCAAAAAATATGCATTAAATTCATTGTCAAAAATTTTTTCCGAAGACAAACATAATAAAATGTTCAAAAATTGTCTTAATTTTCTGTTACGATTCAGAATCTTGTATTTCAATCTAAGTGAAAAACTATTTCGAGAAAAAAAAGAAAAACATTGTGGTGTAGCCACTTTCAGCTAACTATTGTTTCAAAATAAATCTTTGAAATCCAATGCCATATACTTTTTCCAGAAATTTTCCATTACAGCACTAAGAAAATCAATATTTCATGGAGAGAGTTAGCTTCAAAAATGCTTAGATAGAAGATTCCATTCACTGATATTTCACCTCAAACTTTTATCAAGGAAGTATTTCAATTGTGATCATTTTTCTGTGATAAAAGGAACACAAATTCTCCTTAACCTCTGTATCTTCAAAAACAACATGAATGTTCTTTTTCGGGGCAAATATGTCTAATGAACAGAAATTAATTGATATTTATTTTTGAATTTCTCATCATTATTATGGAATGCACAGAAAATTGATTTTTTTTTAAAGATCATGACTTTGTATAAAATGATTTGGAGTAAATATAAGATTTTCTTTTAAAATATTTTTCTGAAGACAAATATAATTAAATTTACTCCGATTGTCTTAATTTTTTGTTATAAATAAGAATCTTGTAGTTTAAGAAAAAAATTTTCGAAAAAGAAAAGGGTGTAGCAACTTTGTGGTGTAGCAACTTTCAGCTAACTATTCTTGCAAAATAAATCTTTGATATCCACTGTCCAAAACTTTTTTCAGAAATTTTCCATTACAACGCTAAGAAAATCAATAAATCATGGGAGAGAGATAGCTTTAAAAATGATTAGATAGAAGATTCCATTCACTGATATTTCACCTCAAACTTTTATCAACGAAGTATTTGCGTTATGATCATTTTTGTGTGATAAAAGGAACATAAATTCTCCTTAACATCTGTAACATGGAAAACAAAGTGAATGTTTTTTTTCGGGACGAATATGTCTAATGGACAGAAATTAGTCGATGTTTATTTTTGAGTTTCTTATCATTACCAAGAAATTCAAAGAAAATTCATTTTTTTTTTATCCTGACATTGTATCAAAAGATTTAGAAAAAAATTAAGATTTTCTTTTAAAGTATTTTTCTCAAGACAAACTTAATAAAATTTACTCCGATTGTCTTAATTTTCTGTTACATAAGAATCTTGTACTTTAATTTAGGAAAAAATTATTTCGAAAAAGAAAAGAAAATATTGTGGTGTAGCAACTTTGAGCTAGCTATTCTTGCAAAATAAATCTTTGATATCCACTGTCCCATACTTTTTCCAGAAATTTTCCATTACAACGCAAAGAAAATCAATATTTCAAGGGAGAGAGATAGCTTCAAAAATGCTTAGATCGAAGATTCCATTCGCTCATATTTTACCTCAAACTTTTATCAAGGAAGTATTTGCATTAT
Organism: Maratus speculifer; assembly: GCA_964019185.1. Taxonomy (NCBI): domain Eukaryota; kingdom Metazoa; phylum Arthropoda; class Arachnida; order Araneae; family Salticidae; genus Maratus; species Maratus speculifer. The sequence continues at coordinate 349,096,867 of OZ025295.1, forward strand.
GATTATTTTTGTGTGATAATAGAACATAAATTCTTCTTAACCTCTGTAACATGGGAAACGATGTGAAAATTTTCTTCTGGAAGAATATTTCTATAAACTTGAGACAGAAATTAATAGATATTTTATTTTGAGTTTCTCATCATTATTACGGAAAGCACAGAAAATTGATATTTTTTAAAGATCCTGATTTTGTATAAAACGATTTAAATATAAGATTTTCTTTTAAAGTATTTTTCTCAAGACAATTATAATAAATTTTACTCCGGTTGTCTTAATTTTCTGTTATAAATAACAATCTTGTACTTTAATTTAGGAAAAAATAATTTCAGAAAAGAAAATAAAAACATTGTGGTGTAGCAACTTTCAGCTAACTATTCTTATAAAATATATCTTATCCACTGTCCAAAACTTTTTCCAGAAATTTTCTATTACAGCGCTTAGAAAATCCATATTTCATGGGAGAGAGATGGCTTGAAAAATGCTTAGATAGAAGATTCCATTCACTGATATTTCATTTCAAACTTTTATCAAGGAAGTATTTACATTATGATCATTTTTGTATGATAAAAGAAACATAAATTCTTCTTAACCTCAGTAACATCGAAAGCAATGTGAATGTTTCTTTCTGGAAGAACATTTCTGAAAATTTGATGCAGAATTTTGAGATTTTTATCATTATTAAGAAACGCAGAGAAATGTGAAATATTTTGCATTCTTATTTTGTAGAGAAAGACTTGGAGTAAATATAAGATTTTCTTATAAATGGAAACAATAATTTATCTGATTTGAAGAAAATTTTAATTTGATATTATTTCGTTGTGACATATATGTTTAAAATTATTTTGTCACTAAATTAATCCTTCCGCAACGAGAATACTTTGCTTAATTTTTAATGTTTTAAAGTTTTACAAGATTCTTATTTATAATAGAAAATTAGGACAATCGGAGTAAAGTTTATTATATTTGTCTTGAGAAAAATACTTTAAAAGAAAATCTTATATTTACTATAAATCTTTTTATAAAAAGTAAAATTTAAAATAAATAAATAAATAAATAATCAATTTTCTGTGGACTTTCTAATAAAGATGAGAAGTTCAAAAATAAATATCCATCAATTTCTGTTTCAATCTTATAGAAATACTGTTGCAAAAGGAAACATTCACTTTGTTTTCCATGCTACAGAGGTTAAGGAGAATTTATATTCCTTTTATCAAACAAAACTGATCATAACGAAAATACTTCCTTGATAAAAGTTTGATGTGAAATATCAGTGAATGGACAAGAATGTTTTACAAGAATATTTAGGTGAAAGTGGCTACACCACATTGATTTTGTTTTTGTTTTTTTTAGAAATACATTTATTGGGTTGTTCGGAAAGTCCTTTCCGTTTGGGAAAATCAATTCGCCCCGGAAAATTTTGTCCATTAATATCTAAGTATTAGATATCGGAAACAATATATAATAATTAACTAAAATAATTTTCCGGTACGAATTAATTTTCCCAAACAGAAAGGACTTTCCGAACAACTCAATATCTTAAATACATTTATCCAATTTTTCAAAGCAGACAGTTTTCTGTAATTAACCCCTTAACTGGTTTACCCGAAGGCCGTTCGGGCAAGACGAGTTTGCCTATTTCGTCATTTAAAGCTTTTTGACACCACTATTACTTTTAAGAAAATTTTCATACTTTAGAAAGGCGGAAATGTTTAGACTAAATTTTACGAATATTTTATTTGAATAATAGTGGTGTGAGTCAGCTATTTTCAATTTATTGATCAGAAAAGAATTAACCAGTTAAGGGGTTAACCCTTTAACGTTCATTGGTTTCGCCACGAAACCACAAAATTTTAATTCCGATATGCAACACTGACACCGGTATTTTTATCTAAAAATATCCCTTTCATTATGTATGTGAAAAATCATGTTTTCTTATTTAGAAATAAATTTGTTCTGAATTACCTGTGTCAATCATTTATTTCGCCATCTTAGTAATGAAAATGCTTTGATGTTCAAAGGGTTAAATCGAGAAAATGTTCTGATTAAGTAAGGTAAAATTGACAACAAAAAATAACTGTTAAGAATAAATAATAAAGGATATAATAATAAAGGAAAAATAAAATAATAAAAGTAATAAAGGAATAATAATAAAGGATTCTGGTTTACTCAAGGGGCACGTACCGATGGCTAGTCTCCAAAGGATTAAAAAAAATCTCATCACCCCCGAAGATTAATAAGACTAAATAAAAATAAATTCATATTTTATTTAGCTATTTCGAAATTATTATAAAATTAAAATTAAATAGTTTCAATATTAAGATTTTAACCCATCAATTTCTTAAAAATTTGCATTAAATTATTATCATAGCATATTTCTCAAGACAAAAATAATAAAATTTGCACCGGTTGTCTTAATTTTCTGTTAGAAAATATATTTTTGTACTATAATTTAAGAAATAAAATTTCTAAAAAAAGAAATCACTGTGTTGTAGCCTCTTTCACCTAACTATTCTTGTAAAATAAATATTTGATATCCACTGTCCCATACTTTTTCCAGAAATTTCCCATTACAGCGCCAAGAAAATCAATATTTCATGGGAGAGAGCTTCAAAAATGCTTAGATAGAAGATTCCATTCACTGATATTTAGCCTCAAACTTTTATCAAAGTAGTATTTGCATTATGACCTTTTTTGTGTGATAAAAGGAACATAAATTCTCCTTAACCTCTATAATATCAAAAACAATGTGAATGTTTCCTTCTGCAATAATCTTTCTACTAACTTGAAACAGAAATTCGTAGATATTTATTGTTGAGCTTCTCATCATTAATATAAAATGCACAGATTTTTTTTTTAACTGACTTTGTATAAAAAGATTTATAGTACAGTGTTCGCACAATTCTACCACTAAATTTTTACAGTACTTTCAAAATAATTTACTGCAGAAAAATAATGTGAAAATTGAGAATCGAGGTGGTGTTTGCGAATTCTATTTCTAAAAAATTAAATATAAATTTTCTTATCATTAATAGTGGCGTCAGAGTCCTTACAAAATATAAGGAGCGTACAAACCCTGCAGTAAATATAAGTTTTTCTTTTAACACGTGCGCAGCCTCTTACGTGAAGATGTGATGATAGTTAATGCCGCACTGCAGAAGTGGGTTTTCCCAGAAGCTGATTTACTTTTTATAACCAAGAATCAGTGAAAGATTTTCCCGCACCAGCGCGTGACTGGCTATTGAGCATCACCCCACATCACGCCCTGGCGCGTGAGTGGCCCCTTAACGTTGGCACCATATCACTGTTGAATTTTTTTCTGAATGTGTTAAAAAAATTTTCAAAACAAACATAATAAAATGCACTTCGATTGTCTTAATTTTCTGTTATAAATAAGAATCTTGTACTTTAATTCAGGAAAAATTTATTTCGGAAAAATAAAGAAAAATATTGTGGTGTAGCAACTTTCACTTTACTTCTTGCAAAATAAATCTTTGATAGCTACTGTCCCAAAAAATTTTCTATTACAACGCTAAGAAAATCAATATTTCATGGGAGAGAGATAGCTTCAAAAATGCTTAGATAGAAGATTCCATTCACTGATATTTCACCTCAAACTTTTATCAACGAAGTATTTGCATTATGATATTTTTTGTGTGATAAAAATAACATAAATTCTCCTTCACCTCTGTAACATGGAAAACAAAGTGCTTGTTTCTTTTTCGGGACGAATATGTCTAATGAACAGAAATGAATGGATATTGATTTTTGAGCTTCTCATCTTAATTATTAAGTGCACAGAAATGTGAAGTATTTTGAATCCTGATTTTGTAGAAAAATACTTGGAGTAAATATAAGATTTTGTTTTAAGTTGATCGGGACATTTTTAAATAATTTTTATTTATTTAGTTAAAATTTTTATATTTTGTAATGATTCACCGTATAATTTGTAAACAAAATCGCATGATAAAACTCCTCATTGATATTTAAAAAAATAAAATATAAAAAAATTTTTAAAATTTGTAAGTGGGTTAATTTAAAATCATTATAACTCGAAATATTATTAGTAGAAATGCAGCTGCTTTTCATTGAATTAAACATATACAAACTTTAATTTTGATTCATCATTTTTAAAAATATTAATTTAAATAAAAATTAAAAATATTTTAAGCAAAAATTAAGAAAAAACTTATGCAACATTTATTCCAAAAAGTCATATTTTCATAAATAAATACAGTGAAACCTCCGAATAAGGGACACCTATGGGGCTGGAAATGTTGTCCCTTAAATAGAGGTGTCTCTTATTCAGACTTTTTATTAAAGTGAAACTTCCAAATAAAGGACAGCTATGGAACCAGAACTTTTGACCCTTAACCTTCCTACCCTGAATGGGTCTAATCGACCCAGTCCTATAATGCGGTTCATTCGAATCAAACAAGAAAAATTTTCATAAAGTAAATTAAATAAATAACACAAATATTTAAGTTAAATATGTACGTTAAATGGATTTAAATAAAAATTCTGGTGTGAAATATTTTAATCAAGTTTGAGTAAAATTTCAACAGGGTAGGAAGGTTAAGGTGTCCCCAGGGTAGAGGTGTCCCTTATTTGGAGGTTTCACTATTTTTGTTTTATATTTTCTGAACCAAAATTAAACTAAAACATGCCAAAAAGGGTTTGTTGAGCGCAAAAAAATTTAAAATAATACTTATGATTGAACAATTATACTCTTTGTTATGCATTTCTATTAAATGTAATTGACATTTTTCAATCATAAAATTTATTTAACACTAGAACCGCCGGGCATTTTACTCAAATTTTACAAAAATGGTTTCTCACCAGAATTTTATTTCTAAACTATTTAACTTATTTAATTAGTCTATTTTTTGCGCTGCAAATGTTTTACATATCTTATAAAGAAAATTCTGGTTCGAATCGACTATTATGAATTTAGCAAGGGGTCATTTTGACCCCTAATGGCGGTTCTAGTGTTAAACCCTCTATCTACTGGATTATGAATTCATGAAAATTTTACATTCTAAGGCAATTAACGTAAATTGTTTAAACTAAATTGAAAGGTTTACATAATCATTTAATAAATTTTTCAAGGATTTTAGAAGGATTGAAGGATTTAGAAGGATTAATTAAATTTGAATTTACAGGGATTTTGTGCATTATTTATAACCCCACTCAAATCTTTTATTTTAAATATCTTTCTTAGTATTTTGTAGAATTATAAATGCACAAATATGACGTTCTTACAATATAAATAAATATTTCCGAATTGAAAAATCCCCATCTCCCTCCCTCAGCGCCAAAAAAGCTGAAAAGATACAAAGGCAAAAGAAATCCTCCTTTTAAAAATATTTTTGTTTTGTATAACCAATAATGCTTTTGGAACAAAATAAAGTAATGTATCAGTAACTCATTCTAAGAAGTATTACAACTAATTGATGTATTAAAAGTATTTTATAATAAGCAATTTTTATGATACTTATAAGTACCTCGGTAGATAAAAAGTTAAATCTCTTTCGAACCACCAAATCCTATTTCTGCAGGTAAGTCGAAAGAAGAAAAGTCGACTTACATTCGACTCCCGCGTTGCCAGATGGGCTACTTTTTTTAAATTCAAATTCTTGATTGGCACCACTTTTTACAAATGATAAAATGTGCCTTATTGAATGACATGTTAATTAAGGCGAAAACAAAAGGTAATTTACCTTTTCAAAAAAGTGGTGCGAATCAAAATATCTGAATTTTAAAAAAGTAGCCCACTGGCAACACTGTTCGACTCTGCAAAATGAGTGGAAAAGCTCATTCCAGTGTAAACTAGAGTAATGTCTGTATTTCGATAGCAGTTTGTCACTCGCGCCATCTATTGGTTGAAATTCCAACAATCTGAACAAAGCGTATTTATTTATTTATTTTTAAAGTTTAAAATGGGTTAGTTAATTACTGGATAACCTGCAAAGCGACAACACTTTATTACGTGTATAACGAGCATAATAGAATAATATTTTGTTAGTACTGAAGTTTTGTTTCTAAGTTATAAATATTGATATTTGAGATGTAAGCGTTAAAAAAAAATTCTCATTGAGCGATGCCAAACTTGATATCATTTAAAATGTTTTGAATAAAACTGAAACGCAGATTTTCTTTTAAGTTCTGATAAAATTAGAATTTTCTAAAGAAAACTATGTACTTTTCTTTACTTAAATGTCAAATTATTATTTAATCTATTATCTTTCGAATTTAACCCCCTGACTTCCTACCAAAAGGGTAAAATTGTAATGTTGTTTTCTCTGCAATTTATTAAAAATATTTTTTAAAAAATGTTTTTTCCAATGTGATACAAAATATGTTATTACGTATAGGTGTATAATTTTTGCAAGATATATATATAGCATTAATCCTAACTTAATTTTTCAAAACTGGGTTTTATTTGTAGATTTATACTAATTTAAATTTTGCTTATGTTGCAGTGAAACCTGCAGCTTAGTAAACGGAAAAATCTGGTCGCGGCAGTCAGGAGGTTTTAATAAGATTGGAAATGTTACGTAAATCCGTTTTTATTCCAATATATTTTATTCAGAACATAAAGATCCATTGCATGATATTTTTGGAAGTGATTGATTGTATGTTATAATGATAAAATTATTAACTGTATAAACTATTGTTCAGAACAGAATCATAGTTTGTTTGCATTGTAACTATGTCGATACATCTTATATATTGAAAAGGGTTTTCAAACTGTAAACTTTTATACATATATTATTTCAGTTATGCTTTGATGGAAAGTTCTGTATAAACTTAGATGATTTCAAGCGAAATTTAATGCATTGAGCTTGTTTGTATATGAAATAAAATTATGACCTTGAAATGTATGCTGTTTTAAAATTGTAAATATTTTTCCTCAATTATGGAGTGAAAATGTAGACAATCTTTATATTCTTAGGTGATTTAACCCTTTCCGGCACACTGTGCCCGGTCTGGGATACCTAATTTTAATTCCAAACTTGCAAACGGCACCAGTAATATTTTACTAAAATTTTGCCTTTACAATAAAAGCTTAAATTAAGGAATTCAAGACATTTAAAAAATCCGTTTGTGAATTCCGGTGCCAGTCGATAATTTCTCCTTTTAGCATAGATTTTGCCCCTGCCGGAAAGGGTTAAATCGGCATTTAATGCTCTGAGCTTGTTTGTACATAAAATAAACTTATAATTCAGTAATATAAGCTGTTTTAAAATAGCAAACTTTTCCTCAATTATGGAATGATGACAGATTATTTATAATCTTAGATTATTTAAATCGACATGCAATGAATGCTCAGAGCTTGTTTGAAGATTGAAAAAAATGTGACTAAAAAGTATAAGTTGTTTTATAATTATAGATTTTTTAATTCAATTATGGAGTAATGAGAAATTCTTTTTAATTTTAGATGATTTAAATCAACATTTAATGCTCTGAGCTTCCATGCAGCTGAAATAAAATTATAACTCAATAATATAAGCTGTTTTACTATAGCTGATTTTATTCTCAATTGTGGAGTGATGACAAATTCTTTATAATATTCTTAGTTGATTTATATCGATATTTAAGGTCTCAGCTTGTTTATAGATGAAATAATATTGGATAGAATAATATAAACTTTGTAAAAATAGCAGACTTTGTAAAGCTATCCATATAGCTTCTTCTGATATGTGCCAAATGTTTTTACGTTAAAACATTGCTAATTTTTACGAGTGTATACATTGTGTCGATACTAAATGTTGCGTTAATTTGTCCACAGTTTTAGATAATAATCTTTTTTTTTTTAGATAATCTTTTTTAGATAATAATAGTTTTTTTAAGAAAAAATTTGCAATTAAATACAAAAATTATTATTAAAAATTTCGATAAATAATCGATTTTAAATTAAATTTCCCCTCAGCAATGTATCTGCGCTTGAAATTGAATCATTGCATGTCGTAATAAAAATGTTTTACCTAATTACATTTTTACAAAATGAAGATAGTCATACATATTAGGTCAATGTCAATCGGAATGTTCTGTCCTATAATGTCCTTTAACCACTTAATCGTCGCGCCCGAGACATTCACGGGCTGCAAGCTTCACCGTTTTTATTCCGAATTGTTTGATTCCCACCAGTTTTATAAAATAGTGTAGTTGGTTTTATTCTGGTATCATTTCACTTGTTATTAAATAAGAAGAATATTTTTTTTTCAAAAAAGTGGTGGCAATAATGAATTTGAATTTTTAAACCGTAATTTAATGCGGCCATTAAGAGGTTAACACCTATTTCTTTAGAAATCACATTTCCTCATTTGCACCACTTTTATAAAATGGTAAATTTTCGATAGTCTTCGCGTTTTAAATTAAGATGAAAACTTTGGATATTTTATTGTTTCAAAAAATGTGCGCAAATGACAAAATCTGAAAAAAAAAAAATAGGCGTGAAATAACGTTATAAGACAGAACTTTCCGATTTACCTACACTGTAAAAAATATGACTATTTTTCTGCATCGTCACTCCACCACTTTTATAGAAAACGACTACTTCAGGCTATCATGGAGCATTCTCATTGGCCAAAAGCCTGATATTCTATAAAAGCGGGGGAGTGACGATGCAGCAAATTAGTCATTTTTTTTACAGTGTAATACATTGCGATTTATGTAAAAAAAAAAAAAAAAAAACTTGAAAATTTACGAACTATATATTAAAATGTCAATGTTAAACGGTAACACATTTTTTTTTTTCGCGATTCAATATTAACATACAGTTTTTGAACACTGGGGAAAACTTTCGCGAAAGATTTTTGCGTTGGGATAGCCAACACAAATTCGGTTAACCAACGCTTCACAAACAAAGTTAAGAAGAAGCCATGCTTTTATGCAGATGCTTTTGAAATGAAGCAAATTTGCAGAAGCAATGCTTTTAATGTAAATTTGCTGAACTATATTGAATAATATGTATTGTCGACTTCGAGAAATTTTTTTTTACACAGTTGTATGTATGTGGACTTATTAATTTATTGGCTACAGGGGATTTGGGCTTTTCATTTCCGTCCCATGAATTAGAATGCAAATCAGAAACACTTCTTGCTATACATTGTAACCTTTTTAAAAGAAATATTTTTAATTACAAATTAATTATTTTAATTGATATTTAATTCACAACTTATTAACAGACTCTATGCACCAATTGAGATTAATCAAGACCTGTAGTAAACGCGATCTTTTAGACAATTTGGGCTTTTTGGAATTGGAAGGTCAAAGTGGCAAATTGATAGATTTAATACCGTATTCAATGAATGTTATACTAAAAGATTGTACAAATAGCATATCGTTTACTATTTCTTTGAATACGCCACGGCATGGACTATGAGAAAGCTACCAAAATACGAATAAATAAAGAACTTATTTTAAGTGAAGATTTATATTATTTTTCACACAATATTTATTTACACGGCATTTATTGTGACGGCAAAACAGTCAATCACCTAATCTAGTTCATGGCTGAAATTCCAGAATTAGTTAAAAAATGACTCGCATATTAAAACGCAATCAGTCCAACAAGTCCTATATTGGTGTAAAACAACTGCACTTGCATATTTACCATTATGTTTTCCTGCATTCAAATGTATACTGTTAAAATTTTGAAACTTTTGCTGCATCGCCACTCCACCGCTTTTATAGAAAACGATTACTTCACGTGTAATTTTTTTTCCAACCACCTTCGTCGTTCCAAGCCCAAGCTCGCACTCTGATTGGTTGTTGCTCTCGGCACTGTTTTCACGTAACTTGGCAATAATCCTACTTGGCGTAGCGATAGACGCTTCCGTCGAGTTTGATTTCCTTCCGAACCGAGTACGAAGTAAACCGAGTACAAAGTAAAAAGTTGTGTGTAAAAACTTTTAAAGAGTACAGCTTTCAGTAAGACATGTTCCATTCAATCCAATGCTGTAAGAGAAAAGTTACTTTGTACTCGGTTCGGAAGGAAATCAAACTCCTCGACGGAAGCATCTATCGCTAGGCCAAGTATGATTATCGCCAAGTTACATGAAAACAGTGCCGAGATCAACAACCAATCAGAGTGCGAGCTTGGGCTTGGAACGACGAAGATGGTTGGAAAAAAAATTACGCTTACTTCACTGTATTATAAAGCATTCTCATTGGTCAAAATGGAGATATTCTATAAAAGCGGTGGAGTGACTATGCAGCAAAAGTTTCAATATTTTAACAGTGTATGAAAACATTGAAGATTGGGAGCAGGAAAACACAATGATAAATCTACGAGCCAACTCTAAAATCGGATTTTCTCATTTTTTTTCTTTACCTAGATATGACTGTGCAGACCGATTGTATTTTAATATGCTAATCAAATTTTACTAATTCTAAAATTTCAGCCGTGTACCTTATGAAGTGATTGTCTGTGCTGCCACCTTTAGGCTCATTAGCTTTTAAGAATGTTCTAATTGAATTCCCTTACAAATCAATACAAAATATATAATCGATTAATGAACTATTCGGTTAGACTCTGTTTTGGAACGGATTAATTTCGTTAACCATAATTTTAAAATTTGAAAAAAAAATGCAATATATATTTCCCAAATTGATAGAAATAATGTAGTTTGAAATGTACTTGCAAAAGTTTTGAAAAAAAAAATCCTTATAACGTAGAATTTAAATTATATATAATAAAAGTAGAATGTAACTTAGGGTCGTTCTTATGTTTACATAGACGTTATTTTATTTACCCCGTAAGTTCTTAATCCAGACTTTTCATGTAATAACATTTTCAATGTTTTTGCTACGGCTGTGCACAAATGTCTACGTTCGGTTTACTAATTAAAAGCCATCAGCCTAATGGAAGAGCTAAATAAGTGTTAGATATTTGTTGCTTGCGAGGAACTCTGGGATTGGTGTAATTTAATGAAAGAAATGGAGAATATAAATCTAGATAAAGCCGTAGAAATTTCGATACTTCTTCTGGAATGCAAGAATGGATTTTCTGGAATTCAACTGTCTTTTATATTGGTGTTAAATGAAGATTAATTCATTACATTAAATCTATTCATTAAATAAACATTATTGTAAAGTTATCCAAAATCGTAGAATGGAACACTTGTAACACCTTAACAATTATTTTAGAAACCTTTTTTAACCTCTTGAAGCGCGGTGGGATAAAATATATCCCGCTTAATTTTAATCTAAAAATGTTACATTGACACCAAAATTTTGAAATGGAAATGAAATTCGTAAATAAAAGCATTTATCTATTTTGAAAAAAAAAAATTAAATTCTAGTGCCAATCAATCATTTCAGCATTTTATTAACAGAAGTGCTTTGTCCTCAAAGGGTTAAAAACTATGCTATAGTTATAATTTAAAAAATGCAAAAATATTTAAGATTTTAAAAAAATGTATATCATAATTATAAGGACAGAATCATCTTGCACAAACTACATCAATTAAAAGTTATGAACGTAAATTTCGGCTGATTCCATATTTCATTTAAACTTATTGTGTATATATAGTCAACATTAATTTTAATTGCCTTAATTGTTTTAATTTCAAATTGCCACAAAGTAGCATTTATGGTTATTATTATGATTAATAATGTTTTTCAGTATTCTAATATTCGTCTTTCATAATGCTTCCTTACATATTTTAGATTTCTGAAATCATTTTGATGTTACTCTGCTTTAAAATTCATATAAAGAACAACTAAATGTACTGAAATTGCTTTCAAGTGCAAATTTATAATGTAGGGGAAACTGGAGTACAATGGACCACTTTTGTTAATTTTGACTGTTTACCCTTAAAACATATCTATTTTTTAAAAATACTCACATTGCATGCATGTTATCCATACACTATAGTTTAAATTACATCTACTCAGGGCCTGATTACTAACGGGGCACTCTCCCAACAGGAAAAAGAAATAAAGAATTTTTCCTTATTCATGACAGTAATCTTGTATGAAAAGGGCGTTTAAAGAAGACGAAAATTTCTATAAATTTTTTCTGGTGAGAGAGTGCCCCGTTAGTAATCAGGCTCTGCATCTACTCAAAAATAACAATTATGTATATTTTTTTAAATATATATTTTTAAATAGCAAGTGATAAAATGGACCATTGTACCCTATGGCCGGGGTACAATTGTCCACAGCATGGGTCTCTATGGACCACTTGTAATTCTAAAAAAATATATAAGTATAGAACATTTTTTAATAATAAGAAGAATATAATATATCATAATGTGTTTATTCATGTCTTAACTTCATAGATATAATGTAAGATAAATTATTATTAAAGTTAGCAAATGATGCATCAAAAGATATTTGTGTCGATGAAAGCCTGCTGCTTTGAAGTGAAACTTTAGAATTTCGAAGAATCATTACAATACCGTAAACATTTACAACAAGGGATACATCAACAATAGTGGAAAACATGAATACATTTTGGTTTCATTTTCAGCACATGAATCTCACAAAAACATAATAATCATCACTTTTTTCTAATATTAAATCAACAAAATGAATCTATGTTTTTTTTTTTTTTTTTTTTTTTTTTTTTTGGTCAAAAATTTAACCAAAATATAATCAACAACTTTTATTTCACTACTAAAATTAACATCATTCTGTGAAACTTTATCATCACTACATTCTGTATCACTATTAAATAGAAATTTTCTCAGAAACATTCAAACTTTCTGATTAATTTTTCTTTTGAAATATATTGCGTACATTCAATGTTATAGTTCTCCGTAGCTAGGCATTTTTTTTTTAATTTTAAAAAACACAGAATGCAGGACTGGGGTACAATGGATATTTTCCATTGTAACCCGGTTTCTAGTGGTCCATTGTACTCCATATGTGACTTTGACAAAAAAATTTATAAAAAAATGAAGTCTTATATTCAATTATTTTACTTACAATAAATATAGTAATGTATTGTCTTACCTTTTTATTGTGCTGAGCAATGTCTTCAAAATTACAAATATTTAGCGTAAAAAATAGCATATTTTTACCTGTCTCAAATCAACTATCAAGAATAAAATGACAAAAATGGCAGCTATGCACATGGTTTTAAATTTTTATTAACTACTGAAAGGCTGCCATGCAAAATAAGAAGCATTCAAAAACAGAATTAATATAAAAATTAAGGGTTGGACCACTGTACCTCGTGGTCAATTGTACCCCAGTCTCCCCTGCATTTATTTAAAATATCTAAAACATTTTCAACCATTCTTTGGCCGCCATCAGAAGCGATTCAAATACTATTATTATTTTTATTTTCGCTTATTCGAGAATTGTCTAGAAGAAAATTATTGAAATTTAATTTTTTATTTTGTATGTGAGTTGAGATCCCAGCTATAAGTAACTGAATTTCCAAACAACACGAGCGTTTATCTATTTCTGCAATTCGATTATCTATTTGGAGTATGGAGATTTTTCCATACTCCATGAAGGTAATATGTTGTTTTAAGCTATATCTTTATTGGCTTGATATTTTTATATTGCTGCATTTAGTTTACAGTTTTATTGCCATATTTATGAACTCGGTTAAGCACAATATTTCGTGAGAGTGATGGCTCTATAATACGTTTATAAGCGTGAAATCCACAGAGCTCTGTTAAAATGATTTTCCATTTATGCATGCATACTTCACAAAACCTCATGATCTATTGTATTAGTATTATTTGCTTGAGAAACAGAAGAACTGATTTTTGTTTAGCGTATTAACAATGCACAGGGCTCCGAAATGGTCTGCCAACTGAAAATCAATATTTTCTTAGAAAGATTTTCGTTTTATACTTTCCTTGCAAGTTGAGCAGAACCCGCTTTCGCAGGTTGGATTTAACGCAAATGTTGTAGAAACCTACTATGAAATTATCTGTTAAAAAATATTGGTGTTCAGTTCGCGGAACATTTGAGAGCACGAAGAGAGATGCATGACTAGAAACCCACAGGGCTAATTACAATAAACTTCATAAATCTTAAGTTATCTCATTTTTGTTCATTTATCTGAAGCTTTCTGTTCTCTTTACATAAGCACCGGCAAAGCTGAGCAGATCCTTATCTGGCAAATCATAAATAAAATAATTATTTGCGTTGAATGTAGTTTTATTTACTTGTTTACGATATTTTTTAGTAGTTTTCATGTAATTTAAAAACAGCCATCTTATTATTTTTTTCTGCTTCTATGTAAAATGTACTTTCTGGACCCTCTGGCGAAATCCGGGCTTTTACGTTTCAAAAACTATCTGCCCTCACTCCCCATGAAGGCTGATTAATAACTTCAAAAATACTACTATTTAAGCATTTTTTTATTATTCACCATCGTCACGCAAAAAAGAGAAATATGTTAGTAAATTTTCTTTTCAGAAAAACTACTTTCGAATAAAAACATAAAAGCAAATGCAATATTATTCATTGATCGAATTGGAAACAATGCAACATAAATTTAAAAAAAATCTTCTGCTTATTTAAAAGATGACAAATAATAATACAGATGCTACAAACTTAAAATATACATTTTAATAATATTTCCTAGTACTTTAGTTCTGGAATATCGCAATCATCGCGAAGAAGTTATTTCAAATAATTGTCGTTCTATTCATTACAAGTCTGCCAATTTATTTCAAATGGGAGAATTTCATGGACGAGGTAAAGCGTAAAAACTGTTTGCAATATGATGGGGGTTATCACTTAAATATAAATTCCCCTACTTTGCTCAAACAAAACGAGCATTGAACAAGGACCGAATTCTTTGACATCACCCGTGTAATTTTTTCTAAAGGAAAATAATCTGTTTATATTTATGCATATTAATGTAGCGTTTCAATGTATTATGGCTTAAAAACTATATTGATAAAAGTTTTTTTTATGCGAATACACATGGTTGTGTTTGGGTCAGATGTAGAGGATTTTAGAGTTACATTTTTGGCGTCACCCCCAGCATCAACACGTCATCTCAATTTACTCTTTACTGTATGGCAGAATCTATTTATCTTAGGGTAGCTGAAAGTATAAATAGTATTGCCCTGACTTAAACTTTTGTTATCAATTGTAAAATCTGATGTTTTTATGAATGAGTTTACAATTTAGCGTCAAAAATAAAGTGCACTGTAAAAAAACGAAAATCTGTGATCCAACAGATGTAAAGTTGCCGAAGTCTGTATGATTACTAACATTTTATCGGTACATTGTACAAGAAAAGATGTAAATCTATAAAACTAATTTTTGTAGAGCCACAGAAATCTGTAACTTTACAAACGACTCTACTTAACCCTTTAACGATCAAAGCATTTTCATTGCTAAGATGTCGAAATAAATGAATGACACCGGTAATTAAGAACAAACATATTTCTAAATATGAAAACGTGATTTTTCACATACATATTAAAAGGGATATTTTTAGATAAAAATACCGGTGTCAGTGTTGCATATCGGAATTAAAATTCTGTGGTTTTGTGGCGAAACCAATGAACGTTAAAGGGTTAAACTACACTTATCTTACTAAAAATTTATCTGAAAACTGGGTTAGATTTACGTAAATAATTCTAGGAATCTCAGTTTCCTAAAACATTCTTAGTAACATTACAGTTTTTTTTTTAAATTATCAGTGCAAACTTGTATCTGTTACATGAATTTTTGCTGATACCGCTATACAAAAAATTCTGGAGATCCCAGTTTCCTTGAAAACTTTTAGTACAGGGGTGCAAAAATCTAGGTGCCAGCAGGCAGTTTCTCACCACAAAATTTATTTCGTCTTTCTTCGTCTAATATTTCGTGTGAAATTCCTGCTAGAATGCTAATAAATTTTGAGCGAAAAAAACTTTAAAATTTTAGTGGTGAGAGACTACCCTCTGGCGCCTAGATTTTTGCACCCCTGTTTTAGTACCTTTATTTTTTTTTTATTTATTTTTTTTTTTTTTACGGCATATTGGTACGTAAGTTTCGGAAGAGTATGAAAAAGCTTTTTTGATCCTTCTGTGGGATTAAACATCGCAACTTTCCTTTCAATCAGACTCTGACAAATCTACATTTATTTTGCGAAGAAAAATCGCTTTAAGATCAAATTGGTAATAAATAAATAAAATTCTTTATCAAGTTACTAATCTTATAAATTTCCGCATAAAGTGTTAAAGAATTTTCCGAATTAATCTAAAAACATTCGTATTATAACATTATACATGAGTACTACAATAATTCTATGTTCTGCATCACATGTGATGTGTTTGTGATATGATGTGTTTGTTTAAACAACTAATACAATGAATAAATAAATTTAATATTCTCAATTCTTTGGGGCATTTGAGTCAAATAAATGAACAAATGTCGCAAAAATCGAATTTGAATTCAGGTGCTTCAAATTTAAATAACAGTAATTACCACTAAAATCTGATAGATGCTAATGTGACATAATTATAATTAATAAACACAGCGGTAAATGCGTTCTTGTTCGAATGATTAGTGAAAGAGGTTTTGGAGGATTTTCATGCTGCGTTTAAAATAATAAAACGTGACAGATATTATATGCGAATGACACTCGACAGTTTTATATTTATTATTGTTATTTTAAAAGCAAACAGCTGTAGCCAAAGCAGTGTAATCTTACCATTAATTTTTTGGGGATAAAATTTAAAAAATACTTGACATGCCCGGCCGGCGTTGCAAGAGCCCGTGATGTGATTCATTTTTTAATAATCTGTTTTCTAAATAACCCTTAAATGAAACCCAATTTTCTATAATTTTATATTTTTAAATCAATTTTGTCAGAATTTATATTTTTAAATGAAAAAATCACGAAAAGATATTGAATTGAATGCATATGCGTTTTGGTATATTTTTTTCTACGTAATTCAAAATTAGGATTTTATTTTTTACTTTTTTAAATTATATTATTTTTTTTTTTACTTTGTCGCTGACATACAGTTTTAAATATATTATATATTTTTCTTATATATGTGTGTTTATTCTGTAGAATCGATCGCGAATTCTTTGTAGAATTTTAATCTGATAGGGCTTATTTCATAGATTTTTGTTACGGATGATGTCCGAACTGTGAACTACAAAAATGTAAATTGCCCGAGTTGAGCCGAAGTTGAGCCCGAATTATTTAAATTATGCATTTCTGCAATATTTACATGTTTTCTCAAATTTGTAGTTACATTTCTAATTTATTTAAGTACTTAAATTAATAGGTGTATCAGTAATCATCAATATTTTTGCTCTCCTGTATCAGTATAACAGTATATCATCAGTAGATTTCCGAATTTTTAGACAAAATTAAAAAAAAAGTATTAAAGGGGAATTCGGGAAAGATTAATTAATTAAAAAGTACATAAATATAATCAAATTATATGTTAATTTGTATATATTTTTTATTATGTTTACGTATTTGTTTTATTTACAGACTTCAATTTTAAATAGATACATTTTATATACTTTAAGGCTGATGTCAAATTCAAACTGGTTAATTTCTGACACATTTTTAAATTCTTTTTTATTCAAAAACGTATAAAATTGGAAAATGCGTTTATTAAAAACTATGTAATAAACTATCTCTTTCTCTCTCTTTTTCTTTTAAGTATTCGTTTTCTTTGTAAAGGCTCGAAATGAGAAAATCTATGAACTGGAACAGTATAGATAGACAAATTTTTATCTAATAATATAAAAGCAGTTTAAAAAATACATTCGAGATTCTAAATAATGAATTGCAGATAGCTAAAAAAATGTATATATAAAGCTATAATAATACACTATATGGCCAAAGATGACCGGCCACTTGCGAGTTTTGACGTTTGGTTAAATAACTAGAAAAATAAAGAAATCATCCTGAAACTCCAGGTATGTAAATAAAATAGATCAGGTCATACATTTCTGCGAAGATTTTTCCAGTCATTCCGATTGTAAGTAAAGAAACTTAGATTGCCACACTAATTATATACATTATTATGATTTACTATAGAGACTTTTTAATGAAAATGAATTGTGTTGTTCATTTACTTGCAGGAATTCATTCAACTATTCGGTTACATTATGCTCTACAGAAAAATATTTACATTGTACTTTAGTGATGTTACACTCTACTACAAACATAATGAAATTGATGTTATATATTATTGCAGTGCAATACGCTTTATTTTTTAACGTAGTGCAATTTTTTAAAAACTTATATACGGCCTTAGACAAAAGTATTTTATAAAAGATGTTTAATCTTAGACAATTAAAACAGAAAAAAACTTAAAAAAATATTGGTATAAAAATTCGAAGGACCATACGCATGCAGAAAAAAAATCAGTCATCGAAAAAATTTTTTTTTGTTTTTATTTATTTATTTATTTATTTATTTTTAATTTTTTTGTAGGCGGTGGAAAACATAGGGCATGTATCATAATAATGCAGGATGTGCGTTTTCAATTTTAACTAATTTATATTACATTTATGTGACATGAATGAATTCTATCCATCACATACAATGTAACAATTCGAATTACTTGATATATGTGGGTCGGTAAACGGAAAAAAAGTTTTCGGAAAAAAAGTGATATAAACTACAAAAGCGGAAAAAAGTGACACGGAAAAAAAGTTACATAAAAAAAGGTGACGATTAAAAAAAGTTACCGGAAAAAAGATGACAAGGAATTGATTTTGGGGATTCATTATTGATTTTGGAGACTCATTGGTTAAGTATGAAAGGGGGGGGGGAGTCGGGGGAAGGCCCTTTATTTAGTAAATGGAATTTTCATGCAAGGTTCATGCTGAATTGACTGTTTTGGTTCAATTTTCGGTTATATGTTCATACTGAAAAGACGCTTTCCTGATTAGTTTTGGGAACAGATGAATACCACCCCCAATCCGCCATAAATTAGATAAATGGGTTTTTTATCCAGAATTATCTAATGTGTATTAAATTTTGGATATAGGTTCTTTCTGATAAGTTTAATATATAGTATATTAATGCCTGAAGAGTTTTGGGCGTTTAATGGTTAAGTATAGAGAGGGAACGGGGGATAAGACGTATCTCTGATTAGTTATGGGGTTCTTCTGCTTATTATAAAGGGGGAGAGGACGGGCAATTATATCCGCCTCAAATTAGATGAATCGGTTTTTACGCAAAATTATCGTATGTATTTCAAATTTTAAATATAGGTTCTTTCTGATAAGGTGAATCCCAGAATAGTTTTAAGGGTTTAATGGGTAAGTATAAAGGGGGGGGGCAATGGATAACCCCTCTTAGATTTTACAATTTTGATGTTAATTCGTGTCCTTGAGCGCATAAAAATTTCGATGGAATGGGAAAAAAAAAAAAATATATATATATATATATATATATATATATATATAAAGATGAAAATTTTACCAGTTCAGAAAAAAATTACTGCAATTTTTAATTAAAAACGGTTTTTATTTACTGTGTACGCCGGGCAGTGTATTAGTAATTTTTAGCTTGGGTAGTCTGATATAATCCAAAAATTATAATAATAATCTATTTTATGGACTTAAAATTACATATATTCCGTTTAATTTCACTTCAAACTATCTGACAAAATAAGCCGGAGTTGAAGTCAGATTGTTTTTTAGTGACATTTTTTTCACAAAAAAATGGGCCCGACTCCGTTTCCTGATTATGATCAAGTGCAATGATTTTATGTATAATAATGAGTTAGAAAATGGGGCAGAAATTTTCGCGTTGTCAAACAGGATTTTTTTTAGAACTGGTTTAAATTTTATAAAATCTAATCAAAAAATGCCTTGAGCGTGCACATTTTTTCAGATCTTTCTTAGAAAATCGCGCATGGCAGTTCTATGTGTTTTTTGTGAGCAAGATGAGCTAAATAAAAATAAAAAATAATAATTTTCCCATAACCATTTAAGGCAGTTGGGAAGGTTCTTTTTAAATAAGGCAATATTTTACCAGTAACCGAACCCGAAAATTAGCGTATTTTAACTTATATTTTAGACAAATCAGAGCACTGTAAATTTGTATTCCAGCTTATTAAAAAAGGGTTTCACAAGCGAAAATCGCTAAATAATTTCCTTGTATATAGGGGAAAAAAACAAAAAACAAACAAAAAAAAAACAACATGATTATTTAGAGGCTACTTTAGTCAAACGAAAAGACTCATTTGCTAATGCTAATCTTATGGGAGAAATTTATAAAAATAACTCGACTTCAATATTTTTTAAATATATTTTTTTTTTCGTCGGATAGCTAAGACCGATCTGTACAAAGGCAATTTTTTACATTATCGATTTTAGTTGTGGGTATTTTTAATGAGGACATTTTAATTTTCAGACCCGCTTTCAAAAATAAAAACATCCTCTAAAAAATCTATAATTAAATCGTTAAAGTAAAAAACAGCCTTTGTACAGATCGATTTCGGCTATCCAATGCAATATATACATGCATGTATATAATATAAATATATATATCATTAAATTAATAATAAATAAATAAATAAATAAATAAAATAAAAATATTAAAATGCAACACACACACACATTTATTTAATTTCTTCCGTAGGATTAATATTAGCTAATGAGTCTTTTCAGTAAAGTAGTTACTTCTGAAAAACTTTGTACAAGAAAAATTATCCCTCACAGAAAGCAATCCACAATTTTCCCCCCACCCCAAGACAAAAGTCAGGGGTTCCGCAGTTGCAGAACATCTTTTTTCCTCCGTTTAACCCCTTGAGGGGCGGCGGTATATATTATATACCACCTACGATTGATGAAGATTTACACCAGAAAAATGTCATTAAATTTCCCTTTTCTAACTTTGTTGGAAAACAGTCGTGAAAATGCTTATCCTCTTTTTGATATAACTTTTTTACAAATTTACGGTGGGAGTTCAGAATTACACGAACGCAATTGCTTGCCCCTCAAAGGGTTAAAAAACATCCTTCTACTTTCTTCGCCGGAAGTTGAAAGAATCTTTCATTTTACCGTAGAATTTTACGAATAAAATCATATTTTGGGGAAACAAAATGTCTTCTTGAGGTATATTCCATATAATATCGTCTAAGAGGTATCCTATAACAAATTTATAAGTGAAATAATAATAACAATTGGCAAGAAAATGTATAAAAACTAAAAAAAATAATCGCTTGATTGATCTTTACGAGTAAGCGACAGACTCGTAGGGACACCTGGGTATTTTTGCTGGAACTAATGTCAGAAACTTTAAAATTTAATTTAAAATAGAAGGCCGTACTTTTCTTTTATAAAACTTTGCCAGATTAAAGAAATAAGTTATATTAATTACCAAAAAAATTTTTTTAACAAATTGGTTGAATAGCAAATGAGCAATTCTGTTTGTAAGAATACAGTATGGGGAGTATAGGTGAAAATAAGACTGACGGTTACTCTTAAACAACTAATATGAATAAATATATTCTTTATTCTCTTTTATTGGGGCATATGATTTAAACATATGAAGAAATGTCAGAAAAAATAGAATTTAAATGCACGTGCTTTAAGTTTAAACAATAGTAATTACCATTAAAATCTGATAAATGCTAATGTAACATAATTATAACTCAACACAGTGATAAATGTGCTCTTGTTATAATTACTGAAAAAGATTTTGGAGGGTTTTCATGCAGCATTTAAAATAATAAAATTATGACAAATATTATGTGCGAATGAATCTCGATAAATTTACATTTATTGTTGTTATTTTAAATTCAATATGTTTTAGACGAAGCAGCGTAATTTTATCATTTAAATTTTCGGGATAATATTTAAAATTAGAAATAACAGTCATCAAACTATTTACAGTCGTGAAAAAAGAAACTACCCCCTACTAAAACATTAAAAAAATCGTAGTAGAAAGTTATTGGTACCAAATGGTTAGAAATAAAGTCTACTTTTAAATGATGTATAGGAAACTTGCTTAGGGTCCGTCTACATATCAAAACGAACCTTAACTTTGTTTTTTATGAATATCAGTAGGTTATTTACGTGAAAAATTTTCATGTCTGTCAAAATTTTTTATTTACTTCTAAAAAAATATTCCCATTTTATAAACAAAAACTCTGTGGGGATACTCATTTTCTTATAAGAGTTACGAAAATGTATAGTAAATGTTTTACTTATTCCTTTACAATATTCCATTTTGAATAAATTTTCTTCTTGTAAAAATGTAGAAGATAAATTGCATAAATAAATCTATACGTTTGTTTGATCTCTTTTTATGTTGTACTAAGAATGTTTTATATAAAATATATCAACCGTGCTTTGTATTTTCTTTTGAAATGCATTTTTCATACTACATTTCCATAGCTGCCAAGTCTTCTGATTTTTTTGGCCCGGAAAAATTTAATAGAAATTTTTGGCTTATTTAATCGACAGACTACGGCGATTTGAAATGGTAAAATTTTCTATAAATTTTTTCCGGGCCAAAAAAGTGGAAGATGTTGGCAGCTATGCATTTATATTTTATGTTTTGTTTCGTAAGAAAAAACAATTTCAACGATTTTTGGCTACCAGTATTTTAGAATGAAAAAATGTGACTAATTTTATCAGAGATATCTCATAAATTGAATAAGGCGAAGTAATACTTTTCGATAATAACGGTGTCGAGCAAGCGTAGTGATTTTCAGCTGCGCGACATGCATGGCAATTTTCCTGGAAATAGCCAGTAGTCAATTCTAACAAGAAAAATGAACTCTACATCCTTCAATTAGCCTAAAAGTAAATTTTCATGCAATTCGTATGATGATTTTCCGAGAAATTAATTATTTAAGCCTTCTAACGAGTTAAAATCTCAACTTTCCGATCACAAAGACTCCGCCCTAGTAGCAAACCAATATTAGTCCAACGTTGCGCCAATATTTCATCTATTGTAAATATTGCAAATAAAACGCCAATATTGCTCCAATATTGGGATGTTTACATTTTGCCCTTATTTAGCCAATATTTGCAGCCAATATTATGCCAATATTGGGGTTTCATTGAAAATATTGCCAATGAAATTCCAATATTTAACCAATATTGGCGTTTTATTGGCTATATTCCCAATGAAACCCCAATATTGGCATAATATTGGCTGCAAATTTTGGCTAAATAAGGACAAAATGTAAATATCCCAATAATGGAGCAATATTACAGGCCAATATTGTGTCAATGTGCCAATATTGCTCCAAGATGTAGCCAATATTGTTCCAATATTGTTTGGCTACTGGGGCGTATATTTGTTTTGCAAAAAAAAAAAAAAAAAAAAAAAATCGTTTTCAGATGAAATCGATAAAAGGAAAAAAAAATCATTCAAATTACTAATTTTATAAACTTCCGCATAATGAGTAAAAACTTTTCGCAATTAATTTAAAAATATTCCTGTCATAACATTATACACGTGTACTAAACTATGTTCCATATCACAATCTCTTTCTGTGTTAGTTTAACCCTTTCACCGTCCAAGGGTCTTCATGTATTTTTATAAGAATGCTTATAAATTGCAAGATATTTATATTAATTAATCACAGTTTGATGCTATAACATCTTTAATATCACTTCTTTCTATGTATGATGCTATACAAGTGATCTTTAATATCACTTTTTTCTATGTATGATTCAAAATAACATTCCTTTTAAAATAATTTTGTCTGCAGCCATTAAATATGATTTTTAGAAACGGGAAAAACGGTTAACCCTTTCCGGCACACTGTGCCCGGTCTGGGATACCTAATTTTAATTCCAAACTTACAAACGGCACCAATAATATTTTAGTAAAATTTTGCTTTTTGAATAAAAGCGTAAATAAATGAATTAAAAATATGTAAAAAATTCGCTTGTGAATTTCGGTGTCAGACGATAATTTCTCATTTCACTAACAGTGTTTGCCCGTGCCGGAAAGGGTTAAAGAGTTAAACAACTAATATGAATAAATAAATTTATTATTCTCATTCATTGGGGCGTCTCACTAAAATATATTGACAAACGTCAGAATAATAAAATTTAAAAGCAAATGCTTCAAATTTAAACAAAAGTAAATACCATTAAAATCTGATAAACGCTAATGTGACATAATTATAATTAATAAACACAGTGGTAAATGCGTTCTTATTTGAATGATTAGGGAAAGAGGTACTTTGAGAATTATCATGCTGTGTTTAAAATAATGAAATATCACAAATATAATATGCGAATGACACTCGATAATTTTACATTTGTTATTGTTATTTTAAAAGCAAACAGTTCTAGACGAAGCAGTGTAAATTTATCGTTTAATTTTTCGGGATAATATTTAAAAATGGAAATATTATTCATGAGACTATATACGTTTAATTTGTCATTAACGTGATAAACTGATGCAGTCTAAAATATATACCAGAAAAAAAACTATGATTTTGCTTCTGCATAGGCTATCTATAGAGGTATAGATATTCAGATTTACGTAGTTCTAGATAAGACTTGGTTTACCTGAAACTTAGCTTTTATCGTTTTTAGTTATTCGAGATATTACTTAAAACATAATAAAAATCGAAAAATGGGGCACAAAATTATAGCATATCTGTCAAAACGACGAGCTTCCGAGAAATTTGAAGCACATACGCTGAAAAAAAAACTGCAATCCTACAGATGTAAAGTGGCCGAAATCTGTATGCAGTGTTGCCAAGTGTCCGGCTTTTTGGACCCAGTATTATTTTACAAAATATCTGGATCTTTTAAATCGTTTAAATGTTCCAATTAAATAAAACAACATTTTCTATATAATAATACTGGTATCAAAAAAGCCGGAGACTTGGCAGCTCTGTGTATGCTTACTTGCATTCTATCTTTGCACTGTACAAGAAAAGATATAAATCTACAACAGAGCTGCAAAAATCTAGGCGCCAGAGGGTAGTCTCTCACCACTAAAATTTTAAAGTCTTTTTCGCTCAAAATTCAACAGCATTCTAGCAGGAATTTTACACGAAATATTAGACGAAGAAAAACGAAATAAATTTTGTGGTGAGAAACTGCCTGATGGCGCCTAGATTTTTGCACCCCTGATCTACAAAAGGGCAATTCCATGCGAATTTGTTTGTTTGTTACGCAGCTAAAAATTGCTATAATTGTTGGCCACCGGTATTTTCAAAAAATTTGCTTCGTTTTATTCAATTGATGAAATAGCTTTAACAAAATAAGTCACATTTTTCCGACATCAAATACTGGTAGCCAAAAATCGTAGTACGTAACAGACAAACAAGTTCGCATGGAAATAGCCAAAACTAATTTTTGTAAAGCAATAGAAATCTGTAACTTTACAAACGAATCTAATAAAATTACAGTTATCTTACTAAAATTTTATGTGTAACCTGGGATGATGTGTTACATAAAAAATTGTACAAATCCCAGTTTCCTAAACTATTCTTAATAACCTTACAGATTGTTTGATTTTCAGTTCAAATCTGCATCTGTTACATAAATTTTTGTTATTGCAGTTACATAAAAAGTTCTAGGAATCCCAGTTTCCTAGAAAACTTTTAGTAACTTTACAGATTGTTTTTTAGAGTGTAAGATAAATAAAAAGAATACTGCCCAGTTAAACTGATGGCATTGAGCTCACAGGCTACGCATACTAATTGTACATTACAGCATTACAGCTTTATAATTTCAAGGGTTAATTCCGTTCGAAAAAAATTAAGAAGGGGAAACAGCTCTCCCCTTACACTTTTTTATACTTAATCATTGAACCTCTTAAACTATCAAGGACATGCTTTATCATATAAAAAATCTATATCCAAAATTCAGATCAAATCGGATAATTCTTAATAAAAACCCATTTAGTATTTATATAATTTAAGAGGAGTTATCCCCCTCTTTTAAACTTAACCATTTAACCTCGAAAACTGTACAGAGATTTAAACGAAATATGACAATTCTGCTTGAAAAACCCATTTATATAAATTAAGGGGAGGGGCATTAGAACCCCTGTTCCCACTGTTTATACTTATTCAATGAACACCTAATAACAGTCACAGAATCGCCTCATCAGACTGATCGTATATCTAAATTTTGAACGAAAACTTAATTTTGCATGAAAAACTCATTTATATCAATTAAGGGGAGGGGATGAGCCCCCTCCTCCCTCTTATACATATCGAAAGAACTTCAAAAACTAATCAGGGAAGCGCTTTATCAGGATATACATATGTACAAAATTTCAAGTGGGTCGGATAATTTTAGTATGAGTTATCGCGTTACGCACGTACGAACGTACATACAGAACGGGCGGGCACATAAGCTCTCAGTCTATGATAGCCTGTGAGCTAAAAACGAGTAATAATAATAGAAAAAACTAGGACTTTTAGAATTTTTTGTGTTTCGGTAACAGCAGAAATTCTTGTAACAGAATCAATTGCACGATTTTTTCGCTGTTACTCTTACACATTAACATTTGTAGGAACTATTCTTAATCCTATCTGATATATTTTTTATACAAGTATGTTGGTTTTTGTGATATTTAACAAGCAATTTAAATTTTTTATTTACTTCTAAAAAAATATTCCCATTTTATAAACAAAAACTCTATGGTGATACTCATTTTCTTATAAGAGTTACGAAAATGTATAGTGAATGTTTTACTTCAATATTCCATTTTAAATAAATTTTCTTCCCGTAAAAATGTACAAGATAAATTGCATAAATAAATCTATACGTTTGTTAGATCTCTTTTTACGTTGTATTAAGAATGTTTTACATAAAATATATCAACCGTGCTTTGTATTTTCTTTTGAAATGCATTTTTCATACTACATTTATATTTTATGTTTTGTTTCGTAAGAAAAAACAATTTCTACTTATAAAAAATAATTAAAATTCTTGATATTTACTTAATTTAGATGAACTCCTAAAAAAATAGTGCTTATTAATAAAATTATTCCTGGCTTTTAAATAATGCTAATCGCCTTTGTTGACATAATTTGAAAAAATATAAGAATGAAATTTGAAATCGGAAATGAAGTTTAACATTATTAATTTCACTTGATTTTTTGTGTTTGAATTTATAAAATAAATGATTTGTTTTTTAAAGTTATAAAAAAATAAATGTTCAATTTTTTAAACTAAGAAACTCCTGAATAGTTTATTAAATACTCTTTGAAAAAATTAAATTATTAAATACTCTATGAAATAGTTGATAGTCCGCAACACAAAAATATACTTAGTTCCCATCGACAGCAATCCTTTCAAAGAAAGTTTTATATTAACCCCTTAAACCCTTAAATGCATAGGATAGAACGCGTTCCAAAAAATGCGCAATTCAAAGAATCAGAATTCATACCAGAAAAATCTAAATAGTAAATTTTTCTTTATTTAATTACAAATGGTCTGTCATGCCCAGATACACTCTAGATTGAGTTTCCCTTAACCCTCATATATACTTTTCTGTCTGTGTTTATTTCTGTCTATTTTTTAAAATTAAAAAAAAATGTTAGTCTGATAGTGTTAACTAACTTTACATTTTTTCGTTAATTAAAAAATGTATGGTCTCTGAAAAGAGTCTTTTTTTCTAGTTGGGGCGACCCTTCGGTAGCTTTTTCGTCCTTTGCTTCTCGAACATTACGAACATTTTAAGTTTCTTTTTTTCTTTTTCTTTAATTTAAATTTATTACTCTATCTTTTATTCTATGCTAGCTATTATATTTAACTTAACTGTGGCTTGCCAATACTAAACATTATTTTTTATTTTTCTTATCGCTCCCTAAGCCCATACAACACGGCTTATATAGTTAATCTGGATATAAAGTTGTTTCTTCAACTAGGGGGTCCATGCAGGGCCTGATTACTAATGGGGCACTCTCCCACCAGGAAAAAGAAAAAAGGAATTTTTCCTTATTCATGACAGTAATCTTGTATGAAAAGGGCGTTTAAAGAAGACGAAAATTTCTATAATTTTTTTCTGGTAAGAGAGTGCCCCGTTAGTAATCAGGCTCTGGGTCCATCACCATATCTACATTGTTCGCATTGTTCTGTCATTAAGTAAAGTGAAAATTGCTCTTTCAAATTTCTGGTGAGAATACGGAATATGTGAATAAAATCCCCAATAAATCGGGAACACTTATGGTATCGAAAATGATACAATATGCATTTAAGGGTTAAACGACACTTTCTTTTTCGTTCAATAAATTGAAAATAACGGATTCTTACCACAATTTTTTTAAATAAAATATTCGTAGCATTTAATCTAAACATTTCCGCCTCTAATTAGTATGAAAAAAAAATGTGGTGTCAAATAGCTGTAAATGATGAATTAAGCAAATTCGTCTTGCCGAACGGCGTACGGGCAAATGAGTTAAAGGGTTAATTTCAAAAGCAAGTAAATTTGATTGTTTGATCATTCTAATGGAATAAACATTGACATGAATATTGAAAAATATTTGTAGAAATAATTAAAAAAAATCAAGCTGATTTTAAAAATACTTAAATTAAATAGCAATATAATTAAAAATAATAATGATTTATTTAACCCTATTTATAAATAAAACTTTCTCTAATATTTTAATTTGTAATCAAGGCGCTAAATATGTTGTCGCTTATTTTTTTTATGTGATTCTTACATAACCATGCCATGTCCCTAATTGAATATAACAAATGAATATAATTTAATGAATATAATTTTTTAAATGAATATAACGAAACAAACTCTCAAACATTGCAGATGTATAGGACTTTTGCCAAGTATCCACATGTTATTTCCTGTAGAAATTAAACAACGTTACGTGGCATAAAGAGCAAAAAATTTAAAAGTGTTTGAAACATTTGATTTTCTACTGAATAAGATTTTTGTTTCGTGTATTAAGTAAACTTTTACTTTCTTTCCATTATTATCATTAATATAATAAATAATAAAGAAACTATTTAAGATTACGTTTAATGTGAAAACAAATGAAAAAAATGTAAAGGGCTTTAAAAAATTATATATTTAATTTATATATTCACTGAAAAAAATTGAGAGGAAAAATTTATAAAGTAACATTAGTATATTCTAGGAATAGGGATGCATCCCTACATGGTGCTAAAATAATTTTATCGTTCGCATACTTGTTTATTTTTTATGTGATATTTCAAACTTAAAACGGCTATACGATGCCGGAAATAAGTGATTATTCTAAATTTTTAATATTGATTAAAAATTTCAAAAGTTATTAATTTTTTTATCACAAGAAAATGTATTTTAAAGGCTTTTTCAAAACTTTGTTTCAAGACTTTTTGTAAGTACAACACACATGCACACATTCATATATATGGATATAAATATAAATAGGTTAAGGCAGGGGTGCACAACCTTTGACCCGCGGGCCACAATTATACCACTATTTTTATGCAGAAAAATTTTCCTTATAGTAATGACAGAAACTTTGCTGTTGGAGAAAAGAAACTAGACTTGTCAAATATTCTGGTGTCAACCGATTTTCTGGTAAAAAGGTTGTGCATCCCTGAGTTAAGGCATAAGGAAAAATAGTTTCCGTCATAAAATAAGGTTTTTGCAATAAATATAATATGTAATTAAATTCCCCTTCAAAGCTGATATTAACATTAAAAAAAATGTATGTTGTAGCCTATCAAACATCACCAGATATACATGCCTAGATGCTTCAAATATGCGAAATTATAGCACATTCAAAATAAGTTTTCGAGTTGCCCTGAAATTCATTTTTAGATGCATTCTTAATGATGTAAATACTGATGTCATAATATGATAATACTGATATTTTATTAAAAACAGAGTTAAAAAAAAGTAAATGATTAATGTCGCCGATCTTTAAATCCATCATTTTTTAAATAAAAAATAAGGAAAGAATAAAAACAAAATATATGTACTATATATATATATATTTTTTAAACAAATAATATTTATTATTGTTTTAATGGCAGCAGATTCTTGCGATGTCTTAACCCTTTGCGGGGCAGGGCAACTTCATTGCTTAAGTGTTGAAATCAATGACTGACACCGGAATTTGAAAACAACTTTATTTGTAAATAAGAAAACGCTATATTTGACGCATTCAGTAAACCTTAATTTTCTCTAACAAAATTCCGGTGCCAATGTGGCGTTTGGGAATTAAAATTAAGTGGTATATCTATGAAACCACCGCCCCGCAAGGGGTTAAATTTCGACCAACCTTGTCCTATTCAGAAGCGATTCACATGACATATAATATATAAAAATAATTAATCTTCTAAAGCTATCTTCATCTTCATGTTACATAACATAAAACATTTTTCAGAAGCAAAACTGAAAACAATCCTATCTGAATATAACAATACAGACTCTCAAACATTGCATGTGTGCAGGATCTTTGTCAAATAGACACCTGTTATTTCCTGTCGAAGTTAAACAACGTTACGTGGCATTAAGAACAAAAAATTGAATGTGTTTGAAATGTTTCATTTTATATTGACTAAGATTTTTGTTTCGTGTATTAACTAATTATTTTCTTTCTTTTCGTTATTATCATTAATTAATAATTAAATGATTATTAAAAAATATAAAAAAAGTTAGGTTAAATCTAAAAAGAAATGAAAAAAAAAATCTATATAAACCGATATAAACAGAATACTGCCCTTTCTCGCTTCTATTTGGCGAACAAGGGTTGCCGTATTAACTTTGATGAGGCCAAAATCATAGTTCTGTGCAATAACCCAGTTCAAGGTAAAATAAGAGAATCTGTCGAAATCATTGCACGAGAAAATAAACCTTGTAATGATAATTTGTCCTACAATATACAAAAATATGGCATAACATCATAAAATCTTAATTTTTTTTTCATTGCAATATTTTAATTTTACTCACGTGTAAGTGGCAACATTTTAAACTTTTAATTCATTTCGATTTTAATTTATTAGAAATATTATCTCTCGATCAAGAAGTAAACTTAGTCCTTCCATTATCATATTTTCCTGAAGACGGCCGCAGAAGACGGCGCGAAACGTTGATGTTCTTATTTTATTTTAATTGTACAAGTGTATATTAAATTTCTTGTTTTGTGCACCATTGAGCAATGTGTTGTATTTTCAATAAATGCATTCTTAGTAGTTAAATTTTATGGCGCAATTGTCCAGTATATATTTATGAAAAAGAAATGTATTAACGGATGTTAAAAAATCATACATTTAAATACTTAAAAAATAAAAAGGGAAAAACATTATAAAGTAATATTAATTTATTCTGGGAATTGGGACGGTGCTAAAAAAATTTTATCGCTCTTTATACTTGCTTATTTTTTATGTGATATTTCAAACTTAAAACGGACTCACATTCGGAAAATATGTGATTATTCTAAATTTTTGATTTTAGTTAAAATTTTCAAAGGTTATTATTTTTTTATCACAATAAAATGTATTTTAAATTACCTTTTTCCAAGTGTAATTGTAAGCATAACACACAAGAATGAAATTTCGACAAACCTTGTTCCATTGGGAAAAGAATTACATGAAATATAACATGTAAAAAATAATCAATCTTAAGATTCTTAAGATTGATTATTGACAGGGTTCGCACAGATATACCACTAAATTTTAAGAATATTTTCGAAGTGTTTCACTGCAGAAAAATATCGTAAAATCCGTGAATAAAGGTGGT
The DNA here is from genome assembly GCA_964019185.1 of Maratus speculifer. Classification (NCBI taxonomy): domain Eukaryota; kingdom Metazoa; phylum Arthropoda; class Arachnida; order Araneae; family Salticidae; genus Maratus; species Maratus speculifer. The sequence goes on from OZ025295.1 coordinate 349,128,449, forward strand.
GATTGCGAATGTTGTGGTTTAAATATTAAATGTAAATTTTCTTATTTTTAATAGTGGTGTCAGAGTCCTTGGAAATTCTAAGTAGTGTGCGAACCTTGTAAGAAACTATTCTAAAGTTACAGGACAGATAACATTTTTCATAAGCAAAACTAAAAACAATTCTATCTGAATATAACAAAACAAACTCTCAAACATTGCACGTGTGCAGGATCTTTGCCAAATATCCACATGTTAGTTTCCGTCGAAGTTAAACAGCATTAGATGGCATAAAGCACAAAAATTAAATGTGTTTGAAATATTTGATTTTATACTGAATAAGAATTTTTTTCGTGTATTAACTAATTATTTTCTTTTCTTCCATTACTATCATTAATTAATAATTAAATGATTATTAAATTATATGAAAAGGTTAGGTTAAATGTGAAAAGAAGTGAAAAAAAGTATTAACGGATGTTAAAAAATCATATATTTAAATACTTAAAAAAAAAACAAGGGGGGGAATTATAAAGCAACATTAATTTATTTTGGAAATAGGGATGGTACTAATTTAATTTTATCGTTCTCATACTTAACATTAAATACATATACATATATATATATATATATATATATATATTATAGCCTATCAAACATCATGAGATATATATGCCTAGATGTTTCAAATATGCGAACGCAAAATTATAGCACATTCAAAATACGTTTTCGAGTTGTGCTGAAATAACTATTCATTTGTAGGTGCATTCGTAATGATGTGAATTCTTATGTTACAATATGACAATACTGATATTTTATGAAAAACAGAGATAAAAATAGTATAAAAGATTAATGTTGGCGATCTTTACATCTATCATTTTTAAATAAAAAATAAGTAAACAGGGTTAGCACAACTCTACCGCTAAATTTTTACAGTATTTTCAATGTATTTCACAATAAAAAAATAATGCGAAAACAGTGAATCGAGGGGAAGTTTGCGAATTCTGTTTCTTAAAAATTAAATAGAAATTTTCTTTTCATTAACAGTGGGGCAGGAATCCTTACAAAATATAAGGAGTGTGCGATCACTGGTAAAGAATAAAAACAATATTTTTATTAAAAAATAAGCAATATTTATTATTGTTTTAATGACAAAAGTTTCTTGCAATGCCTGAAATTTCGACCAACCTTGTCTTATTCAGTAGCGATTTACATGATATATAACTAAAAATAAATAATCAATTTTCAAAAGCTATCTTGATGTTATATAACATAAAACATTTTTCATACGCAAAACTGAAAACAATCCTATCTGAATATAGCAATACAAACTATCAATCATAGCACGTGAGCAGGATCTTTGCCAAATAGCCACATGTTATTTCCAGTCGAAATTAAACAACATTACAAGACATAAAGAACAAAACATTAAAAGTGTTTGAAATACTTGATTTTCTATTGAATAAGATTTTTGTTTCGTGAATGAACTAAATGTTTTATTTCTTTCCATAATCATCATTAATTAATAATTAAATGATTATTAAATTATTTGAAAAAGTTAGGTTAAATGTGAAAAGAATGGTATTAACGGCTGTTAAAAATCATATATTTAATTACTAAAAAATTAAGGAGGGGGGGAATTATAAAGCAACATTAATTTATTATGGGAATAGGGACAGTGCTAAATTGATTTCATCGTTCTGATACTACGTTATCATTTTTTATCAAATATTTCAAGCTAAAAACGGATTTACATGCAGAAAATATGTGATTATTCGAAATTTTTAATATTAGTTAAAAATTTCAAAGGATAGTATTTTTTTTTTATCACAAGAAAATGTATTTTAAATTAGATTTTTTCAAGTGTAATTGTAAGCATAACACTCATACAATGCTTGAAATTTCGACGAACATTGTTCTATAGGAAAAGAATTATATGAAATATAATTTATAGCAAATAATCAATCTTCAAAATCTATCTTGGTCTTACCATAACATATAATATTTTTTATACTCAAAACTAAAAATAATTCTTTCTGAATATAACAAAAGAAATTCTCTAACCTTGCACGTGTGCAGGCTCTTTGTCAATTATCCACATGTTAGTTCCCGTCGGAGTTAAACAACATTATATGGCATAATAAACAAAACATTATGTGTTTGAAATATTTGATTTTCTACTGAATACGTTTTTTGTTTCGTGTATTAACTAATTATTTTCTTACTTTCCATTGTTATCATAAATATAATAAATAAATAATAATAATAAAAGTTATCTTAAAATGTGAAAAGAAACTAAAAAAACTATGTAAACGGTTGTTAAAAAAACGTACATTTAATTACTTAGGGATGAGATTTCCGCTTTTTTAGACACCAGTAAAATCCTAGAGAGAATGTTCTTATTTTAAATCAGAAAAATGTTCCGATTTAATAATAAAGAATTTTCTCTAAAATTTTACTGGTGTGCAAAAAAGCGGAAATCTCATCCCTGATTACTGAAACAACATAAGGGAAAAATATTAAGTAACCTAAATAATTCTGGGAATATCGACACTGCTAAATTAATTTTATCAATCGCATACTTGTACATATTTTATGCAATATTTCAAACTTAAAATGGATTTATATACCAAAAATATATGATTATTCTGAAATTTTAACGTTAGTTAACAATTTCAAAGATTATTAATTAGAATATCAGTAGATTTCAGAAAGTTTAAATTCTTATACAAATATAGATGAAGATGCACTGCAACAATGCATTACCGAAGATTTGAAATTTAAAGTCACAATGATGTTGTGTCGTGGATCGCTTGAGTTCTGAAAATTGTATTTATTTAATTATTTAATTTATATTGCAGCGAAAGAACAAAACCTAAATAAATGCAATTTACTGCGGCCTAGATGTGTTTCATTTGAGAGTTGCCATTAAACAATTAACAAATAACCGCGATTTTTGTACCACATAGGTTAGTGTAATATATGGGTGATTCTCAAAATAGGCGACAATTTCAAAAGTGAAATCTTAAAAAAATTACTGTTAGCAAAATTTCTGAAAAAAATAGGTGTTGTTAATATAGTATTAGGTATACTTTACATGTAGTCAGCAGAGCTAAATATTTAAAAATTAACTTAAAAAAAATAATTAGTATTTTTTTAGCCATGCTAATGACAAAACAAATTGCACGGAATAAATATATTAAGAAATTTTTATTTTCTTCCTCTTTAAATGTTTTTTCTATATTTATTAGCCTTCCTTTTCAGCAAATGGTTTCCATTTTTACATATATACATATAAGGAGAATAAAAACATTACCAAAGAGCAAACTTTGTTTACATGAGCAACATTCTGACATTAACAATGTAAGAAGCTTTCTTAGTGATTTTCTGACAGATTTAATGCATATTTTAGGGATAATAAATGCAATACCTAAATTTATATGTAAAATTAAACTTTGTAAAAGATACAATATAAGCAATGGTTACATTTATGCACATAGGAGTCTTTAGCATGGACAGAAAAACCATGCTAATGACATTGATATTTGTCCATGCTAATGACAAATTTTAATTTAAATAAGATTATGAGCCATAATATAATCACAATGCAATAATCCTTTCTGGGGCTTTTTAGAACACAAAAGACCTATGCAAATAAGTAAAATAAAAATTTTAATTATAAAATAAACATGAAAATTATTATCCATTCTAATGACATACAATTAATGTACGCCCCTAATATTCAACTTCTATTCTTAAAATACAATACATGCTTCTATTTTCAGGCTGGGATAAAATGGCTACTTGTTGCCATGAAGAAACTTTATGTTTTCAAAGTATTGTCATATGTGAAAATGAAATTTTGATTATTAAGCAGCTGTTATAGTATGACCTTGTTTTGAAAATAGAATATGGAGGACAAACTTTAATTCTTTTTTTATATACTATAATTTTATTTTTAAAAAGAAATTTATTGGATAAATCCTCTCCTTGATTAATTTAAAGAAAGAATAACATTTGTTTTATTTTATAAACATGATATTAACTCTTCAAAAAGCTAGTATATACAAGGCACAGTTGCTGTGGACATCCATGCTAATGACATTTTGAACATTTATTCTGTTATTTTAAGGTGTTTTTAACTAAAAAGTGAGTAATTCTTGAGTGCAAATAATGAATAATATTAAGACAAACATATCTAAATATAAAAGCATGACAGAAAACTTCTCTTTTTTTTTTTTTTTTTTTTTTTTTTTTTTTTTGTATGCCGAAAGACATAAATTGTCCCCTATTTTGAGAATCACCCATATATGTAGATTTTGGCGATTTCCCATATACTATTTTTTAAATAAAAAAATAAGAAAAGAATAAAAACAACATTTAAAAAAAATAGATAAGTTTTTATATTCTTTTAATGACAGTAGATTCATGCGATGCTTCAAATTTCGAACAACCTCGTCCTTTTGAGAAATAAATCACAAGACGTATAACATAATAAATAATCAATCTTCAAAGGCTATCCTAAAATTACAGAACAGATAACATTTTTCATACGTAAAACTAAAAACAATTCTACCTGAATATAACAAAACATACTCTCTAACATTGCACGTGTGCATGATCTTTGCCAAATATCCACATGTTAGTTCCCGTCGAATTTAAACAGCATTACGTGCCATAATAAACAAAAAATTGTATTTGAAATATTTGATTTTCTACTGAATACGTTTTTTGTTTCGTGTATTAACAAAGTATTTTCTTTCTTTCCATTATTATCATTAATATAATTATTAAATAACAATTAAATTATATTAAAAATTTAGGGTAAATGTGAATAAAAAGCATAAACGGCTGTTAAAATCCATATATTTAATTATTGAAAATAAAATTAAAGGAAAAAAGATATAAAACAACTTAATTTATTCTACGAATAAGGGCAATGCTAAATTAATTTTATCGCTTTAATACTTATTTAATTTTTATGTGATATTTCAAACTTAATATGGATTTACATACAAAAAATATATGATCATTGAGAAATTTTTATATTAGTTAACATTTTTAAATGGTATTAATTATTTTTTTCACAAAAAAGCGTATTTTAAATTGCATTTTTCAAGCGTTTTTGTAAGAATAATACACATGCGATGCTTGAAATTTTGACTAACCTTGTCCTGGTGGATAGGAAATCACAAGAACTATAACAAGTACCAAATAATTAATCTTCAAAAGTTATCCTAATATTACAGGACGGATAATATTTTTCATACGCAAAACTAAAAATAATTCTATCTGAATATAACAAAACAAACTCTCAAACATTGCACGCGTTCTGGCCGTTTGCCAAAAATCCACATGTAATTTTCCCTTCGAAGTTAAACAGCATTACATGGCATACAGAACAAAAAATTAAAAGTGAAACATTTTATTTTATGTTGAATAAGTTTTATGTTTCGTGTATTAACTAATAATTTTCTTTCTTTCTAAAGTTATCATTAATATATTACAATCGAATCTCTATAAAACGAAATTCATCGTTCAGTCAAAAAAATCGTTTTATAGAAAAATTTGTTGAATAGAGAACGGCAAAAAAAATTCCATTTAGTGTTTAAATTTTTAAATAGAATTGTTTTTGAGATGTTTAACTAAGTTTTTGAAATATTTAATTGATTTTTTCCAGAATCTCAAACATTTTCGCCATTTCCTTTTTTTTCAGTGTCTTATTGTTTATTTTCAAAATTGTGTACTTTATCAGAAAGAGTTATGCTTATCCTAAAAGCGATTTTATGTAGATGCAGTAGAAGATAACACCAGCATAGATGGCATCTAGTAACAATTCTTCGTTCAAATGATCTCTCACAACAAAAACTGCTCCGAGTCACCACAAACAACAAATATTCACTCTGAACTTTAAAAGTAATCAGAGTTAGTTTAGGTAGATGAAAACCTTTTCTGCAATTGCCCCGTTATCCCTTCCTTATTCCTGCCTTACTATCCAAACCAAGAAACAAACATTTTCAAGACGACAATGGAATAGTGTTATATTTTAGGATGCTTTGTGATTATTGCAACTCGCTCCAGTAGCAAGCAAATATTTCAATATTTTCCAAGAACGCATGCTCATCTTGGCTAAAACAAACTCAAGTGTAACCATACAAAAATGATGTTTTTTGTTTGTTTGTTTGTTTTTGGACATAAGGAATAAGTTAGAGGAATATAGCTATGAAATATAAACTAGAAATCAACTAAAAAAATGTATTCTACAAATAATTTGAAGCGTTTTCTGAACATATGAAAGAACATTTTTGAAAAAATTCGTTAAATGGAGAGATATATATTTCGCTATATGGAGATTATTTTTAATGTAATTATGAAAAAAATTGACCGTTCTGACAAAAAATACGTTAAATAGAGAAATTCGTTGGATAGAGTTTCGTTATAGAGAGAGTCGACTGTATTTAAATTAAAAAAAAATTGAATAAAAAAGTTATGTTAAATGCAAGGAAGCAAGGACTGTGTCAGAAATAACCGATTGCTACCAAATAATTAATATTGCTAATTTTAATAGCATTTCTAAACTTATGTTCGGACGAACAAAACTGTAGTAAAATGTCCCATAATAAATGAGATAGGTGTACGCAAGATTAAAGGCGGCGTCACATCAATCAAGGTAAAATGCCACCTATCGGCAGCGGTAAACTACAAGAGGATTATTAAGTGCATTGTAGTTTCTTTTATGTGAGAGGCAACGAAACTTTTTTGTTTCTAAAAATGTTGCGTAGGTCAAATTTTAGGTTTGGAACATTGTAAAGAAAAATAAAATAAATAAGTGTAGTACGATTAAATATTAACATAAAATATACTAAGATTAAATATTACTTAATTATGTAATACAAATGTCGTTGATTTTAATATATTCAAATTTAATTATGTTTTTTAATGCAATGAAAAATGACTCATAACAAGTAGTTAATATGTAAAAGCAGAAATTTTTTAGTAGTCTCGTATTTTATTGAATTCTTGATGGGCTAAGTTACACAAAATGGTATACACCGTTGTATTTCCTATGAGAATATAACATTTATCAATGTTTAGAATATGTATAGAATTTAATACTAAATAAAATATTCAATTTTAGCTCTTTTTTTCATTTACCGATTGCAGCCGAAATATCGAATGTTTTCTTGATAGTATCGCACTTTTATTATTAACCCCTTAACTGGATATTTCTTTTCCGTTCAATAAATTGAAAATAACGGATTCATGCCACTATTATATAAATGAAATATTCGTAACATTCAGTCTAAACATTTCCGCCTTTAAATGGTATGAAATTATTTAAAAAATAGTGGTGTCAAAAAGCTTTATTGATGAATCAGGAAAATTCGTCTTAATCGGTCTTCGCAAAATCAGTTAACCCTTTCTGGCGCAGACAAATTCTGTTCGTAAAATAAGAAATTGTTGACTGACACCGGAATTTTTAAAAGAATTTATAAGAAATTAAGAATTCCCTGATTTAAGCTGTCATTGTAAAAGTAAAATTTTACTAAAATTAATTTTTTACTAATTTTACTAATTTTTTAGTAAATTTATTATTTGTGCCGTTTTTAAGTTTTGAATTAAAATTAGGTGTTGCCGGAGTGGTAACAGTGCGCCGGAAAGGGTTAAGGGGTTAACTTACAGACATTTCATTCTTTTAATTTAAAAATCCTTTTATTACATATTCGGAATAACTAATTTTAAATGCATGCATTAAATATTGTTTTATTAAACAAACAAATACTGTTCATTTATTTGTTTAAATATTTCTGGATTCTCGACAATAATTTTTCCTAAAATCGTAGATTAGACTTTCTCTTTCGCTCTCGCTCCCTCTCTCGCGTTTAACAGACAAAACTATTTAAATAATTCATACTAAAAATTCGATCTTAAATTTAAAGCTATTCACTCAATCTCGTTAGATTTATGTTCTCGTTAGATCTCGTTAGATTTGTCTACCAGTTTTATTGCAAAATATTTTTGTTACAGATTTTTTTATTAAAAATATCTGTATTTAAAAAAGTCGCATTGTCATATTAATTTCAAGATAAAAGACGATATTAATCGTAGCATTTGTGCTTTTTCTTCAGAAATTAAAATGATATTATGATTTTTTTTAAATGACAATAATTTTATCAAAACAATCTGTAACAAAAATATTTTGTAATAAATTTAATAGACTTGATTAATATGTCATGATTGAGAAAAAAATTCAGAAAATATGCGAAAGAGATACGCAGATAATAGAAATCTGCGCATATAAGACTTCATATTAAAAACCTTTGCATTCATTATCACATCGGCCACCAGTTGGCACAGCTTTGTTAATTTACGACAGATTCCAGTATCGTCTTTGAACGATTGATAAGTATGCAGTTTTGAAGACGAAATTTCCGAGTTTAAATGAACAAAACAATAGTATTAAAATTTAGAGGTTATATTCCCCTATTTGTGGAACACCGCTTACATCACTGGGATAAATGTGAAAAAAAAAAATTAACCCTTTCTATTAGTAAAATGAGAAATTGTCGATTGACACCGGAATTTATAAGGAAATTGTCTAGATATTATGAATTCCTCAATTTAAGCTTTCATTGTAAAAGCAAAATTATATTAAAATATTACTGGGGCCGTTTACAAGTTTGGAATTAAAATTAGGTGTTGCTGGGCCGGCAACACTGCGCAAGAAACGGCTGTTAAAAATCATATATTTTATTACTGAAAGTAAAAGAAAAGAAAAATATTATAAAGCAACTTAATTAATTCTAGAAATAATGCTATAGCAAAATTCTGTTTTTTTTTTTTTTAATTTATAAATCACTTCGGAAGAGCTTTAACACCTTACCAGCGAAAATCTTATACGAAATTTTAACATTTTTTCACCGGTTTTTAAACACAGAAATTTTTGCCTTCATAAATCGAGAAAATGCTCAGATTAATCCTTTAACGATCATAGCATTTTCACTGCTAAGATGTCGAAATAAATGAATGACACCGGTAATTAAGAACAAATATATTTCTAAATAAGAAAACGTGATTTTTCGCATCTATAATAAAAGGGATATTTTTAGATAAAAATACCGGTGTCAGTGTTGCGTATCGGAATTAACATTTTGTGGTTTCGTGGCGAAACCAATGAAGGTTAAAGGGTTAAAGAATGCAAATTTTGCAATGAAATTTTACTGGTGAGGATAAACAAGGATTCTTAAGCCTTTCAGCGACACTTATACATTTCGCTCGTCACCGAGGGGTAAACCAGGGTTGTGGAAGAGATCTTGTATTTATGTACTATATATTTATTATTTATATGTATAAAGTTTTAGACAGGGTGCCGCTTTAGATAGTTAGGGATCATAATTGGTGTAGATCTGCCACAAAGTTTCCGGCATTGTGACACTAGTTAAAATGCAACGGATAGTATTTCTTGTGAAATCCACCTAAAGTTTCAGAATGTATCGTAATTTGAGATGTTAAATCAACAGATTAAACAATAATTTTTTGAATTGAAATGAAAAAAACTTCTTTAAACACCATAAAATAAGTTAACTGCGCAAGGCCTTTCGAAAGAACTTAGTCTTTCTTCGTCAGGCGCAAAAAAGACGTGCGTCCACAATGAATGTAGCGGCACGACTGTGCCGCTACCGTCAGTCGTGCCGCTACATTCATTGTGGACGCACGTCTTTTTTGCGCCTGACGAAGAAAGACTAAGTTCTTTCGAAAGGCCTTGCGCAGTTAACTTATTTTATGGTGTTTAAAGAAGTTTTTTTTTCATTTCAATTGTGTATAACACCAGCTTCAATTTTATACATTGGATAATTTTTTGACACAAGAATCTTTAAAAATAAAATGTAACTTTGAAATTGAGGTAAATATTTTACTTTTATAATTCAATCAAATTTTTAAGGTTCAAAAAGAATTGTTTGATCAGCGGATTATACGCCGGATTACGGTACTATTAAAATGAAAGATAAAAAAAAAAAATTAAAGATGTTTGAATTAAAATAGGAAAAAAAAATTAAATTTACTTTTTACGGTAATACTGATATTTTATTAAAAACAGAATTAAAAGAAAGAACGATTAAAGTTTTCAATTTTTCTATTCTTTTTTCTTCCATTTCTCCAATCTACCATTTTTTAAGTAAAAAATAAGAATAAAAATAATATTATTTTTAAATAATAAGATTTATTATTGTTTTAAAGAAAGCAGATTCATACGACGCCCAAAATTCAAACCAACCTTGCCCTATTGTGGAACGAATCACATGACAAATAACATGTAACAAATAATCAATCTTCAAAAGCTATCGTGATGTTACATAGCATATAATGTTTTTCATATGCTAAACTAAAAACAATTCTATTTAAATACAACAAAACAAACTCTCAAACATTGTAGGTGTGCAAGCTCTTTGCCAAGTATGCACATAATATTTCCCGACGAAGTTAAACAGTATTACATGGCATAAAGAACAAAAAATTAAAAGGGTTTGAAATATTTTATTTTCTATTGAATAAGTGTTTTGTTTCGTTTATTAACTAATTATTTTCTTTTTTTTCAATTATTATCATTAATATATTAATTAAATAATAATTAAAGCATGTGAAAAGATGAGGTTGAATGTGAAAATAAGTGAAAAAAACTATAAAAATCATATATTTTATTACTGAAAGTAAAATTAAAAAGCAACTTAATTTATTCTAAGAATAAGAACAGTGCTAAATTATTTTTATCTCTCTCATATTTGTTTAATTTTTATGTGATATTTCAAACTTAAAATAGATTTACATACCGAAAATATATGATTGTACTGAAATTTTTACAATAGTTATCAATATCAAATATTATTCTTTTTTTATCACAAGAAAATGTATTTTAAAATTTTTAAATTTTTTAAAGAGTTTTTTGTAAGCATAACAGATATGCACTCATTCACATATAAGGTTATAAATATATATATAGATTAAGACACACAAATGCATCTGAAAAAAATGTTCGCCCTAAAATAAATTATTTTTAACCCCTTGGGGACGAGCGACACGTATACGTGCCGCAAAAAGGCTTAAGAATCCTTGTTTATTCTCACCGGTAAAATTATACTATAAAATTTTCCTTATTTAATCGGAGCATTTTCTCGAATTAAGAAGGAACAAATTTCTGTTTTTTAAAACCGGTGACAAAACATAAAAAATTTCGTAAAAGGCTCCCGTCGCGAAGGAGTTAATAAATATAATATGCAATTAGCCGCTTCTCTGATTAGTCCGTAAGTCATACGGACATGCTTATTCCGATCATGATTCATTATTCTCGCTAATAAAGGTTTAATGTAAATTGTCTGATTCAATTTGGAAAAAAAATTGTTTTGAAAAACCGGTGATAAAGAATTAAAAATTCTCTAAAAAATATGAAATAAACAGGCATTATCTGAAGGTTTGTTTTCAAAAATATTTATCACTTAAGAGGTTAAATTGTAAGTCAATTGTGGAATTAACATTAAAAATGTACAGGGTGTCCAGCAAATAACACCCTGATTTCAAAATTAAATTTCTCAAAAACAAAGACCGATAGAATTATGCAGTAAACGGTTTCTTTATCAGGTAAGCTGTAAAAATCTTATACAAAAGTTTCGAACGGTAAATATTTTGAAAAGATTATGTTCTGGTTGCAAAGAATGCTTTGATTTGACATTTTTCTTGCTTTAGATTGCTGCCAGAGAATGTGTTTTTCGGCTGAAAGAGCCATATTTCATAGTTTTTTGAAATTAAATTTTTGAAATTTCGAAATTCTAAAAATGTACTTCGAAAAATCTTTAAAATATTGCACTGTAAGCTGAAAAATTATTTCTCTACAGGCAATCTAAAACAAGAAAAATGTCAAATCAAAGCATTCTGTGCAATCAGAACGCAATTTTTTCAAAATATTCACTGTTTGAAATTTCTGTATAAGATTTTTACAGCTTACCTAATGATAAAACCGTTTACCGCATATTACTATCGATCTTTGTTTTTGAGAAATTTAATTTTGAAATCAGGCTGTTATTTGCTGGACACCCTGTATATGTCGTATACGTAGCCTATAAAACTTTATCATAAACGGGTCTAGATGCTTCAAATTTGCGAGCGCAAAATTATAGCTCATTCAAAAAAAGTTTTCTAATTGTGCTGAAATAAATACCACTTTTTAATCTATTTTACAATTAATAAATTTTAATTTCAAATTTTACATTCAGAATCCTGCAATCCATAACTTTATAATGATGTTTCTTAACCCCTTCGCGACAGAAGCTTTTTTACAAAAGTTTTAATGTTTTATCAGCGGTTTTAAAAAACCGAATAAAGGTGCCTTATAAATTTGTACCTTATTTAATCGAGAAAATCTTCCGATTAAATAAGGCAAATTTTACAGTAAATTTTTAGCGGTGGGAACAAACACGGATTCTTAAGCCTTTTTGCGGCATGTATACGTGTCGCTCGCCCCAAAGGGGTTAACTGAAGTCTCTGATACAATACAGAATTAATTATTTTTCCCGAGAATTATTAGAGCAAGTAGCACATTCACTAAGCATTTTTGAGTACAATTTGTAAAGGCTGCTGGTCACTCTTTTTCCGGATAACCCTCCGTAATGTTAAGTCTATGGGCGTTTGAGGCACTTTTACATTCAAAATATCTTCTCCCCCCAAGAAATTAAAATTTTTTAACTTCTTTTTTCAGTGTTCTCTTGTTAACCCCTATGTCTATGAAATCACTTAATTTTAATTCCCAAATGCCACATTGGCATCGGAATTTCGATGAAAAAAATTTACAGTTCAAGAATGCGTGCAATATAGCTTTTTCTTATTTAGAAATGAAGCTGTTTTCAAATTCCGGCGTCAGTCATTAATTTCAACACTTAAACAATTTGCCCTGCGCCGCAAAGGATTAACCCATTCGTGCCCAGCATCTTTTGCATAAATTTTATTTGGTTGGCACCACTATTTTTAGAAGATTTAAGTTTAGTTCATTAATCACGAAAATGCATCATTTAAATAAAATAATTATTGCTTTTCTTTTTTACCGGTGTCAAAAACAGTGCTGAATGCACCTTTTGAAGCGTCCCTAAAAAGGGACGCTAGGCACTAATGGGTTAACTCTTTAACGTTCATTGGTTTCGCCACGAAACCACAAAATTTTAATTCCGATATGCAACACTGACACCGGTATTTTTATCTAAAAATATCCTTTTTATTATGTACGTGAAAAATCACGTTTTCTTATTTAGAAATATATTTGTTCTTAATTACCGGTGTCATTCATTTATTTCGACATCTTAGCAATGAAAATGCTTTGATCGTTAAAGGATTAAAGGATGTTCTTTTTTTTTCTTGGTCAACGTTCGCCCAATCTTATATTTTTAAGGACTCTGGCACCGCTATTATAAATAAAAAAATACATTTAATTTTTAAAACAAAGCTCACTAGCCACTACTTTCATTTAAAGATTATACAACATTTTTCCTGCAGTGAAATACTTTGACAATATTCTTAAATTTTAGTGGCAGAACTGTGCGAACCCTTTTAGTTCTCAAAATATTTCTAAATTTCTTGCTTAATTAATTATTTTATGTTTTAAAAATAGACATTGGCGAGTAAAAATTTAACACTTACTGTTAAATTAAGCATAGTTTTTAGAGATATTTTGAAAAAAAATAGACATAATTAAAAAGGACAACACTGAAAAAAGAAATTCAAAATACTAAATTCTCGCGGAAATATTTTAAAAATAAAAATGCATGAACCGTCCATAGGCTTAGCATTGCGGAAGGAAATTCAGAAAATAAGTGAGTAGCAGCCTTAAAATAATAGAATAATTAAATTATCCACAGAAAAAAACAAGTTGGAAGTTGCACGTGAAGCGTAGCAAATGAGGTGCGTTCGTACGATAACGAAGTTTTAAAAATATTACTCTCATATATCAATCTCATAAAATTGTAAATAGTGAATTAAAACGCTCATCAAACAATGTTCTCCCTACATCATTATGTAATGGAATACTTTTATGTGGCCTTGTAAATCAATAACAAATATTCTTTACGCCACAAATTATGTAATATGTATATTATAATATGTACTTTATAGTTGCATATAAATTTTATTAAGTTTGAATGAGTGTAACACCATTAAAATGCGTTTGAAACATTTTCCCCCATTGACCGTAATGTAACGGAATACTTTTCATTGTCCCTGTAAATGATCTATGCATCCGATTTTCATAAAAATTGAAATAACTCGACAAAATTATGTAATATTTATGTATTTTAAACTTCAAACGATTAAAATGCATTTCAAACATTTTTTCCCGTTGACCGTAATGTAATGGAATAATTTTGATTGCCCCTGTAATTGATCTATGCATCCGATTTTCATAAAATTTGAAATGACTCGACGAAATTATGTAATAATTATGTATTCTAAATTTCAAACTATTCGGTTGGGTAGTTTTTGCGTTGTTATATGCGGACAAACGGACGGACAGACAGACAGACGGACAGACGGACTGAACGACCACTATAGGTGCTACGTATTTACATAATTACGAACGCACCTAAAAACTAACGTAGAACAGTGTACAGAATACTAATGAAGCAAAGAGAAGCTGACAGCAAATGACGTAATACGCGAGCATTTAAGAAATCTCTACTGTTTGATAATTGAATACATGATACGAAACACGATATTATGAGGGTTTTCATATGTGGAACATTTGAATGGAAGATTTTTTAAGGGTAAAAAAAAATCACAATAACGAAAAAAAAAATAGTGCAACATTTGACTTAAAAAAGCATATTTTATCAAGTAAAAGTAATTCGACTTTAAAAATTCATTATCTCAAATCTCTTTTTTTTTTGGGGGGGGGGGACTTATCGTTTTGGGGTAGAATGTCCTCCCCGGCGTTATCCACTGAATTCAACACTGGTTTATTCGGAGTTCGTGGTGAGGTTTTTGCTTCTTTCGCGAATTTTTTATGCAATTTTTAGAGTTTTTTGTAACGTTCCGCGTATTTGAGATTTACAAAAGGAATGCGTAACCAAATAGATTTACTGTAGTTGCCAATTTTTACGCATTTTTCCTACTACAAAAAATTTATAGTAAATATTGTGCAATTTAATCGGCGAAATCTTATGATTAAAGAAAGGGAAAATCTCGGTACAATTTTAGTGGTAGCAAAAATGCGTAAAAGTTGGCGGCTATGGATTTAATCTTCTACGAATTTTAAAATTTGAAACTTTTTTCCCTTCAATTTCATGGCGATTGTCGACATCTGTGCAAGAAATCCGGTTTTAGTTTTTTAGTCCAATATAGTAAATACTGTCTTCTTTTTTTTTTCCTTCATTAAAATTTATAAGGATTCCTCTCGACTATTTTATGAAATTTTTAGATATTTGCGTATTTCGCAGAAATGTTTGATAGTCGTAAAGGAATTCGATTTTAAAATTGCAGCCTGATTTAGTAAATTTTCTTCTGTGCGATTTTAGTGCTATTCGTTCCGATTTTCCGAGAATTATTAGTACATCCGAAAATCCAGCCTAATTATTAGGTTTTTTTTTTTTTTTTTTTTTTTTTTTTTTTTTTTTGCGAGTTATTAGAACAACAGACTGGTATAGCGCAATCACTAGTTTTTTATATATTTTTTAAAGTCTGTTAAAGTAGTAGAATTTATAAAATCATTAACAGATAGAAAAAAAAATTCCAACGCAAAACAGCTTACAGAATACTATTGAAACGAGCGAAGCGTAGCAAGATTGTCCGCCACGTGACGTAACACGCGGGGAGCTAAGAATTATTGGCACATCGCTCGAATGGTTTAACAGTGTGAAACTTGCTTTATGAACGAGCAAGTTTTCCCGAACATTAGATCTCAAACCTAATAATATGAAGCCTGTGGACAAAATAAAAACACATATTTCTAAATTTCATTAAATATTTCTGGGATAAATTGTATAAAACATATTCACCTCATTTACTCTGAATCTTTTAACGAGTTTCTCAAAAATAGCAGAAGAGGAAATATTTTAGCTATGCATTGAACTATGCATTAATTGATTGTTATAGTTTTGCTAATATTTTAATTGTTTCAGAATGGACTTAGAATATCTTATGTTTAATAAATTTTCGTGAGTATACCAACAAAGAAATACAAATTTCGCTATTTATAAAAAAAATATTTAAAGAATTTTAACTCTATATCGAAAAAAAGTTCTTCATTCAAACGGAAGTTCTTTCAACTGGGGCTTACAGTCGTTCAGTTGTTAATTGTCAGCACACCATTATTCGCTTAACCCTTTCCGGCACGGGCAAATTCTGTTAGTAAAATGATAAATAATCGACTGTCACCGGCGTTTCCGAACAACTTTTTTAGAAAGTAAAGCTTTTAAGCTTTTATTGAAAAAGCAAAATTGTAATGAAATATTATTGGTGCCGTTTACAAGTTTGGAATTAAAATTAGGTATCCCGGACTGGCCATACTGCGCTGGAAAGGGTTAAGGGGGCTCAGGGGTTGAAAACTTTTCAAAAAATCGATTTTTTTTTAATAATCTAGTTTTATTATTCAATTACTTCTGAACTCAATGCAAAAAACCGCATAAAAATATTTGCATTTTTAACCGAGTTATAAGCATTTATGGATCAACACTTTCATAGCCGCACCCATATAATTTCAACTTTAAGTCGCGTTTTCTCAAAACTTGATTTTTGACGACTAACACCAAGATTAAAAAAAACTATTCGATGGAATGGCTTAATTTTATTTTTGCATGCATATAACATCATTATCTATAGAACGAATTAATATAGTTTAGATAGTTTAATATTTTGAGTATTTTTAATGAAAAAAAAAGTTGTATTTTTTAAGAGTTTTTTAAATTTTTAAATTTGAGAGACTTTTTAATAATGTTGTTTTTGAATGATAGTTTTATCCTTAATTCATTCTATAGAGCAAAGTTTCCGGATCATTTAAAAGCAAAAATTAGGCTCTTATGTCAATTCAACGATAAGATATTTTGGTGTTGGTGATATTACACATAATTTTTTTTTTTCGAAAATTGTGTTACATAAACTTTGTTGTATTTCTTATTATATTGCATTGAAATACTTTATTTCATGATTTTATAAGACTACAAACATACCTTTAAAATATCAGAAAGTTTAAATTACATTGAATACTTCTGTTTTTATATGGACTCGAAACGAGAGCTCTGTTTATATGTTTTTCCATATCGATCAACCCCTGAGCCCCCTTAAGCGCGTAGGTGCGTTGTGGGTTCTACACCTTCTGGCTTGCCGCCATGGAAATACTCGTGGTCAGAGAAAACGGTCAGAGGTGTGATGTCATCACTAATCGACTGAGGCTAACGCGAAAGACAGGCTACCACGGTGCATCCCAATTGCCTTTTTTACGGACTGGTAGAGTTACGTGATATTCTATTTGAATGTACCTGCATTGGTGCTGTAGAGCACCAAGTGATTCCAGCGGTTTATAAAAAGTGAAATCTTTTTCGTTAGCTGAGTAATCGACCGACTTCTCACTTGTGTTGATATGCACATCGGAAAATTCTGAATAGCAATTTTCTTTCAATTTATTTGTGGAATATCTATTACTCCTATCCCAAATAAATTGGAACATTTTAATATTTTTGTACTGATTATTGATACTGATGGTTTTATAATAGTGTTTGAACATTTTCGAGAGGTTTCGGGATGTTATGCTTCAATTGACAACATTTACTTACCAACAATTCCCTCTGTCCCTTCTGTAAATCAGTACCATATTAGTTTTTTAAAAAATCCCTGAGTTTCTATACTCATATCTCACGTCCCATTTTCTATTGTATTTACAACATTCCTCGGAACGTTGTGATTGCAAATTCCATCGATCTTCAAAATATTCTCATCTGATACTGGAATCATCCATTGCCAAAATAAGCTTGACATTGTCTTATTCTAACTCTATTTTTAACTACTGGTAAAATTTTCACACATAGCGAGTAACACCTTTTTTATAATCATTTTTAGGATTTCCTCTTTCTTAACAATTTTTACAACTTACGTGAATTGGACTTTTGCAACAATTGGAATTTTTTTTCCTTTTTTTTTTGGGGGGGGGGGGGAGATAAGTTTTTGTCCTCGGTAAAGAACTGAGAAATCTGATCCTTTTTATTGGTTGAATTTGGCAACTTATTCGTTTTCTGATTGGTACATGTTTAATATTCAGAGATGAAATATTTATGTTGTTACGATGACAAAAAAGAATTTTAAAAAAGTAGAAAAAAATTAATAGCTTAAACACAGCTTCGAAACAAATTGCGTTTAAAAACAAATTTTTTTTCTCAATACGACGGTGTAAAAATTGAAAATGTTTGATGTTTAGAAGTTAAAAAATTTGCAATACCGAAAATTTTTAAACTAAAATTTCATTTAAAATCTGTATGTGATTGGTACAGGAATATTAATTTTTAATCCATGACGTACGTAATATAGAACACTTTTATTACGTAAATCACATTTTGTTCATCATAAAAATGATGTTTATTATTATTATTATTATTTTAAATATAGAATTTATTTATAAGTCTAAAATTTTTGACTCTGAAAATATAATTTTCATAATAGTCGTTGTACTTTGTTAAATAATACATTTATAATAATTCATAAATAATAACTTGCAAATTTCTAATATATATATTTTTTTCACTTTCTAAATAAACAAAATACCATATTCCAATTTTTCACCTATCATTCTGTTTTTATTCGTGTCCGATCTATGTCTTGCACAGCTTGCTTCCATAAACATTACTTTGGCAATAAGCCTTTTGTTTTTACAATTTGTCAAAGGTTCAATTTTATCTGGCATTTCTAGTAGTACTGCTTAGTTAATCATTTTTCAAATGCTTCAGTAAAATTAGCAATACAGCGTTACACTGTTTATTATTCATTTACTTCTTTAGCGTACTAGTTAAGTGAACATTCATAATTACAATTATTATGACTTTTATAAGAGGAAGAGTTATTTGTGGGACTGACCATAAACAGGAGTCGCAGCGTCCCTAAAATATTCGCACTTTTCTACCAGTATTTTAAATAAGATATCTTCCATTCATATTCCTTTAACCTTCCTACCTTGTTGAAATTTTACTCAATCTTGATAAAAACATTTCTCACCAGAATTGTTATTTAAAACATTTTAATATATTTAATTGACTTAGTACACTAAATCTTTTATATAACTTTCTTTATGAAAAAAGTATAAAACAAATGACAGTTATGGGTCGATTAGACCCATTCAGGGTAGAAAGGTTAAGATGCACAATGAAATCTTACAAATAATATTATCGTTAAAAAATTGTGGTCGGAATGTGTGAAAATTTTAGGGACGCTGCGACCCCTTCATAAATGATATCGCACTTTTTGTTCAATATTTTTAAACCCTCCACCACTTTGTCACAAAGTGTCACATTTCACCGTTCCCCCCTTCCTCCCTTGTCACATGTCACGCTATATTACATTTACATATGCTTGTAATTCCGAAACAAAGCTCTATGTCATAAATCGTGTTATAAATTTTATTTTGAAACTTTAACTGTGTGTTTTAATGACTTTTGTGAAAATAACAATAAAAATGATTTGTATACTTATTTTGAATGCAATATGATTAAGGTTTACAACAAATTATAATTAATGTACAATAGTGATATAATATTGATATGAAAGAGCAATCGAAAACAGCAGCACTTTCGAATTCAAAATGAAATTTAGTAGTGCAAGGAAGAACCCGTCGAATTTCGACGAAAGAAAATGTTTTAAAACGAACTGTTTCATTGATTTATAATATACCTATAAAATTAGTTTATAGTAAAAAATGCATTTTATATTATGTCTATATCCAGGTTATCTGACGAAGACTGGATTGTTCCTTCAGGAACAAGTGAATATGATTCATCTGATGAAGACTCTTTTCAGGAAACACCAAATGAAAATATTAATTTAGATCCAGAAAATATTCCTTTGCCTGCTGCTAGTACAGACTCTAGAAATGAAATCAGTGGTAACAGTCAAGATCAAGAAGGTAGTCAAGACCCACCAAATAGAACTAGAAAACAACTTAGACGTACCCAATCTGAGGAAAACAAAAATGATGAAGAAACAACAAATGATGGTTCAATTTGGAAAATAGGAAATATTTCGACAAATGTTACAGGGAGACGCCCCCATCAGAATGTCTTACGAGAAATGACTGGGCCAACGTCGCATCCAAAAAGAAAAATAGTTGATGGCAGTGCGAGTAGTGCATGGAGATTGTTTTTCAACGAAAAAATATTGCGTCATATTCAACAGTGCACTGAAGAAGAAGCTCGTAAAAAATCCCAAAATCCAAATTGGTCTTTGTCACTCAATGAGTTAAATGCTTTCATATCACTGCTGTATGCTCGAGGAGCTTTGGCTGCAAAAGGACTTCCTATTTTAAGTTTGTGGTCAAAATCCTGGGGTCCGAAATTCTTCGATGAGACAATGTCCAGGGATAGGTTCTTGGAAATTATGAAGTATTTGCGCTTCGACATGAAGTCAACTAGATCCGAAAGGTTGCAAACTGATCCATTTGCCCATATTTCGTATATTTGGAATACATTTATCGAAAATTGCTTGATGAATTATAAACCGGGGGAAAATATTGTAGTGGATGAACAATTGTTTCCCATGAAGACACGATGTCGATTTATTCAGTATATGCCTAAAAAGCCGGACAAATTTGGCATTAAATTTTGGCTTGCTACTGATGTGCATTCAAAATATTTTCTGAATGGATTTCCGTATTTGGGTAAGGATGAAACCAGGCCCTATGGTAGAACGGTTGGTGAATATGCAGCTTTCCGCTTGATTGAACCTTACTTCAACACTGGAAGAAACCTGACAACGGACAGTTTCTTTACATCACTCTATTTAGTAAAACAAATGAGAGACGCAGGAATAAGCTGTGTTGGTACAATAAATCGTTCAAAAAGAGAAGTACCTAATTCTTTCAAGAAAACAAGAGATGTGCTGTATTCTAGTAAGATTGCTAAGCATGAAAATATAACGCTTACGTCTTATCATGGAAAGAAGAACAAAAACGTCTTGCTCCTGAGTAGTTTACACCCAACACTGGAAATTTCATCTAATGAAAAACAAAAACCTGAAGTTGTAAATTTTTACAATGCGACCAAATATGGAGTTGATGTTTTGGACCAGATAGCCAGAAAATATTCTGTGAAGTCCTCATCCAGACGTTGGCCAGTTCAAGTTTTTTTTAACATTCTTGATTTTGCAGCTATAAATGCATGGATTATTTATAAAGAGACGACTGGAAATAACAACTACAGCCGACGTGATTTCATTTTAGATACAGCTGAGGAGCTCAGAAAGATGTACGTTTCATCAAAAAAACCAACGCTTTCTTCTTCTAACCAGTTGAGAATTGATGCTTGTCCCACTCCATCCCGTAAACGTAAACAATGCCAAATAAATACTTGTAAAGGCAACAAAACTCAGAATATTTGTGAAAACTGTAGAAAATATGTTTGTGGAACCTGTACAAGTAAAATTAAGAAGCCCGTAATCTGTGTATACTGTCAAACCGAATAATGTAAGTAATAAATTTATTTAATTTTAAATAAAATCTATTTGTATTTAAACTTTTTAAACAATAACAAGTTTTTAAAATATTGATGTTTTTTTTGATTTTTTAACTCTTTGTTATGCTAAATTAGCATTTGTTTACATTTTTTTATCTCATTAACTTTATAGTTTACTTATTAAAAAAGTATGTCGTATATTTACAAGATTTAACTTACATAATACTAACAAAAAATACGCTTTTCCATTTATCCGAGAGTAGCGGTCAAAATGACCGGTGATCGTAGTTATAGGTATACGGAAAAAGCCGTAATGCTAGTGTTAGTATGTCTAATTCTTAAAGAAACGATATTTAACGTCAAATTAACAAAATGCTATTTCTTTGAAACTCAGTTGTAGAATTTGTTAAAATCAAACTTTAATCGTACGTTGAAGCAGTAAAAATAATGAAGATCTGTTATTATGATAAAGTTATCAATTTAAATAATTATGCTTGTATTCGAAAATGAAAAAAAGCATATTTATTCAACTTTGACTCAATCATAGAATTTTTTCCCGTGAAATCTAAGCCCAGCATCATTTTTATCATATCAAAATTTACAAATGCACATTTCGTATCTTTATTCATCTTTTCAGAAAAAATTGGCATTTTAATTTGGTCTTTTTAATTCAAAACTTGAAGTCTGAATGCTATTAGTTGACACAGATATTAAACAACTGATTTTCTTTTACGTGTAAATCAAATTTTGTAAATGAAATCAAAATTTACCGGGTTTTATAACAGAAGATATTTAAATTTCAATTTTTTTCCTTTCAATGAGAAAATGGCAACAAAAAGATACAGTAATCAATTTCTTCCTTTTTTTCCTTTGCTTTTAATAGAAATAGAGTACTCCGGTTGCCACAATTAGAAAAGTGGTATTAAAATCTACAAAAAAAAAAAAAAAAAATATTTAAAAAAAAAATTATAATACAGCTTTCAAACATATTACATTTTAAAGTACATTTTTTTCCAAGTACATTGAAAATGTGTGGTGTCTAGAAGTATAAAAATATGTAGCTACAAAAATTGCAATACTTAAATGTCATTTATATTTTTGAAAGTGTTGCCATACGCAAAATGACGTATGCGTTACGCACAGATACGTTTGGCCTTTATAATATAGATATTTGGGTTTAAATTTTATCTTTACTCTATGAACACAAAATACTTTAATGTCCAAATAATTTCGAAATGTAATCTGCTGATTTTTAATGTTCTATTTAAACTAAAATGTATAATGTCATATTTTTCTTATCGCCTCTTGCCCCTCCGCCACAAACTGTCATAATTTCACGAATCCCACCTTCCCTTTCAAGAGTGACATTTTTAATGGACGGACCCCTACACATTCATATTGGCGTTCAATCTAACACCTAGTATGCCATATAATATTCTTTGTAGTATAATAATAATGGGGTCTATTTATTTAACTGCATCAGAAGTTTTTATGACTCAATTTACTTGAAATGTAGCAAGTAATTTGGAACCAAATTTTCGACCTAAATGTAGCAACTAATTTGGGACGGAGGGAATATATTATATGGCAATAATAACAATTTAATGTTACTGGTGAGAATCTGGAATCCCCCAACAATAATAAAAAAAAACAGCAAGATTGTGGTATTCGCATCTGGCTGATTTATTCATTAGGATTTCCGAATTCTCACCAGTAAATTTAAACAGTTTTTATTTTTTTTTTAATAAGATGATGGATATTTCACAAATGAAATAAAATAAAATAGTTATTAAAATTATATCCAGTCTGATATCTAACTCTAGTGTGAAATCGGTCGATTAGTTATGACATCATACCTCGTATACTCTGTCTTTGAGTATTTCATTAGCAGAGGCTGGCTCCGTTGAACACTCTTTGTGAAGCTCTTCATTGTAATTCTCTAGGGTTGTAGATTTCCTTGTATTATTTTTATATACTGATAACAGGGATGAGATTTCCGCTTTTTTGTACACCAGTAAAATCTTAAAGAAAATGTTGTTATTTGAAATCACGAAAATGTTCCGATTTAATAATATAGCATTTTCTCTAAGATTTTACTGGTGTGCAAAAAAGCGGAAATCTCATCCCTGTGATAATGACTTATAACCGGGCATCTGTTGTCAAGCACACAAATTCTGACACGTGATTTTTTGAACGTATTTTTTAATTTGCGTGTTAAATTTCGGTGAAAAATATTTGTACACGTGTATTTTATTTCCATAAGCGTATAAAAATCCTTATTTACTCTGGCGTCACAAGAATATTATTTATTGAGTTTATTTTCTCTTCATGCATTTTAATTTTATTCATGATTTTATTTTTCATTTCAATTAAATAAAAAATATGTTTTTGTTTTAATATATGCTGGTTACTCATAAAAATACATATATAAAGTACGTATAAAAAGTTTTTTTTCCGGTGATAGTGGTAACGTGCTTAGTTTAAAATGTATTTTTCCTTCACATGTGTCTCCATCACACATGGAAAGAGAAAAATTGATCCAATGGTGTCAAAATGACCTACCGTAATTTCCTGCGTATAATTCGCGGATCAAACAATTCGTTTTCGTCCCAGAAATTTTATTTTGTAATTGAATACAAATATTTACTGCGATCTAAAACATTGCATTTTATTTAAAGGAATTTAAAAAATGATTGTTTGATCCGCGGATTATACGTAGGAAATTACGGTAATTCACACTTATTTATAATTTCTGGATTGTAAAGATGATAAATGGAGACTTTATTAATTATTTCATATTAATTACATGCTCTCTCTCGCTTTAAAAAATAAATTTCAGGCAAGATAATAATTTTTAATAAAGAATTTAGAACTGTAACGAATTTTAGGAAAATTAAAATTTCCTAAAAAAAAGCCTTATAGCAAATTACTTATCTTATACTACAAGTGATGCATTAAAATAAAAAAATGGTAAAAAGACTTTTTATTTTACATTTTTCGTATGCTCTAACGGCAACTTTTTCAAAAACAAAACATAATAAAAGAAAATTCTTGCTAAATAATTTTAAATTGAATAGTATTAAAAAGAAAAACAAAAATCACGTGAACATAAGCATACTGAAATAAATTGGAAAATTCAAAATGAATAAAAGTTTTGTGAACATGAAATATTACATACATCTGTTTTAAAATCCTTTGAAACATTTCCTTCCAAATTTTAGGGAGTTCCATGGAATTCATTCCAAATATTATCACTTCATATGAAGACTTCTATTAATTTTGAATTGATAATACTTGCAATGAATTTGCCTCCATGGAACTCACTAAAATTTAGAAGGAAATGTTTCAAAGGATTTTAAAACAGATGTATGTAATATTTCACGTTCACAAAACTTTTATTCATTTTTAATTTTCCAATTTATTTCAGTATGCTTATGTTGGTGAGATTTTTGTTTTTCTGTTTACTATTTTTCAATTTAAAACTATTTTAGCGAAAATTTTCTTTTATCGTTTTTTTTTTTTTTTTTTTTTTTTTTTTTTTTTTTGAAAATGCTTAGAGCATACGAGGCATGTGAAATAAAAGGTATTTTTGTCATTTTTTATTTTAACACTAGAACCGCCATTACGGGTCAAAATGACCCACTGCTAAATTGAAAATAGTCGATTCGAACCAGAATTTTCTTTATAAGTTATGTTAAACGTTTGCAGCACAAAAATAGACTAATTAAATAAGTTAAATAGTTTAGAATTAAAATTCTGGTGAGAGACTTTTTTTGTAAAATTTGAGTAAAATACCCGGCGGTTCTAGTGTTAACCCTTTCCGGCACACTGTGCCCGGTCTGGGATACCTAATTTTAATTCAAAACTTGCAAACTGCACCAGTAATATTTTACTAAAATTTTACTTTTACAATAAAAGCTAAAATTAAGGATTTCATAATATCTAAAAAATTCGTTTGTGAATTCCGGTGTCAGTCGATAATTTCTCATTTTATTACGGATTTTGCCCGTGCCGGAAAGGGTTAATGTACCACTTGTAACATAAGTAATTTGATATAATAAAGTAATGTTTTATATTATATATGTTGTTTATAAGTTTAAAAAAAAACTCCATGTAAGGCTTATATTGTGTATGAAGAATTTTTTGTAAGTTTATTGTAACTTAATTTTAAAGTTTTTTTTTTACTATCGACTAAATTCCATTCCTTTCATTGTGGAATTCTCTGTTGTCGGCAAAACATAGCAGTATACTAGGGGACTTTGCCCGCTACGCTGGTCGGTTTAGGCAGACTGACGGTAATTAAATATTTTAATAGTTTATTAATTATGGGCATTAAATAGTTTAATTGTAAGTATTCACTAGTTTAATACTATTAAAATGCATACCAAAAAATGTCTCAATATATAAGATTGCAATGGAATACTTTTGTGTGGTCCTGTAAATTAATAAGAAATATTATTTGCATCACACATTGTACAGAATGTATGTTATAGTATGTACTTCATAGATGCATATCAACTTTATTATGCTCGAAAGACCATTAAAATGCACTTTAAACTCTTTTCCCTATTAACAGTAATGTATCATAATCTTTTGATTGTCCCTGAAATTAAACTATGCATCCGATTTTCATAAAATTTGAAAAGTCTGGACAAAATTATCTAATAATTATACATTTTAAATTTCGAACAATTTGGTTGGGTAGTTTTTAAGTTATATGCGGACTGACGGACGGACGGACAGACAGACAAATTGGCAACTCGGGATCCCGGGATTTTTTTCCTTTCAATTCAAAACAAACCGGACGTTTCTCCATTTCTGGGATTAGAGGAGATAACGTCATATACATACATACATACGGTCGAATTTTAATAGTGTAGATTTTTGAATGGCAGTCAAAACCCAATTTTTAAAAATGTATGATGACAACGAACAGCGCTATCCTTTTCATTTTTATAGTACTTTATAATTTCAACCTGCTATAATTTGTTCCTGCTTTATCATGCTACAAATGAGATTGTAACATGATAAAGCAGCAATAAAATTAACTTTAAGATGACATTTGTTTGAAAATTTACTCAATTTTAGCGACATTTTAAATCCTTTTCAACCAAAAATCATTTTTTAAATCTATTTCACCCAACTAAAAGAATTGAGGCAAAAAAAAAAGAAAAAAACGGTTAATCACCAATTTACTATTTTGTCACCTGAAATCTGCTACCTAAAAAAAAAAGATATTCAGTTTATGTAGAACATAACATTAATATCATGCCAAATTGCTTGAAAACTGTTTTGAATCAGATTATGATAGTAATTATATTTCAGTATTCTTTTTTTTTAGGATCGATTGGATATGCTACTTTATAAAAAGGGAAGTATCCCTGTTTGTTCAAATGGGACAGCCATACCAATTCTGGAAAGGAAACGAGGAAACTATGCAAAGAAATTATGAATCAAAAGCATTAAGATTATTTGCATTTGCAAATTGGCCTAATATTATTGAAAAATATTTTCTCCCTTTTCTCTTAAACATTAATTAACTCAAAACAATGGATGCTTTTAAGAAGAATGATTGATGAGGGCATTTTAAAACTTTTTTTGACGTTCAATTTCGATGGGTTCCATTTCGTAATATGTTTAATACATTTCCATGTAATGCATATATCAATAGAAATATAAATAATATTTTTTTTTATGTAAATAAAAAACATTGTCTTTCAAACACAAAAAGGATATGAATATATTTTTTCTTATATCTTAGAGAATGAAATAATAAAGATCTTCTCAATTAGTTTAAATATCCATATAGAAACAAATGTAGGCATTCATATGTAAATACAAAAAGGCTTACAATAAATTTCTCCGCTGAAATCGGAATAATTTTTGCAGAAGGGACATAAAAGAACGCATTATGTTTAAAATTTTACAAACCTTCAGTTTTTTACAAGTAAAAACACAAAGATTATTTTCGAAAAATTCGTAAATAAATCGTCAATCCGTCGATTACTTCTCATCGAAGAGATATAATTGAATGAATGTTCTAAAATTATTATTTATCGTTACAGATAAAAATGTTTTATTCGGATTAAACTTATACATAAAAAAACACTAAATATATTTTATATTTTATATCAAAACAAAAAAAGTATATTTTTGAGTTGCACTGTGTTTTCTCATATAGATACTTCATTTGTTTACATATTGTTATTTTTTTCGATTCGGATTTAGGGCGATGATAACCTATGATTTTTTCCAACGTAATCAGTATAAATTATAAGAGAAGTATTCCACGTATTTCAGATTTCGCATCATTTATCTTCATCTAAGAGAGAAATATGTCTTTGAATGTATATTATCTTGATGATTTAGGCTATATTTTATCTTGAGTTTTGAAAAATCGCATCAGCTGAATGTTTTTTTTTTTTTTTTTTATGTGGTGATATTACTGTTTCAGAGAATCTCGAAAATGCTTGAACGCATTCGGAAATTTTTAAGATAATATTTCTTGAAAGGAAATATTGGACTGGTAAATGTGTCAAGATAAGATTTATCTATGTGTTGATTCTTATTTTTCTTAGATTTTATAACAAAAGTATTGGTAAATAAAAAGTATCAATATGCCAATTAAGACATTTTTCTTTTACTTTCAAAATATCTTAATTATGTTATACTTTATTTAAATTCAGGGGTGTAGTCGTAAAAATAACAGAGGATATAGCTTTAAGCAGAAGGTATACGCTCAAGGCAGATGGTATACCCTAGAGTGTGTATACTATAAGCTTTCTTGATAAACAGAAGGTATACGGTACTCCTTTACAAAAAATCGCGTCATATACCCCCGTATACTGTTCACTACATCCGTGTATAAAATTATATTCTGATAACCATGACATTTCAGTTCATTTATTTCAGATTCGACACTCCAGTCTCTCCATTTTGGTTACGATGTTTCGTTCCTGCCATTTTATTCCATATCAGCACAATCAGGTCCGTTAAACTGGGAGCGAAGGGGGCAGTCGCCACGGGCACTGGAAGTGAGGGAGTGCCAAATTTCTACTACCTACCTGGTTTTTTTATTTTATTCTTGCAAAAATAATTAAATTCATATATATATATGCATATTGCAGGCCACCCAAATGGTCCGCTGACTGAACATCAATATTTTGTTTTGTTAAAAATTTTTCTTGCAAATAGCGCAGAAACCGCCTTCCGAGGTTAATTTTAGCAGAAATGCTGTAGAAACCTACTATGAAATTTTCTGTTAAATTATATTGATTTTAAATTCGCGGACCATTTGGGAGCCCTTATTGGGAAGATTTTTTTAATACAAAAAAATACATTCGCATAATACAAGAGATTTCTTCCTTGGAATCTAAAAGGTGTAACAAACTGTTATATTGTACAGTATATACATTTATTCTATATCTGTTTTCCACACATCTTTTGTCAAGATATAAGTGGAATTTTCTCGTACATTATTAAGTTGTTTATACCTTAATAAACCTTTTAAAGATCTAAAGTAAACGCGAAATATGCATTCAATAGAATTTATTTTTGTTTCCACAATTTTCAATTTTGTAAACCCTTTTAACAAGAAAAGAAGGTGGACGCCAGGTTGAAACTTTGCCCGGGGGCAGTTTTCTTTTCGCACGCCTTTAAGCACAATATGTTTTTTACAGAGACCAATTAACACATAGTCTCATAGTACCCTGGCACTGAGCCCTTAGGTTTTTGAGACACAGAAATTTCAAATTTGAATATGAATTTGAATTGACAGTGCTTTGAGGCCTATAGCTGCTATGTCTGTCGCCTCGATTGATCCATTATACGCAGAAACAGAGACAATAAAGAACACTTTTTATTACAGATATACATTACATATATTTTTACATTACATATACACTGGTGTCCAAAAGTTAAGCATAATTGGTAATTAAGTAATTATTTTTAAGTAATGAAAGAAATATGAATCGGAATGTGCTGAAACTCCAGGTGTGTAAACAAAATAGTACGCGTCACATATTTTCGCGAAGAGTTTTCCCCGAAATCGAACAGGGGACCGTCAACAAATTGAAAAAGAACGAAGATCTTTTGGATAACCCTGTCAAAACTAATGTAGCAAAAGCGTTCAAACTGCACATTATGATTAAGTGGCATATTGTAATGCACTGTGTTAATTTTTACAAGGATAGCATTTATACTCGTAGAGAAATTAAGGTTTTTATAAAAACAGTCCTAAATTTTTCCAAGTTTTTTGCTTATAATTTGCAGAGTTCTTATTATAAAATAATATTATTTTCTGAAAATATGACAAACATCATTGTACACAATACCCTGTCATCAGAATTTAAAAATAATAAAAATTGTATGAAAAATGAGTATGTTTAGTAAATAATTTTTCATTGCGCATGCGTCAACGATATGAAAATGTCATTTGCATATTGTGTTAGCTAAATGTATAGAGCAACTTCTGTAAAAGTTTCAAAAACATAGCTTGAAAATTCTGAAAATAGGAACCTATAGAATCAACTCAAAATCCGTTATTCCTAAAGGAAGCAAAAAAATCAGGGGTTTTACCTAAATATAGTTGTACGTGCAATATTGTGTAGGCACTAAACAATGGAATATGGATACAGCCCCTCATCTTTTTGCCTCATGTTTTTACTTTCTTTCTTTACAAGAAGAAAGTATTGGATTCATGAAAATTTTCGACTTCCGGTTTTCGACGGATTTATACGTTTTAGAAGGTCCTGAACACGTTTTGACTATTTTTAGAAAATGTCTGTCTGTGAGTCTGTCCGTCTGTCTGTGAGTCTGTCAGTCTGTCTGTGAGTCTGTGAGTCTGTCTGTGTGTCTGTCTGTATGTGACAAAAAATTTGTGGGCGCTCTATCTCAAGAACTTATGCTCGAAATTTCATAAAATTTTAGACCTTGATAAAGAAAAATAGACCTTGATAAGAATTAGTGCCTATTGGTTTTTGGTAAAAATTGGCCTGCAGGTGGCGCTGCTACACTACGTTTTTCATGATTTTCAAGATTGCTATATCTTAAGAACTAATGCACAGAATTCCACCAAACTTCAGATTCCGTGACCCCTTGATATACATAGACGCTGATTAAGTTTTGGTGTAAATTGGCCAGCAGATGGCACTGCTATGTCACGTTTTTCATGATTTTCATGATAGCTATATCTCAAGAACTAATGCACAGAATTTCACCAAACTTCAGATTCCGCGATACCTTGAAATACATAGCCGCTGATAAGGTTTTGGTGTGAACAGCCCTATAGGTGGCGCTGCTATGCTTCATTTTGCACGGTTTTTGCGATAGCTGTATCTCAAGAACTAATTCAGAGAACTTCATCAAATTTTAGATTCTGTTACACTAGAATATATGAGGAGCCCAGAAGCCAAGGGGTATAAGTGATAAAATTGAAATAAATGAGTTAAGTGCACAGGCTATCTGGAAATATGTCTATTTATTTGTAGGTAAAGAGTTAAGAGTGATTTTTTCATTATGTACTGAGTTTTAGGGGTCAGTCACTTAACCTCTTTCCCAAAACTGTGAAACGATTGGAGGCCAAGGGGTATAAGTGCAGTTGTGTCCGTTAACGTCTATATAGCAGAAGCACGACCAACGACATACATACAAAGCCATTTGCTTTTTTTATGCATTAAATATATGCATTTTAACTGTTATCAAGTAAGAAAAATCATGCGTTAAGCATGGATTATGAAACACTTTCGAACACTCCCTGAAATCTTTAAAAAGTTTTGCTATTGAGGGTAATAAAGTGTTACAGTCCATTGCCAAATATGTATTATGATACTTTTTAACAGATCTATGTTTTATTTGTCGGTTGATATATACTGTATAATGGGAAAAATTAGTTTAGCAAGAAAACGCATAACAGTTTGAAATTTCTCTTTCAGCAGTTTATATTGATAGATGGAAGCACACTTGTACTTTTGTTCATCCTGTAGTTTATCTTGAACTTTTATTATACGCCAGTATTTAGCTGAAATTTACTTCAAATTAAACACACTTAAGACTACTGAAATCACATTTCCAGAAATTATCATTCATCGATGACTATGTATAAAAATTTGTGTGTGATCCTGTATATCATTTTACCTATATTTTACAAGCATTTCTTAGTAAACTGAATGCAGTTCAGCATAGAAATACAAGACTTATTTAAAAGAAATCTTTAAGTAAAGTACGCTCATAGTCTATAACCTTTACGAATATTTTTGTGTAGCCCTGTATATGAACTATAGCATTTATACATATCATATAACGTGTATACATTTAGTGAAACTTAAAAGCGCAAATCATAATTAAAATAGCATTTTGTTCATCCATCAATCATCATCGATAATTATACAGTAATTCGGATAGAAATTCGGTCCTACTTGAAATCTTTTTTTGTGTCCCTGTAAATACTGTGTACTTTGTATTATGTGCGAAATAATTTATATTAAGCCTCAGCAATATATATTAATTTTATTATACATGAAAATTGTAATATAATTAAAACAAGTCGCAAACAATTCCCTCTTTATTATTAGGTAATGTAAATCTTTGTATGGTCCTGTAAATAATTAATAACTATTCTTTTCACCTCAGATTTTATAGAATGTCTATTTTAGTGCAATTCATAAATGCATATAAATTTTAACATGTGACAAGGTGTAACCTATTTCAAATTCATTTAAAACGATTTTTCCCATAACCCGTAATGTAACAGAAAATTTTTGATTGTCCCTGACATTAAAAAAAAACTAATCATGTTAAGTTCTAGTCAAAACTAATCATGTTAGAAATATGTGCAATACGTTGCACAGAGTCATTGCAGGAGTCATTTGCAATAAGTTCGTGTTGAAGTAAACATGAATAATTCCCAAAAATTTCAGGGCAATCCGAATATATTTACGAGAGTTAGGACAGACGGACGGACAAACTAAAATCATATTCACTTTTCAACTTTGTTGGTAAGTGTTAAAAAATATGAAATCCCAATGTTTCTAAACTTATAATAAAAATTTAAAACTTATATTAGAACAAAAGTTTTTCATTTCATTCATTATATCAACATTGTTCATAAATTTTTCATAAATTCGTTTTTTATTTCATATTTTTTCCTTTTTTTGAATTTATATTAAAACAAAATTTTGTCCTTTGATTTATTTGTATCAACATTAATCTTAATTTTTTCATAAATACAATTTTTTATTTAAAAATTTCTCATTTCTTGTGTTCATTCGGCACTTGTACCCTTTAGTTTTCAAGCAGTTTTCATTACTGCTTGGAAGCCAAGGGGTATAAGTGCCGAATGATGATAAATATTGCTTAGTTATAAATACAAAAAAATATCCTATTCCACCTTTTTTTTAAACAGTTATTGAAACAAGAGTTCAAGGATCATTAAGAAATAAGCAAAATTTTTACATCTCAATGCATTCAATTACAGTCGATGTGTAACTTTGAACTCAATTTACTCGAAATCTAAATTTTGTCACTTGTACCCCTTGGCTTCTGGGCTCCTCATATAACATAATTAGACTCTGATTACATTTTGGTATTAGCCTTGCAACAGGTGGCGCAGCTATGCTGCATTTTGCACGATTTTTTCGATAGCTATATCTCAACAACCAACGCACAGAATTTCATCAAACTTCAGATTTTGTTACAAAATGACATATAACATAATTAAACGATGATTACGTTTTGTTATAAATCCTTCAACTGATGGTGCTTCTGTGCTATATTTTACACGGTTTTTTTAAACTAGCTATATCTCAAGAACTAATGCACAGAATTTCATCAAACTTCATATTCTTTTACACCATAACATAATTAGACGCTTTTTTACGTTTTGGCATAAATTGTCCAAGATACGGTGTTGCTGTGCTACGTTTTGCAATTTTCTTGTTATAACTATATCTTAAGAACTAATGGACGAAATTCAATCAAATTTCAGATTCTGTTAGGTCTTGACATAAATAGATGCTTATTAGGTTTTAGTATAAATTACCCAACATGAGGCACTACTAAGCTCATTTTCTCAGAATATTAATTAAATTTTGCGTTTTAGGCTTTTCGGATACCAGAATCTCATTAGGCTAGGTCTAATGTTCGAGGAAATCGATAGTGGGTAACTTTGGGGTCACCAGGATTTTTTTTTAAATATTAAAATGTACTTATGAGATAGAAGAAAGTTTTGGGATTGACACATCCAACTAGTTTTTATTAGAAACCCAGTAACGCATGGTCTCATAGTGCACTGGCCCTGAGCACTCTGATTTTTGAGACTCTCAATTTCAAAATATTTGGATATTTATATGCTTCAATATGTTATATTTCTATAGAAATTAGAGGCGATCGACCGATATTCGGTTTCGTTTACGTTTTTGACAAAAAACGCAGCTGAAAATTCGCTTGGATCGAAAGTAAACCGATACTATCGGTTTTTCAAAAATCGTATATTTTCCTTCGGAAAATTTTAACATTATTCATTGATTTCACCTGCGTAGACTCAAATGAGACTGCTTATTGCTGTGAACTTCATTTTACATAATGATTCGTCATAACCGACTCAAAATATGAATACAAATGATAAAGTAAGCATTGCATGAATGATTTAAGTTCTTCACGGGCTCACTAAATGTTTCAATTGAAATGGATATAGAATTTTGTTTGTTTAAAACGCAGAAGTATTTCGAATACTCTTTGAGAGAGTTCTAATAAAACAGATGAAAATTTACAAAAATCATTATAAAAGATAAATAGAGGTATGTATACCTAAAACTAAAACTTTTTAATTAAATTAAATTCATATAATTAGAGACGCCTCCTTTATTTTTTCCTTATTTTACACATATGTTTTCCTTTAATCCCTTGGGGACGAGCGACATGTATACGCGTAAGATTTCTTGTTTATTCCCACCGGTAAAATTATACTGTAAAATTTTCCTTATTCAATCGGAACAGTTTTTGGAGTTAACAAGGAACAAATTTCTGTTTTTTAAGACTGGTGACGTAACAATAAAAATTTTGTAAAAAGCTCCCGTCGCGAAGTGGTTAAAGACACATGTGGCAGATAGAGAAAGCCACTCAATCCAAACTAGTTGCAGAATCGAATAGTCAATCTTAAATTCTTTCGTTGAAATCTAAGTTGTCGATCGAATTATATGTATGTGATTAATTTTAAATAATTTAATCTGTTTACAACAATTTAGTATTTTTTGCGTTCATATTACTAATGGACATTGAATTACACAAATATATTATTAACAAATTACACCCAGGATCTGAAAGTCGATGATGCATAGTGCATCCCGTCCTTTAACCCCTTGCGGCGCAGTGGTTTCATAGATATACCACTTAATTTTAATTCCCAAACGCCACATTGGCACCGGAATTTTGTTCAAGAAAATTACTGTTTATTGAATGCTTGAAATATAGCGTTTTCTTATTTACAAAAAAAGTTGTTTTCAAATTCCGGTGTCAGTCATTATTTCCAATACTTAAGCAATGAATTTGCCCTTCGCCGCAAAGGGATAATAAGTCTTTTAATAAGTCCAAGCTATACTTGTCTTTAAAGATTCATATCTCAGCTAATTACAGACATTTTTTATTCAGAAGATTCGTAAATATATGTGAGTGGAGGAACGGGGAGGGGATATTTTTACATCATATTTTCGAAAATATCTATTACATTTTCAATTATAAATTGCAATATAAATTACAATTCAAATATAAATTTTATTTTCGAAAAAAAACATTATGTTTGAGATAACCACTATAAAAAACTGCCTTTTTTCCCCTGAAAAATTTACATCTGTAACTGTACGTTATATCTGCTAATAAAGTATTTCGATTGTGTTTTGTGCTTATGATTTATGAAATTATCAGATTCCATGACACAAAATCTTCCAATTTTCTGAAAAAAAAATACTGCATTAAATATTCTTTGATTTATTCTGTTTAAAATAGCATTTAAATCAAGCTTTTATCCTGATTAGAATAGAAAAAATTATTTTTTCGTTTTGCTTTTTTTTTTTCTCAAAATCTAGCTTTCAAGCAATGGTAGACATGAAAATAACTAAATGTGATAACACGTTTTTCTTCATGAGGAATTTTTCCACCATTTCGTATTTATATTGTTATAACTCAAGAATCGTTAGAGATAAATGCTTTAAACTTGGAACATGTGTCAAATATTTTACTTTAATTTCGACTTAATAAATTTAAAAAACACATTTACTTTTGAAAATATGATTTTTTAATAAAAGTTTCATCCTTTTTTAAAGATATTTACTTTGAGCATTTTTAATTTTTATTTCAATTAATTTTTTTAAATGCTGAATCAAAATGAAAACTATAATATTTCAGTTTATTTAAATGAAAAAAATATTCAAATCTAACAAATAATATTTCTAACTATAACGGTTTTAAATTACCCTACTTTTTAAAATATTTTTTCAATTTTAAATTTAAAAAAAGTGCGAGAAGTTTTATTACATGGCTTTGTTTACAAATGCTATATATATCATCACAAAATAAATTTCAAAAATTTAACTCAATAAATAAAAATTATTTTATAATGTGTCCCAGACCCATTAACTATTTCGGGTCTGGTGTACTATTAATAGTACATGTCTTTTAACCCTTTAACGTTCATTGGTTTCGCCACGAAACCACAAAATTTTAATTCCGATACGCAACACTGACACCGGTATTTTTATCTAAAAATATCTCTTTTATTTTGTATGTGAAAAATCACGTTTTCTTATTTAGAAATATATTTGTTCTTAATTACCGGTGTCATTCATTTATTTCGACATCTTAGCAATGAAAATGCTATGATTGTTAAAGGGTTAATAAAGTATTTTTTTAATTAAGAAATATTTTTGAGACTATTTACATGTAGTATATTAGTATATGTCTATGCATTTACTGTATGACTGCATTTATGTTTAGACATTTTGTAATAATAATAATTATTATTTTTTGCTTATTTCTCTTTGATCACACACATATTTCGCTCTTTAAATTTAAAAGAAAAGTTACTTTTTTGAAAGTATCATGTGTAATAAAGTGCAAAAAGCATTAAAAATGTGCAATATAAGTTAAATCTTGTTGTAATACAATATTTTCTAAAGATATCCAAAAATTCTTCCTTAACTTATTGTCATATGAATATTAATTGAAAACTACGTTAACCCTTTAACGTTCATTGGTTTCGCCACGAAATCACAAAATTTTAATTCCGATACGCAACACTGACACCGATATTTTTATCTAAAAATATCCCTTTTATTTTGTATGTGAACAATCACGTTTTCTTATTTAGAAATATATTTGTTCTTAATTACCGGTGTCATTCATTTATTTCGACATCTTAGCAATGAAAATGCTATGATCGTTAAAGGGTTAAAAGAAAGCATTCGTTATTTTTCAGACAATAAATTATTCTTTAACACTAGAACCGCGGAGACGTGTCATTTTGACCCGTACTTAGGGAAAAGATGCCGATTCGAACCAGATAAATATTCTTAAAATACTTTACATATAACTGCACGAAAATTATTTAAAATAAATAGTTTAATAGACTTAAATAAAAATTCTGATGTGAATTATTTTTATAAAACTTCGGTAAAATTTCCCGCGGTTCTAGTGTTAAACAGTAATTAATCTAGTTGGATAGCTAGTGTTAATGTTACTAACTTAAAAGTAATTTTTTCTAAAAACTTAAAAATAATTCGGAACCGAAAGGGTTAATATAATGTTTCTTTATTTGTTTCTAAAAACCTCCGAACATCAATCATCTCTTCTAATGTTGAATATCAGAAAAAGAACAGAAGAAATTCTTTCGCTTATTTCTTTCCTACTCAAAATCTAAATTACCCATTCGACGACAATTTAATGCCAGCAATGAATTATGCATTGCGTATTTGGCATCTGCGATCTCGAACCTTTGAAAAGAGTTAAAATGAACATTTCTTTGCAAACTTCAAATATCTATCCTGAAAAATGTACTTTAAAAAGAATAAATTTTCTAAAATAGAGAATAAGGATTTAACTGTTTACAGTTTCAGTTGTTAGAATGTAAGTTTTTTTTTTCACTTTTCGCTGCATGATGCAAAAACAAGGAATATTATTTTCTAATTTATTATTAACATTATAAAAAGCCTTCTATTTTTATTCGTCTTCTGATCTTTTGAGGCAAACAAAAAGTACATTTAAGAAACAGCTGAAAGTAAATATACAGTTAAAATATTTATGAATTTTTAGCATTTTCCTACAAAGTTGAAAAATGCCTATGCATTCTGTTTGTCTGTCCGCTGTCCACGCTGTAACTTCCTTTAAATATACAAGGATTTTCATGCAATTGGGTAGGCTTATTTAGGGTGACGAAAGCATGTTTCGTGTTGCATATGGTTTCTTCGATTAATGGTTCATTTACATTGATACTTAAAAGAATTCGATTAGATTATGGAGAAAAATCTTTTGGACAGTAATTTATTACTATTACGCTATTTCAAATGTTGTATGAAAATGAAATTGATATAAATCACTGAATTTCACTACGATCACGTTAAAACAGAGCATTCATAGCATTTTTTTTTTTTTTTTTGTTAATTTACAGGGACACACAAAAGAATTCGGTTACAGTACTATAATTTTATAATAATTGCTGGTGAGTACGTTTTAAAATTCGGTATGCGCTTTTAAATTTAATTAGTTTTTCTGCTATATTACTGCTTATATATAGATTCTATACCTCATATACAGCGTTGCTCAAAAGTACCTGCATACCCTTCTCCTTATTAGAGTTAGATGCTGAAGGGGAATTTTTATTTGAGATATAGTTTAAATGAACAAAATTTTTTAATGTATTTTGTTAATAAATATAAATTTCTATATCAAATTACTGGGCTGTTAAAAAATCCGGATAATTTTCCGATTGTAGATGGCAACAGCTGAAATTCGTTTTTGAAATGCCTTATATGTTTCAATGAGGTGACATGAGTCGTAACATTTTAATTTTTAAAACAAGGCAATTTTGTTACATTATTTTGAGTTTGTTGGAAAAAGCTTCGTAATCAATGCTTCACACAAAATTTTTCTTTCTTGTTTCTTTTAATTTTCGGAAAAATTACATCTGTTAAGCGTGCGTAAAATCTGCTAATAAAGAACATGGTTTATGTTTTGTCTTTTTAATTTAATATAATAATTATTCATTTGTTTCTAAAAACTTCAGAACATCAATCATCCCCTCTAATGCTGAACATCAGAAAAGGAACAGAAGAATTTCCTTTCCACTCAAAACCTAAATTACTTCGACGACAATGTAATGCAAACAATGAACTATGCATTCCGTATTTGGCATCTGCAATCTGGAAACTTTGAAAAGAGTTAAAATGAATAACTCTTTGCAAAATATCTATCCTGAAAAATACTATATTTTAAAAAGAATAAAGTTTCTCGGCCAGAGGATGAGGATTTAACTGTCTATCGTTTTAGTTGTTTGAATGTAAGGCTTTTTCTCCCCACTTTCAGCAAGATGATGCAAAGACAAAGGATATTTTTTTCTAATTTATTATTAACAATATAAAAAGTCGTCGATCATTTCTATCATTTTTTGATCTTTTGAGGCAAACAAAAAATACATTTAGAAAACAGCTAAAACTGGAGTTTCCCAGTTTTCCCAGGTAAAGTATCAGTATTTTTCTATAAAAAAAAAAAAAACATATCTCGTTCAAACGCGCAAAATTGCGTCTTATTTAAAGAGATATTATCTATAAAAAGACTGGTACCGACGACTTTCCTGGTTTTGAAAGTCGAGAAACCGATACGTACACTCATGTAGTCAAAACACTTATAATTTTTAACTACACTGCACAAAACAATTAAAGGATATTTGAAGTTTTATATAAAATAAAGATATAAACGAAATTTTTTTTGCCGAAAATAGAAGAAGAGAATCACAAATGCAAATTTTTCTGGTTTTCAAACTGTGGAGTATGCAAATTTTGAGTTCGACGTCAAAAACGTCGCTTCAGCGGCAGCGAATGAAATTTGACTTTCAACTGGATAAAAGAGAATGAAGACAAGGATGATCGGCATTCAGTGATTGCTTTGTTTCGATGAGTACGATGTCTCAGCGAAGTCATTTGACAGATTCAGAAGCTTGGAGAATTGTTGGTAGGTTAGAAGGGGGCCAAACTCAAGCCGAAGTAGCGCAAGCCATTGGAGTGTGACAAAGTGTCATTTCCAGGATCTGGAACCGTTTTTTGGAGAGTGGATGTGCAGGCCGAAGACCAGGGCAAGGTCGTAGACGGGCAACATCGCCCAATGAAAGTCGGTATTTAGCGTTAACAGCTCGGAGACACCGAAACATGAACGCTACTCTTCTCCAACAACACCTTCGCTCGGCTACAGGCACCACGATTTCAACTCAGACTGTCCGAAACCGGCTCCATGCTGTAGGTCTGTATGCTCGCCGACCGACGGTATGTGTTAGATTAACATGAAGGCATCGTCGCGACCGCAGGGAGTGGGCAACCGAGCATGTCAACTGGAGGAGAAATGAATGGAGTAATATTCTGTTTTCTGACGAGTCCCGTTTTTCTGTGTATCCGGATAATAGGCGTATTTTCATCTGGAGGGACCGTGGCAGTAGGAATAATAAAGTGTCAGATTTGGCAGTGGAGGAGTGTTGGTGTATGGTGGCATCTCCATTGACGGGCGTACTGACCTCTACATCATTCGAGATGGAGCTCTGACTGGTCGCCGATATAGGGATGAGATCCTCAGACCTATTTTAGTCCCTTACGCTGCAGCAATCGGAGATAACTTCATTTTAATGGACGATAACTGCAGGCCGCATCGTGCAAACCTGGTGGAGGATTTCCTTTTCGAGGAAGGAATCGTTCGAATGGAATGGCCAGCGTGTTCTCCAGACATGAATCCAATCGAGCACATTTGGGACGCTCCAGGAAGACGAGTTTCTGGCCGCCAACAACCCCCACAAACTCTCCAACAACCGGAAAGAGCTCTTCTGGAAGAGTGGGGCAGAATACCCCAACTCGTCATTATTAGCCTCATTGAGTCCATGCCTCAAAGGTGTTCAACGTTGCTGGCCGCCCGTGGAAACCATACCCCCTACTGAAAATGATTTTCTTTGAAGAAAACACCTTTTTCTTATTCTTTTTTTCTCATATGCACAAATTGTGTTTTTTTCCTTCTGTACACAAATGCGCAATAAAATGCATTTTTTTCTGCCAAACATGTGTAATTTATTCTCATATAACCTATTATGTCTGTCGACCATTTATCAATCAGCTAAAAAGTTTCCCACATACAAAATCCACCTAAAACTGCAATATCCTTTAATTGTTTTGAGCAGTGTATTTGGAAAATAGTTGTTGTTCTCGGTAGAGAACTCGGAAATCTGAAGTATATATCTGAATCTTTTTATTCGTTGAATTCCGCAACTTGCACTTCCGCAAATTATAAAACTGAAATTTCATTTAATATTAGTTTATGGTGAGTCAAGGGATATTAATGTTTAATCCATGTCGTACGTAATATGAGGCGTTCAGAAGTCAGTTTGATTAACTCCATTAAATAAAAATGCACATTTTAAACAGTTAAAGCTGTATATATCTATAAACTACTGTTTTTTTTTCTTTCATTGGTCTAGGAATATTAATGTTTAATGCACAGCGTCCGTAATACATGACTCGTTATGGTCATCGTGAAAATGACGCTTATTATTATTATTAATTTAAATATCGAATTCATTTATAAGTCTTTAAAATTTTAGTCTTTGAAATCATCTTTTTCCAAATAGTCGTTGTGATTTGTTAAATTACAATTTTGTTATTTTTTTATTTCTATTGTGTTCTGTGTTACGCAATGCTGAGGAATCAGCTTATTGTTTATTTAAAATATCCACCATTTTTTTACAATTAAGACTGGGTGATATATCGTATTTCCGTTATATATCGGTATTTTTTTTAACCGCGGTTACAATATTGAGATTTTAATCCTCCCGATATATCTTTTCAATCGGTATTTTTACTTGCGGAGTTTTGGAAATTAAGGAATTTCTTATCTACCCAATATCGGCGCAAAAGTTGGTTATACAGTAGAACCCCGATAATTCGGATTAACTGGGACCAAACCCTATCCGGATTATCGAAAATCTGAATTATCCGGAGAATAAGAAAAAAAATGGAATAAAATAAAACATACTTACAGAAATCACCTTTATATTAAACTTACAGTAAAAATGTTGACTTTGCTTAATTTTTCCAAAAAGATTTCAGAAAAAGTTTTTTTTTTTTTAATTTCAGAATATGATGATGAAACAAATTAATGTTATGGAAATTAGCCAATCGCTTCTCAAACTTGAAAAAAAAATGACCAAATCAATCCGAATTATCCGGAGATCCGGATTAACGGGGTCCGAATTTACGGGGTTCTACTGTATTTACAAAAATGCGATTTTTTGGAGGGGAGGGGCATTTTCCGCAACATATTTTTGCATTGTAATTAAAAAATAATAAATTTTTAGGTAATTAAATTATTTTCATGTAATATAGCTATTGTTTTGTGATTGTCTTACGTACTTTTTTTTTCATTTGAATTATTTATAATGTTTAACTTTTGAATAGTTTTCAATGCTGCACATTTTATATAAGATCTGCAAATAAAATATTTTCATTTTTAAAGGAATATATAAACCTTCAAATTTATGTTTCCTTTTAATATGTCATATTAAATATTGAATTTTCTTTTTTTAGATAATCAAAACACACGCACATACATGTGTACATGTTTTCATTAAAGTTAATCATATTTTCAAATTTCCGATACACAAAAAAATCAATTAAAAATCGAAAATTGCGGTATTAAAAACCTTTTTAATTGATGGCATTATTATGCTTCTTATTTTCTTTGTAAAAATCATACTCTATGAACATAGCTAAGTTGATGTTTTGTTTAGAATACCTGATATACAAATTTTGTTTTATGTAATTTCGTAAATACATAATTTTAAATAAATTTTCGTAATGAAATATGCTATGTTGATAAAACATGTATCGTTAAAACATGTACGGTATTTAAATAAATTGTTACTGTGATAATTAGGATTACATCTTTTGATTTAAACATGCATCCAAGCATTTTCAAAAAACTTCATGCGGATATTGGAATACAAACGCTTTATGCCTATGTTCCAATGCACAATAGATTTTAAAAGTGGT
Source organism: Maratus speculifer (assembly GCA_964019185.1). Taxonomy (NCBI): domain Eukaryota; kingdom Metazoa; phylum Arthropoda; class Arachnida; order Araneae; family Salticidae; genus Maratus; species Maratus speculifer. Next base: position 349,171,383 of record OZ025295.1, read on the forward strand.
GTAATCTATTACTATCTACTTATTTTATGTTAATTAATATTTATATAATAAAGAATACTGCCCAGTTAAACTGAAGGCATTGAGCTCACAGGCTACAAATACTAATTGCACATTAAAGCTTTATATTTTCAAGGGTTAATTCCGTTCGAAAAAAAAATTAAGAAGGGGAAACAGCTCTCCCCTTTTCTCTTTTTTTATACTTAATCATTGAACCTCCTATACTATCAAAGACATGCTTTATCATATAAAAAATCTATATCCAAAATTCAGAGCAAATTAGATAATTCTTAATAAAAACCCATTTAGCATTTATATAATTTAAAAAGAGTTATGCCCCTTTTTTATACTTAACCATTAAACTTCCAAAACTATTCAGAGATTTGAACGAAACCTGAAAATTCTGCTTGAAAAACCCATTTATATAAATTAAGGGGGGGGACATTAGAACCCCTGTTCCCCTTATTTATACTTATTCAATGAACACCTAATAACAGTCACGGAATCGCCTCATCAGAATGATCCTAATCTAAATTTTGAACGAAAATTAATTCTGCATGAAAATCCCATTTATATCAACTAACGGGGGGGGGGCATTAGAGCCCCTGTTCCCCCTATTTATACTTATTCAATGAACACCTAATAACAGCCACGGAATCGCCTCATCAGAATGATCCTAATCTAAATTTTGAACGAAAACTTAATTCTGCATGAAAATCCCATTTATATCAACTAACGGGGGGGGGGGGGCATTAGAACCCCTGTTCCCCCTATTTATACTTATTCAATGAACACCTAATAACAGTCACGGAATCGCCTCATCAGAATGATCCTAATCTAAATTTTGAAAACTTAATTCTGCATGAAAATCCCATTTATATCAACTAACGGGGGGGGGCATTAGAACCCCTGTTCCCCCTATTTATACTTAATCAATGAACACCTAATAACAGTCACGGAATCGCCTCATCAGAATGATCCTAATCTAAATTTTGAAAACTTAATTCTGCATGAAAATCCCATTTATATCAACTAACGGGGGGGGGCGTTAGAACCCCTGTTCCCCCTATTTATACTTAATCAACGAACACCTAATAACAGTCACGGAATCGCCTCATCAGAATGATCCTAATCTAAATTTTGAAAACTTAATTCTGCATGAAAATCTCGTTTATATCAATTAAGGGGAGGGGCATGAGCCCCCCGTTCCCCCTCTTATACATATCGAATCAACTCCAAAAACTAATCGGGGAAGCGCCTTGTCAGGATATACCTACATACAAAATTTCAAGTGGATCGGATATTTTTATCATGAGTTATCGCGTTACGTACATACGAACATACATACAGAACGGACGGGCACATAAGCTCTCAGGCTATGATAGCCTGTGAGCTAAAAATGGATAGGCTAAAATTCCCTAACTGTTCTTTTTACTTACCCATCATACATAATATAGGGTGCAAATAGCAATAATTTAAAACTTGCAATAGTTTTAACCCTTTCCGGCACGGGTAAAATCTGTTAGTAAAATGAGAAATAATGGACCGACACCGGATTTCACAAATGGATTTTTTAGATACCTTGAAATCCTCAATTAAAGCTGTTATTGTAAAAGCAAAATTTTACTAAAATATTATTGGTGGCGTTTTGCAAGTTTGGAATTAGGTATCCCAGACCGGGCACAGTGTGCCGGAAAGGGTTAAAAATCCATTTTTTTTTCCTTTTTTAGATTTACACGTTTTAGACACTAGAGAGTCGAAACAACGTGTTTTTAGAAATAAAAAAAAATTGCCGTCCGTTCGTGTGTCTGCCTGTCTGTAAACGCTCTGTCTCCCGAACAAATTGAGATAGTGATTTAAAATTTGGTGTGCACTTAGTATGTAAGAATGGTCAGAAGATTAACGGATATCAGATTCCTCTATTATCCAGAACATTTTTTCCGGACTTTCGAAATATTTATTTTGATGAAACGTATATTAAACTTTTCATTTTTTTATTTTAAGGTGTGTGTGTAAAAAATAATTAAAAAATACAAATTTTGCGTAAAGAACGAAGTTGATCGGATTATTACGGAAAGTAGTTGCTGAGATATTTGTATCACATTTTACACAGTCTGCAATTTTTTATGACCCTGTGTTTCATTCAAATGTTAGTTCAAATATACATTTAAAATGGAAACGAGACGCTTAATCCGATGCAGTAAACTGCTAGGAATTAATAAGATTATCATTTCTGGAATTACAAGGAAGATTCTTTTAGACAATTCAGCAATAAGTGTGTAGTTTGGCGTTTTGTATTGTTTGCCGGAATTGGTTCATCAGCAATTCATTAATAGAGCATTACTGTGAGTTAAAACATTTAAATATACGTTTAAAATTCATTTTATTAATATTTTAGATATGTTTTATTTTCATATTTTATAATATTATTACATTGAGCCCGAACGAATAATTTTAGTTCGGATTTTGTACTTCATGCACCAGATACTTTTTAACGCATTCTGAGAAAGTTGAAAAGGCTTATGAATTGGGTTTGTCTATCCGTCTGTCTGTCTCTAACTCTCATAATTATATTGTGATTGCCATGAAATTGGTATTTATCATAGGGATTTACTATGATATGTCCGGATTTGAAAATAAAGTGTAACACTTTAAATTTCAATTAAATTTTATTAAATTGTTGTGCTACAAAAAAAGCGGAAGGACTCACAACTATGCAAAAGTATAGACAACAAAGAAAAAGAAATAAGATTTTGCATTAAATAGACTAAATCTCAGTTATTGTTATTATTATTATTATTACATATTTATTTATTTATTTTATTTCATTTTACAAAAACAAATCTACTAAACTAAAGATAAAGATAAATTTCGCAAAGTGCTTTTTATTCACAAGAACTAAATTATTTAGTAATGCGCAATAGAATAATTTCTTAAGCAGAGGAAAATATTCAACTAAAACATTCTTTTAAGTAGAAAAGGATATCCTTAAAATATTTCCTTAAAATTTCTTTTTCCATTAACTTAAATATTTCGTCGGCTGTAATTTAGAACTCGCATTCCATTAATTTAAAAAAGAAATAACTTGTAACTCATAATCCATGCAGCACTGCAAGAAAGTAGTTATTTTTATTGATCCAAAACAGGGGTGTCTAGCGTTTGCCACCCGAAGAAAAACACTAGAAAAAAAGTCCTAAGTTTCTCAAAGAATTTAATGCCTTGATAAACAAAAATTTAAGTATATGTAGGATATTTAATTATTTTATATGAACAGGAAGTTCGTATAATTATGAATATTATTTAATTTTTACTAGCCAGTCAATTCAAATAAAATATAAAATAGATTAAAAGTTTGTACGGAATAAAGATTGCTTATTTTTAATGTATTTTCAATGCGCTTAACGTGAAAAAAAACATAATTATATGTTTTTTTTTTGTTTTTTTTTTTGAAATTGTAATGTTTTTTAACCGACTTGAAGGGCTAGGTTATGATTTTGACCTGTATGTATTTCTTGTTCACTCATAAATTCTTTAAATAAGAATCGATTTTGATCATTCTTTTTTTTTTGTTTGAAAATATAAGATACACATGTGGTCCCATATTAATTTCATTAAATTCTGATGATTAGAAATTTTTTTAAATAAAAAAATGTGGATTTGATTTTAAAAAAATTATTTGTCGCAAATCATTTGCAACCGTTTTCAAATCATAAGCATATGAAAACTATGCATTCATATGCGTTAGCACCAAGTTGTTCCAAGCTTGATTCTTTTTTTTAAGTCGGTTAGTATTTTTTTAAAGCATATTTTATTATAAGTAGGTAACTCATGATTTATTTTAATAGTTTATATTAAACATGTCCGATGATGGTTAAATATTACGTCCCCCAATCCAATGACTAGTTAGTTTCTTCTTTAAGAAATTTGCAGCAAAAAATTAACTAAGATAATTCAAATGTTAACTTTTTGATATTCAAATTACATATAACGCCCTCTATCTTTTCGACACAGACCGTGTCCCTACTATGTAGTTATCCTGCAAACTGTCCAACCATTTAATCCATATACTAGGGATGCGAAAAGATAGCGTATCGTTACAAACATATGAAAATTTTAAAATAAATTTCAATTGAATATCTTATGAATAGCTATAAATACAAATTAAATCTGTAAATTAATCCACTCTGGTAAAAAAAATATGTGTTTTTTTTCCCTCCGTTTGAATAAAGCAGTTTTCTTTCTGTTATATTTTATATCCGTGATATGTTCTTTACGTCTGATATTAAATTTGCGCTGGGTCATTCCTATATAATAATTTTTGGTTCCCCCTTCTCTAACATCTGGAATTATATAACCTCCTGACATCATGACTGGAATATGGATGCCCGTACCATGTAAGGGTAAATCATGATTGGCGAAAACACATGTCCCATGTGAAGTACAGGGAAATTAGGAAAGCGGTTCAGAAAAACAGAGATAATTTTAATTTTCTTTTAACCCCTTCGCGACGGGAGCGTTTTACGAAATTTTTAATGTTTTGTCACCGGTTTTTAAAAACAGAAATTTGTGCCTTATTAAATCGAGAAAGGTATTAGATTAGATAAGGCAAATTTTGCAATAATTTTTTACTGCTAGGAATAAACACGGATTATTAAACCTTTTTGCGGCACGTATACGTGTCGCTCGTCCCCAAGGAGTTAAAAATCCGACTTACAAGGGGACCACCAGACATGGTGCTCACAGATTTTGATGATTTCAAAGTATGTTGTAAGGGTCATACCACTAATTATTCTGGTGAAAGGGATCCTTCAGATGGACCTTGGTTTTTGAGAAATTGGGGGTCAAAGTTCAGCGCATATTTCAAATACCTAATTGTACAACGTCAGAATGTCAATTCGTGGCGTCGTGCAAAAGCACGTGTTTGTGAATCGAAAAGTTGTGAGCTCGAATCCATCCTCGGCTTCTATTTTCTGTTTTACTTATATTTATATTTTTTACACTTTACAAATTTTAAGTATTATTATTACTAAAGAAATTGCTACAACTTTTATATTTTCTTAATAAATTGCATTTACATTTTTGAAATTTTTCATGAAAATTAATTTTTTTCTGCAATTTTTAAACTAATATTTCTTTTGATAACACAGCAAAACTAATTTAAGCCTAGAACTTTTTTTTCTTAAATATTATCTATATTTTTTACTTTATGCACGATTCTGAAATAATGATTTTCTTTTTTCTATCGCTTTTTTATTTTATTTTATAGTACTTTAAATGCAAATTTATCCTTTATTTTATAAATAATACAAAATAATTTTCGCGTGAAATTTCTTAAACGTTTATAGGATTAGATAATTCAAGTAATGCATATCTTCGAAAGAGTAACAAAATATTAATACAGTAATGCTAAAATGCAAGTTGTTACCAGCTATCCAAATTTTCAATTTTCCAATTTTCTGTAAACACATTTATCTCACAAGTTCAATCTTAACAAAATTTATCGTTTGCACAAATAAGAAATGACAGATTACATTTATTCTTATTGCAAATAAAAACACTCTTTCCGTAATTCAATTGGAGTGCAAAAATCGTTCGTTAATAAAATTTACTATATATATAAAAGTACTATTTTTTTCTTTTTTCGTCTGCTTTCCTTTTCTCCGTAATATAAAGATTTTTTTTATTGATCATATATTTGCACTTATACAAAAGATGATTAAACATTTTTTAAAATCTTTTAATGTATTTTTAAACATAAGGTTGATTGATTTTTGACGTCCGATTATCTGCGCTAGGGATATAGGACCAGGGGGGAATGCCCTTCGTGGGGGTCTTTCTAAGGGAACCTAACCCGTATTTACGCAAGGTTCGAAGAAAACCACGAAAACTCCGAACGGTTAGGCCGACAGCCGCGATTGGGTTCGAACCCAGCACCTGCCGTCTACCAGTTGAGAGGTCCTAACCTCTCGGCCACTGGTGGGGCCTTTAAACATAAGGTATTTGTACCCTATATGGACAGTGTTCTCAATATGGACACTCCTAATATTTTTAAAAGTAACAATTTTGATAGAGAGATCGAGCTACATATCCATAAAGAAAAGCATTTGAAGAGATAATTAAGCCTGGAAAGTACAAAGAAGCGTGCTGTTCGCCATTTAAAAGGAAAATTATTGTTTCGTGGTGTGCTGATCGTAATTACAGGCAAGTTTAAATCCTTATTAGATATTGTAAAATTACTTTAAATATTGAAAAGTGAAGTGTTTTAAAAAGTTTTTAAAACATATTTTTGATTGCTATTGCATAGATTGCTTAAAAACATTTTCTTTCTTTATTTATTACAAGATTTAATAAAAAAATTTCACAAAAATAGAAATATAAGCAAAACCAACTACAATATTTCATAATATGTTGTAGTAACTGAGGTGCTTAGCATCGATCTTCGAAGAGCCACAACCGAAAATGACCTCCCGTTCTAAAGTGCATGTCCTAGATATTTACTGTGCCCTACCCTCCCCGCAATACTTTAAGATACATTTTTTTTACTTCCTCTCACCTAAAATTCCACAGAAGAGTGGCTCATTCATACCCCCTGTGTAGTAGGTCAATAAGGAGCCACCTATCCATAATAGAGACTAGTCGTTTCTTATATGGACATTTGTAAACATTTTTTTGTTTTTATCATTTAAATAAAAACCATAATAGTTACAAGGTCGCTAATTTTAATAATGATATTCAATAGTCCACGGATCATGGTCACAAATTTTTGGAGTCCTATCACGCGTATGGGGGTGAAAAAAATAAACTTTCCTTAGGGTGTCCATATTAGGCACAGGTACCTTATTTATAACGAATTAAGTATTAAAGGAATATAATTATGGAAGTTTTAAAAAATGAAGTTTCACATAAATTAAATCGGATTTGCGTTTAGATTAAAAATTTCGGTAAAAAATACTGATTTTCTCTAAAAGTTCATAAACGTAAACTTAATTTCTTAAGGGGGCAGTTTACCCCAAGATTGATCAAAAAATCGATTTTTGTTTTGAAAAATTAAATGAAAGCCTGTTTAATTGTGAATATTTTAAAACCTCTTTTTCACCCATTCGACAATCATATCTTGACATGTTGTAAATTTTGTTAATACACCTAACGCAATTCCCACACTAATGATAACTTTAAACTTTTTTCCCCTCTATGTTTATATTTACTTCGCTTTCATGTTTTAAAAATGTTAAGGCTTTTTTTGTATTTGATATAGATATTTAAAATGTTTTGTACAATTTGATTGTTATATATGTATTGAATATGCGCATGAAATTAGACTTAACGTTATTATTATTATAATTGTTATTAATAAAAGTATATATGAAGATGCGTTTGATTTCACCACTTTGCACAACTTATATCAAATAAAAATATATATTAAATGTAGCATTACATTATCTAAAAATCCATGCACAGTATTGTGTAATACACATTTGAAGAAAAAAAAAGGTGATTGATTAATCTAAAAATATTATTATTTAAAATTGTGGAGATTTTAAAATATTAAAATTTTCTTATACTTTTTCAAAATTTTAATTAAATACGCCTTTTTATTTAATTATTTGTTGCAAAATGTACTTTTAGTTGAACCCTGAACTGCAGTCAGTTCACCAATTGAGCCATATTTTTTGAAATAATAGTAATAATAAAATATTAAAAAAGTAAATTGTCCTCTTCAGAAAATATCAAAAGGTTCAAATATGTAGAATTCCCAATTCTGCTTAAAATTTGTAACATGTAAAAAATATAAATATAAGTAAAAAAGAAAATAGAAGCCGAGGATGGATTCGAACTCACAAGCTTTCGATTCATTGACACATGCTTTGGCACGACGCCACGAATTGACATACAGTGTTGGTACTAATAAGTATTTGAAATATACGCTGAACTTTGACCCCCCAATTTCTCAAAAACCAAGGTCCATTTGAAGGAATCCTTTCACCAGAATAATTAGTGGTATGACCCCTACAACATACTTTGAAATCATCAAAATCTGTGAGCATCATGTCTGGTGGTCCCCTTGTTAGTTTCGGTTCCAATAATGTCGGATTTTGGAAGTTATACTTTATACTAATATCAGGGCTCCCAAATGGTCCGCGAACTGAATACCAATAATTTTTAACACAAAATTTCATAGTAGGTTTCTACAGAATTTGTGCTTAAACTAACCTCCGAAGGCTTTTTCGACGCAATTTGCAGGAAAAATATAAAAAGAAAATCTTTCTAAGAAAACATTGATGTTCAGTTCGCGGACCATTTGGCTGTAATATATATAAGCTTAATAGTAAATCTTATAAATATGCATCAATAAAATCATACGTTAGTTTTTCACTTTTCTAAGAATTTTTTTTTTTCGGTTTTCATAACAAAAACTTAAAATTTTATTACGCATATTTCGTAAAAGATACGCCACGGATATTTCCTTTGTAATACATTAAAAAGTCTGAGATGTGGAATAGAATTGCTTTACGCCCAGAATGTATCGACTTTTACATTTTGAATTATCTGTAGGTTACAAAGATAAATCTTGAAATACTTTATTTATACTCTAATACATTTTATTTTTATCGACAAATTTATCTGCCTTGAAGTCTAATCCAAACTTTTCATTTAAAACGGTTTTGAAAAAGGTATATTTTCTAAATGTAAATGTTTTTCAATTCTTTTCAAAAAATGTGTTGCAGATGTTTTACGTAATACATTAAACATTAAACGTTTTATGTAATACATTAAACATTCTATAATATAGTATAAATATCTTTAAACAAAATATATCTCTCAGTGGAATTAAAAAAAAAAAAAATATTTGGATGTTAAAAGGATGACACGTAATTTTATTCTTGCATTTTTCGTAGCTATTTTGATATCCAGTATAACTTTATGGTTTAGAAAGATTTTTGCAAAGAACAAAGTATTAAACTGTAATTATTATTTGACTGACACCTTTTTATTCCGCTAAAATGAAACCTTTTTTATGCTTAGTCAAGAGTTGTTCCAGTAGTAGTATCTCATTATTACACCGCGTTTATTGAAGTACACTAAAAGTTTCTATATACACGATTGTATGATATAACCAAAACCGTTAATAAAAAAAATAACTTGAAGAAAATACATTCTATTTGTTTTCTGGAAATAGTGTACACAGAAATTGCAATCATCGTAATAAAATTACAGAGAACAACAAAAACATATATTTATATTCGCTCACATATGTAAATATGCAGAAGAACTACTAGAGTAAAGTTTTATTTTTTCTTTCAAGATAGAAGAATAATATGATGAAAAATGGCAGCGATGTCTCACGATATTTACAAAATATCCCTTATCCCTCTTGGGACGAGCGACACGTATGCGTGCTGCAAGCTGGCTTAAGGGGGTAGTAAGGTTAATTCGAGGGAAAAAAAGCATATTTTCTATGATTTTTTGTAAGAATACAATTAATATTTATTTATTTGCATAGTTATAGTATAATTATATGTCATTTAAAGAGTATTCTGTGAAATTTTCATTAAGAAATATTAAAAAATGAGCCAATGACAGCGAATCTTCGAAGACGTCCCAAAAAAAAGTTGATTCGCGGTGAACCGCATAACTCATGACTGGATCAACTGAAATTAAAAAACCAAATTGATTTAATTAGTTAATAAGTTTCCTCAGGGAACGCCGTCGAGTTTTTTTTTATTATTGATTTTTCAATTTTTTACAAGGCTCGGAAATCAAAATACCGATTTTTCATCAAAAAAATCTGATATTTTGTTTTTTTAAAGTAAGTTAAAATAAAAAAAAATAAATAAACTCGACAGCGTTACCTCGTAATTTATATAAAGAAAGAGTGTGTAAAATTTTAAAAAGATCGGTTCAGTAGATTTTGAGCTACAGAGTTCACCGGCTTTGAAAAAGCGAAGTCTTAGAAAAACACGTTTAAAGTTTCACAGACTTTTTTTTGGCATTTTGCGCTTAAAAAACTCAAAATCACAACACAAAATTACGGCACACGTGTACACACGTGTACGTGTACCTTCGGAAAGGTCAATTATTTTGGCAGTATGCCAGGACAGGTCTTTGAAACCTGGTCAAGCAGTAGCAGCTACTTTGTAGCTGATTGTTGCGGCCACATTCCTCAGTGTGAAATCGGAGGGCGGAGACTTACAAGTGTATATCTCCGTCAGTTTTATTTCAATTGCTTTCAAATTTTCACAGAATAATCTTAAGATGTTGTACATTAATATAAAATAATAAAAAAAAAATGCAAAAAAAAAAAATAATAATAATAATCTTACTACCCCCTTAATAATGTGTGTTTTTCTCCGCCAATAAAATTTTACTGCAGAATTTACCTTATTTAATCAGAGCATTTTCTCTTTTTAATAAGACAAAAATTTCTCTTTTAAAAAACCGGTGACAAAACATAAAATATTTCGGCACAGATGTCATATACGCACTCCATTGGCATTATTTTTTTTCTGATGCCAGTTTGGCAGAAACTTCGTTATCAAATATCAGTTACATATATACTTTTTAATTATTTCCTATTATTTTAAAAAAGAAATAATAATAAACTACAAAAGTTTAATTAATAACTATAAGACAAAATAATTTATATCAATTTATAAAAGAAAATATAAAGTAAATAAACAGTTTATTGATAAATAAACAAAAATGACCGGGTTTACCATGTGAGGCATAAAATCGCCATTTTGTTGCACTCTCGCTAATGTAGTGAATGTATGACATCTGTGCCAAAATTTCGTAAAAGGCTCCCGTCGCGAAGGGGTTAATGCTTTTGTACACTGATATAAGGACCAAAGTAGCCAAGGGAACGAGTCACAAAATTTACATTCTGAATAAATTGAATTCAGAGTTGGAACATCAATATTCATTGACTAGATTACAATATGAAACTGCTGCTTATGTCACAGCGGGCATTCAACACTTATTTCAATAACAGTTAAAAAAGGGGGAGTAAAATATCTTTTTTTAATTTAAGTAGAGATTAAGTAGTTACGTAGTTAAGCAGTTTAAAGAGCTTTAAAAGTTTGCCTCTAGGACGCAGCACATTGTCAAAAACCATATTAATAATTTTTTTTCTATGAATGAATAACCTTCTTTCACTTAGCTCCGTTTTTTCAATTTGTCGGTTATTCCCCTTTGATTCTGGTATCCTCATATACATGGTAAGTCATAATTAGCAAAACAATGGGCTATCTCCTTAAATATTGCCCATCTTATGTGTGGATTTCATCGGTCTCATTCGTCTTCTATAAATAACGTCCCCCCTCTCATTCGTCCCTAGCTCTTTTGTGGATTTAAATGAGGATAGTGTTGTTTTTAAGTCTTTGTAATGGGTGAAAATCACCATTTTCACTTGCAAAATGGGCAGAAATAGTTTCCCTGGATAAAGTTGGCTTTTCTGAACGCGAAATAGCTAAGAGAATATAAGTGAACTGAACTGTTGTTCATCACGTTCTCAGTAAATTTAATACTGTGGGAAATACATTAACTTGAAGAGAAGCAGTTGGCCAAGAAAAAATCTGTTCGCGAAATCATGGGATCCAAATAGTCCAATAGCCACCTCACAAAACCCTAAGTCAAAGAGCACAAGAAAAAAATCCTTTAATGGAAGAGTAGTAAATGAGAGATCTAATGATCCATGTATGCCGGAAGCGAAGTGGTGCATAAGCCATAAATTGATACCAATAGTTGTTGACTCGTAGGATTAGCATTCAGTTTTCCATGTTTTCACTCTTTTGATTGTACGGTAAACACAATACTAAACCTACGAGTCAAGCACTAGCGATATCAATTTTTGGCTTATGCACCACTTCGTTTCCGGCAGACATGAATCATTAGATTCCTCATTTACTACTCTTACATGAAATAAAGGATTTTTTCTTGTGCTCCATGACTTAGGGTTTTGTGCGGTCGGCTCTTGGATTAGAAGGACGGCTAGGCCATTTTCAACAGCATCCTGCAAGAAAATAAACACTTTCTGGCTTAAAACAGCCACAACGTCAATTTAAGCACTATTTCAAGTAGCTTTGGCTTATTATCCTACTAACCTGCAAAAAACCTCGATTTACCCCGAATATGAAAAAAAATATTTCGCCCGGAAACATACGAACTATTCAGTAAACAAAGGAATTTAGTGTTATTTTGCAATAAGTCAAGCATCCAGAAATTTTCTGATTGTGCTAAAAGCGTCGAATGGGAAAGCACCATGAGGAGAGTCCAAAATGAAATAACCATCAAGCCAGATGAAATGGAGCAAAGTCCTCTACCTTCTGCTTCTGCTCTGTATTTCTTTCCGTCTAAACTGTTTGAAACAATATGAATGGAAGTCGTTACCTTAAATTGTTGCATGATAAGCTGAAACCTCACATCTAAGTTCCTCGTTGTTCTATTTTCATGCATAATAATACTCCTCGTAACAGGTTAACGCTTTAACGTTCATTGGTTTCGCCACGAAACCACAAAATTTTAATTCCGATACGCAACACTGACACCGGTATTTTTATCTAAAAATATCCCTTTTATTTTGTGTGTTAAAAATCACGTTTTCTTATTTAGAAATATATTTGTTCTTAATTGCCGGTATCATTCATTTATTTCGACATCTTAGCAATGAAAATGCTATGATCGTTAAAGGGTTAAAGGTTGTTAGAGGCTTCCTGATGGTGCAGCAAATTCAAGTGCATAACCCGTCAGGTAACAGCTTAGATTTGAACCCAATAGAGAAACTGAGAGATATTTTGAAAAATAAAAATGGTGGAAAAGTAAACATCAAGTGCTATGGAAGTTGTACAAGTCATAAACAATGTCCGGTATATAGAGATTTTTCAACACTAGTGCCAGTCTCTGATTTAGAGTATGCCAAACAGATTTACAGCAGTTGACAAAAGCAAAGATGGTGCTATAAAATTCTTAGTTTAATTTCAATTTTTCAATTAAAATACTTGTAGGCCAATTTTGTTATTTTTTACAGAGCTTTTATTTAAACATTCCATTAAATCAAATATTTACTTGGGCGGTCTTAAACTTTTGCAAAAGACTGCATTTTCGACATATTTAAGAGCTTATAATTTTTAATCCTTGGTTTAAAACTGTCAAATATTTAATCAAATAATGAATATTTATTATATATAAATTTCCTAAAATAATGAAACATTATAAAATAAGCATTCAAATTTCATTTCTATTAAAAATAAAAAATGAATTATGGAAATAAAAGTTTAAAATTTAAATTGTGTTAGGTTTTGTGTTTTCAGTTATTAATTACAAAAATCTTCAGACATTACTCATTTAGTAATTTAAACATGTAAGCTTTAGTAGAAAACGTCTATTACGTTATAACGTAAATTATTATGTGATCCCTTTGCCTATTTGAATAAATATTTCAATCAGAAGTAAAGCAATGTTAAATTAAACTTACTGCCCTTAAATTAATCTTAGCATCAAACTTCAAAAATACATTTTTAATGAGTTTTTTAAAGCAGGGGTCGCAGCGTCACAAAATTTTCGCACTTTTATACCAGCGTTTAAAATAAAATATCTTCCATTCATATGCCTTTAATATTTACAATGAAATCTTAAAATAAATATTATCGTTAAAAAATTGTGGTAGGAAAGTGCGAAATCTTTAGGGACACTGTGACCCCTGCTAAAGGTTTCAATTAATAAAACGTGTTGATATTCTGGTGTTTTGAATATTCCCTGCATATATATTTAACTCCTCGCATTAAATTGCGGTTTAAAAATTCAAATTCATTGTTGCCACCACTTTTTTGAAAAAAAATATTCTTCCTATTTAATGACAAGAAACATGATACCAGAATAAAACGAATTACACTATTTTAATAAACTGGTACACCAGGGGTGCAAAAATCTAGGCGCCAGCAGACAGTTTCTCACCACAAAATTTATTTCTTTTTTCTCCGTCTAATATTTCGTGTAAAATTCCTGCTAGAATGCTATTAAATTTTGAGCGAAAAAAACTTTAAAATTTTAGTGGTGAGAGACTACCCTCTGGCGCCTAGATTTTTGCACCCCTGTGGTACACCTCAAACAATAACCGTGAATAAAAACCGTGCAGCTTGCTGCCTGTGAATGTCTCAGACGCGACGATTAACCCTTTCCGGATCTTGCAAATTCTGTAGTAAAATGAGAAATTATCGACTGACACCGGAATTAACAAAATAATTTTTTAGATATAACGAATTACTTAATTTAAGCTTTCATTGTAAAAGCAAAATGTTACTAAAATATTATTGGTGCCGATTGCAAGTTTGGAATTAAAATTATGTATCCCAGACCGGGCACAGTGTGCCGGAAAGGGTTAAGTGGTTAACCGTGTTTGTTGGATACTGTAATTTCCCGCATATACGCCGCAGCTCAGATAACACGATTGCCAACTATAATTTTTTGATAGTAAAATGTAGCTTGATGTTGTTTAGCATTTATTTCACTTCATTTCTCAAATAAAATTTCAGGTATGAAAGAGAATTAATAAATCCCCGGCGTATACGCGGGATATTACGGTAATATTTAAGAATGTTACACCGCTTTAATAATTTTTGTATTTTTACATTTATATAGACTTTCCTTAAATGTCAATTTTAGCTGTCCAAAAGACTATAGACCAAAGTTTAAATACAGGATAGATATGTACATAATGAATAATTACTGTTTAGAACAAAATGCTCTTACTTTTATTTCTTGCCGGGATCTATATTTACCCATTTTAAAAAACTATAACCCGCATGATTTATTTACCAATTAGTCAATGACAGTTAATCAAGCTTAATGAGTTACTTAAAATTTAATTGCTTAACCCTTTCCGGCACACTGCACCCAATTCGTGGTACCTAATTCTAATTCCAAACTTGTAAACGGCACCATTAATATTTTAATAAAATTTAGCTTCTACAATAAAAGTGAAAGTTAGGGGATTCTTAATTTCTAAAAAAGTCGTTTTTTAATTCCGGTGACAGTCAATAATTTCACATTTTGCTAACAGAATTTTGCCCGTGCCGGAAAAGATTAAATCTGTTAGGAACCTTTAAGATATTAACAAAACAGTTCTCATGATCGATTATACAGTCGACTCCCAACTATTGTAACTATCCGAACTTCGTAAAAACTGGTAAATTAAAACAAAATATCTTTTCTTTTTCTTATCTTTTATAAAAATGGGAAGTAGCTTACTAAAGTGTTGGTAGGACACAAATCCGTCCACTACTCCTTGAGATATACCTATTAAGGAGGTAATACATGCAACACAGCATCGCAATCCGTTGGGCGATGTACATCAAAAAGAGACCTCCCCTTTCACCCCGATTTGATTAACTCCTTAACCCCTTGGGGACGACCGACACATATACGTGCCGCAAAAAGGCTTAAGAAACCTTGTTTATCCCCACCAGTAAAATTTTACTGTAAATTTTGCCGATTAAATCGGAGCTTTTTCTCGAATAAAAAATTCACAAATATTTTTCCTTATAAAACCGGTGACAAAATATTAAAAATTTCGTAAAAGGCTCTAGTCGCGAAGGGGTCAAAGGGATATTGTGTCTTTAATATTGAATTCTTACAGGAAAAATCGAAAAAAATCATTTTAAAATAAAAAAGGCAAATTTTCTAAATTTAGCTGCCAAAGTTAAAAAAGAAATTAAAGTTTCTGGTGAACACCTCGTTTAAATTATATGGGTTAAAATATATTCCGCCGACCCTCAAGGGGTTAATGTCTCGCTGAACAGATATATACTGGTTTAACCCCTTGGGGACGAACGACACGTATACGTGCCGCAAAAAGGCTTAAGAATCCTTGTTTATTCTCACCGGTAAAATTATACGGTAAAATTTGTCTTATTGAATCGGATCATTTTTTCGATTTAATAAGGTACAAATTTCTGTTTTCAAAAACTGGTGACAAAACATTAAAAATTTCGCAAAACGCTCCCGTCGCGAAGGGGTTAAGAGGCTGCTTCAGTCACGGAAAGACATAAAAACGCTAATGTTAAGTAAAGGTGGTCTTTTTTAAAATTTAGTTTTAATATCTCTAAACGATTTTTTTGCATAGGATAGCTGGGGACCATTTATAACTGGGCTTATTTTTACTTATTCGATTTTGCTTATAGTTTTTTTATATTAAAATAATTCTAATTTCAGAACTAGTACCGAATATAAAATATTTTTTTTAATTTCTGATATCAATACAAAAAAAATAAAAACTAATATGGTTGTAGATTGTCTTCAGCTTTCATATGCTAAAAAAACATTCAAAAATAGTAGAAACAAAGCTTAAATTTTGAAAATAACGCATCCATAGGGACTTTAATATTCTTGTTTCTTCGACAGACCACCAACCATATAACTAATGGAAATTTTTTTGTAATACTTACTGTATTTCTTTCCATTTTATTAATTATAATGTAGAACCCGTCGAATTTCGACGAAAGAAAATATTTCGCAAGAAACTGTTTCATTGATTTATAATAGGCCGGTAAAAATAGTTATAATGAAACTTGCAACTTATATGGTAAATCTAACTCTTAAACAAAGGATATTTAAATTAAAATTAACAAAATATTATTTACATAAAACTCAGTTTTAGAAATTATTAAAATTAAACTTTAATCGCAATGTAAGCAGTTAAATATTAATCTTTGACTCAATCATAAAACTTGTTCCTGTGAAATCTAAAACCGATATCACTTTCACCATCTCAAAATTCACATATACAACTTTATATCCACCTTTTATTCACCTTTTCGTTAGAAAAAAAAAGTTATTTTAATTTGATAATTTTAAAATAATTTAAATTCAAAACTCAAGGTCTCAATTGCTTTTAGCTGGAAACATTACTAAACAGCTTATTTTCACCGGAGTGTAAATGACAATTTCTGAAATAATCTGCATGCAATAAATACGATAGACAATATTCCTGTTACGTCAGATAAGCTGAAATGGCAATTTCCATTATCTCGAACTCGAAATACTGCAAAAAACTTCTTTATTTGCTAAATTCATCGGCTTTTATAATAGACGATATCTTTGAGATAGCTCTCAGTTTAAATTCAATTTTTTATCTTATAAGAAAATGGCAACGAAATGATACAATCTGCTTTCTTTCCCTTTATTTTTAATAAAAATGAAGTACTACTTTTGTTCCCACAATTTCAAAAAAATTAATATCTCAAAAGCAATTTGAGATACAGTTTTCAAACAAATTGCATTTAAAAGAACCTTTTTTCTATACGATGGCGTGAAATAGGAAAATGTGGAAGCTTCAGAACTTTAAACATTCGCTGTATCAAAAATTGCAAAACTGAAATTTCATTTCAAATTTCTAAGTGTTGCCATTCGCAAAATGACGTATGCGTTACGCACAGATATGCTTGGTTTTTACAATTTAGATATGTCATTGACTGACATACAGATTACAAGAAAAGTAGCAAAACGTTTAAAATGCTTCGGCATATTATAACAGTTTATTATTTCTAAATATTTTCAGTGATATTTTTCCGGTTACAGTTACTTTTATTAAATATATTCTAAATTCTTTATATGAAAGTTCACGTTTGTCATTCATATTCATTAAATGCCCTTTAAATATCACAATGCAATTCGACATTCTAACTTTCTCCTTATCATGAATTTCATATGATTTTTTACGATATTTTCGTGTGCAGATAAATCTTCTACAGAACCAATTCCGAATGTATTTGTTATTCATTCGTATAGCACTTTAAAAAGAAATAATTCTTTTTCATCAAGAAATTTTCAAAAACTATAAGTTTTTTCGAGGCACAATTACCGTATATTTCAATTCAATAATTTTCATAAAAAATGTAAAGCATGCTTTTTTGTCGTCTTGTTTCGTTCATTAATACTAGAACCGCCGGAAATTTTACCTAAGTGTTCTAAAAATATTGCACACCAGAATTTTTATTTACAACTTTCTATCTGGTTTATTTAACTTATCTCTGTTTGGTATTTATTGAATTTATTTTAGAAAGACATAACTGGTTAAAATGAAAATACTTTAATTTGGTCGTTGCTCCGGCGGCTACTGTTAAAGTTGAGCTGTCGTAATTCTTATGCATCCACTTCAATGATGTTTCTGATTTTATTCCTTGTAAACTGCTCAAACAGTGGCCATTTAATTCAGCACTATGATAGATGTCATGGCCAACATGAGCTGTATTACACAAAATCTGACAAAAGTTGTGTCCTTTGAGAAATAATTTTAGACATAGGCCCCATAGACCCAAATTTAAATATCTCCATCTAATCACTGTCTCTTAGATTACGTAATCAATGTTTGTCGTACCTATCTTAACATATCTATCTCATCGTACTTGTGTCCTTCAAAAATAATCAGAAGCATTGGTCCCATGGATTTTTTTTATTAAATTCTTCATATAATCAGTTGTTCTAAGATTACGTAATCCATATAAGTTCATATAAATCTGAATAAATTTAATGTAAATCCATATAAGTCTATATAATCACTGTTTTCACTAATTTATATCAGTGAATAAATAAATGTGAAGTTACATGAACATTCGTGCTATGTTTTTGAGATAGAGCAATTGAGATAACCATGAATAATGCAGCCTAACAGCGCCATCTGTTCGGAGTTTAACATAAAAAGTAATCAACACCAAACTGTATCAAAGACTGACGAAAATAAATTTTATTAAAAAAAAAAAAAAAAAAAAAAAAAAAAAACAGTTCACTAATTCTTGAGATACAGCTATTAGGAAATCATAAAAAAATGATACACAGCAGCGCAAACCGTTAGGCGATGTAGATCAAAAAAGTAATCAGCATTAATTAATGTCAAGGACTAACTGAATCTATTTTATTATTATTATTATTTCATTAGTTAGATCTTGAGATATAGCACTCACAATATTTGTGTCACATAAGATAACACAGGCACACTCATAAATATCCATTTGTAAAAACACGTTTTTCTGAATCTGTGATACCTAAAATGTATAAACCCGTCAAAAATCCGAATTCGGAAATTTTTACGAATCCAATATTTCTTCTAAAGATAGAAGAAAGTAAAGATGTATCTATCTTATTACTAATATGCTTCTTACTTTTTAACAACTTGTGATTGTAACTTCTTTGTAGAAACAATGCAACAAAGTTCCTATTAAAAGAGCAGAGCGTTATTTTTCTTATTTCTTAAGATGCAACGGCTTATTTGTTTGAAACAAACCATTTAAAAAAAGAAAGAAAAGCTGCATTGATTTTTAACTTTCTTTATTCGATAGCAGTTTAAAACGCTCCTTAAATTTGAAATTTCTTTACTTTGTCCCTTTTATTTTCTCGGCTTGCCAGAATAAAATGTTAAAGATTATACATGGATTCTTACAGAAAGATATTATATGTAAGATATTATACATAAACTTCCGAACAATATTCAATTGTCTTCTCTTGTGTGCTTAGTAAATTTTATCACATTGACAACAATACTATTTGAGATTTGAAAATCTTTTCTTTTTCAATAATATTTTTATACTACGTTTATGTAACTGAGCTCAGGTTTCGCACACTCCTTATATTTTTTAAGGACTCTTACACCACTATTAATGATAAGAAAAATCACATTTAATTTTTAAGAAACAAAATTTACAACCACTACCTTTATTCTCAAATTGCGCAATGTTTTTCTGCAGTAACGTACTTTTAAAATACTGTAAGAATTAAGTGGTAAAAATGTGCGAACCCTGGAGCTGTAATGACATTTTAGTAATTAAAATAATATTGGCTAGTTCCATGGGTTTTGTAGTGTAAGTCACATTACCTTATAATTGCTATGCTTGTTTGCCACCATTGTTTTCGAAAAGTCTGCTTGGCTTTATTCAATTAATGAGAGTGTGCCGAAAAAATAAATCACATTTTTTCGTACTAAAATACTGGTAGCCAAAAATCGTAGCCTGAGACTTACACTACAAGTACTCATGGAAATAGCCTATTGCAATATTTTAAATATTAAGAAGTATTTTAGCAAAATATCAATTTCAAGTTAAATAGAAACCATTTTTTTAAAAGCATCTATTTTATTACAAACACGATTCTTACTTTTTTGTGAATGTAACTTGTGAATGTAATAGTTTGAAGGAAGCAAATTAGTAAAAGAAGAAACATTACATAAATTTTTAATTTTCCTTATTCGATCATAGTTTGAAGGATTCTTTATGTTGAATTTTTTATCGCTTTGTTGCTTTTAGTTTTCCATCTGATGGAAGATTTACAACAAAACGTAATCAGTGATAAAATTCAAGTAAAACACTAATGAAATCTTATTTTAATTTTTATTATTACCTATTATTATTCCGTTTATTACTTTTTGAGATAGAGAGCACACAAAATGTACGTCTGACACAGAGATACACACACACACATTTCATAAAAACGCGTTTGAGGACTTCTGACATTTAACTAGAGAACTGCAAGAAGTGTAAGTCACCGATTTTGACGAAAGTGGTATCGTTGGAAAGATCTCATTGAGAATAGTAAAAAACTCAATGGAACTACCCATCGTAAATGAGCCATTTTCGAGATATCCGACAATATATGTCACGTAACAAGAGCATTCTTAATGGGGGACAGCAAAAAATTTTAGTCTCGGTTTTAACGAAAGTTGTATCGTTGAGCAGATATCATCGTGAGGATTAAAAAACTCAGTGGAATCACCCGTCGGAAATGAGACGTTTTCGAGATATTTGACAATTTGTGTCACACTATTAATGCACACTGCTGGGAAACTGCTTTAAGTGACATATATTGTCGGATATCTCGAAAACGGCTCATTTCAGATGGATAATTCCATTGAGTTTTTAACTTCTCACACTAATGCTTTTGCAACGACACCTTTTTCATCAAAATCGAGAAAACAATTTTTTGCTTTCCCCCATTAAGTGTGCTCTAGAACAGTATGCACGAGCTATTTGATATAAATAATCGGATATCTCGAAAACGGCTCATTTCCGACGGGTAGTTCTATTAAGTTTTTCTTCCTCATGATGATATCTTTTTAACGATACCACTTTCATTAAAATTGAATCTAAAATTTTTTGCGGTTTCCCATTAACCCTTTAACGATCATAGCATTTTCATTGCTAAGATGTCGAAATAAATGAATGACATCGGTAATTAAGAAAAAATATATTTCTAAATAAGAAAACGTGATTTTTCACATACAAAATAAAAGGGATATTTTTAGATAAAAATGCCGGTGTCAGTGTTGCATATCGGAATTAAAATTTTGTGGTTTCGTGGCGAAACCAATGAACGTTAAAGGGTTAAGTATGCGCTTGTTACGCGACGTAGATTGTCGGATATCTCAAAAACGGCTCATTTGCGACGGGTAGTTCCATTGAGTTTTTTACTGATCTCAATGAGATCTTTTCAATGATACCACTTTCGTCAAAATCGGTGACTTACACATTTTGCAGTTCTCTAGTAAGTTCTACTTACTTACACATCTTTCAGTTCTCTAGTAAGTTCCACTTACTTACACAACTTACATAATTTTCTAGTAAGACGTGTAAATATGTCGAAACGCCGAATTTGGAATTTTTTACAAATCCAATAAAAGTATCTATATTATTTTAAACATGTTTCTTACTTTCGAATTGTTTGTGAATGTTTTTCGTGTTTGTTGAAACAATGTTTCAAAATTCCTTTTAAAAGACCAGAGTATCCTTTTCCTTGTTTAATATAATGGCAATGGTTTATTTCTTTGAAACAAACGATTTAGTAAATGAAGGAACGCTGCGTTGATTTTTAACTTTCGTTATAATATCCTAGTTTTAAAAGCTCTTTAGGTTCGAAATTTCTTTGCATTAAACTGCTTATTTTTTGAGCGTGCCCGAATAAAATGTTAACGAGAATTCGCAGATCACTACATAGAAAGATATGCTAAATAAGAATCTAAATAATCTTCTGAATAGTAATAATATCAAGGAAATTCCTTTTTTTCCTGCGTAAATTTTATCATATAGACAAAAATACAATTTCAGATCTGAAAATGTTTTCTTAAATTATGTTTTTTTCACTAAGTTTATGTAACTTAACTCTAATAATATTTTCGTAATAAAATGTTATTCGAATATTAAGAAGTATTTCAGCAAAACATGAATGCAAAATTATACAAAATAAAAACATTGTAAATTTAAAAATTATCTATTTTACTTAAATTATGTTTTTTTTTTTTTTTTTTTTTACTTTGTAAATTTGTAAATGTAACTTCTTAATTGAAACAATGCTCCGAATGACATTAAAAGAGCAGAGGCTCATGTTTCTTGCGTTTTGCTGCAATGGCTTATTTGTTCGAAACAAATGATTTAGAACAAGAAGAGACGCTGGATTGATTTTTAACTTTTGTTATTCGATCATAGTTTAACCCCTTGCGGCGCAGTGGTTTCATTGATATACCACTTAATTTTAATTCCCAAATGCCACATTCGCACCGGAATTTTGTTAAAAAAAATTACGGTTTATTGAATGCGTGAAATATAGCGGTTTCTTATGTACATATAACATTTTTTTCAAATTCCGGTGTCAGTCATTAATTTCAACACTTAAGCAATGAATTTGCCCTACGCCGCAAAGGGTTAAAACTTTTTTATGTTGAAATTTGCTTTGTTTCTTTTATTTTCTCAACGTGCGATACAGAAAGATATGCTAAATAATAATCTATATATAATAAAAAATAATAATATCAAGGTTTTTTTAGAGCAAATTTTATCACTTAGAAACAATACAATTTGGGATTTGAAAGTATTTCCTTGAGAGGGTCCGGGATACATTTTAAACTAATTCTTTTTTATTGAATTACAATTTTCAAATTCTTTATAATGATTAACCATATTATTTGTAAACAATACGATAAAAATTTTGATTTATTATTATTATTATTATTATTATTATTATTATTATTATTATTATTATTATTACTTTTTTTTAAATTTAACATTTATTTAAAAAGTGGGATAATTTAAAATCGATATAACTTGAAATGTTATTTGTAGACTTTCAGTTCTATTCATTTAGATAAACAGAAATATGTAATCTTTTATTTTGAATCAGCAATTTAAAATATGTCATTTTAAATAACTTTTAAAAACATTTAAATAAAAAATTAAAAACGACTTTTTTAAAAAATCATATTATCAAAAGTAAATGTTTTTTTTCTTCAAATTTGCTGAATCCAGATTAAAGTAAAACATCGGAAAAAGACTTGGTTCCAAGTTTAAATTTTCAATCTTTAACAGTTCTTGACTTATAACAATTTAAATCCGAGAAATGGTGCAAAAACTCATTATAAAGAAAATTGCATTTTCACAAGAAGTCATTTCTACGAAAATCATTAATAGCTAGATTTTGAAAACAAAAAAAATAATAATAATGTTTCCTGTTCTAATTAAGATGGAAATATTATTTAAATGTTGTTTTAAGCAGAAAATACAGAGATAGTTTTAATGTGGTAATTTTTTAAAAGAAACTTTTGAAGAATTTTGTGTTGAAGTAAGTTTAACTCCTTTAAATTATTTTTCTATATTACGTCTATATAACTTAACTCTAACAACATTTTCGAAATAAAATTGTATTAGAATTTTCAGCAAAACATCAATTCAATTTTAATTTTAAAAGTATCTATTTTATTAGAAACATGTTTGTTACTTTTTGACAATATGTGAATGTAACTTCTTTGTTAAAACAATGCTGCGAAATTTCTATTAAAAGAGCAGAGCCACATTTTTCTTTTATCTTAAGATACAATGGCTTATTTGTTTGAAACAAACAATTTTGTAAAAGAAGAAACGCTACATTGATTTTTATCTTTCGTTATTTGATCATAGTTAAAAACTCTCTTCACGATGAATTTTATTTACGTTGTTCCTTTTTTTTTTCTCAGCGTTTCAGAATAAAAAGTTAAAGATTATTCATTGATTCCTATAGACAGATATGCTAAATAAGAATATAATCAATCTTCCCGATAATAGTAATAATAACAATAGATTCTTTTATTTTAAATAAATTTTACCACGTATACGGTGTTACCAAATTCGACGAATAAATTAAAGAGAGCATAGCTGCTAACTTTTACGCATTTTTCATACCATAAAAATTTTATAGTAAATATCGTCTTATACATATACAATCGTCGAAATCCTATGCTTAAACAAATAGAGGATCTCTGTATATTTTTAGTGGTAGCAAAAATGCGTAAAAGTTGCAGCTATGTAAGAGTGATAGAAGGAAATTATCTTTCAATTTCGTAAGATATGGGATCGCAAACTACGTAATTAATAAAAAGTAGAGAGTATTCTGCAATATTAATTTTTTATTGGTGGCAATAACCTCCAGTAAACCGATGTATATAGAATAAAACGTTTAATAGAAATTCCAAGTTTTGTTGTAAATGTAATAACGTGAAAGAAAATGGTAGATGTTTTCATTATACGAATAGTATACATTTAACTTGGATAAAATAAAATCTAATTTTTCGATGCATTTGAAAAGTAGTTTTTTTTTATAAACAAGAAATTCTGTTTATAATGTAAATTAATAGAATATTAAGAAAGTTGTATTAATTACCCATCGTGATTTTTAGGTAATCATTATACAATACTTTTATAAGCAATGGTGACATACGGATTTTTCGTACGTTTCTTTTTAAATTAAAAAATGACTAGCTTACCATTATTGCAAATCATGTTTTCATCATACAACCTGTGAAATGAAACTGCTTTTAACAATTATCGCCAAATTCTGGTAAGTGGTTTGTTATGGTATGACACATATCAAATAAGACTCGACAGACAAACAACCAGAGACATCAAATAAGACACACGGTATATGCTTTGTCTAAAACTGTCAATATCTTTCGCTTTTTCAAATCACAAAAAAATTATAATATATTTAACCATGTTAAATCGATATAAACAGCTTATTAAATATATCAAAATTTTCTGTTAAATTGTTCCAGGCAAAAAAAAAAAAAAAAAAAAAAAAAAAAAAATGGAAAAATTGGAAAAGTTGGTAGTTATGGTTTGTACAAATATTTCTATATGGTATTCTTGCATGATTATTCTATCAGAGGCCATGAGATCGAAATTGTACTAAAAATTTACCCAGTTGTAACTAAAGCCAGTTCGCAGCGTTGTATAAAATCAACTGTTTGCAGACTGTAAACGTCGAACGCAATACGAAAACTCTGTAGTTTCGTACTGCTTTAAATAAATGAAATGCAATAAATGACACAGCTAACAAACAAATGAAACGCAACATTTTTTTCTCTTTACTTTCACACATTCTTATGGTTATGGTCACACATTCTATGTATAAAATATTCAAATACAAATAATTCAGCATATTTAGTAAATATAGAAATATTTAGCAATATTAATTAATTTTATCATAACGACAAAAGTGGCTTTTGATAAACACAGAGTTGCCAAGTCCCGGCTTTTTGGGCACCACTATTATTTTAAACAAAATCTGGTTGAGTTAAATCACCGAAATATTTCAATTAAATAAATCAATATTTTCTATATTAAAATACTGGTATGCAAAAATCCGGAGACTTGGCAGCTCTGTAAATATGAATTCCGAAATCGGCATTTTTGTGCACATAAATTTAAAAATTACATTGCAGATGTATCTTTAATGTTCCACAATTTAATACCTGTATTACTATATTTTACACTGAACCTAGATTAGAAAGAGTATTCAAATTCTTAAATATAATTAATGTCTATTCTGAACATATTCACTAACTTTCAACAAAAAATGTATACTAATTTTATCAATCCACAATTTTCTGTGACAAAAATAAGGCCGTTCAATTAAATAAAAAGAACAGTGTATTTAAATTCAATACAATACATGATTCACATTCAATACAATAGCTATAACAGCCAGATTTTAACACATGGAAGCAATTGAGAATGATAAAGATTTTGCCATTCTCATCATCAATGTACAACAATTATTTTCCTTTTGCTCTTGAGAGCAGGGTGTAGTCCGCTCAATTCAATGGGTATGCTGTAGAGCGTGTATAATTTAGCTTTCTTGAGAAATAGTGGATGTAAAGCTGCACTTTTAACCCATTCGTGCCCAGCATCTTTTGCGTAAATTTTATTTGGTTGGCACCATTATTTTTAGAAGATTTAAGTTTAGTTAATTAATCACGAAAATGCATCATTTAAATAAAATAATTATTGCTTTTCTTTTTTACCGGTGTCAAAATCAGTGCTGAATGCACCTTTTGAAGCGTCCCTAAAAAGGGACGCTAGGCACTAATGGATTAACCCCTTCGCGAAGAGAGCCTTTAACGAAATTTTTAATGTTTTGTCGCCAGTTTAAAAAAACAAAAATTTATGCCTTGTCAAATCGAGGAAATGCTCCGATTAAATATTTTTCAGTATAATTTTACTGGTGGGGATGAACAAGGATTCTTAAGCCTTTTTGCGGCACTTATACGTGTCGCTCGTCCCTAAAGCGTTAAAAAATCCAGAAGGTATACGTCGTATACCGCCGTTTACCCTGCAGTACTTCCTGTTACTCTTAATCAGTACTACTATTTGAGCTTATTCTATCAATTATAACTTTCAGAATTTTTAAGTTATGTCTTTGACACTTTTACAAAAGTTGCACTATACATTTAGTTAACACTGTATGTAAATGAAATTTTAATAGCATTCACGAATGCCTAATAAAAATTTTTTTAGCCAACATGCTTTTTTTCAATATAATTTTTATGGTTTTTCATATGTGATTACAGAGTATTATGCAGAATGTTGCTTGTCATCTTTCCAAATATATATATGTATATAAATATATATATATATATATATTTATATATATATATATATATACATATATATATATATGTATATAAAGAATTTTGCAAATTATAAGCAAAAAACTTGACAAAATTTCGGACTGTTTTTATAAAAAAACATAAATATTCGACTATCCACATAAATATGAACACAGTGCATTAGAAAAAGCCACTTAATCATATTCTACATTTTGAACGACTTTGCTACAATAGTTTTGACAGTGTTATACAAAAGATTTTTGTTCGCTTTCAATTTGTTGACGGTTACCTATGGGGTTTCGGGAAAAATCCTTCGTGGCAACATACGACTGGTACCATCATGTTTGCACACGTGGATTTTCGGTATAATTCCTCATGTATTTTTCTAAATATTTAACAAAACGTCTAAAAACCCAAGTGACCGGACATGATTGACCATATAGTGTAAGCCACTAATTTGTGGCAACTGATTTTTTTTCTATACTGTTAAACGAATAAAACTTATAAACATTTCTAAACTAACATTTACATCTGTTCTTCTACTTCAATCATGGAAATCGATACGAGAAAAAATGTAATTGTATTATCCGGTAAAATCCATAAAATGTCTACGAATAGCTCACATTTTTTAAAAGAACTCTTGTAAAATAATAATTATGATAATGATAATTGTCACATTTCGACAAATATTATGCTGGATTCATGTCTATTATTAAATAACTACTAAATTTTCTTAATTATGAAATTCATTATCAATTCAAGGAACACCGCGTGATTCATTCAGACTGAGTTCTGCGTTTTTCCGTATATCCGAATCATTCCGATTCCGTCTATTCATGAATCCAAAAAACCAGAAGTCAGAAGGTTTTTAGCTTGTAGAGATACATCAGATGTCTGAAGATATATCTCAAAAATTCAAGTTAAGTTTATTTTCTGTGTTTCAATCTATGTCTAATTAGATATCTGTATAATTTTAGTTTTGAGCTACAACAAATGTTTTTTGTAAATTTTATAAATGGTTCAGTGATAAAAGTTAATGTAGGGTCAGTAGGGGTATTGATGATAACTTTTTGCATTTTCAACTTTGTTGGGTTTTTTTTCAGTTGTTCCTATTTCGAAAAGTGGTGTTTTTGGAAAATAGGAAGTAATCTTTGATATTTTAAGAACTTTCTTTAAAATTTTTAATTCCCAAAGCTCATTTTCTTTTGAAGTTAAAATAAGAAGTTTATGAGAAGTTATAATTGTCCCATCAAAAATTTATAATCAAATTTGTTTGAGGGTAATTAACGCTTTCAGGGGCAAGACATTTTTGCTGCAAAAATGTTCAAATAGTTAATTCCCACCGCAATTAACGAACAAATTTAGTTGAAAAAAACCAAAACCCTTTTTTTTGGACCACGTATATTATGAGATCAAAATTGTACTAAAAAATTATTTGTGCCAGTTAGCTAGTTAAGCATTAAAACTAATCGTTTGCAGATTGCAAATGGCGCCCCTCAACAAGGTTAAGACCATTAGAACTCAAAACTGACAAATCCGTTTATTAACCCATTCGTGCCCATGACCTTTTGCACAAATTTTATTAGGTTGGCACCACTATTTTTAAAAGAATTAAGTTTAGATCATTAATTACGAAAATGTTTCAATTAAATAAAATAAAGGTTGTTGTTCTTTTTTACCGATGTCAAAAACAGTGCTACATGCACCTTTTGAAGCGTCCCGAAAAAGGGACGCTAGGCACTAATGGGTTAACCACTTAATTGTCGCGCCGAGACATTCACGGGTTGCAAGTTTCACAGCTTTTATTCAGAATTGTTTTTGATTCCCACCAGTTTTATAAAATAGTCTAATTGGTTTTATTCTGGTATCATTTCGCATGTCACCAAATAAGATGAATATTTTTTTTTCCAAAAAAGTGGTGGGAATAATGAAATTGAATTTTGAAACAGCAATTTAATGCAGGGTTCGCACAACACTACCACTAAACTTTTACAATATTTTCAATGCATTTTACTGTAGAAAAATAATGCGAAAATTGTGAATCGAGGTGGGGTTTGCGAATTCTGTTTCTTAAAAGTTAAATTCTAATTTTCTTATCATTAATAGTGGTGTCAGAGAACTTACAAAATATAAGGAGTGTGCGAGCCCTGTAATGTGACCATTAGGTGGTTAAAGAAGTTTATGATGATGTTTCTCATTCTTTATTACTTTAAAAGAAATAATAAAAAAAATTGGAATTTCTTCTAATTAATTTAACATGATAGAACAATTTATTTATAAGCAATAATCACATTTTCTCTTTATGGCATCAATTATACAATATTTACAAAGTTAATTGTTCCATATTACTTTAAAAATATTTTAAAAATATTTTTAACCTTTTAACGTTCATTGGTTTCACCACGAAACCACAAATTTTTAATTCCGATACGCAACACTGACACCGGTATTTTTATCTAAAAATATCCCTTTTATTATGTATGTGAAAAATCACGTTTTCTTATTTAGAAATAAATTTGTTCTTAATTACCGGTGTCATTCATTTATTTCGACATCTTAGCGATGAAAATGCTATGATCGTTAAAGGGTTAAAGCGTAATTTAATGCGACAAATAAGTGGTTAAAAATTTTGGTAACTTTGTATCAAATTGTTATTTGGATCTCAAAAATGCTTCAGACTAGTGTTAAAGAATGTCTAAAATGAAAAATATATTATGAGGTTAATATATAAGCGTGAAATAAAATTTTACTATACACAATGTTCTCCATTATAGAAGTTCCTTATTACAACCTGGACATAATTATCTCACCTGATACTATTTGCAGATTGATATTTCGGTAATATTAGTGATTTTGAAAGTAAAAAATATGTTTGTGATCATCAAATCAATTCTAGAAAATCTCCTCCAACTATTTATATTTTAGAATTAGTTTTTAAGTTACTCTAAATCAGTGATGCACAACCTTTTTACCATAAAATCGTTTGGCACCAGAATATTTGAAAAGTGTAGTTTCTTTTCTTTAATAGCAAAGTTTCTGTCATTATTATAAGGAGAATTATTCTGCATAAAAATCGTGGTAAAATTTTGGCCCGCGGGCCACAGATTGTGCACCCCTGATCTAAATCAACAGTTAATAAATAGAATATAAAACAATATGTTCGAAAATATTTCATCATTTTATCATCTAATTAGAATATAAACAAATCATAATTTTTTTCATCTAATTAAAACATAAATGTTCCATTTGTTAAATGATAAAAACTATAAATAGCAAATTCGTATAAATTTAATGAAATAACTTAAAAAAAAATAAAAATATTCTAACCGGAAAATAAAAAAAGCAAAATTATTATATAAGTATTCAATTTTTGTTATCCATGGTAACTATGTCAGAAACTGGTTTAGTTCATGCAAGAAAGCCATCATTGAAGATAGCTTTCATTAATCATATTAAAGAAACTGTTTTGCTAACTAAATATTCCGTCACTTTTTAGGTGCGTTCGTAATTATATAATACGTAGCACCTATAGTGGTCGTTCAGTCCGTCCGTCTGTCCGTCCGCATATAACAACGCAAAAACTACCCAACCGAATCTTTTGAAATTTCAAATATAAAATTATTACATAATTTTGTCGAGTCATTTCAAATTTTATGAGAATCGGATGGATAGATCAATTACAGGGACGATCAAAACTATTCCGTTACATTACGGTCTATGGGAAAAAATGTTGCAAATGCATTTTAACCGTTTGAAATTTAAATTACATACTTATTACATAATTTTGTCAAGTCATTTCGATTTTTTTTTGAAAATAGGATGCATAGTTCAAATACAGGGACAATCAAAAGTACTGCGTTACATTAGAGTCAATGGAAAAGAAGTTTAAAATGCATTTTAATAATATTACATTCATTCGAACTTAATAATATTGATATGCATCATAAAGTACATATTATAATATAGATTTTGCATAATCTGTTGTAAAAAGAACTTTTCTTATCGATTTACAAGGCCACACAAAAGTATTCCATTACATAATGAGTATAGAGAGAACATTGTTTGTTGCGCATTTTAATTGTAACTAACTATTTACAATTTTATGATATTGATATATGAGAGTGATATTTTTAAAACTTCATTATCGTACGAACGCACCTCATTTGCTACGCTTCGCGTGCAATTTCCAACTTGTTGGTATTACGAACATGTATTTTTTAATGTTCGAAACAAATTCTACCATTGTTTCCGAATAGTAATATTCGTCTTATTTATGATATATAGACTGAGGTCACTATCAATTTTCAATATATCTGATATATACTTGAATTAAAAAAAACTGATCAGTTCATTTATAATTTGAAAATAAATTAAATTTCGTGTAGTTTATTGTCAGTATTACAAAAGACAAAAAGTTTGCAACAGCAGACGGTTAAATTGAGCTTTTACTATATAGCACATTTTTTAACCTTTCAAATTCTAAACATTTAAAATTTTTAGAACGCCGAAAAGAGAGAAAAATTATGTTTACAAATGTAATTATTTTCAAAACTGCATCGTAATTTGTTTAAAATAACATCATAATTTACTTATTATGATGATTTTAAAAATAAATTTCGAGTATCAGTTATTTTTTTAATCAATCTACATTCCATTGAGGGGTAGTTCCATGCGAACTTGTTTGTCTGATACACAGTTGAAAATCACTATGCTTGTTGGCTACCGTTTTTTCTGAAAAGCTCACTTTGCCTTATCCAATTGATGAGATTTGTCCGCTAAAATAAATCACATTTTTCTGCTCTAAAATACTGGTAGCTAAAAATTATAGTATGACAAACAGACGTAACAGACAAACAAGTTCGCGTGGAATTAGCCATATGCAAATCAGTGAATGACCAAATGAATTTCAGTAAAGAAAGTCGAAACAAACATTACATCAGGTCATAAAACAAGGCGAAAATACATTTTTAGACTTCGG
Organism: Maratus speculifer; assembly: GCA_964019185.1. Classification (NCBI taxonomy): domain Eukaryota; kingdom Metazoa; phylum Arthropoda; class Arachnida; order Araneae; family Salticidae; genus Maratus; species Maratus speculifer. The sequence goes on from OZ025295.1 coordinate 349,203,248, forward strand.
GTAAGGAGTGAATGACGAGGCAGGAGGGGGGGAGCAGTGAGTGACGACAATGACAATTGTTGGTTTTCGTTTAACCCTTTAACGTTCATTGGTTTCGCCACGAAACCACAAAATTTTAATTCCGATACGCAACACTGACACCGGTATATTTATCTAAAAATATCTCTTTTATTATGTATTTGAAAAATCACGTTTTCTTATTTAGAAATATATTTGTTCTTAATTACCGGTGTCATTCATTTATTTCGTCATCTTAGCAATGAAAATGCTTTGATCGTTAAAGGGTTAAATAATATTACTAGCTCTGTGGTATAAAAAAGTGTAAGGACATAAATAAAGATACAGAAATGGTTCAACTTCAATGAATTAGATTTTCCGAGTTTTAAAGTCTTCTTCGAATGCATTTCTTGATACATATGTATATCGGTGTGATTATATCCAGCAGTAGAAAACTATTGCGTGTATAGTTTTGTCTTTTTTTTTAAGTGTTTGTTTATACACGAGTAAATACGGTATGTATCCTCAATATCTGATCAAAATTAAAGCTCTCTGACAAGTCCTTCCGTCGTCATTCGAGGATGTGATTTTGCAGAAGTGGCATGAATTTAAACTAAGCTAATTCCATGAAAATATATCATGTCTGTCGCATACAACGATTTTAGGCTACCAATATTTTAGAACGGAAAAATGTGACGTATTTTATCGGAGATATTCATCAGTTGAATAGCACGACGCAAATTTATCGAAAATAACGATGGCCAAGAAGCATAGCGATTTTTAGCTGTGTGACAGGCATGACAAGTTTTCATAGAAATAACCACTCGTCAAATTTATTTGCATATATGCATCAAGCTTACGGTTTGGCACGAGAAGGCGGTCGCAAAGTTGCGCAAATGTATCCAGAAAGATAATAGGCCGGGAAGCGGCCCCACAGACCTCATCGAGTTTATGGATGAAAATCTAGGATTAGTTAAATCGCGATTCGCATATTAACACTAGAACCGCCGGGTATTTTACTCAATTTTTTTTAAAAAAAGTGTTTCTCACCAGAATTTTAATTTAAAACTATTTAACTTATTTAATTATTCTATTTCTCTGTTTCATAAATTTCACATATCTTATGAAGAAATTTCTGGTTCGAATCGACTATTATCAATCTCGCAGGGGTCATTTTGACCCCTATTGGCGGTTCTAGTGTTAAAACGCAGTTATTAGTTATATGTTGTTATATATTGTATATAAGTTATATATTGGTGGAAAACACATGAAAATCCAATTTTACAGGTTGATTCGTAGGTTTACCCTTGTGCTTTTCTGTAGCCAAAGTTATGAAAACATGGAGGATTGGTAGCATTAAAACATAATAGTAAACCCATGAATCAACCGCTAAAATCGGGGTTTTACGTGTTTTCCATCAAGATATGACTTCGCAAACCTAGTGTATTTTAATATGCGAATGGAAAATAACTAATCCTAGATTTTCATCCCTGAACTTCATAAGGTGATTGACTGTGTCGCCACCTCCTAGTCTATAATTCCACTGTCATGCAATTCAATTTTACATCTCTGCACCTAATAATGAACTGTACGAAACTGGATAAATTACTGGTATCTGTTATGATATAAAAAGGCCGATGATCTACACGGAATCTTAAAATGGAGTAAAATATCTTATGGCATTCTGCATACACATGCGCATCTCAAAGACCACTTTTCTTATTGCACCAACATTTAGATGTTTATCTGCATATTTATAAAGGGGCAAGATTACTACAATATTTTTAGTCTTGATGAATTCAGTACGAAATATAAGCTTATAAATAAATTCCTGTCCACATTCATTGGTGGCAAAAGTATTACAGATCTTGATGTTTACAAAATTAAAATGAATCTTATTATCAGTAAAAGAATCCAGGCAACCTATACAGTGAAACATCATTTTTATTTATTTGTATATTAACATAGCTGCCAACATCTTCTGCTTTTTTATCACAGAAAAATTTTATAGAAAATTTTACAATCTCAAATTGCCGTTATCTGCCGATTAAATCAATCAAAAAATTCTATTAAATTTTTTTGGGCAAAAAAAATCAGACTAGTTCGTAGCTGTGTATTAAATTAAAAGCATATTTTTGTGGTATTTGAAAAAGTAAGTATATACTTTTTTTTGAATCCGAACATTATTAATAAAATCATTGCATTCGCTTAAAAGTTTGTTATAAATCTAATTTAAAATCGGTAATCTTTGCATTCTTTAAGAAAGTATACAAAATCGATGCAATTTAAATATAAAAAATGTTGTGATAAAATATATTCAATATATTCTTTAGGAAATAAATATTTCAACAGTAATTTAAGAGTTTCATCAATCAAATCATGTCACTTATTCCTCATAATGCCTGCTGCCCTATCAGCCCTACAATTTAAGCTATTAAGACTTTATTACATTTTTGTGTAAGTGTTTAACCCTTTCCGGCACGGGCAAAATCAGTAGTAAAATGAGAAATTATCGAGTGACACCGGAATTCATAGACGATTTTTTTAGATATTTTGAATGCCTTATTTAAGCTTTTATTGTAAAAGCAAAATTTTACTAAAATATTATTGGTGCCGTTTGCAAGTTTAGAATTAAAATTAGGTATCCCAGACCGGGCACAGTGTGCCGGAAAGGGTTAATCAGATTAAGAAAAAATAATGCTTTATTATGTGCTTAAGAGTATAAACATTACTCGTAAAAAATGCAAATACCACATTTTAAGATCTTATGTATATATACACACTTAAGCTTAGTTAATCATTATATAGTCATTTTTATTAGTTAAACAATGAATGCATACCAGATTTTAGAATATTCAAAATGAACTGAAAATATGAATAATTAATAAATTCATTTAAAAGCTTATTTAAACATATGACTAAGTGACAAATTTGTTTCCTTTTTTATTGTTACACAACACATTATAAATATTCGTGACAAAAGTATTTAATTCACTTTTAGAGAAACAAATTAAGTTTTTGAAGAAAACAATATATAACACTCCTAAGAGGAATAAGAGTATTTAAAATATAAAAAGAACAAAATCAAAGAATAGAAAAGATAAATGGGTTTTTATAGTAAGCAAAAATAATACCAGAGCAATAAAAGTTACAAATGATCTTTCGTACAACTGCTTTAAATAGTATGTATTCATAACAGTATTCTGAATGCGTTTATTTGTCATTTTCCTTTATTTTTCTACTTAGCATTTATTTTCTCGTGTTATTTACAAGATGAAACATTATTCTTTTATATTATTATTCTTTTATTGTTCTTTCTTTTCTCTTTTCCTTTCATTTTATAACTACAATTTTACTGACACACTTCATTCTGTTTATTAAATATAAATAAGAAAGAAAAATCCTGCGCAAGCATAGATTATGAAGCACTCTGCAATACATTCAGAACAATGTAACAAAACCACACAGTTTAAAAAATTTAAATATTACGTTCCATTTCATCACATGGAAATGTATAACCGATTTCTAAAGCAAATTTCAGCCATTCCCATCTATAAAGGGGAAATTATCCGATTTTTTAGAAACCCTGTATACGATGTAGAGATTACTATTAATGAGCAACATGCATTCTAAATTTTAGTTCATTTAAGAGATACATATATTTCAGTAGAAAATGCCCCTTCAGCAATTTCCTTTAATAAGTCGAGTAGTATCCGAATATTTTTGGCATCCTTGTACATGAGATATAGAATTTATGTATAAAGAGTAATATGTAAAAAAACTAACTAAATTTAAAAGCGAATACCGAATTTTAAAACGTACACTCCAGCAATTATCAGGCAAAAACAGTACTTTAGCAGACTTCGTTTGTAAGTTCCTGTAAATTAAGTAAAATTCTATGAATGCTCTGTTTTAACGCGATCTTAAGGAAATTTCGAGATTTATATGAGCTTCCATACATTTGAAATAGCGTAATGTCTATAAAATTCTCTCCGAAAGATTTTTCTTCATATACCATAATGTAAACGAACTCTTTTGAGTGTCCCTATAAATGAACCAATAATTGTTTATACTTCATATGCAATACCAAGCGTGCTTTGGGGACCCTCAATAAGCTTTATCAATTTCATGAAATCCAGTATATTTCAGGCAATTAGAGCATGGACAGACGGACAGACAAACCGAATGCATAAGCATTTTTCAACTTTGTTGGGAAGTGCTTTAAACGACACTAACATATACGAAGTAACATATGTTTCTAATTTTGTTTTGAAATATAATAGGATTAAATTAAATGTTTTATCTCACGATACCTCATAACCAAATGCTGGAAGATGTATTTTTGCAGTTTATTCACAATAAAGGATAATTAAAAAAATATGGCTCCTTAATAATGGACAACCAAAAATTTGAATATACATATATATACATATATATTACTTTCAGCTTAGAATATTTTAGAGAAATGGGAAATATTATAAACAATTTGAGACAAAGGAATGAATAACAAACCTTTAGTTTAAATAAGTGATTTTATTTTTTATTTTTGTCATAAAAACCCCTTAATGAAGTGAAATAAGGATAAAAACCATTTCATAGAATATAAGTTTTAAAATCATAAAAATAAAAAATGAAAACAGTTATATTCAAATAAATTTTTAATGTTTAAATATCACGGAAATTAAGTATTCGGTCATTCGATAAGTCGTGTCCGTTTGGGAAAATCAATTCATACCGGAAATTTTGTCCATTAAGTATTAAACATAAGATATCGGAAACGTTATCCCATAGTAATTAATTAATGGTATTTTTCAGTATGAAACAATTTTCCCAAACACACACGAGTTTCCGAAGGGCCCAGTATATGTTAAAAATTAATCTTATTCGCCATATCCATGAATATAAGAAGAAAATATTGCACCAGTTTATTAGTAATAATAAAAAACACTTTAATTATGAAATTCCTTATTGAATTTTGATTAATTTATTGGAAATGTGATAAAAATTATTTTTCTTAAAAGAAAATTGTTCATAATAAAGAGAAATCAATGTCGAAGATAATAGGCGTGTTTTGCACAAACCATTATCTCATCGGGTTGATGGCTAAAATTCTAAATTTAGGCAATATTAGATAATGACGAGCGGTTCGAGAAATCTGATCCAAGTGTAGATAAGTTTTAACCAATTAAAATCTCATTTTGTTTTGAAATTATGCCTATTTTTCAGTTCCTTGAAGAGCGATAGGAAATACTATTTTCCACTTACGTTTAAAACAAATTTGCACCAGAAAATATTCATTAAATTTCGATTTGCTAATATTAGTGGAAAACCACAGAGAACCGTGAAGTTACTTTTTTCCTTATTTTGATTTTGTTTTCAAATTTCTGGTGAGAGTTCAGAATTACACAAATGCAATCTGTTGCTCCTCAAACGGTTAAGAACTGCACAAGTATTTTAGAAGAGTTGTGCTCACATCAGTACACAAATTTTATGCATCCAATCTAAGTTTACGTCTATAAGATATGTTTGTTTCTCTATGTCTAACATAGTATGACATCATTGATATATTCCTTCAACGAGAACGAGTTTGTTGAACACGATTTAACCTATTGAATTTCTGAAAACTTCTAAACTATATATAAATGATGAATTCTAAACTAAATATAAAACATTTTCATTTTGGAAATTTTTAAAATGCATCAAAATAACAATGAATTCTGTGAAAATAAAAACAAAGTTTAAAATGATATTTACCGGGTTATGAAGTACAGTCATTTAAAATATTTACGCCCTTAAAATATTTTATTTTTACATTGTAAACACAAGGCACGAAACATTAATATTAAAGAAATGCGGATTTTAAATTGAAAACATGTGTAAGGAATCGAATTTACTGTGAATTATTGATTTTAGTAACGAAACATTGGAACCTTTTCTAGGCTATAATGAAAAAAATTAAACAGTCCAACATACATAGTACTTTATCAGAAAAAGTGGACAAATTATCCAAAGTTTAGGACAGATATTGCCAATTTAGGCCCAATAATACTAAGCAACAACGACCATCATACAATAATTATGTATGCTTAAATGATCACATTTCGATATTAAACATCATACATCAACATTAAGTAAAAAGTATGAATATTTTACACAATACAGCATCATTAACCCGGGAGGACGCGCGCAGGGCCTAAAAGACCCGGAGTGCGTATGATTTATACAATTGTAACCACTAATTTTTTTAAAGTAATCTTCAACTTATTTTATCACAAAAGTTCTAAGAATTGTCTGCATTCTAATAAAGTGACTGTTATAATTTAATTTGATTGGTGGCAAAGATAAAATTATTCATACCCTGAAAAGCGCGCTTCCTCCCGGGTTAATATGTACTTTAAGCAAGAAATAATTCTGGAGCCTGGATTTCTGGTACCCAGTTTACATTTTGTTGTCTTGTTAACTCAGACCATGTCAATTTTGAATTTTTAGCAGTGAGTTTCAATAATACAAAGACAATTCGAAAATATGAAAAGAGTAAGAAATGTTTTTTATCAGATTTTAAACCCTAACTCCACCAATATCGGTTACATGTTGCAAACAATTAAAAAAAACGCCATTATTCTAAAATTATTGATTTGCAATAAAAAGAAAAAGTTGTAGATATATTGAATTTATTTACAAAACGTTGGGAAATGAAGATTAACAGCAAAATAGTTCAATCTAGAAAATAGGTTATCGTATTCGAAATATACTGTAATTACTACAGTAATACTGCTAAATATTTTGATAATTGAATTAATTACCATTTCCTTTATTTACTTTGGTGAATCTTTCTTTATCTTTTAAGGTAATACTTAAAATAAATATAGTTGAACTTTTAATCTGATTGAAAAGCTCAAAGCTTCAGTTTTTTTTTTTTGCTTAACAACCGAAAAACTCTTCAAACATTTTTATTATTATTATTTCCTTCTTTTTTCTTTTTTCCCCTTGAAATAATAAAGATTTCTGGGAAACAGAATCTAAATTAGATTTAATCTTGTTGAGGATAAATCTCTAAATTTTTCAATCTTGTTATTTTTACGATAATATTTTATAGATGCTTTCTACATTTGTACATCTAAAGTACATCTAAAATACACAAAATATAAAGAATTAAAAGAAATCAGGATTTAACTATAAAATTGTATTTACGTAGAACAAATTTATATTGATATTTAAAAAATTATAATAATAATGGTTAGTTCAGTTGAATCGGTACTCACATGTTATTCTATCTAAGAAATAGCTCGGTACAAATGGCTCCCGACAGTTATTGATTAAAAATTAACATTGCTTTCTCACAGTCATTTAATAGACATAACTAATTTTATATAAAAAATATTTGCATAGTATAATTTTCAACAAAAAGTATGCAAATCCTGAACTCTTTGTTGCCTTATGTTAAAATTTAGTAAATATGAGCTTAACATGAGCTTTGTAAGAATGCTTTCCCGTGCAAATACAAAACTAGTCGTTGGGGACCACCGTAACACTTACCCATCATAGATATGCATAATATAAAATATAAAAATAAAACATGTGTAAACTATTTATAACATGCATTGCAATTCCAAAACAAAACTTAAACATGCATTTAAATACTTTTAATATACATAGTAATGCTCTATCAATGAATTGCTGATGAGCCCATTTCGACAAATTATAAAACGCCAAAATACTCAAGTAGTACAAAATTGCGTAAAAGAAACATCCTTATAACTCCAAAAATAATAATCATATTAACTAACAATTTACTGCGTCGAATTAATCGTCTCATTTCCAATTAAAATATATCTTTGTATTGAAATTTGAATAAAATACAGGGTCATGAAAAATCGAAGAATGTGGAAAACAGGATTACAGATATCTCGGCAACTAATAATCCGATCGACTTCGTTCTTTATACAAAATTTGTGTTATTTTATTGCCTTTTATGTCCACTCCTTAAAATAAAAAAATTCGAAAATTTTTATATACCTTTCATCAGAACGAATTTTTCGAGAGTCCGAAAAAAATAGTTCCGGAAAATCGAGGTTACTGATATTCAATAGGCTTCGTCCCATTCTTACATACTAAGTACATACAAAATTTCAAGTCTCTATCTCAATTTGTTCGGGAGATAGAGCGGTTACAGACAGACAGACAGACACACAGACGGACGGACGGCAACATTTTTTTTCTAAAAATATGTTTTTCGGAATCTCCACTATCTGAAACGTGTAAATCCGTCAAAAAAAATTTTTCGATTTTCAAAACGATTGCAAGACTTACCCTATACTACGTATGATGGGTAAGTAATTGATTTTAAAATGTTAGTCACAAATACAGTCGACTCTCGTTAATTTGAACTTGTAGGGATCACAACAAATGTTCGAATAATCCAGAGTTCGATTTATGGAAAGTATGAGAAGAAAACCTATTTTGAAGTGATACTATTATAGACCTTTTTTAATTTATTTCGGCTTTTATCATTAGAATATAACTTAATATTAAATTAAAAGTAACTAATTATGGTATTAGAAATAAACACAATGGAAGCAGGGCCTGATTACTAACGGGGCACTCTCCCACCAGGAAAAAGAAATAAAGAATTTTTCCTTATTCATGACAGTAATCTTGTATGAAAAGGGCGTTTAAAGAAGACGAAAATTTCTATAAATTTTTTCTGGTGAGAGAGTGCTCCGTTAGTAATCAGGCCCTGAATGGAAGAAGGGGTGGAGATGTCATTAATAGAGAGACGGGGGCACTAAGAAAGCAGATATCAAATGCTGGAGTTGTATGTATAATACTTCAAAACAATTCTAACAAAAATGAATGAAAGAAAATTATTTCCAGGAACTGAAGACCATGAAAAAGTAAGGAAGAATGAAAAATCGGAGTTCGCGTTAGTTCGAAATAAACGAAGTCAAGAGAAAATGAGTTCGAATAAATGAACATTTTTAACATTATTATGCTGTTGAAAATTTCGGTACGTCATGTTTAGTTTGAATTAAGAGAAGATTCGATTTATCCGATTTTGAATTAACGAAAACCGACTATATGTAGGAAATGTACTTTTCGCAGATGGTTAATTTCCGTTTACTTCCCCATATCTAATTGTTACACATGCTTCCACTAACGGTGATGATTGAGATAATATCGCTCAAAATTAGCTTTATGATCTACCCGATTAATATCTCTCGCTGTATCATTCTTGTTTTACATATGATTAGCTTGATCCTGAAACATAGTAAACAAAAATGAAAATTTTTTTTTTTGAACATGCAATCCAATATTTTTCTTGGGCCCGAATGATATAAATTAGAGAATTTAGTCAAAATAATTCAAAACGTTTTCTAGATAAAATTAACTTGACCCATAATGATCCATAAATGGCCCATTAAGCGATTTTTCCCTAATATATGATTTAATCCAATGTTTTTCTCTTAATCTAAAACGGTAAAATATAAAATTTATTCAAAAGCGTTAGAGCGCTTTTTTAGATAAAATTGTTTGACCCATAATGACCAAAAAATGACGCCGTAATTAAAATTTATCGAGTGTGCGACCTAGCGTAATGATCTCGTGTTGGGAAACAGAATGATAAAAGTTTTTCTGAGTCATCTTTACAAACAATTAGCAAGAATTTCATCCGTTATGACTCAAAATTGTCCATTAATAAAATTTTGTTCAGCATGGGATTTAACGTCAAGATCATTTCCAATCCGAAAACAAACGAATTAAAAAAATTTGTAAAATCGGTAGAGCCGTTTTCTAGATAAAATTAGCTTGACTCACAGTAACTCCAAAATGACCCATTGATTGAAGTTTCTCGAACATGTGATCTAGAACGATGATCTTCTCAAGCACGTAAACTACAGTATTCAAACTTTAATCAAAATCGTTAGAGACGTTTTCTAGATAAAATTACCGTGATTCACGGTGACACAAAATGGACCCATTAAAGCGCAATACTAGTCATAGAAAAAGTCCCGGATCATAATGTAAAGTCTATGGCAGCGTTCTTTTCAAATAATTCGCTGAAATTTTAATATTTTTACATGATTTTTTGCATAGGATACCTGAGGACGATTCACAACAGGCCTAGTTTTTACTTTTTCAATTTTGGTTTCAGATTTAAAAAAAAAATACTTTTAATTTCTGAACAGGTTTAAACCGGTTCAACCGATTCCGAAACTCAGACTATTATAATGTAAAAAATATGTAACCAAAATCGAAAAAGTAAAAACTGGGCCGGTTGTATATCGTCCTCAGCTATCCTATGCAAAAAAAAAAAAAAAAAAAAAAAAAAAAAAATTGTCAAAATATTAAAATTTGAGCGAGATATTTAAAACGAACGCTCCCATAGACTTTACATTATCACCCGGATCTTTTTCAGTGACTATTGTGGGGTGACTATTAATCATATTTTCCTTAACAATTGACCAAGCCCAATGATTTTATCGTGCCTGGAAACAGTATATACATAATACATTTTATGAAATTTATTCAAGCCAGTTTTAGTTATGATTAGACTGAACCACAGTGACCCAAAAATGATGCATTAATCCAATTTTCTCAAATTTGTAACTTAGCCCAATGGTCTTAATACGCACAAAAACAGTATCATAAAAAAATGTTAAAATACTTTGAGCTATTTTTTAAATACATTCGGCTTGACACTGGACTCACTGTGACTCTAATATATCCGGTAATCAAATTTTCTTGAACATGCGATTTAATCCAAAGGTCTTGAGTCCGAAAACGATAGCACGTAAAATTTAGTCAAAATCATTAGAATCATTATGGAGCCTTTGTAGCCTTTTATGAAATTTTTCTATTGCCACCGTTTTTTAACAGAAATTTGTGGCTTATTAAATCGCAAAAAAAGTTAAATAAAGCAAATTTTACAGTACAATTTTACTGGTGGGAATAACCATCGATTATTAAACCTTTTTGCGGCACGTATACGTGTCGCTCGTCCCCAAGGGGTAAATACGCTCAGAAACAGTATCATAATGTATTGTCAAAATAATTTTAGCGATTCAGCTTGACACTGGTCTAACTGTGACCGTAAAAAACTCAGTACTCGAATTTTCTTGAACATGTGATCCAATGGTCTTTTTGAGTCCGAAAACGATAGCACGTAAAATTTAGTCAAAATCATTGGAATCGTTATCTAGATAAAATTAGTTTGACCCACTGAGTCATAAAATTGAACCCACACATCGAATTTTATTTAATATGTGACTTTGGTTAGTGGTTTTCTCATAAGCTAAAACGGTAGAATACAAAATTTAGCCAAAATCTATAAAGCCGTTTTTTAGAGAAAATTTTTTGAGCCATAATGAACCACAAAATGACCCAAAAATGAAAATTTATCGAATGACATATTTTTGACCTAGCTCAATAATTTTTCATGCAAAAAATATGTTAGATACAAAACGTATTTAAAATCGATTGAGCAGTTTCTTAGATATAATTAGGTTGATCCTGCCTCATTATGACTCAAAATGACCCGCCAAACTAATTTTTTTGAACATATGACATAGCCCAATGGTCTTCTCCTACCCCAGAATGGCAAGGTGAAATTTTTGTCGAAATCATAAGCGTAGTAAGAGCCGTTTTTAACATATAGGCAGATATAGCCAAAATTTGATCGTTTAATAATATAACATACACTCAAAAGCAGAAGACTGTTCGTATACTATTGCCTTTGTTTGGCAATTGTACTTCTGGAAATGTATCAGAATATGTGCGTTGCATGTTTTGATACGAGGAAAGTAGTTATCAACAATAATACAAACTGTACACTTTCAAACACCAGATCAACTACCAACTTCAGTATGTAGGGATGAGATTCCCGCGTTTTTGGACATCAGTAATTTATTAGAGAAAATGTTGTTCTCTTAAATTGCAAAAAAATCCGATTAAATGAAAAAATATTTTCTCTAACATAATATTAGTGCGCAAAAACAAGGAAATCTCATCCGTGTGTATGTTACATCACAATTAATTGCATCCAATGATACAACCTTTACCGCTTTAGAAAATTACGCATTTTTCTTACTTACCATAAGGTCCGGTGCACACGTACGGTTTTTTACGCTCCGGCGCCGTTGCGGTGCCGCAATTACGGCGCAGATTACAAAGGAAACAGGTATGGCATGCACACATACCTCCGGCGCTGTTGCGGCGATGTACGTCCACCTTGCGGTCGTTTTTCCAAGCTTTTCCCCACCACACCGCAGCGGCGCCGCACACGCAATTCCGGTTCATAGTACCTTGTTGCCTACTGAGCGCTGCACACGTCCGGTAAAATACGTAAATACGGCAAGGATGGCGGACGTTGATATTGAACTTTTGATTTGGTAACGCAAAAATAATCCGCTTTCTACAATACATGTCCATCGTTGTCGACGGTCTGATTCTTACTGCCGCAGCTGGAAAAATCGAACATGTACATCACATGTTGCGGGCGCGCAGCGGCGCCGGAACTTGAAAAAACCGTACGTGTGCACCGGGCCTTAATAGGAAAAAATTAACCGTACCTCGGACGTACAAATTTCTCTTTATCCATTTTTTTCGATAATGAAAATAATACTTTCTTGTGCATAAATTAAAAAATAAGCCCTCTTCAGATGTAATTCCGGCACTGAAACGAATCAGAAGGAGTATTACCGCCGGTGTATGGTGTTATTAAATCACGTACCGTAATTTCCGTCGTATAATGTGCGGATCAAAGAATTCTTTTAGGCCCCAGAAATATTATTCAGCGATAATAATATATCATAATAATTTACATTTCTTTTTTAAAATTTTCTGTGTCCAAACACAACGATTTGATCGGCGGATTATACGCCGGAAATTACGGTAACATTTATTGTGCAGTATATTTTAAACAATTAACAACCTCGCGAAAAGATACACAATGACATGAAAGTACATAAATTGCACTACAAATTTATGTAAAAATAACAGTATTTCCTAACATATATATAGTTTTTAGATCACAAACTTGCGTCAAATTTTAGATCTTAGATCATAAAACTTACAATTTTTTAGATCGGTTGTTGAGTATTACGTCCTCTATTCCAGCGATAAGGTTTAGAAATAGAACAAATTAACTTTTAGTATAAGTTTAATTTTAAACACGATTATTCAATCGCTAAATTAATTATAACAGATGTAATTTTTCCATTTTTCTTTTTTGAGAGAAAAAAGTCCGGACAAGGATTCGAACCAGGGATCTATTGACTGAAGCCGCCAATGCTCTCCCAACTGAGCCATCCCGGACACGAACACTGGAGGACAATTTCACCCAATTAACCTCAACGAAATAGTCCTGATACTCTATCGGATTGCTCAGTTGGAAGAGCATTGGCGGCTTCAGGCAATACATCCCTGGTTCGAATCCTGGCCCCGACTTTTTTCACCCAAAAATGAAAAATGGAAAATTTACATCTGTTATAATTAATTTGCCGATTGAATAATCGTGTTTAAATTAAACTTATGTAATTTCGTTTGCAGCGATTTTCTGCAGTTCCATATATTGACCTTCGATTTATTCTGTTAAGCTGATCCAGAGTATCAGACCAGATAAAGTGATCGTTGAGGTTAATTGGGTGAAATAGTCCTCCAGTGTTCGTGTCCGGGATGGCTCAGTTGGAAGAGCATTGGCGGCTTCAGCCAATACATCCCTGGTTCGAATCCTGGCACGGATTTTTTTCACCCCAAAATGAAAAATGGAAAAATTACATCGGTTATAATTAATTTACCGATTGAATAATCGTGTTTAAAATTAAACTTACACTAAAAGTTAATTTGTTCATCTGTTATAATTAAGTTGCCGATTGAATGATCGTGTTTAAAATTAAACTTATACTAAAAGCTAATTTGTTCATCTGTTATAATTGATTTGCCGATTGAATAATCGTGTTTAAAATTAAACTTACACTAAAAGTTAATTTGTTCATCTGTTATAATTAAGTTGCCGATTGAATGATCGTGTTTAAAATTAAACTTATACTAAAAGCTAATTTGTTCATCTGTTATAATTGATTTGCCGATTGAATAATCGTGTTTAAAATTAAACTTACACTAAAAGTTAATTTGTTCATCTGTTATAATTAAGTTGCCGATTGAATGATCGTGTTTAAAATTAAACTTATACTAAAAGCTAATTTGTTCATCTGTTATAATTGATTTGCCGATTGAATAATCGTGTTTAAAATTAAACTTATGTAATTTCGTATGCAGCGATTTTCTGCAGTTCCATATATTGACCTTCGATTTATTATGTTGAGCTGATCCAGAGTATCAGACCAAATAAAATGATCGTTGAGGTTAATTGGGTGAAATAGTCCTCCAGTGTTCGTGTCCGGGATGGCTCAGTTGGAAGACCATTGGCGGCTTCAGCTAATACATCCCTGGTTCGAATCCTGGCACGGATTTTTTTCACCCAAAAATAAAAAATGGAAAATTTATATCTGTTAACTTTTCGTAGTTGTTCTTCATTCATATTTCTCAGAGCGCATATGCGCAGAATCCCTAGGTGCCATGTCCTGGATTCCTTTATAATCACGCCTAATTTTAACTCTTGACTTCATTACATTCCCTGCGTTATCACTCCAGTACACCTTACATAATAAGTTATAATTTGATTTTTCATCTATCCCTGAATCCTATTCTTTTTACTTATACTCCTGATTGATTCGTGCTGTTCTGTTGACATAATCTTTATAAGCAATGTGAAATCATTTGTGAGAATTTATCAAAACATTTCGCTAATAACACTTTCCGGCAAAATCTGTTAGTAAAATGAGAAATTATCGACTGGCACCAGAATTCACAAACGAATTTTTTAGATATTTTGAATTCTTTAATTTAAGTAAAACCAAAATTCTACTAAAATAATATTGGTACTGTTTGCATGTTTAGAATTAAAATTAGGCATCCCAGACCGGCCACAGCGTGCCGGAAAGGGTTAATAAAAGAATCACGAAACACAAGAACTCTAAAGTTAAAATATTTCCATAAATAATTAAGAAAAATATTTTTGCGTTAAAAATATAAAATAATTGTCTTCATATAAAATAAAGCTTAAAAAAGTACTTTTATTCAATGGATTATTAAAGGAAAAAATAATCTCTAAACATATTTAACAAGTGTATTATTAACATATTTAATATTTTTAACTTAAAACTACATTAATCTTCCTAATAGTTGTCTCACAAGTGCAAAAATAGAGTTTTTCTTTAGAAAACGGGTTAAAAAATGACGTTTTTAAAAGTTGCATAATTTTTATTTTAAACATAGAAAAGATTAATGTATTTTTCAGATTCAACAAGCACGTTTTTGTGATCATTACTCGAGATCATTTTAAAAAGACCTTTAGCATAATAACTAAAAATAATATGCAAAAGAATTTTTTCCGCCATGAATCTTCCTTTATATGTAGTATTTCTCTTTTAAATATCTGCTAACAATTTCTTTTTTTTCTTTTTGACTACTTTTTCTACTCTTACTGCTATATATATATATATATATATATATATATATATAAGACCATTAATAGTAAACAATATTAACCATTGAATTTAATAACTTATATCACATTGAATATGAAAGGAAAAAAGAATAATATGAATACAAATTGAATTTTCAGAACCAAAGCAGAATCATCAGGTCCCAAATACTTTGGAACTACAAATGGAGTGTGTAGTTTCTTCTTCGTATTTGCCATGAGAAAGCAAAACATTACGAATTTGGGACTATCAACACACATAAAACTAAAATTAATTAAAGAAATACCAAGTAATCTATAGTGGATATGGATAAAAACAAAAACAGTCATGAGCTATAAAGTAGAATGAATCCCAAATGTACGACCTTAACTCTGATACCGCACGTGGAAAACTTGAAGTAATGTATATATATATATATATATATATATATATATATATATATTACAAATATAAAATGTTTTAAAATATAATCATGGATTTATTCTCTATTTTAACAATTATATGAGGCTTTGCTTTCATTTGTAAATTTCACTGACACACTTTTACACTTTCAAATATTTTTGAAAGGTGTTTATGATTTCGATGTGTCTGCCGATAGATATCGGTCTCTTCTCCTTCAGTCTGACTCTCCGTGCTCTGACTCGCTTAAATATTTTTGGATCGCCGGGTAATTGATATTTTTTATAGCTATAAACCATGGCATGTTTGGTGTTAAAAAAGGGTAGCAGTTACAGTTCATTTACAGGGACATACAAAGGAGTCATATTTCAAACAAACTGAAATTTATACATATCTTTGACTATAGAATAAAGTATGACTAGCATTCATTTATCCTTTACAGGGAACGACAAGAATTCCGTTTACGTGATGATCTATGGAGAAAAATTGTTTTCCGTTTATTTTATTCAAGTCACAATATTTCACACATATTTAAATTCATATGTATCGCTGAAGTGCACAGTAACACATTTATTATTGAATAGGGTGTAAGAACCACTCATGTTCATATACATGGATACACAAAATAAATCTGTTACAGTACTCTCTATGAACAATAATAACTTGGAGAGCGTTTTCCGTTCTGTTACTTGCTTTTAGGTGCGCTCATAATTGTACAAATACATATCACCTACAGTCATCATTCAGTTCGTCCATCAATTAATCCTTCAACAAATAACAACTTAAAAACTGCCCAACCAAATCGTTTGAAATTATCACCGTGTTATTGTTGCATAATTTTATCCAGTGAATTCAAATTTTATGAAAATCGGATGTATACCTTAATTACAGGACAATCAAAATATTCCATACCATTACGACAAATGGGAAAAATAGCTTCAAGTGCATTTTAATGTTCTTACACTCTTTCGAAGATAATAAAATTGATATGCATCTATGAAGCATATACTAAAATATAAAATGTGTACAATCTGTGGTGAAAGAATATTTATTATTAATTTATAAGGCCGCATAAAAGTATTCCATTACATAATGGTAAAGGGAGAAACATTGTTTGGGCCGCGTTTTAATTATATTAAACAGTTTTACATTCTATGAAATTGATATACAATGCTGAGGTTTATTACAAATTATTTCTTGTACAATAGAAAGCGAATAGAATTTACAGGGACACACAAAAATCGTTTCGGATAGAGTGTTCTATCTGAAGTAGAGTATACAATTATACCAAGATTTGAATATTTTTCAAATTTCATTATAGTACGAACGCGCTACATTTGCTACGTTTGAAGTGCAATTTCTGACTTGTTAAAATATTTTTTTCTTTTCATGTTACATAGTGTGTATAAATTCCAAATATCAGATACAGGGCTGCACAAAACACCTGAAATGCATTTTTATTTCCTGATGGAAATTTCTACTGCTATATTTGCATTGTAACTGAACTAATTTTCGGCTGAAATTGTGTTTACAAATATGTTATGCATTTTCCAAATCGCTTACTTATACGTTCTATTTCAAGTTATTAAAATATTAAATTTTATTACAGCTTTTTGAATGCAAATTGTAATTTTTATTCTTGTCTACATGTATTTTTACATTCTATGGTGTGTACCCTATTTAAACAATTAGATTTAAAAAATATTATACTACTATATTTTGCAGCAAAATGAGATCCAGTTAGGCTATCCTTTGGTATTCGCCCCCGATTGTCCGCCATGTTTTTTGTCGCTTTTTTTTGGCGATTATCGTTGGCGATGTTTGGCGCTAATGCAACCCCGCCGATTTCAGTTTTCCAGCAACACTAGATTTTTTCTTCCGCCTTACGTACGTGGGTTTGTATCAGGGTTGGCAAAAACCCGGGTTTTTGTGGGGTTTTCTGGGCATTTGTGGGTTTTTCTGGGATTTTCCGGGCTTTTGTAGATTTTAGTTATTTTTCTGTATAATTTTTATATTTGTATAATATATGTGTGTACTCATTTAAAAATATATTTATTAATTACATTTTTATTGCATCTAATCTGTTTATTACTAATTAATATTATTTATAATATCAGTTAATAAATTTATTAACTGATATTATAAAATAATTTTAAAAGTAATAATTAATGTTAATATTTATTAAAATTATTATTATTAATACTATTAATATTAGTACTACTATAATTAACTTAATACTATTTTAAGTGACAAATTGAGTTCTTATCACTTTAGTCGCCATAATGAATAATTAATTTTATTTTTGTAGTAACTATAATAATTAAAGTTGCTATAATAATTAGTAATTATAATAATTAAACTAGCTGGCTTCCCCTCTAGCAGGGCTTCTCCTTTTATGCGTAAATCTTGATAAAAGAATCTTTAATTTATATGTAATCTTCGAAGCAAACAAACCTCGAACTGAATCCCCGCTGCCGATGGCACCACATAACAAATTTGATGGAATCAGAAGAATTGAAAAAATACAACAAAATTATGCTGAAATTTCAAAATCAGATTATGGGGGGGGGGGGGTGAGCATTTTTTTTTTGCTAATATAATGGATGCAAAATTTAGAGGGGAAAGGATTAATTTAACAGAAGAGGAAGAAACTGATGCACGGATAATGCAGTATCATTCAGAGTGGTTACCTGCAATATTGGCATTTAAAATTAAAGACATAGGCTATTTTCCTAAATCACTTTTCTCAGAAAGTGTTGTGACACAATTTTCAGCTTCAAAATGATGAGAAATTCTTAAAGGTAAAGTACAGAAAACAAGTTACATTCTGATTTTTGTACTTTTTCCAATCTTTGCATTCTATTCCATCCAGCTCTGCTTCCATTGAGAGGATTTTGTCTACCTTTGTATTCATATGGTCCAAATTGCAGAGCAGATTAAACTCAGATCAGTGTGAAAAGCTAGTTAAAATTTATAAATATTACCATAAAAATCAAAGTTAATATGATTTTGATTGGTAAACAATAAAAAAAGATCAATTGTAATTGTTAAATATTACATTGTGTAAACTATTTGAAATATATTTTTATAAAATAAATAAATTGAAAAAAATTAATATTCTGAAATAAACTACTATCTGATTACCACAAATAAAACTGATATATATATATATATATATATATATAATATGTATATATACATTATGTTATTTTGATAAAAGAAGCCCCCTAGGTTTTGGGCTTCAAAGGTAATTTTGTATTTCTAAATACTATCGGGGATATTTGTAGATTGAGAAATTTTTTTTAGCAAAAACCCACTTTTAACAAAAACCCAGGCGGGTCTTTGTTGGCGGACCCACCCAGAAAAACCCGGGTGGGTTTTTCTGGGCTGGGCCCACTCTGCCAAAATGTTTTGTATCACTTTCTTACCGTAACTCGCTGCAGTACGAATGTGCTATTTACTTTTATTTGCTATGGCTCCTGTTGAAACTGTACCTGTTAAGGATGTTGTGAAGAAACATTAAGATATTTTGTATGCGAAAGCCGGTATGTTTTTGTGATTTTGTTTTTTCTGAATGTACAGTTAGAAATTGGTTTAATATGTTTTTGGGCTGTCAGTATAGACTTGGCTACTTAATTCAATTGTTAGGTGTTTAGTTTGTGGATGAAGGCTTTAAAAATGTTTTATTGTGATTTTTTGTCAGTTATTTATACATTTGAAAACGAGTTTTTGCCTTACTTTATTGTTTAAAAGATTTTTACCGTTTACTTATTACGACTCCCCCCTCCCGTGAATTTAGAGTTTAAAAATGCTTTATTGTGATTTTTATTGTCAGTTATTTATACAGTGAAACCTCCAAATAAGGGACACTCCGAATAAGGGACACCTCCATTTAAGGGACAAAAGTTGCGGTCCCAAAGATGTCCCTTATTTGGAGGTTTCACTATGTAAGGAACTCCGAATAAGGGACACCTGTATTTAAGGGACGAAAGTTGCGGTCCCATGGGCTTCCCTTATTTGGAGGTTTCACTGTATATTTAAAAACGAGTTTTTCCTTTACATTATTCTTTAAAAGTCTTTTACTCTTACCTCATTACGACTCCTCCTCTTTCCGGCCTAAAGTGGCTATAAATGACCACTTGGCGACAATTGCCACCTGGCAAAAAGGAGTTTTTCACGCCAAGAAAAAAAAACATGATGGCGGAAAAAGTTGAAATTAACAGCCTAGATTTCAAAATTCTTTGCTTGAAATATACCCATGCAGAATAATTTGTTTCTAACGATGTATATTTTAATTTAAAATAGCTACACCCTCCCCCTCCCCATAAAATAGATCTGTTTTTCATAATTTGTCAGTTCAGTGTAAGTTTTGTAAATTTTTCAAGATTTTTCTTTTGTTAGATATTTTAATTGTTTGCATTTAGTTACAACTAAAATTTAAATGATACAAAATAGTTTTTGCAGTTTACAAAGTTAATAGCTGCTAAATTGTTTTTAGAAATATACAATAATTCTACTTGAAAATCAAAATAACATATTTAAAGTAAAAAAAGTTCGTCAATTTTTAAAAAATGTTTTCTATTTTAATTCAGTTTTTGGTATATGGATTTGTATACTAAAATAAATGAGTGCCATAACATTCACTTATTGCTCATTTATGTATAGTTTATTGTTTCTATTTGTCTGCTTATACATGCATATACCGGATGTCCCAAAAATGACTGATAGATTTTAAAATTCAATAATTTGCAAACGGTGACAGCTATTTAAAAATTTTTTGCTGGAGGGTTATATATAATGTCAGGAGTTTTTTTTTTACCGTAATTTTTTATTTTAGTTCGAATTTCAAACAATAGACGGCGCTGACGGCGATTGAAGGCTAGGTCGACGCTTCACTGAGCACTGATCACCTGGCCTTCAATCGCTGTCAGCGCTACCTATTGTTTGAAATTCGAACTAAAATAAAAAAAATTACGGTAAAAAAACTCCTGACATTATACATAACCCTCCTGTAAAGTTTTTTAAAATAGCTGTCACCGTTTGCAAGTTACTGAATTTTAAAATCTATTAGTCATTTTTGGGACACTCGGTATGTGTGCTTTGTAGCTTTCACTTATTAGAACGGATACAACAAAAAAAGCATCCTTTGAACTTAATTTTTGTGACAAATTGATAAAATAACCGATATGAATTTTAACATTTCAAAAAAAAAAAAAAATTACACACCGGAAAAATAATATAGAAAAGAAAGTTTTAATTAAGTAAAGCCTCTTTAAACTTGAATATAGTAATTTGAATACTTAGCTCGCGTCGTTTCAGCTCTCTTTTTAAGATAGCTGAATAGAATGTAATTAATTGTAAAAGTGTTTTCAAAATTTACCACCTTAGCGTAAAAATGCTTATTAATTGCGTTATAGTGTCATTAAACTATATGTGGCACTTTGTGCAATGGATGGTTGAATTAAACTTTTTCTTTGCTTAATACTTGATGCGTATGATTTGTATAGATCCATTAGAGAGCTGCAGAAAAGTTTTGATATACATCTCCGTTTATTGGCGAAAATTTGTGAAAGAGGGTTTTCAATAATTTTATTCCTTAACTAAATTACATGTAGCTTACGTGTAATTTTAGAATTATGTACAAGATGCAGAAAAATTCTTTTTTATAAGATTTTTTTTTTAAATAATTGATGGTATTTGCAGGAATTGTATTTTGAAAAAATTATGTGTTTTCATTTTTATTTACTAACCACTTAACGGATTCTTTTTAAAATACAATAAATTGAAAATATGGGATTAACAAAAAATTTTTAGGCTAAAATATTCGTAATATTTAGTCAAAGCATTTCTTTTATCAAAAATCTTTTTCTTTTATCATATCTTAATAAATCGTATTTAAGAAATTTAGTTGTCCAAAAAGCTTAAAGTGATAGATCAAATAAACTCTTCTTGCCCGTATGACGTACGGGCAAATCATTAAGTGGTTAAACGTAAAGTTTTAACTTAATAAATAGAGAAATTTTTACACATCCGGAATTCTTAGATTCTGAATGTCTTGAAAGTGATTGACAATCTTTGCTTGGTACACGATTATTCGTTCTTGCTTTTATTTAATAAAAGAAATTTAAGTTTTATCTCGTAATAAAATTGTACACTGTAAATCCTTAAAAATATTTTGCAACACTAGCTAAACATAATAATTAAAACTTCTAACTCAAATTGTTTTCGATTGTGTTGTAAATGTATTCACAGCTTCGCGGAGGTTCGCACAGCTCCACCACTAAATTTTTACAGTATTTTCAATGTATTTCATTGCGTAAAAATATTTCGATAGTTGCGAATCGAGGTGTTGGTTGCGAATTCTGCATCTTAAAAATTAAATATAACGTTTTATATCATTAATAGTGGTGCCAGAGTGCTTACAAAATTTAAGGAGTTAGCGAACCCAGATTGCGAATTGCTATTAATAAGATTATGCAAGAAAATGTTGTTAATAATGCGAATATAGGTAATGTCTAAAAATCCAAATTTCATTAGTTTTGCAGAAATGTAATTATTGATTTATATTGGTAAATATTAGTCAACTCAATCAGTATTCTCCTGCAATTTTTATTTAATTATTTACTATTATTAATTTTATTATTATTATTATTTTGCTGTAAAGGAAACTCTCTCATTTCATTTTTTAAATTGTGTTATTTTAAAGGCATCATGTGGAAATAATTTTGAAAGTGTTTTACATGTGTTGGTCTATAGCAGGCCTGTCCAACCTTTTACTAAGCAGGGGCGCATTTCAGCTTTTGGCAAGAAATGAAGAGCGCCATAATTAAAATGGATCAAAACACTCAAGAATATCACCTTATGCAAATGAGACATAATGCCCCTATAAATCTAAAACGTCATATTAATAAAATAACAGTACGAATATAGTACGAATACAGTTTCGAATAATACAATTTTCTGAGAGGGAATATCTCAAAAATTTTTTGAAGTGAAAAGAGCCAGAAAACGAAGTACCATCTATTATTAAAATAAAATAGTAAACAGATATTATTAGGTTTTTTAAATGCAATTTTTCTGAAACAACTACAATTTTTTTTACAGATGTAAATTTGCCATTATAAAAAGACCAAAAAACAATGTCATATGTGATTCCAAAGAGAGAGCCTAAAAAAGTTTTCATTGATGGAAATCTTTTTCACGATTATATAGATTTTTTAAAAAACAAAATTACCCAAAGTTTCAAAAGTCTAAGAGGGGAAAAAAGATAGCCTTTACCCCAGGGGTGCAAAAATCTAGTCGCCAGCAGGCAGTTTCTCACCACAAAATTTATTTCGTTTTTCTTCGTCTAATATTTCGTGTAAAATTCCTGCTAGAATGCTATTAAATTATGAGCGAAAAAACTTTCAAATTTTAGTGGTGAGAGACTACCCTCTGGCGCCTAGATTTTTGCACCCCTGCCTTTACCCCCGCTTATGAAACAGCCAAATAGCTAGTGAAACAACGTTGACACAATAACAAAACTGTTGAACTTTCATGCATGAAAGAGAAGAAGGATCGCTTATTTTTTTCTATATTTTACTTCTCAACATTTTAAAAAGGTTAGAGTCTTATCTTATGGAGCCTTATCTATGGTTATCTTATGGAACCACAGTTTGGCTGATTTATATGTTTTTCTGCAAGATGTCAATAAATTAAGCAATAGTATTAATTTCACCCTTTAAGTCGAAGAAAACGCCACCCTTCCATTTTTAGATGTTCAAATTAATAGATGCAATTCAAGTTTAAAATTTTCAGTTTATAGAAAACCAATAAAAGAAAATACAGTTATCCCATTTTCAGTCAACATGCCTTTCGAATACAAAATATCCGTTTTCAGGTCATTTATTAAAAGAGCTTTTATGATTTGTTCAGATGACACATTAAATAAAGAAATTGATTTTATACAGAAAATAGCTTTTGACCATGGTTTTCCAGCAAAATGTGTAAATAAAATAGTTCAACAGTACAATACTCCTCCCACATCTGGCCAACGACAGAATAAACTTATGGTTTACAGAAAATTTCAGTATATCCCTTATATATTTGAAAAAGTAAAAAAGATCGCACAAAAATGTAACATAAAACTTGTCGCCATTCCTCCTCCATATCTCATTGACCTCGTTACAGATAAGATCGACAAAATTCCAATAGATCAAAAATCTGGTATTTATGAAATCCCCATCACTTTATCTAATAATCTTAAAAAAATCTACATCTGCATGACAACGCGGAAACTTTTAATTAGAATTAAAGAGCATCGCAGAGATATAGAACAATATAAACAGAATACTGCCCTTGCTCGCTTCTACTTGGCGAACAAGGGTTGCCTTTTTTATTTTGAGGAAGCCAAAATCATAGTTCCATGCAATAACCCAGTTTAAGGTAAAATAAGAGAATCCATTGAAATCATAGCACGAGAAAATAAACCATGTAATGATAATTTATCCTACAATATACCAAAAATATGGCATAACATCATAAAATCTTAAATTTTTTTATTTCCTTGCAATATTTTAATTTTTACTCACATGTAATTGGCAACATTTTTAAAAATTTTAATTCATTTAGATTTTAATTTAGTAGAAATATTATCTCTCGATCAAGATGCAAACGTAGTCCTTCCATTATCATATTTTCCTGAAGACGCCCGCAGAAGACGGCGCGAAACGTTGAAAGTTTTATTTTATTTTAATATGTACAAATGTATAATAAATTTCCTGTTTTGTGCCCCACTGAGCAATGTGTTATTATTAGTTAAATTTTATGGTGCAACTGTCCTATATATATTTATAATATATTTTCTTTATATTTATATTTATATATCTTTAAATATATTATCTTTATATATTATCTTTAAATATATTATCTTTATAAATTACCCTTATATATCTTTAAATTATATATTTTTATATATATTATATTTATATATCTTTAAATTAAAATATTTTCGAGATTTAAAGAAACATTTATGAGAAAAAGTTTGTTTTTGAAGTTGTAAGTTTCTTTTGCTGTAAATGCTTTTCGATATCGTTTTTGAAACAATGTATTGTATTAATCAATTTTATCATTCCAGAATACATGTTTTTAAGAGCTGTTCTTTCTCAAAGCATTTTTATGTTAAAGAAACAAATTTTACTTAGAAATATAATAAACTAACAGTACTAATGTTGAGATTGAAATTAATATTATCTTATTACTGTAGAATGTATGATTTCAGTTACGCAGCTGAAAATCTTTCATTGAGATATAATCAATTCAGGACGACAGTCTTTTACAGAATTTTCAATCTTTTATCAGAGGTTTTTCAAAGCAGAAATTTTTGCTTAATCATGAAATGGTTCGGATTAAAAAATGCAAAATTTGCAATAAAAAATACTGGTGAGAAAAATAAATCATAATTAGAATATGCATGGCCGTACTAATTACCAAAAACACTTTGCCCGTATGACGTACGGGAAAGTCAGGAAAGCGGTTAACTCTAAGTACGATATTGTTTACATTTCATTTAAAGTAATAGTTAATCTATAAAATAGTCGTTTCCAATAAATTATTTTCCAAATAGTCGTTATAATTTGTTAAATTACAATTTTGTCATTATTTTTTATTTTTATTTATTGCTATAAATTATGAAAAATGGTTTAGATATTTTATACATTAGAATATAATTGATACAGTATAGAATATCCGAATTATTGCGTATTCTTTTTACTGCCACACAAATTTAGATATATCTCTTCCTTTTTGTCAGAAGTAAATATTTTTTTTAATCAGAAAGTAAACTATATTATACTATATTTATATTATTTTTAATAGTAATGGATAACGTGAACAACTCTATGATTTTTATTCAGAATAAAAACGATTCCAAATGGACAATATTTCTGTGACGACATGGAAGTTAAAATGACCAATTTTATAATCTCGAACCGAAGAAAAGAATAAGTACGTTACTCCTACGGAATATTACTGGGAACAAATGTTAAGGTGTTTATATTTTTTAAGTGTAAAATATATTTTCTGTTATTATCTGCATACGCTAAATTCAATGAAGAATATTCCTGTGACGTTACAAAATGTTAAATGACAATTTTTATAGTTTCGAACTGAAAGGAAGAATAGGGTCTATTGACGGACTTTCAACATGCACGAAATTTTCTGCTCGCACACATTATTAAAAGATTTACTATTACTGAATTATTTTATTACACTAAAAATATTTAAATTTAGCACCGGAAAGATTATATAAAACAAAAATTAAGTAAAACAAAGAATTGATTTGACAGATTATAAAGTATCAAATCGGTGTTGATCAAGCTGCCTAGCTTAATTTTCAAGTTAGCTAGAGAAGCTAAAGTATATGAGGAGCCCAGAAGCCAAGGGGTACAAGTGACAAAATGTTGATTTGGAGTAAATTGAGTTTAAAGATAATTGATGTTAAATTGGAACATCAATAGCAATTGACTAAATTGAAACAGGAAACATCTGCTTGTTGCATTCTAATCTTTGAACTCTCATTTCAATAACTGTTAAAAAAAATAGAGTACAATTTTCTTAAAATGTATAATTAATCAATATTGTTTGTTTTTCGAAAAAAGTGGTTTATCTCTATAACTCCCCAAATAATCAGAAAATGACCTATATTTCTTTACCTGAAATGAAAAAAGCATATTTCCAGATACCCTGTGCACTTAACTAAATTTTTTCAATTTTGTCGGCTTCTGGGGTCCTCATACGCAATTGTATCACATGAAGCAGACTTTTGAGTTAAATGCCTTCAGGGACGCCGTTTGCAGTCGGCAAACGGTTAATTTTGTTTTTCCTGTTATGAACTGGCACCAGTAAATTTTTAGTAAAATTTCGATCTCATAAAATACATGAAAGCGATTTCTTGAGTATTTTCAAATAAATTTGTTCATAAATTTTGGTGTGAATCAATTATTTGAAAAATTTTGGAACGGTTATCTTGCTCCTGTAATGATTAATACACTTCGTGAATATTTATTCATTTTATAATTAGAAAATAGAAGGATGGTTCACAAACTGCCGTCAAAGCTCTCGAGTAGAAACGCTAAGCTTTGCTGAAGTTAACACCGGATTTGTTACAAGTAATGACATGGAAAATATGCAAGTTATCAAATAATTTATAGCACCAATTCAAACATTATATTCTTATTTAGAAACGTCATTGCTCTAAATTCACTAATAATTGATCGATTCATTCCACTACCTTGATTTAGAATCCCACATGTTGTCTTATAGCGTGATTTTATCCGACCAGGATATGTTTATATAGATGATTTTTTTCCCGTTGTGTGCAGAGTCACTAAAAAGTTTCCTGGTGAGTTTCACTTACCTCGGATTTGGTTTGAATTATTTCGTTTTTTGAAAAGAAAGTCCTGAATTAAATATATTTAAATTTTATCTAAAGGGTTGAAGTCTTGGTCACAGTTTGCCAAATTTTAAAGCATGTAACATTAAGTTAAGGATATATTTTCGAAACATTTTGACTATTGAGAAAAAAAAGAGCCGTCCTTTAAAAAGAGTGCACGGAAAAAGAAATTTTACAAATATCATTTTCTGGAAAAATATTTTAAATATACGATGTAATAATTACATGTAAAAATTATGTAATTAGACCAGGAAATATTAATTTTTATGTTTTTGCTTGTTTTAAAAATCCAGCTTTCAAACAATAGTTGTTAATGTAAACGACAATTTTTGACAACGTGTTTGCTTTCAATGTGGGTTTTATCACCATTTCTCCTATTTAAATTATTACAACTCAAAAACCGCTTAAGATAAATGGTTCAAATTTGGAACATGTCTTTTTCAATTATTTTTCTTCAATTTTGAAAAAAATTCTCTTAATCATATGATTTTATTTTAAGTTACATTATTTTTGTTTTTATTTTAAATAGTTTTAACTTTTATTAAATTATTTTTGAAAATGCTCAACCAAAATTAAACTTATATGTTTCTCTTTATTTACATTAAAAAAAATTGGAATTCTGCAAATAGTATTTCAAGTTATAACGAATTTAAACTACTCCAGTATAGTTTAATAAATTAATAAAAAAAAATATGATAATTTTTATCATGGAATTTTGTTTACCAGTGGTGATTTCGCACATTTTCAACTTTTACACCGTCGTATAGGGAAAAAATGTACTTTTAAATGTACTTTGTTTCGAAGCTGTATCATTTGCTTTTGAAATATTATTATTTTTTTCTAGTTTTTAATACCATTTATCTAATTGTGGCAACAGTTCCCCATTTCTATTAAAACCAAAGTGAAAAAAATCAGATTACTGTATCTTCATGTTGTCATTTTCTCATTAAAAGTTAAAAGTACGTGCTGTCAAGAAGAAATGTCTGTTATAAAACCCGGTGAATTTTAGTTTCATTAAAAAAAATTCGTTTAAACTGAAAATAATGTAAATAGTTTAGTATCTGTTTCAGCTAATAGCATCCAGACTGCAAGTTTTGAATTAAAATGATAAAATTAAAACATTATTAAAAAAAGAGAATGCAGATAAAAAGGTTGTTATACAATCACTGATATAACTATTAAAGATATAAATGTTGATATGGTGAAAATAATGTCAGATTTAGATCTCACGGGGAAAAATTCTGTGATTGAGTCAAAGTGGAATAAAATTTGCTTTTTTTCATTTTGGAATGCTAGCATAAATGCCTTAATTGATAACTTTATAACAATAGCATGTCTTTTATTATTTTTTACTGCTTGCATGTACGATTAAAGTTTAATTTTAACTATTTCTAAAACTGAATTTTATAGAAATAGTATTTTGTTAATTGCAGGTTAAATAACATTTATTTAATATTTTGACTTACCAATATAAGGTGTATTTTTTATTGCAGGTAATTTTGTAGATTTATTATAAATAACTGAAACAGTCCCTTTTAAAACATTTTCTTTCGTCGATACTTGACGGATTCTAACTTGTTTTGATAAAAGTTATAGCTATTTGCGGATTGTTAAAGATATTTTTCAATAATTTTAAAAATTTACCGTGATTTTATAATAAAATATTTTGATGACATACATGAAATCAGAACAATGGAAATTTTTATCCACAGCCTATTTCTCTACGATGTAAAATCTCAAAACCACATGAAATGCGGCAATAACGCATTTATTATAATGGTAACTATCAATAATGTTAAACTTCTGGTACTAAAATTCATCCAACAGAGTGATACATTATTATTAATCAGGAGTTGATCAAGACAGCGGATTATTGAGTGTCGATTATCGATTAATGTAATTTTCTAAGCATCGATTACGATATTTAAGTTTTGTTTTGGGGCCATCTATCAAAGAAATAAAATAAACACTTTGAGAAAATATTCTGGTTTTAGAATTAATTGTGATTATTATTATAAAATTACTAAATGGTTTTATATAATCTATATATTAAAAAATACTCATTTAATTTTTAATGCAAGCAAATTAATAGAAAAAAATGGTTAAAAGTTCTTAAAACGTGATTAAACTAAATTGTCTTAATTTGAATTTTCTAAAAATAATTTTTAATATAAATAAAGTTACGATAGTAATAATGATTTTTGTTACATTTAATTTTATATAACTCAAAACTTTAAAAAGAAATCCTGATTTTATTTATTTATTTTTATTTTTTTAATCATGTCTACAGAAATCTGTAGTTTTTATCTATATTATTGGTGATAGATGGCAACAACACAAAATTTAAAGTTAATTGATACATTGCTCAAGTAATCGATGTTCAAAAATCAAATGTTACTATTCATTTCTATTTATTCGGAATAAACACTGAAGGCAACACGGCAAATTCTGCCTGTTTCTCTGAATGCTAGGGAAATGGAATCGTATCCGATGATCGTAATAATATATGATCATTTATTTTTTGATGCTGACAAGGAAGGTCTCCATACTGGGCATACTCCATAAATTTTGAAAAAAAAAACTAATTAAATTTATTTTAGTGTCTAATAAAAGACCAGTGATATTTAGCGGCGGAATAACAGTAGAAACTTTGTAAAAAAATAAAATACTTTCGAATATTTGGCGTAAAACGACGAAAGCGTCACGCGATTTGGCGAGCAGAATTTTTTATCGCTAAAAGCAAACTATTTTAATGCAATGAAAAATTGTTTGTTATGTATTAGGTTAAAATGCGTGTAAATGGTATTTGATGAATTAAAACTTAATGAGAGATTTTAATATATACAGTATATTGTATTACATATATATATTGCTTGTTGGTATTTAATTTTAGTACTGTAAAAATAATTGTATACAAATTGTAAGAAATATTTTCAAATTAAAAAATGTATTTTCATGTATTTAAGCGTACTCCAAAATAAAGACTAGATGAAGAATGCTGCAGTGATGCATTTCAATATCGGAGAAGTTTTTGTTTCCATAGCAACGAAATTGAATAGACTGTCTCAATTGGGCTTAATTTTAAGATTGAAACAAATTTAATTAATTTAATTTTCAGTTTACTTCATAAAATTTCATAGCTAATTTTCATTATAAAGTACAGTTATAACAAAATTAAAGAAAATTTTTTTTTTAAAATAGTTCAACGAGAAACATTTTTACCTTAAAAAGTATTAGAAAAAAAGTATTTTTTGAAATTTGATTTCATCGCCAACCAATGATAATATGTCAATTGGTGGTTCTGCCAAAATGTTTTATTAACATATACATCCCCATGAGAAGAACATTCTGTAATTTTTTCAGAATTTCCTGAGTATGCTCGTATGGAGACTTTCCTTATGAGTAACATGAAAGATCATTTAAAATAATCTATGGATTGTTACATAATTTTTGAAAATATTAAACATTGTATTGGCGTAGACAACACATAACTGCGCATATTATGTAGAACTAGAGAAAAGTCTATTAGGAATGATGTTTATTATTTTATTGCACCAATAATTCTGTAAATTAAATAAAGAAATAGCTCATTTTGAAGAATAACATATTTAATCTATGTTATTTAGTAACAGACTTTAGATAAGGTAACCTCTATTACAAAAATCAAATTAAAAATACTAAAACCAATTTTATTTAGTGACTTTGTTAACCTGATATTTTAGGAATGATGTTTTAAGCTTACTACACCGAAACTTTTCTTAAATAAATGAATTACAGCTAATTTTGAAGGTTATCAACATTTATACCAGGCCTGTCCAAACTTTCAGTAAGCAGGGGCGCATCTTGGCTCTTGGCACTCAATGAAGGGCGCCATTATTTACGTGACGGAAAACAAGCGGCAATATTATCGAATAGTATTAGTATACACGCACGTCTTAAAAAAAGATGCAAATCAATCGTACAGTGGTAACAAAAGACCCCTAAAGTTCTGGTGTTAAACGTATTTAATTACAAATTATACATTTTTTAATGAAAAGTCTGTCAAAAATGTTTTCATGGGTAAGGCGCCAGAAACTTTAATCGCGTCTATAACAACAGTAACAAATAAAAAGTTATGAAAATCAAAGATATTGCTAGGTTTTTTTTAGGATGTGAAAGTATGGTTTGATTTATTTTGAAGACGTGGATTAATTTTATGAAAAGTACAAAAACAGACAAGCATGATAGTGGTTACACCATATGGGTGGTTTCAGAGGGATAATTTGGAAGTACTTTAATAAATAGAAATTATTCTGCATAGTTTATTATTCTCTCTAAGCAAATTTTTAGAACAAAAGTAAAGAAAAAAAATTCTCTAAAATTTCAAAAGTCAAGTAAGAAAAATTAAGCCATTTTATCTTTCATGTAAAACAGCTAATGGGCCAGTGTGACAACAGTAAAAAAGAAAAATGCTGAGCTTTCATGCACATGTATTTTCAAAGGAGAGGAAGGAGGGAGAAGGGTTTTTTCTCTTACTTCTTAAGTATCAAATAGAGCTATTTCAATTTATTTAGAAATTTAATTATCATAATAACACTACATAAACAATAACTAAAAATAGCAAAAATAAGCATGATTAAATTTTTGAAGTATGTTTCTGGTTTTCATATACAACGTCAAGCCAACAGCATGCCAAACACAGATTTTAAAAATGTCTCTGCTAAAATATTAATGATTTTAAAAACATTCTTTATAATGGAATTTTATTTCTAAAATGTTCGATAATAGGAAATCTTCAAAAGGGTGCCAAGAAAACCGCTAAAGGGCGCCGCGTTGGACAGCCCTGATCTATACCTTCTTAAAGAGATTGCATTCGTAAAGAAAACAAATATGAGAACATATTTTATTTGTTTTTCCTATCTGTCTAATTATTTGAGTGTGAATATATGTATCAAATGTGAAATGATTTTATTTTTAATCTTTTAAAATTTTCAATATAAATGTGATGAATAATTGGTAATGTAGCATACATAGAGGAAAACACAAATTTCGCCACTATATCTGATATTCATAAGAAATATTCAAAATAATTATTGTTACTATTTGTTTACTTATTAACATAATTTATTTTCTGTGGTATTCTTTTTTTTACATGAATAGAAATAAATAATTTATAGTAACAGAAATTACACAACAAATAGTCTTAAATCCTGAGATATCCGTCTTTTAATTTAAAAAAAGGATTTGAAGAAATAATTTATGTAGCATAATTGAAGTATAATACAATTTTCTATTATAAAAATGCTTGTCTATAAAAATAAAAATGTTTTTACTATTAAATAAATATTTTTTCCAGTAAACTTTTTATTGGGATAGCTGAAAAATAGATAAATTTTTTTACATGTTATTTTTTGCTTTTTGAATAAAATCTTAGAAAGAAATTCTTGGATAAAATTTAAAAAAGAAAATTTGCTATATTAAAAATGGTAATTAAAAATGGTAATTAAATTTAATTAACTAAATATTTTTCTAATTAAAAAATCTTCATTTTCCAGGCATGGAATCTGCGTGTAAAATTAAAATAACCCACTACCAAGTATTTTTCGTATTAATGTTTAGTAATTTTAATTCTTTACTTTTAGCTCTATCAGTAAGTGATAGTAATTAATTTCTTTCGTTAGACCCTCACTACAAATTTGTCTGATGAACATTTCTTTATAACAATAGACACTTCAGATTCCGTGCATTTATATTAAAATTTCTCTTAAGTGCCGACAAAAGAACTTTTGAAGAAATTTTCTGATTTGACAGTTTCTTTCTTATAAAAAAGTTCTTCGTGAGACTTTGGAATTCCTATTGAAATTTTGAAAGAAATCAAAGAACGTACTTCACTGTATTTGACATAAAATATTTTGATGACGCTGTTTTTTTTAAGTGATATTTTGAATGATTCTTTTTTTGTTGTTGCTGTTGTTGTTGTTGGGATTTACATTTTTTATATCTATTATAATGTATACAAGTATTAGGAATGAAATTATAAAAGGCTCAACATATAAAATAAAATGATGAAACAATGGAAGGCTGTTTGATTGACTTGTCGGTTGCAGAGTAACTTACATTAGGCGACGTCTAAGCAACTTGCAGAGATATCAGATTTCTCTTTAAAGAAGTTTAACCCCTTACGGCGCGATGATAAATCTATGAAACCACTTAATTTTAAGTCCCAAACGCCCCACTAGCACCGGAATTTTTGTATTAAAAAAAAAAAAAAAAAAAAAAAAAAAAGGTTTATTGATTGTGTGTGTGAAAGTAGCTGTTTCTTGTATAAAATAAATAAAATTGCTTTCAAATTCCGGTGGCAGCCATTAATTTCAATACTAAAGCAATTATTTTGACCTGAGCCGCAAACTGTTAACAAGAGTAAAAGAAATAAATCAAAGAAAAATTTAAAAGAAAAAAAAATAAAATTATAAGCGATAAAATAAATAAATAAAAATAACTTAAAAAGGGACATCTATGAAAGATTTTAAAAAAAAGATATACCGCTACTTCCTGAGATGGTAAAAATGATCTACATTTCACGTACATAAAAAAACATTTTTTGCCCTTTTGTTAGGCAATTTTGGCGGTCAGGTGGTTAAAGGTACAATTGTATTTTTGAATCCTAGATTAAAGTAGTTATACTACGCAATTAAAAGAATTTTTCAAAACAGTTCCATCGCCAATGAGTAGATGATTTTTTTTTTAAGATGTCAAGGGACTTTTTACTTTTTTTAAAATTTTTATAGCATTGAAAATTTAATAGTGTTTAAATAAAATTTTAAACACTATTCAAAAGTTTTCTATATGCGTTAAGGAATATAATTATCACGCATGAAATTTAAAAACAATTGGGTAGAAAAAATAAGGAATTTTCTGGAATATTTTAATCATTATAAAGAAATTTTCAAAATACTCCGTATACACTCTATAGCAATTACAAATCCCATTTTTTTCCATGCCACATAGGTTTACATTTACAAGTGAAAAAAAGCGTCGAATTTTATATGTTTGAAAATAAAGGTAAGAAAAAATAGTTTTTTAATTTAATAAATTCTCTGCATTTTTGCATCCGATTTCTGTAAATAATTTTTAATTTTCCCCGTTATATTTAGTTTAAAAAAGTGATCCGCAATTTTATAACATACATAATGAAAAATTTTGAATTTTAATTGATACAGAATGCACATTTTGAAAAATTCTTCATGACACATAAATATAGAGCAAAATTGTTATTTATCTAACCCAATTTATTTAAACTTCACCTGTGATAACTTCACCTGGGGATGAATTTCTATGATTGGAAGTTTCCATGCATTTTCGAAGATTCTCTTAACCCTTTCCGGCACGGATAAATTCTGTTAGTAAAATGAGACATTATCAACTGTCACCGGAATTCACAAACGACTTTTTTAGAAATTAAGAATTCCTTAATTTAAGCTTTCATCGTAAAAGCAAAATTTTGTTAATTAATGGTGCTGTTTGCAAGTTTGGAATTAAAATTAGTTATCCCGGACTGGCACAAGGAAAGGCCAGAAAGGGTTAAACGGATTTTCATGCAGAGCTGACAAAGACGATGGTCACTGGAACAAGTAAGTCAATATATTATTTCCAGAAATCTCAACAAACTTCTTTTTTACACAAAAGATATATTTAACTCTTTCTAAGAAATCACGGTCTATTTTGACATCTGTTCCACATAAACAAAAGATTCTCTCCGATTTGTATTCTTACAATTTCATAATATGAAATATTTTTAAAGTTATCCAAGAATGCTTATCATGTCACCTCATGTCAAGTTATTTATCAGGGTTTCTAGTGATGACATTTACTGTTCAAGCCATACATACAGAATAATACATTATATTTTGTTTTATCAGAATCATTCAGTGATTACTCAAAGTAAATTTCATCTTTTAGAAAATTTTTGTATAAATTATACATTTTGAATTAAATTTTAAGACCAAACTGGCAATCTTGTTGATTATCACATAAAAAATTAAAATGATAAATAAATGTTTTAACCCTTTAACCCTTTAACGTTCATTGGTTTCGCCACGAAACCACAAAATTTTAATTCCGATACGCAACACTGACACCGGTATTTTTATCTAAAAATATCCCTTTTATTTTGTATGTGAAAAATCACGTTTTCTTATTTAGAAATGTATTTGTTCTTAATTACCGGTGTCAGTCATTTATTTCGACATCTTAGCAATGAAAATGCTAAAAATTTGCCTTATTTAATCAGAGTATTTTCTCGACTCAATAAGACAAAACTTTTTGTTTTTAAAAACCGGTGGCGAAACAATAAAAATACCGCAAAAGTCTCCCATCGCGAGGTGGTTTATAGTTCGATACGCAAAATCTTTTAAACAAATGAGTACCTAAAATGTTTAAGGTTTAAACTCTATCAAATTGGTCAAAATAAAATAGATAGAGAGGAAAAGAAAAGGTAAATACTTTCTAATTCATTTAAAGAATTCATTCTATTTTTACATAGAAATTAGCATTTTTAGCCTGAATTAAACGATTAATATTAATTCTGCTTTTTTATGCTTCTCTAAAAGCATAATATATTTTTTTGATAAATTAATGCAAATATTTATACCATAACATAATTAAGTATTAACATTCCTTATAAAATCGATATTTTTCCTGAAGTAGCTAAAAACGACATGCATTAAACATACAACAGCATTTTTTAATTCCTCCGAACTTTAATCACTTTTAAATCTTTTAAAACTGTGATGAGAGGGAACTTTTAAAGAAATGCTGTAAAGTGATACTTTTGTTGTTTAGGAAGAGCACTTGCATTTTTTATTTCTTTTTTACTTTCAACATTTCGTGTTCAATAGAAGGATATATTCTCACGAGACTGTGCTAAAATTAAAACTTTTCTAAAATTACTTGTTAGAAACACTTTGTTAAAATTAAACAAGGCTTAAAAATTAGTTCATAAAAATGTCTATATTAGTACATGTGACACAAATAATGTGTATAAAAAGAATTGCCAAACTTGTTATCACGTTCTATTTAGAGCTATTGGAATTAGAGGGTTGTTATAATACAAGAATCTCTATTTGATCTCCAGTGTTGCCAGATGGGCTACTTATTTTAAATTCAGATTCTTGACTGGCACCACTTTTATCAAATAGTAAAATGCGCCTTATTTCATGACATATTAATAAAGACGAAGGGAAACGGAATTTTGCCGTTTCAAAAAAAAGGGTGCGAATGAAGAAATCTGAACTTTTAAAAAGTAGCCCAATGGCAACACTGTTGATCTGTTTGTAGATTGAAAGAAGAACTGAAAAAAAAAAAACCCCAAAATTGGTGCACATACTAATCGAGAAGAGAGAGAGGGGGAGATGAATGGAATAAATAAATAATTGCAATAATTGTAAACAAATGACACTACTCGTTATGTTAGTGCAAACGTCATCTTAACCCTTTAACGTTCATTGGTTTCGCCACAAAACCACAAAATTTTAATTCCGATACGCAACACTGACACCGGTATTTTTATCTAAAAATATCCCTTTTATTTTGTATGTGAAAAATCCCGTTTTCTTATTTACAAATATATTTGTTCTTAATTACCGGTGTCATTCATTTATTTCGACATTTTAGCAATGAAAATGCTTTGGTCGTTAAAGGGTTAATCATTATCTAATACAAGATGTTGTCATTTCAGCTTGTTATTCTTCACATTGCACAGGATAGTTTTTAATAATAAATCTCGATCTATCAAACTGAGAGACATCTCATACAACTTTGGTGGCAGAAATGATCGCTTCTTTATTCTTCTGATAATTACAACGGTGTTTACACCGACAGGACCGGTAGCGCTATCTGCTGGCGATTATTGCTACTATGTTTGTTATTGCTCCATTATTCTTTTTCTTCCTCGAATACTAAGCACACCGATTTTCGCTTCGTTTGGCTTATTATTTTAAGCAACAGGCACCTCCTAATAATGATACTTAAAATATAACCGACAGGTATTTAAAATTTCTGGCTAATTTTGGCTGTGCCTAAAACTGAATATCGCATTTTGAATTCTAATGTATTTGAAAGAAAACACGTATGTATATGTGTATGTATATAAGAGTTTTTGTATCCATGGTTAGCCTTGGGATGATTAAACGCAAATTGCATTTTTTCTTTAATCTTTTGAGGGGAGAGCAAAATGTGCGTCTGTAAGTCTGAATTCTCACAAGAAATTCCGAGAGAATTATTTTAAAATAACAATTAAAAAAAGCAGTTTCACCCTTTTTTTCACCAAAGTTGGAGAAAAAATTGCTAATATTTTTCAGGTGCCAATATTCATTAATCCTTTAACGATCATAGCATTTTCATTGCTAAGATCTCGAAATAAATGAATGACACCGGTAATTAAGAACAAATATATTTCTAAATAAGAAAACGTGATTTTTCCACATACATAATAAAAGGGATATTTCTAGATAAAAATACCGGTGTCAGTGTTGCGTATCGGAATTAAAATTTTGTGGTTTCCTGGCGAAACCAATGAACGTTAAAGGGTTAATCGTAGGTGGGATAAAATACATCACACACTGCCCCTCAAGGGGTTAAAGAGTGAAATATTTCAAAATGTGAGAAAGTTTATTGTTTCCTGTAGCATAAATTGTTTTTAGTTTGTTTTCTTATTAAATTTGGCATTTTTGTTCTTAATCCCTTGGGGACGAGCGACACCTATACGTGCCGCAGAAAGGCTTAAGGATCCTCGTTTACCCCCACCAGTAAAAATATACTGTAAAATTTGCCTTATTTAATCGGAGTATTTTCTCGGTTTAAGAAGAGACAATTTTCTGTTTTTTCAGACCGGTGACAAAACGTTAAAAATTTCGTAAAAGGCTCCCGTCACGAAGGGGTTGAAATATTATTTTTGAATGCGAGTTTGGCAAGTATTCAGAAACCTGCAACAATTTAATTTTTTTAACCCTTTAACGTTCATTGGTTTCGCCACGAAACCACAAAATTTTAATTCCGATACGCAACACTGACACCGGTATTTTTATCTAAAAATATCCCTTTTATTTTGTACGTGAAAAATCACGTTTTCTTATTTAGAAATATATTTGTTCTTAACTACCGGTGTCATACATTTATTTCGATATCTTTGCAATGAAAATGCTATGATCGTTAAAGGGTTAAATGGGGGATGGGGTTAGACTTGTCTCTCATCCCTCTGACGAGAACAGACCGACTTTTCTTGCCTTTATCTTGATTTTGTTTATTAAATTGTTTATTGAATATTTCATTGTTAATTGTTTAACATATAGATATGCACTCTATTAATTTAATTTCTATACTTACCTTTTTTTATATATGAAACATAATTTATGGCTTTTTTTTATGAGCTGCTTTTTTAGCGCCAGGGGTGCTAGAATTTTTCATAATGAACTTAGAATTATTTCTTCATATTTATACAGGATTTATTCAGATGGCATAGCATTGGCAGTTTCAACCAAGACATCCCAGCTCCAAATCTTGCACCGGACATTTTACAAACACTTCGAAATTTACAATTTTATATGATTTACTAACCAGATGAATATTTGTGTTAAGAATTAACCAACACATCCCTAGTTGTAATCCTGACGTTGAATTTTTTCAACCACTTTAAATCTACAAAATTAATGATTTACTAACCAATTGAATACTTGTGTTAAAAAATAATTTAATACAGATATGGTAAATTATCGATAAAAACAATAATAAATACTATCTATAATTTTTTATTAAATTTCCAAGCCATCTTTAATGGAGGACTAATTAACAAGCCGACACTTTAACGATCTTGGCATCTAATAACTGGATCAGCTCAACAAAATAAAATGATGGTTACCCAACGAACATTTAACGACTGTAGCACCTTATCTGATATCTGAATCAGCTCATCAGAATACGTCGAAGGATATATAATCTTCGACTTATTTCATATTAGATCAGAATCTATTATCGTTAAAAGTTAGTTGTGTGAATTACTCCCCCAGATTCATCCGGAAAGGTGCATTTGGTAGGGCATTGGTAACCTCGATCAAGACATTCCTGGTTCGAATTCTGGCTCAAACTTTTTCACCCACTTAAAAATCTACAACCGTTATAATTTATTATCTAATGTAATAATGAAAGACAGAGATCTGGGCTCGAGTCTCGGATTGGGGTGTTTCTGCTCAGTTGGAATAACTCAATTCGTCTGATATCGTTACTTTATTTCAACAATATTATTATACACTATTTAATATTGTTTTATGTTCAATAATGTTTGTTCAGTATTTTACTTTGATAA
Source organism: Maratus speculifer (assembly GCA_964019185.1). Classification (NCBI taxonomy): domain Eukaryota; kingdom Metazoa; phylum Arthropoda; class Arachnida; order Araneae; family Salticidae; genus Maratus; species Maratus speculifer. The sequence goes on from OZ025295.1 coordinate 349,242,957, forward strand.
TATTATGAATCCTCTTTTTTCTCGGATCCAAACTCATACTGCAAATACTCATTCAGCGGTTTTGACAAATATAATGACATCATATGTAACAAAAATAATTTTTCGGAAATGATATTATCAGAGAACATTAATTTAGGCTCGCAAATTTGCATTTAAAAGTACATACCCATACCCCTAAACAATAGCAATTTAAGTAATAACAATATAAATTCACAAAATCGAAAAATTAAGGTATTTAAACAAATGGATGATATCGAAATCCACAAAGCATTTTATTGTAAGTTAAATAATTATAAAAATATGTCAATTCCTTGCCCATTTCAAGGCATTTTGCAAACTCATACGAAAATAACGTGTAATTTCTGAGGAAATAAGCATAGATGGGTAATACCATGCATGCCTGTAACATGAGTCCGGAACTACAATTTTTTCTACCAATATTTTCGTTTTGAAAAATGAGACTTGTTTTAACACGGATACCTCATTAATTGAATAAAGCCAAGAAAACTTTTTGAAAATAACGGTGGACAACAATTTCGTAGTTATAATCTTCGTGACTCACGTTACAAAACCTCATGGATTGACCCAGATATAATCATTAATTGGTATTCTCCTAAAAAAAAAAAACATCCAGCTATTAAGAAATTTATTCTAAATGTAACAAAAAATCAAGCATTTTAGTTTTTACGAGAAAAAACTTTATGTTTTCCCGCGTAAAAACTAAAATGCAGTAAATTTTACATATTTAGACCGAGGAACCGAAAAGAAAATTTTGTTAAAATAAATATTATCATTTCAGAAAATACGTTGCTCCTAAAAATATCTATTTCTTAGGTAAAGACTATATTATATCTGTTGAAAATTACTTTGTGCATTCTTAAATATTCAAAACGTCAGATTAGGATATGTTTGTAATTAAACGAAAATAGTGTTAAATATAATCTAAATTGCATGAAATTTTAAATATTATATTTGAAATTTGAAATTTGAACACGTCTGTCAAGTCATTTTCCAATTGAATTTCCCTGATGGAAATGCAACTTTAACTGAAATGAATTTAATTAAAAAGCAGCTGCATTACGTAAATAAAGTATTCTGCTATCCACTTTAAACATTACATCAAATCAAAGGATAGATTTGCTTTTCTAAATTTTTCAATTTACTATTTAAATGCAAAGATTATTTGTTTAGCTTGTGTTAAAGTATTCTATTAGCGAAAATTACTTTATAATTACTCTATAAAATTTATATTAAAGGTAATAATGAATTAAATTAATCTGTTATAATTGTTATTAATCATTTTCAGGTTTAGCGTGATATATAATTTAAAACATTTGTTATAAAATTTTACTTTAACACCAATACGTACAAAATATTTTGCTTAAGTTTCAAAAATTATTTTAAAGTGCCATGTGTTTTTTTATTACTTAGTATTAGCACAAAATATCAGCAAACAAAATTTAAATATTTTTGAAAATAATGTTGGATATTTCAGTAATTCGTGTAACAGTAAAATTTTGATTCCAAACGGCATGCACACATTTTACTTTAGCTTCTTTAACGAAACTCACACCCGAAACAGCCTTGCGAATTTTTATATTTTGAACATCAATAAGATCAAATAAATCGTAAGTTAGAAAGTTTTTAGAAAGTTCTCTGCTTATTTCATCCTTCCGAATATATTTGAATCCGTCCATTAAAAATATTTACAAATTAAAAGTAACCACTACTTTAACCCTTTAACGATCATAGCATTTTCATTGCTAAGATATCGAAATAAATGAATGACACCGGTAATTAAGAACAAATATATTTCTAAATAAGAAAACGTGATTTTTCACATATAAAATAAAAGGGATATTTTTAGATAAAAATACCGGTGTCAGTATTGCGTATCGGAATTAAAATTTTGTGGTTTCGTGGCGAAACCAATGAACGTTAAAGGGTTAACCAATATACCGTAATTTCGGGTGTATAAGCGGCGGAACAAACAACTCCTTTTGGACCCAGAAATCTTATTAAGTGATTGAAGACAAATATTTACGTCGATCTAAGTAATTTAATTTGTTTCTAAAAAATTCTGGGTCGAAAAAGAATTGTTTGATCCGCGGCTTATACACCCGAAATTACGGTAAATTTAAAACTTTTAGCCCCAACAATATCACAGAAAGTGCAATTTTCGAATATTTTTAGGTGCTTTCGAAATTATGCAAATAAGTAGCACCTATCGTTGTCGTTCAGCCCGTCTGTCTGTCCGCAAATAAGAGATAAAAAACTACCCAATCGAATCGTTTGAAATTTGAAATATACAATACTTGCATAATTTCGTCAAATCACTTCATTTAATTTGCAAATCAGACGTATAGTTTAGTAACACTAACATTCAAAAGTATTTCGTAACATGACCACCAATAGGAAAAAATAGTTTCAAGTGCATTTTAACCCTCATAGCATGCATGGTCACAGTGACGTTACTGTGAGTCACTTTGGTCACATCACATCTGTGACCAAAATTCTACCACTCAGTGACGTCAGATTGTGACTGAGATCTGACTTTCTAAAAATCTTTAGACGATCACAAAAATTCTTCAAAACATGTCATTCATTTTAAAAAACATGTTTATGGCAATTTAAATATCGTCGCTTTTGTCACAGTTTCGTCACAATGTTAATGTCAAAGTATTCACAAATGACACATTTTTCACAAATTTGTCACACTGTGACTTCACAAAGTGGTCACAATGTGACGTCACAAAAGAGCTCTAAAACGGCCAGAACAACTTCAGATTTTAGTCACTGTGACTTCACATCGTCGTCGCGTTATGTCACATCGACGATCGATGGTCACAAAGTCACAATGGGATTTCACAACGACGTTGCAGTGACGCCTTACAGGAACAGTGTTACACTCTTTCGAATGTAATAAAATCGATATGCATCTATGAAATATTTACTAAAATGTACATTCTGTACAACGTGTAGTGCAAAGAATATTTTTATTAATTTACAAGCATAACCATATAAGATGAAACATTGTTTGGGACTTGTTTTAATCTTATTAAACTATTTCATATTTTATGAAATTGTCATGCATTGCTGTGGTTTACTAAGGGTTACTTTCTGTGTGAGAGAAAGCAAATAATATTTACAGGAATACACAAAAAATTTCTGATTCTTATGCAGTATCCGAAGTACTGCGTACTATTGCAGCAAAATCTGAATATTTTAAAAACTTCGTAATAGTACGAACGCACTCATTTCCTACGTTTGACGTACAATATCCAACTCAGGGTTCCTGCAACTCTATCAATAATTTTTTACAGTATTTTCAATGTATTTCACTGCCGAAAAATATTGCAAAAATCGGGAATCGAGGAAGTGGTTGCGAATTCTGTTTCTTAAAAATTAAATATAAATTTTCTTATCATTGATAGTGGTGCCAGAGTCCTTACAAAATATAAGGAGCGTGCGAACCCTGTCAACTTATTTAAAATACTTTTCTTTTCTTTAAAAATAACAAAATTTTTATCAACTATGTTTTTAGTTAAAAAATGAAATAAAACTATGAATTCATATAAATGTTTAAATAGAAATTTAATTAACTTTTCAAATTTAGGCAATATTTAGTCAAATTTTGTAAAAAATTTCATTAAAACACCAAATTTTCAATAATGAAATATATTCAATATATTTTACTTCAAATATAAATATACATATTATCAAATCACTTATCTTATTATAAAGCAAAATATTTTCAATATTTGTTTCAATTTACTAATATATATCAAATTGTTTATACGAAAAATGATTTTTTTTTTCTGCAAAAAATGTGCATTTTTCAATATAAATAATTTTTAAATTAATATATATAAAAGTACAAACTATACTTTGCTTTGTAACATTCCTAAATATGAGCAAAGAGTTGTCAAAAAAATTTATTTCAATAGTTAAAAAAATAATTAAGAAAAGTTACTTAAGAAAAGTTTTCTATAAACGTACCCAATGAAAATTGTCGTTTTCCACGGAACCAAGTTTAAAATTTTGTACAGATCACAAAAAAATATAAGTTTTTAATGTTAAATTCCACGCTATTTGTAGGCTTATTTTATGTATTTGTGTATATGTTATACATTTATACTAGCGGACCCGAAATACGTTGTCATGTAATCACCTCTTTAATTCGAAAATTTAAAATTTTTCGAATAAGCTGTAACAATCCGGACCGTTTCAATGAAATATTTTATTAAAAAAGTTTTTACAATATCTAATGTCATATGTACATTTATCACAATTCGACCAATCGATAGCGTGTGAGTAAATGTATACTATGCACGTAGTATTTACCATGCGTTTTATTATATTTATATACATTTATTTGATTTTTTGGAGTCGGTGCCAGCCAAGCCCAGTTACATGCAATTTTCAAATATACACACATCCAAATATCTCCGAGTTTTCTCACGATTTGAAATTTAGTTAAAAAATTTATTCTTTTACGATTTGGATTGGATACTTAATTTTAATTTTGAAATTGGTTTGGCTGGCACCGACTTCAAATTATTCTTAATTAAATTGCTCTTTAATTTAATTTCTTATTATAATTTTGTAAGGAAATTATTTTTCACTTTGGACTAGTTTTTGAAGTCGGTTCAATTTTTGATAGAAATATTTATTTTTCTCTTTTTAGTTAAAAGTTAACGATTTTTTGAAGTCGATAAATTAAAATTATAACACAGAAAAAAATATTGTAAATTATACACGTATGTCAAGAGGAGATTCTAACCCACGCTCTCTTTCGAAAATCAGAGCTTAACCACTTCGCGACGGGAGCCTTTTACAAAATTTTTAATGTTTTGTCCCCAGTTTTAATAAACAGAAATTTATTTCTTTTTAAATCGAGAAAAAGCTCCGATTTAATAAAGCAAATTTTACAGTATAATTTTACCGGTGGGAATAAACGAGGATTCTTAAGCCTTTTTGCGGCACGTATACGTGTCGCTCGTCCCCAAGGGGTTAAACCTAGCGCCTCAGACCGCAAGGCCATCTAACTGCACTCCACTGGGTGAGCTTATTCAACGTCCATGTTGCTTTTAATTTTCGAGAAATCCCTAATTTTATTAATTTTTGCTTAATTACTAAAAAAGTACTGAACCAATTTCGATGAAATGGAAGTAGTACCAATTCGAGAGTATCCTCTTATTTAATACAAAAACGAAATTAATCGGTTGGATAGTTTCGGAGTAATCGGTGAACATACATAAAAAAATACATACGTGTCGAATTTATAAACTCTTCCTCCTTTTTTGAAGTCGGTTAAAAATTATAGTACGTAAAAGGTTATAACATACATGTATATCAGGAGGGTTCGAACCTACGTTCTTTTTCGAGAACCAGAGCTTAAATCTGGCGCCTTAGACCGCTCGGCAATCCTGACTACGTTCCCTTCAGCTAGAGTATTCAACGTCCATGTTATTTTAATTTCCGAGAAGTCACTAATTTTATTAGTTTTGCCTAATTACTAAAAAAGTACTGAACCAATTTCGATGAAGTGGAAGTGGTAATATTAGGGATTTCGATTCGGGAGCAACCTCTTTAATTTAACACACACGCACGCACACACGCACACGCACAAAAAAAATTAATCGGTTCGATAGTTTCGGAGTAATCTATTAACATACACACACACACACACACACACACACACACAAAAAAAAAAAAAAACATACGCGTCGAACTGATGACCCCCCCTCCTCCTTTCTTGAAGTCGGTTAATAACATTTACAATATGGAAAAATTTATTGCAAATTATACTTGGATGTAAAGTATGTCAGGAGCGGGGTTCGATCCCACCCTCTCTTTCAAGAACCAGAGCTTAAATCTAGCGCTCGGCCACACTGATTGCACTCCATTCGGCGAGCTTATTCAACGTCTATGTTACTTTTAATTTGTGAGCAATCACTAATTTTATTAGTTTTGCCAAATTACTAAAAAAGTACTGAACTAATTTCCTTTTTTGATGTTGGTTAATAATACGGCGAAGATTATAGTAAATCAAACACGTATGTCAGGAGTGGGGTTCGAACACTCGATCTGTTTCTTCGAGACCGCCTTAGACCGCCCGGTCATTCTGTTCGCACTCTATTTAGCGAAATTATTCAACACTTTTAATTAGCGAAAAATCACAAATTTTATTAGTTTTTGCCTAATTACTAAAAAAGTACTCAATCCATTTCGATGAAATTTGAATCTAAACCATTCTAGAATACACTGGAACACACACAAAAAATTTCATTAAAATCGGTCCAGTCGTTTAGGAGTAGTACACACGCACAGAAGAATTATATATATATAAAGATATTAATATATGCTCTTTACTTTTCTGTAGCTCTTTAAACGGTCTTTTACAGTTTAAGAAATTCATTTCTGATTTATATTTTGAGTTTCGTATTTTGCTTCTTATTATCGCTGAACCAAATATAAAGCATTTTTGAATCCTTAATATTTGAACTTTAATTTAAAAGAATAAAAAAGTAATAGAAATTTTAAAAAAAACCCAGCGATTTGAGGGTAGGTACATAAGAAGGATAATTGGCAAATGTATTGCATATTTTCATAAAATACATTAATAGCATTTATTTACAAATTTTAAAATTTTTTATATGCATTAGATGAAACACCTATTTTCTTATTACACTACCTATTACTAATGAAAGGCGGTATATGAAAAAAATCTATCACGTCACTTTTTTTTACTATTTTCTATATACAGGGTGCCCAAAGTTTAATTCCTAAACGGTTAGTCACGGACATATAGTTCCGATTAGTAAACTTTTTAAATGAGGTAAAGAGATATTTTGAAAGCGATTTGGAGCAAATTATTAAAAAAAAGCGAAATTTAAAATTTTATATGGTTTTCAGTTCTGTGAGTTGTATTTAGTGAAATATTCCTGTTACAAAGATGAGTAAAACAAAAACAACAACAACAACAACAACAACAATGTATCCCATTATTATACGATCAAAATGGCCGAATAATAGCTGTTGAATGTTCTAAGGTAGGGGTGCACAACCTGTGGCCCGCGGGCCAAACTGATACTAGTAATTTTATGCAGATTAACTTTCCTTATAATAATGACAGAAACTTTGCTATGAAAGAAAACAAACGTCACTCACTCACGATTTCGATCACTTCGACACATTTCTGTCTAAATACAAAGTTATTTAATATGCAAAAGATTTGTGCATTTTACAAAACATTTATTATAAATAATGCTGCACAGCAGCACCACCTGTTGAGCGATTTACACCAAATGTTAATCAGCTTTAATTTATATCAATGACTACCTGAGTATCATTTTTTATTAAAATCTGTGCATTAGTTCTTGGGATACAGCTGTTGCATAAATCATAAAAAATGCAATATAGCAGCGACACCTATAAAGCGATTTACACCAAAAACTAATCATCATCAATTTATATCAGGAACTACGTAAATCTAAACTTTTATTACAATCCGTGAGTAGTTCTTGAGATACAGCTGTTGCGTAAACCGTAAAAAATGTAGCATAACAGCGCCACCTGTTGAGCGATTTACGCCAAAAACAAATCAGCATGAATTTAAATCAGGGACTACCTAAATCTAAATTTTTATTAGAATCTGTGCTCTAGTTCTTGAGATGCAGTTGTTGCATAAATCGTAAAAAAATGAAGCATAGCACCACCACCTATTGAGCGATTTACGCCAAAAACTAATCAGCAATCATTTATATCAGGGACTATCTAAATATGAATTTTTATTAAATTCTGTGTATTTTTTCTTGAGATAGAGCACCCACAAAATATATGTTGATAGACAAATATATATTATAGAAACATGTTTTTTGGAATCTCTGACCCCTAAAACGTGTAAAATCCGTCGAAAACCGGAATTCGAAAATTTCTACGAATCCAATACTTTCTTCTTGTACAGATAGAATGAAATAAAAAAAGAAATTTGTGTTGGTAGAATAAATTTGGTGCTCCCTCAATCTCCTCGGACGCACAGTGGATCAATCCTTAAGAAAATGCGAACATAGGGCCAAAAATAATAATTAAATAATTAATTATTTGCAATGAAATATTTTGAAAGAATATCTACAAAATACGAATATACGTTGTTCATTTTTTAACTTATACAAAATTACATCTTACTTGTATAGCTTGGAATATGCACTTTTCAGAAGAGGAATTTTTCTGCGAATTTTAGTGATTTCTAAATGTTTTCAGAAATTAAACCAATGTAGCCACTAATGATAACTCGTTTAAAATATCACTATTAATTTCCTAAAACACATTTTAAAGCTCTACTGATTACATTTTGATTGAATTTTATACATCATTTTACATTATGAACAGACTATATAAAATTAACTGAATAATAAACTTAAAAATTGCTTTTTTTAAATTGTCTGAAGTTGTCTGAAATTTCAAAGACATTTTTGTGTTCTTAAAAGTCTGTATTTTATTGTGGTATAGGGCAATTTTTGCGCAAACCTGCGCATTTTTTAAATAAATGGATTTGAAATACTTTTAGTGGCTATCGCATAGTTTTCCGTTTCCGGAAAGCATAGTAAATTGTCTGTAGACAAAAATAATTTTTAATAAATATTATACTGTAATTATTTTCTAAGATGGAATAATATAAAAAATTTATTTAGAATTAAACTATAAAATTAAATTCAATATATAAGTATCTTGGGTTATATAAATATTTACATGAAAATTCTGAAAAGCGCAAATGCTCTGAGAGCGTTAAATCTACTCCAATAAATGGATGCATAATGTGTGAATCCTAAAGTATTATTTAAAGTAAAATTTCTAATGCCTCTGGAATTTTTCCTTTCCTTTGAAAGTTTTTTTACTTTGTGTCTAAAACTGGAAATGAACGAGTCAGGTGTTATAAGCGAACAGTGCTACAAGTCTTCGTTACATGCTCTTCGACTTATTTTTCTCGTTTGGGAATCCCGGTACCTTCAAAAGTCTTTACCACGAGCTTAGCTAAGCTTCTTTCAATAATTGCCAAATTGGAGAATCAAAACGCTTAACTACATATTTTCCATAAATCATTATTTTATATAGTAAGCATATAATATCATCCACATTTTGAGGTACATTGTTTAGTTGTTTTCACTGTAAAATTGCACATCTTTTAACAGTTTTATGAATATTATTCATTTGTAAGATTTTGTAACTCAGATGGAACATGTTGAACATGGTGATGTATCTATAATTGCAGTAATAATTTTTCCATAAATCATAGTTAAATACATCTTGTGATCAATGGCCATATATGTATATTAGGCTTTACATTTATTTTTCCAGTCGTTGATACAATTTTAAAATATTTTAGTTCAGAAATTCAGTGGTGTAGTGGTGTATTTGTGTCGGCCGATTATCTGCACTAGGGATATAGGCCCATAGGGAGGAATGCCCTTCGTGGGGGTCTTTCTAAGGGTACCTAACCCGTATTTACGCAAGGTTCGAAGAAAACCACGAAAACTCCGAACGGTTAGGCCGACGGCCGCGATTGGGTTCGAACCCAGCACCTGCCGTCTACCAGTTGAGAGGTCAGATCCTCTCGGCCACTGGTCGGGCTTCAGAAATTCAGATCTAACAGGTTAACAAGATCTGGTGGATAATATTATTAGGTTTTGACAACTATTATTATTCACACAAAACATACGTGAAAGATCTATTAAATATTATTCATCAATTGCTGAGGCACTACCCAAACTTTTCAATGACACTATTTCTCTTAAATAAAAGCACTATTTAAATTATTTACAAACAGAAACAAATTTCTATTTGTCATTAAATTTCAAGCGAAAAAAGTTGAATAAAACGTTAAGAAAAAAAAAATAATATTTTTTAAAAAATAAAACAAAAATAAACAAACAAAAATAATAATAAGTAAAGATAAGTTTAAAGAACTAAATCACATGTATGATAAATCAGCATTGAAATAAGTTGTAATATTTTATAGTAAAATGTTGTAATTTTGTAGATATGTGAACATCACATATGTTGTCAATTAAAAATAAAATAAATATGGAATATTCTGCAAAAAACTTTTGGATATAAATAAAAACTTGATAGATAATAAAATCAATGTCTGTTAAGTTTTTTCAATCTTACTCTTTTTTTTTCAAAGTCTAGTTTAATTGTCCCATCATATCTCTAAATTTCTATTTGAAACCAAAAAGTATAAAATTGTTTGTAAAAACCATTAAGATACTTTTGGTGTTATTTATTATGCTCATCTGAACCTAAATCTAACAAAAAACATCATATATAGAACCTTATACTATCATGATAATCCTATGTTCGCCACCGCGTATACTTTGATGCACTGTGGGACGGGGCAACCCCCTATTCCCTTTCACATGGACCTGAAAGTCCGGATGGAGAAGATGGGGATTTAAAAGCAAAAATTCCTGAATGAGCTAAAAATAATTTTGATTAATAGGTTTATTTTTACTGCACAGTCACAAATAAAAGATAGAAACAAGGTTTATTCTGGAAACAAGGTTTATTCAAAGTTTATTCAATGTGTATTCTGGAGATTCCATAATTTACACAATTTTTTCCGTCCAAATAATTACAATAAAAATTTGCTTTTATTCTACAAGCAATAATTGCGTAAATATCCAAAGTTATGAATTATTAAATTTTCAAAGGTTATAAAAAATATACGCGAAATTAAAATTTAATCCAAAATATTTTATTAATACCCTAATTTCCTGTGTATAATCCGCGGAACAAACAATCATTTTTCGACCCAGAAATTTTATTAAATAAAATATAACTTTTCAGATCGCCGTAAATATTTGCCTTCATTTACGAAATAAAATTTCTGGGTCGAAAAAGAATTGTTTGATCCGCGGATTATAGGCAGGAAATTAGGGTACTTAATTTCTGAAAATCATAAGATAGATGTATTTGCGATATTTAACTTACTTTCAACAGTCATTTTAATCCGCGATATTCAATGTTTTTAAATGGGTTTTTGTCAGAATGATCTCGTATTTTAAATGGCCTAAAAAAATGAAAAATATGTATGTTGTGAAGAAAACTTCAATTAATCAGATTTTCATTTCTACAACTTTCTAAAAATTCAGATTTTTCCTTATTTTTTTTATGAACATTTTTTCCATTGAAAAGCATTGCAGAAGCATCGATCAACAACCCACCATCTACTGTGCCGCCCGCTATCGTTAAAAATCCGCCTGACAAAATGTTAACGTTACTTTCCCCTCCTGTTTCTTCCATGTTTTAACTTGAAAATAATGAATATTCTTTAAATACCCCTGTTTCCGAGTTGATCGCCTTAATTAATGACAGTTAAAATAAGACCAGTGTCACTTTCCAATATAACCGATAGTACTTTAGTTAAAAAAGCACTGTTAAGTTGCATTATATATCATTTGAAAATACACTAAAATTACTTTAGTGTATTTCTATGTTACAAAGGAAAAATCTGTCCGTCTGTAACGCTCTGCGTTTTTTTCTTTTTCTTTTTGAGGTTGGCAACAGCAGACAGTCAAATTTCAAGTTTACTGTAATTTTTTCAAGTTTACTTCTAAATATCGCAATTTTTTTATTTTTACATCATCGAATCGAAGAAAGAAAAATATAGAGTTACAATTGTAATTTTTTTTCAAAACTATATTGCAATTTCTTTGAAAATGTTATCGTCAATTTACTCATTATTATGATGATAAAAATAATAATCCAATCATTAATTAATTTTAAAATGTCACTCTATCCATTACAGGAGACTATCAAATACATGTACTTTGCATTTAAATCAATATAAATAGTTTAGCATTTGTTTCTACCTGATTTTTACTAAAAAGGATTTTACATTAGCATGTCGTGCCAACAAATAAAATAAGTGGGTAAGTGGAAGCTCAAATCGCACAGAGAATTTCGTTTGATATTTCTTTCAAAACGACTTATATTTTAAATAATAATTCAAAATTGCTAAATTATAATAAAAAAAATTATTACATAGATAATAGCACCAACAAATTTAATTTTAAAATAATTGTAAAAGGAAGTTATTTTCTTTAACCAAATTAAATATTTTCAAAACAAATTATTGAAATAAAATTCAAAACTCCAAGTTTTTCGAAAATCCAAAATGGAAAAAAATGGCAAAGATATAAATAAAATTTTAAATTTCTGAAAACGAAAAAATAATTAAATGAAATTTAAAAGGCTGATCATGATGATTGAATGATTAATAGTAATTTATAGTAATGAATGATTAATATATCCTAATAGCTTTTAAAATAGAAAAAAAAAACTGAATTAAAAAAAAAAAAATTATGAATGTCAGATGGACGGAACCCTAACAATATAAACCCTTAATCTGATTTATTTTTATCGTCCGATTATCTACACTAGGGATATAGGACCATGGGGGTAATAATTGTAAAGATTTTAGAAAACCGTACAAGAATAATTTTTTCATTTGGAATGCCAAACAATTCATACAATTGATACAAATTAAACAATGAGATTGATACCGAGAACGTTTAATACCAGAGGGAGTGGCTAAAAGAGTTTCCGCTACCGCCTGTGTATAGATGTGTGTATGAAAGATTAAACAATATAATGACACATGAAAAATACCAGACAACTTCAATTGTAAACATAAGTACCAAGCACGTTGAGACATTTGTCATATCGCTTGATAAGCTGCAGAAACCCCTTCAGAAAAACACAAGACATTGCATACGGACAAGCCATTAAATGGTTCTACCTAATGCAAGTCCCTGAGTATTCCTGAATGGATCTTTGAAGCATATCAAGCGATGTGACAAATGGATCGATATAGTTTTGTGCAAAAATAAAGATATGTTTATCTTTAATCATTTTATTTTTTAACTTTCATACACACTTCTGTCCACAATCGACCTGAGAAACTAATTTTCTGACTCCCCCTCGTATAATTCTATCTAGTCATATGAGAAGTGATTTCTGCTTGAGGTTTTCATATTATTTATTTTTGAAGTTGTAATTAACAGACTTAAGAAGAGAGAAATTTTTTTAGCATGAAAAATTTCGACTCCCAATATGAGGAACTATAATTATAACTACAATTATTATAGCATAACGGTCATTTTACAATTTATTCGAATTTAATAAATTGCCTCTTAGCATCAGAAAAAAAATTAATGAGTAGAAAAATCTGTTTTGTTTAACGTCATGTAAATTGTTTAATTACATTATACTTTTCTTTCGAACCTACTTCAATTCTCCGGGAATATTCTGTCGCGTACCACTTATATCACAAGTGGCAACTTTCACCATTTCTTCCTTGTAAATATAAAATAGAGATGGAAATTCCATCCCAGTTGCTTATGACTTCGGTCCTGATGATGGAATTTTTATAATACTTGCACCTATAGTTTTATAATTTTACATCAAATACTTTTCTATATGTATTATTTTACATTGCTCAATTATAAAATTAGTCGAAAGATCAAAAAAAGGTAGAAACTCCTTATAAAGGTTAGCCTTTTGATAACATGCTAGAAAATTTATCATGCACTGTTTTAATATATAACATAATATTCATTGTTGCTTAAAAGGAGAAATATTGAATAAAGCTAAGCAATCAAGGGAGTCTTTTTATAAAAGATTAGCCTTTTAAATCAGTTATAATGAATAGTTTTTCATAAGACTTGCACTGTTAATTAGATAATATTACACAGGTAATTGTAGTATAATGTATACAGGTTAACATTGCTCCATTTTAGCGTTATGGGGGAAAATCCCACGATACTATAAACCCGATAATCAAAAATTAGTCTTTTATAAAAGTTCTATGGGATGGATTCAGATGATTTGCATTACTAGATAATTTTTCAGAACGTTTTTAGAATGTAGTCCGTCGTTAAATCGACGGTTGTGAAATTCACTGTAAATGATCAACTTAACACAATTCGTCTTTGACAGTCCAAATTGTATCCGACACATGAAAAAATGTAACAATATAACAAGTGCAAGGTCGAAGGACACACCTCCTAAAGGTCCATATTGTTTTAACATACAAGTTTCATTTGATTCCAGATTCCTTTTAACAAATCAACAAGCATAGCTAGCAAAGTCTGCTAATAAAAAAGTAGAAAAAGTATATTTAAAGTATAATGGAAATCTTTAATAAATTATTCTTTAATTAAAGTTACTAATGTAGAAAATATGAAAATGGAACATGTAAAGTTGTCTTTAATACACGTTGTTCAGATTTTCATTTAGGTATGTGCCAATTTACTTTTAGTTAATGTTTTAAGCACAGTCGTTAAGAAAAAATGAAGAAAAAGGGAGAATACCTCATTCATTTTTATGTCCAAATATATACAGATAACGAGAACAAATATTCGATAGGACAGCAACATTTTCCCCAATTCATATTAAGTAAAAAAGAATTAAGACTCCTTCCATAGTGAAATAGTACCACACATAGGACTATTTCCATAAGAACTTGTCGTGTCCATCAAATACTACGATTTTTGATAACCAGTATTTTAACCCCTTGCGGCGCACTGGTTTCATAGATATACCACTTAATTTTATTTCCCAAACGCCACATTGGCAGCAGAATTTTGTTAGGAAAAATTACGATTTATTGAATGCGTGAAATATAGAGTTTTCTTATTTAGAAATAAAATTGTTTTCAAATTCTGGTGTCAGACATTAATTTCAATACTTAAGCAATGAATTTGTTCTGCGCCGCAAAGCGTTAAAAGGGAAATTATGTGACTTATTTTATCGAAGATAGCTTATCAATTGAATAAGGTGAAGCATGCTTTTCGAAACTAATGGTGCCAAACAGGCATACCGATTTTCAGCCTTGTGATAGACGTGACAAGTTGTCATGTAAATAGCCATAGGTATTCTTTCAATACGAAAAAAACAAACTTTTTACACTTCAGCTTATATAATATTTAATAGTAAAATTACAAGAATAAAGTCTTTTATCTTATTTATCGCACTAATCCCTCTAAGAAACAGCATACATATTTTCCAGAGGAAAATAATATTAACATGGTTAAATAAGCAATCAAACCGGGCGATGATGGGGCCTGGTACTTTACATAAAAAATGGGTTTATAAACATATTAATATTTTCAAATTCAAAGAGAAAATTATTGATCACGTTTTGATTAATATTCATCGCACTGTAAATAGGGCAATTTTAAGGTAAATACAGTGAAAAAAGGTTTCATATTTTCTTCAATAGTTCAACTGGTATAAAAAGGGGAAAAAAAGATGTAAAGAATGTTACAAATAATTATCTGAAAGGAAAGACAGACAGTATAGCTTGAAGAAAAAATCAATTTCGAAGCATAGATTCGAATCACTCATAATCGAAGCATAGATTACAAAGCACTTTCCAACACACTCAAAATAATATAATATAACTGAAACATTAAAAAAAAATATTACGTCTGATTTCACCACGTGGACATTTATAACGCATTTCAAAATAGAATTTCGGTTTTTCCCATTTATAATCGGAAAAATATCCGAAAATTTTAGCAAAATTGTATATAATATAGAGATTTATATGCATTAACAAGCTTCATTCCAAAATTTAGTTCATTTAAGCGATACATATATTTCAGTTGAAACTTCCCCTTCAGCAATTTCCTCTAATAAGTAGAATAGTATGTGAATACTTTTGTGCAGCAAAAATCTAATTAAAATTAAAAGCGCATACATCATTTTGAAACGTACACTCCAGCAATAATTACTCAAAGACAGTACTGTAACTGATTTCTTTTGTGTGCCCCTGCAAATTAATAAAAAAGTGCTATGAGTGCTATGTTTTAACATGATCGAAGTGGAATTCCGTGATTTATACCAGTTTTAATGCACATAAAATAGCGTAATATCATTATACAGGGTGCGTAGTCTGGAAGCACCTTGTAAGGACCTTTTACCAGAATTTTTATGATGTAATATTTGTTTTATTTAACACGCGAGTAGTCGCAACATTTTTCACAACGTCATTAGTCGCGCTCGGTCTTTTCGCCGCTTGCCCCCCCCCCCACATACCAAAAATGTAAAAGAAGAAATATTTTTCACTTAATATGCGAAAATAACATTTCAATGAAGATATAAATTTGCAGTTTTCTCAAATTCTGCATTTTATTCATGAGATCTGGAGTAATTGGAAAATGTAAAAATGAACTGACATTAGTGATTTTATCCCTTAGACTTTTTCGCCAATTTCAACTTTGTTTCTAAAAATGTACCTGAAAGAAAATCAGAGGTGTCCTGTTACTTCACTAGGGGGGTCGAGAAACCTTCAAAGTCAGCTACATGGTAGATCTCCGTTGTATTTGTAATGTGATACAAGTTAGGCGAAGATAAGTTATACGGGCGGCGAAAAGACCGACACGCGACTACTGGCGGGTTAACGAAAAAGAAATTCTTTTTCAGATGTAACAACCAGTACTTTAAAGAATTTCTGATGCTAAAAGAATTAAAATCTTCTGAGTTTCCTGATAACTAAGCACCTGTTAAAATACTCTCCAAACGACTTTTCTCCATGTACCATAATGTAATCGAATTCTTTTGAGTGTCCCTGCAAATGAACCATTCATCGTAATAACTTATTTGCAATACCAAGCATGATTTAGTAATCCTAAATAAGATTTTTCAATTGCTTGAATATCCGAGTATATATACGGGAGTTAGAGCACGAACAAACGGACGGACAGACAAATTGAATGATTAACCCCTTCGCGACGGGAGGTTTTACAAAATTTTTAATGTTTTGTCACCGGTTTTGAAAAACAGAAATTTGTTCCTTCAATTCGAGGAAATGCTCCGATTCAATAAGTCAAATTTTACAGTATAATTTTACCGGTGGGAATAAACAAGGATTCTTAAGCCTCTTTTCGGCACGTATACGTGTCGCTCGTCCCCAAGGGGTTAAGCACTTTTTAACTTTGTGGGAAAGAGCTAAAATGTGACGACATATTGTAAACGTTATAAGAGCAGCAAGCAGTATGTTAAAAATTTGCAACGAAAGAAATAAATAATTATATAAAGTTTAAAATTTTGTACTATTTTTACCACTGAATTTTCGAATTTTCAAGTGACCCATCAATAGTAACCACCGCCTATGGAAAAATAGAGTGTGAGCAGACGGTGAAGCACGCCACCTGGCGAGCCGGACACGCGATGTTAGCCGGCGGAAACGTTTTAACCCTTTAACGTTCATTGGTTTCCTTACGAAACAACAAAATTTTAATTCCGATATGCAACAACGACACCGGAATTTTTATTTTAAAAAATCTATTTTATTATGTATGCGAAAAATTACCTTTCCTTATTCACAAATATATTTGTTTGCAATGACCGGCGTCATTAGTTATTTCAACATCTTAGCAATGAAAATGCTTTGTTTACTAAAGGGTTAAAGATAGGATTGTCTTATAACTCACACGGTCTATTCACTTGCAAACAAAACTCTATTAAAGGAGTTGGAAATTGCACGTGAAGCGTAGCAAATCAGGTGCGTTCGTACGATAACGAAGTTTTAAAAATATTCAGATCTTGGTGATAATAGAGTTTCAGATAGATTATTAGAGCGTACTTCGGATACAGTATAGTAGTCGAAATCTTTGTGTTTCTGTAAATATAAAGGAAGTAATTTTTATAAGACCTCAGCAACGTATATCTCATTCATAAAATGTGAAATAGTTGAATATAATTAAAACACGTCCCAAACAATGTTTCCCCGTATAGCATTATGTAGTGGAATACTTTTGTGTGACCCTGTAATTTAATAATAAAAATTCTTTGCATCACAGATTGTTCAGAATGCATATTTTAGTATATACTTCATAGATTCATGCCAATTCTATTATGTTCGAATGAGTGTAACATCATTAAAATGCATTTTAAACTTTTTTCCCATTGACCGTAATGTAATGGAATACTTTTGATTGTCCCTGTAAATGATCTATTCATCCGGCTTTCATAACATTTGAAATGACTCGACAAAATTACGTAATAATTATATGTTTTAAATTTCAAACGATTAAAATGCATTTGAAACTTTTTTCCCCATTGACCGTAATGTAACGGAATCCTTTTGATTGTCCCTGTAATTGATCTATGCATCCGATTGTCATAACATTTGAAAAGACTTGATAAAATTACCCAATAATTATATGTTTTAAATTTCAAACGATTAAAATGCATTTGAAACTCCCCCCCCCCCCATTGACCGAAATGTAACGGAATCCTTTTGATTGTCCCTGTAATTGATCTATCCATCCGATTTTCATAAAATTTGAAATGACTCGACAAAATTATGTTATAATTATGTATTTTAAATTTCAAACGATTCGGTTGGGTAGCTTTAGCGTTGTTATATGCGGACAGACGGACAGACGGACAGACAGACGGACAGACAGACAGACGGACTGACTGAGCGACAACAATAGGTGCTACGTATTTACATAATTACGAACGCACCTAAAAATAATTCGTTATTACATGCTTGTACTATTTAAATATAAATAAAACTGTATAAAATATTGCAACTGTATCATTACAACCATAAATGTGAGTTACCAATGAATAAAATAAAAAAATTGAGCAATAAATATATGCTACCGTTACATAAAAATGTAACGGTAACAGCAAAAGTTCATGCAACAGATTCAGTTACAGGAATGTTTGTTTTTACCGTTACATGAAAAATTCTAAAAATCCCAGTATCCTAGAAAAGTTTAGTTTTTTACATAGTATATGATTCAATAATTTGATTGAATTAATTACTTAATCGTTGCGCCCGAGACATTCACAGTCTACAAGCATCATGACTTTTATTCAAAATTATTTGATTCCCACCAGTTTTATAAAATAGTGTAATTGGTTTTATCCTGGTATCATTTGACTTGTTATTAAATATGATGATTTTTTTTCAAAAAAGTAGCGGCAATAATGAATTTTAATTTTTAAATTGCAATTGAATACGACCATTAAGGGGTTAAAGTGTTCTTTTGGCGTGTTGATTAAGTAATCTGAAATCATTGTTGAGAATTAATCAAAACGTTTCGCTACCAATTAACCCCTTGCGGCGCCAATGTTGCCAGTCGGCTACTTTTTTTAAAATTCAGATTTCTTGACTGGCACTACTTTCTTGAAACTGTAAAATTCTCTTTCTTCTCGCCTTAATAAATATGCCATTAAATAATGCGCATTTTACCATTTCAAAAAAGTGGTGCCAATATATAATCTGGATTTTAAAAAAAGTACCCCATCTGGCAATATTGTGCGGCGCGGTGGTTTCATAGATATACCACTTAATTTTAATTCCCAAACGCCACATTGCCACCGGAAATTTATTAAAAAAATTACGGTTTATTAAATGCGTGAAATCTAGCGTTTTCTTATTTTCAAATAAAGTTGTTTTCGAATTCCGGTGTCAGACATTAATTTCAACACTTAAGTAATGAATTTGCCCTGCGCCGCAAAGGAATAAACTTTTATTTAATACAATGTCTTTAAAGTTTAAGTACTATTTTTGTTGAAAATATGAATATTTTGATTTCAAAAATGTAAAATAATTGTTTTGATACGAATTAAAATTTTAAGAAATACTTTTTATTCACCCGATTGTTAAAAAAAATAATTTCTAAACATATTTAACATGCGTTTTGCTATAAAGTTATTCCAACTTCCTGATAATTGTCTGATAAAATGCTTTGTGATAGTTTATTACAAAAATAGAGTTTTTCTATTAGAAAACCCGTTAAAAAATAACATTCTTAAATGTAGCATATTTTTCAATTTAAATATAGAAAAGATAAATGTATTTTTCAAGTGCAATAAGCATGCTTTTGTGATCATTATTTTTCACCATTTAAAAAGGCATCCAGTGATAATAAGTAAAAATAATATTCGGCAGAAATTTTTCTCCATGTATCTTCCTTTTTATGAAGTATTCCTTTTATAAAGTTTTGTTCAACAATTTATTTTTTCACTTTTTTTTTTTTTTTTTTTTTTTTTACAAAGATAAATTGTTTAAAAATATATTCATAGATTTACTCTGCATTTGCGTAATTATATTAGGTTTTGTTTTTATTTGTTAACCAAAATTTCATTATCACGCAATTTTTAACACTTTTCAAAGTCGTTGAAAATTGTTTATGAATTCCTTTTGTCTGTCTATATGTCCAACTGTCTGTCTATCATTCTATCCGTCTTCTGTCAGCCTATTTGTGCTTTAACTCGCGTAAATATACTCGGATAAACGAGAAATTCCCCCTCCCTTTTTTCAAATTATTTCCCATACTATGTTCGGCATTGAAAATGAATCGCGTATCTAATATAGTTCTTTTGCAGGGACAATCAAAAGAATCCAATTTTTCACACATTGAATTTTGCAAATATTTTTGAAGTGCATTACATAATATTTACTTTAGAATATGGTATGGTTACCACTCATCGTACATATACAGGGACCCTAAAATTATTTGCTAATAATAGTGTGTTTTTCGTTATGATACTCGTTTTTAATGTAATTTTTCTTTTGCTATTAATTAGTGTGTATAAATTATATAGATCAGATATAGGGCTAAACAAAACATTTGAAATTCATTTTTGATTACTGATGGAAATTGTTGATGGAGAAAAAAATTCAACTATTCTCTGCTATTCCTAACTGAACTAAATTATTGCTGAGATTGCTATTTGCTAGCAAAATATGTTCTGCTTTTTTTTCCAAATCGTTTATTTCATTATTATTTTTTTGCGTTGAACTATCCATTTGCATGCATTTACTTAGTTTGAATACAACGACTTAAAGAAACTATTCGCATAAAACTTACGTACAATTTTGAATAGCGTGACACAAAAGATAAATCTTTTTATTGAAATACTTCTCAATGCATAGTATAGATTTAATGTAAGCGGTATATTTAATACCATTTGAAAACATCAAAAGTGTTATGCATACGTTAAAATATCATTTAATCAAAATAAATAACAAAAAAAAAATAATAATAATAAATAATTTAATGTTAAATCAACGTTTCAAAGTCACACCAAGGCGTCACAAAATTTTTATATCATATCTTTTAAATCTAATATTTGGAATTAATAACAGATGTAGATAATAATGCCATAGCGAATAAAGTTTTATACATCTTTTTATTTTCTACATGTTTTATCATGTTTTAACAGTTGGATTTTTAAAATATAATGTTTTGAAATGTGAGTATTTAAAATGATTAAGGTTTTAAATCTATTAAATTGGTCATCATGAAATGGATAAGGAAAGAAGGGCGATAGAAATGCATTCTAATTAAATTGGAAAGTTTAATGCATTTTTATATTTAAAATAGTTGCTTTTATTGGAATAAAATAACCAATTAGGTAATTATATTTTTTCTGCTTCTCAGAAGCATAATTTTTTTTAAAGAAATTACTGCAAATATTTACACCATAATATAATTAAGTATTAACCTTTCTTATAAAATCAATATTTTATTCTAAAGTAGCTAAAAACGATATGTATTAAACATACTTCTCAACAGCGTTTTTAAATTCCTCTGAACTTTAATCATTTTTCAAACTGCAATGAAAGAGAGTTTTTAAGGAAATACTGTAAAGTGATACTTTTCTTGTTTATAAGAGCTCTCGCGTCTTTTATTTTATTTTATTTTTTTTTACGTTTAGTATTTCGTGTTGGAGAGAAAGAGATATTTTCACGATACAGCTTGAAAAACTCTTTTCTAATATTAAAGCTGGTCTTAAAAATCAGTTTTTAAAATTGTTATGTCAGTGCATGTTGTTTAAAGAATAAACACGCGAAGAATTGACAAACTTTTTACCACTTTTTACTTACCTTTTTCCAATTATATTATTAACACATTCGCTACCTCAGACGCGCTAGCGCGTGTTAAGGCGCCAACGTTACAGGGCCACTCAGGAGCCAGCGCGTGATGTGGGGTGGTGTCCAATTGCCAGTCACGCGGGAAAATCTTTCACTGATTCTTTGTTATAAAAAGTAAATCGGTTTTTGGGAAAAACAAGATTCTACAGTGCGGCATTAACTATCATCACATCTTCACTTAAGCGGCAGGCGAAATTTTAAAATGGAGGGCCAAAATCACAGTCCGGTGAAATCCAAACACCCA
Source organism: Maratus speculifer (assembly GCA_964019185.1). Taxonomy (NCBI): domain Eukaryota; kingdom Metazoa; phylum Arthropoda; class Arachnida; order Araneae; family Salticidae; genus Maratus; species Maratus speculifer. The sequence goes on from OZ025295.1 coordinate 349,265,171, forward strand.
ATTGGTCATTTAGTCGCGTCCTCTTGAGAGAACAATCTCATAGCGATAGGGGAAATATCGCCTTACTCCTTTTTTCGTAAAAAAAAAAAAAAAAATCGTAGCGGCAATCTTGATGTAAATCTTATTTGTTTGCGTTTATAATCTATTTTTCACTCTCATTTTATATAATATCATCAAAATATCTTAATTGAGTTAATTTCGATGGTTTATCGTAAATAAGAACAGACGGTAACAATTGCTTCAAAATTATTTTATCCCTCACTCTTTTTCTAATGGAGAAACACTTTCGTGATTTTCACCCATACCACACGACCAGTGAGGTCGCTGGATCACACCTGACTGTGATTTTGGCCCTCCATTTTAAAATTTCGCAAGCGGCAGCGAACATGTTAACCCTTTGGAGACGAGTGATACGTAGCCGCAAAAAAGCTTAAAAATTTCTGTTTATCTTCACCAGTAAAATTTTAGTGTAAAGTTTATGTAGATATCCGACTTGGTACTTTTTCGCTCAGTCGCAATATCTTAGTTCGTGCGATATCATACTTTGTTTCAACAAAATTATAGTGCAATACTTAATCTTTTTTTTTTTTATTTAATATCGTTCGTTCGATATTTAATACAATTAATATTATTTACCCTCTTCGTTCTGGAAGCTAAAATAATACTAAAAATATTCATTTATTGGTTTTAAACAAATATTATAACATCACAGATTTAAAAAAAAAATGGAAATTAATATTTTAGGGGATCAATAATTTAGGCTCACCAATAGGGATATAAAATTACAAACACCCTTTTAAATACCTATCTATTTATCGCTAATCTAAACTCAAACAACAGCAAATTTAACCCTTAAATGCATAGGATAGAACGCGTTCCAAAAAATGCGCAATTCAAAGAATCAGAATTCATACCAGAAAAATCTAAATAGTAAATTTTTCTTTATTTAATTACGAATGTTCTGTCATTAAGTAAAGTGAAAATTGCTCTTTTAAATTTCTGGTGAGAATACGGAATATGTGAATAAAACCCTCAATAAATCGGAACACTTATGATATCGAAAATGATACAATATGCATTTAAGGGTTAAAGCCTTTCAACTAATGAATCTCAAAAAAATCTCATAGCATTTTAATGTAAAGAATTTAAGCTAAATAATTATGACGATTTCCGAATTTCCTCTCAACATTGTCTTGAAGGCATTTTGCAAACTCAGATGAATGTAACTCCTGTTTTATGTGGAAATAAGCGTTTACGTTGCCATTTATTGGTATTCTTCTAAAAGTAAAAAAAAAAAAGTTATCTTTTGACAGATGTAGAAAAATAAATATCAAAACGTAAAAAAAGTATTCAATTTTTATTAATAAAAGAATAGAAATCCATGTATGTGGGCCCAGAAATTGAAGAGGTTATCTTAATATAATAAACAGTTTTTATTCAGAAAACATTTTGCTCTAAATATATATTACTTAGATGAAAAATGTTATAGAAGCTGAATAATACGTTATGTATTCTTAAATATTCATAACGTCTATTTATAAGATGTCTATAATTAAAATGAAAATAGTGTTAAAATTAATCTCAATTGCGTGAAATTTTAAATATTAAATTTTAAATTTGAACACTTCTGTCAAATCATTTTCCAATTACATTTCCCTGACGGAAATACAACTTTAACTGAAACGAATTTAATTAAAAAGCAACTCCGTTACGTGAATAAAATATTCTACTGTCCACTTTAAACGTTTCATAAAATCTAAGGATAGATTTGCTTTTCTAAATTTTGCGGTGTTACTATTTAAATGCGAATATTATTTGTTTAGTTTTTGTTATAATGTTCAATTAGCGAAATATTATTTACAAGTAATCGTAACTGCATATAATTTAGAATAAATGAAAAAAAAAAACGAATTAAAGTAATCTCTCTTACAATATTACTTAATTATCTTTTAAGCTCAACGCAATATATAACTGCACTGATGAGAGCGCTCCGACCCAAATGTTTGTTCCCCACCAATAAATTTTGACAGTATTCTTTGCTTTATTCTATCACAGAAATTCTGTTATTAAAGACGGTAAAAAATACTGTTAAATTTTAGTGGAATGAATTGTTCATTTGGGTCGGAGCGCTCTCATCCCCGATAGCTTAAAATATCGGGCTGGGGAAAAAGTAATTTCGCTTTTTTTCATATTTTTCAAACTGAATTTATTTATACAAATTAAACAACTAATCAATAATATATGTGCTGTTTTGTTCGATTACCTTTTGCCATTTTCTGGTAAAATCATAATTCCGTCACTGTAGAATTTCTGAGAGTTATGGGCAAAAAACTGAGCAAGGTGATTTTCACAAGCCTCTTATGAAGCCTACTTAATACCATTAATAAAGTTCCGCAGAGGAAGGAACAAATGGTATTTGGTCGGATCTAGGTCCGGACTATACGGTGGGTGCATCAAATTTTCCCAGCCAAGCTCTCTTCAGTGTTGCCAGTGGGCTACTTTTTTTAAATTCAGATATCTCGATTGGCACCACTTTTTTAAAACTGTAAATTACCTTTTGCTTTTGCCTTAATTATCATGACATGGAACAAGGCATATTTTATCATTTGAAAAAAGTGGTGCCAAACAAGAATTTGAATTTAGAAAAAGTAGCCCATCTGGCAACATTGGCTCTCTCAGTTTTTGCCGAGTGACTAAAGATGTGTGTAATTTAGCGTTGCCGTGATGGAAGACAACGCCTTTCCTATTGTTTAATTTTGGCCGGATTTTTTAATCGCCTGCTTCAATCGCATTAGTTGTTCACGGTAGATAGTTGAATTAATGGTTTGGCCAGGTTCGAGCTGTTCATGATGAGCACTTAAGCACTGATCACCTTTCCAATCCAACCAAACGCTCAGCATCATCTTCCTTGGCATCAATCCGGGCTTTGCCACCGTTTGTGAAGCTTCGACCTCGATCTTTTTGTCGTACGTGATTCACTTTTCATCACCCGTAATTATTTATTTCAAAAATGGCTCGATTTTATTTCGTTTCAGTAGCAATTCACAAATGGAAACTCTGTCCACAAAATTTCTCACTGTAAGTTCATGGGAAACCCAAGTATCGAGTTTCTTTTGGTATTCAATTTTATGTAAATTGTTCAAAAGTGGTTTATGGTCGATGTTTAGTTCCGTAGGAATGTTACAGGAAGAAATATGTCAGTTTCCCTCGATTTTGTTTTTAAATTTCATGACTAATTCAAGTATTGGATGGATAGGGAAAAGTTCATCTTTAACATCGAAATTTTCGGAACGAAAACGAGCAAACCGATTCTGACTTTGGCGTTTACTTAAGCACTGATCACCATAAACGCAACACAATTTTCGATGAGCCTGCGCCGCATTTTGCTCTTTTTGGAAGTAAAAAACTAAAATGTGACAAAAATTATCTTCTGAATTCTCTATTTTTGAAACGCAATAACTTTTGACTGATTAAACAGATGACGCTACCTTTATATTCAGAATTTTCTACAGATTGTTAACTTCCAAATGCTGTATAGTATCGCTTATTTGAGAAAGTATTACTCGAGATATGCGACTTTAAAGCTATCTATTGGAAAAAAGAAATTACTTTTTCCCCAACCTAATATTAATCAATTTTATCACTATCAAATGCAAAACAGTTTTTTTAACCCTTTCCGGCACACTGTGCCCGGTCTGGGATACCAAATTTTAATTCCAAACTTGCAAACCTCACCAGTAATATTTTAGTAAAATTTTGCTTTTAAAATAAAAGCTTAAATTAAGGCATTTAAAATATTTAAAAAAATCGTTTGGGAATTCCGGTGTCAGTCGATAATTTCTCATTTTAGTACAGATTTTGCCCGTGCCGGAAAGGGTTAACTCCTTCAAGGGTGGTGGCTAAGAGGATCTACTCACCTAGTTTTAATTCGAAAACTGGCAAATGGCACCAAGAATGTTTTTGTAAGATTTTGCTTTCTAATGAAAGCACAGTGATATATCCGCATTCTTATCTCCGCTCAAAAATTCCCATAATAGCCTGGATTTCCTTTCACAATTAAATTTGACAGTGCCGCCCTCTGTCTGAAAAAGTTCTAACCACATCACTTCCTATATATAATACACTATCTACCAAAAAGTATTTGTACACTTTCAGTTTTTGACATTTTGCCAAATATTTAAAAATATACTGGTCGGATTCTTCTGGAACTTCAGAAATATAAAGATTATGTTTCACTTTATATTTATTTACATTCATTTGTTAAGCGGGTAATTAGGGGGCCGGCAAAAAAACAAAGAATAATAGAAATATTTGGGATCGCCCTGTACATGAAAATGCACGAAACGACTTATCGCTTTAGAATACAAATATATAAATACAGTAGAATATGTACACTAATTTTTGTGAGAATAGCATGTATATTTATGGCGATAGAGCGATTTTTTTGAAAAATTCAAAAAATTCTGGTATGTTTTTTGTTTATATCATGCTGGGTTTTTGACCAAATTTAACGCAAATTTCAGAAAAATTGGCAAAATGCAGTAGAAAAAATGTAGCGCAATTGGAATATAAATATATTAAATATTTTATGAAATATGAGTAGTTGTATAAAATAATTTTTATCTGCGCATGCGCGAACTAGAAAAACATTTTTTTTACATCATTTAATAGACAATTCTATGGAGTGACTTATAAAAAAAATCCAATCAAATATCGTGAAAATTCAAAAAGATATCATTATTTTAGTGAGATGTTTTTACTCTGCTCTCTAAAAACGGCTGAATCTTAAGGGATTCTCCACAAATTGACATTTTTTAATATCTGACTTTAAAAAAAACTAGTATTGAATTAATACAATATCTAATACAATATTGCTGCTAATAAGTACTTGACAATTGTGATAGAAAAGAAAAAGAGCTTTATTCGCATTCAGGGCCAAAACTAAGAGAGGGGGGGGGGGAGAAGGGCATGTGCTCCGGGCGCTAGGATGAAAGTGTTCCAAATGTATCTTTCGTTTGGCGATTTTTTTCATATCTATGTTTAGCATAATATTGTTAAAATTATTATATCTGGGCTATGCTAAAGCATAAAAAAATCTAATGATGATGGCCTAAGGTCCCTGCCCCTACCCGCGAAGATGCTCACGAGCTAATGCTATTCCTATGGGGATGCATTTTTCTAACTCTTTTGCATTTGGACATTTTTAAATAATATGTTTTGCATTGGATAGCGGAAGTCCTTTTCAAGATCGCTCCGTGATTACTTTTTCAATTTTGGCGTAGATATTTTTATAATGTTTCTTTCACTTCCAAAAGCGGTTCTGAAAGTGAAACTAACTTTATAAAAAATATCTATGACTCAAATCGAAAAAGTAGTCAAGGAGCGATTTTGAGAGGGACTTCCGCTATCCAATGCAAAAAAAAAAAAAAAAAAAAAAAAAAAAAATTGAAAATTTCAAAATGCGAAAGAGTTATTAGAAAAATGCCTCCCCACAGGAATAGCATTAGCTCAGCAGTGTCTTCGCGGGCAGGGACAAGGGCCTTAAAGATCCTGTTGAAAGTAGAATTTTTTTGATTCGGTTTAAAGTATCAAATTGGAGTATTTTAATAAAGCAGAATACGTTATTTTATATTACATATTTTAAGTTTTAAAATAAGTCGGCTATTAATAAATTGGAGAAATTTTCTTTGTAAATATGCTTTGCGAAGGAGGGGGAAAGGGGTACCTTCAAAATCCACGTTTGTCTCGGGAAAAAAAGAGAGCTCCTCGAGAGGCAATTACAGCTGCGACTCTCCTGGGCATGCTCTCAACTAGTCCTTGTATTACATTTAATGGTATTTTATTCCACTGTGTTTGCACAAGGCAGGTAAGCTCTTTTACTGATTTTGGGCGTGTGTCACCCGCCTTAATTCGACGATCCAACTCGTCCCAGAGGTTCTCTATTGGGTTCAGGTCTGGGTCTGGGCTCTGGCAGTCGATGCACTCCATTTTCAGCATGTTGCACTGTTGTCCAGTATATTACAGTAGGCATCGGCATTGAGCTTACCATGAATTGGGACCAAGGGTCCTAGTCCGAACCAGGAAAAATAACCCCAGAACATAATTCCCCCTCCGCCAAATTTAACTGTGGGCACAATACATTCTGGTAGGAGGCGTTCTCCAGGCAGACGCCAGACCCAGACCCTACCATCAGAACGGTAGAGGGTGAACCTTGATTCATCACTCCAGAGAACCTGTTTCCATTGCTGTACAGTCGATTGCTGGCGTGTTTTGCACCAACTTAACCGAGTTGCGCGGTTGGACTTGGTGATTAAAGGCTTATGGGCGGCAGCACGGCCATAAAAATTAAGCAGATGAGCTTCCTTACGGATGGCATTCATGGAAACAACACATCCTGAAGCTTGTTGAAATTCTTGGCGTATGTGTAACATTGGTTGGTTGCGGTTCTTCCGAATTTCTCTAGACAGAACCCGTCGGTCTCTATCTCCCAGTTTCGTCGGTCTGCCTACTCTGGCCACATTCTGACAATCACCATTCAGCTTCCATTTTCTAATCACATAAGCCACAGTCGTTTTGGGGTAATTAAGCTCGCTAGATATGTCGATTAAAGATCGGCCATTTCGGTGGTACCCGATGATCACACCTTTCTCAAAATCAGACAGCTCTGTTCTTCTTGGCATCATGCATGCGATTGATGTCAGTGTTGTTTTCGACACCACATTTAACAGTGGAGAACTTGACGTATTTCAGGATCGCAGATATCGGCATTTGCATAAGAGCCATTATCAATTATGTATCAATGGGTAGATTTGACACAAATGCTTCGATTTTTTATAATTATTTTTATCCTGAAATAGGTTCGTTCTGTTAATTATCTGAGAAAAGAAGTAAATCACCAGTAAAAAACGTAAATGGAGATTTGGCAATTTGCGTAAAATCTGACGTCATTCAACTGCTTTCAGAGACCAATTGAAAATCAGTTCACTCCTATCCACAATATTTTTCTGAATTTCCACGAAATTCGATCGGATTTTTTTATGGGTAGCTCCTTAGAGTTAAATATTAAATTATGTAAAATGATAAATTTTATCGTTCACGCATACGCTGATTAAAAAATATTTCATACAAATACTCATATTTTAGAAAACTTTTAATATATTTATATTTCAATAGCACCTTATTCTTTCTACTACATTTTGCGAATTTTTCTGAATGTGGCTTTATATTTGGTTGAAAATATTGCATGACATAGAACATTTTAGAAAATATTTAATATATTGATATTTCAATGAATTTTGGTGAACTCCCCCCCCCTCCATTTTCTTCTTTGCAAAGCATCTGCAAAAGTATTTGCAAAGAAAAATTTTCTAATTTATTAATAGCCGACTTATTTTAAAACTTAAAATATGTAATATTGATTAAAGTAGTCTGCTTTGTTTAAAAAAAATGATACCTTAAAATCGTGAAACCGAATCAAAACGAAAAAAAAAATCTGCTTTATGCGGGATCTTTATGCCATCATCATTAGATTCTTCTATGCTTTGGTATAGGAGAAATGCTTTGAATGGGACGATTTTGACAATATCATGCTAAACATAGACATGGAAAAAATCGCCAAACAAAATGTACATTTGGGACACTTTCATCCTAGCGCCCGGGGCACATGCCCTTTTCCCCCAACCCTCTCTTAGTTTTGGCCCTGAATGCGAATAAAGCTCTTTTTCTTTTCTATCACAATTGTCAAGTACTTATTAGCAGCAATATTGTATTAGATATTGTATTAATTCAATACTAGTTTTTTTTAAAGTCAGTTATTAAAAAATGTCAATTTGTGGAGAATCCCTTAAGATTCAGCCGTTTTTAGAGAGCAGAGTAAAAACATCTCACTAAAATAATGATATCTTTTTGAATTTTCACGATATTTGATTGGATTTTTTTTATAAGTCACTCCATAGAATTGACTATTAAATGATGTAAAAAAAATGTTTTTCTAGTTCGCGCATGCGCAGATAAAAATTATTTTATACAACTACTCATATTTCATAAAATATTTAATTTATTTATATTCCAATTGCGCTACATTTTTTCTACTGCATTTTGCCAATTTTTCTGAAATTTGCGTTAAATTTGGTCAAAAACCCAGCATGATATAAACAAAAAACATACCAGAATTTTTTGAATTTTTCAAAAAAATCGCTCTATCGCCATAAATATACATGCTATTCTCACAAAAATTAGTGTACATATTCTACTGTATTTATATATTTGTATTCTAAAGCGATAAGTCGTTTCGTACATTTTCATGTACAGGGCGATCCCAAATATTTCTATTATTCTTTGTTTTTTTGCCGGCCCCCTAATTACCCGCTTAACAAATGAATGTAAATAAATATAAAGTGAAACATAATCTTTATATTTCTGAAGTTCCAGAAGAATCCGACCAGTATATTTTTAAATATTTGGCAAAATGTCAAAAACTGAAAGTGTACAAATACTTTTTGGTAGATAGTGTATATAAAAATTCACAATTTTTCGGCATATGGTCAACAAAAATCACTATTTTTATGAAGCCAATTGAGAAAGTTCACAATTTTTATGAAGCTGATTAAGAAAATCCGCAATCTCACTGCTTCTCATCATTCAGAACTAAAAAATTTTATGAAACCGATTAAAAAAATTTATGATTTTTAAAAAGCTGATCGTAAAAATTCATAACTTTTATGATGCTGATTGAAAAAATTCACGATTTTTACGAAGCCAATGAAGAAAATCTACAATATTTCTGCTTCTGGGATCAACAAGATTCACAATTTTTGCAAAACCGATCGAGAAAATTCATTATTTTTACAAAATCGCAGAAGGAAATCCACAATCATTCCGTGTCTAATCAACATGTTTCATTATTTTTGCAAAACCGACCGGGAAAATTCATTATTTTTACAAAATCGATCAAGAAAATCCAAAATCTTTCCATGTCTGATCAATAAAACTCACAATTTTTGCAAAACCGATAAAAAAAATCATTATTTTTACAAAATCGGTGAAGAAAATCCACGTCTGATTGACAAAATTCACTATTTTGGAAAACAGAATGAGAAAATTCATTATTTTTACAAAACCAAAAAAGGAAATCCACAATCTTTTGTGTCTGATCGATAAAATTCACTATTTTTGCAAAAGTGATCGAGAAAATTCATTATTTTTACAAAATCGATGAAGAAAATCCACAATCTTTCTGCGTCTGATCGACAAAATTCACTATTTTTGCAAAAGTGATCGAGAAAATTCATTATTTTTACAAAATCGATGAAGAAAATCCACAATCTTTCTGCGTCTGATCGACAAAAATCACTATTTTTGCAAAAGCGATCAAGGAAATTCATTATTTTTACAAAACTGATGAAGAAAATCCAAAATATTTCCACATCTGATCAATAAAATTCACAATTTTTGCAAAACCGAACAAGAAAATTCATTATTTTTACAAAATCGGTGAAGAAAGTGTGCAATCTTTCCGTGTCTGATCGACAAAATTCACTATTTTTTGCAAAAGCGATCAAGAAAATTCATTATTTTTACAAAATCGATGAAGAAAATCCAAAATATTTCCTTGTCTGATCAATAAAATTCAAAATTTTTGCAAAACCGAACAAGAAAATCCATTATTTTTACAAAATTGGTGACGAAAATCCACAATCTTTCCGCGTCTGATTGACAAAATTCACTATTTTTGCAAAAGCGATCAAGAAATTCCATTATTTTTACAAAATCGGTGAAGAAAATCCACAATATTTCTGTGTCTGATCAATAAAATTCACAATTTTTGCAAATCCGATCAAGAAAATTCATTATTTTTACAAAATCGATGAAGAAAATCCACAATCTTTCCGCGTCTGATTGCCAAAATTCACTATTTTTGCAAAAGCGATCAAGAAGATTCATTATTTTTACAAAATCAATGAAGAAAATTCACAATATTTCCGCGTCTGGTCAACAAAATCCACAATTTTTGCAAAACAGATCGGGAAAATTCATTATTTTTACAAGATCGATGAAAAAAATCCAAAATCTATCCGCGTCTGATTGACGAAATTCACTATTTTTGCAAAACCGATCCAAAGGAATCATTATTTTTACAAAATCAGTGAAGATAATCTGCAATCTTTCCGCGTCTGATCGACAAAATTCACTATTTTTGCAAAAGCGGTCGAGAAAATTCATTATTTTTACAAAATCAATGAAGAAGATCCAAAATATTTCCATATCTGATCAATATAATTCACAATTTTTGCAAAACCGAACAAGAAAATTCATTGTTTTTACAAAATCGGTGAAGAAAACCCACAATCTTTCCGCGTCTGATAGACAAAATTCACTATTTTTGCAAAAGCGATCAAGAAAATTCATTATTTTTACAAAATCTGTGAAGAAAAGCCACAATATTTCTGTGTCTGATCAATAAAATTCACAATTTTTGCATATCTGATCAAGAAAATTCATTATTTTTACAAAATCGATGAAGAAAATCCACTATCTTTTCGCGTCTGATCAACAAAATTCACAATTTTTGCAAAATAGATCGGGAAAATTCATTATTTTTACAAGATTGATGAAGAAAATCTAAAATCTGTCTGCGTCTGATTGACAAAATTCACTATTTTTGCAAAACCGATCAAAAAGATTCATTATTTTTACAATATCGGTGAAGAAAATCCACAATCTTTCCGCGTCTCATAGACAAAATTCACTATTTTTGCAAAAGCGATCAAGAAAATTCATTATTTTTACAAAATCTGTGAAGAAAATCCACAATATTTCTGTGTCTGATCAATAAAATTCACAATTTTTGCAAATCTGATCAACAAAATTCATTATTTTTACAAAATCGATGAAGAAAATCCACTATCTTTCCGCGTCTGATCAACAAAACTCACAATTTTTGCAAAATAGATCGGGAAAATTCATTATTTTTACAAGATTGATGAAGAAAATCTAAAATCTGTCTGCGTCTGATTGACAAAATTCACTATTTTTGCAAATCTGATCAAGAAAATTCATTATTTTTACAAAATCGATGAAGAAAATCCACTATCTTTCCGCGTCTGATCAACAAAATTCACTATTTTTGCAAAATAGATCGGGAAAATTCATTATTTTTACAAGATTGATGAAGAAAATCTAAAATCTGTCTGCGTCTGATTGACAAAATTCACTATTTTTGCAAAACCGATCAAGAAAATTCATTATTTTTACAAAATCGATGAAGAAAATCCACTATCTTTCCGCGTCTGATCAACAAAATTCACAATTTTTGCAAAATAGATCGGGAAAATTCATTATTTTTACAAGATTGATGAAGAAAATCTAAAATCTGTCTGCGTCTGATTGACAAAATTCACTATTTTTGCAAATCTGATCAAAAAAATTCATTATTTTTACAAAATCGATGAAGAAAATCCACTATCTTTCCGCGTCTGATCAACAAAATTCACAATTTTTGCAAAATAGATCGGGAAAATTCATTATTTTTACAAGATTGATGAAGAAAATCTAAAATCTGTCTGCGTCTGATTGACAAAATTCACTATTTTTGCAAATCTGATCAAGAAAATTCATTATTTTTACAAAATCGATGAAGAAAATCCACTATCTTTCCGCGTCTGATCAACAAAATTCACAATTTTTGCAAAATAGATCGGGAAAATTCATTATTTTTACAAGATTGATGAAGAAAATCTAAAATCTGTCTGCGTCTGATTGACAAAATTCACTATTTTTGCAAATCTGATCAAGAAAATTCATTATTTTTACAAAATCGATGAAGAAAATCCACTATCTTTCCGCGTCTGATGAACAAAATTCACAATTTTTGCAAAATAGATCGGGAAAATTCATTATTTTTACAAGATTGATGAAGAAAATCTAAAATCTGTCTGCGTCTGATTGACAAAATTCACTATTTTTGCAAAACCGATCAAAAAGATTCATTATTTTTACAATATCGGTGAAGAAAATCCACAATCTTTCCGCGTCTGGTCGACAAAATTCACTATTTTTGCAAAAGCGATAGAGAAAATTCATTATTTTTACAAAATCGATTAAGAAAATCCAAAATCTTTCCATGTCTGATCAATAAAATTCACAATATTTGCAAAACCGAACAAGAAAATTCATTATTTTTACAAAATCGGTGAAGATAATTCGCAATCTTTCCACGTCTGTTCGACAAAATTCACTATTTTTGCAAAAGCGATCGTGAAAATTCATTATTTTTACAAAATCGATGAAGAAGATCCAAAATATTTCTACTTCTGATCAATGGAATACACAATTTTGCAAAACCGATCGAGAAAATTCATTATTTTTATGAAGCCAATGAAGAGGGTGAACTATCTTTCAGCATCTGATCAACAAAATTCACAATTTTTACTAAGCCATTCAAGAAAATTCATAATTTTTGCAAAGCTGATCGGGGAAATTCATGTTTTTTTACAAAGCTGATCAAGAAAGCTTACGATTTTTTACAAAGCTGATCGACAAAATGCGTGATCTTTCGTCGCCTGATCAACAAAATTCGCAATTTTTTCTCACTTAATTGATAAAATTAGCAAATTTTCTGCATCTGATGTAAGAAATTCAAAATTTTTCCATTTCTTATGCTATAAACCGAGAAAATATGCTGTTTTTCTGCATTCGATGAATTTAATCAGGGATGAGATTCTTCGGACTTTTCTTCAATTTTTAAAGAAATTTCACCAATTAAATTTTTGGGAAAATTTTATATTTTACACCGTAGATGAAAATCATATCTAATTGAAAACTATAATAGATTCCAAATTATTTCCAACTAGTTAATTTTTGTTTTTATAAATATTTTTTTTTTTTTTTTTTTTTTTTTTACTTTTCATGAAAATTTCCCTTTTTCCATACAACAGATCCAAAGTAGTAAAATCTTTGTTTTGTTTTTTTTGTTTTCGACAGTTTGATTTTCCATGTTTGTGAGATGTGAAATTGAAAAAAATTCTGTAAAGCAAAACTGGCTTTTTTTTTTTTTTCTTTTTTTGAAAGTGCAATCTGCATTAAAGAATCTCAGCATGCGCTATTTCAATCAAAGGATCACAAAAAAATGTGATTTTAGCTGAAATATCACAGGAAAAAGCGCAAATTTCATTAAAGGATACCGAGAAATCTTGATTTGTAGAAAAATGAAATTTACATGAAAAGATGGCAGAAAAAACTGATTTAAGTCAAAAAATTTCTTAAAAACACAATTTATGTCAAAGGATAAGATTTACTTCAAAAGATCACAAAAAGACGGGAATTTTAGCAACACACCATTGAAAAAAAGCGAATTTTCTAGAAAGATCTGGAAAAATACTCAAATTAACTCAGCATCAAAATAATAGCTAGAATTTTTTAGCTACTATTTTGGTGCTAGAGTTAATTTGAGTATTTTTTCTAATCTTTCTATGAAATTTGCTTTTTTTCAATGATGTGTTGCTGAAATTCTCGTCTTTTTGTGATCTTTTGAAGTAAATAATCTCATCCTACATAAATTGTGTTTTTAAGATTTTTTTTTACCTCGGCAATATTCAAGGTTATTACATTTTCATATGATTGTCAAGTTAACCAAAATATTTGTTGACATTAAAAAGAAAGATTTCAATTAAGATTGATTTTGTAAACCGTAGAAGTGTTTAGCTTGTAACAAAAAGCTAAAAAGTTTTCTTCCAGCAAGCCTTGATAGAAATGAACTGCAGAAAAAACTGCAGTTGGAAGACTGCGGTGAATTGGCCGATTCCACTACAGAATTTTTGAGGTTGATGCAACTACAAAATAACTGCGGTATTTTTTAGGTCGATACAGCAACCACGAAATTACTGCAGTTTACAAACTACAGTAATTTTGTAGTTGTATTAACCGCAAAAATTCTATAGTGGAAATGGCCAATTCACCGCAGTCTTCCAACTGCAGTTTTTTTGTTAAATTTCTGCAGTTCATTTTTAGCTGGAATTTCCCACTCCCTTTTCTTCTTTTACGTTTTTGAATACTTAACCTTCCTACACTGTTCAAATTTTACTCAATCTTGATTAAAAGCATTTCACACCAGAATTGTTATTCAGAACATTTTAATATATTTAATTGACTTAAATGTCTGAAGCTGTTGTTTAACTTTCTTTATTAAAAAAGTTCTGATTCAAATAGCATAAAACAGATTGTAGGTATGGGGCGATTAGACCCATTCAGGGTAGGAAGGTTAAAAAAGATGTTTCTCAAGGAAATTTCAAGGCTCGCACCGTTTCTAAAATTTTCAGACTTTCCTACCACTATTTTAAAACGGTAATTTTATAGCATAATTCTATTGTAGACGTGAAAGGAACCTTTCTCGAAGATTTATCTCGAAGATTTCTGATTTAAAATACTGGTAGCAAAGTGTGAAAATTTTAGAAAGGTGCGAGAACTGAAATTTATAATAATACTAAATTCTTAATACTTTTTAAAGATTTTTCTTATTTTATTTTAAAAACAGAGTCGGCACTTGGAGATTAACGTTCCATAAAAAAACAGTAACTTAGTTTATTTAAAGTAAGCAGATTCAGTAACAAATTGAATTATTTGATATTCCAAGAATTTTAGTATATCTGCAAGAAAACATTCAAAATTAAAAACTCAAGTTCCTGTATTATTTATTCTATAAACCTAAAGAAAGTGAAATTATATGAATGAAATATCAATGAAAGTTTTAATAATTGACTTAATTAACATCTTAGGTGTTTTTAGAGCAGGTGTGTTCCATCTCTTACAAGGGCACCACCAAACATGGTGCACACAGATTTTGATGATTTCTAAGTATGTTGTAAGGGTCATACAACTAATTATTCAGCTGAAAGGATTCTTTCAAATGGGCTTGGTTTTTGAGAAATTGGGGGTCAAAGTTCAGCGTATATTTCAAATACTTATTAGTACGAGCGCCGCATGTGAATCCGTGGCGTCGTGGTATCGTACAATCCTACAAGTCGAAAGGTTGCGGGTTCGAATCAGAAATCGGCTTTTATTTATTTATTTTTGTATTTTTACACGTTACAAATTTTAAGTATTTTTATTACAAAATTGCTACAGCTTTTGATATTTTCTTAATAAATTACATTTACATTTTTAATTTTTTTCATGAAATTTTTTTTTCTGCAATTTTTAAACGAATATTTCTATAGACGAAACTACAAAACTAGTTTACGCCTAGAACTTTTTTTTATTAATTATTATTCGCGTTTTTTATTTTAAGCACAGTCCTGAAATAATGAATTTTTTTTCCTATCGCTTTTTTATTTTATAGCATTCTAAATGAAAACTTGTCTTTTTTTGTATATATATAAATAATACAAAATAATTTTCGGGTGCAATTTTTTAAACGACTTTAGGATTAGATTATTCAAGTAATGCGTATCTTCGAAAAAATAATAAAATATTAATGCAGTAATGTTAAAATGCAAGTTGTTACCAGTTATCCAAGTTTTCAATTTTCCAATTTTCTGCAAATACATTTATCTCCAAAATTCAACGTGAACATAAGTTATCGTTTGCACAAATAAGAAATGACATATTACATCCATTTTTATAACAAATCAAAACACTCTTTCCGTAATTCAACTGAAATACGAAAATCGTCTGTTTAATGAGATAAAATTTATAATACATATGAAAATACTTTTTTTAATCGTCTGCTTTCCTCCGTAATTATCAGAATAAATTAATATTTCTTTTTATTATTCTTATTTTTCGACTTTTACAAATAATAATGAAACCATTTTTTTTTTTTTTTACTTTTAATATATTTTTAAACATATTTATCACGAATTAAGTATTTTAGTAATATAAATTATATTAAATGCAGTATTTAATTATCTAAAAATCCAAGCACAATATTGTGTAATACACATTTGAAAAGAAAAAAGTGACTGATTAATCTAAAAATATTAATATTTAAAGTAGTAGAGATTTTAAAATATTGAAATTTTCTTATACTTTTTCAAAATTTTAATTAAATACAAATTTTTATTTATTTATTTGTTGCAAAATGTACTTTTAGTTGAACCCTGAAATGCAGTCAGTTCACCATATTTTGAAAAAATAATAATAAAAAAAATGTTGACAAAGTAAACTGTCCTCTTCAGAAAATATCAAAAGGTTCAAAGCTGTAGAATTTTCAATTCTGCTCATAATTTGCAAAGTGTTTAAAAAAAAAAAAAAAAAAAAAAAAAAAAAGTAAAAGACCGAGGATTGATTCGAACCCGCAACCATTCGACTTGCAGGCTCGTACGTTACCACGACGCCACGAATTCACATGCGGCGTTTCTACTAATAAGTATTTGAAATATACGCTGAACTTTGACCCCCAATTTCTCAAATACTAAGGCCCATTTGAAAGAATCCTTTCAGCTGAATAATTAGTGGTATGACCCTTGCAACATACTTTGAAATCATCAAAATCTGTGTGCACCATGTTTGGTTAACCCTTGTTAGCATAACACTTTAAAAATATTAAACTACAGTGATGGTCAAAAGTTTCCGGCCAGCAAAAATTTTTCAGATAATTTGTAAATATATACCCATATGAAGATGAATCTCAAAGCGGTACTTATACATTTTATTGACATATCAGTTAGGAACTTACTTATAGCAGAACGTGTAAATATCAATAAATTTAATTGACAAAATTAAGTAAAAAAGAAAACGCATGTTCACAAAAGATCCCGGCCAGCTTTACGAATTCGTAAAAAAGTGGTATTGTAATAGAAAATTACAGTGATCAACCGCATTTACAAATACTATTTTATCGTATTACTATTTTATTAGCTTTAGTAATAAGTACTGCGGAGTAGCAACGTGACATTCATAAAATCAACGGTTAAAGAAAAAAAAAAAAACATGAAAAACATGAAAAAAAACTATGGTACATTTTTTCCACATTTCTTGCAATTTTGGCGAATTTTCAGCTGAGTTGCAATATCTATAGTTCCGCAGACTTTTGCCAAATTCTTTCCAAAGATTTTCTATTGGATTCATGTTGGGCGTTTGGGTTGACTATTTCAAAGACGAAATTTTTTGTGCGAAAACTATTGCTTATCGAGGCTTGCATACATTATTTATGTCGTTATCATGTTACGAAAAATAATTGCGACCAAATTTTTTTCTCTAATAAGGCAAAAAATAGTCTTGCAAGATATCCTTATACATTGTATCATTCATCTGGCTGTGGATTTCAAATAACGGACCGACACTTTTTTAAGAAAATACTCCCCACGGCATAACGTGTGCCCCGCCATGCTTCATTGTAGGAATAACATAGATCGAATCATAACCTTTTGTTGTTAGGCCATCGTATGTAGTTTCTGCCATCACTACCAAAAAAAATTTCAAATTCGATTAATGGAAAAATAGAATTTTGTCCAGTTTTCACTTGACCAGACTTTGTGTTCCTAGGAAAATGAAAGTAGGGTACGTCGGTATTTTTTTACCTCTGAAAATTTTTTAACACCGACTCTTCCATAAAGTTCTGTATCACGTCAACATCATAACACGGTAGATTAACTTATTTCAGCAATATTTTCATTCCGTAAATCGCAGTATATTGCAAAGGAATTTTCATGCGGATTACCATTGGTTTTTCTCCTGATAATTCTGTCCACAGGAATAGTAATTTTTCGGGGTCTCCCGGACATCTGAAAGTCCTGAAAGCCATGGCCATCTTTATATAATTTTTAAATGTCGTTTAACGTCGATTTTACCGATCGATAACTTAGCCGCAATATCTCGAGAAGATTGGCCTTTTAGCGACAAACTAATCACTCATTTATGAACAACAATTGTTGAACTTTTCAAATTTGAATTCAAACTGTGCTATACACGTTGATTCATTCATAAACACAACCAAAGAACACTTTACGGATAGAAAAGGACTAATGAATGATAAGTGGCCGGAAATTTTTGAGAACGTGCGTTTTCTTTTATACTTAATTTTGTCTATTAAATTTATTGATATTTATACGTTCTTCTATAAGTAAGTTCCTAACTAATATGTCAATAAAATGTATAAGTATCGCTTTGAGATTCCTCTTCATATGGGTAATTTTACAAATTAACTGAAAAAATGTTGCTGGCTGAACTTTTGACCGCCACTGTATGTAAGTTAAATGATAACCCCTTGCGGCGCGGTGGTATATCCATGAAACCACTTTATTTTAATTCCCATGCATCACGTTGACACCGGATTTTTGGTAAAAAATACTAACGGTTTATTGGAATCGTGAAATGTAGCTTTTTCTTATTTAAAAATAAAGTTGTTTTCAAATTCCGGTGTCAGTAATTAATTTCAACAATTAAGCAATGAATTTGCCTCAAAAGGTTAAGTGTTTAAAGTGTTTATCATGTTTTATCTAACACGTTCGCTGCCGCTTACATGAAGATGTGATGATAGTTAATGCCGCACTGCAGAAGTGGGTTTTTCCTAGAAGGCGATTTGCTTTTTATAACAAAGAATCAGTGAGAGATTTTCTCGCGCCAGCGTGTGACTGGCTATTGAACATCACCCCACATCACGCTCTGGCGCGTGAGCGACCCCCTATCAAACGTGCTAATGAGACACTTTTTTGGATCACATAACCTAAAAATTCTTCCTGCGAAATTTCCGATATGAATTTCGGAGTAAATTTGGAGGCCAAACGGGCAACCCTGAATACATCTATTGTGGGTAATTCCATGAGCACATGTCGTGTAAGTCACATACTACTATTTTGGATACCAGTAATTTAGAAAGGAAAAATGTGACTTATTTTATCTGGGATATTTCATTAAGAGCCCACAATAGTCACAGAAAAATTACTCAAAAAGACCCGGATGATTTTGTAAAGTCTATGGGAGCGTTCTTTTCTAATATCGCGCTCAAATTTTAATGTTTTTACATGATTTTTTTTGCATAAGCTAGCTTAGGACGATCTACAACCGGGCTAGTTTTTACTTTTTCGATTTTGCTCATATATTTTTTATATTATGATAGTTTCAATTTCAGAACCGGTTTAAACCGGTTTTGAAAGTTAAAATATTTTAAAAAAAAAATCTGAAACCAAAATCTAAAAAGTAAAAACTAACCCGGTTGTAGATCGTCCTAACCTAGCCTATGCAAAAAAGTCATGTAAAAACATTAAAATTTGAGCGAGATATTAGAAAAGAACGCTCCCATAGACTTTACATAATCATCCGGGTCTTTTTGCGTACTTTTTCTGTGACTATTGTGGGCTCTTAAGAGCGTACCCTAGTCACGCAGTAAAAGCCGAGCGCTAATGTAAAGTCTACGGGGGCGTTCTTTTCAAATATCTCGCTCAAATTTTAATATTTTTGCATGATTGTTTTGCACAAGATAGCTGAGGACGATCCACAACCGGCCTAGTTTTTACTTTTTCGATTTTGCTTATATATTTTTGATATTACGATAGTTTCAATTTCAGAACCGGTTTAAACCGGTTCCGAAAGTTTAAGTAATTGTTTAAAGAAAATCTGAAACGAAAACTGAAAAAGTAAAACCTAGGCCAGTTGTGGATCGTCCTTAGCTATCTTGTGCAAAAAAATCATGCAAATATATTAAAATTTCAGCGAGATATTCGAAAAAAACACCCCATAGACTTTACATTAGCGCTCGGCTTTTACCGCGTGACTAGTGTGTGCTCTTAATTGTATAATGCCATGCAAACCTTTCGAAAATAACTGTGGTCAATAATTTAGCAGTTACTAGAAATGTGACTTAAACGACAAGTGCTCATGGAAAAATACCCTTGTATCTTCCTAGAGTTAACAGCACTTAGGAAACTTTCCCATGTGTAAATGGAGTATTTGGACGAGTGTGGCTTCAAAAGAAAGATCTCTTCATGTACGTTAAAAAGTGCAATGGAACAACTACCCGGCCGAATCCAACCATTTTCGAGATAACACTTGAAGTGTGACTGGATAAATAAATAAACTGAGACGGAATTATATAAATTGTTCGCAAGTTAAACATTTCTTTGCATTGTACTGAATCTTTCTGCCAATACGTTTTCCCGAGCTACGAGAAAATACTCTACACCCACACATTGCCAGTTATTTCCCCGCTTTTAGACAGGCACTTCGCATTCTATAAAGTTTTCGCGTACGGTTATATTCGGAGAGTTTTTCTATCGGTTTTTCGTATTTCCAGCTCTTTGTCTTATGCAAATTTTCCGGCAAATGTGTCACGTGACGTAATGGATAAACTGTATTTGTATATACAGTAAAGCATCGTTTATACGACGATCACTTATACGACGTTTACATTTATACGACGTTTTAATGTGGTCCCGATTCATTCCTGTTCATTTTAATGTAAAAATATATCATTTATACGACGCCCAAAATCGTTTATACGTCGATTTTTCGATTTTGTATAGGTTTATTTTTGTTTATCTTTCTTGTGTATTTTACGAACGAGCGGAAGTTGGCAGCTATGAATGACACCAAAGAGCGTGTTTAAATTCAATCCACATTATTAAAATAAGAACTGGTGTTCGATTAGTCTGAAAAAACAGCTTACGGGGAAGGGTCATTCTTTTTTCGGGGATGGTCAGCTTTCCCGACCTGTTTTAAGTTGCAAATAGACTATCCTTCTAACTGTTACCAGTATTGGCCACGCGAGGTTTTTTATCTTTGACTTTAAATGGAAAGAAAATGATGCACTATAAATGAGGAACCTTTCGATGAAACATAAATAAAGGTACGCATATTTAAATTGCTTACTAATCCCTTCCCACATTTTTTTTTTTTGGTTATTTGTTTATTTTGATTTGTTTAATTTACAAATTCATGCAAATCATCACGTTAAACATTAAAATTAAGTGAAAGCAAAATTAATTCTAATTTTGGAAATGAAAATCGATTATACGTCGTTGTAGTTTATACGACGTTTTTCGGTAGTCCCGTCGGCGTCGTATAAATGATGCTACACTGTAATGTGAAAAATAGAATTTTTTTCTTAGGCTGGCTTGACTTGCGAACAATTTATATACCTGCCTGGCAATATATTTATTTATTTATTTATACTTCAAGTGTTGATATATCGAAAATGGTTGGATTAAGACAGGTAGTTCCATTGCACTTTTTAACGTACATAAGGAGATCTGTCTTTTCATACCACACTCGCCTAAATCCATAACTTACAAGTAAGGTCTCCATACTGGGCATACTCAGAATTTTTTGAAAAAAAATACTGATTAAACTACTCATGTATGTAATAAAGTATCAGTCAAATTTAGCGGCGGAATTACAGAAGAAACTCAGTAAAAAAATAAAATACTTTCGAGTATTTGGCGCGAAAAGACGAAAGCGTCACGCGATTTGGCGAGCAGCATTTTCCCTCGCCAAAAGCAAACGATTTTAATGCATCTGGAAATTTCTTGTCAATAAAATTTTAGAATACGTGTAAATAGTATTCAATGAATTTAAATTTGAACAGTGAGAGAGTTTGACATGTAGATGTATTTTATATTACATATTTCTGTTGCTTTTGCTGCAGTTATTAACTTTTTCACTTTAACCCTTTCCGGCACAGGCAAAATTTGTTAGTAAAATGAGAAATTATCCACTGACACCGGAATTCACAAGCGAATTTTTTAGATGTCTTGAAATCCTTAATTTAAGCTTTTATTGTAAAAGTAAAATTTTACGAAAATATTATTGGTGCCGTGTACAAGTTTGGAATTGAAATTAGGTATCCCAGACCGGGCACACTGTGCCGGAAAGGGTTAAAAAGAATTACTTATATAAAAAGTATTTTCATATTGAAAAGCATTTTTCACATATTTAAGCGCATGACAAAATAAAGGCCAGATGAAGAATGCTGCAGTAATGTATTTCAATATTGGAGAAGTTTTTGTTTCCATAGCAACAAAATTAAATCGACATAGCTCAATTAGATTGGAGTTAATTTTGAGATTGAAGCATTTTTAATTAATTTAAATTTTGTTTGAATTTATAAAATTTTACGTTTAATTTTCATTCTAAATACATTTTGACAAAAGTAAAGTGAAAACAAACGAAAGCTGACAAAACTAATGTTACATAAATAAAATTTCTTTAACCTTTTCCAGCACACTGTGCCCGGTCTGGGAAACCTAATTTTAATTCCAGACTTGCGAATGGCACCAGTAATATTTTAGTAAAATTTTACTTTTACAATAAAACCTTAAATTAAGGAATTCAAAATATCTAAAAAATTCGTTTGTGAATCCCGGTGTCAGTCGATAATTTCTCATTTGACTAACAGATTTTGCCCATGCCGGAAAGGGTTAAACAAGTTCAAAACGAAACATTTTTACCTTAAAAAGAATTTGACATAAAAAAAAGTATCTAATGAAATTTATTTTTTCGCCAACCGATGATATATCGCCAAATAAAAGAAATGTTCATTATTTTTTTACTAACATTCTATCGGGGTTCCGTCAATTTTTTTTTTTTTTTTTTTACAAACATATAAATCCACATGAGAAGAGCATTCTGAAATTTTTTCAGAATTTTCTGAGTATGCCCGTATGGAGACCTTCCTTGTTAGACAAAAAGGTGAGGAAGGAAAATATCAAAAATGTCAAAATTTCTCGCAAAACACAAAAAATCCATTTTTCACTCAAAACCTTTTTTCCCCCATCAAATGATTGAAATTTCCCATGAGTTACCATATATGTGAGAGCTTAAAATATCAGGGTTTTATTTTTTTTAAGAAATTCATTTAAAAATTCTTATGTCAGTAGATTATTTCATTATTTTACGAATAAGAATCTTCTTCCCCTGAAAGGATTAAGTTTTAAAAACTACTTCAAATGTACATTAATTTTTTATTACTTTTTTACCAATATAAAATATTAGCACATAGCATATCAATATTTCCGAAAAGAAGATTGAGTATTTCATTCTTTTATATTGCAGATGAAATTTTGAATTCTAGTAAGTGCGTATAGTTTACTTTAGCGTATTTTAACCCCTTGGGGACGAGCGACACGTATGCGTGCCGCAAAAAGGCTTAAGATTCCTTGTTTATCCCCACCAGTAAAATTGTGCCTTATTTAATCGGCGCATTTTTGCAATTTAAGAAGGAACAAATTTCTCTTTTTTAAAACCGGTGAGAAAACATTAAAAATTTCGTAAAAGGCTCCTGTTGCGAAGGGGTTAACGAAACGGCCTTCTGAATTTTTTTAAGTTTTAGCACCAACAAGTCTAATTAAAATGTTATTAACCCATTCGTGCCCAACATCTTTTGCGTAAATTTTATTTTGTTGACACCACTATTTTTAGAAGATTTAAATTTAGTTGATTAATCACGATAATGCATCATTTAAATAAAATAATTATTGCTTTTCTTTTTTACCGGTGTTAAAAACAGTGCTGAATGCACCTTTTGAAGCGTCACCTAAAATTGACGCTAGGCATTAATGGGTTAAGAAATTTTTTAAAAAGCTTTCCGCTCATTTCGTCCCTTCAGATTTTTTAGAAGTCGTTTATAGGAAGTATTTACGACTTAAAATAACCACAACATTCTTAAATTTCTGAGTTATTCGATTATGTATGTAGCCTGGTGAAACACAGGATTCTCAGCCGTGAGATAGATTAATGCTGTAATCGGTTTACCCATATTTTTTTTTCTTTGCCCAAAATAACTTAAATCGGATATAGACAAAAATGTTTTCAACTAAATTGTATTTTAAAAAGACTGCCAAACAAAGGGGCATTAGATATATGCAGTCGAACCTCGTTAACCAGTGGCGTAGGTAAGGGGGGGCAAGGGGGGCGTCCGCCCCGGGCGCCGAGGCCTAGCGGCGCCAATTTGAGAGAAATTGTTATATATCTATATTGGGGTGGGGGCGCAAAATTTCTTGCTGGCCCCGGGCGCCAAAAAACATAGCTACGCCACTGTCGTTAACGCGAACACCCAATGGAAATTTCTTTATTGCTCCTGTTATCCAGACTTGAATGCATTTACACCCAACTTATCGTGTCAATCGGATGCAGTTCGTGCTAAAAATAATTCCAGCTAAGCGCTGTTTGGTTTAAGAAGTTTTAACAGTATTAGAAACAAACAGGGAAAGAATATATTAATAACCGTTAGTTTTATAAGCATTTTTATGAAAATGAAGGAAATCCCTATAAGCGCTCAGAGGGAATACTAAGTCATTTTTGTCAAACAGTTGTTTCAACTACTGTAATTTTGGGCTGATGAGTTTTGGGGTCTGCTGACTCGATTCCGTTATTATTATAATTATTATTATTATTATTGTTATTATTATTATTATTATTGGTACACTGTAAAAAAAAAAAAAAAAAAAAAAAAAAAAAAAAAAAAACGGACGATTTTACGGAAGTATTACTGGTAATCTGGACGCCAGTATAATTTACTGTTTTTTAACGTAAAAACTTCCGTAAAATATTCCGATTTTCCATTTTTTTTCCAGAATTTACGGAAATTTTTCCGTTAAAAAACAGTATATTATACTGGCGTCTAGATTACCAGTAATGCTTCCGTAAAATCGTCTATTTTTTTTACAGTGTATCCATGAAAAATATTGCTTTCAAAATATTTATACATACGTGTACACATACACTGCCCTATTAAATGCCTTCTCGGAAAACACAGATTACTTAATCACCTCTTGGCTAATGTGCGTGTCTTTATATAATATATGATAACACTAAATTTCAGACGCAAGTTTCGCCTAATTCGCATCCAGTGTTGTTACATCTGGCTGGTTTCCAGCTAAGCATTTCGAATTACCAACAGGAAGTTTTAATAGCTATTTTTGCTTTATCAGATAATTGATATACTGTAAATAAAACAAAGGAAATTTTTTTTATAAAAATTTTCTTGTGTGAATCCAGTATCTTTAATAAAACGACTGCCAGATTCGGCAACACTGTTCGTATCCCTTTGCTATTTTGCATAACTGCAAAATTTGTGTAAATTTCTAGGAAACATCCCTTAGAGTTTATATAAAGGGATGTCGTATAACTAATCGTCCCTAGTGAACATTTTCTTTTTTCTCATATCTCATTAACCCGTTGGGGACGAGCGACATGTATACGTGCCGTAAAAAGGCTTAAGAATCCTCGTTTATCCCCACCAGTAAAATTTTACTGTAAAATTTGTCTTATTTAATCAGAGCGTTTTCTAGATTCAAGAAAGTACAGTTTTCTATTTTTTAAAACCGGTGACAAAACATTAAAAATTTCGTAAAAGACTCCCGTCGCGAAGGGGCTAATTTCATTTAACCCTTTAACGTTCTTTGGTTTCGCCACGAAACCACAAAATTTTAATTCCGATATGCAACACTGACACCGGTATTTTTATCTAAAAATATCCCTTTTATTATGTGTGTGAAAAATCACGTTTTCTTATTTAGAAATATATTTGTTCTTTATTACCGGTGTCAATCATTTATTTCGTCATCTTAGCAATGAAAATGCTTTGATCGTTAAAGGGTTAAGTTATAGTCATTTTACATACTTTATTTAAAATACATAACTTTAATTTAAGACTGAAGCATTTACGATTCATGACTTTCATCTATTTCTTAAAGTAATAATAATAATAATAATATTTAATACACAAACCGAGACATTTAATTTCATAATCAAATCATTGTTTTACCGTAATTTCGGGTGTGTAAACCACGGATCAAACAATTCTTTTTCGACCCAGAATTTTTTAAGAAACAAAATTAACTAGTTAGATCGCCGTAAATATTTGTCTTCAATCACTAAATAAGACTTCTGGGTCTAAAAAGAATTGTTTGATCCGCGGCTTACACACCCGAAATTACGGTAATTTGACACGGGAACAAAAAAAAAACAACAACAACAAAAAAAAAAACACGACGGACAATTTGCAATTGACTTTTACGTAGAAAAACATTTTTTTTTTTTTTTTGATTGATTGAGACACTAACATAAAAGGTGAAGCAGTCAGATGGAAAATGTTTGTGATAGTCATTACTTTAATGTAGATGTTCTTCCCTGTCTGCTTCCTTTCTTCGAATTCCTTTGCTGTTGCAGGGCTCCCAAATGGTCCGCCAACTGAACATCAATATTTTCTTAGAAAAAATTTCGAAGGTTAGTTTTAGCACAAATGCTGTAGAAACCTACTATGAAATTTTCTTTAAAAAAAATAGTGGTGTTCAGTTCGCGGACCATTTGAGAGCCCTGCTGTTGCCAAAAATTTTCGAAAAATTAAAAAAAAATCATTTGGCATTTCGGTGTAAGAGAAATTTTTGCATTTTCTCTGGAAATTTCAAATCAATATCTAGAACTTTTTTTTTTAATTTTACTCAACTGCTTGTAATTGTTATAATTTTTATTTTTACTAACTACTTGTTGCCATCGGAAAAAAGATAAATAAAGTCTTTTTCATTGTTACGAGCCTTAGCGTTTTATTTATTTAGATATATGTTCCCGTTTAATGAAATGTACGTCTTTTTTTAAATTTATGTTATTTTGAAAAATAGTAACAGTATTAACTGGAAACACAATTTTTTTTTAAGCTCTTAAAGTCACTAATATTTTTGTTTGAAATAAAACACTTTAAAAGAGTAAATAAAGAAAAAAAAATTAAGGTATTATTTTTCAGCTTGATTCAATTTAACATCGGTTACATTTAGTTCGCAAGGGATACTTTTTTTTTTTAAATGCGCTTTTAAACCATTAATGAATGAAGATTGTTTTCGGTAGATTACTCCTATATATTACTTTTTGAATAAATCTAAATTTTTAAAACTTGGTTTTTAATTGCGTTAATTTTCACAAATTACATTTCTGTCTTTCCATGTTTTAAAATTTTATTTTTAAACAATGCAGATTTAACATTAAATTATTTGGGTTAATCATACGAGTAATGAATTGTTTGGAGCATATTTCGCATGAAATAATATCCAAAATATCTGAGTAATTTCAGTAAACTCATTAGAACTATGTAGTAATATTTAAAAATAAAAAGAAAGTAAGGCATTCGACATTCAATATTTAAAAGTAAAAAAAGAAAAAAAAAAGAAAGTAGTAAATGTTTTAGAATATTTTTGCTTTAAAAAAAAGAAAACAATAACGTATAGTATTTAAACTAATTTACTTCTTTTAAAAATAACTTTATTACAGTTCAGATGAATCATACTTAAGCCTTTGAGGCGCAGGGCAAATTCATTGCTTAAGTGTTGAAATTAAAGAATGACACCGGAATTTAAAAACAGCTTTACTTCTAAATAAGAAAAATATATATTTCACGTACTCAACAAACCGTAATTTTTTTTTACCAAATTTCCGTGCCAATGAGCCTTTTGGGAATTAAAATTAATTGGTTTCGTAGATATACCACCGCGCCGAAAGGGGTTAACCCTTTAACGTTCATTGGTTTCGCCACGAAACCACAAAATTTTAATTCCGGTATGCAACATTGACACCGGTATTTTTATCTGAAAATATCCCTTTTATTTTGTATGTGAAAAATCACGTTTTCTTATTTAGAAATATATTTGTTCTTAATTAGTGGTGTCACTCATTTATTTCGACATCTTAGCAATGAAAATGCTATGATCGTTAAAGGGTTAAAAGAGATTTCTCATTATCTATCCATCTAATATAAAGGTAAAAGTGTTTTTCTTTCTTTGAGGTCTCCTTTCTGGGCATATTCAGATTATTGGGTCGTTAAGAAAGTCGTGTCCGTTTGGAAAATGAATTATACCGGAAAATTTTTCCAATTAATTGCTAAAGGAACGATATTGGAAAAATGGCTAATAATTAAACGATAGAATTTTTCGGTACGAAATAATTTTCCCAAATGGACACGACTTTCCAAATAACTCAATAAATTTCTACAAAAAAAAAAAAAAAAAAAAAAACTAAAGTTTTTATGTATGTAGAACTGAGTTGCCAGATTTGGCCTCTTTTTTAAATCTTTTAAATCCGAAATTTTGCATTTACACCAGAACTTCAGTATAGTTTTGTTTTGGTTATTTAACCCTTTCAGGGGCAAAAGAATTCTGTTCGTAAAAAGATGAATTAACAGACTGACACCAGAATATTCAAACGAATTTGTTAGAAAATAAATATCTGATATTTTGCACTTTCATTACAAAAGCAAAATTTTATTCAAATATTACTGGTGCCATTTGTCAATTTTGGAATTAAAAATAGGTGGCTAGACCCTCTAGCCACCGCCCTTGAAAGGGTTAATGACAGAAGTTTCGTAACTACCTAAAGTAAAATTTTTTCTTCCGGAATTTCTTATGTTAATTCGAAGTTTTTAATTGAAAGTAGAAGCCTAACTGGCAACCCAGATGTAGAAAAGGGTGAGTCAAATTTAGCGATGGAAAGCCAGTATTAAATCTGTAAAAAAAGAAAATATTTTTTTGCGTGAAAAGGCGAAATCGTTACGCAATTTGGCGAGAAGCACCTTTCCTTGCCAAAAGAAACGATTGGTATGTTAAAACGCAATAGATCTGCGAAGTAATATCTTGGTTTAAAACACCTAAAAACGGTTTCAGCGGTTGACTAGTAGGTTTACCATTGTGTTTTCCTGCACCCAAAGAAAATTAGGAGTAGGAAGATACAGTGAATCAACTGTTAAAATCGGGTTTTAGGTGTTTTCCACAAAGATAAGAGCTTACAGACCGATTGAATTTTAATATGCGAATCGAGATTGAATTAATCCCTGAATTTTAACCCGTGAACTCAATGAGGTGATTGTCTGTGCTGCCGTATCCCGACTATTATTTTTATTTCAACTATCTATATGACTTTACAGCTATATCCCCTTAACGCGCAGTGTTGCCGGGTCGGCAACACCTAAAGTTCCCCCTGTTTAGAGACACAAAAACTCAGCGAATATTTCAAAAACTACTCTAATGGCTACTTTAAATTTTCTTATGAGTTCTAGATGGCAGCACCACAGAGATCAAACTCTACTGTTTTTAAATAATAGGTAAAATGTTTTACTGTAATACGCGCTTCACAGCAATGCTCTTTTCACTGCGCTTATCAATGATTTACTTATGGGAGGTTACTACTTCGGCAACAGCTGTATAATTAAAATGGTTAGTGCAATCTTTATAAAACAATACCTGTGTACTCCTCTAGGCCTAAATAGATTGCCTATTTTTTTTTCTTTAACCCTCTGACAGTCTTGCAAAAGGGCAAAATTGTAATGTTGTTTTCTCAGCATTTTGTTTTAATTGCTAAAAAAATATGATTCTTTCAAAATTATAGAAAAATCTTATTTACGAATATGAATGTTATCCTTGAGTGTGTTAATCATTGCACAATGTATTAAAAATCCATTAAATCAACTGAGTTATATCATTTTAATTATTGCTTGCATTGCAGTGAAACCTGGAGCTTAGGGAACGTCTATAGACGGGATTGTCAGTGAGAGGGTTAAATTCCAACTTTAAAGAGTAGTGCGCCGGAAAGGGATATGCAATTTATTTGGAATGCCGAAATTAATTAGGTATTCCGGGGCCACTAGACTTATCTTTCTAGTTACTGGCTTAAAATTAATTAATTTTAATAGTTGTAGTGATGCATGCTTTCTTAGTGGCACACAAAATTTGATAAAAAACAATATTGAAATAATATTGCATTCATCGATAATAAATATTTCAACAATACTGAGTTATTGTAATTTTATCAAAAATTCTTAATAAAAAGTATAATACCAATTCGTGGATTTTTTCTTTTTATTTGATTGTAATATTGCATTAATCAATAATAAATATTTCAACAATACTGAGTTATTGAGAATTTATCAGAATTGCTTTAATATTAGAAAAATATATAGCACAAGAAAACTGTATATCACCAATTTGTGATCATTTCTTTTTATATAATACTAGGGGCTTTACCCCCTACAAGCTATGATCGTCAACCCCAATTGAGATATCATAAACTAAAAAGACGCCAGTTCGATTAGCTTTAACCCTTTAACGTTCAGAGCATTTTAATTGCTAAGATATTGAAATAAATGATTGACACCGGTAACTGCGTACAAATATTTTTGTAAATAAGAAAAAGTAATTTTTCACATGTATAATAAATTGAATTTTTCTTTATTAAAATTCCGGTGTCGGTGTAGCATATCGGAATTAAAATTTTGTGGTTTCGTAGCGAAACCAATGAACGTTAGAGGGTTAAAAAGACTGCGAAACATTGAATTATAATAAAACAACAATTTACAAAAATCATGTGTTAAGTATAAATTATGAAACACTTTTTAACACTTCATGAAATCTTTAGCTAAACTTCGTTATTTAGGGTAATAAAGTTACTGCATATAGCCAAATATCTATTCCAATACTTTTGAACAGTCCTGAATGTAATCGGTAAGTTGATGTATATAATACTATATAATGGGTAAATTTAGTTTAGCAAGAAAATGAATGCCATGCAGGTTGAAATTACATTTTCATTAATTTATACTAATACACGTAAACATATGTTTATTCAGCCCTGTAGTTTACCTAGCACCTTTATTATACGCTAGTAATTAGTTAAAATTTAATTTAAACTAAAACACTCTTAAAACTAATGAAATCACATTCTTATCACTTCCTAAGCTTTTTAACAATTATCATTCACAAGAGACCATGTATTCAATATTTTCTGTGGCTCTGTTTATCATTTTATCTGTATTCTACAAATATTTTTTTAATAAATTGAATGCAGTTCATTATAAAAATGCATGACTTATTTAAGAACCAACTTTAAGAAATGTATGCTCATATTCAGTAACGTTTGTGAGTTCTTTTGTGTAGCCTTGTATATCAACTATAGCATTTATACACACCATATAATATTCATAGATTTAAACTTAAATAGTGCAAATAATAACTAAAATGCATTTCATCCATCCATCAGTCATCATCAGATACATATGCAGTACTTCGGAAAGAATATACTATTTCAAATATTTTGTTTGCATCTGTAAATGCTTTGTACTTAATATTATGCAAGATTATATCGTATAATTTATATTAAACCTCAGTGACATATATCAATTTTATTACATATCAAATAGTTTAATGTACTAATTAAAATATGTCGCACCAATCCCCCCTTTACCATTATATAATGGAATTATTTTGTATTCCTCTGTAAATTATTAATAGCTATTTTTTCACTGTATATTTTACAGATTGCATATTTTAGTGCACTTATTAATGCGTAGAAATTTTAATATGTTTGACAGGTTTGATCTTTAAAATTTATTTGAAACTATTTTTCCCGCGGGCCGTAATGTAACGGTAAAATTTTGACTGTCCCTATAAATAAACTAATCATATTAGAAACTTCATTTGAAATAGGGTCCATGCTTGGGTATACGTGAATAACATCCAAAAATTTCAGGGTGATCGAAGTACTTTTCGGGAGTTAGAGCGCAGACAGACGGATAGACAAACAGAAATTATAAACATTTTTTAACTTTGATGGATATCGTTAAAAAAGGGAACAGTCTTTCCGAAAACGGTTTTCCAATCATTTCTTTTTTGATTACAGGATTTTAAGGTCGAATCAGCTGCTGTTAAATATCTACTTGCTCTTTTCAAGTGAAAGATTAAAGAAGATCATTTATACAGAGAAATATACAGAATCTTTGCTTCTTGGTATGTTTTGAACCGCGGTAAGAAATTTTTTTAAGCATTTTAAATGCATCTTTTAAATCTCATGTTACTTTTCTCTTTTTACTATTCACGTGAAAATATTTTCGTTTTTTGTACAGAAAAATTATTTGTGCCTTGTGAGAATATACAGCAATAGTTAAAAAGATCATACCAAGTTATGAAGTAATTGTCCAGTCTTTGTATCCTGTAACGGTTAAATTATAAATATACGGATTTTGTTTTTTGTCAAATGGCTTCAGCATAAGTTTATCTATATACATTTAGATAAAGTGGGATGGGTAAATATATAATTTTTCTATGATTTAAGTCATCTTAAGAGATGACATTTTAACTGGAATGATATGCAAAGACACTAAAAACGCTGTAGTGTACTCAAATTTAATTTTATAAAAATAGTTTGTTATTTTTTTCCGGTTTTAGATTTTTTGTAATTTTTCTAAAGAAAGCTATTGTAAAAGAGTATTTTAAAACAGAAAATTTAATTTACATGATTAAGTATAAAGATTTCACACCATTAATACAACACCATAATACAGTGGCCCCTCGTTATATCGCGCTTTTCGGGAGACAAGAAAAATGAGTGATATATCCGAATGCGCGATATATCCGGGGGAGCGGGTGATTTAGTTCAAATTTTACATCTTTTACGAGCATAAGTCTTAAAAATAAAATTAGTAATTTAAGTACAGTAATAAAAATAGTAAGTAGAGTAATAGTAAGTAAAATAATAGCAAGTAAAACATATCTTATAATGAAAACAGAGAAATTCCATTTACCTTTTTTTATTTTATGTACGATTACACATGTGTATTCACATTTTTCATTTTCTGCTGAAGAACGAATCTAAAGTTGTCTGCTTAGATTTTTCTGAAACAACTTGTTTTCCAGAAAATATCAGTGAGTGAAAATTAATCAATTGCATTTCATTTATATGAGTGGAATTGCATCTTTCAAATGCAATGTATGCTTTCTCAAGCATTACAACGGCTTCCTTCATGGAAACAGGTGTCGTTTCTTCTTCATCATCACTGTCTGCGTCTTTAGGATCTCCGTCTGCTCGTGCATCAGCTATGATCTGCTCATCTGTAAGAGTTTCACAAATCGGTTCGTCATCTTCTTCTTCTACATTTATCCAAGTTTTCAAATCATCTTCGTTTACATTCAAACCCAGTGACTTGGATTGTTGAACTAGAATATCTATAGAATCTTCTTCATTAGCATCGAGTTCGACATTGTTTAAAACTTTCGACCAGCATTTTGAAATGGTTTCGGACCTAACAGCGGACCACGCTTTTTCAGAGAAGAAGACTTGTTGTGTTTTGCGACAAAAACATAGCTTTAATATTTTTATCCGATGACATAAGTTCTTCTTCACTGGGATGAGCTCGGCATTGATCCATTAAGAGCACAGACTTTTCTTCTAACCCTTATCTCTGAGAAAACCACGAACTGATGGGATAAAATTATTGAAAACCCAGTTCTTAAATAAGGATTGTGTCATCCAACCATTTCTGGAGCTTTCGTATATCAGTGGCAGTTTTTGCCTATTTACATTCTTCAAAACTCTAGGATTTTTGCTCTTACCCAGAAGGAACAGCTTTAACTTATGACTTCCCTCTTTATTTGCTGCAAAAAATAGTGTCACCCTGTCCTTTTGTTTTTTGTATTCACAATTCATGGAGCTGTTCTTATAATCTTGTGTTCTATTTGGCAACAACTTCCAGTAAAGTGCAGCTTCGTCGGCATTGTATATCTGTTCGTCTTTTAAACCTAAATCATCCAGTTTTTTCTTCAGTTCAGCAGGAAATTTCAAAGCAGCTTCTTCGTCACCTGATCGCTTTTTTCCGTGAATTACACTCTGTCCAATGCCATGCCGCTTTTGCCACCGCCAAAACCATCCATCACTCGCTTCAAAATCGATTTCTTCATACGGCTTTAGCTTTTTCGCCAAGATTTTCGCTTTCTCTTTTATGATGGGACCTGATAAAGGAACTCCCAGAGCACGTTGTTCTTTGAACCATAAGATTAATGCCTTGTCTAGCTCATCGCCATTTGCCATTCGAGCTCTTTTTCCATTTAGTCCTTCAGTTTGATCCACGTTTTCTACAAATTTTCTTAATTTGGATTCTTTTTTTAGCCACCCTCTTACAGTAGAAGCTCCAACGCCTAGCTCATTAGCAATCGAAATTTGCGTTGCACCTTTTTTAATTCTTTCAATCGCGCCCATTTTTACTTTTAGAGACAGGCCGACTCGTTTAGCAGACATGATAATTCGAGAAGGGCTCCGAACTAACAAATGAACTCGGTGTCGAGATCAGTGCCCCCAGGCTTTTCCCCAAAATGCGGACAAAATTCCTAATTTCGCAACACTTGTCCAGATTCCTACCATTGAAGTGACAGCAAAAATAAGAAATTACATTATGGCCCAGCCAATGGGATGCGATTTATTTATCTGCTTTCTTTTCACCCTCTACCTCTCCCCCCCCCCCCATCCCTGTCTCTTATTATTTCATTTCAGGCTTTTTCCACTTTGCATGATTTATTATTTAGCACGTTAAAGTATTTTTCGTAGCAGAATTTTTGAAGCAAAAAAAAAAAAAAAAAAAAAAAAAAAAAAAAAAAAAAAAAAGAAAAAGAAAAAGAAAAAAAGACAGAAAAAAAGTTGGGAGACATAGAACATGCGCGATATATCCGAATCCGCGATATATCGAGGCGCGATATAACGAGGGGGTACTGTACCTCAAAATTAATATGTATGGTTTTACATTAATTTGAGATATTGGTTACGTAATATTATTGAAAGATATTTACTGACGGATACCTTTATTCATTTACTCTAATTACCATTTTCATGCAATCCATTGATTGAAAATTTTGAAAATTTCAGACATTCCCTTTTTTTCGCGTAAGCTTAGTGGTAACGGATAATTTTAACCATAAATATTAGCACCCAGTTAATACGTTATGTATATTTTTGTGTGTTCAGCTTTTTAAAACTGAATTAAGATCCTGGTATATTTATTTGATTGCACTTTATTATTTATTATTTGTATATTTAAACTTATAACAATGTAATTCAAATTATTAATTATTATTATTATTATTATTGTTATTATAACAAAAAATGTTCATGTGATAATACGTATATTTCTTTATGATTTGGCTAGTGCTAGAACATTTCCATTTGTAGCTGTTCTATTTGGTAATGGTTTTAAAAAATGGCTGATACTAAAAGGAACCCAATGAAAAATAATTTAAATCATTTATTTAAAAAATTAATTTCATGATTAAAATTGAAAATCTGTAATTATAAATATTTTTTTTTCGAGAACAAACATTCGTAAATTTATTAATTTTGTTTATATATATGTGGATGGTAATCCATAAAAAACAATCTAATATAGTATTCCGTTTTTTTTTTCACTCGTTGAAGCTAATTCTGCTTTCACTAGGTTATAAACTTAAGGGGTCTCAGGGGTTGATCGATACGGGAAAACATGCAAACAGAGCTCTCGCTTCGAGTCCATATAAAAACAGAAGTACTCAATGAAATTAATTTAAACTTTCTGATATTTTAAAGGTATGTTTGTAGTCTTATAAAATGAAGTACTTCAATGTAATATAATAAGAAATATAGCAAAATTTATGTAACACAATTTTCGGAAAAAAAATTATGTGTTATATCACCAACACCAAGGTATCTTAACATTGAATTGACATAAGAACCTAATTTTTGTTTTAAAATGATACGGAAACTTTACTCTAGAGAATGAATTAAGGATATAACTATCACTCAAAAACAACATTATTAAAAAAACTCTCAAATTTGAAAATTTAAAAACTCCTAAAAAATAATTTTTTTTTCATTAAAAATATTCAAAATATTGAACTATCGAAACTATATTAATTCATTCTATAGATAATGATGTTATATGCATGCAAAAAAAAATTAAGCCATTCCATCGAATAGTTTTTTTTTTTTATAAAAAATATATAATGCAAATATTTTTATGCTTATTGTTGCATTGAGTTCAGAATTAATTGAATAATAAAACTAGATCATAAAAATCGATTTTTTGAAAAGTTTTCAACCCCTGAGCCCCCTTAATTGTTAGCGTTTCCAGCACAATGAACTTCTGTTCGTAAATAGAGAAATCATTGACTGACACTGGAATTTACAAGCGACTTTTTATAAATTAACCGCTTGGGGACGAGCGACACATATAGGTAGCGCATGAAGGCATATGTAAGAATCCTCGTTTATTCCCACCAGTAAAATTTTGTTGTAAAATTTGGCTTATTTAATCGGAACATTTTCTCGATTTAATAAGGCTCAAATTTCTGTTTCTGAAAAAAGCAGAATTTTTTTTCTGTTTTTAAAAATTTCGTAAATGGCTTCCATCGCGATGGAGTTAAGAGCTCCTTTCATTCTAAAAGCAAGATTTGTTTAAAGTAATCTTAGTGCCATTTGCAAGTTTTTAATTAAAGTTAGGTGTGCCCGGAGTGGGACAAACGGAATGTGTTTGAAAATGTTAAAACGAGATTAATTTAAATATTAATTTGCTTTATCATATTTCACTAAAAATATCTACTGCCTATGATCTACGCTCGTTAACCTCCATTGAAGCATCACAAACTCAGAAAACATTCTAAATTGATCGGCTTTTAAAAGATTGAGAAACATTAAATTTTACTTATTATTTAATGGGCTATCTTCCTGTGAATGGGTTTCCATTTATTTACCTGCAATTGAGAAATTTAAAGTCGAATTAGCTGCTGTTAAACATCTAAAGGCTATATTTAAATGCTTGATTAAACAAAATCAGTTAAAAAGAGAAATACACAGAATCTTTGAATCCTGGTATTTTTTTTAATCGTGGTATGACAAAAAAGTTAGGCATTAAATTTGATAAAATTTTCACTTAATTTTTATTTCCCTTTTTGACATTCACCTGAAAATAATTTTATAATTTGAAACGAAATATTATTTGTGCCGTCTTAGAATCCATAACAATGGTTAAAAAGCATATCAAAATATGAAGTAAATGTCTCGTTTAAATATATAATTTTAACTGTTTTATAATATTTATTTGGCCATTTTAAATACGTCGTACTTTGTTTTACTTGTTGCTTTTAACGCACATTAATAAATTTATTATTTAAAAGTTTTCTTTCTCTTTTTGATGTTCACATGAGGATAATTTTATTGCCAGAGATGAAATATTTTTATTTCCGCTGCCTTAGAATTGACAACAATAGTTTAAAAGATCATTTAGAAATGTGAAATGTCTCACATAAATATATTTTAAAATTTAA
The DNA here is from genome assembly GCA_964019185.1 of Maratus speculifer. Classification (NCBI taxonomy): domain Eukaryota; kingdom Metazoa; phylum Arthropoda; class Arachnida; order Araneae; family Salticidae; genus Maratus; species Maratus speculifer. Next base: position 349,302,196 of record OZ025295.1, read on the forward strand.
GTTGTTTGCAATATTATTATTTGGCTATTTTAAATATGAAGTAATATGTTCCTCTTACGGTGGTTAATGCATTTTAATGAATTCCTTCTTTTAATATCTTCTTTCTCTTTTAATATTCATATGTAAATATAGTTTTATGACGTAATTTTCAATATTTTCCCTCTTTTAATTCGTAATGATTTAATTCCTATTTACATTTTTTATTCTGTTTAACACTAGAACCGCCGGGTATTTTACTCAAGTTTTATAAAAAGTTACTCTTACCAGAATTTTATAGTTAAACTCTTTAACTTATTTAATCAGTCTATTTTTCTGCTGATTACATTTAGCATATCTTATGATGAAAATTCTGGTTTGAATCGACTATTATCAATCTGGCAGGAGTCATTTTGACCCCTAATGGCGGTTCTAGTGTTAAGATAATCGCGTATATATATATATATATATATATATATATATATATGGGCTGTTTAATAGCCTCTGCTTATCAACCAGGAGAAGACCCTTTAATTGCCTTCTAGGAGGACTTAAAGGAATCGACTGGGAGCAGAGATTTAATGTCCAATCCGCACCTTCCATCGGTACAGCCTGTTAGTACTCTTGTCTAGTGCAAGGGGAACGAACGCGGATGGGCTTCCTCCAACCCGCTTGGCCAGCGTGGAGGGATTTGGCCACAACCCCCCTTATTTTACCATGAATTCACAAAACAAATCACGGCCCTCAGTTCCCGGTAGTTTGCATGTTCCTGGTTACGGCAGCGATCAGACAGACATGAAGACAGAGGGTGCTAAGAATCACCGGGCTCGGCTTGGCTGCCATAAGTTGATGACCTTGGCTACGTACAATGGACGATCCCTATCTTCTGAAAACCGTTTACAGGGACTTGAAGAAGAGTTAGATAAGAACAACTGGGACATTTTAGGATTATGTGAAGTAAGAAGAAAAGGCGAAGAAAAGATTGATCTTGCCAGCGGACATGTTTTATACTACAGAGGTACAGAAGATGGAAGAACAAGTGGTGTAGGATTTCTGATTCATAAAAGGTGGAAGAATCACATTGTATAATATGATAGTGCATCAGATAGAGTTGCAAGATTAGTAATACAAGTGTCCAAAAGATACAAGCTGCAAATTACCCAAGTTTATGCACCAACAATAAGTTATTCTGATGAAGAAATTGAAGATTTTTATGAAGAAGTAGCTTCAATGCATCAAAAGGGAAATTGCTACATAAAATTAATAATGGGAGACTGGAATGCTAGAATTGGAGAGAAGAAGAAAGGTGAATTATCTGTAGGAAATCATGGATATGGTATGCGAGATGAAAGAGGAAACAGATTGATTGAGTTTGCAGAATGTGAACAGATGTATATCATGAATTCATTTTTCAAGAAAAAGCCACAAAGAAAATGGACATGGCGTTGTGCAAATGACTCAACAAGTGAAATCGACTACATCTTGACCAACAAAAAGTATCTTATTCAGGAATGCAGCGTTCTCAATAACTTCAATACAGGAAGCGATCACAGATTGGTTAGATGCAAACTGCTGTTAAATACTAAAGTGGAAAGAATGAAGCTTTTGCTACACTCAAAGAAATCAATCGATATTATAAACCTCCAGAAACATAAAGAAGAATTTCATTTGGAACTTCAAAACCGTTTCCAAGTACTTCAATCAACTTTAGAAGAAGAGCAAGATGTTACAATAGTGAACAAGAAGCTAACCAATACTCTACAAGAAATTGCTAAGAAGATAGCCGGTGATGCACAAGTAAAACAGACATAGAAAATAACGGAAGAAACAAGAAGATTGATGAAAAAACGCAGAGAATTTAAAATGTAGAAAAATGATCCTAAATCAAGAGTTGAATATGCTGAATTATGTAAAACAGTAAGAAAATGCGTTACAGAAGATATCAGAAAATTTAACTGTGATCTTGTTAAAAAAGTTCTGGAAGATAACAAAAGTTTAAAATCAGCTAAGCGCAAGCTATGTGTTGGAAGAAAAGGTGTTTTTGCGCTGAAGAGAGCAGATGGAACAGTCACCAAAATCAGCAACGAAATAGTCCACATTGTTGAAAAGTTCTATAATGATCTATATAAATGTGAAGATCAGAGGGAAATCAACGTACACGATCAACGAGAAATCTTAACAGAAACTGAAGAGATAATCCCAGTGATGACAGATGAAGTTTTACAAGCTATTAGATTTATGAAAAAAGGTAAATGCCCTGGAGAAGATGGAATTACAATTGACCTTATCAAAGAAGCAGGAGAAGAATTTGCAAAAAGGCTATCCTTACTGTTTTCCGAATGTCTCAAAAGGTCAGATGTACCAGAAGATTGGAATAATGCTGTGATGGTACTACTTTATGAGAAAGGAGAGAAGGAAAACATTAAAAATTACCGTCCGATCAGCTTACTGTCCGTGATTTATAAAATTTTCACCAAAGTTTTAACGACAAGACTTGAATCAGCTCTGGACTCAGCTCAACGTAGAGAACAAGCAGGATTCCGAAGTGGATTCAGCACAATGGATCATATCCAAACAGTAAGGGAACTCATAGAAAAGCATAAAGAATATAATTTACCTCTCTGCCTTGCCTTTATTGATTATGAAAAAGCTTTTGATTCCGTCTACACATCAGCAGTGGTAGAATCTCTGGAGGACATTGGTATAGACAAACCTTACATCAATATCTTAAAGAAGATTTACAAGAAAGCAACAGCAACCATCCGTTTAGGTAAAGGAAAAGCGAAGATCAAGCTCGGAAGAGGAGTAAGACAAGGAGACACAATTTCACCCAAACTTTTTAATGCTGTCTTAGAAAATATCTTCAAGAAGCTGGATTGGGAAAACAAAGGGATTAGAATAAATGGAGAATTTTTAAGTCATCTCCGGTTCGCTGACGACATTGTAATTTTCAGTAACAGTCCTGAAGAATTGGAAATTATGCTAAAAGATCTTGCAGAAGCTAGCATCAATGTAGGATTAAAAATAAATTTAGAAAAGACTAAGGTGATGTTTAATTCATTTACATCAAAAAAGAAAATTGTCTACAAGAACACTGAGATTAAAGAAGTGCAAAGTTATGTGTACCTAGGACAGGAAATTTCATCGGATAATAGTATCTTGAATGAAATCAATAGAAGAATAAGAAATGGGTGGAGTGCTTTCGGGAAGAACAGTATTATTCTGAAGAGTAATATGCCTCTTTGTTTGAAAAGAAAAGTTTTTAATCAATGTATTTTACCTGCATTAACCTACGGAGCAGAAACATGGACGCTAACAAAACGGATGATACAAAGATTACAAACAACACAGAGAAGCATGGAAAGATGTATGCTAGGCATATCTAGAAGAGACAGAAAGAGGATAACCTGGATAAGAAATCAAACAAAAGTTTTTGACATCCTTGAAAGAATAAAGCAGCTAAAATGGAAATGGGCTGGGCACATTGCAAGAAGACAAGACAATAGATGGAGCACAAATATACTACAGTGGTATCCCAGAGATGTAAAACGACCAAGAAGACGACCACAAGTAAGATGGAGTGAAGAAATTAGAAAAGTGGCTGGTGTAAATTGGATGACGAAAGCACTAGACAGAAAACATTGGAAAAATCTGGGGGAGACCTACATCCAGCAGTGGATCGAAAACGGTTGATGATGATGATGATATATATATATATATATATATATATATATATATATATATATATATATATATATGTATATGTATATGTATATATAAATTTGAAGGAAATATTAATTTTGAGGATTTAGCAACAATTTACGTTTTCTAAAAAAAAATTAGAAAGGTCTTTCAAATTCTGAAAATTTGAATTTAAAATGGAAAAGTAGATTCAAAAAATTATTCGAATTAAAACAATAAATGCCGCCTACACACCGGGAACTTCTTACGTATAAAATGATGTAAAATTTTTAAATACCTTTGTATAGTTTAAAATCCTATAAAACGTTTTTAATGGGAGATTTTGACCAATTCTAACATTAAATATCTCTTAAAATAATTATTTGATTTAAATATTGTCTGTAACAGCCAGGGTTCGCACACCTCTCCCATTAAATTTTTACAGTATTTTCAATATATTTCATTGTAGAAAAATATTGCAAAAACTGTGAATCGAGGAAGTGTTTGCGGATTTTGTTTCTTAAAAATTAAATATTATTTTTCTAATCATTAATAGTGGTGCCAAAATCCTTACAAAATATAAGGAGTGTGCGAACCATGAACAGCGTATTAATAAAACTTTTTTTATAATACCTGCTTCACAAATTTTCGTGTATAGAAGTTTTCTTGGAAGGACACTCTTTTTTCTCTCTCTCATTGTATGAGTACCGCAAAAATTGCAACCACATTCCCAGCTGACAAAATTGATTGGGGGGACGGGATAAGCTTATTGAGAGTATAATTGTTGGAAGGTTGTAACGGTGACTGCCTGTTATTTAGATTATTGTATGCAAATGCTTACGTTATAATATTCTCATTGTCACTTAACTAAGAATATATGCATGGTAAAACAGGTATGTAGAAATTCCATCCTTTATAGATATCCGAAACTAAAGAAATATAATATAAAATCAGTTTGTTAAATGAAAGTTTTAAGTAATAAAATATACTCTTCAGTTGAAAATTGTGATAAAATATTTGTTATTTAGGAAATATAGATAAATATTTATTTGTAATTTCAGAACCAAAAAGTTATTTATATTTCCGAAGTTTTCAAAATAAAGATTTCATTTTATCTTTCAGAATTTAAATAACAATAATAATATTATATTTGATAATCTATAAAAGATATTAGAAAAATAATTGGTTATTAAGTCCAACTTACATTTAAAAAAATTAATTAATGATAAATAAAACAAAATAGCTTAAACCTTCAGATATGACATTTAAATTGATTCTTCTATTTATCTAACATTTTCTTATCCTCAACACATATATAAATTACACAGAATAGGTAATTCATATTAACCTGAATTAAACTTTAAATTTGCGTAAATTTATATTTTTTAACTGAGTTTATAAGAATGTATACCTTTAAACAGAAAATCTTTTCAAATAAACCACGTGCTGGTATGTGTTTGGGTGGTGGGTGGTGCGGCCCAATATTTATGTATTTTAAATCCAAATATACCATTTTAAAGTGAATTGCGCTATCTTTGAGTTGGTGTTATGTGCTGTGATAAAAATGCGTAGTTTCGTCGCGACACTTTTGTTTATTTTTTTATTTTTTAAAAAAAAGTTTTAGTAAGTATGTTAGCTAATTATATATGTATATAAACATTTAACATCTGATGTTAAGATGCATCAGGACTCGATTTAGATAATTTTCATAACAAAGTTTTAAACAGGTACTTATGACCAAACTTACGTTAAGAATCTCTTTTTTTTCTATGCATAAATATCTTTACCTCTAAATATCAGAAAAAATATATGATCTAGAATTGTCTTCTATTAGTTAATTTAAACAAGTTAAATTAATTTCTTAATAAATAAAAAAGTAATAATAATAAAAAAGCAAACCGTAACAGATTATTTACTAATAATTAATAAAATATTGATAAATGAACAAAATTTGGTTAAAAAGATGTATAATAGGAATTAATATATAAAAATAGGAATTAACTGAAATAATAAATTCAAATTTTTAATTTAAGTAAAAAAGATTAAAAGTTTTTTCAATATAAGAAATCGAATAATTAATAAAATAAAATTAGCTCATTAAAATAGATACCGATGAAATTGAATTCAATATTTTAATAAAAAGCAATTGAATATTGTACTCAAGAATCAGTCAAGAGATGGAGCCAGCACTGTGACGTAATCGGCCCTTCCCCCAATAATGACTAACCGGGTAGTTCCCAGGGAATGTTTCCCCAGGTACTTACTCAGGAGTAGAGTCTCTGGGAAGTTGCTCCGTGGGACGTTGTTGGGAGATCATTCCTGAGGACATCGTTAAAGACTCTTCCCAGGACGTCCTGATCTGGATTTTAGTATTAGGAGGAATATGGGATGACTTGGATCACCTGAGGAAGTATTGAGGAGCTTTTGTTCTATATGGGTCATCTTGTAAGCACGGAAATTAAGCGGTAAAAAACATCTTTTCACAAAAAAATCGAAAATACGTATTGACATAAATAAACTTTATTTCAATCGCTTATCTGATAAAGAAAAACAATAACATAATTGTAATTTAATAAATTACAACGACTATTTGGAAAATGGTATTTTCAAAGACTAAAATTTTAGACTCATAAATGAATTCTATATTTAAATTAATAATAGTAATAATAACAGTAGTTTATAGACAGTTTTAAATGTGCATTTTTATTGGATGGAGTTAATCAAACTGACTTCTGAACGCCTCATATTACATATCACATGTATTAAACATTAATACTCTTAAATCCATCATAATCAAATTTTTAAATGAAATTTCAGTTTTACAATTTTCTGTTTTGAAATTTTCGGAATTGCAAATATTTAAAATTTTAAACATCACACATTCTAAATTCTTACACAGTTGCGTAAAGAAAAAAATGCATATTTTAATAAAGTTTGTTTGAAATCTCTACCCCTATTTGTAGTTAAATTATTATTTTTTAAGTACTCTTTTTGTCATTGTGGCAACTGAAATGTTCCATTTTTGGACATTAAACTTGGACCAATCAAAAAACGAATAAAATAAAAAACAGAAGTATTCCAGTTCTGAACGTTAAACTGGTACCAATCAGAAAACGAGTAAAATAAAATAAGTTGCGGAATTCAACCAATAAAAAGATTCAGATATGCTTCAGATTTCTCAATTCGCTAACGAGAACAACAACTTTTTTTCCAAATAGTTTATAACAAGAACATAAAATAAACCACTATGAATGACAGAATCAGAAAAGAAGAGATTTTTCCATTTCGTCCGGCGCATTATCTATCTTTCAGACCAAGGTTACTAACCCACTGTGTTTCATATTGGGAGTAATAAAATTAAATTATTGAAGTTATAAACTATTAACTTACAAAAAAAAAAAAAAAAAAAAAAAAAAAAAATATTCACTTAGGGAATGTGAGAAAACTGAAATATGAGGCATCGGTGGACTTTTTCCATTTCGTCCGGCGCATTATCTATCTTTCAGACCAAGGTTACTAACCCACTGTGTTTCATATTGGGAGTAATAAAATTAAATTATTGAAGTTATAAACTATTAACTTACAAAAAAAAAAAAAAAAAAAAAAATATTCACTTAGGGAATGTGAGAAAACTGAAATATGAGGCATCGGTGGACTTGTTTTTTAACTCTTTAACGATCATAGCATTTTCATTGCTAAGATGTCGAAATAAATGAATGACACCGGTAATTAAGAACAAATATATTTCTAAATAAGAAAACGTGATTTTTCACATACGAAATAAAAGGGATATTTTTAGATAAAAATACCGGTGTCAGTGTTGTGTATAGGAATTAAAATTTTGTGGTTTCGTGGCGAAACCAATGAACGTTAAAGGGTTAAGCGCATACGCAGTTGAACAGTAAAACATTTCATTTCCACACTTTACTTATTAGTGTTTTAACCCTTCATCTACCGCATTATGAATTCATGAAAATTTTACATTCTAAAGCATTTTAAAACTACTTTTAAAATCTAAAGTCCGCCAAAATTCAAATCTATGAGTTTTTAAAAGATAACAAAAAGAAATACTTGCTTATTTGCAAATTTTATTCCAATACATATTTAACAATATGATTTAATTGTTTACTGTTTAATGTAATTTCTAATGTATAATGCAGTTAGCCTATTTTGGCCTGTTTAAACTATTTTCGGAATGTAGTTCGCAATAAATTATTAGTAACGTAAGTGAAACATTTTATTTCGAAACGGCTAAAACTTTATCTTTCCAAAAGAAGGTATGTTCAAGGTTCTCACATTTCTACCACATAATTTTAAAAATATTTTCAAAGCATTTCACTGCAGAAAAATATCGTAAAACTTCTGAATGAAGGTGGAGTTTGCCAATATTGTGGCTTAAAATTAAATGTAAATTTTCTTATTTTAAATAGTGGTGTCAGAGTCCTTAAAATATATAAGGAGTGTGCGAACCTTTTGTGTTACTTCATTAATTTTCGTGACAAAAGTTGATAAGTTAATACTCATCGCAAATTACTTGAATTTATTTTAGTAAAACTAAACGAAAAGTATAATAAGTAGATATGCTGAATGATTCTTAATTTGTATAGTATTTACAAATTAGTTTCATGTGAGAAAAGAGACTTAAAGACTAATTAAGATTTCCGGCAAAAAAAATTAAATCTTAATTTGTTCTAATATCACTGTAAATTTTGAAAAAGTAAATGAATTTAACAATTTTAATAAAATTCGATATAATTCGTTTTGTACTTAACTATCCTTCGCTAATAAATTATTCTAATTAATATTTATTTTTGTATGTGAGTATTCAATTTTATAAAATATTTCTATTTCTACTACAATAGAAATGAATTTATTTTATTAAATGCACATTATAAAATTTTATTAATCTAGGAAATAAAGGCATTTTTAAAATATCTAAATCAGTCTCTGATAAAGTATTTAATAAAACATTAAATACTAGAAGTAGATAAATGATTTATAATAGACCAGATAAATAAGATCCGAAGAAACTGTACGCAAAGCTACTCATGCCGGCTGAAAGTAAAGCATGTATTATAAAAGCTATCTGTTGATAGAATGATCATTCAATTTGGTTTTTATTACATTCAAATCGGAAGCAACAATTTAAAACAAAGTCTCACTTTAACCCCTTGCGGGGCGGTGGTTTCATAGATATACCACTTAATTTTAATCCCCAAACGCCACATTGGCACCGGAAATTTGTTAGAGAAAATTACGGTTTATTGAATGCGTGAAATAGAGCCTTTTCTTATTTAAAAATAAAGTTCTTTTCATATTCCGGTGTCAGTCATTAATTTCAACATTTAAGCAATGAATTTGCTCTGCTCCGCAAAGGGTTAAAGGAAAATGTTTACAATTTTCATTTCGCTTATATTATATTTTATCTGACAAATGCTTATTTGAAAAACATTTGGCACCAGAAAAAGTACATGCTAAAGTATTTATTTATGTTATGCATGCAAAATACCCGTGTTCATTATCACTACTGGGACATTCAAGTACTTATGCAACCTTCGGTCTGCATAAATAAAATAAAATGAATGAAAGTAATTTGTCAGTGTATTTTAGTAGTTCAGATAATGTCGCGCGACATATTAAATTTTTCTGACCTTTTAACCCCTTACGGCGTGGTGGTATATCCCCCTATGAAACCATTTAATATCCATTTCCAAACGCCACATCGGTAAAAAAAAAATTACGGTTTATTGAATGCGTGGAGTATGGCTTTTTTTCTTATGTATGAAGAAAGTAGTTTTCAAATTCCTGTGTCATCCAATACTTTCAACACTTTAGAAATGAATTTGCCCCGCACCGCAAAGGATTAAACAAATTTTCTTTATAGTTTTCTGAGTTTTTTCTTTTTTTTTAATACAGTCGAGTCTCTATATAACGAAATCCACCGTTCCAGTAAAAAATTCGTTATATAGAGAAATTCGATGTATAGAGAATGATGTTAAAAATCTTATTTAATGTGTGAAATTTGAACAAATATTATTTTTGATCTTTTGAATTAAGAATTTGAAATGTTTAAAAGTAAATATTAACCTAACATTTTATTTCTTAATTATTTAAGCTGTTTCATAAAAGAGAGAACAGACATTTATTTGAAAGCTTAATGAAAATCAAATAAGGAAGACTTGCATTAATTTCAGACGAAGAAATTTGTAATTTTTTGTTGCTTTGATTTTAAAATTGTTACGCTCTCAAAAAGAAATGCTCAAATTTTAGCAAGGAATGAAAAATTGTAGTTAACATTTTCCTCCTTTTGAAGGCCTCTGTTATGTGCCTCTCATTCATTCCTCTCTTACATGTGTATCAATCCAGTTGACTCTGTTTTGAGAAGGATGTGGAAAGGTGTGTGGGAGGTGGGATAAATTCGTTGGATTTAAAGAACAAGGAGAGAAGTAACATAAAAAAAAACTCAGCACTGACGATAAATAAAAAATAAGTGATGGAAAATTGATTCCGTATGATTTTGAAGCTTTTTAAAACTGAATAAATTAAGACCAATTTATGAAAAAATTCGTTATATGGAGATAGATATTTCGCTATATAGAGACTGTTTTCAATGTAATCACGCGAAAAGCGGATCGTTCCTATTAAAAATTCGTTATATAGAGAAATTCGATGTATGGAGTTTCGTTAGTTTTTTGGCGGTACTTATTATTCACAAGCTATGCAACCATTTTTGGGCGAAAAACAAGTTTTGCGGAAAATACTGTACTTTTTTTATAGTTATGAAGATGAATGAAAAACCAAAATGTTCATCATAAAGTTTTCTGCATTTTATGTAATTATAGAAGTTTCATTTGACTTACTGATTTAAGGTTATCTAGGGCAACTGGGCGCCGATTTTACAAAGTAGCTATCGAGATTCTGGAAATTCAGCTTCTAATTGCTAATGTTCATTTGAATTGAATTTAGAAACTCGGTAAATGTGTTCAGTTAGATTAAATCAGACAGAAAATTCAAAACTAAATTTTAAGGCCTAAAAAAATTATTTTATTTTTAAAAATAAAGTTGTTTGTGAAATGTGGTGTGACTGAGAATGTGGGTATCTGAGAATATTTTTTTTAATAAATTTGTTCACTAAATATGGTGAGACCTTATTATTTGAGAATTTTTGAATCAGAAATATCTTGCCCCTTAAAGTATCTCATTATTCAATCATTAGGGATGAGAATTTTCCGCGGTTTTCCGCGTTTTTTCTCACCAGTATAATCTTAGAGAAAATGTTGTTTTACTCAAACGAAAAATGCTGCGATTTAACAGAACATTATTTTCTCTAATATTATACTGGTATGTAAAAACGCGGAACACTCTGATTCCTACAATCATTAAAACCAATGTTTGAACACACAATAATTAAAAAACACATAAACAGACGTATATGTTTCGCGAATAACTGGGACTCGCTTCCTCAGTGTTCAAGCGATAAAATGCTTAAAATAAAAATCTCACAATTGTTAACCCTTTCCGGCACACTGTGCCCGGTCTGAGGTACCTAATTTTTATTCCAAACATGCAAACGGCAACAATAATATTTTAGTAAAATGTTGTTTTTACAATAAAAGCTTAAATTAAGGATTTTAAAATATCTAAAAAGTTCGTTTGTGAATTCCGGTCTCAGACGATAATTTCTCATTTTACCAAGAGATTTTGCCCGTACCGGAAAGGGTTAACAAGTCTGAAACCCAAAGGATTGTAAACACAGATCTAAAGTACCATCAAGTCTCAATAACCAATAGAATTAATGAAGTTTCGTGACATAAAAAAGTCTAACCAGAAAGCTGAGATGTACGGTACGCTAGATAAATCATTAACCAAGGAGTTTTTTACTTTATTGATATGGAGTGCTTCAAAAAATATCCAAATCAAGCGGAGTAGTGCATTTTTGGATAATCATGGCTGAAGTAAAATTGAAATTATGACCCTCCTCACAACAATGAGAAGCAATAGAGGAATTTTTCATCTCTTTTCTTTTAACCCTTTGCGGGGCAGGACAAATTCATTGCTAAAGTATTGAAATTAATGACTGACACCGGAATTTGAAAACAATTTTATTTGTAAATAAGAAAACGCTATATCTCACGCATTCAATAAACCGTAATTTTCTTTAACAAAATACCGGTGAGAATGTGGCGTTTGGGAATTAAAATTAAGTGGTATATCTATGAAACCACCGCCCTTCAAGGGGTTAACATAATCTACGTGTTCAGCGACTCTTTTTTGGAGTTTACGTTTGGTTTGTCCAATGTAAGACAAACCACACTGACATTGTATATTGTAAATACTCCAATAATCCAGAGGAGAAATTTGATCTTTTAACCTTCCTACCCTGAATGGGTCTAATAGACCCATAAGTATAATTCGTTTTATGCGATTCGAACCAGAACTTTTTTCGTAAAGAAAGTTAAATAACAAATTCAGAGATATAAGTCAACTAAATATATTAAAATATTTTAAATAACAATTCTGGTGTAAAACGTTTTTATCAAGATTGAGTAAAATTTGAAGAGGGTAGGAAGGTTAATTGAGGAAAAGTTAATCTATTGACTGGTTTGAATACCACATCTCAACTTTCTGGTTAGATTTTTTTATGTCACGAAACTTCATTTCCGGTTTAATTCTATTGGTTACTGAGACTTGATGGTATTTTGGTTCTGTGTTTGCAATCATTTGGGTTTCTGACTTGTTAACAGTTAGGGGATTTTGATTTTAAACATTTTATCGCTTGAACAATCAGGAAGCGAGTCCCAGTTACTCGCGAAAGGTACACGTCTATTTATGTGTTTTTAAGTATTGTGTGTTCGAACGTTGGTTTTAATGATTGTAGTTTTTCACACAAGGTTTTTATTGATTATCTCATTCTTATTTTTTTATATACAGTGGAGCATCGTTTATACGACGCCAAAGGGGCTACTGAAAAACGCCGTATAAACGATAACGACGTATAATCGATTTTCACTTCCAAAACTAGAATTAATTTTGTTTTCACTTAATTTTAATGTTTAACGTGTTGATTTACATGAAATTGTAAATTAAACAAACCAGAAAAAACAAATAACAAAAAAACAGGGATGATGTATTAGTAAGCAATTTAAGTATGCGTAACATTATTTATGTTTCACCGAAAGGTTCCTCATTTTCAGTATATAATTCTCTTTCCATTTAAAGTCAAAAATCAAAAGCCCCGCTTGGCCAACCAACTAAAAGTCGCCAATACTGATAACAGTTAGAAGGATAGTCTATTTGCAACTTTGTCTATTTGCAGGTCGGGAAAGCTAAACATCCCCGAAAAAATAATGACCTCTCCCAGTGTAATCTGTTACACGTAAGCTGAATTTCAGACTAATCGAACACCAGCCCACATTTTTATAATGTGGAGTGCATTTAAACACGCTCTTTGGTGTCATTTATAGCTGCCAACTTCCGCTCGTTCGTAAAATATACAAGAAAAATAAACAAAAATACACCTGTACGAAATCAAAAAATCGACGTATAAACGATTTTGGGCGTCGTATAAAAGATATATTTTTACATTAAAATGAATAGGAATGAATCGGGACCACATTAAAACGTCGTATAAATGTAAACGTCGTATAAGTGATCGTCGTATAAGTGATCGTCGTATAAACGATGTTTTACTGTATCTCAATCAATGTAAGATATGGCCGATAAATCTGTAGAGAATGTAAACATGTCTCTACACCGAACAGAAATATTTCAGGCTGGGCAAGATAATTTTCTGATAATGCAACTTTGTCTTATGTGTTACACTTCATCTGTATGTAAAATTTCAAATTCTAGCTATCTCATTTAGGAAATTTGGAAAGAAATATTTATAACTGTTTCGGTAACGGGATCCAACACATGTCCCAGTTACTAAATTTTTAATAACATTTCTTGAGGTAATTGAGACAGCGAGTTAACTTTTGAAATATAAAGTATAGATACCTAATAATATTAATATACTTGCGTTTCTAATCATTACAAAAAAGATGTTTAACCTTTTAACCCTTTAACGATCATAGCATTTTCATTGCTAAGATGTCGAAATAAATGAATGACACCGGTAATTAAGAACAAATATATTTCTAAATAAGAAAATATGATTTTTCACATACAAAATATAAGGAATATTTTTAGATAAAAATACCGGTGTCAGTTTTGCGTATCGGAATTAAAATTTTGTGGTTTCGTGGCGAAACCAATGAACGTTAAAAGGTTAAGGGGTAAACTACTTCTATTCTGACAATACTGAAATGGATGAGTGACACCAGAATTAAAAACATGTTTATTTCAAAATAGATAAAAGCTATTCTTCATGTACTTGATAAAATGAAAATTTTAATTTCCTAATTCTGGTGCAAATATAGCATTTCGCATTTAAAATTAAGCGGGATGTATTTTACCCCACCACTCTTCAATGGGTTAATAAAAGTACTTTCAGTATTTCAATAAAAAAACCGACGAAATTCCAAATTAATATTGAAAAAATAGAAAAAAAAAACCCTGAAAATTTTGAAATTCTACCACTGTTAAGACAAAATTATGATTGCGTTCACACACGTTGTTTTAACCCTTTAACGTTCATTGGTTTCGCCACGAAACCACAAAATTTTAATTCCTATACGCAACACTGACACCGGTATTTTTATCTAAAAATATCCCTTTTATTTTGTATGTGAAAAATCACGTTTTCTTATTTAGAAATATATTTGTTCGTAATTACCGGTGTCACTGATTTATTTCGACATCTTAGCAATGAAAATGTTATGATCGTTAAAGGGTTAAAAAGTAGAGATCAAACCCTTCGCAACGGGAGCCTTCTACGAAATGTTTAATGTTTTGTCACCGGCTTTTAAAAACAGAAATTTTAAATTATTAAATCGAGAAATGCACGATTTAAATAAGCCAGATTTTACAGTAAAATTTTACTGTTGGAGGTAAACAAGGATTCTTAAGCCTTTTTGCGACACGTATAAGTGTCGCTCCTCCCCAAGGGTTTGAGGTCAAGATGGATATTCGCCACAAAAAACACAGTAAAAAAGAAGGTGTTAAATACAAGAATTATCTAAAGAGAAATTCGGCTTGTTTAATCCCTTTATATTATTTGAGGTATTTTCTATAAGAAAATACTGATAGTTCCCTCTTTTCTTCATTGTGTATTTCCTTGGCTACTCATCACTCTGAAGGTGAATTAAAAAAAGATAAAATCTAAAAGACATCAACTTTTTTTTCTTTTTTTTAAAAAACATCTTATGGCGCACTTACCTCGTGTGTTAAATTACCCCAGCTTAACTTAAGAAAATAACCTTGTTTAAAAATCGAAGAATTAAAAGGTAAAACACGACTTTTAGCTGCCATAATTTTTCATGAAGGAGATCAGACTCAACTTAAATAATTTTAAAAGTAGATAAATGATTTATAATAAAAAATTATGATTTTTTGTTTTAAAATTAAATTCGTCGATGTTATCGCGAGATAACACGCTAATATGCTTACAATTTGCATTTTGGTTAGTCTGAAATTTTTTATCAGAAAAACATTTGGCACCAGAAAAGGTATATTATAAAGTACTAATTCATATATTATACTTACGAAACTGCTGGTTCTGTATGGGTTTTTTGCTCGTTCGAGTACTTATGCAGCCGCAGGTCTGCGTAAATAAAATGAAATAAATAAAGATGAATATCGTCAGTCCGTTTTTAATCGTCCAGGTGTTGTCGCTCGACTTTTTAAAATTTCCCAATCTTTTAAACAAGTTTTCTTCATAGTTTTCTACGTTAAATACATTATTAATCGTACAAAGTTCAATCGTGAAAAGCATTTCTTTTTTTTTTTTTTTTTTTTTGTATAACTTATCAAAAATTGCGTTATGTCTGATTTTGGAAATTTGTATTAATTAATATCACAAATAGGGACTTAATAAAAAATTAAAATTTAGGATAATAAAGACCTTTATAATGTAAATTTTAAATTTTATGAGTGGACTTAACTGATTTTTGAATGGGAATTCCCAAAAATGCACCCAAAACTCCGTCCCTTTCCTTTTGTTCCAAAAGAAAAAGGAATTCCATGTACTTTTTGCTTAGGCACGTTCAAAAAAACGATAAACACAAGAAAATTTTACATTGGTGATTAGAAGTGGATTGACACTATTATAACAAAATACTAATTGTTTTTATTTTGAGAAGGAGGGGGGACGGGGGGGCGGAGGTAAATTGTAAAGTAAATTTAAAACATTTTGATGTAAAACTAAATTATTTGTGTCGCATTAAGTATTCAACAGAAGGTGAAAATTGTGAAATAAAAAATGTGAATTTTACTAATACGAAGGAAAGATATTTTTCAAAAATTAAACTGAGGCAACTATGATGTTAGTCAGGATTAAGGTAAAGGACTGGCTCCTTTTGAATTTTTCATGGGTGCGTCTTTCGATTATATTGTGTACAGCTATGAGGCGAACCTAATTCAGTTTTATTGGGACATATGTAATTTCGAAATTAAACCAAATACTCGTTAAGAAATTACTTCAATCAAGCGAAAACACCAGCTTGCAATGCCATTTTATAAAGTATCTCACTTCCATACGCCTTGTCCCTTGTCTTATTCTATGCTAAGTATCATATTTACAGCATTTTAACTTTTGAAAATAAACCTTTTTTTTTTCTAATATGTGATATTCACATCTTTTTCAGTAAAAATTATTCTTATTGTTTTTCTATAAAATGTAGAATATAAAATATATATTGATTCTATAGAATATTTAATGTAACAAAATTATTTTAATTTTATATCAAATAGTATAGATAGCTTATTTTTATGTCTTACCCCTTCATTACCAAAATATATTAACTTTGCCAAGAATGTTACCTGCATTTTTTTAGAAATTCCAACATTGCTTAATTTTATATTTATCTAATCAATAATGCGTAAAATTAGATTTTATCGTTATTTTGAACGAATCCAATCAAAAATTACCTCTAGTGCTATGTATCTGATTTAAAAGAAAACGGAAAGGGAACGGAGTTTTTGGTGCTTTAATTAGTTAGCTGCTATTCCAAAACTAATAAAGACTAACTCATAAAATATACAATGTAACATTACATTATAAAAATGTTTATTATCCTAAATTTTCAGATTTTTTTAATCAGTCACTTTTGAAATTATTATTTAGCAAAAGTGTCAAAATCAGACTTAACGCAATTTCGTAATTTGCAACTGTACAAATAAATAAATAAATATATATACATATAAAATAAAACATATATACATAATATATATATACATATAAAATAAAATAAAAGCTTTTTACAAGAATGCAAGAGCAGAGTGGTCAAGACTGTGGCTCTTTGTAAACTACTTTGTTTCCCACTATTATTTTGGGGAAAATGTTCTTTGAAATCGGCCAAATATTCCAACTACAGTAATTTCGGGTAGATAAGCCGCAGCTCAAACAATTCAGTTTCAACCCAGAAAAATCATTCAGTAATTAAAGATAAATATATACCGCGATACTAAAACTTACTTATTAATTTTAGAAATTTCTGGGCAAAATAGAATAGTTTAAGCTGCGGCTTATCTACTCGAAATTACGGTAGAACATTTTCTGTATCAAATTACTGGTATCCATACAGCCGGAGACTTCTGTCGGCAAGAACTGCGTCACAAATGGTTGATAAAATGGTGAATTGATTATTTTATCAACGATAGGAAATGCCGCAATTAAATAAATGTGAACTAGTCGTTTATAATCTGAAAAATAAATAAAACTATAGTTAACTAAAAAAAAAAAAGACAAAGATGTTTTAAAAGGTAACAAAACTTTTATAAGATTAAGTTACATTCATAATATGTAGTTGCCATGTCTCCGGCTTTTTGCACACCACTAATATCTAAATAAATTATAAATATAAATATAAAATATAAATATAAATATTATGTGAAACGTAAGCAAAAGCATTACTTATGCATGCACTTTCATGCAACTGTTTGAGTGTATTTTTAATTGTTACACTGAATTAACACTTTCCAACATTAAAAGCTTATACTATAAAAATTTACAACTGGGATTTCTTCATTAATCTTATATTTTTTTTGTTACATTTTTATATTTATTTATAAACGTAAATTTAATAAACAAACCGAATAATCTATCACATGCGTTTAAATATTTAAAATGTCTCTTACAGGAGATGTCTCTAATTTAAACCTAAATAGAGTCCTAAGTTAATCTAAATTGCATAAAATTTTAAATATTAAATTTGAAATTTAAACATGCCTGTCAAATCATTTTGAAATTACATTTTCCTAATGGAGATAGAGTTTAAGTGAAATGAATTTAATTAAAAAACAACGGCATTATATAAATAAAATATCCTAGCATTCATGTTAAATTCTTCGTGGAATTTAAAGATAGATTTGCTTTTCTAATATGTAAAATATTCCAGTTATACATGGGAGTTTCACAATTCGTTTAGTTTCAGTGATACTATTAGTGTTTAACGGTAAATTTGTTGTATACCATCGCTATAATTTGAGTAAAAAAAATGACAGAAAAATCGTAATTTAACAAATTACAACGACTATTTGAAAAAAAGACACTTTTAAAGGCTCAAATTTTAAAGACTTATGAATAAATTCTACATTTAAATTAATAATAATAAAAAACATCATTTTTATGATGATTATAACGAGACATATATTACGTATGCCGTGCATTAAATATTAATTATCCTAGACCATGGAATTAAAAACAAGTTGGAAATTGCACGTGAAGCGTAGCAAATGAGGTGCGTTCGTACGATAATGAAGTTTTAAAAATATCACTCTCATATACCAATCTCATAAAATTGTAAATAGTTAATTACAATTAAAATGCGCAACAAACAATGTTCTCTCTATTCTCATTATCTAATGGAATACTCTTGTGTGGCCTTGTAAATCAATTATAAAAGTTCTTTGCACAACAGATTATGCAAAATCTATATTATAATATGTACTTTATGATGCATATCAATATTATTATTTTCGCATAAGTGTAATATTATTAAAATTCATTTGAAACTATTTTCTTCATTGACTGTAATGTAACGGAGTACTTTTGATAGTTCCTGTATTTGATCTATGCATCCTATTTTCAAAAAAATTGAAATGACTTGACCAAATGATGCAATAAGTATGTAATTTAAATTTCAAACGATTAAAATGCATTTGCAATATTTTTCTCTATTGACCGTAAAGTAACGGAATACTTTTGATCGTCCCTGTAATTGATCTATCCGTACGATTCTCATAAAATTTGAAATAACTCGACAAAAATATGTAATAATTATATATTTTAAATTTCAAAAGATTCGGTTGAGTAGTTTTTGCGTTGTTATATGCGGAAAGACAGAAGGACAGACGGACGGACTGAACGAACACTATAGGTGCTACGTATTTACATAATTACGAACGCACCTAAAAGCAGTAGATTAAAGATAGACAACATTAACTGTGTAAAATTTGCATTTTTATCTGATGAAGTTAATCTGAATGACTTCTGAACGACTCCTATTACGTACGACATGGATTAGACATTAATATTTCTGTACCCATCACAAACAAATATTATATGAAATTTCAGCTTTACAATTTTTGGAACTGCAACTTTTTTAACTTCTTAACAACGCACATTTAAATATTTTATACCGTTATTTAGAGCAAAAAATGTACTTTTTATGAAATTTGTTTGAAATCTCTATCACAATTTGTTTTTAAGTTATTATTATTTTTTAAGTTTTTATTTTTCATTTTGGCATTGTAGCAACAGAAGTATTCAGTTTCTGGACATTAAGCTTGGACTAATCAGAAAACGAATAAAATAAAATAAGTTGCGGAAATCAACCAAAAAAAAAAAAAAAAAAAAAAAAAAAAAAAAAAAAAAAAAGATTCAGCTATATTTCCCAATTCTCTACCGAGAACAACAACTATTTTTTCCAAATAGTTAATAAAAAAATGCACTCAAAATATTTTTAAGTGATCTAATATTGGAAGTAAATTGTATAATAACCACTTAACAATGATACGGAGATTCTTAAACTATGTTTCGAATCACAATAGTTCTTCTCATGTGTGGGATAAAATGCAATTAGGTCTTCAAAATTGTATAATAAATTTCTTCCGCAATGTTGCCAGTCGACTACTTTTTTTAACCCTTTGCTCCCCAGTGGTTTAGGTCTTAAACCACCGATCTTTAATTCGTATATTTCAGTTCCCACCAGAAAATTAAAACAACAATATTTGCTTTAAACAATAACAGAACATTCCATATTTAAATAAAACGAAATTAGCCATTGAATTTTTCTGGTGTGAAATGAACTACATAATTTCTAGAACGTGTTCTGGCATGGGAATTAAAGGGTTAAAATTCAGATTTCTTGACTGGCACCACTTTCATGAAACTGTAGAATTTTCTTTCTTCTCGCCTTAATAAATAGGTCATTAAATAAGGCGCATTTTACCATTTCAAAAAAGTGGTGCCAATATAGAATCTGGATTTTAAAAAAAAGTAGCCCATCTGGCAACACTGTTCTTCCGATGCAAATGATGAGCGAAAAGCATATGTTGCAACTCAAAATAAGATACGACATAAGGAGTTAAGGAGGTAAAGATATAATACATTTATTAACTCCTTGGGGACGAGCGACACGTATACGTGCCGCAAAAAAAGCTTAAGAATGCTTCTTTATCGCCAACAGTAAAATTTTAATGTAACATTTGCCTTAACCCTTTCCGGCACGGGCAAAATGTGTTAGTAAAATGAGAAATTATCGACTGACACCGGAAATAGCAAACGAATTTTTTAGATATTTTGAAATCCGTAATTTAAGCTTTTATTATAAAAGAAAAATTTTACTAAAATATTATTGGTGCCGTTTGCAAGTTTGGAATTAAAATTAGGTATCCCAGACCGGGCACAGTGTGCCGGAAAGTGTTAAATAATCGGCTCCTATTTAATGAGCTACAAATTTCTGTTTTTAAAAACCGGTGACAAAACATTAAAAATTTCGTTAAAGGCTCCCGTCAAAAAGGGGTCAAAGACATTATTTAATCTGGTGTAAAGAACGCTTCGATGATATAAATTAAAATGTTTCAGATCCATTATAGATGCAAAACAATACCACAGATTGCATGTACGTTTCCATTTTATTTATTTTTTAATTTCTTTAAGAATATTTTTTCTATACCTAGTAGAGTAAGTTCTCATTATTGATTTTTCAAGTTAGTCATATATCATATCTATTTCTGTTTAAAGCGAATGTTTTGTGTCCTTTATAATTAAGTCATTTGAAGTCGTTTTTGTTTTTAAAATTCTATTTGTACCGGAAATTTTTTTTCCATAAATTATTGTGCAATACATATCTCATTTAATCTATAATAATTGATAAAATAATTCTGGTACAAAGTAATTTTCCAAAAATGAAACGACTTGTCGAATGACTCAATGGAATACACTGCTCAAAACAATTAAAGGATGTTTGAAGTTTTATATAAAATAAAGATATAAACGAATTTTTTTTGCCGAAAATAGAAAAAGAGAATCACAAATGGAAATTTTTCTGGTTTTCAAACTGTGGAGTATGCAAATTTTGAGTTCGACGTCAAAAACGTCGCTTCAGCGGCAGCGAAGGAGATTTGACTTTCAGCTAGATAAAAGAGAATGAAGACAATGATGATCGGCATTCAGTGATTGCTTTGTTTCGATGAGTACGATGTCTCAGCGAAGTCATTTGGCAGATTTAGAAGCTTGGAGAATTGTATGTAGGTTAGAAGGGGGCCAAACTCAAGCCGAAGTAGCGCAAGCCATTGGAGTGTCACAAAGTGTCATTTCCAAGATCTGGAACCGTTTTTTGGAGAGTGGATGTGCAGGCCGAAGACCAGGGCAAGGTCGTAGACGGGCAACAACGCCCAATGAAGATCGGTATTTAGCGTTAACAGCTCGGAGACACCGAAACATGAACGCTACTATTCTCCAATAACACCTTCGCTCGGCTACAGGCACCACGATTTCAACTCAGACTGTCCGAAACCGGCTCCATGCTGTAGGTCTGTATGCTCTCCGACCGATGGTATGTGTTAGATTAACATCAAGGCATCGTCGCGACCGCAGGGAGTGGGCAACCGAGCATGTCAACTGGAGGAGAAATGAATGGAGCAATATTCTGTTTTCTGACGAGTCCCGTTTTTCTGTGCATCCGGATAATAGGCGTATTTTCATCTGGAGGGACCGTGACAGTAGGAATAATCCTGCATTCGTGCACGAAAGTGTCAGATTTGGCGGTGGAAGAGTGTTAGTGTATGGTGGCATCTCCATTGACGGGCGCACTGACCTGTACATCATTCGAGATGGAGCTCTGACTGGTCGCCGATATAGGGATGAGATCCTCAGACCTATTGTAGTCCCTTACGCTGCAGCAATCGGAGATAACTTCATTTTAATGGACGATAACTGCAGGCCACATCGTGCAAACCTGGTGGAGGATTTCCTTTTCGAGGAAGGAATCGTTCGAATGGAATGGCCAGCGTGTTCTCCAGACTTGAATCCAATCGAGCATGTTTGGGACGCTCTAGGAAGACGGGTTTCTGGCCGCCAACAACCCCCACAAACTCTCCAAGAACTGGAAAGAGCTCTTCTGAAAGAGTGGGGCAGAATATCCCAACTCGTCATTAATAGCCTCACTGAGTCCATGCCTCAAAGGTGTTCAACGTTGCTGGCCGCCCGTGGAAACCATACCCCCTTCTGAAAATTATTTTCTTTGAATGATTCTTTTTTTTCTCATAGGCACAAATTGTGTTTTTTTCCTTTTGTACACAAATGCGCAATAAAATGCATTTTTTTATGGCAAACATGTGTAATTTATTCTCATATAACCTACTATGTGTGTCGACCATGTATCAATCAGCTAACAAGTTTCCCAGATACAAAATCCACCTAAAACTGCAATATCCTTTAATTGTTTTGAGCAGTGTAGTATAAAGCTATCATTTTTCCTAAAAGAAAACTGCATAAAAATAACTACACGAACTATGAGTTTATTGTCGAAATATTCTTTAAAGCGAATATGAATACTTGAGGATTTTTAAAAAACATTTTATTTTTGCATTCTAATCTTTTAATCTCCAGATCGTAAATAATAAAATCTAAGTTGATTTTTTAAATAAAACAATTGAATATTATCAAAATAAAAAAAAGAAGCGTTGCGGTCGAATATGTCATTATGAAAATATACTAGTGTATATCTATCATTTTTCTTTAAAAAAAAAAGCTGCATAAAAATATCTACAACAATTTTCAATCCGTTGTCAAAATATTCTTTAGTCCTTTAACCCTTTCCGGCACGGGCAGAATATGTTAGTAAAATGAGAAATTATCGACTGACACCGGAATTCACAAACGAATTTTTTAGATATTTCGAAACCCCTAATTTAAGCTTTCACTGTAAAAGCAAAATTTTACTAAAATATTATTGGGACCGGGCACAGTGTGCCGGAAAGTGTTAACGTTCATTGGTTTATTTACGAAACCGCAAAATTTTAATTCCGATATGCAAGAGCAACACCGGAATTTTAATAAAAAAAATAAGTTTTATTATGTATGTGAAAATTCACTCTTTCATATTTATAAATTTATTTGTTCGTAATTACTGGTGTCATTCATTTATTTCAACATTTTAGTAATGAAAATGCTTTGTCCGTTAACCCTTTAACGTTCATTGGTTTCTCTACGAAACCACAAAATTTCAATTCCGATATGCAACAACGACACCGGAATTTGAATAAAGAAAAATTCATTGTATTATACATGTGAAAAATCACTTTTTCTTATTTACAAAAATATTTGTACGCAATTACCGGTGTCAATCATTTATTTCAATATCGTAGGTATTAAAATGCTCTGAACGTTAAAGGGTTAACCGCCTTCGCGAAGGGACACTTTTACGAAATTTTTTAAGTTTTGTCGCCGGTTTTAAAAACAGAAATTTGCTCCATATTAAATCGAGAAAATGCTCCTATTAAATAAGGCAAATTTAACAGTACATTTTTGCTGGTCGGAATAAACAAGGATTCTTAAGCCTTTTTGCAGCACGTATACCTGTCGGTCGTCCCCAAGGGGTTAAAGGGATAATGTGAATATGAATACTTCAGTATGTTTAAAAAACGTCAAATAATATTTACCGAAATAGGGCATTTTACTATGAACATAATTACTGAAGATTAAGCTTATGACCACATTTAGGCAGATTTAGGCAGTGAGAAAGCTTTGTGATACATGCACGAGTAGTAATCCTTATTGTATCATGCATGTAGCTCTTAAAGACTACGTGCTTGCATGATTACATTACCATATTTCCAAGATTAGTATAACAGTAATTTTCAAGAAATAAATTTAAATTTTCTGTATAATTTTCATGGTGTACAATAATAAATAAATGAATAAATAAAATAAATGATTTTTTAAGTTAAATATCTTTTTCAGATAGTTATAGTTTATAAATGCAGTGGAACCCGGTTAACCCTTTCCAGCATACCGTGCTCGGTCTGGGGTATCTGATTTTAATTCCTAACTTTAATTCTAAATTTTTCATCGGCACCAATAATAGTATTTTAGTAAAATTTTGCTTTTACGATAAAAGCAGATCAGATATAAGAGATTCAAAATATTTAAAAAATTTGTTTGTGAATTCCGGTGTTAGTTGACAATTTCTCATTTTACTTAAAGATTTTGCCCGTGACGGAAAGGGTTAAGACGCTTGCTGTTAACATGCGATCTGATTTAATACGTGGAATTTTTCAGATCCCTTGAACATCGCTCATTATCACGCTTGATATGCGAGCGGTTATTACGCGATCCCGCTTCAGAGGCAATAAATTTTAATTAGAAAAAAAAAGAAAAAAGAAAACACGTTTAAGATGCGCATTCTTTCTGTCTTCTCCATTACTGTCAAATATAGGAGTTTTTTTTTAGATAAAAAACATTGTCATATTTATTTCGTTTTATAACCGATTAACTAAGCGAATATAACTGATCGGAAATGGCTGTAGGTATTCGAATAAAAAAAATCTCCTCTAAATTAGTAATACTGAAACTCTTCTTTGATCCAGCGGCTAACAATCTCGCGTAGGTTTTACTTGATAGGAAAAGAGAGATTAGTTGAAGACACTCAAATATGTGATGAAATAGATTATGATTACAGATTATATACCTGTGTGTGAAGATTAACATTTTTATTACATCATTTACTATGTATTATAGTTCATATCATTGCCAACTAGATCTATACGGCCCATCCGTTTGAAATTATTAATTAAGGCTTCCGCCAGAGGACTCTGATACCCTGCCCAAATTATTCTCACCAATCATACAAACCCTGAACCAGAACAATAACCATGTGCACAGAACAGAAATCATCTTATTCAATGCTAATTTGGGCAAGGTTTGAGCCACGTGGTCGAATGAAATGGTTCAGGGTTTGAAACTGAATCCAGCTTCACTTTTTCGGCGGTTTTCAGAGAAATGCGCAGGCCGTTATATATCTAGTAGGCCATGGTTCATATTATATACATCTATACATACATGAAATGGAGCTTGCAAAGATTGAATGGATACGATTGCTGTAGAACAATCAAATTTTCTATATCTTTGTTATTTTTTGCTATGCTAACATTTTTTTTTATACAAAAATTAGTAAAGATAGCTTTTAATTACATTATTAAAAATTACAGTTTATTTTAATGGTATTCATTTCACGAGTGTTAGGTTAATCAGAAAGCTCTGTCGTATTAACGTTATTTAAAGCCCACTATTTTTAAATTCATGTTTTATTTACCCATCACATGTAGTATAGGGTAAGTTTTGCAATCGTTTTGAAAATCGAAAAAAATGACGGATTTATACGTTTCAGACACTGAAGATTCTGAAAAATATAATTTTAGAAAAAAAAAACCGTCCATCCCTCTTTGTGTCTGTCTGTCTGTGAACGCTCTCTCCTGAATAAATTGAGATAGAGACTTGAAATTTGGTATGAACGTTGTATGTAGGAATGGGACAAAGTCTATTTAATATCAGTAACCTCGATTATCCGAACTATTTTTTTCGGACACTAGAAATATTCTTTCTGATGAGAGTTATATAAAAATTTTCGATTTTTAAAAAATTATTTTAAGGAGTGGATATTAAAGATAATAAAAAAATAAATTTTGCATGATTAATGAAGTCGATTGGATAATTAGTTGTATAGATATTTGTAATCGTGTTTTCTACACTCTTAGATTTTTTTCTGACCCTGTATTTTACTCAAATTTCAGTTCAAAGATATTAAAGAAATGCATAATCTAACGCAGTAAATTGTTAGTTAATCCAATTAACATTTTTGGAGTTATAAGGATACTTCTATTACGCAATTCAGTGTTATTTGATTTTATTTTCACATTTTATGATATGCATATCCATGATGGGTAATGATGGTTGCCCCCAACGAGTAGCCTTCGTTGGCACCGCTTTTTTGAAATGGGAAATTTTCCACAGTTTTTAGTCCATGAGCCGACCTCTCAAAACCCTAAGTCATCGAGTGCAAGAAAAAAAATCTTTATTTTATGGTAGAGTAGTTGTAGAAGAATTTAATGATCTATGTCTGCGGGAAGCGAAGTGGTGCATAAACCAAAAATTGATACCATTAGAGGTTGACTCGTAGATTTAGCATTGTGTTTGACATACAATCAAAAGAAGGAAAACAGGAAAAATTAGTTGCAGGAAAAAACAATGCTAATTCTACAAGTCAACCACTAGTGGTATTAATTTTTGGCTTATGCACCCCCTTCGCTTCCGGTAGATATGGAACATTTGATTCCTCTATTACTACTCTTCCATAAAATAAAGGATTTTTTCTTCCACTCGATGACTTAGGGCTTTATGCGGTGGGTTCTTGAACTATTTCTCGTTTCACATTCGGGTGAAAATAATGAGTATTTTATAATTGCAAAAAAGTGGTGCTGATGAAGAAATTCGAATTTAAAAAAATAGCGTGAAATTACATTATATGACAGAACTTTTCGGTTGACCTAATACTAAATATGATTTTTAAGGCTGGGTTGTCCTCTAAATATTTACTATTTTTTTCTGTTAAAAAAATCAGTCTAGCGGGAAAAAAATTTTTTTTTTCGGTTTCTAACATAATTAACCCCCTGCGGCGCGGTGGAATATCTATGAAACCACTTAATTTTAATTCCCAAACGCCACATTGGCACCGGAATTTCAGTAAAAAAAATTACGGTTTATTGAATGCGTGCAGTGTTGCCAGATTGTCGAAAGCCAATTTCCCCAAAATTTCTGAATTTTTCCCCCAATCAGGGCATTTTTCAGAAAAAGTCCCCAACGCAATTTCGACTCGAAAAGGCAAGTTCTCAGTTTTCAATTTTCCGTTATAAAATTTTTTTAAACAAATTTAAACTCAATTTTTTCCCTAAATCAAGCATTTTTTTGAAAAAATTCCCCATTTATGAAAAAGAAATGAAACATTTAATCTCAACAGAATTTTGCATGTATATTCAAAGCTAGAAACAACAACAACAAAAAAAGTTTTATATATATATACAGGGTGTTCCGTTAAAGGGGTCCAATATTAATAGGGGTAATAGAGGAGATCACATGGAGCATAAATCAGTATATAAAGCCTGGTCGGATCTCAATAGTTTTCAAGTTACAGCAAATAGAATGAAAATTCGGAAAATTGTAAAAGAACCCTCATTGCTAAACTATCGATAATGCTACATAAAAACGAAGCACATATTTAGAAAGAACAGAAAAAAACCTACAAAATGACATCAATTGTATTAAAATAGCAATATTTATTGACGAGTTACAAGCCCTGAAACAGTGAAAAAAGTACGAAATCCAATATACATCAAAATAGTTAATCGTTAATTCCAAAAAGACAACTCTAGCTACAACAAGGAAAATTTAGCAAAATTTGGTCCATTCCGAAAGCTTTCGAAAAAGCTTACAATGAACCATATCGGTTTAATTGTGTGAGAGAAATTAATCAGTTTCTTAGTTACAACTCCGCTTTCTTTGACACTAGCAAAGGTTAAACTCCGCCCATCACGATTGGAAACACCGCCTTTTTAATTACTCTCAACTATACATTTTCGATCATGCTTCTTCTGAGATGCAATATTTTTAATTATTCAAGAGTTGAATGAACCAGAATAACTTTACAATAATAGTTTACATTTTAAAGTGGTCTTTTATTGATATAAATCTTAAGTTAAATTCTTTAAAATTAAAATTGGTGAAAATTCGGAAATAATTAACAATATTGCGATTTGTAACTATGCAAGAAGTTTCAGTACATGTTTTACATGGACAATTATTGTATGTATATGTGCATCATAATTTATGATAGGAAATAATAATAACAAATAGCATAATAATTTTATTAATTATAAATTTTAAAAAAGACACTAAATTTTAAATTGATTCATACAAACTTTGTAATTTACAATTTGAGTACACCACAGTCTGTGACTTACAAAATACTGTGCCAAAAAGTGTTGAAAATAAAAGAAAAATGACAAATAAAGAAGTACATTCCACGTACTTTATGACATATGTGAAGCATAGTCTTCTGGCCTGCGCTGCACAGTTCAATGTCGGAAGGCAGACGAACGGACATTATTATAATAGGTGTTCGAAGTTGCGCCCATTAACAGAATCGCACAGCCGACAGCGACGTCGTAAAGATTGGCGAACACGCCGAAAAACTCCGACGGAGTTGGGAATGTCTCCTGCAGCGACAACGATTCGCGCTAGTAAATCCTCCGGTGTACCCACAGGCGTTTCATACACCAGCGATTTAAGGTGTCCCCAAACAAAAAAGTCTAACGGATTGAGGTCTGGAGAGCGTGCAGGCCAAGCAACAGGTCCACTGCGTCCAATCCATTTCCCAGGATATGTTGAATTGAGGTGATTACGAACACCTATGAAAAAATGTGCTGCTGCGCCATCGTGCATAAACCACATATTGTGGCGCAATGTTGCTGGCACATTTTGCAGTAACTGCGGTAAGATATCCCGTAGGAAAACCCAGTACGTACTGCCATTGAGTACATCTGGGAGTAAATATGGTCCTATGAGATAATCGCCGAGAACACCTGCCCATATGTTCACACTGAACTTTTGTTGTGCGTTCGACGGGAAAACAGTGTGCGGATTTGTATATGACCATGTGTGCATATTGTGCGTGTTTACCACGCCCTCTCTCGTAAATGTTGCTTCATCAGTAAATAAAATATTTTCCAGAAATTGTGGATTATTTTCAGTTACATTAAGCAACCAGCGTACGAAATCTGTCCGCTGAGCACAATCTGTTACTGATAACAGTTGTACCCGCTGCACATAAAAGGGGAGCATGTTTTCTGCACGCAGAACACGCCACACACTTTGGTGAGAAACACCGACTTCAGACGTAGCAGCTCGTGTACTCGTGGAGGGGTTATCTTTAAAAATATTCAGTACATCTTCTTCCATTGCAGGTGTTCGTACATGTCGAGGTTTCCCTGCATCAATGCTTGCTGTATTAAACGATCCAGTCTCCCGTAATCGTCTATCGATTTTTATGTAGAGTTTCGAACTTGGGCAACGTCTCCTTGGACATTGCTCACGGTACATGCGCTGTGCTAGACATGCATTTCCATGAGCTTGCCCGTACATCAGATGCATGTCCGCATATTCTTCGTTAGAATATTCCGGCATAATTATTATACATCAACTTACTACAATCCCATTTACAACAGCCTCCCTTTAACATAACGCCCACTGATGACTGCTGTTTTATTACACTTTTCTTCCTATACGCATAGAAAATTTGCATAAAAAGTACTTCTTCTTCATCATCCTGAAAGTTCATGGAGGAAACGCAGCAGTCACGAAGTTTGCTTTAAGACAAGGCGAGAGCTGCACAATATGTCATTCACTTGACCAGACTGAATAATGAAAGGGTATTGATAGAGGTTGATCAGAAATGTATAATTGAAAGATATTAAAACGGGGTGTTTACAATCGTCATGGGCGGAGTTTTGCCCTTTCCGAGCGTGCAACAGTACAGAGTTGTAACTAGGGAACTGCTTGATTTCTCCCATACAATTAAACTGATATGGTTTATTGTAAGCTTCTTCGAAAGTTTTCGGAATGGACCAAATTTTATAACATTTTCCTTGATGTAGGTAGAGTTGCATTTTTGGAATTAACGATTAACTATTTTGCTAAATATTTGATTTTGTATTTTTTCACTGTTTCAGAGCTTGTAACTCGCCATTAATTCTCAATATTCTAAAACAACTTATGTCATTTCGTAGGATTTTTTCTGCTCTTTCTAAATATGTGCTTCGTTTTTATGTAGCATTATCGATAGTTTAGCAATGAGGGTTTTTTTTACAAATTTCCGATTTTTTCATTCTATTTGCTGTAACTTGAAAATTATTGAGATCCGGCCAGGCATTAAATACTGATTTATGCTAAGTGTGATCTCCTCTATTATCCCTATTAATATTGGACCCCTTTAACGGAACACCCTTTATATATATTGTAATATAAATCTATACTATTAAATGAAATGTATTTCTGTGCTTGTTTTTTTGTCCGCGATAACAGGAAAATCTGAATCACTTATGTAAAAATTCAGATGGGTGATATCCCAATGCAGATCATGACGAATTTGTACTACATGTAAATGGTGAGCACGACCATGAGAATGAATTATATCAATTATTTCTGTATTTTATTTTCGTTCTCCAAACCAAAATCGAATTCGAGACAGATCCGGTATTGGAAAATGTCTGAAAGTATAAACTGAAATTCTGAAAACAATTCCCCAAGTTTTTCCCCAATTATGTTCATAGTCCCCAAGATTTACTTGTCCCCAAAAAGTTCCCCAGGAGTCTCAAAATCCCCCAAAATGGGGACAAAATCCCCAATCTGGCAACACTGAATGCGTGAAATGTAGCTTTTTCTCCTTTACAAATAAAGTTGTTTTCAAATTCCGGTGTCAGTCAATTATTTCAACACTTAAGCGACGAATTTTCTCTCTCTCGCAAAGGGTTAAAGCGCCTTATTCATTTTCTTATCTTATGTATTAACCCATGAATGTTGGATTTAAAAACATAGGGTGTCCTTTCCGGCACGGGCAAATTCTGTAACTAAAATGAGAAATTATTGACTGACACCGGAATTCATAAAGGCATTTTTAAATATTTTGAAATCCTTAATTTAAGCTTCTATTGTAAGGAGAAAATTTTACTAAAATATTAGTACAGTTTGCACGTTTGGAATTAAAATTAGGTATCCCATAGAGGGCACAGTGTGCCAGAAATGGTTAAATAAATCCATGTTTATTTTCAGCTATTTTTCCTGCCAGCCCTATAAAAATAATCAATGAGTAAAGGTGAATGCATTTAAATCTAAATACCGTAATTTCCGGTGTATAAGCCACGGTTCAAATAATTCTTTTTGGACCCAGAAATCTTATTTTGTGATTGAAGACAAATATTTACGGCGATCTGACTAGTTATATTTATTTCTTAAAAAAATCTGGGTCGAAAAAGAATTGTTTGATCCGCGGCTTATACAGCGGAAATTACGGTACTTGTGAAAGAACGAACTTCGGCCGTAAACGCTATTTCCATTGCAGTAATTTCCAAAACATAGTTTATCTAATGATTCCGCTTGATGTAGTCATACTCAAACAATTCAGTTTAAAAAATGAAGGGATATAATATATACTACCGCCCCTCAAAAGGATACACACAATTGATTTTTATTAATAAGTAAAAAAAAGTTGTAAAATATTAGGTGAAATACTTAAACCCTTAACGGTCGCATCAAATTAATTTTAAATATTCAAATTCATTATTCCAACCACTTTTTGAAAAAAAAAAAATCTTTTTTAATGACAAGTAAAATATCATTATAAAACCAATTACTCTCTTTTATAAAACTGGTGGGAATCAAACAATTCCGAATAAAAGTCATGAAGCTTCCGGCCCGTGAATGTCTCGGGCGCGACGATTAAGTGGTTAAAAGAAGTATATATTATTTATAGTAAATTAAATCTGATTTTAAGACTAATTAAATTAATTTTATTAACATGTTACAAAATGTTATTCTCTTAACACTAGAACGCTGGGAAAGTTTACGCAACTTTTATAAAATACATTTGAAACCAGAAAAAATATTTGAAATTTTTTAGTTTATTTGTTTCGCTCATTTCATGCAACTGATATATAACTTATTTCTTGCAGATTTTTCTGGTACGAATCGACCATCAGTTTAGTGTTCTGTGTCGATTTGACACCTTCCCGGCGTTCTAGTGTTAACAAAAAATAATAAAATAAATATAACGGGAATTCAAATTGGATTTTAAGTTCTTATTCTCAATACCTTTAAAAAAATTACGAGTATATAATGAAGATTGTTTTAAAGCTAACATGTTTCGCCTATTTTTTAATACAATGATTGTATTTAATTTGCAAAGGTGTTTTTTTTATTAATGAGACTTATCTTGTTCGTTGTAAAGAAATTATTTTTAAACGGTCTAATCCCTTCAGTTAATTTTGAATGAATTGAACTTTTTTAAACGTTACTTGAAATTGCAGTTATTTCCAAAAGTTATCGACGATTCGGATGGATATAGGAATACTCAAACAATACAGTTTAAATAATGGTCACATTAACCTAACGCAGTATTTTATGAATTGAAGGGAAAATTTTTGGAGATTATTTTAATTCGAATTAAATCCAACCAAAGGGAAACAGTAGATAATTTATAGCAAAACTATGTACTATAACGAAACGTGCTACGTACAAGAAAAAAAATAGTTTTGTTATTTGTTTGCTATTCGGAAACAACTGCTAAATAAATTTCATAAGTAGGAAATAGTTATGTTTTGTTGTTTAAAATGGCAATTCATTATTCTAAATATAGGTATCGATATATTTGTGCGAGATATCAATAAACATTTATTAGAAGCCAAAACAAATGTCAGCATTGAGTTTGGAAAATAGATCTTTCAGAAAAAAAATTAATAATAACATATATTTTGCAGATAGTCAACACATAATTCTGAATTTAAAATTAAGCTCCACCAGTGGATGAGTTCTTTTCTAGATGCTGATAAAATGGAGGTGGTGGGTTCGAACCCAATTGCGCCCGTCGACCTAATCGTACGGAGTTTTCCATGGTTTTCTTCGAGCCTTGGATTTCCTTGCGTAAATACGACTTAGGTTCCCTTAAAAAAAACCCACGGAGAACACTCTTCATTGGATCTATAACCCTCTGGCAGATAATCGTCCATCATAAATAACACCACCTGAATATAGATATCTATATTGTTACGAATTTTGTAAATAGTTAGTGTTTGTACTGTAAAATAATGTAAATAATCTTATTAAGCTCCATTCCTTTTCTAATATTAGTTTTTGTTGCATTGTCTCTGTTATCAAGCAAACTTGTCTATTAATTTCAGTGAATGTGTATGGCAGCTTTGCGAAATATTAGAGATATCGCCAAGTTGGCGTCACTTTTGGCAACTAATTTTGGTCGCCAAATTTGGCGATATATCGCCAAGTTGGCGACAAACTTGGCGATTGTTGGCGATGGTAACCCTTCCCTGTTTATGGTAACCCCCCCCCTTAGGTCTACTGATACATTGAATGTTGTTCCGTGGTTTTCCGGTTTTTTCTAGAAGTTTGTAGAAACTTCGCCGCATGCTCCGAACCTATGTAAGAGGAGAGCGATACGAGCTGTTGTTGTTATTATTTACCAGTCAGTCATTGAGTGAGCTGCTAGAGATTGTCCAAGCAAGTTTGCTTGATGTATTGAGTTTTATCTACGTTGTTTTGAATGTGATATAGTGTTGAGACATTGTATAAAGAGTCTCTGCGACCTATATTTGTACTTGTTCGATAGATTTAAACAGTTATTTTGGAATATCTTGTAATATTTGTGAGTTTCGAAGACTCTGTTGTTCTGAAGATCTGTAAATAAATTATTTTCTACTTTTCTAAGAGAAAAGAGTTTGAAGTTGTCTAACCATAAGATCGAAAGAACCCTATATACGCTGCAACATTTGGTGTCAGGAGTGGGGTCTTATGGCGAAAACAAGAACAATGGATAGTCAACTGAAAGAACTGTTAGAAGTTAGTAATGTTGAACAGAAAATGGAACGGAAAATGGCGGAAGTAGAAGAGAAAATTCAGTAACGTTGAAGAGAAAATACTAGGTGAAGTAGATGAAAAGCTAAATAAAAAAGTACAAGATCTTGAGAAGAAACTTTCAGCGTCTAGTGGTAATTATGAAGAATTTAGGAATCCGCCTGCTTCTCCCGTGCACATTAAGCTGTCGACATACGATGGAAAGAGTTCCTGGCAAGTTTACAAGACCCAATTCACCATTGTAGCTGAAGCGAACAAATGGAGTGACGAGGTGAAAGCTTGTCAACTGGCAGCATCTTTAAGAGGAGAAGCCGCCGACGTGCTGCAAACATTGCCCGATATGACGCAACTCAATTTTGAGACTTTAAGTTGTGCACTTGAAATGAGATTCGGCGAAAAATTCTTCAAGGATTATACGAGAATACAAATGAAGAGCCGCCATCAAAAATCGAGTGAAACCCTTCAAGAGTTTGCCTCGGAAATTGAACGGCTTGCAAATTTAGCATTCATTGACTGTCCAACAAATGTACGGGAAATGCTGTCACTGCAATATTTTGTAGACGGAATAAAAGATCCAGAAGTGCAGAGAGCGGTACGAATGGCAGATGTACAGGATTTAAAGGCTGCACTACTATATGCCTTAAAGTTGGAAGCAGCTACACAAGCCAGCCGAGGAGATCGTCATTCAGTCCGAGGGGCAACGGTGAACAAAAGCTCAGACACTGAGAACGACGTCTTGAAAGAAATTAGGAAAATAAATCAAGAAATTGAAGCTTTAAAATACGGAAGAACAAGTTCAAGAAGACAGAATCTCACGTGCTGGGGATGCAGTGATACAGGACATCTCCGAAGAAATTGCCCCAAAATCCACGAACGTGAGATAAATTCAAACAGTCAGCAGGGAAACTAAATTTTGGCCATCTCGCGGGGCGGAGGTTGCCAGAGAATGAAAAGCCCCACCTGAAGATCCTCCAGATATCAAAAATGAGCGGCGGTGATAACGAATTATATGTGATAGGCTTTATTAACGGAATTCAGTGCCGTATGATTGTCGATACAGGAGCCAATGTGACAATAATAAGAGAAGATTTGGCTCGAAAATTGAAATGTAAACTCATCTGGACTCCACCATGCGTTACCCTGCAAACTGTGACGGGCGACAAGATAGGCATATATGGAAAGGCCAATTTAACTATCAACTTTGGAGGAACGAAATATTACCATACGGCATATGTGGCTGACATAACAGATCCTTGCTTAATCGGGCTAGATTTTCTGAAGAAGTTTGGCTTCAAGCTTGATTTCAAAAATAACAAAATGCTCTCAAAATTTGAAGAAATAAGTCTTTTTGGATTAAATAACGAAATTGAATGTAAACAAGCAGTAATAGCCAAAGAAGACATCAATCTAGATCCAAGAACAGAATTTTTAGTTCCAGCTGTAATTAAAAATGAAACTAATTACCGATTTGGCCATATAGATTATCCAGAAGACAATAGTACACAAGCAGGAGTATTGGTGGCTTCTTCTGTGGTAGACCTCTCGAAAAAGACCATTCCAGTCAGAATTGCTAACATCAGTGATAAGACGAGGACTATCAAGAAAGGAGAGGTGATAGCGTCATGTGCTCCTGTGACGTGCATAAGTCAAAATTCCAGTCACTGTGAGAAATCTTCAGATAATTTAGTCAAGGATTTGTTACAAAATACAGACTTAAATCCAAAACAGGTGGAAGCTGCGGAAAACTTAATTAGAGAATTCCAAAGTTTATTTTCCCAAACATCTGAAGACTTTGGACGAACTAAAATGGCACAACACCGAATTGACACGGGAGATCACTCTCCTATTAAACAGCACCCTAGACGATTACCTTTTGCCAAGCAAGAAGAGGTGCAGAATTTAATTAAAGATATGGAAGAAAATGACGTCATCGAACCATCAACAAGTCCATGGGCGTCTCCCATTGTATTAGTAAGAAAGAAGGATGGTTCTACAAGATTTTGTGTAGACTACCGCCGACTGAATGACGTCACCAAAAAGGTTAGTTACCCTCTGCCAAGGATTGACGACACTCTTGACACACTTGCGGGCAACACTTGGTTCTCGACTTTAGACCTGAAGAGTGGTTACTGGCAGGTAGAGATCCATCCCGACGACCGCGAGAAGACTGCCTTTACAACGGGACAAGGATTATGGCAGTTCAAGGTAATGCCTTTTGGTCTATGTAACGCACCTGCAACTTTTGAACGCCTTATGGAAACGGTTCTTCGGGGACTGTCATATGAGGCATGTCTTGTTTATTTAGACGATATCGTAATCATAGGAAAATCTTTTGATGAACATCTGAACAACCTCAGGCGGGTGCTACAAAAGCTAAAGGAAGCTAATTTGAAGTTAAGCCCTTCGAAGTGCAGTTTGTTTCGCAATGAAGTCGCCTACCTTGGACACATCATTTCGGCGGAAGGAGTTAGGACTGATCCGGAGAAGATATCGGCCGTGAAAAATTGGAGTCGTCCAGCAGATGTTCACCAGCTTCGGAGCTTTCTAGGATTATGCACCTATTACAGAAAATTTGTCAAAGGCTTCTCCATGATTGCAAGACCACTTCATAAATTAACAGAAGCCAATCAAAAATTCATGTGGACACAGGAATGTGACTCTGCTTTCGAAAAGCTTAAGGAGGCCTTAACATCCACTCCAAATCTGTCATATCCTCAAATCGATAAACAGTTTATACTTGATACGGATGCAAGTAACGAAAGCATTGGCGCTGTACTGTCCCAGGAAATCGACGGCCAGGAGCGTGTTATCGCCTATTTCAGCAAGTGCTTATCAAAGGCAGAGCGAAACTACTGCGTAACAAGAAAAGAGCTTCTTGCTGTAGTGAAAGCCATAGACCATTTTCATCACTATCTTTACGGTCGAAAATTCCTGATACGAACTGATCATGCTTCTCTGACTTGGCTAT
Organism: Maratus speculifer; assembly: GCA_964019185.1. Lineage (NCBI taxonomy): Eukaryota > Metazoa > Arthropoda > Arachnida > Araneae > Salticidae > Maratus > Maratus speculifer. The sequence goes on from OZ025295.1 coordinate 349,339,119, forward strand.
TGAATTTTAAGAACCCTGAAGGCCAGATAGCCAGGTGGATACAAAAGCTTCAAGAGTACGATATGGAGATACGCCATCGAAAAGGCTCATCACATGGAAATGCAGATGCTCTCTCAAGAAGACCCTGCTCAGAGAATTGTAGATAGGGTTGAGAAGAAATTTAATGTCAAAGGTCCTATAGTAAGACAAGTTACAACTGGGTCTACATCATCGCAAGATCTGTGGAGTGACGAGAGCCTGCGTAAAGATCAACTTGCTGATCCTGAAATTAAGCCAATTCTAGAGCTGAAAGAGGAGTCCAACAGGAAGCCCAGCTGGCAAGACATGGCCCATTACCACCCTACGACTAAACGTTATTGGGCTCTCTGGGATTCCTTACATTTGAAGAACGGCATCTTGTACCGAAAATGGGAGTCTGACGATGGAAAGACATGTAGATGGCAACTACTACTCCCTAAGTCGAGAATTTCTATGGTCCTTCAAGAACTGCATGGTAGTCCCACAGGAGGTCATTTTGGTGTAATGAAGACCCTGCAAAAGGTTCGAGAGCGTTTCTACTGGAATAATGTTCGCAGTGACGTGGAGAAGTGGTGTCGAACTTGTGACCTTTTGTAGCACGTAAAGGTCCTAAGGGGCGAACCCGTGGGCGATTGCAACGTTATAATGTAGGAGCTCCTTTCGAACGAATTGCTCTAGACATCCTGGGTCCACTTCCTAGAACATCTGATGGCAATAAGTACATCCTCGTTGTCATGGACTACTTCACTAAGTGGCCTGAAGCCTATGCCATTCCTAATCAAGAGGCGGTAACCGTAGCAGACATACTAGTTCAACACTGGGTTTCCAGATACGGAGTTCCTCTTCAAATCCATTCCGATCAAGGAAGAAACTTTGATTCGGCTGTGTTTAAGGAAATGTGCGGACTACTCGGCATGGACAAAACTCGAACTACACCTCTACATCCTCAATCGGACGGCATGGTGGAGCGGTTCAATCGTACCATCCTAAATAGCCTCTCTCTCCTGGTGTCTAGAGACCAACAGGACTGGGACAAGAAATTGCCTCTTTTCCTGCTTGCCTACAGGAGTGCCACTCATGAGGCCACTGGTTACTCCCCTTCTTAACCCTTTCAGGGGCAAAAGAATTCTGTTCCTAAAAGGATAAAATAATAGACTAACACCAGAATAGTCAAACGAATTTCTTAGAAAATAAAAATTCGATATTTTGCACTTTCATTACAAAAGCAAAATTTTATTAAAATATTACTGGTGTCATTTGTCAATTTTAGAATTAAAATTAGGTGGCTAGACCCTCTAGCCACCGCCCTTGAAAGGGTTAAATGCTCTTTGGTCGTGATCTTCGTCTGCCTGCTGATCTTTTGTTTGGCCGTCCTCCTGATGCTCCTTCATCGCCTGAGGAATATGTCGATGAACTCCAGGCACGGATTGAGAAGATTTATTGTCTAGCGAGGAACCGAATTGGACTGGCATCAGAAAAGATGAAGACACGGTACGACACAAAGGCAACTGGACATGAGTTCAACGAAGGTGACAAAGTTTGGTTGTGGAATCCGATACGTCGTAAGGGACTGTCGCCAAAACTACAAAGAAACTGGGACGGTCCTTACACAGTCGTCAACAGGCTGAATGACGTCGTCGTACGCATACAAAAATCGCCACACACCAAACCCAAGGTCGTACATTATAACCGGCTAGCCCCTTATTTTGGCCAAAGTGATTAAAAATTCAAAACTGGAATTTCAGACCATGGTCATGAAAGTCACTTTTTGTAAATATGTAAATAGTAATTAGTTCTTATTTATGTAAATTTTATTATTATTGTTATTATTTATTTATTTATTTATTTATTTGTTTATTTATTTTAAGTGTTTTCCTCTAACTCAAGGATTGCACTGCCCGGGACGTGCAGTCTTTGAGGAGGGAGTAGTGTTACGAATTTTGTAAATAGTTAGTGTTTGTACTGTAAAATAATGTAAATAATCTTATTAAGCTCCATTCCTTTTCTAATATTAGTTTTTGTTGCATTGTCTCTGTTATCAAGCAAACTTGTCTATTAATTTCAGTGAATGTGTATGGCAGCTTTGCGAAATATTAGAGATATCGCCAAGTTGGCGCCACTTTTGGCAACTAATTTTGGTCACCAAATTGTTGGCGATGGTAACCCTTCCCTGTTTATGGTAACCCCCCCCCCTTAGGTCTACTGATACATTGAATGTTGTTCCGTGGTTTTCCGGTTTTTTCTAGAAGTTTGTAGAAACTTCGCCGCATGCTCCGAACCTGTATAAGAGGAGAGCGATACGAGCTGTTGTTGTTATTATTTACCAGTCAGTCATTGAGTGAGCTACTAGAGATTGTCCAAGCAAGTTTGCTTGATGTATTGAGTTTTATCTACGTTGTTTTGAATGTGATATAGTGTTGAGACATTGTATAAAGAGTCTCTGCGACCTATATTTGTACTTGTTCGATAGATTTAAACAGTTATTTTGGAATATCTTGTAATATTTGTGAGTTTCGAAGACTCTGTTGTTCTGAAGATCTGTAAATAAATTATTTTCTACTTTTCTAAGAGAAAAGAGTTTAAAGTTGTCTCACCATAAGATCGAAAGAACCCTATATACGCTGCAACAATATATATGTGCAAGATTGTAACTATAATGTTACAGCGTATATAGGGTTCTTTCGATCTTATGGTTAGACAACTTCAAACTCTTAGAAAAAGTCTCTTAGAAAAGTAGAAAATAATTTATTTACAGATCTTCAAAACAACAGAGTCATTGAAACTCACAAATATTACTAGGTATTCCAAAATAACTGTTCAAATCTATCGAACAAGTACAAATATAGGTCGCAGAGACTCTTTATACAATGTCTCAACACTATATCACATTCAAAACAACGTAGATAAAACTCAATACATCAAGCAAACTTGCTTGGACAATCTCTAGTAGCTCACTCAATGCCTGACTGGTAAATAATAACAACAGCTCGCATCGCTTCTCTTCTTATATAGGCTCGCAGCATGTGCTGGAAATTTCTAGAACCTACTCTAAAAATCTACGGAACAACAATGTATCTGTATATCTAAAGGGGGGTTACCATTGAGAGGGAAGGGTTACCATCGCCAACAATCGCCAATTTGTCGCCAACTTGGCGATATATCGCCAAATTTGGCGACCAAAATTATTCGCCAAAAGTGACGCCAACTTGGCGATATCGCTAATATTTCGCAAAGCTGCCATAGACATACACTGAAAATAATGGACAAGTTTGCTTGATAACAGAGACAATGTAACAAAAACTAATATTAGTAAAGAAATGGAGCTTAATAAGATTATTTACATTATTTTACAGTACAAACACTAACTATTTACAAAATTTGTAACAATAAATATTTTTTAGAAACCAAAATGATGTCAGCAGTAAATATGAAAAACAGGTCTTTCTGAAACAAAAGTTAATAATAATATATTTTTTCAAATATTCAATACAATAGATGTAGGAATTTTTTAATTTCTCGCTATTTAAAAAAATCAATGTGTCATTAAAATTAAATAAAAGAAAAGCAGTATTTGCAAAAGCTACCAAAATTTAAAATAGTGTTAATTGACCTCACAATGGAATCTTTTCGGTACTGCTCGCGAAATTTTCTCGAGACCTGGTGCATTTTGTACCTCTATACATAAAAGTTAGCGATCCGATAAAATTTCTTTATTAAAATCATGTTTCTTTAAACTTTTAATTTTTTATTATTGGATTTATATTTATTAATTTTATGTCAAAGGAGTTATGTCGCCAGATATGGTTCAACAAATTTTTCATTTGCTTTATACTTGTGGTAGGTGTACGTATTAGAATTAAATCAGATGGAGATATGTTTAATAATTGATTACAATGATACAAGAATTAAATCAAATGGCGATTTGTTTAAAAATATTTAACAAACAATCGAGAATTAAATCAATTGGAGACATGCTAGATAATTGATAATACAGAAACAAGAAAAAGTTTTTTATGCAGACGATAAATGCATGCATTTTAAATAGATTTCTATTAAATTTAATAATTAATAAAAACTATTTTCTTTTTAGAAAAATACAATAAAAGTGAGCCATTTTTCTTTCAAGTCGAATGTATAATTATGTTGAATGTAAAATAATGTGTGAATATGAAATAAAATTTCGAATGCTTAAAAAAATGTTTGTTGTATAAAATGTTGTGTCTTTTAGTAAAAGTTATGATAAAGAAATTACTATTTTTAAATAATTTTGAAAATTTACTGTGAGGAATTTAATCAAAAATTCCAAATCTTGTAAGACCAAACCACTGCAACACAATAAGTAACTATGACATTCGGCTAGGGTTACCATAAAACTCCAAGGGAGGAAAAATACACCAAACTTTTCCCAGACAAATATGTAATTATAATATTGTGATTTTTACTTCGTTCTATGTTCAATAGAAGAAAGTATTGTAATCAAAATTTTTTTCGACTTCCGCTTTTCGACGGATTTACTCGTTTTAGGGTTAGAGATTCCAAAATACCTGTTTTTACAAAATGTCTGTCTGTCCGTGGGTGTGTGCCTGTGTGTATGTCGCCATTCTACCATCAAAAAGTGTATGAAGTTATGCATAGAAATAAATCAAATTTTTTGTGAATGTTTCTGGTTGTGGCAAGCAGGTCCTTTTTCAGTTTTGAAATATTCCGACAAAAGGGGGCGCTGCAATCGCGATTTTTGTGCCATTTTCAATATTGTACCGGCCAAAAGTATTTGAAATTATGCATTGAATTAAAGCAAATTTTTTGTGAAAAACTATGACTATGTCTAATTGGTCCTCCCTGAATTTGAAAAAAATCCGCCGGATGGGGGCGCTGCAATCGCGATTTTTGTGCCATTTTCAATATTGTACCGACCAAAAGTATATAAATTTGTACAACGAATTGAACCAAATTTTTTGTGTAAGTGTATGACTATGACTACTTAGTCCTCCCTCAATTTAAAAAAAAATCTGCGGAAGGGGGCACTGCAATAGCCAATTTTATGACATTTTCAATATTGCACCACCTAAAAGTGTATGAAGTTAGTCCTAGAACTGAACTAAATTTTTTGTATATAATTATTTTTTGGTAAGGCAAATAGGTCCTCCCTGAATTAAAAAAAAAATCTGCCGATCATTCTATTGTTCACCGGCTTGTGTAGAGACGAAAAAATGGTTTTTAATCTGATTAATTGATTGAAGGAGAAATTTAAGATGAAAACCAAAGTTCGTATGGTATTGAATTAAAATTATTAAAATATTAAAATGAGTAACTATTTTTTAAAAACATTAAAATGCACGTATGAGATAGAAGAAAGTTTTGGGATTGGCACATCCAACTAGTTAAAAATAAAATTCATAGGTTGTTGACGGTAATTTTAAACTTTCATCAATATTTCATACATATTATTTACTAATTTGTTATTGTAACCTAAAAAAGGTATTAACTTAACTTTAGCGTTTATCCAATATCAAATGTACGACATTTTTTCACATGTTGTATTAGTATTGAGAAGTTTATTTAGAAAATATTTACTATGTTCTTTAAATCACGGTGCTATCACACACACACGTTTATGTATATGTAGCAATCAAAAAATTTCGTCTCAATTCTAAATTAGTTGCTTCCAAATTCTTATGAGATTTAACTTTTCCCCTTTCTTTTTATAATATCTAAACATATTTATTTTAATTTTATACCTTTAATTAGTGGTGCATAACCTGTTGCCCGCGGGACATAATGTTACCAAAATTTTTATGTAGAATAAGTTTCCTTATGATACTGACAGAAATTTTACCATTAAATAAAACAAACGCCACTTTCCAAATACTTTGGTGGCAAATAATTTTCTGGCAAAAAAAACTGTGCATCACTACCTTTTATCAACGTTTTCTTAGTTTTATTTTATTCTAAAGAATATTAATCTGTCAAAACAATTATTTTCCTAAAATAGCATTACTTAATTTTATTCTTTTATTTGTTGTACATTATCTTTATATTCTAAAAAACTTTCGATTACCCACAATTATCTTCTAAGTGACGCTAGAAACTGGATAGCATCAGATAATCTTCTGACGGCCTGAAAGAACTCTTTTTCTTTTTCGCACTGTAGGATTTTTGTATTAGTTGAAATTAATATTGGTGAATAAGTAATTGGCAACTTAGAATTTAACCATAAAACCCTGTATTCTTTTGCAGAGTTTGATAAAACCTTGTTACATTGGAATCGGAGTGAGATTTTTACGTTTTTTCTTTAGCTAATAAAACTACAGTCAGCTGGTGAGAGGAAATTATGTGGTGATGCTTCTATATTAAATAACATTTTTTTACTTATAATAGTTACATCTTACGCCATGAGTGGAGATGTTTTCCTGTGAGGTGGGCTATGAATAAACATGATTAAAAATATTCTACGCTCTGTTTACTTTAACCTTTTCCGGCAAGGGCAAAATCTATAATAAAAGGAGAAATTATCGACTCACACCGGAATTCAAAAACGAAATTTTCAGTTATTTTGAAATACTTAATTTACGCTTTAATTATAAAAGTAAAATCTTAGTAAAATATTACTGGTGCCGTTTGCAAGTTTGGAATTAAAATTAGGTATCCCAGACCGGGCACAGTGTGCCGGAAAGGGTTAAGTGGGGAATATGCCAAAGGATAATTAATGTTATTTTTTTAACTGTTTTACGGGTACACCATACCCGGTGCTACATAACTGTTAAATCTATGAGGGTTTTTCGTGGAATTTTCCTGTTAACCCTTTGCGGCACGGGCAAAATCTGCCATAAAATGAGAAATTATCGACTGACACCGGAATTCACAAGCGAATTTTTTAGATACTTTGAATTCCGTAGATTAAGCTTTTATTATAAAAGCAAAATTTTAGTAAAATATTACTGGTGCGGTTTGCAAGTTCGGAATTAAAATTAGGTATCCCAGACCGAGCACAGTGTGCCGAAAAGGGTTAAGTAATATATTTTAGTGTGGAATTTTACATTCCATCGATAGTATCGACAGTCGACTACATTCACATGTTGGATATATATTTAAATAATGGATTCTTATTGCAATTGACAATTTTTGATTATTATTGATCTGTTACAAAAACAAAATTAAATATATTTCTTTTATCATAAAAAAATGTAATTTTTTTATTTGTAGTTTTTTCTTTTTCTTTCTTTTTTTTAATGAATGGTGTCCTAAGAATTAAACTCTTCCCTTTGCACGGATAATTAATAGTTGCAAAATAACACAAAAATAGCAACAAGTACACTATGAAATTTGAGAAAGAAGCATGTTATTGATTTTAATTTTAATAATGCGTTGTCCGCCTTATTTGTAAAAAATACAGTTTTTAAGTATTGGACAGAAATTTTACACAAATGTACATAAGATTTAATTAGAAGTCATTTAAATCACTATTCTTACACAAATGTTAAAATATATTCTTTGTCATAAGTTTAAAGTTTTCATATTCAACTACAAACTAAAAATACAAGTGGACATAACGTGTCAGAGACTGTTCTAAAATGTAATTACATTAAGCACACTAAATTGCTAAAATTTTCTGTTTTATTGAAAGTCAGAAATATATTTTTATTTATTTTCCCTGACTTTATGATTACTATTCAATACTATTTACTATTTATTTTTACTACTTTTAAAGTGTATAAAAATTGCGACTCTGCATATACTTGCTTATGTAGCTAATAAATTCAAAACATAAAAAATGAAACGGGTTTACGTAAAACCATTTAGTCTTGAAAGTTTTTTTTTCTGTTTGAACTTTAAGTGTACTTTGGAACGTCTGCTAAACTATATCGCCCAAAGAAATTATCTTTACTATCTTAAGATTCGAATTGATAGTAATGCTTTTATAATCTGTAGAAATCTCTCCACTTTATAATGTTTATTTGAATGGGAGGGAACTCGAATGATTTTAGATAGCTTGGGGCGTAACGGAAAAGCTAAAAGAAATCTTGTTTTATCAGCAAGTGATTTAAAGACATTTATTTCAGTGTTTTCGCAATGACTTTAAATATGAATAATCCAACAGCGAAAATGTTAAGAAGTATTTAAACGTATTTTTTTTATAATTACTTTATTCAATCAAGCATGGCACATGAATGTTTTAAATATATTAAAATGTAACAAAATAAATAAGAACCAATGTTTTATTTTCAATATAACAGGACTGCCACAGACAACTATTTTTTATTATAACTGTCACCACTTTTTGAAAGAGAAATGCTTAACACACACTTTGGCGACATTTGTAAGAGAAGTATATTTCCAAATTTATATTAGAAAAATATTGGTGTGAACAGAGTATAAAAATAGTCGTTTGTGGCAGCCTTATATAACATTCAGATTACAAAACACATTTCCCCAACAAATAGATGGGGTCTTTCACTCAACTCAGAATGAAAGGGAAGTTGTAATTATAAGTACAGAAACCTTTAACGGATGCATTTTTGTCGCATTGATGACCTCAAAACGGAATTTTCAGTGTCCCGAATACATGCTAGCCGTCAGATAAAACACCTGATATCCTATCAAATTTGTCTTCCTTATTTTAAAAAATAGCGAAATTTTGCTTTTGTTTTTAATATTGATTTTCTAACACAAAGTTTCTAACACAAAGTTTCTAACACAAAGTTTCAACAGTTTATCAAAATGTACTTCAGATGAGATTTTTCTGAAATAAAAAAGATTAATTACAACAATTGTTATAAATTCAGTTATAAGTAAATTAATAAAAATAAAGTTTAGAGGGAAGGGGGGTGCTCAAATAAATTACTGATTACATATATATGTATAGATATATATATAACTTGTATTTTCCCAATATTCATTTTTATCAACTTTATTATTACTACTTGAAATTTAATATATAAAAATATTGCGACTCAGCATAATCTTCCTTCTGTCACTAATAAATGCGAAATATAAAAATGAAACGGGATTACTTAAAACCATTTAGTCTTGTAATTTTTCTTCTATTTGAACTTTAAATGTACTTTGGTACTTCTGCTAAACTATATTGCCCAAAGAATTTATCTTTACTATCTTAAGATTCGCATTGATGGTAATGCTTTTATAATCTGCAGAAATCTCTCCACTTTATAATGTTTATTTGAAATGGAGGGAACTCGAATGAATTTAGATAGCTTGGGGCGGAACGGAAAAGCTAAAAGAAATCTTGTTTTTATCAGCAACTGATTTAAAGACATCTTTTTCAGCCAGGACATTTAAGAGGAATATTACAAGAATGAAGATGTTAAGAAATATTTAAACATAATTTCTTTATATTTACTTGGTTCAATTCAATACGGAAGATTAATGTTATGAATGTAATGAAATGTAACAAAATAAATGAGACACAGTGTTTTGTTTTCTACGTAATATTCAGACTTCAAAACACGTTTTCCCCAAAAAAATAAAAGGTTCTTTTCAATCATATAATTAAACAGTTTAATCTTCTGCACTGAAGTTTAATTTTAAAAATTGTGACGCATTTTTTTAGAAAAAATGAAAAGGGTGATTTTTCAGGCCAACATTTCTTTAACGCTCTAAAGAAAATTGCTAAAATTTTATGTTTTATTAAAAGTTTGCAATTTAATTTATTTTTCCTAAATTTATTTATTATTTTGCAATTACTACATGCTTATACATTTTAATGTACACAAAAATTGAGAATCAGCGTAATCTTACTTATGTTAGTAATAAATTAGAAACATAAAAATAAAACGGGATTACGTAAAATCATTTAGTCTTGAAAGTTTTTCTATTTGAGCTTTAAATGTACTTTGGAACTTCTTCTAAATTATATCGCCCTAAGAACTTATCTTTACTATCTTAAGATTCGCATTGATAGTAATGCTTTTATAATCTGTAGAAATCTCTCCACTTTATAATGTTTATTTGAATTGGAGGGAACTCGAGTGATTTTAGATAACTTGGGGCTAAAGGAAGAAGCTAAAAGAAATCTTGTTTTATCAACAAAGTGATTTAAAGACATCTATTTCAACATTTCCTCAAGAACATTTAAAAGGAATATTTCAAAAATGAAAATGTTAAGAAATATTTAAACGTAATTTCTTTTATAATTACTTAGACCCCAATCCAATAAATGAACATGAATGTTTTCAAAGTATTGAAATGTAACAAAATAAGTAAGATACAGCGTTTTATTTTCTAAATAATATCATAATATTCAGATTTCATAACACATCTCCCCCCCCCCCAACAAATAGATAGGTTTTTTTCCACAAACTTCTCATATAAGTAAACACCACATTCCACTGTTCTCTCGGCAAGGTGTCGAATCCAACATCTTAGGGGAAAATATGCCTTTTTTTGCTGGTGATCACTTTATTGGCAACTTTCAGATCTCACAAAGAGAAAAGCAGAAGTGTGGTCAACTCAAGACAAACATAAGAATGTGAGTTTCGGCGGGAGAAAAACTGGTTTGGCGCGCTAAATCTGCCGTCCGTCACGTGACTGACAAAGATCCCGGCGTAAGAAAAGATTGTGGATGTGGAGTCTAGCTATGAGAAGTCTGTGGTTTTTATGAGAAGTCTGTTGTTCACTCAAGTTTGAATGAAGGGAAGTTGCTGTTATAATACATAGACTTTTAACGGCTGAATCGTTTTCGAATTGATGACATCTAAGAAGAATTTGTGTCCCAAACATATGCTAGTTTGCCGGGTAAAACACCTGATATCTTAAGGGGTCGGTGGACATTAAAAATTTATTTTATTCATTTTTATTATAGCAATATGAAATTTTGTGCATATATACATTTCACCAAAAGCATATAGAATACCTTCAAAAAATTTCCAACCTTATTAAAATTTGTAATTTTTTTTACAAAAATTTAAATTTTTAAACGAAATTTTAAAATGCTCCTCGTGCCTTAATTTTTGAAATATTTTCTTCCTTTTGCATTTTTATCACTTAAAACTATATTATAAACAAATTTGTGTAAGATTTTTTAAATCTCTTGAATAGTTAATATTTTACAGATTTTTTTCTAAATTCCTTATCGACTTTCATCAAAATTTTGCCTTTTAATAAGTAAAAAATAACATTTGACTATCTTAATGAAGACGAATTTTAAAAAGCTTACACAATTTCTTTTTAAATAATATCAGGATACTTCCTTATCAATTTTATAAATATTGATCAAAAATTAAGACGCAAGGAGCAATTCAAAAATCTAAAAACGCTGAAAAATTAGTTTTGAGAAAAACAGATTTAAGGTATATAAATACATTTATATTTATTATTTACTCCTTAAAACCTTCATAAAGGATATTTTAATAAGAAAAAACTATTTAGGTATTATTATACCCCAGAAATAGACCTTTTTTCTGACGATTTTTCTATAGATGATTTTGCCCAAATAAAGGACCACTGTCCCCTTAACAGTTTTAATAAACTTTTCTTCCTCACTTCAGCGAGCGTTTTTATTTTCGTTATTAATACAATGTGTGTAACGTTTCATTATATATAATTTAATTCAATATTTTTCAAAAAAAATATTATAATTCCTTCAGACTAAAATATCTTCCTAGAAACGTACTAAACTATATCGAATAGCACTATTAGGTCCGAAGTTTAAAAATAGTTACATTTTGCTTTTGTTTTTGATATTAATTTCCTAACACATATCTTCAAAAGGTAATAAAAAATACTGAGACGAGGTTTTTCTTAAAAAAAAGGATAATAATTCCAACAATTGCTATAGATTCAGTTATAAGCATAAGCATTATAACTGATAAATTAATAAATTAAAATTTATAAAAATTTATAATGATTAATGAAAATTAGGTTTTAGGAAACTCTCAAATAAATTGCAGATTTTTTTTTTCTTTTTTTAATAATCTGCATTTTTCCAAGATCCGGTTTTACAAACTTTATTATTACTACTTAAAATTTAATGTATAAGAAAACTGCGATTCAGCATAATGTTGCTTATGTTATTAATATATTCGAAATATAAAAATAAAACGAGGTAATGTAAAACCATTTAGTCTTGAATTTTTTTTTTTTTTTTTTTTTTTAACTTTAAGTGTACTTTTGAACCTTCTGCTAAACTAATATCGCCCTAAGAACTTATCTTTCCTACATTAAGATTCACATTGATAATAATGATTTTATAATCTGTAGAAATCTCTCCACTTTATAATGTTTATTTGAATTGAAGGAAACCAGTGCTGTAATTGGGTGGGAACGCGTGGGAGCGCCGTTCCCAGAAATATTTGGCTTGTTACTGTAAAAAAAAAAAAAAAAAAAAAAAAAAAAAAAAAAGCTTTAGAACGAGATTTTTTTTTTTTTTTTTTTTTAAAGCAAAACATTAATTTTGCTAGTTTTTTAAAATGTGTGCATGTCTACTAAGTTTTGACTCCAGTATTTTATAGATTTCTTAGACTTCTTTAATCACAGAAAAATAAAGCGAAAAATCTTTAAAAAAGTTATTGGTATCAAAACTGAAGCAACCATAGACACGCTGAAAAGAACCCACCTTCGGCAGCCGCCATTTTTTTTTTTTTTTTTTTTTTTTTTTTTTTTTTTTTTTCCAGCGCTGAGGCCTAGTATTCAGGGTGCGGAAGTTCTGAACTGATATCAGCTGCCCAATTTTATTGAATGAAAACAAATTATATTACTACAAAAACTTCAATATAATAAGTATAACTGTCAATATAAAAAAAGTCTTCTTTTAGCTAAATGTTTCAAATTGTCTTTTGGGTTAACAAAAGTCCGGTAGCATCATAATCTTCTCTATGTAAAGGTAAGTTCCCACAAATATTTTTTTCCAACTACAGCACTGAAGGAAACTCGAGTGATTTTAGATAGCTTGGGGCAGAACGAAGAAGCTAAAAGAAATCTTGTTTTATGAGCAAGTGATTTAAATACATCTATTTCAGTGTTTCCGCAAGGACATTTAATAGGAATATTCCAAAATAGGGAAAAATAAGAAATATTTAAACGTAATTACTTTATAATTTCTTGGATCAATTCAATATGGGACATGAATGTTTTAATTGTATTGAAATGTAACAAAATAAATCATATACAGTGATAAGTGATAGTGATAGTGATACATTGATACAGATACAGTGACAGTGAGATACAGATTTTGTTTTAATATCATTATTACTACTTAAAATTTAATATATATATAAAAAACTACGACTCAGCCTCATCCTGCTTATCCAACTAAAGTATTCGAAACATAAAAACTAGTCGTTGGGGGCCACCGTAATACTTACCCATCATGGATATGTATATGAAAATAAAACATATGAAAACTATTAATACAATGCATTGCAATTCATAAACAAAATTTAAATATTGTTAATACATAGTAATGCTACATTAAAGAACTGCTGATGTACCAATTTTGACTAATTATATAAAACGCCAAACTACTCAAGTAGTACCAAATTGCGTAAAAGAAACATCCTTATAACTCCAAAAATAATAACTCTATTAACTAACAATTAATTGCGTCGGATTAAGCATCTCATTTCCAATTAAAGTATACCTCTCAATTGAAATTTGAATGAAATACAGGGTTATGAAAAATCGAAGAATGTGGGAAACAGGATTACAAATATCTCGGCAACTAATAATCCGATCGACTTCGTTCTATATGCAAAATGTGTGTTATGTTATTGCCTTTTACGTCCATTCCTTAAAATAAAAAAATTCGAAAAATTTTATATACCTTTCCTCAGACCGAATTTTTCGAGAGTCCGAAAAAAATAGTTCCGGATAATCGAGGTTGCTGATATTAAATAGGGTTCGTCCCATTCTTACATACTAACTACATACAAATGTTCAAGTCTCTATCTCAATTTGTTCGGGAGAAAGAGCGTTTACAGACAGACAGACAGACAGACGGACGGCAAAATCTTTTTTCTAAAAATATGTTTTTCGGAATCTCCACTATCTGAAACGTGTAAATCCGTCAGAAAAAATTTTTCGATTTTCAAAACGATTGCAAGACTTACCCTATACTACTTATGATGGGTAAGTAATAAATCAGGATTATGTAAAACCATTTAGTCTTGAAAGTTTTTTTCTATTTCAAATTTAAGTGTACTTTAAGTGTAATATCAAAACTTAAGCAACGAATTTGCTCTGCGCAGCAAAGGGTTAACTAATGAATCATTATCGGATTGATGACCTCTAGGCGGAATTTTCAGTGTCCCGAACAATATGTTAGTTGTTGGGTGAAACATCTGAAATCCTAAAAATTTTATTAAATTTATCATCTTTATTTCTGTGAATTTTTCCTTGCTTCATAAATATCGTATGCAAAACGCTTAATTATATATAATTTGATTCAATATTCTTCAACAAATTGTGTAATTCTTTCACGATTTTAAATACAAACCTTTTTGTCGTTTTCCCAGAAACGTATAAAACGATATCGAATAACATTATTAGGTCAGAAATTAAAATATAGTGAAATTTTGTTAATTTTCTAATATACAACAGTTAATCAAAATATGCTACAAATGAGATTTTTTTCAGATAAAAAAGATTAATTCAGTTATAAATATTCTAAATTCATTTATAAGAAAATTAGTAAGAATTATCTTTTGGGGGATTTTCTAGGGAATCGCCAATGTATATACATATTTAATAACCTGTATTTTCAGAATATTCACTTTTATCAACTTTATTATTACTATTTAAAATTTAATGTATATAAAATTTGCGACTCAGCAAAATCTTCCTTATGTCATTAATAAATTAGAAACATAAAAATAAAACGGGATTACGTAAAATCATTTAGTCTTGAAAATTTTTGTTCTATTTGAACTGTAAGTGTATTTTCGAATTTCTGTCAAACTATGTCCCCCTAAGAACTTATCTTTACTATCTTAAGATTCGCACTGATAGTAATGCTTTTATAATCTGCAGAAATCTCTCCGCTTTATAATGTTTATTTGAATTGGAGGGAACTCGAGGGATTTTAAATAGCTTTGGGCGGAATGAAGTAACTAAAAGAAATCTTGTTTTATCAGCAAGTGATTTAAAGACATCTATTTCAGTGTGTTCCTAAGGACATTTATTTGGAATATTCCAAGATTGAAAATGTTAAGGAATATTTACACGTAATTTCTGTATAACTTCTTGAATCAATTCAATATAGGACAGCATGTATATGGGACACCATTTATTTCGTTCATTTTATAACAAAATAAATGAGATTCAGAGATAAATGGTAGTGATAGTGATAGATTAATACAGATACAGATACAGATACAGATACAGATACAGTGATACAGACATAGTGATGTAGACACAGTGATAGTGAGATACAGATTTTGTTTTAACATCATTATTACTACTTAAAACTTAATGTATATAAAAATTACGACTCAGCATCATCTTGCTTATGCAACTAAAGTATTCGAAACATAAAAAGTACTTCCGGCAATGCCGGGATGAAGAGGTAGCTTTCCTATACTTATATATTTATTTATTTATTTTAAAGTAAGTTACATTGATCAAAAATACTAATCTCAAATTAGTGGAAATAATCTTATAAAATTAGTGATTTTATAAGATTGAATACTAGTTTTTGTCAAGACTGAATATTAATAGGAATTTTTAGAAATTAGTCATCTTTTATTCAATCTGGTTTTATTTTAAGCGATTTGGAGAGTCACTAAATTCCACGATATCATAAAGTGTATGCCATTTTAAAGCAACATTGTGGATCGTTCAGATCAGACCGTTTCAAAATGTCAACCATAAGAAAAATTCAAAGTGCTATAACTCAATCATTTTATAAGATATAGACAAAATAAAAAGTGTTCTGGAATCGTTGTTTTACGTTCTAACACGTAAAAGAAAAATATTTTTCAAATTTTGATTTTTTCGCATTTAATTTTAAATTTTAAATTTTTAAAAAAATTTAAAATGACCACCATTTTGAAACAAAATGGCGGATGATGCTGGCCAACGAACTCGGTCGAGACATTTGTATGTACTATGTACATACCAAGTTTAATTGAAATCGGTTCATAAATACGCGTGTTATCACGTGAGAAAATCATATCGTTTCAAAATGTCAGCCATAAGAAAAATTCAAAGTGCTATAACTCAATCATTTTTTAAGATATGGACAAAATAAAAAGTGTTCTGGAATCTTTGTTTTAAGTTCTAACACGTAAAAGAAAAATATTTTTCAACTTTTAATTTTTTCGCATTTAATTTAAAATTTAAAATTTTTTAAAAAATTTAAAATGACCGCCATTTTGAAACAAAATGGCGGATTATGCTTACCAACGAACTCGGTCGAGACATTTGTATGTACTATGTATATACCAAGTTTCAGTGAAATCGGTTCATATATACGCGTGTTATCACGTGACAAAATCAGATCGTTTCAAAATGTCAGCCATAAGAAAAATTCAAAGTGCTATAACTCAATCATTTTTTAAGATATAGACAAAATAAAAAGTGTTCTGGAATCTTTGTTTTAAGTTCTAACACGTAAAAGAAAAATATTTTTCAACTTTTAATTTTTTCGCATTTAATTTTAAATTTTAAATTTTTTTAAAAATTTTAAATGGCCGCTATTTTGAAACAAAATGGCGGATTATGCTGACCAACGAACTCGGTCGAGACATTTGTATGTACTATGTACATACCAAGTTTCATTCAAATCGTTTCATAAATACGTTAGTTATCGCATGACAAAAATCAGATATATATATATATATGGTTATATATGTATATATATATATATATATATATATATATATATATATATGTCAACAATTGAACGTAGCGTGGTTTTGGGGTCTGGGGGTCATGATCGGTGAAAATATACCAAAATTTTCCGGAAGTACTTTCCTCCGGACGGCTGCAATAGGTAGCTTTTTACTTTTTGTAATGAAAGCTACCTAAAAACTAAAACATGATTATTGGAAATCATTTAGCCTTGAAAGCTTTTTTTTCTATTTTAAATCTAAGTGTACTTTGGATCTTCATCTGAACTATATTTCCCTTAGAACTTATCTTTACTATCTTAAGATTCATGTTGATAGTAATGCTTTTATAATCTGTAGAAATCTCTCCACTTTATAATGTTTATTTGAAATGGAGGGAACTCGAGTGATTTTAGATAGCTTGGGGCGGAACGAAAAAGCTAAAAGAAATCTTGTTTTATCAGCAAGTCGTTTAAAGACATTTATTTCAGAGTTTTTGCAAAGACTTTTAATATGACTAATCCAAGAGTGAAAATGTTAATAAATATTTAAATGTAATTTATTTATAATTACTTGCACCCAGAAAAAGGAATTGATGAAAACTACAAAACGTGTTTTGTTTAGTACATTTTGGTTGTTTTAAGTGAATTTTTTAGTCAAAATAAAATATCGGCTTTGTTGCTCAGTCAAAAAATATTGCTACTACTCTTATAAAATTTATCAAAATTTCATCAATTTTATTTGAATTAACAAAAAATGTTTTTTTAGCTCGTCTAAAGTCTTGTATTTTAAATTTGTAATTTCAACAAAATTTCGGGGGGGGGGGGGTTGTAAAATTTAAATTGATGTGCAGTAGTCAAAATTCTCTCATGTAATTTTGTTTATTTGACTTATGTAGCTATGAAGGTTTAAAATAATTTTCGGATAATAAAAACTTTTTAAATTGAGGCGGATTAATGACGTTATTATTGCGTTATTATCCATTTCAGATGAAAATTGTGGACGGTAAATTTTAAAAAAATCAACTTTTTTTTTTTTTTTTTTTTTTTTTTTTCGTTTATTCAAATAAAATTTCCATTGACCCACATTTAAATGAAAAGAGTTGTTGTACCAAACAAATTTTGGTTGATTCAACAAAACATTTTTCTGATTGTCTATCAGATCAAAATAGGACATGAATGTTTTAAATATACTGAAAATTCATGAAATAACAAAATACACGAGATAGGGTGTTTTGTTTTCTACATAATATTCAGATTTCAAAAGACATTTCCCCCAATAAACAACACGTTCTTTTCACTCAACTCAGATTGCGGTGAAGTTGTTGCTAAGTACAGAAACGACAGCAACCCTTAACTCCTTCAGGACGGGAACCTTTTCCGAAATTTTTAATGCTTTCTCACCGGTTTTAAAAAACAGAATTTCGTTCCTTTTTAAATCGACAAAATGCTCCGATTGAATATGTCAAATTTTTCAGTATAATATTACCGGTGGGAATAAACAAGGATTCTTAAGCCTTTTTGCGGCACGTATACGAGTCGTTCGTCCCCAAGGGGTTAACGCATGAATCATTGTCGAATTGATGACCTGTAAGCGGAATTTTCAATGTCGCGAAAGTTGTCGGATGAAACATTTGAAATTTTAACAATTTTATTAAATTTGACTTCTTTATTTATGTGAGTTTTTCTTTTTCATAACAACCATATGCATAACGCTTAGATATATATACCGGGTGTCCCAAAAATGACTGATTTATTTTAAAAATCAATAACTTGCAAACGGTGACAGCTATTTAAAATTTTTTTTGCAAGAGCGTTATGTATAATGTCAGGAGTTTTTCTTTCCTTAATTTTTTATTTTAGTTCGAATTTTAAACAATAAATGGCGCTAACGGCGATTGAAAGCCAGGTCGACGCTTCACTCAACACTGACCACCTGGCTTTCAATCGCCGTCAGCGCCCCCGATTGTTTGAAATTCGAACTAAAATAAAAAATTACGGTAAAAAAACTCCTGAAATTAAACATATCCCTCCTGCCAAAATTTTTTTAAATAGCTGTCACCGTTTGCAAGTTATTGAATTTTAAAATCCATCAGTCATTTTTGGGACACCCGGTAATTTGATTTCATATTTTTCAACAAAATATGCAATTTTTTCAAGATTTAAGATGTAAATAGTTGTCATTTTCCCAGAAACGTACAAAACGCTATCTAATGGTAGTATTAGGTCAGAAGTTAAAAGACAGTTCTGTTTTTGTTTTTAATATTAATTTCCTAATGTTAGACAGTTTCAACAGTTAAACAAAATGTACTACAGATGAGATTTTTTTTCAATAAAAAAGATTAATTCCAACAATTGTTATAAATTCAGTCATAAGAAAATTTGTAAGAATTATCTTTTGGGGGATTCTCAAGCAAATTGCCAATATATATATATATATTTTTTTTTAAACACAGCAAATACATATGAATGGATATGGAAAAGGACTATTATAATGTGGTGGCAGTGGGTTTCGATCAGAGTGCTACAATTTAAAAAAATCAAATGAACAAAAACATATGATATCATAACACTCCCCCACCGTATATATGATATCAAATGTTTTTGTACATTTGATTTTTTTAAATTGTAGCACTCTGATCGAAACCCACTGCCACTACATTATAATAGTCCTTTTCCATATCCATTCATATGTATTTGCTGTGTTTTAAAACTGCCCACCGCTGATGAGATCCACAGCCTTTTTATATTGTCTTTATACTGTTTTTCTTACTCGATTTTTATTTCCTTTAAAGTTTAAAAGTTTGATTTCATTTTTCATTATGGCATGGGACTTTGGATCTGACGATACACATTTTTCTTCAATTGCTATATACATAATTTACGTGATTATTGCAGTTACAGCGCTGATCATGTGGATTTTTTGTGAACTTAAGTTCACTTAAAACTTTAAAACTTTTGGACTCTCTCTCTCTCTCTCTCTGTATATATATATATATATATATATATATATATATATATATATATATATATATATATATATATATATATATATATATATATATATATATATATATATATATATATATATATATATATATATATATATATATATACATATATATATATATATATGTTCATATATATATATATATATATGTATATATATAAAATAATCTGTGTCCTGTATTTTCCAAATATTCATTTTTATCAACTTTATTATTACTACTTAAAATTTAATGTATATAAAAAATGCAACTCAGCATATACTTGCTTATGTCACTAATAAATTCGAAACATAAAAATAAAACGGGATTACGTAAAATCGTTTAGTCTTGCAAGTTTTTTTTTCTATTTGAACTTTAAGTGTACTTTTGAACTTCTGCTAAACTATATCGCCTTTAGAACTTATCCTTACTACATTAAAATTCACATTGATAGTAATCTTTTTATAATCTGTAGACATCTCTCCATTTTATAATGTTTATTTGTTATGAAAGGAATTCGAGTGATTTTAGATAGCTTGGGGCGGAACGAAGAAGTTAAAAGAAATCTTGTTTTATCAGCAAGTGATTTAAAGACATCTATTTCAAAGTTTTCTGTAAGGACATTTATTAGGAATATTCCAATATTGGCAATGTTAAGAAATATTTAAACGTAATTTCTGTATAATTACTTGGATCAATCCAATATGGAATTTGAATGTTTTATAGGTATTGAAATGTAACAAATTAAGTGATATACAGTGTTTTGTTTTTTACATAATATTCAGATTAGAAAACACATTTCCCTAAATAAGAACACAATATTATCTATTTTATAAAAGAAAAGTCTTATGTTATTAAATATCAATCTTAATTACTGCATACGTATTTTTTGCATATTGAAGAAAAGTTAGATATCTTACTAAATAAAAACGTTTTAGAAAGTAGAAATTTTTTTTGTTATACATTGTTAAAATTAAAGAATAAATGTTGGATATACATAGATTTTTATTAAAAATCTAGTATATTAAAAAGAAAAAATAACATTTAAACAAAAAGTGAAAAAAAATAAAGAAAAAGAAAAGCTAAAGCATACTAAATTTCGCACCGTTTTTATAAAGACCTAGATTCGTTATTAAAAAAAAATGAATATTTATATAAAATAAAGCAATGTCGAGAAAATTGCCAAAAATTCTAGCTCAAAGCAGAAATATTTTCATTCTTTATAAAAACTTGTATTATTAAATGCCCTGCTTTATTTGATATGAAAATAGCAAGCTTATGTACCTTTACATGATGAAACACAATTTGTCAGAAACAGAAGTTTTTTAACTTTCTGCTTTTCTACTCGATGATTTCTATCTTTTATAATTCCAGAAAAAATTTGCTCTAATTTTTGACAAGAAATGGTTCAGTAGAACTTTGAAATTTTTGCTCTGAACAAAACATATTTGTAATTAATTCTATATTTTATTTTTATTATTATTATACCGCAGACCAGGCCCCTACTTGCCGGCCAAAATACCTAGCTTAACGAGTTTCATACTTGGCAGCGGGGCAGAAGCCGCTTTATTGCCACAAGCTGAAATCTACCTGATTGTTTCTCTATCGCTATTATTTTTATAATATTTGTTACTATGCTGGCCTGTTCTTGATTACTTTTTATTATCTGTTTGGGTTCGTTTATACATTGTTGGAAATGGGAGAGATTAAAAAAAAGAGGGAGGGTAACGCTAATTCTTCCACACTGAACTCATACGAGCTGCATATACGCAGGGCTCCCAAATGGTCCGCCAACTGAACATCAATATTTTCTTAGAAAAATTTTCGTCTTATATTTTTCTTGCAAAAATTGCCTTCGGAGGTTAGTTTTAGCACAAATACTGTAGAAACCTACTATGAAATTTTCTTAAAAAAAAAATATTGGTGTTCAATTCGTGGACCATTTGGGAGCCCTGTATACGACAACTGGTACTCGATTTTGATCTCCTAATTTAGAGCCTTGATCTGATGACGACATCTTCACCTGGCTAGGCACCTCCAGAGGTATAACTCACAGGAGGACTTTGTACCCACGGAGGATTTTACATGCACCAGGTGATATTAGTATACATGGCAATTCTACATTATTTTATTTTATTACATGGAGTCCACTTGTAACGGTGGCCAGTGGCTAATTCCTAAACCGTTAATTTGTGACATAGAATTTCAATTATAAAAATGTTTTAAATGAGGTTAAACAATATTTTTAAAGCGTTTAGAGTCATTAAAACATTTCTCAAAAATTACGTAATTTAAACTTTTATGCGGTCTCCTACTCTTATAATTTATAAAAGAAAATTTTCCTATTATTCTTACAATTTAGACTAAAAAATCCCATTTCGCTACGATAAATAGTGACAGAGTTATAGCTGTTTAAAGTTGATGCATATTCTTTGTTGCTAATTAGGGGTCATTCACAAATTTAGAAAAAATAAAACTTCGTCAGATATATTAAAAAAAATTGGTGCGAGTGAAATTAACGTTGCAATGCAAACTTGAAATCTTTAATCATTCTGAAAAATACACAATTTTTAATAAATATATAAGGTAAAAGAAACAGAAATTTTGTTAAATAAATTGATGAAAATTCATTGCCTAAAAAATACGTGTTTTACAACACTAGTCTGCAAAAGTTGCATTACATAATGTGTTTTTGTTTTGATAATTGAAACTTATGTAATCTGTACTTTAAAAACCGAAATTGAACTTCATTTTTTAAAAATCACGCAAAAGGTTTTTGCAAATCAAAATATTAAAAAAAAAAAAAAAGAAAAAAAAAAACGAAAATTTGCTATTAAACAGGTATGTTTTTAATTTTCGATAATATTATTATTGTGTTTTAATATGGATTAATAAAATATTAGCCATGAATATATGCATGCGGATATCTGTAAAACAGCATACGACTAGTGTAGTTATTTTGATTCTTTGTAAATAGCTACATTCAAGGAACGCTTGAAAGTCAATTTCAAGAAATAGCCCGGAAAAAGATATTGTGGAAGCTTTATTGACCGATTTTTTTTCTGTTTTCCAACAAATATGCATAGCTGCCAACTTTCATCTAAACTTCCATAATACCTGGATAAGTTTGATCCAGGTTAACGTCCTTTCAAACCAGAAAATATATTTCATGATTCTTTATTTGTTTAATTTTAGGATTGTTACTGCAACGTACTTAATTTCATTTCTTTGAAAAAATTCTGGTTCGAAACTCATTAAACCATGGTCAAATTAACCCATGTATTACGGATAATAGATGTCAGGTTGGCCCCTATGAATATGCAACATAAATTGGTTTATCATTCAACTATGTTTTATCCCTTTCGGGGCAAGGTACTTGTATTCATAAAATGTTAAAATAATTGAATGACACATTTATTTACACAAAATATTACTTGTAAAGTAATAACAGTGTATTTTGCGTATTAATAAAAGTAATAAGTAATACAAGTGATAAATAATAAAAGTTTTTTCATAAAAAATTTCTGGTGCAAGTGCGGGAATTTGGGCTTAAGATTAGGTGTTGGTATTTGCCATACACCCCTTTCAAGGAGTTAACCTATTGCATTGAAATTCACAATATTTAAAAAGAATATGAAGAAAATTCTTTTAAGGAAATATTTGTTAGATTTATTATGATACAGTTCATCTATAGGAGAAGGATTGATAGCAGAATAATTCAGAATAATATTCGATTATCTGCCAAAAACAGTATGACATTTTCACATCATAATATATTTACAAATATATTTAAACGAAAAAAAGAATCGATATATTGCTTTATTTCTGTGTGGAAAACATGGATCTTTTGTTACAAGTTTTATTCTTTTAGCAATATTATTTTAAAAAATATATTGATCATGTTCTGCAATCTTTCGCGTTCACAATCTTTCGTATTTACTATACTAGATAGCACTCTGTAATATTTTGGCTAAAAATAACTTAAGTGAGTATTCTGGTCTGAAGGCACTGGGTTTTAAGTTTCAAGTTTGAAGTTTTAACCTCTTGCATTGAAATTTCACAATATTTTAAAATGATGTGAAAAAAGAGCTTTTAACGAAATATCTGTTACATTTTTTTGATATAGTTCGAATTGATGTATGGAAGAGGGATCGATAGCTGAATAATTGCCGATTTCCTTCCAAAAATAGTATGACTTGTGTCATTCTATTGTTTTTCATATTAGAATATATTTTCAAATATATTTGAAAGAAAAATAATCTAAATGATGCTTTCATTGTGTGTGAAAAACATACATCTTTTGCCAGAGGTTTTATTATTTTAGCAACATTTTAAAAAACATATTTATCATGTTCCGCTTAATATTTTCGTATTTATTATACTAGATAGCGGTCTATCAAAATGTGGCTAAAAGAAGCTGTGTGGGTGTTCCGTTCTGAAGACATATATGTTGGGCGTTTCATCGATCTCGATTAACAAAAGGTATATTTTTACCAATCGTTTATTTACAACGTATTTGATACTTAAAACATCATACAATTAGTGTAGTTTTCTTGGTTCTTTGTAAATAGTTTCATTCAAAGAACGCCTCAAGTGATATTCTAGAAAAAAGCCGGAAGAAGATTTTTTGAAAACTTTATTGAACGATATTTTCTATCTTCTAATAAATATACAACATAAACTGTTATATCATTCAACTAAGTTTTAACCTATTGTACTGAAATTTCGCAGTATTTAAAAAGGACGTGAGAAAAGAACTTTATTGAAATGTCTGTTATATTTATTTCTTTACAGTTCAAATCTATATATGGAAGAGGGATTAATTTAAGAATAACATACGATATTCTTTCAAAAATAGTATACCCAATAGTATACCAAAAATAGAATACAAATATATATATATATATATATATCATTCTATTAGCTTTCACATCAGACTAAATTTTCAAATATACTTGAAAGAGAAATAATCTAAATGATGCTTTCATTGTGTGTGAAAAATATTGATTTTTTTCTAGAGGTTTTATTTTTTTAGCAATATTATTTAAAAAAATATATTGATAATTTTTTGCACAATCATTCGTATTTACTATACTAGATAGCACACTGTAAAAATGTGGTAAAAATAACTTAAGTGAGTGTTCTTGTCTGAAGGCATTGGGTTTTAAGTTTCAAGTTTCAAGTTTCAAGTTTTCACCTCTTGCTTTAACATTTCGCAACATTTAAAAAGAATGTGAAAAAAGAACTTTTAAGGTTTATATCTGTTTTATTTATTATGATACAGTTCAAATCCATATATAGAAGATGGATTGGTAGCAGAATAATAACCGAATTTCTGCCAAAAATAGTATACACTTTGCCATTCTATTATTATTCACATCAGAATATACTTTCAGATATACTTGAAAGAAAAAGAGTCTAAATGGGGCTTTTATTCTGTGTTTAAAAGTTGATCTTTTGCTGGAGGTTTTATTCTTTTCGAAATATTATTAAAAAAATATATTGATCATGTTCTGCATAATCTTTCTTATTTACTATACTCGATAGCATTCTGTACAAACGTGTCTAAAAATATTAAGTGATTGTTTTGGCTTAACGGCATAATCATTGGGTTTTAAGCTTGAAGTTTTAGCCTCTTGCATTGAAATTTCACAATATTTTAAAAGGATTTGAAAAAAGAACTTTTAAGGAAATATCTCTTTTATTTATATGATGCAGCTCAAATCCATACATGGAAGAGGGACTGATAGCAGAAGAATATCAGATTTTCTTCGAAAAACAGTATTTCCTATGTCATTCTACGAGAGTGATTCAGAAAGAAACCTCCGTTTATGAATTAAAAAAAAAACTAATGAAAGGTTACGTTTTTTGTTACTCATGTTTGAAAGACATATTCATCAGCTACTTCTCAGCATAATCGAAGTATTATTTAAAACAATTATCATAGCTATAAATCATCTTTGAAATTCCATCGTCACTGACTTCTGCCGCCGGCCTATTCAACAGGGCTGTTCGTTCTAATCTATCCACACCACCATTTTTTTTTAATTTGTAATGAAAGGACATTTAGAAAATTAATTTCCGTCGAGGCTTCCACTATTAGTAGTGGGCGGAACGCAATCATTGCTAAATCAAGCAATCTGTAATTCCGTAAAATTACAGTAATCTTGGGGAGAGAGTCGAATTACGCGCGTTTCCTCGTTATAACGTCACAAAATGTGCGCTGCTACTGAAAATACTGCCAAATGCGAGGTACGAGGAGTAATAATATTTCTTTGAGCGAAAAAACCGTCAACAGCGGACATTCATCGTGAACTGTGTTCCATATATGGCCCAAAAATTATGAGTGAAGGTGTAGTGCGTCAATGGTCAGGTTTTTCAATGAGTGGGAGGCCGTCTGTAGAGAGTGATAATCTCGTCGTAGAAATTGAAGACAAAATTTGTCAGATCTGTCGATTCACAATCTCTGAATTTTCCCTAGAATTTCTGAACATTTCTCGGATTGTTTTGTACGAAATTGTCACCGAAAAATTACGCTATTGGAAGTTCTGTGCTCGATGGGTACCAAAGATTTTCACGGAGACCCACAAAATTATTCGAATGGACGCTGCCTAAGACTTTCTTTCCCATTACAACACGGAAGAGGAGGCGTTTTTGAATAGAATAGTGACTTGCGACGAGACTTGGATTCCGTATGTAAATGCTGAAACAAAGCAACAGTCAATGGCATGGGGTCATAGCGGTTCTCCAAACCGGCTGACGAAAGCCCGTCAAACTTTGACATCGAGAAAGATTGTGTTAACCGTGTTTTGTGATGCTCATGGTATCTTGCTGGTCAAATTCATGAAACGTGGTAAGACAATTAATTCTGAAGTTTACTGTTACATTTGGAAAAAATTGAAAAGAGCCATCCAAAACAAACGTCGAATGGAATTGATTTGTTGCACGAAAACGCTCGCCCTCACAGTGCTCACAGAACACAAAATCTTTGCGCCAATTCGAATGGGACGTGTTTAATCAACCCCCTACAGCCCCGACTTGGCTCTTTTTAGGTGCGTTCGTAATTATGTAAATACGTAGCACCTATTGTTGTCGCTCAGTCTGTCCGTCTGTCCGTCCGCATATAACAACGCAAAAACTACCCAACCGAATCGTGCGAAATTTAAAATACATAATTATTACTTAATTTTGTCGAGTCATTTCAAATTTTATGAAAATCGGATGGATAGATCAATTACAAGGACAATCAAAAGGATTCCGTTACATTACAGTCAATGGGGAAAAAAGTTTCAAACGCATTTTAATCGTTTGAAATTTAAAACGTATATTTATTACATAATTTTGTCGAGTCATTTCAAATTTTATGAAAATCGGATGGATAGATCAATTACAGGGACAATCAAAAGTATTACGATCAATGGGGAAAAAAGTTTCAAATGCATTTTAATCGTTTGAAATTTAAAACGTATATTTATTACATAATTTTGTCGAGTCATTTCAAATGTTATGAAAATCGGATGGATAGATCAAATACAGGGACAATCAAAAGTATTCCGTTACATTACGATCAATGGGGAAAAAAGTTCCAAATGCATTTTAATGGTGTTACACTCATTTGAACATAACAGAATTGACATGAATCTATGAAATATGTACTAAAAATACATTTTGTACAATCTGTGATGCAAAGAATATTTATTATTAAATTACAGGGCCACACAAATGTATTCCACTAAACAATGTTATACGGGGAAACTTTGTTTGAGGTGTGTTTTAATTATATTAAACTACTTCACATTTTATTAATAAGATATACGTTAATGAAGTAGAATAAAAATTACTCCCTGCATATTTATAGGAACACAAAGATTTCGACCACTATACTGTATCCAAAGTACGCTCTACTATATCAGCAAGATCTGAATATTTTAAAACTTCGTTATCGTACGAACGCACCTCATTTCTACGCTTCATGTGCAATTTTCAACTTGTTTATTTTCATCTGTTCAAGGAAATGAAGAAGTGGCTTGGAGCACAGCACTTCGCTGACGATGTGGAATTTCAAACCGCTGTGACAAGTCGACTGAATTTGCAGACAGCTGAGTTTTATTCAGAAGGGATTGGTAAGTTGGTAAAACGGTATGACAAGTGCTTGAATGTACATGGTGACTATGTTGAAAAATAGAAGACAGCTGTACCTTTGAGATGTAAATAAAAAAAATGTTGAAAGTAGGCGTGTTTTGCATTTATACAACAAAAAGAAAATTAGTTTCCGAATTACTCTCGTAATATTTTACTTGCCTTTGACCCACTATTTTTTTAAACATTTTTGGTATTACACTTTATAATCTCGATTTACACTTATACACTTTATTACTCTGTATATCAGCAATTTATATAGAAAAAATATGTTAGAATTCTTTGGATTAGAGTGGTGCGAGTTAAATTTAAAAATAATCGCAGCTGCATAGGCCGACGGCAGAAATCTGTGACGATGGAATTTCAAAGCTGACTTACCATTATGATAATTTTTTTAATTAATACGGCAATTATGTTGAGAAGTGGCTGAAGAATGTGTCTTTCTTACGTAAGTAATAAAACATGTTTCCTTTCAGTAGCTTTTTTTTTTTAAATTCATAAACAGAGGTTACTTTCCGAGTTGCCCTCGTGTCATTTTCAACATCAGAACATATTTTCAAAGATATTTAAAGGAAAAAAGAATCTTAGTGTTGCTTTTATTTTGTGTAGAAAATAATGATTTTTTTCAAGATGTTTTATCCTTTTAAGAATATTATTTAAAATATATATATTGATCACGTTTTACACAATCTTTCGTATTTACTATTCTAGATAGCACTCAGTTAAAATCCTTCTATAGTTAAAAAAACTAGCCTTAAACAAATCTCCAGGAATGACTCCTGGAATGATGTTGATGTGAAAGGTTTCCGGAAATAACTCGTCCAGGTGGACCACACCTTCCATGAGTCGAATAGACCAATCAGGGAAGGGCTCCGTCTATGCTTCGACCAATGAAGAGAGCGGTGAATTCCAAAACTGAGTGTACACTTAAAAATCTGCTGCATTTTGTTGCAACGCACTCCACCGCTTGTATATAATATCTCTACTCCAACCAATGAGAAAGCACCATTTCACGGCCAGGTAATCGTTTCCTATACAAGCAGGGGAGTGCGTTGCAACAAAATGCAGCAGATTTTTAACAGTGTATGGAAAATAAAGTATCGCGAAGCGATTCCATGGGGTATTGGCGAGCGTAGCAAGCAGGGGGAGCCTACAATTTTTTCATTTATACTAGAATCGCTTCGCGATTCCAGACGGGATCGCGAAGCAATACCGAACGGAATTGAGAAGCGGTTACGCGGCGGGTTGGCGAGCGTAGCGAGCAGGGGGTCGGAGTCCCCCTAGTGTGGTAAAAATAACTTAAGTGAGTGTTCTTGTCTGAAGGCATTGGTTTTAAGTTTCAAGTTTCAAGTTTTAACCTCTTGCATTGAAAATTCACAATATTTTAAAAGGATGTGAAAAAAGAACATTTAAGGAAATATCAGTTATACATATATATTGATACAGTTCAAATTGATACATGGAAGAGGGATTGATAGCCGAAATTCTTCTAAAAATAGTATACCCCGTGTCATCCTATTGTTTTTCACATCAGAATATATTTTTAAATATATTTGAAAGGAAAATAATCTAAATAATGCTTTTATTCTGTGTAGAAAACATTGATTTTTTGCTAGAGGTTTTATTCTTTTAGCAATATTATAAAAAAATATATATATTGATCATTTTCGGCATAATTTTTTAATTTATTATACTATGTAGCTCTCTCTCAAAGTGTGGATAAAAATTAGTGCATGTTCTGTTCTGAAGGCATAATCATTGGACGTTTCGTCGATCTCGATTAAAAATGTTATACAGTCAAACCCCAATTATCGGAAAAGCATGGGACCAAAGCATTTTCGGTTAAACGGGGTTCCATAGGAAGTTTCGGATAACTGTGCTTCGGCAGGAATTTTGGAATAACCGGGAAACCTATGGTGAAAACTTATGTGATGAAAAGCTGTGAACGTAATTTAGAACATCGTTGTAACAAGAATGTTGTGGTACCGTATTCAAACCGTATTCAATATATAAGTTATTGGTTAAAATCAAAGCTACTGAGATCTTAAATGGTGGACTTCGATAAATTGAAGTACAAGAAAATGCCACAACATCAGGCGTATTGTTATTCAAAAGGTGGCGTGATAAAGCAGCATTGAAACGATGCAAAGTTGAAAAAAAAAAGCATATTTTGTAAAAAAAGTAAATATATAAATAAATAAATAAATTGACCAAATAAGTAAGTTCACTTTATTTCATAAAGAAAATGCATTTTTAAAATCGTTTCTACCAGAGTCCAATAACACCTTTCAAAGTTTTGATTTTTACTTCTTTTGTTTTTATTTTTAAAGTTGAAAAGCAATAAAATATTTCTTCAATGTATTAAAAATGTTTCGGGATTATTTTGATCTAAAACTAGCAAATAAAATTATAATCATAAATCAAAATATGTTAAAAGGTATCGTTTGATGTCCGTAAATTTAATGTTGATAATATAATTTTTCACATATAAAAAGGACTTTACGTAATTGTCAGGTCTTTCGGTTAAACCGATTGTCGGATAATCGGAATTCGGAGAACCGGGATTCTACTGTCTTTTTATCAATCATTTATTTACAACTTATTTGATACATAAAACGACATACGACTTGAGTAGTTATTTTGATTATTTGTAAATAACTCCTTTCAAAGAGCGTCTGAAGTCATTTAAGAGCAACACAAGCTTGTCAAGCTTGTGTGATTAACATCATTATCTAGAGCATAGGTTCCCAACCTTTTCTGGTCCACCGCCCCCTTTACAAGAGAAAAAAAATGCCAACGCCCCCCCCCTCTTCCATAACAATTAAACAAAATGTTAAATTAATATTTCATATTACCTATATTTTATTTGTGTATCAATCTATTAATCAAAGTAGAAGTTAATTAAAATAACCATCAAATGTAGAAAAAAAATTAATAAAAATTGAAAAATAATCACAACCAATAAGAATTTTTTTTAAAAAATAGTGAAGTAGTTGAGGCTATTGAAGTTTTAACATTTTTTTTTTTTTTTTCATATCAGATTCCGTTTTTTTCAACATCGGCCACAATTTGTCAGGTTCAAAGATGTATATTCTTTTTCTTATACAGTAAATTAGCTACTGCACGGAATCCACTTTCATCGAAATTTGATGAAAGGAAAGTAATTAAAATTTTATGTACTCTCCCTCACAATCCAGATTAGAGAGTTGTAGGTTTTGAAGTTAGAACTCTTGGTATCCATTTCTGAATTTTACTTACAGTTCTCATTTGCTGCGAGTTCCACTATTTCCTCCTTCGAAATATGATGATACTGCTGTAGCTGCATTTGCGAAGGATCTAAAAACCTACTCTTCTGTGTACAGCAGCAACTGATTCAATTAATTTGCAAGTCTGGTGCAAAATGATAGTGATAACTGCACTACAAAATGAAACAATTGTTTCACTTTGTTGTGAAATGATTTTCACTATGAAGTTGGCAAAATATCCTGTCATTCAATGAATTGCTTCTATTTCTATTGACTGCTCTAATAATGTAATGAATCTACGTATACAGGTGTTCACTCCAATTTTTTTAAACAAATTGCTGATGATGTGTAACGAAATGTATGAGAATACATTTAGTACTGCTTGTTTAAAATGCGTTATTGAAACCCTCCTAATGTCCCGTCGTTGTTCAAGAAACACCAGTAGCAGTGACAAAATATTATAATAACGAATTTATATCTCTTGGACTAACTTCGTGGTATTAATTATCGATTCTTTCTTTGTATCAGTTTCCAAATTTTTATCAAATAATAACTATTGATTTTTTTTCTTTTATGGCTTTTTATTATTTGGTAATGCTGATCCATGGAGTTGAATGGAAAATTTGCAGGTCTTTAAGTAACAACATAATGATCTTTCAATTCTTTTAGATATCTATTCCTCTTTGTACCGAATTTTTACTCAGGATTTTCTCTGCAATATCAGACGGTTTCTCATGATAAAGAGCAGTTTTTATTATTTCTCTGACTCCAGGCAAGATTAATTTCTTGCCGACTGCTTGCAATTTTAATACTTTTGTTATTAAAATTCTAATGATATATGAGGCTCGTAGTCCGTCATCTTCTTGTTTAGATGTTGACTTAAAGGTTTGATACAGTTGACTGTTTTAAATTTTCTTTTCCAGTCTTTGAAATGGTCAGATGTGGCAATCTGAAAACTTTCTTCTATCTCACACATGTTAATACTTCAAAATTCTCTATCACAGTATCAAAATTAAATGGCAATCTACATCCATCGCGAGGATCCTAAAGGTATGAAACTCCGTGCATTAGTTTTTCAAATATGACTACTGAGACTATCGAGAAAAATGGAAAATAAAAGCGCCACCTGTTATGCGATTTTTACCGAAACATAATCCGCAATAATATTTATCAAGGTAAAACTAAATCTGAATTTTGATGAAAATCCGTGCGTTAATTCTAGAGATACAGCTGTTGCAGAAATCGTAAAGAAAGACAGCATAACAGCGCAACTGTTGAGCGATTTTCAACAAAATGTAAACAGCATCTATTCATGTCAAGGAATAATCAAATCAATAGTTTGGTGAAAATCTGTGAAGTAATTCTTGAGAAAAAGCCGTTGCGGAAATCGTGAAAAAAGCAGCATAGAAGAGTCACCTGTTGAGTGATTTACATTAAATACTAATCAGCATCAAATTATAACAGAGAATGCCTGAATATAGATTTTTTATAAATTCCGTGCATTAGTTGTTGAGATAGAGCACCTATAAAATTTATGTCACACGCAGTCAGATAGGCTAATAGACAGACATTTTGTAAAAACATGTTTTTGGAATCTCTAACCCATAAAACGTGTAAATCCGTCCGTCAAAATCCGGAGCTTTAAAATTTTCACGAATCTAATACTTTTTTCTTATAAAGATAGAAGAAAATAAAAATAAGACATATATTTGTCTTTTCTATCAGGACACATTTATTCAAATGCTATAGCCAGAATGCTTCATGTCTTCATTTGAAAAAATATTCTTGGCAAATTAAGCACATAGGTAACAATTTGTTTGTTGGAGGGTTCCTAGATCCATGTTTCAAATACTCAATACTGTACAGCTGGCATTTCTTCTTTGATTAAGATATTTTGAAACATAAAATTTTTACCTATATAAGTTTAAATAAATTTACTTTTGAGCAAATTTATGAATATAACGATTTTTATCAATTTCACTAAGGTTAAACAAATTTATTGAACTGATTCAAATCACGGGTTCGTTTAAAATATTTGTTTATATATCGTCATACTTCAGAATTTTTCGAAATACAGGTTAATAAAAAAATAAATAAGTTTAAAACTTTTAGCCTGCCAATTACCGCGAGTTTTTTACTCCACAATTTTTGAATTCATAATGATTTTTAATTCTAATCATAGCCCTTCATCGAGTTCCACGGCTACTTTTTGACATTAGTAAAATAAATTCAATCTCCCCATCCCCCTCAGATTTAGGTTCATCTGTATAGATTTCCCTTTAAAGGTGCAGTTAAGGTTTTTGTAGGCAATGTAGAGGAGATCAACTATTTTCATTATATTAGTTCGTAAATAAGTAGGTATACCATGACCGCCCCTCTCGACGACTCTAACGCCCCCCATTTTTCTCTAGATTCGCTACCGCCCCCCTGGAAGTCCCCAGCGCCCACTGGGGGGCGGTACCGCCCCCGTTGGGAACCTATGATCTAGAGAATGAATTAAGGATATAACTATCACTTAAAAAAAACAGTATTAAATAATCTCTCAAAGTTAAAAATTTAAAAAACCGTAAAAAATACAACTTTTTTTCATTAAAAATACTCAAAATATTAAATTATCGAAAATATATTAATTCATTCTATAGATAATCATGTTATATGCATGCAAAAAAAATTTAAGCCATTCCATCAAATATATATTTTTTTTTAATCTTGGTGTTAGTCACCAAAAATTAAGTTTTGAGAAAACGCGACTTAAAGTTTAAATTATATGGATGCGGCTATGAAAGTGTTGATACATAAATGCTTATAACTCCGTTAAAAATGCAAATATTTTTATTACGGTTTTTTGCATTGAGTTAAGAATTAATTGAGTATTCAAACTAGATCATAAAAAATCGATTTTTTGAAAAGTTTTCAACCCCTGAGCCCCTTTAAAAGAACTTGCCCAGATGAAGATTTTTTGAAAGCTTTATTGAACGATATTTTCTACCTTCTAATAAATATAGAAAATAAACTGATTTATTATTCAACTAAGTTTTAACACTAAAATGACGGCGAAGGGCCAATTTGGTCCCTATTCAGTGAATATATTTTGGTTCGAACCATAAATTTCTTTTTACAATATCTTAACCTTCCGTCTACCAGACGGGTCCATTGGACCCGACAGCAATATTTCTGGTGCCGATGGTAAAATGAGAAATTGTCGATTGACACCGGAATTTATAAAGGACTTGTCTAGATATTACGAATTCCTTAATTTAAGCTTTCATTGTAAAAGCAAAATTATATTAAAATATTACTGGTGCCGTTTGCAAGTTTGGAATTAAAATTAGGTGTTGCCGTAGATAAATGGGTGTTTTGTCTGGTAGACGGAAGGTTAAACAGAATCAAAAGGGAAAATGGTTAATTAAATAACTTAATAGGTTTTAAATAAAATTTCTGGTATTAAATAGTTTTTTATAAAAACAAGTGTAAAATTTCCCGTCTTTCTACTGTAAATCCATTGCATTGAAATTTCGCAATATTTAAAAAGGATGTGAAGAAAGAACTTTTAAGGAAATATTTGTTAGATTTATTATGATATAGTTCAAATCCATCTATAGAAGAGGGATTGATAGCAGAATAATATCCGATTTCTTTCCAAAAATA
Source organism: Maratus speculifer (assembly GCA_964019185.1). Classification (NCBI taxonomy): domain Eukaryota; kingdom Metazoa; phylum Arthropoda; class Arachnida; order Araneae; family Salticidae; genus Maratus; species Maratus speculifer. Next base: position 349,373,936 of record OZ025295.1, read on the forward strand.
GTATTCCTTGTGTACTTCTATTATTTTTTCACATCAGAATATATTTTCAAGTATATTTAGAAGAAAAGGGAATCTAAAAGATGCTTTTATTTTGTGTAGAAAACGTTGATATTTTCCTAGAGGTTTTATTCTTTTAACAATGCAGATATGCAAGTGCTGCGCCGGAAATGACTGATCAGTACCACTAAATACTTTAAGTATATCCCGCCATTTTAAATTTCAAGATTTCTGAGTTTGAATATAGCAAGGATACTATACTATACAAAGATAATATACTATTAACATTTTGTGGTTGAAGTCGGTCATTTTAGGCGCAAAGTTTGCATACCTGACGATGTTGTTTAAAGAATATATTGAACATGTTTTGTATAACATTTTCGTATTTATTGTACGACGTAGCTCTCTTCCAAAATATGGATAAAAATAAGCGAGTCTTCTGTTTTGAAGGTATAATCATTCGGCGTTTAGTCGAGCTCGATTAAAAAAAAGTATATTTTTACCAATCATTTATTTACAAGCTATTTGATATTTAAAACAACATACGACTAGTGTAATTATTTTGATTTATTTGTATACAGGGTGATTCAAACTAACGTGGACAAATTGATATGACAAATCAGTCATACGACAAAGATAAAAAAATCACATAGGAACATAGGGTCGCAAACTACATATTGAGCCACAAATACAGGTTGTTTCATTTTAGCTACACCCGGTTGGAAAGTAATAATTTCGAGAAAAATAAAAAATTTATAATGAAAATGCAACGATTTGTACCTTATTTTGTGCAAAATGTGATAATGTTACGAAAAGATCTGGAAAAACATATTGCTCAAGAAATCGATGATACCGTCCAAAATGTGATTATCGCAGTTCAAAATGTGAGGTGTCAAGTGCTCATTGCTGGTCCGCATAATGCAAACGTCTACCACTTTTGTTTGGTGGTATCACATTTAAAACAAAGGTGAGAATGTCTGTTAAATGTTTTATTATATTATACTTCAGTTTTCTGAAATTTATTAGCGTCAACCGAAATTGAGTAAGGTTGAAACACCCTGTATTTGTGACGCAATAAGTGGTCTGCGACCCTATGTTCCGACCAGTGTTGCCAGTAGGCTACTTTTTTTAAATTCAGATTTCTTGATTGGCACCACTTTTTTGAAACGGTAAATTACCTTTTGTTTTCGCCTTAGTTGCTATGTCATTGATGGGGATGAGATTTCCGCTTTTTTGGACACCAGTATAATCTTAGAGAAAATGTTGTTGTGTTAAATCGCAAAAATGTTTCGATTAAATAATATAGCATTTTCTCTAAGATTTTACTGGTGTGCAAAAAAGCGGAAATCTCATCCCTGCATTGAATAAAGCACATTTTATCATTTGTAAAAAGTGGTGCCAATCAAAAATCTGAATTTAAAAAAAGTAGCCCATCTGGCAACATTGGTTCCGACTTGATATTTTTATCCTTGACGTATGCCTGATTTGTCATATAAATTTGTTCACGTTTTTTTTAATCACCCTGTATATTTTATCACCCGCCTCGCGTCATTTTCAAGAACTTGCCCAGATGAAGATATTTTGAAAGTCTTATTGAACGATATTTTCTATCTTCTAGTAAATATACAGCATAAACTGATGTAATATTTAACTAAGTTTTAACCTCTTTCATCGAAATTTCACAATATTTTAAAAGGATGTGAAAAGAGAACTTTTAAGGAAATTTTTGTTATATATATATTTTTATACAATTCAAAACCATATCTGGAAGAGGGATTGATAACAAAATGACATCGATATTCTTCTAAAAATAGTATACCCTGTGCCATTCTATTTTTTTCACATTAGAATACATTTTCAAATATATTTAGTCGAAAAATGAAGCTTCTATTCTCTGTGGAAAACATTCAAAATTTGCTAGAGATTTTATTCCGTTAACCATGTTATTTAAAGTATATATATATTGATCATGTTCTGCATACTACAGGGTGTCCAGCAAATAACACCCTGATTTCAAAATTAAATTTCTCAAAAAGATCGATTGTAATATGCCGTAAACGGTTTTTTCATTAGGTAAGCTGTAAAAATCTTATATGGAAATTTCAAACAGTGAATATTTTGAAAATATTGCGTTCTGATTGCATAAAATGCTTTTATTTGACATTTTTCTTGTTTTAGATTGCCTGCAGAGAAATAATATTTCAGCTTACAGTGCAATATTTTAAAGATTTTTCAAAGTAAATTTTTAGAATTTCGAAATTTCAAAAATTTAATTTCAAAAAACTATGAAATATGGCACTTCAAGCCGAAAAACACATTCTCTGGCAGCAATCTAAAGCAAGAAAAATGTCAAATCAAAACATTCTTTGCAATCAGAACACAATCTTTGCAAAACATTTACCGTTCGAAACTTTTGTGTAAGATTTTTACAACTTACCTGATAAACAAACCGTTTACTGCATAATTCTATTGATCTTTGTTTTTGAGAAATTTAATTTTAAAATCAGGGTGTTATTTGCTGGACACCCTGTATTTTCGTATGTATTATACTGCATAGCACTTTGCCAAAACGTGGCTAAAAATATTGGGTCGTTCCGAAAGTCGTGCCCGTTACGAAAAACTAATTTGTACAGGAAATTTCTGCCCATAATTTACTAAAGGATGGATATCGGAAACAATATTTAATAAATAAATGATAAAATTTTAATGATAAATGAATTTTAATGATAAAGGAATTTTAATGATAATTATTTAAATGATAGAATTCGGACGAATTAATTTTCCCAAAAGGGTGCGATTTTTGGAACGACCCAATATCTTTAATGAGTATTCTTCTTTGAAGACAAGATCATAGGGCGTTTTGTCAAGCTGGATTTAAAATTTACACACATATATATTTACCAATCATTTATTTACAGCATACTTGATACTATGAAAATATGCAAAAAAAAATAATAAAAAAATGAAAAATAAGTACGTTATAAGTATATAAATATGTTGGATGTAAAAAACCGAGGTGTGCTGGTGGCACGATAGCAACATTTCTTGTCGTCTAAATATATATATATATATATATATATATATATATATATATATTGTTATAGTAAACGTGTTATAGTATTTTTTTCTAATAAACGAAGTGAAAACGGAAACTGCTTTTTAGACGACATAGCTTTTTAGGTCTGCCTAGTAAAAAAAACATTTTTCGATTCTTTCTTTTCCGTACATATATTTTTTATTCTTAAAGATAGTAAAACTAGTCGTTGGGGACCATCATAACACTAATTCATCATGGATGTGCATAGCATAAAATGTGAAATTAAAATGTGTGTAAAATATTTATAAAATGCATTGCAATTCTAAAATAAAATTTACGCGTAATTTATATTAAATTCATTTATTCTTTAACACAAATAATTCCGACATTTTTTATATGCAATTTACTTAGCTGCCATTTAAGGGGTTAATTTACAGTTGTTGGGTGTAAAGTTGAAATAGTCTTTAACAATACTCCTGTGTTTTAATTTTTCATGACCGTACGTAATTTTTATTTCCCTCTGTTTAATTGACGGATGAGTCGAAATGAGTTCAGATGAGTTTGAAATTTATAACATTTCAAAAAGATGATAAAGAAGAATCTTCTATGTTTTAAATCTCTTTTACCCAAGAGAATATCTGTCGTCTTTGTTTAACCTCAGAATAAAGGGATTTGCGATACTTGAATGCTATAAGTAAGTATAACTTATGATTTTTAGTTTAAAAATGAATATTATTTCCCTCTGTTTAATTGACAGATGAGTCGAAATGAGTTCAGATGAGTTTGAAATTTATAACATTTCAAAAAGATAATAAAGAATAATCTTCTATTTTTTAAATCTCTTTTACCCAAGAGAATATCTGTCGTCTTTATTTAACATCAGAATAAAGGGATTTGCGATACTTGAATGCTATAAGTAAGTACAACTTGTCATTTTTAGTTTAAAAATGAATATTATTTCCCTCTGTTTAATTGACAGATGAGTCGAAATGAGTTCAGATGAGTCGAAATGAGTTCAGATGAGTCGAAATGAGTTCAGATGAGTTTGAAATTTATAACATTTCAAAAAGATAATAAAGAAAAATCTTCTATTTTTTAAATCTCTTTTACCCAAGAGAATATCTGTCGTCTTTATTTAACATCAGAATAAAGGGATTTGCGATACTTGAATGCTATAAGTAAGTATAACTTGTCATTTTTAGTTTAAAAATGAATATTATTTCCCTCTGTTTAATTGACAGATGAGTCGGAATGAGTTCAGATGAGTTTGAAATTTATAACATTTCAAAAAGATAATAAAGAAGAATCTTCTATGTTTTAAATCTCTTTTACCCAAGAGAATATCTGTCGTCTTTATTTAACATCAGAATAAAGGGATTTGCGATACTTGAATGCTATAAGTAAGTATAACTTATGATTTTTAGTTTAAAAATGAATATTATTTCCCTCTGTTTAATTGACAGATGAGTCGAAATGCGTTCAGATGAGTCGAAATGAGTTCAGATGAGTTTGAAATTTATAACATTTCAAAAAGATAATAAAGAAGAATCTTCTATTTTTTAAATCTCTTTTACCCAAGAGAATATCTGTCGTCTTTATTTAACATCAGAATAAAGGGATTTGCGATACTTGAATGCTATAAGTAAGTATAACTTGTCATTTTTAGTTTAAAAATGAATATTATTTCCCTCTGTTTAATTGACAGATGAGTCGAAATGAGTTCAGATGAGTTTGAAATTTATAACATTTCAAAAAGATAATAAAGAAGAATCTTCTATGTTTTAAATCTCTTCTACCCAAGAGAATATCTGTCGTCTTTGTTTAACCTCAGAATAAAGGGATTTGCGATACTTGAATGCTATAAGTAAGTATAACTTATGATTTTTAGTTTAAAAATGAATATTGTTTCCTACGATACTCTTTCAGATCGAAATGCGCTTTCAAAATAATTTGAAAGTTAATGAAATGAGCTGTGACATTCGTTTCAGAAGAAGAGAAGAGTGTTGATCGTTTATCATGATACATTTTTATCTTATTCATTATGATAAATTTAAAAATATATGTAAATTTATTTGTCAATATATTTAATTTCTGTTACGTTTAAATAAATTTTATTTGTTTCTGGCTTTATATTATATTAGCAAACTCTGCGGATTTCCCCGAGTAATGGTTGGCATATTCCAAGAGGTATTTGTACGTCTGATTTGTATTGATAGTAATATGTTTACGAATAATTCAAAAATTTCCATTTAACCCCTTAAAGGTCGCATTACATTACGGCTTAAAAATTATAATTCATTATTGCCACCACTTTTTTGAAAAACAAATATTCCTCTTATTTAATGTCAAGTAAAGTGATACCAGATTAATACCCATTACACTATTTTATGAAACTGGTGGGAATTAAACATTTCTGAATAAAAGCTGTGAAACTTGCAGCCCGTTAATGTGTCCGTCGCAACGATTAAGTGGTTAACCCTTTCAGGGACAAGGTACTTGTATTCGTAAAATGTTGAAAGAATTCATTCACACCAATAATTACACAAAATTTTATTTGTGAACTAATAAAAGTGTATCTTTTTGCGTATTTAATAAAAGTGAAATTTTCCTAGAAAATTTCTGGTGCCAGTGTGGCAATTTGGAACTAAGATTAGGTGTTGTCATTTGCTAACACCACCCTTCAAGGTTTTAACCCTTTAACGATCAAAGCCTTTTCATTGCTAAGATGTCGAAATAAAAAATTGACACCGGTAATTAAGAACAAATATATTTGAAAATAAGAAAACGTGATTTTTCACGTACATAATAAAAGGGATATTTTTAGATAAAAATACCGGTGTCAGTGTTGTATATCGGAATTAAAATTTTGTGGTTTCGTGGCGAAACCAATGAACGTTAAAGGATAAAGGGTTAAGAAACACTTTGACAAAGTTTCATTAGACACTGCATTGTTCCGAAATGATACTTAATAATAAGAACTAAAGGTAATGCAAAATAAATGATAATTTAGAAAACATTTTGAAACTTTTACGCACAATTCATACGTCCTTTTCAATATTCATTTAATAATTTTTTTTTAGAAACAATCTTCCAAGTATACAATTACATCTTAAAATTAACCATCATGTGAAAATCCAAGTTTCTTTACTAATGGTCTACCACCTCTGTAGAATTAGTGGCATTAACATAAAATGCCTATGTAGAAAAATGAACTTTCACCATTAATATTCCAATGTTAATTATGAAATGTGTTTGGTATTTCCTTATATTCCATGGAAATGCATAGCTGCCGACATCTTCCGCTTTTTCGGCCCGGAAAAATTTTATAGTAAATTTTACTATTTCAAATTGCCGTAATCTGCCGATTAAATTATCCTAAAATTTCTATTACGTTCTTCCGGGCCAAAAAAAAAAATCGGAAGAGTTGGTAGCTATGGAAACGTAATAAAAAAAAAAGCCTTTTTCAAAACATTTGTTGCTTCTGCCTACCATTGGACGTTGTGGCACCGGAACAGAATGTAGACTATGTAGGATAAGAGAGTGTCGCCGTTGATTCGAAACTATTACTTTTATAGTCGGTTTATTACTTACTCAGTTTGCATAGAAATCGCAATTTATTAGCAATTTATTGCAATTAGAATGTTCCTTGCCCTTTCACTTCGATCCAAACTGTTAATTTTCGAATTTACTTTCGACTGTTCATGAGGGTTCGCACACTCCTTATATTTTGTAAGGACTCTGGCACCACTATTAAGGATAAGAAAATTTATATTTAATTTTTAAGATACAGAATTCGCAACTGCCTCCACGTTTCGCAATTTTTGCAAAATTTTTCTGCTGTGAAACACAATGAAAATACTGTAAAAATTTAGTGGTACAGCTGTGCGAACCCTGTTCACCAAGAACATTTATATTTTATAAATAATTGTCATGACATATTTAACACTAAAACCGCGGGAAAATTCATTCAACTTTTAAAAAAATATTTCTCACCGGAATTTTCATTTAAAACTTTTTAAGTTATTTATTAAAAATATTTTTGCGAAGCATATACTTAGCTTATTTTATTAAGAGTTTTCTGGTTCGAATCGACATCTTTCCATATGATACGGGTCAAAATGACCCGCTACCGCGGTTATAGTGTTAAAGTTTCTAGACTTTTAGTTCAATAGAAATCGCCATTTTAAATGTTTTCTGCCTCTGTAACCGTCAATTGTTAATGTCATCGATATAAATATAGCTTATGTTAGTTATGTTTTAACAGGATCTATCAACGCCAGTTTATTTTTGAAATCGGTTTGATACATACTGAGATTGCTTACAAATCGACATTTAGAAGGTTTTGGGACTCTTCCCGCACATTTTCACTCCTTTTAATTTTCGATTTTTTTTAAGAAATGTTGTTAGAGATCATTTATATCTTATAAGTAACTACCATCCCAAATTTCATGTTTCTAGATCCTTCAATATACAAGAATTGCATTTTTTTGCTCCTGTACCACCTTTTGAGTAGATATAAGATGTAGCCTCTGTTGGAGAGAGGACTGTCACCATCATTTTGACATCGTTATATTTTAAAACGGTTCATTACTTCCAAATATTGCTTAAAAATCTCAATTTAAAACGTTTTTAGAAATCTTTTCGCGAATTTTCATCCTTTTTAGGTGCGTTCGTAATTATGTAAATACGTAGCACCTATAGTGGTCGTTCAGTCGGTACGTCTATCCGTCTATCCGTCCGTCTGTCTGTCCGCATATAACAACGCAAAAACTACTTAACCGAATCGTTTGAAATTTGAAATACATAATTATTACTTAATTTTGTCGCGGCATTTCAAATTTTATGAATATCGGATGCATAGATCAATTACAGGGGCAATCAAAAGTATTCCATTACATTACGGTCAATGGAGAAAAAGTTTCAAATGCATTTTAGTCGTTTGAAATTTAAAATACTTAATTATTACATAATTTTGTCGAGTTATTTCAAATTTTTTTATAATCGGGTGCATAGATCAATTACAGGGGCAATCAAAAGTATTCCAATTACATTATGGTCAATGGCGAAAAAGTTTCAAATGTATTTTATACGTTTGAAATTTAAAATATATAATTATAACATAATTTTGTCGAGTTATTTCAAATTTTATGAAAATCGGATGCATAGATCAATTACAGGGTCAATCAAAAGTATTCCGTTACATTACGGTCAATGGAAAAAAATGTTTCAAATGCATTTTAATGGTGTTACACTCATTCGAACTTAATAAAATTTATATGTAACTATAAAGTAAATATTATAATACACATTTTGCATAATTTGTGGTGCAAAGAATATTTGTTATTGATTTACAAGGCCACACAAAAGTATTCCATTACATAATGGTGTAGGGTGAACATTGTTTGATGAGCGTTTTAATTGTAATTCACTACTTACAATTTTATGAGATTGATATGTGAGAGTAATATTTTTAAAACTTCGTTATCGTACGAACGCAACTCATTTGCTATGCTTCACGTGCAATTTCTAACTTGTTAAATTTTGTAAGTTTTGGGAAATGGTCTTAGTGATCATTTATATGTTATAAGTAATTAAGATGCCAAATATCATGTTTCTAACCTCGTAAGTAACAGAGAAATCACATTTTTAAAAAATTTTTTGCTCCTGTATCCTTTTTGAATTAGTGGCACCGACATAAAATATAGCCTATGTTTCAATCCGGGTAAACACCATCATTTTGGTACCATTTCTTTTGAAAATGGTTCGGTTGTTCCAGAGATTAACCATTACAAATAAACAAACTTTACCTCTGTAAAATATAGCATCCTGAATATACTGCAGCAATGTACTTCAATTTAATCATGATTGAAAAAGCGTAGCATAATTGAAACCAAGGCAAATACTATTTCCCTCCCCCACCTTAGACCGTAATAAAACCACTCACTTTTTGATTACCCTGTAAAGTAATGTGTTATAATGCTTTTAGTTATTTTGTTTTATTGAAAGTTACGAGCTAAGGAAACTTTGACAATAGTTTAAGAGGAACTCTGTATTTCGAGAATGTACGAAAAGTATTTTGAAGGTTTAAAATGAAACATTTTCCACATTTTAACTCCTTGCGGCGCGGTGGTATATCTATGAAACCACTTAATTTTAATTCCCGAAAGCCACATTGGCACCAGAATTTTTCTTTAAAAAATTACGCGTTATTAAATGTGTGAAATGCACTTTTTTTTTTCGTGTTTAGAAATAAAGTTGTTTTCAAATTCCGGTGTCAGCCTTTAATTTTTAAAACTTAAGCAATGAATTTGCCTTGCACCGCAAAGGGTTAAAATGATTTTACTCAAGGGACTGTCTATTCTCTTTGTTGAACAACAGAATAAATAAATATGCTAAAAAATGACTGACATGAGAATAAACTGCTCTTTCTCTTTAAGGGGGCTCAGGGGTTGATCGATACGGAAAAACGTGTAAACAGAGCGCTCGCTTCGAGTCCATATAAAAAAGAAGTATTTAGTGTAATTAAACTTTCTGATATTTTAAAGGTATGTTTGTAGTCTTATAAAATTATAAAATGAAGTACTTCAATGTAATGTAATAAGAAATATTGCAAAATTTATGAAACACAATTTTCGAAAAAAAAAATTATGTGTTATATCACCAACACCAAGATATCTTAACGTTGAATTGACTTAAGAACCTAATTTTTGCTTTAAAATGATCAGGAAATTTTATTCTATAGAATGAATTAAGGATATAACAATCACTCGAAAAAAACATTATTAAAAAAACTCTAAAACTTAAAAATTAAGAAAAACACTAAAAAATACAACTTTTTTTTCATTGAAAATACTCAAAATATTAAACTATCTAAACTATATTAATTCATTCTATAGATAATTATGTTATATGCATGTAAAAAAAAATTAAGCCATTTCATCAAATAGTTTTTTTAATCTTGGTGTTAGTCTTCAAAAATCAAGTTTTGAGAAAACGCGACTTAATGTTGAAATTATATGGGTGCAGCTATGAAAGTGTTGATACATAAATGCTTATAACTCCGTTGAAAATGCAAATATTGTTATGCGGTTTTTCGCATTGAGTTAAGAATTAATTGAATAATCAAAATAGATCATAAAAAAATCGATTTTTTGAAAAATTCTCAACCCCTGAGCCCACTTAAAAAATGCATTTTGTTCCCTACTGGGCTTCATCACTTCTGAAAATGCTTGCAAAAGTTTTGACATTAAAATGACAGAAACTGTGATATCTGTACATTTGAGGATAAATGAAGTAGTGATCATATACTTCATATTTTAACTGCTGTCATGCATTTGCATCTATTTTGTCCTTTCGTTATGTATGTTTTTACTTTCATTGATAGTTAAATAATATTTTAAAGTTTATATTTATTTAATATATATTTCCACATTTTTTAAACCATTCGTGCCCAGCATCTTTTGCGTAAATTTTATTTGGTTGGCACCACTATTTTTAGAAGACTTAAGTTAACTTCATTAATCACAAAAAAAAGCCTTTTTTAAAAGCCTTTGTAAAATTTATTTCTTTACAAGTCAAATTTTAATTTTTCTTAGAAAGAAAAAAAAACTTATATTTTTCTTATGCATGCTAACTGTTAATTTATAAGAGACTGTGCCATACCGCGCTTCAGAGCACTGGGAAATGGATTTTGTTCCGTACTATGCTTTATCACGCTAGAAAATACTGCCAAAAGTTTTATATAAAATGACAGAAGTGATATCAGTATATTTGAGGATGAAGAAAGTATGGATTAATTATATCATATTTTTATTTCTGTCATGGATTACAACTTTGTTTTACTTCGTTATGTATGTTTTTTACTTTCTCTAACCCTTCAAGTGATGAATATTTATAAAAAAAAAAAAAAAAAAAAAAAAAAAAAAAAAAAAAAAACTTTCAAAAGATGCCTATTCTTTGCATCTTTTATCTTTTATCACTTTATGTAGAAATATTAATCTTTTATCACTGGTTTTTCAAAACAGAAAATTTTGCCTGACTGAATCAAAAAAATGTACACTTTAAAAAATGGATTTTGTGCCGTACCGGGGTTCATCACTTCAGAAGATACTAACACCACTATAGAAGCCAACGGAGTGCTGAAGGTTAACATTTATATTTGAAAAATACTGGTGCGAGTCGCCTGTGGCAGCCCTGACCATATGGAATTCAAGTGTACCAATATGTTGATTGTAGCGATACATGATCGTATTTGCAATTTCGAACACCATGAATATTTCATGTATAATATATATGAATGATTACGTTTTAAATCGTGGAAATAAACTGTACCTACTTACACAATTTCTTGAATAAGACATACTTGATATGCATGAAGAATATATGTAATAAATCTTAGGAATAATATGTGCCTGCTTTCAGAATTTTTTTTGATAATACATACTTGACATATATGAATAATACATGCATTAAGTACTGGAAATAATCCGTACATGGTTACACAGATTCTTTTAGCCATTATAACCAACAAGTTAATAATCCGTATCTCCTTGCACAATTTCTTTTACCTGTCATATCTAGTAAATTTTAAATTCCAATTATGCTGCAAAGATCGTTTTCAATCTAACCGTAAAAATTCGTTTAAAATACGTGTTTGTACTTTTTTTTCAATTACCCATATGTGAACCCAAATGTGGGTACGGTTAAATCATGATTCGCAGAAACACGATACCCATAGGGGCAAATCAGAGAAGCGATTATCGGCCTTAATATTATTTGATAGTCTATATATATTTAATTTACATTTCAAAATTTCTTTAATTATTGTACAGAAAATGGCTTTTTTAATTCTTTGTTAAAATTATTCTTTTACAATTCTCATCATGTTTTTTTTTTTTCCAAGTAAAAAATTTGATTTTTTTACTACTAACTTACTACTTGCATACTAACTTATAATTAATAAGATTCTGTGCCTTGCTATGTTTCTTCATACTTGAAAAAGCTTTCAAAAAATTCGAGATATTGGTAGTTGAAAGTCAGAAAATATATCCAGCATTTATCTCATATTTTTACTACAGTTAACCATTTCATGTTACTTTTACTTTCTCAAAAGTATATTTTTACTTTTCTCTACAGCTTAATATTATTTGATAGCATATACGTGCATATATATATAAATATATTCAAAATTCTATTTGGAAATTTATTTAATTATTGTAAAGGAAATAGCCTTTTTATCCATTTGTTTTTATTCCTTTAAAACTCACATCTTAATTTTTCCCATTAAGCTCTTAATTTATCTTTTTTTAATGCATGCTATCTCTTAGTTTGAAAGGCCCCACCAGTGGCCGAGAGGTACGGACCTCTCAACTGGTAGACGGCATGTGCTTGGTTCAAACCCAATCGCGTCTGTCGGTCTAACCGTTCGGAGTTTTCGTGGTTTTCTTCGAACCTTGCGTAAATATGGGTTAGGTTCCCATAGAAAGACTCCCACAAAGGGTACTCCCCCTGGTCCTATATCCCTAGCGTAGATAATCGGACGACAAAAATAAACCAAACCAAACCTTAGTTTGAAAGTATTTGGGTCGTGTGTGCTTATCCACGTAAAAATATATTTACAGAAGTTTTCATAGAAAATGAAAGGAGCTGCGATATAAGAACTTTGAGGACAAAGAAACTACTGATTGTTTGCCTCCTATTACTGTGATACATTTCAAGTTATTTTTATTTTTTGTTAGTTACGTTTTAGTTTCCTTTATAACTTAAGCGATCACACTACTCAGCGAAAAAGACTTTGATGATAATGTGAAGTCTATGGGGGGCGTTCTTTTCAAATATCTCGATCAATTTTAATATTGTTACATGATATTTTTTGCATAGGACAGCTGAGGGCGATCTACAACCAGGCTGGTTCTTACTTTTTCAATTTTGGTTTCAGATTCTTAAAAAAAAATCACTTTAATTTTCGAAACCGGTTAGAATCGGTTCTGAATTTGAAACTATCATAATATAAAAAACAAGTAATCAAAATCTATAAAGTAAAACCTAGCCTGGTTGTAGATCGTCCTGAACTATCCCATGCAAAACAAATAATTTAAAAATACTAAAATTTGAGGAAAAAATTTGAGAAGAACTCTCCCATAGACTTAACATTATCATCTGGGTCTTTTTCACTGAGTAGTGTGGGTATTCATATAATTTAACAACATTTATTTCGTTAATTGAAATTTTATTTGTTTAGTAGACGTACAGTCAGCAGTGTGAAAAAGCACCCAAGCTGCAGTCGGACACGGTCGGTCGTCACACCGACATTCTACCAACTGAACCACTATGAACGATACCAGTCTGGCAATTCTCACTATCACACATTGGCAAGGCAGCAACCCCAGCACAATATTTTATATTCTTCTGTGAACCACTGAAGGTTTGAACATTCCTTGTATTTTTTAAGGACTCTGGCACCACTATAATTAATTAAAAAATATATATATTTATATTTTATGAAACAAAATCCACAGCCATCGTTTCTATTCTTAAATTTTGCACTGTATTTCTGGAGTGGAATACTTTGAATGCACTGTAAGAATTAAGGGGTATACGTATAAGAAAAATTTTTATAATTCATCGACAGTTTTCTGTAAAAATATTTTTTCTGTATATTACTGAATGCAAGGCGTGAGAAATGCTCTAGAATTAAATAAAGATAGATTAAATAGATTAAAGAACTATCTCTAGATTTAAATAAAGATAGATTAAATAGATTAAAGAACTAGCTCTAGATTTAATTACTACTGTCCAAGAATAAATAACTTGGTTACTATTTCCGGTTTCCGACTGCATTTGTCAATATATGATTATAGGCACATGGTCAAAATTGCATTATAAGCAAAAACACATATCGCTTTTGACAATATAAGTAAGTTACTGACCCCTTGGGAATGAACGGTACGTATACATGGCGCAAAAAACGCTTAACCCCTTGACTGGTCCTTTCTTTTCCGTTCAATAAATTGAAAGTAACGGATTCACACTATTTTTGAAATAAAAGAGTCGTAACATTTAGTCTAAACATTTCAGCCCTTAAATAACATGAAATTATTTTTTTTAAGAAAATAGTGGGGTCAAAAAGCTTTAAATGGCAAATTCGTCTTACCCGAACGGCGTACAGTGGGGCAAAAACCCAAAAAGCTGGCCAAAAGTCGAAAAATGAAGTTACGATTTAGGGAATTTCGATTGTACAGTTGGCTAGAATAATGTTTGGAGAGTCGGAATCTGTATTTAAAATAAGATTTTTGCTTTGCCCTTACAAGCAGCATCATTTCAAAAATGATGCTTGAAGGAGTATCATTTAGAGCGAACAAAAACAGCAAAACAACGGTTCTTTTTATGCGTGCTATTTTTTAAAATATTATCCGATTTTAATTATTTGAAATGGATTCACACTATGATATTATGTACTTTATTTGCATGTATTACAAAATTTATATTAAGCACGTAAAAATTAATAAATTCATTGTCATTTTTAATAAAAAATTTTAGAATTTTTTTTATTTTATTTTTTTTTTTTGTTTTTAAACATCAAAAAGTTTAAATGTTCCACAGTGTTCCGCAACGAAATTTATTGGAAATAATAACTAGGGATATTGTCTAGTGATTCATAAAAAACCAGCTGCCTAAAACTGCCTTTCTGCATTTCACGCAAATTTTAGTAACCGCAAGTAAAAATGCCACTTTTTCGGCCTCCTCAAAAATTTTGAAATTGAATATTTTTCACATAATTTAGCTGATAAATATTTTTCTAATTTTTGAATTATTCAATTTTATAATAGTTTATTTCTTGTTATATTGTAAATAAGTACTATAATCATAAGATTACATTAATTTGATAAGTAAGCTTAGTAATGAAAAAATGAAAATAATTTTCTATTACTGATCCGGTAGAATAACATTTTCTTATCTTTATAGGTAGGAATTTTGTTTGTTCTATTAACATTAGAAGAATTATTTTGTCAATGGCTATATTTGCTAGATCAAACTACTGAGCGTATTTCATTAATGCGAGTAAAAATCATTATGAATATCACTTTCCTTATATTAGTAATTTGGATTTGATTTGAAAGTGAGGCTGCGATGGCACATCTATTCTGAGTACATTTAACACTAGAACGCCCGGAAATTCTACTCAAGTTTGAAAATAATATTTCTCACCAGAATTTTTATTCAAAATTATTTAATTGATTTATTTAACGTAAATTTGCGTGGATTAGATTTAAATTATTTCAAAAAAAATTTTCTGGTTCGAATTGAAATTTAGTTACATGATTGGAGTCGAATCGACTCCATCCGGGCGTCTTTTCGGGATTTTGCCCCACTGTGCGGCGTACGGGCGAATCAGTTAAGGAGTTAAGAATCCTTGTTTTTCCCACCAGTAAAATTATATTGAAAAAATTGCCTTATTTAAACAGAACATTTTATTCTATTCAATGAGGGACAAATTTCAGTTTTTAAAAACCGGTGACAAAATATAAAATTTTTGTCAAAAAGGCTCCCGTCAAGAAGGGGCTAATAATTATTTCTAAAAATACGCAAACGACAGCAAATTGATATAAACAGAGCCCTTACTTGTAATCAGAATTCGGCATGTTACACGGAACTTTCTGTTGCGTTGTGTAACTTGAGAATCATATAGTATGAGTAAAATTACTAATATCACTAATAAGTCACTAATATTAGGGATACGATTTCCGAGTTTTCGCTCTGCATTTTTCTTTTTAGAGAAAATATTATTTTATTTATTCGGATAATTTTTGCGATATATTACAGAGCATCATTTTCTCTAACAAAACACTCAAGGGGGAAAACGCGAAAATTTCATCCCTTTATATATATTTCTTTTAATACCGTAGGCTTATATGCACTCGCATATTCTGAGTTATTACAAGACCTATCAGTGGCTGAGAGGTTGTGCTCTCGTAGCTGGTGAACGGGATTTGCTGGGTTCAAACCATTTCGCTGCCATCGACCTAACCATTCTGAGTTATCCATGATTTTCTTCAAACCTTGGTTAACCTTGAGTAAATACGAGTTACACTCTTAACCCATTCGTGCGCAGCATCTTTTGCATAAATTTTATTTGGTTGGCACCACTATTTTTAGAAGATTTAAGTTTAGTTCATTAATCACGAAAATGCATCATTTAAATAAATTAATTATTGCTTTTCTTTTTTACCGGTGTCAAAAACAGTGCTGAATGCACCTTTTGAAGCGTCCCTAAAAAGGGACGTTAGGCACTAATGGGTTCAATCGAATGAGTGTATTTGACCTATCCGGAAAGAGCTGTAATTTATTCGATCGAGAATGACTTGTTTTTCAAACGATTTACTCTTCTTGATTTAATTTGCTTATTTAAATTACTCATCTTGATTAAATTGCTTAAAAACAACTCGTTCACTCGAGTTATTTCAACTCTTTTTGAGGAGGTGACTTTCAAATCTTGAGATGGTTGGATTTTGACTCAACTAGAGTTATTTTGTGGCAGAGGCTTTAACATTTTCCGGCACGGGCAAAATCTGTTAGTAAAATGAGAGAGTATCGACTGACACCGGAATTCACAAACGAATTTTCGAGATGTTTTAAAATCGCTAATTTAAGCTTTTATTGTAAAAGTAAATTTTTACTAAAATATAATTGGTGCCGTTAGCAATATTGGAATTAAAATTAGGTATTCCAGACCGGGAACAGTGCCGGAAAGGGTTAAGAGAGTAAGTTCCCTTAGAAAGACACCCCCCCACGGAGGACACTCCCATCTAGGGCCTATGTCTCTCTTGCAGATAATCGACTGCCAAAAATAACAACAACAACTGAGTTATCACCGTTCCAGAAAGAATTCCTTTTTGTCAAGAAATATCAGAAAATAATTCATTTACGAGAAATGAGTAACGAATTTCTTTAATTGCTAAATCTTTTCAGAAACATTCACCAGTCATATGCACAGTACATAGACAAATCCTCAGAACATGTTATCAACGTTAATTATCGATTTTGAAATATCAATTTTGTAGTAAACGTTTTATGATTGCATAGAAAAGCTTATACAGGGGTGAGATTTCCGCTTTTTTGGACACCAGTAAAATCTTAGAGAAAATGTTGTTCTCTTAAATCACAAAAATGTTCCGATTAAATAATATAGCATTTTCTCTAAGATTTTACTGGTGTGCAAAAAAGCGGAAATCTCATCCCTGCTTATAGATGAAAGAAAAATAGTAAAAAAAAAAAATTGTAATCTAACAAATTACTACGACTATTACTTGGTTACATCAGAATTTAAGTCCGAGATTAGAACTCCAATTGATTAGTTGTCTGACTAAATATTGTACAATAATAAATCGTCTAATTATTGCTAATTTAATCCTTTAACGTTCATTGGTTTCGCCACGAAACCACAAAATTTTAATTCCGATATGCAACACTGACACCGGTATTTTTATCTAAAAATATCCCTTTTATTATGGAAGAGGAAAATCACGTTTTCTTATTTAGAAATATATTTGTTCTTAATTACCGGTGTCACTCATTTATTTCGACATCTTAGCAATGAAAATGCTATGATCGTTAAAGGGTTAAGAAAAGTTTGCTTTAAAAGTAATCTTCATGTATTTAACTGTGCATGATATAAAAAAGACAAAATTGTAATTTAACAAATTACAACTACTATTTGGAAAATGATGATTTCAAAGACTTATAAATAATCTTATTATAAATTTTAAAGATTTAAATTCTATATTTAAATTAATAATAATAATAAACATATTTTTTAGGATGATCAAAACGAGTCATATATTACGTACGCCGTGCATTAAACATTAATAGGCCTACACCAATGATAAAAAAAAATGTAGGTTGTAGATAGACAACTTTAACTATTTAAAATGTGCATTTTTATTTAACCCTTTCCGGCACACTGTGCCCGGTCTGGGATACCTAATTTTAATTCCAAACTTGTAATGGGCACCAGTAATATTTCAGTAAAATTTTGCTCTTACAATAAAAGCTTAAATAGGTAATTCAAAATATGTAAAAAATTCGTTTGTGAATTCCGGTGTCAGTCGATAATTTCTCATTTTAGTGCAGATTTGCCCGTGCCGGAAAGGGTTAATGGACAAATTTCTTAATCAGAGTAACTTCTGAACACGTCACATTACGTATGGCATGCATTAAAAATGAATATTCCTGTACCCATCATAAGCAAATTTTAAATGAAATTTCAGGTTATGATTTTCAGAACTGCAAATTTTTAAACTTCTAATTATCGCTTATTTTAAATTCGTAGAGTAGAGAAATAAAATGCACTTTTTAACGAAATTTGTTTCATATCTTTATCACAATTTATTTTCAAATTATTATTATTTTTTTTTAAGTTTCCATTACTCTTTTTGTCATTGTGGCAACAGAAGTATTCCATTTTTAGACGTGGACCAATCAGAAAAGGAATAAAATAAAAAACAGAAATGTTCCATTTTTGGACATTAAACTCGGACCAATCAGAAAACGAATAGAATAAAATAAGTTACGAAATTCAACCAATAAAAAGATTCAAATATACTTCAGATTTCTCAATTCTCTACCGATAATATCAACTATTTTTTTCTTAATATTTAATAAAGTTTATTTTACGTTTTCGAAATTAAAGCATGTTTGTCTGTGGAAAAAAAAAAAAAAAAAAAACCGGTTGAAAAAACTGATTGATACACTGTATAAATAGCTCTTTAAAATGTAACCCCCCACCCCGCTACAAAAAAAGAAAAAAAAAGATCACGAAAATAAACGTTTCTGCAGAGTTTGGATTATTTTCTTAAAATTATGATGGTTTGTAAAGATAAAAAATGTTTTTTGGAATCGTGAATAATTCGGAAGAGATTACATTAACCCTTTAACGATCAAAGCATTTTCATTGCTAAGATGTCGAAATAAATGAGTGACACCGGAAATTAATAACAAATATATTTGTAAATAAGAAAACGTGATTTTTCACATACAAAATAAAAGGGATATTTTGAGATAAAAATACCGGTGTCAGTGTTGCGTATCGAAATTAAAATTTTGTGGTTTCGTGGCGAAACCAATGAACGTTAAAGGGTTAAGGGGGCTCAGGGGTTGAAAACTTTTCAAAAAATCGATTTTTTATGATCTAATTTGATTATACATTTAATTCTTAACTCAATGCAAAAAACCGCATAAAAATATTTGCATTTTTAACGGAGTTATAAGCATTTATGTATCAACACTTTCATAGCCGCATCCATCATAGAATTTCAACTTTAAGTCGCGTTTTCTCAAAACTTGATTTTTGACGACTAACACCAAAAAAAAAAAATTCTATTTGATGGAATGTTTTTTTTTTTTTTTTTTTTTTTTTTTTTTATTTGTATAACATCATTATCTAGGTTATGAATTAATATATTTTAGATAGTTTAATATTTTTAATATTTTTAATGAAAAAAAGTTGTATTTTTTAGGGGTTTTTTAAATTTTCAAATTTAAGAGTTTTTTTAATAATGTTTTTTTGTGGAATTTTTATATCCTAAATTCATTCTCTAGAGTAAAGTTTCTTGGTCATTTTAAAGCAAAAATTAGGTTCTTAAGTCAATTCAACGTTAAGATATTTTGGTGTTGGTTATATAGCATATAATTTTTTTACATTTCGCTATATTTTTTATTATATTACGTTGAAATACTTCATTTTGTAATTTTATAAGACTACAAACATACTTTTAAAGAATCAGAAAGTTTAAATTAATTACATTGAAAACTTCTGTTTTTATATGGGCTCGAAGCGAGGGCTCTGTTTGCATGTTTTTCCGTATTGATCAACCCCTGAGCCCCTAATCTTAGATGAACCTTCTTTCTAGATCAAGAAATTTTTCTCTTTATTCAATATGATAAGAATGGGTGACAAATATTAGAATATCCGATACTTTAAAAAATGCATCAGTAATAGTAAAATGTTACATAAATTATATCACATTTCTGATAAATAGTTCTCCAATTCAAAAACATCATCGAATGAAAAAAAAAATGCGGAAATTTCTTGAGTTTTTTTATAAAACGACAAACATTTCACGCGTTTAAGGCCGACGCACCGTGTCCGATTTTGCCAATCTAGCGGGTCGAAATTCAGTTTATGAAAATTACCAAAATTAAAGAAATAAATTTGGTCTTACTAGAGATAAATTGGTTATGTATTCTGGAAAAATATATCTTTATATATTTTATCGTACAATTTACGTCATTGACATTCCATCAGCATAATCATAATAAAAAAATTGTTTGTCATTTTCATACAATGTCTTTTGCTTAGTGTTATTGCATTCAGTGTATATTTTTAAAAAATACAGAATAAATTTAATTTCAGCAATAAGAGTTTAGTAGTATTAAAAATTAAATTGATTAATTACATCTGCTATAGATACTAGTAGTATCATAAAATGAATCACTGTCATTTATTATCGTTTGCTATTCTTTCATTATCTGCAAGAAAGTATGAATGATAAAATTTAAGGGTGGATTTTGGACATTCTATTAGTTTTTACTGATATTTGATGTCATGAGATATAATACTAAAAACCTGATATATTTATTTTATAGCCACATGTAATGCAAAATCACATAAAATCCGTACCTGAAAAAAAAATACTTAATTTTAAGAGTTGCAAATGAATTTGCAGCTGAAATTGATTTTTTTATATGTATATGCATAAGTAATTATAAAAATATGTGTATTACAGTGTACTGGCTTAAACAGATATTTTGGCAGCTTTTTAAAATTTATTATATGCTATTAAATTTCCTAATAATTTTATATTAATTTAAAAAAATTAATAAAGATATATAGTAACTATAAAAGACAAAGTACCTACATTGTTGTTAAGATTCAATGCTATCATTTTTTTTTTTTTTTTTTTTTTTTTTTTTTTTGCAAAATAAGTGTTTTTAGCGAAAAATTATCAATGGCAATTAAAACTACATCGATCGCCTTTCTGAAAAGGCTGAAAGAAAATTTGGTTTTTGAGCCAATTTTTGATAGTTGAAGAGTTAGGCTGCTATCACTTTTTCTTTTTTTCCTCCAATATGTTATGTGTTATTTGAAATGTTTAAAAGTTAAATTACTGCAAGTCAATTTTTGGACTTTTTTCCCGCTATATTTGCAAAGTCGCACACTGTGCGATGCGTCAACTTTATAATGAAGGAAATTTTAAAAATTCACTGCTTAATATATTATAACCAGAAAAAAATACAGGAAAAATATTATTAAAATTTAAATAAACTTTATTTCCCACAAATGCATAATTGGTCTTTCGATCTAGCAATCTGACTGTCCAACCTGAGACGGACTGATACAGAAATTGAAAAAAAGTACAAACGCGTATTTTAAACGAATTTTTACGGCTAGATTGAAAACGATTTTCGCAGCATAACTGGAATTTAAAATTTACTAGATATGACGGCTAGAAGAAACTGTGCAAGCAGATACGGATTATTAGATTATTGGATATGATGGCCAAAAGAATCTGTGTAATTATGTACTGATTATTTTCAGCATTTAAAGCGTATATCATTCATGTATGTCAAGTATATTTTGACAAATAAATTCTGTAAGCAGACTCGAATTATTCGTAAGATTTAATGCATGTTTTCTTCATGCATATCAAGTATGTCTTATTCAAGTAATTGTGTAAGTCGGTATGGATTATTTCCACGATTTAAGACGTAATCATTCATATATATTCTACTTGAAACATTCATAGTATTCGAAATTGCAACATTTGTTCATGTTTCGATACAAACAACATATTAGTAAACTTGAGTTCCTTATGGTGCATTTTTTAAGTGGCGCTATCAATTCCTTTTCGTTAACCCCTTGAGGGGCGGTGGTATATATCATATACCACCTACGACTGATGAAGATTTACACCAGAAAAATTTCATTAAATTTCACTTTACTAACTTTGGTGGAAAACAGTCGTGAAATTGCTTTTCCTCTTTTTGATATAACTTTTTTACAAATTTCCGGTGGGAGTTCAGAATTACACGAACGCAATTGCTTGCCCCTCAAAGGGTTAACAGATCTTGAATGGTGCTATGTGCATTTTTGAACATTCCTGAGTTTTATATAATTTCATCTGAAAAAAAAAATCAGTTGTTTATCTTTGCATAATAGATGAGTCCACTCAAAACGACGGTACATTTTCGCTGAAAACACTGAACAGTTACGCAAGACATTGCAACACTTACTCACTCAGGATTATTATCAGTTAATAAATGTAATCCAATATCCAACTAAGAATCATGATAATTTCGTTTTAAAGTTACATTAGTTCTGGGTATTCTGTTCGTAAGTGCAGAGCTAAGCATCGTTTTTTATAGTTAAATAAATTCTGTTATATAAACATTCATTGATTTATCCGAAAACCAGTTTGTACAGTGGAAGTGGCATATCTATCTCCTTCCGCATATAATCAAAAAGTATTATGAACATTTGTTGTATATAAAAACAACATAAATTGAGTAACAAAGATATATATATATATATAATGAATTTTAAAAAAATCATTCATGAAAAAAATATTTATTTTTAAGTACGATTTAATTAAAATATTTAATTTTTAGTTCATTATTAAAAAATTAAAACTAAAAATACATGAGAGTTAAAAAAAAAAATATTCTCTCACGTTCTGCGTTGTGAAATGTATACTTTAGTCCGTAACCATTTCTATATATTTATATAACTTAATATGGTTCCTTAAATAAAATAAAATAACTAAAAATCTTAAGAATTTGAATTGCAATGCTCAATGAAACTTCTAATAAAGTAAAAATAAATACATGTGGGTATGAGCACATGTCGTGTAATTGTCACATACTACGATTTTGGATACCAGTATTTTAGAACGGAAAAATGTGGCCTTTTTTATCAGAGATATTTCATTAATTTACTAAGGCCATGCAGACCTTTCGAAAACAATGGTAGCCAAAAACTTAGCAGTTACTAATAATGTGTCTTACATGACAAATGCTCATGGAAATACCCATATATCTCAGCTGTTGATGCAAATACGTCTGTTTTAATAGGAATGGCATACATTCTGGTGTTTTTGAAAGAACACGTCTCTCCATTTAACAATACTTTGAGATAAAATCGACATTATTCTAATAACCAATATAATAAGTAAAACTATGCATATAACATAACTAATTTAGTATCTGAAGAAGTGTCCACAATTCATATAATTAGTCATGAAAACAAAATTCTAAAAAGCTACAGAAAAGTTATTTTCAAAAGTAATTTATTGTATGCATAGTGATCAAAACAATTTGTCGGTTCTCGACTGAATGCATCTATAACATGCAACGGATTAGAGAAGTGAGTAAAGAATCAGTTGTATATGCAACAGTAATTTTTCCCGATAATTCTGTCAAAGTATACAGATTTCTCAGAGATTAAGAAAATGCGAAGACAGTGAGTCCAGCCACTTTATTGCTCTGTATCTGTGTTATGTGACGTTGCATTAGGACGTAAATTTGTTTTTTTCGACTGATGAATGAGAAAACGACACACTGAATGAGTAATATTTTTTTTTGCGTAGTCAATGTTTCACGTGATCGGTAATAAATGATTTGTACAGATTGACTTGCTTTACTGATTAACCCTTTCTGGCACACTGTGCCCCGTCTAAAATACCTAATTTTAATTCCAAGCTTGCAAACTGTCTCAATAATATTTTTGTAAAATTTTGCTTTTACAATAAAAATTTAAACTAAAAATTTCGGAATATCTAATTTTTTTTTGTGAATTCCGGTGTCAATCGATAAATTTCTCATTTTACTAACAGATTTTGCGCGTGCCGGAAATGCTGATAATGATATATTACATAATTAATGATATATTACATAGCTGCCAACTTGTATGGACTTTTTTCACCACTAAAAAGAAATTTTATCGTGGTTCATCGGTGAAAATATTACATTACGGTGATTGTTTTAAGAAAAATTTTACCTTAAATTTTTGTGGTAGGAAAATTACGTAAAATTTACCAGCTATGTATATTGTTACTCACCGATTGCGCAAAATGTCATAATATTCGAAAATATTTCTTCCTTTTTTTCGTGCAAATATCTTAAATTTAAAATTTTTACATGCACTGAATAAAAAATATTTTTCCTACATGTCCATCTTTTCGTTGAGTTTTGGGAAATATTTTGCTGACCCATCAGTTCTCCGCTAAAAGTTTGGTTTAAGTTTGAGAAACGCTGTAATATACCATTTTCTGAGTCACAACGATTTCAAAAGGCTTTCCTTTATTTTTAAAAATCTCGGAAACTAATTTATTTCTAAAAACATTAAATTCTTCGCGACGGGAGCCTTTTACGAAACTTTTAATATTTTGTCGCCAGTTTTTTAATGCTGAAATTTGGGGTTTATTAAATAGAAAGAATGCTCCGATTAAATAAGTCAAATTTTACACTAAAATTTTATTGGTGAGAATAAATAAAAATTCTTAGCATTTTTTGCAGCACAAATGAAAATTGTTCGTTCCGAGGAGTTAACCTCTTCTCGACGGGAGCATTTTACGAAATTTTTAATGTTTTGTCATCGGTTTTGAAAAACAGAAATTAGTGCTTTATTAAATCGAAAAAATGCTCTGATTAAAAAAGACAAGTTTTACAATAAAATTTTACTGGTGGGGATAAACAAGGATGCTTAAGCCTTTTGTGGCACGTATAAGTGTCGTTCGTCCCCAAGGGATTAATAAATCTTTCTTTGCTGCGTTTAATCTGTAGATGTAGTTTTTACAATGTATTAACTCTTGGCACTCCGTTGTCTCCACTGCGGAGACATCATGGTTCTTTTCCAAATTTGTTTTTGGCACCAGTAATAAAGGAATATAAAATTATCCTTATTGAATCAAAGAATTTTTGAAATTGTCTACTTCAATGAAAGTTCTTTTTAAAAAGTGGTGCAAATCAAATAAAATTTGTGTAAGAGGCACCATAGTCCGAAGATTTAACTTGTTTTCTGAAACCGTTATAACACGAAATATTAGATTTCGGATGCTATTATTTCTCAAGTAAAATTTTTCAGTTGTGTAGCAGAATAATTAAATGCTAGAGCAACAAGACAAGGTTCTTTGCATATGGTTTAATAAGCATGTCATTGAACATGCTTTTTTTTTCAAATTTAATATATTTATCTAAAAATTAATTATGTCTAAAAAACTGATATTTTGTGTTGATAACGGGTTACAAAAATTAACTAGTATACTTTAAAATCATCTCGGAAAAGTTGCACAAAAATAATGGAAACTAAAGTGACTTTTGCTTCTTCTACCATTACTTTATTACTTTAAAAGTTCTAAATGTATTGACATCTGAAAATAGAGAAAAGTTTTTCTGGATGATCGGAAAATCGAAAGAGGTTATTTTATGATTTCTTAAATCTTATATTATATCAAGACACTTTTCTCTGTTTTAAAAATACGATAAAAAGTGGACGATAGATATTTTTAAAGTGTTACTGTAAAAAATTAAACAGAAACAGAAAAACTCTTTATATGATGTATCATATTAATGGTAATAAACATGTATCTCAAATGCTCCTTATTTCAAACTCAGAATTGAAAATTTTAATGAATAATTAAAAAAAAATGACAATGACTAAAGACCTGAACTTTGTGTTGAAGGAAAATATAAAACTTTTTTAAATACAAGCTTATTACCGGAAAAGTTTGTACAAAAATATTAATAGAAAATAAATGATCTAAATTATCTCGCATATGGCAAGTATTCATTTTATTAATCTTGTAATCTGACTGTCTGCATAAAACGGACGGTTAGTAAAATGAAATTAATGTACAAAATAAGAAATTTAATAGTTGCATCTACTACACACGACAATATGCCAAAATCGAAATAAACTCAATTTTTTTTTGTTTATTACGTTGGAAGTATGATTATATAGACAACTACAAAAATGTGTAAATAAGATATAATTAACATAAATATATTACATCTATCTAAAAGCAATTTTTCTTATATGTATCTAATTAGAAATTTATCCTTTTCTTTGTAAAATTTAATACATAAATTAGATTTTTTTCTTTTTCCTAATAAAGATTTCATTTTATGCTCTTATTAATTAAAACTCGAAAAATGTTATTATTTCGCATCATTATCAGCTTAACAAGTTGTTTTTATCATGATCCAATAAACAAGATAATTATTACTTGTAATGAAAAAATAAGCAATGCATTTTTAATTTAATTTAATTGCATTTTGGGAAATTAAATGATTAGTTTTAAACCATTACTCTTAAAAATGATAAAATAGTAAATTAGTATAAAAATGTTTCAATCATTTTTAATTATTTTTAATTAAAATCAAGCAAATTGACAATCGATTTTTGATTTCTAAAAAAATTGAGCAACATTAGACAATAAAGTTTAATTATGTTTTGATTAACTAATTTTACAAATAATTTATAAATTATTAGCAATGTATCTTATAGTGGAAGTAAGTGGAAGTAATACACTGGAAGTAATTGATACATTAAAAATAATAATACTAGGATATTTTAATGTTAAGGAGTTTTGTTAAACAAAACTGAATTTTTTAATCTTCATTAAATTTGGCTTTAAATTCAGAAGAAGGTATAAACCTATATACACACCCGCGCACGCACGCACACATACGCGTATACACACGCATACATATTAGGGTGGATCGCTGTTCTATATAAAAAAAATAAAGTTATTATAATTAAAACATACCTATGCGGAAAAGATATTCTATTGCATGGAAATTAACCCCTTGAGGGGCAAGCAATTACGTTCGTGTAATTCTGAACTCCCACCGGAAATTTGTAAAAAAGTTATATCAAAAAGAGGATAAGCATTTTCACGACTGTTTTCCACCAAAGTTAGAAAAGGGAAATTTAATGACATTTTTCTGGTGTAAAACTTCATCGATCGTAGGTGGTATATAATATATACCGGCGCACCTCAAGGGGTTAAAAGCAACATAATTAAAAGAATGGGGTTTATATTTTAATGTTGCCGCAAGCAGGTTGAGATTTCGAAAAAAAAAAAAAAAAAGAAATAAGACCTAATTTATGTATTAACCCTTTCCGCCGCGGACAAATTCTGTTACTAAAATGAGAAATCATCGACTGACACCGGAATTTACAAACGATTTTTTAAGAAATCAAGAACTCTCTATTTTAACCATTTATTGTAAAAGCAAGATTTTATTAAAATATTATTGGTGCCAATTGCAAGTTTGGAAATATAATTAGGTGTGTCCAGACCGGACACACTGCGCCGGAAGGGTTTAATGATTTTTGATTTTAACCCTTTGAAGGGCAAGCACTTGCGTTCGTGTAATTCTGAACTCCCACCGGAAATTTGTAAAAAAGTTATATCAAAAAGAGGATAAGCATTTTCACGACTGTTTTCCACCAAAGTTAGAAAAGGGAAATGTAATGACATTTTTCTGGTGTAAAACTTCATCGATCGTGGGTGGTATATAATATATACCGCCGCCCCTCAAGGGGTTAAATTATTGTTTTGAGAATAATACAACAATACAACAATAAAATTTATTATATTCTATGGAGATTAAGAGAAAAGTAATAAACAAAAATAATTTCAAAATTTAATACTGCTGCAAAGGGGTTAAAATTTTGGGGAAAAAAAAGAAAAATATTTAGTTTTGGCTAGTTGGTTTTTGTTTCACAAAAACTATTTTGAAATAAATAAAATGTATCTATGCTGAAAAGTTGTTATACTGCGTGTAAATTAAGCAAAAAATAATTAATAAAATTGTCTGAAATGTTTAAAAATGCTGCAAGGGGGTTGAATTTTCGGAAGAAAATGGATACAGTATTTTTTTCGTCTCCCGCTTTATACTTCAAAAGCTGCATAATTCGGAAGCGCTGCGCCATTGAATCTTGGAATGAGACTGATGACATCATTGTCACAGTAGTAGTAACAAAAATTTTCAGCCGTAGCCAAAACATTGGACTATTTTGGCATTTCACAAAAAGCAGGCGCTGGTTTTGTGTCAACTGAGTTTCAAGGTGTAAGCATTATCCCAGAATGCGATGTATGGAATGTTATTTTTCGAAAAAAATTCGGCGATTGAAAATAAAGGCAAGAACCACTCTAATGTCTCAAGCAGTTGTAAAAGATTATAACAATGGCCAGTTTGGTTTATTCTTCGATGGGCGTAAAGACAGGACTATATCATTAGAAAATAACACAAAAAAAAACATAAATACTAAAAAAAAGAAAAAAACTACAGAAAAAACATAAAACATATAAATGCTAAAAACACATAAGCTTGGTAAAATAACAAAGTTACGAGTACATTACTCTGCCACGTATCTGTAAATTCTGGAAGAGCGCAAATCTTTGGAAAATACATCATAAAATCTTTGTCATGCGTTGACAATAATATGATGTAAAAAAGTTGGTTGTGATAGGTTGAAATGAAAGATCTTTAACTCTGAGTTCCAAGGAGGTATTATTCGAAATATGGATATGATCATGAAACGTCCATTACAGTGGTTTGTGTGTCTGTTACACGCCAATGAATTTTCACTATGTCACCTCCTCGCACGCGTGGATGGAACCACGACTGGACCCAGAAGTTTCACTGGTGAAATTAGAAAATTGTTGGCTGAATGTGAGAACTAACTGTAGTTTCATTCATATCAATACAATGTACATTAGGGTGGAGCGAAAAAAATTATTTTTTTTAAATCAAAAACGGGTAAGTGCCAAAAGTTGCCTTTATACTAGTACATCAACTGTGTGAAATTTTACAGCTGAAAAAAAATGGCTTGAGTCTGCGCTTTGGCTCCAAAATTCGAAATTTTCGGTAAAATTTGTCATTTTTTGACATTTTTTCAAAAAAATTAAAAAATTCCTACAGAGCTGGTTATTATTAAAAGTGTTACTTAAACCTTTATATTTATCTGCTTAACATATTTAAACTATAAAACAATATCTGTAGTCTGTATAAGTGGAGCAAGTCTGACAACTTTTGGTAAAAACCAGCGTTACCTCTCTCTTAGAGAATACAACGACATGTTGTTTTGAATGCATTTCTTACCTATCTGCTTTCAAAACTATTCTGTATATAACTCGTAGATGTGGCTGCATATCATATCCCACCCCTCTCAGCCATCCAACAATCTAGCCCCAGTGTTTTTATTTATGTATTGAACTTCTTTGTTTTCACTGACATTGGATGCTACTGGTGTGACCTGCTGCACGTATTTTTATATATATATACCAAATACTGGAAAATATTTTATTTTTTTACCGAGTTTCTTCTGTAATTTCGCCGCTAAATTTGAATGATCTTTTATTACACACATGAGTAGTTTAATCAGGATTTTTTTCAAAAAATTCTGAGTATGCCCACTGTACATCATGTGAAGTGACTAACAAGAAACACTCTACTGATCAACTGTATGTAATGGAAATTTGTAAAGCCATCCATTGCAGATATTGCAGCGAAAGTCAATCGAAGATAAAACCCTGGGAATGTTTGCCACTCAAGTTGGCTTACAACCGGAAACAGAATTCTCAGGCTCTATGTAGCTTTCGAAAATCCATCTGAGTTTTAGTAATGTTAATAACGTTCATCAAAAATTATTATGCACCAATGTAGTTCACAATCAAAACGAAACCATCGGTAATCTATCGTGCACAGCATTTGCATCAATTAATCGTTCTCTCACGTTACATATTGAGTGATCTGAAGGACATTACAGATCCCGTTGTCAGAAGAAATAGGTTTTTTGAAAATACCCAGAAAATATTCTGATATCTAAAATAGCCGACGACTGAACCCATATAAGACAAATGGCACTTCGAAGGATTCTAAAACCGCCCGACTTCAAATGGTGTACTTGCAAACTCAAACATTCCAATGAATAATATCCGTATTTCCAATTTATCATCTTTTGACCTTAATCAGGGTTAGCACAGTTCTACAACTAAATTTTAAAAATATTTTCGAAGTGTTTCACTGTAGAAAAATAATCGTAGAATCTGTGAATGAAGGTGGGGATTATGAATGTTGTGGTTTAAAAATTATATGTAAATTTTCTTATTTTTAATAGTGGTTCCAGAGTTTTTGGAAATTCCAAAGAGTGTGCGAACCTCGATCTTAAGGGTGTATTTCGATCAAAACTGCTTATTTTCCGATTTATTTTTAAAATCATTTTTGCTCTCAAAGTCATCAAAGTGCCAAATTGTCTTATTTAGAAAGTACAAAAGGTGCCGTGATTGTCGATTCTTTAATAAATGCAGAAAATATTGCAAAAAAGCAATCAAAAACGGCATTTTTAACCGATTTTTCCGAAGCGGGAGATCTGGGAATGAAAAAAGGGTCATAAGGGAAAGGTAATTGCTCATAAATCAAATTGCAATGATTTGAGCGTAAAATGACATCACACGGCACCTTATACGTCTCATCGAAAATCCCCTCAGCAAGTTTCATGTTTCTACTTTTAAAAATGTGTCTGAAATTGTATCAGAAAATTTCGAGCTGTTGAAGGTGGAAAAGGTTTTTTTTTTTCGAATACACTCTTAATGCAGCGGATTATGTTGATTTGAATAAGTGGGAAAATGTCATGGAACCTCCACTAACTGAAAGATTAAGTGACGGCATGATTTCAAAAGCAATAGTAAATCCAGCAATCATCCCAGTTAATCAATCCAATACTACCAAGGCTGTGTGTGTGGGGGGGGGGAGGGGGGCTCCGTGCACACTCAGTCTACTGAACGAATAGGCAAAACCGTCACAGAAGCACCTTCTGCTGTATGTGGAGAACATTAAAGAGATGGTTTTATACGAAATCTGATACAATCATGGAACCTCATGCCAATTTTCTACACTAAACGCGATTATCTCCTAATGTAATTCACTCGATATATTTTTTAGAATTTTAATGATTTAAGAAAAGAAATTTGTTAAATAAGAAGTTGGAATCTTTCTTGTAACTATATATGTGTCTTCTCATTGCAAAAAATATTAAAAAGTTTTAAAATGTATGTTTTACTTAATTAAAATCACTTAGACTTTTTACCGTAAAATGACTCAAATAACATTCAACCGCCTTGTAGCAATATTAAATTTTGGAATTCCTTTTTTTTCTTCCATCTTAATCACATTACACTGGAACAATATTTCTACAGAGGTATGCTTTGATTAAAGTTAAAAAAAATATTTTGAGTAAAAACTAATCAAGCCAAATTAGGCATTTTTTTTATTTCAACCCCATTGCTGCACTATTAAAATTTGAATTTAATTTTTTTAATTATATTTTTCTAAATCTTCATACAAAAGAACATCTTTTCCGTATAGGTAGGTTTTGAAATTGCGAAATATAATTAATCCACCTAATTCATCTACCTATGTATTGCACATTCCAATACTATTTTTACTGATCCGTTTGTGCGTGATTTTTAAGACCTTCATAACACTTATTAGATTTATCCCTTTAATGGACAAAACATTTTCAATTCTAAAATGATGAAATAAATGGGTGACACCGGTATTTTCAAAGAAAAATATTTGTAAATAGAAAAAAAGTGAATTTTCACATATCCAGTTAATTGGACTTTTAAAATTAAAATATCGGTGTCGATTTTGCATATCGGAAATAAAATTGCGGTTTCGTTCTGTAACCAATGAACGATAAGGGGTTAACAGAAAAAAATGTGGACTTTTATAATAAAAACAACATTGAAGATAGTAATAAATATATCTATATAATCTTATTTCCTTTTTAGGTGCGTTCGTAATTATGCAAACACGTAGCACCTATTGTTGTCGCTCAGTCCGTCCGTCTGTCTGTCCACATATAACAAGGCAAAAACTACCCAACCGAATCGTTTGAAATTTAAATTACATAATTATAACATAATTTTGTCGAGTCATTTCAAATTTTATGAAAATCGGATGGATAGATCACTTACAGGAACAATCAAAGGGATTCCGTTACATTACGGTCAATGGGGAAAAAAGTTTAAAATGCATTTTAATCGTTTGAAATTTAAAACATATAATTATTGCGTAATTGTGTCGAGTCATTTCAAATGTTATGAAAATCGAATGCATAGATCAATTACAGGGACAATCAAAAGGATTCCGTTACATTACGGTCAATGGGGAAAAAGTTTCGAATGCATTTTAATGATGTTACACTTATTCGAACATAATAGAATTGGCAATGAATCTATGAAATATACACTAAAATGTGCATTCTATACAATCTGTGATGCAAATAATTTTTATTATTAAATTACAGAGCCACACAAAAGTATCCACTACATAATGCTATACGGGGAAACATTGTTTGGGGTGTGTTTTAATTATATTCCACTATTTCACAATTTATGAATAAGATGTATGTTGCTGAGGTGTAATAAAAATTACTTCCTGCATATTTACAGAACCACAAAGATTTCGACTACTATACTGTATCCGAAGTACGCTCTACTATATCAGCAAGATCTGAATATTTTTAAAACTTCGTTATCGTACGAACGCACCTCATTTGCTACGTTCACTGCAATTTCCAACTTGTTAGGTGCGTTCGTAATTATGTAAATACGTAGCACCTATTATTGTCGCTGAGTCCGTCCGTCTGTCTGTCTGTCCGTCTGTCTGTCTGTCTGTCCGTCCGTCTGTCCGCATATAACAACGCAAAAACTACCCAACCGAATCGTTTGAAATTTAAAATACATAATTATAACATAATTTTGTCGAGTCGTTTCAAATTTTATGAAAATCGGATGGATAGATCAATTACAGGGACATTCAAAAGGATTCCGTTACATTACGGTCAATAGGGATAAAAGTTTTAAATGCATTTTAATGGTTTGAAATTTAAAACATATAATTATTGCGTAATTTTGTCGAGTCATTTCAAATGTTATGAAAATCGGATGCATAGTTCAATTACAGGGACAATCAAAAGGATTCCGTTACATTACGGACATTGGGGAAAAAGTTTCAAATGCATTTTAATGATGTTACACTTATTCGAACATAATAGAATTGGCATGAATCTATGAAATATATACTAAAATGTGCATTCTATACAATCTGTGATGCAAATAATTTTTATTATTAAATTACAGGGTCACACAAAAGTATTCCACTACATAATGCTACACAGGTAAACATTGTTTGGGCGTGTTTTAATTATATTCAACTATTTCAAATTTTATGAATAAGATATACGTTGCTGAGGTGTAATAAAAATTACTTTCTGCATATTTACAGAAACGTAAAGATTTCGACTACTATATTGTATCCGGAGTACGCTCTACTATATCAGCAAGATCTGAATATTTTTAAAACTTCGTTATCGTACGAACGCACCTCATTTGCTACGTTCACGTGCAATTTCCAACTTGTTTTTTTTTTTTTTTTTTTTTTTTTTTTTTTAAATGAGAAAATTATGTTACGTCTATG
The DNA here is from genome assembly GCA_964019185.1 of Maratus speculifer. Lineage (NCBI taxonomy): Eukaryota > Metazoa > Arthropoda > Arachnida > Araneae > Salticidae > Maratus > Maratus speculifer. The sequence continues at coordinate 349,407,519 of OZ025295.1, forward strand.
TGAGGAAGAGAATGTTTAAACAGATTTGGATAATCACAATTGGGGGCGGGGAAGAGTTGCAGTTCAGTTTTATCTGACATATATTTATATATATATGTCGCATTTTCATAAAACTGCAGACTTCAATTGATTTGCATTAATTTTGAGATTTATTTAAAATATTCCAAAACATAGGAAATTCCTTCCACATGTGTTATTGCTCACAGGTGTTATTATCAATGGTCTCACAACAATTTACAGCATGGTTTCTCGACAGCAAGTGCGTAGATTTCCACTTGAAATTTCTCATCTCCTTAGGGTTACCAGTTAAAAAGGGCTATGTGTTATAGTTAAATTAACACGATAAACTTAAATACCTTGTTATTCTGCAATACCCGTGACTATTAGTCATGGGGCCAGTATCCAAATTGAGGGGCGATTTATTAAAAAACTAATTAGTAGGTCTGATTTTTATAATTCCTTACATATATATTTTGATTCATGGAGAGAAAGAAAAAACTTAAATAATACTAACATTTATTTCTCTTTGAACTAAGATGGAAGCAAAAATATCGACAGGAAATAAAATGAAAATACTTTCTTTTATTTCTAGTTTCTTTCTTTATACTAACTAAAGAAAAATACTTTTCGAAATATATTTGCTTTTGAAAAACAAATAAATATATATATATATATATATATATATATATATATATATATATTGAGGAGGACATTTGTTTTACTATTTTGATTTTCCAGTGTTATTACATTTTTTCTGTTTCAAATGCTCTTAAAAATCGTAAAAATCGTTGATGCATGCATTATGAAACATTGAAGTATGGCTTAGGAAATATTTGCGAAATTATTTTAGCTATTTTTGTATAGTATAAATTAAATGAACTTTAAAAATTTATTATAAGTTTGTGTTCTTCATCAGAAATCTTTGTGAACTTTAACTTTTTTAACTGCAATCTTATACTTTTCTATTCATCAACAATTTTTTCATTAACTGTCATCATTGTTTTTTGCACGCTTTAACCGAATTTTCCAATATCCCTTTTTATCATACACTGAGAAAAAAATTATACCTCCTTCAACTAGAATGAATAGTTAGTCACTTTCTGAATATCTAAACTAGAACTATAGATAAAGAATCTATGCGAATATGTTAAACAACCAGGGCCTGATTACTAACGGGGCACTCTCCCACCAGGAAAAAGAAATAAAGAATTTTTCCTTATTCATGACAGTAATTTTGTATGAAAAGGGCGTTTAAAGAAGACGAAAATTTCTATAATTTTTTTCTGGTGAGAGAGTGCCCCGTTAGTAACCAGGCTCTGTAAACAACTAAGCTGAATAGATGAAATAACATACCATTTCTAGTCTCTCGTTTTCTTGGTGACAAAACGATATTGAATCATTTCAGTAACGAGAAATACTCGCTTAATTTCAGAAATGGTTTCATAAACTAGAATTATAGTTTTTAAATCAAACCTCTTATGTTCGCAACTATTTGTAGAGATTTTTAAATAAATTGGACAGCGAGATTATGGGAAAATGCTTCGGAATTCTAGTAGGACACTCTAGAATTCTAAAGCTAAGTGAGTTAGAATTTATAAGGATGACATGGAACTATTTTTTATAAAGCCAAAATTTAGATTCTAGATGCCAGAACTATATTTTTCTCTCAGTGTAGTTGACTCATAGTGATTTCTTAAGTACAAAATATAAGTCATCAATACCTTTATTAATTCAGAGCACAATCTTATTATTACATCTGAAAACCGAACGCATTGTGCATGAATAAAATTTTTATTTATTTCTTCTATATTACTTTTTTCCATCACTAATAAAAAAAAAGTATTGTAATCTAAGTGCTTTTCGATTTCCAGTTTCTGACGTACTGACATATTTCAGGAAACAAATCCCCCCCCCCCCCCGTAAAAGAACATATTTATACAAAAAAAACGTGTGTCCGTACATAAAGAACGCATAAAATTGAATAAATTTGTTTTGTGTTTCTTTTTGGATATGGCCTGAAGGTTCCCTTTCAGTTTGGAAATATTCCGCCGTAAGGAGATGCGGTAATAGTGATGTTAGATTTGTTTCACTTACTGTACCAAATAAAAGTATATTAAGTTATGAATAGAACTGAACGAAACTTTTTGTATGTTTTTAGAGAACAGTCATAAGAGAAAAAAAAATGTATAATATAATTGATTACTAAAAATATATATAGTTTATTTTTTCATCTCTATATTTAGCTTTAAAAAACGTTCCGAATAAATACGATGACTTAAAAGGTTCTCTTTTTTAAAGAAATCAATTAATTTTATATAAATAAAAATTTTTATAGAATTTTACTCCATAATTACTAGAAAACGCAAGTTTTAGCATAAAAAATTTAGAAATTGTGTTATGTTTGCTAAATTTATACATTTTTGAAAGGATAAAAATGTAACATTATTATTCATTTGTGTCTATTTTTAGATATGAAATGCTAAAATAATGCTGATTAATCCTATTAGCCATGTTTTAAAATAAAACGGCGCATTGTTTACCATTTTTACTTTATAAGGATTTTTTTTATGTGCTGTGGTTTACCGTCATGCCCAAACAGAGCATTTTGTCATTCATATACAAAGGTGATAAGCAAAAAGTGTTACATGTTTAAACATTTATTAAAAATGAAAAAATCAAGATAAGGAAGGGCAATTTGCAAGAAAGGTAGCCGAATTTTTTTTACAGTTAATAGCTTTTAGTTAAAAATTTCCCTGTAGTGTACGCTGATGACACAAAATGCAATGAACGGGACAATAATGCGCTCAATTCCTTCATAATTCTTCCAATTAAAAACATTGAACATGACTACTAAAACATTCTACGACAATACTATGGTGATTCAGAATTCCCGTTACAGCTAAATGCAACATGTCGGATGAGAAACATCGCGGCAGATGCGATTTTCGAATTCAGTCAATGTTGAAGGCAATGGACGCTACATAAGTGACTTCAAATAAACTCACAACCAGACGTCGGCTAGAGTGAGGTCGGGTAATCGTTTAACCTCTTAAGGTCCCACAATAGTCACAGAAAAAGTACTCAAAAAGACCCGGATGATAATGTAAAGTCTATGGGAGCGTTCTTTTCAAATATCTCGCTCAAATTTTAATATTTTGACATGATTTTTTTTTGGATAGGCTAGCTGAGGACGATCCACAACCGGCCTAGCTTTTAATTTTTCAATTTTGGTTTCAGTTTAAAAAAAATTATTTTAACTTTCAAAACCAGTTTAAACCGGTTCTGAAATTGAAACTATCATAGTATAAAAAATATATGAGCAAAATCGAAAAAGTAAAAACTAGGCCGGCTGTAGATCGTTCTAAGGTATCCTATGCAAAAAAAATCGTCAAAATATTAAAATTTGAGCGAGATATTTGAAAAGACTTTACATTAGCGTTCGGCTTTTACCGCCTGACTAGTGTGTGCTCTTAATGGTCGCATTAAATTACGGTTTAAAAATTCAACTTCATTATTACCACCACTTTTTTGAAAAAAAATTATTCATCTTATTTAACCCTTTAAATCCCATGATAGATCACGTTCTAGAAATTATGTTGTTCAGAAAATCTGATTTTACACCAGGGTCTCTCCATGAGTATTTGTAGTGTAAGTTACATTATTAGTAACTGCTAAGTTGTTGGCCACCGTTATTTTCGAAAGGTTTACATAGCCTTATTCAATTAATGAAATATCTTTGATAAAAAAAGCCACATTTTTCCGTTCTAAAATACTGGTATCTAAAATCATAGTATGTGACTTACACGACATGTGCTCATGGAAATACCCACCAGAAAAAAATCAATAACTAATTTCATTTTATTTAAATACGGAATTTTCTGTCATTACTGAATGAAAATATTGTTGTTTTAATGTTCTGGTGGGAATTAAGATATACGAATAAAGATATTTTAAAATATCTCGTTCGTTTTGGGATCTTCTGAGCGTCTTGCAAATGGGTAAAATTGTAATGTTGTTTTCTCTTCATCGCGTTTTAAATGCTCAGAAAATATAATTATTTCAATGATATAAAATACATAATAACAAATATGAATGTTTTCCGTGAGAATATTAATCATTTTTAAAAATGTATTGAAAATTCATTAAATCTGCAGAATTATATTATCTTAAATATTGCTTGTATTGTAGTGAAACCTACTAGCGTCTAGTGACAGCAGGATTCCTAATGGTAGGACTTAGAATAAAATCTGCAAAGCTTGAAACTTCGGATTTATCCCTAAAGAGGGATATTTTTCTCCTCTTTCCTCAAATTCTTAGGGAAATTAACGTTAGCGATCTGATAATGCGGGTTATTGAAAATGCGATAACCAGCTTTCGTTAATTTATTATGTTTAAGATATCTTCTGAAATGAAATCAGTTACTTAATATTTATTTACACTGATTAGAACTTCAAAGAATTTTTAAATTTTGTTACGAAAAGAATTTCTGGGAATATTTGCATGTGTACACTCTTGAAATAAATTGTAATAAAAGCAATATTAACTTAAACTGCTTTGATAATTTATTTCAATTTTGCCTCTCACAGTATTCAATGTAGTAATAGTCTTAATAACTGTAATCGCAATTGCTTTAATTTTCTATTAATAGATGGCAGCACAATACGACAGTGTAAAAGAGGAAAATATCCCTCTTTAGGGATAAATCTGAAAGTTGAAGCTTTACAGATTTTATTCTATGTCCTACCATTAGAAATCCTGCTGTCGCTAGCCGCTAGTGTAAAACCTGGGGCTCAGTGAACGGAATATTACGTTCCAAACACTTAGAGGGTGATGAAAAGTAACATGATATCAGAATAAAACCAATTACACTGTTTTATAAAACTGGTGGGAATCAAACGATTCTGAATAAAAGCCGTGAAGCTTTCAGCCCGTGAATGTCTCGGGCGCGACGATTAACGCTCTTATTCACCAACTACTTCGACCCCGAGTTAAGCCGAAATCCTCGGTCAAACGCACAAACTGTATTCACCTTTCATCCTGATTGGACGTCTCCTTGATAATGACCAATCAAATGTTATCATGAATTTCATTTGAGCTTTCGACCAAGCTGTTCTGGGTTGAGGTAGATGGTGAATACGAGCATAAGTGGTTAAGTTATGCGATCTTTCAACTTTGATTGATAAATATGTCTTTACCAAAGGTACTCAATAGGAGTCGTCTTACAGGATTGGTATAATGTTGCGGTGCGACATCATCCTGAATAAAGGTTATTGCACGTAACACACCTCTTTGATTTAATGCTGACTTACATTTGTCACCAAAATCTTGATGTAGCGCTCATTGATTACTCTGTACGTTTTGCAGCCCAATATGGAATATGGTTCTTCAAAAAAAAAAAAAGTCCAATAATGAAAGGTGAGATGGAGATATACCAAACTACCAAATTGGTTATATGTAGTGACTTCGAAGTTCCAGGGATGAGATTTCCGCTTTTTTGGGCACCAGTATAATCTTAGAGAAGCTGTTGTTCTCTTAAATCACAAAAATGTTCCGATTAAACAATATAGCATTTTCTCTAAGATTCTACTGGTGTGTAAAAAAGCGGAAATCTCATCCCTGAAGTTCACGAGTATTACACGTTACTCATACTAGTGTTGTGGGTGTTGATACTACAGTGTAGTGAATCGCGCCCTATCCACCTTTTACCCTTTCCGGCACACTGTGCCCGGTCTGGGATACCTAATTTTTATTACAAACTTTCAAACGGCACCAATAATATTTTAGTAAAATTTTGCTTTTACAATAAAAGCTCAATTTAAGGCATTCAAAATATCTAAAAAATTCGTCTGTAAATTCCGGTGTCAGTCGATAATTTCTCATTTTGCTACAGATTTTGCCCGTGCCGGAAAGGGTTAAAACGTTCAACATCCACAGTGTCGCTTTCATTTCTTTCCAAAGACCACTCGACAAATAATTTCCTCATACAGGGTTCGTATGGGTCCTGGAATTTCATGACCAGGAAATTCTTCTACACCAGTATTTTCTTATAGAAAATGTCGCATTAAATAAGACAAAATTTGACGCTTTGAACTATAGTTATTTTTCTATAAAGAAATGCTGGTATTTTACGGGTAAAATAGCGGTACCCGTAAGGACCATGTCATAGCTATTACTCCCTAACGTAACCCCTGCAGAGACTGAAATTTTAACCCCTTGGGGACGAGCGACACATACACGTGCCGCAAAAAGGCTTAAGAATCCTTGTTTATTCCCACCGGTAAAATTATACCGTAAAATTTGTCTTATTCAATCGGTGCATTTTCTCTATTTAAGAAGTAACAAATTTTTGTTTTTTAAGACTGGTGACAAAACATTAAAAATTTTGTAAAAGAACCCCGCGAAGGGGTTAAGGGGTAGAGAGGTAACATCCCGTGAAGGATACATCGAATCGACGTATGGGGCACATCCAATACTTTTCAAGCTACCCGATCCCTGCTTCGTCCCCTGGCCGATTTTGCCGTAAAATCAGTCATAATGGTTTTCACCACTGTAATTTGGCCATCGTTAACGAGAATCTTCCACGCCGTGGCTGATCCTCCAGAGAGTCAGTTTGTTCGATCTGTTGGACAAGCTTTACTATTATGGACAGTAACAATTTTTCGTCTTCAGCCTTTTCACAGCGAAATAGTTGCTGGCTCCGCGTTAAATTGAATTGCTTCACCAGCAACACTGGATCATGTATTGCTAATATTCTGAAAGCGAATAAGAAATTCTCCTATATATCACGGTCTTTTACTGCAAGATTAATTTCCATAATTCTACAGAATCTCTCTCATGTCAGCGCTATCTACTGAAAACTTTTTTAACTAAATATTTTTTTCTTTTTTCGCTACTAAAAAATAATGCCAACTACCTTGTGAGCCCATTCTTCCAAATAATACTTTTTTATCATAATGATTTTTTGAGTTTTTAAGGAATGTTTCACTCAACCGGTATATAAAGATATATTTATTTTATCAAAAGATCATTCACTACTTTGAATTCACTTGTTCTTAAATAATCATCTCATAAAGTTTCTTTTACCTTTTCACCAAACCTTTTATCACATGTAATTGTTCAATAAATACATTTTACTTTATACTGGAAAATGGATTTCCCGGTATTTGTTTGCTGTATTTTATCGAAATTCTTTCTTTATTTTATATTTTATATTTTATATTTTATTTTTCTGAAGAACTTTTTTAAAATACAATATCAAAGATAAATGGGCTTCATAATAAAAATGTAAAGTTCTAAAGTATCTGAACATAGGTATATTTGGAGCATAAACCTCAATAGATATATCAAACATTCTATATTACACATTTGAATCGAAATCAAAGCATTCGGCGATACATGGCATGATAATAAGTATAATATATTTTCTAAACTTTTCTATCATTTTCTCTTGCTTTAAAGTAGGTCAAAAATATTCTTTATTTTGTTTTTTCGGTAGAAAATACAGGTTTATTTCATGACCCAGGGATCGTATATGTTCGTTATTTTCCGGTATTTTTTTACAACAAAATTCAGTTCAAAATTAATTTAACCCTCTTAAGTCTGATTTTTTTTTTTTTTTTTTTTTTTTTTTCAGATTTTAGAAAAAATTATTTTTACGTGAATGTCATTATCAGTAACTATTCAAATAGATTAATTAGTGATTAATGAAATTTTCAATGCCTGAAAGAAAGGGAATGTTCTTATTTTGCGTATTATTCAATTAATATTAATATGACAATAGGCTAAAGAAGAATGATTGGAGATGTTTAGAAAATTTGGTATTGCAATAAAATTTATACTCCCTCTGTCCCAAATTAGTTGCGACATTTGAATACTTTTGTTCTGATTATTGATATTTATGATTTCATGTTTCTGTTTTAATGTTTTTGAGAGAGCTTTACTATCTATCTACAAAATTTACTTACCTAGCATTCCCCACGACATTCCATAAATCAGTATTGAAGCAATTTAAAAAATCCCGTTTCACTTGCTACAAAGCCACGCCCATATTGCTAATATTCTTTTAACAGTAATCAAATAAAACTATCTTCAAGCTAATCAATTGTAAATTCATTTTCAAACATTTCATTCTAACATTTCTGAAAAGTATCCTTTAGCTTGTAGATGCTGCAAACAAAATCATATTCTGTCGATTTTTTTTTTTTTATATTAGACTTGGCCTAATGGTGGATGAAATACTTCCCAAAACTTTTTCGCCTTGAGAATTCTGTGTACTATTGATTTACGAATTATAACAGCCTATGATAATCTTCGGTGCGATATTTTTTCGTTTTATTTGGAATCTTTGATTTTGCTATTTAGATTTTTTTTTAATTCTTTTTTTTTTTTTTTTTTTTTTTTGTTAGCACTTACAATTTTTTTGTAAATTTACATTCTAAATATCCTCATATTTTATTTTTGACGCCTTTGTCTGCTTCTGCAAACGGAATGTGATGATGAACATTACGATGAACGTTAAATTTAATAGTTGCAGCATTTATGGAATTATGGATTAGCTTACCAATTTTCAATCCTCACTGCAAACATTCCAGTACAGAAAGCTCTTCTTGTTATTCATTTCCTTCTTTAGGATATTATTTCTTATTTTTTATTTCTATTATTTTATATTCGAGTTTCACTGCTTTTGACACCTAGTATGCATCTTTATATTCATTCTAGTATAATTTTACTGGTGTCGATTTACTAAAGTGCATCAGAAGTTATCTATGACTCCGCCTACTTGAAATGTCGCAACTAATTTGGGACAAAATTTTCAACCTAAATGTCGCAACTAATTTGGGACAGAGGGAGTATTATTTTACAACTTTCCTATGTTTGTTGAGCTTTATTACGCACAATTCTTCAAGGAATGTAAATTTTGTTTTAAATTCAGTGAAATATATGCTTAAAATAAAAGAATTGCAAACGGCGAAAAGAGAATTAAGCAAATAATAATAATTATTACTTTTACTAAAGGCCTAAACATAAATGAAGTCAGGTAATAAATACATAGCCATGTACTAACATTACTACATGTAAGCAGAAATAAATGTATTTCTTAAAACAAAAATATACTCCATTAACCCTTTAACGTTCATTGGTTTCGCCACGAAACCACAAAATTTTGATTCCGATATGCAACACTGACACCGGTATTTTTATCTAAAAATATCCCTTTTATTTTGTATGTGAAAAATCACGTTTTCTTATTTAGAAATATATTTGTTCTTAATTACCGGTGTCATTCATTTATTGCGACATCTTAGCAATGAAAATGCTCTGATCGTTAAAGGGTTAAAAGACATGTACAATTAATAGTACAGCAGACCTGAAAGGGTTAAAAGGATGTTTGCTTAATGTTGAGGATTTAAAAGAAATACGTTCATCACTGTTAGATGAATATGATAATGTGAAAAAATAAACTTTTGACCAAGGAAATGGCTTTTAGCATAATTTAAAGTTGAAGTAAAACTTCAAAAATCCGGCATAATCGGGACCGTGACTAAGCCATATACCATGTTTACTCCTGCATATCGCGCACATTTTTTTCAAAAATTTAGGATAAAAACACAGTAAGCGCGTTACACACGAAATGTTTTTATTTTACTACTAGATGTAATCAATTAATATGCATAATAATCAATAAATGTATTCATAGAGAAAAAAAGTAAAACTGGAAAAACCTTATTTAACCCTTTAACGTTCATTGGTTTCGCCACGAAACCACAAAATTTTAATTCCGATACTCAACACTGACACCGGTATTTTTATCTAAAAATATCCCTTTTATTATGTATGTGAAAAAATCACTTTTTTCTTATTTAGAAATATATTTGTTCTTAATTACCGGTGTCACCCATTTATTTCGACATCTTAGCAATGAAAATGCTATGATCGTTAAAGGGTTAACAGAAGTATTGCTGCGCCTTTATATCACTCTTTGCACTTTCTCATGCAACAGCGCTAGTAACAATATTTAAATACTAATTCATTGATGCTAATATCTCAGTTATTCCAGAGTCTGATCCAAGATAAAAATGTTTTCAATCGAAAATTCTATTTAACCAAAAATATCAAATTGAAATTGGAAGATGTACTTCATAAAAAGAAAACACGATTTCTTAGATATCTTTTCTGGTTTGGACACAGCACCGTGTCTGGAAATGAACAAAAAGGGGATGGGCTCAAGAGATTGTAGGCGGGGGGGGGGGGGGGGTCATAATTTTTTTTCTCCCTCTGACGCGGAAAGATAAATTAATGCATATTCATATTTTAAGAACTATGTTTCTTATTAAATTGCTGTAATACCTTCATTTTAAGTTAAGAAAAGTACACGCTGATGAAAATATTGAGTGTATAACTAGTGCAAAATTAAGCAACATGTTAGCTTCTTGCGTATAAATAGGATGAGGGACTATTAAAACACTTATTTTAGATACAATTTAGTAATTCTGCACAACTGTGAAAGGGTCTCAAAACTAAATTAGATTTTTGAATAGAATTTCAATTGAATTTTCGGAACAAAAATTCATTTAGTGATCTTGGAATCTTTTCCAGGGGTGCTTCAAAATATTTTAAGGGGGGGGGTTAAGCCTCCCATAGCGCCCCCTTAGTTACGACCCTGTATTGGATATGAAGATGTTTGGGGATATCAGGCTTCGGAATAATCAAGAGATATTGGCATCTATGCTAATTAGCAATTCTCAATAATTAGCAATGCCCCAACTCTCTAGTGTAAGTTTAAAAAACATTCGCCTTCTTTCCTGGTATGACGTAACAATTGTTTTGACTTTTTTACTGAATTCATTTGGTCATTCAAGCATTTGTATACCAAATTTAACCCCTTGAGGACTAGCGACACATGTACGCGCCGAAAAGAAGCTTAAGGCGTTACACTAGGCTCAGAAAAAGACCCGGATCATAATGTAAAGTCTATGGGGGCGTTCTTTTCAAATATTTCGCGTAAATTGTAATATTTTTGCATGATTTTTTTGCACAAGTTAGCTGAGGACGATTCACAACCGGCCTAGTTTTTACTTGTTCAGTTTTTGTTTCAGATTTAAAAAAAAATACTTAAACTTTCGAAACCGGTTTAAGCCGGTTCTGAAATTGAAACTATCGTAATATAAAAAATATATAAGCAAAATCGAAAAAGTAAAAACTAGGCCGGTTGTGGATCGTCCTCATCTATCTTGTGCAAAAAAACATACAAAAATATTAAAATTTGAGCGAGATATTTGAAAAGAACGCTCACATACACTTTACATTATCATTCGGGACTTTTTCTGTGTTTAGTTTTGGGCCTTAAGAATCCTTATTTATCCACACCAGAAAAATTTAACTGTAAAATTTCCTTTATTTAATCGGAGCATTTTATTGACTTAACAAGGCACAAATTTCTAATTTTAAAAACCGGTGACGAAACATTAAAGATTTCGTAAAAGGCTCCCGTCGCGAAGGAATTATCGCTTTTAGGCGCGGACAAATTATGTTAGTAAAATGAGGAATTATCGACTGACGCCGGAATTTACAAAACTACTTTTTAAGAAATCAAGAACTCCTTAAGCTTTTATTGTAAAATTAAGGTTTTATTAAAATATTATTGGTGTCGATTGCAAGTTGGATGAAAAATTAGGAGTGTCCACAGAGGACACACTGCGCCGAAAGGGTTAACCCTTTAACGATCAAAGCATTTTTATTGCTAAGATGTCGAAATAAATGAATGACACCGGTAATTAAGAACAAATATATTTCTAAATAAGAAAACGTGATTTTTCACATACATAATAAAAGGGATATTTTTAGATAAAAATACCGGTGTCAGTGTTGCATATCGGAATTAAAATTTTGTGGTTTCGTGGCGAAACCAATGAACGTTAAAGGGTTAAGGTGCGTATTATATACGGAATAAAACAATTTGGCTATCTTTCTTGTAAAGTACGGGGGTGAGCGTTATACATGCGTGAGCGGTATACGCAAGCAAATACAATATTTGAAAATTCCAGACTTCTGAAAGAATAAAAAAAAAAAATTTCTCAATATTCTTAATAGTGGTCTTAATTTAATGCATAACCAGGAGATTATTATGTGACAAAAACTAAATATTAATAAAAAACTTTAATTGATTTTTTTTTTTTTTTTTTTTTTTTTTTTGTTAAAGATAATAAATTAACAGTGAAATTTTTCCTATCATAAGTGCTTTTGCGATTTTTTTGCTTATCATGAGTGTCTATTTTTTCTAAGGTAGACCAACTTACCAATTTATATGTTTTATTTTAGTAACAACAAACAATACTTGATTTTGAAGAGACTTCCTACAAGCTCTAATAAATAAATTAAAAGAAAACTACCAAAATCTTAGAAAAGAGACATAGGGGTATTTATTATTACTTTACTTTCTTTCGTGAGTTAAAAAAAGGAGGTAAAATATGACTTTTTTGGATTTTAAAAGTCACACTGTAATTATAAATAACAGGATATATTTTATCTTCTCAAGAAAATAGATCAAACAGCATTGAAGATCTTAAATACTTTTTTTATACATTTCTTTCTTATATATTTTTTATAAAAGTTCGCCGGCCTCAGTTTGGTCTGGTAGGTATAAAGAATCTATTATGTTTTATACCAATTGCTTTTTATTTGTTTTTTAATAAATATTGATATATCAAGCTTCGCACACTCCTTTTATTTTTTATGGACTCTGGCACCACTGTTAGTGATAAGAAAATTTACACTTAGCTTTAAAAAACAAAATTCGGAAACACTACCTCTAATTTTAGATTTCGCGATATTTTTCAGCATAAAAAGACTTTTAAAATACTGTAAGAATTAAGCGGTAAGGTTATGCGAATCCTGTATATTATATTAATATATTATATATAATGTTTTTAAATAAATAGAGCAATTGATTCTGATTTTTTTCATACGTATTAAGATATGAAAAAATAAATTTTATTCCTAAAATATATTTATTTTAGTGAATATCTCTTTTTAAAATGCAGTTTAAATAGTTTTTTTTGCAATATTTTCACTTATTGAATGTGTTTGCACGAGAAATGCAATGATAATTTACTTATGTCTTTGCCGTAAATATACAGTCACTGTTACCCAGTACCGGTTACAAGTACCGGAGGTATTCACATTAAACTTACACATATGGTGATTTTTTTTTCAGTTATTTGTGAATGATAAATAGTAGAAATATATGTGAAATGTGCGAAAATATTTAAGGCTGGTTTAAAATACAACTATCACGCAAGAAAGTTTTATTTTCATATCAAGTTTCCATTTTTAATGTCTCGTTATTTCATAAACTCTGATAAATAATTTATTATATCAACGTTTTTTTATTTAAACATTCACATCAAGAAATTCTTAAAGTAATTTTATAAATAATAAATGCATAACTTTTTTCTGTATCGTGCGTTGATACATGTTTCTCGATCATGAAGCAAAGCTGATAGTTACAGTTTTGGTACAATAAATAACATTGTTTCTGAGCGGAATCATATTCTCGGGACATAACTAATCAGAAAAATTTCTCTGGTATTTTCCAATTTTGTTAATACAATTTATTTGATGTTATAAGTCGAATGAACGATCAAAGACGATACTGTAAATATGTTGTAGTAGATATATTTTGCTTCATTAATGAATACACATCTGCTATTTAAAAAAAAAGTTCTACACAAAAAAAGCCATTTTCAATTTTTTTTTTCAGGAAATATTTTTGGTTCTGATTTAGCTGGTGGTCAAGTCGTTGCATTACTTGTGCAATGTTGTAAACCAGAAGGTAAGTATTAAAAAAAAAGTGTAAAAACTTCACTAATTAATGATGCAGCTCTAAATATGTGTCAGTCGGTGCAAACACATAGAATGATCTCTCTACCAATGATTCAAATGTTGGACAATCATGGAAAAAAATGTAAACACTCCCTTCTAACTTCTCAGCAAATTATCGTAGAAGAAAGTTACTGGTGCTGAACCGTTGGAAAAGAGGTCTACTTTTAAATCATGTATATAAAATTTGCTTAAAGAGCTCTCATCATATCAAAACGACCTCTAATTTTGTCCTCAAAATATACAAATAAATACTTAAAAGGTGTTGCAAAAATATAGATATTATTTATTTATTATTTTACCCGAGATTATTCGAATGCCCACGCATTTATTTTCAAAGGAATATAAAATAAAATAATTGATTAGAAATAGAAAACGTAAAAAACAAAACAAAAACAAAAACAGTCCGCGTGTACAAAGTCACGATGAATTCATCGAAATACCAAGGATATTGTACCAGAGTATGGGAATATTATATGAAATGACGTCATTAAAAACAGTGTTAAGCAAAATTTCGAGGGATTGACGGATAAATGAAGAGTAATGGTTTGATGTTGAAAAGATTATTTTAGATTTGTCGAAATTTATCAAAGTATTTTCGTTTTGTTGCATTCTAGATAAAGCTTTTTGTATTGTATATCTGAAAAATGTTCTTTCAGTCTTACTTTTAATTTTCGAGACGTCTGACCAATGTAGAATAAACTTTTTTGTTGCTCTGTAGTGAATAGAGTCACATAAACACCTGCTTTTTCTTACTTAGATTGGCTCTAATTTTGTTTTTTTTTTTCAATAGCAGTACCGAATTCTGACAGAACAAATGAACTCCACACCTTTCAATTAGCTTAACAAATTAATGGTCGCATTGAATTACGGTTTAAAAATTCAGATTGGCTATTGCAGACACTTTTTTGAAAAAGAAATATTCACCTAATTCAATGAAAAGCAATGTGATACCAGAATAAAAATAATTATACTATTGTATAAAATTGGTGAGAATCAAACAATTTTGAATAAAAAAATGTTGAATTCGCAGCCCGCGAATGTCTCGGGTGCGACCATTAAGTGGTTAAAAACATATTTTTTTTCATGTAATTAGTACGATAAGTTTCAGAAAATTTAGTTATTTTAAAACTACTATATTTTAGGGACTGTATCCAAAGTGAAATCTGTTACTCGTTTGTTAGCCGAAGAAGCCTCCTTTTTTGGTCTAAGCAATTTAGACATCACTCAAACAATCATTGAAGAGTGCCAGTTTCAAAAAATCTTGTCACTTGTATCGGGGTCAATCCATTTCAAGTGGTCCAGCACTGGTCGCTCGACCATTTTTAAAAAATCTGAAATTTTTTGTACAACAACCCTAACATGATGGAAGTTCAAAATGACCGTTTTTTTAATTTTACTATTTTTTGTTCTTGCATGGCGGCCATCTTTGTTTCATTGTGTGCAGCGATTTTCTCAGATACTAGGATATACAAAATTGTAAATATCTCGTCTTTTATTTTCCCAATTAAAATGGGGTTTGCAGCATTTTGTTCAGAATAAAATAGGCTAAATGTACGGTGGTAGAATAATTTTGAAAAATAAATTTTTACAGGTGAAATTTTAGCACAAAATTTAATATTTTTTCCAAAATTTATCCGTTTGCAAGAGGAAATATTTCATGCAAGTAAAACTGTCAACCTTACACAATTTTTTCTACAAATAGGTCAAAAGTGCATGTACTCATAAACCAAGTCCCAGATCTGGCAGTTAATTTCTCTTTGCGAAAAAAATTTCCGAAATTCGTCAAAAATTTCAAAAATCGCACTTTTTAGGCTTTGATATCTCTGGTGGGGTACGAGATAAAAATCTGAAATTCAGGCCTTTGATAGTATTGTGTAGTAGTGATATGTATAAAAAATTTCAAGAAGGAGATTTGACTACAAGCTGAGATATGACATGGACAATATGTGAAAACAATACTGCCAAACTATTGTAACCTACTATGTAATTGTTTAACAAGACTGTCAACCTTACACAATTTTTTCTACAAATAGGTCAAAAGTGCGTGTACTCATACACCAAGTCACAGATCTGGCAGTTGATTACTCTTTGCGAAAAAAAATTCCGAAATTCGTCAAAAATTTCAAAAATCGCACTTTTTAAGCTTTGATATCTCTAGTGGAGCGCGAGGTAAAAATCTTAAATTCTGGCCTTTGATAGTATTCTGTAGTAGTGTTATGTAAAAAAAATTCAAGAAGGAGATTTGACTATAAGCTGAGATACGGTGATTAAAAAATGTTAAGAAATGCTATTACGAGTACATTTGGAGAAATAAGATTAGTCTCTTTTATTACAATATTTGCACAGAAAATATCGTTTGTTGAAAACAGTTTAATAATAAATGCTTAATTTACATAGCTACTATATATGCTCAACAAAGAGCTTAACACTATTTACGAGATATTATGAGTTCGACCAGTTACTGTTGTCAGTCCATTAGTCTGTTCTTTTTCAAAATTTTATATGAAGCCACCCAAGTCTTTTCATGCCTTGTTAACTTGAAGGAAATTCTTTAGGTTTAATAATTGAAACTATGTCAACTCGATCAGTTGCAACCCATTGTCTGAAATTTACTTTTCCTGAAATGTGTAACGAGTAAAATTGTTGCAATAGCATTTCTAGTAGGTTTGTTCATCTGTACAAATAGTGTATTGGCTTAGCATACATTCTGAATTGTTTAAATCACACAGAAGCATTTGAAGACGATATTTGTATCTAACATTTAACTTTGTACCATAAATAATTAATTTAAAATTTTGGAGGTATGAACAATTACATAGTAAGTTACAATTGTTTGGAAGTATTATTTTCGCATATCGTCCAGGTCATATTTCAGCTTGTAGTCAAATCTCCTTCTTGAATTTTTTTGTACATAACACTACAACACAATACTATCAAAGGCTAGAATTTCAGATTTTTATCTCGTGCTCCACCAGAGATATCAAAGCCTAAAAAGTGCGATTTTTGAAATTTTTGACGAATTTCGGAATTTTTTTCGCAAAGAGAAATCAACTCCCAGATCTGGGACTTGGTGTATGAGTACACGCACTTTTGACCTATTTGTAGAAAAAATTGTGTAAGGTTGACAGTCTTGTTGAACAATTACATAGCATATTACAATAGTTTGGCAGTATTGTTTTCACATATTGTCCATGTCATATCTCAGCTTGTAGTCAAATCTCCTTCTTGAAATTTTTTATACATAACACTACAACACAATACTATCAAAGGCCAGAATTTCAAATTTTTATCTCGTGCCCCACCAGAGATATCAAAGCCTAAAAAGTGTGATTTTTGACATTTTTGACGAATTTCGGAATTTTTTTCGCAAAGATAAATCAACTCCCAGATCCGGGACTTGGTGTATGAGTACACGCATTTTTGACCTATTTGTAGAAAAAAATTGTGTAAGATTGACAGTTTTCCTTGCATGAAAAATTTTCTCTTGCAAACGGATAAATTTTGCAAAAAATCTTAAATTTTGTGCTAAAATTTCACCTGTAAAAATTTATTTTTCAAAATTATTCTACCACCGTACATTTAGCTATTTTATTCTGAACAAAATGCTGCAAACGCTATTTCGATTGGGATAATAAAAGACGAGATAGTTACAATTTAGTGTATCCTAGTTTCTGAGAAAATCGCTGAACACGATGAAACAAAGATGGCTGCCATGCACAAACAAAAAATAGTAAAATTAAAATAACGGTCATTTTGAACTTCCGTCATGTTAAGGTTGTTGTACAAAAAATTTCAGATTTTTTAAAAATGGTCGAAGGACCAAAAAAATATTTTCTAGACCACTTGAAATGGATTGACTCATATTGTAGATGGTCTCTTAAACCACATCATTTTACGGTTTTTTAAGCATAACTTGAAAGCATCTTGAAATAAAAATGTAACACTTCGAGTTTTTGTAAAGCTGGACTGAATAAAATATAATCCGTAAGAAAACTGGAGGTTGCAATTAATAATATTTTTGGATATTAATTTCTGAATTCATAATTCATATCATAAAATTAAAAAAATTGCGTAGTCAATTTATGAATATTTTAGTAATTTTGTATTATTTCTACATAAAAAATTAACACATTAGGAGTATAATTTCAGGATATATTAAAAAAGTATGAAAATGCAATTTTACATTAGAAGTACTAACTTCTGAATGTTTAAAATTCAAAAAATTATCATTCAAATGAATTGTAGTCTCGTGTTTAAAATGTATAATTTGTCGAAATTGGTTCATCAGCAATTCATTAATAGAACATTCCTATGTATATTAAACATATTTACCGGGTGTCCCAAAAATGACTGATGGATTTTAAAATTCAATAACTTGCAAACGGTGACAGCTATTTAAAAATTTTTTGCAGGAGGGTTATGTATAATGTCAGGAGTTTTTTGCCGTAATTTTTTTATTTTAGTTCGAATTTCAAACAATAGGTGGCGCTGACGGCGATTGAAGGCCAGGTCGACGCTTCACTCAGCACTGATCACCTGGCCTTCAATCGCCGTCAGCGCCACCTATTGTTTGAAAAACGAACTAAAATAAAAAATTACGGTAAAAAACTCCTGATATCATACATAACCCTCCTGTAAAATTTTTTTAAATAGCTGTCACCGTTTGCAAGTTATTGAATTTTAAAATCCCTCACTCATGTTTGGGACACCCGGTAAATATACGTTTAAATTTTCTTTTGGAATTGGAATGAGTTTTATATATTTTTTACACGTTTTATTATCATATAACATATTATGCATATCCCTGATGGGTAAGTATTACGGTGGACCCCAGAGACTAGTTTTATGCAGCACTAATATTAGTACCAGAAAAAATCCTTGAATTTCAAGCGGATAGCTGAAAAACCAATTAAGAAACATGCTGAAGATTAGAAGCGAATTCTCAGTGTAAAAAAACCTTACATTCTAGATTATGGATTTCTGGACTTTCTAAACTTAAGTAAAATTTCAGGCACATTTTTTACAAAATTTCTGAGAAGACCATTGGCAGAATTGCTGCCACTGTCTTCTCCAGTATCATTGCCGTTTTATATGTAACGGTTTGTATCAGAATATTTCATACTAGCTGACAAGCCCGGCGTTGCGCGGGTCCGTCATAACAATGATGCATAAAAAACCCTATAATATAGACAAAAATGAAAAAAGTCGTTTTTAAAAGTACAAAACCACCAAAATCGTTAAAAAATATTTCGAAAATCGCATTAAAAATCGATGAAATTCAAAAGTCGTAGCAGACAAAAGTTAGTGAATTAGGCTAAAGTTTGGAACAATTTTTCATTTACCAATGTCAAAAAATAGGCGTAAAATGCGAAAAAATACTAAAAATTGCATTAAAAAATTCGTTATAAATTCAAAAAATCGATGTATGAATTCCGAATAAATTATTTGAAAAAAGAACTAAATATACTAAGTCGGGTTAAAAAAATGAGACCGTATTTCTTTCCCTAATGTGGAAAAATCGCCTCAAAATATAATAAGAACGCAAAAAATCGACTAAAAATTAAATAAAGAAAATCTAATCAAAAAATCTAAATTGGGCAAAACTTCATATACAGAAGTACCTTCTGCCCAAATTTTGTAACTGTACGCGCAGCGGTCTCTTCAGAACAGCGCTGGTACACTCACAAACTTCTCTCTTTATTATTATGTAGATTAAGACTTTGCAGACTTTTTATATCAAGTCATTAGGATTAAAAATTTGTTCTCAAATTTAAAACTCTACAAATTCTCTTTTTCAAAATTTCTTGCATTAACACTAGAACGCCGGGAAATTTTACTCAAGTTTTATAAAACCTAGTTAAAACCAGAAAAATTATTCGAAATTATTTAGTTTATTTGTTTAGCTCATTTCATTGAAACTTATATATAACTTGTTTCTTTACAATTTTTCTGCTTCGTATCGACAGTTAGTTGACACCGTCCCGGCGTTCTAGTGTTAATATTTACAGCACCATTTCTACAAGTAAATGAGTCGTAACTTAAGAACAAGTTTCTTCGTTTGGTTCGTTAATTAAAAGACCTGAATCTAATGAGTTTCTAAAATGGGTATTAGATATGTACGTGAACTTTATTCAGTACTCTAGGATTACTGTAGGATAGTTAAGAGAAGAAAAATAATAAATCGGAATTATATTCCGTATGTCTTTATACCTCTTTTGGGACTATAGGTTAAGGAATTTGAATCTGGATACGTTTTTATGTTAGTGTTAATGGAAATTTATGTGCGACAGTTGTTTTTTATCAAAGAAAATATTTTATACTGAATTTCTTCATGGTATTATAGCAAAAAAAATCTATTACTAATAAAATACATTATGCATTTACATAGTAAAGGTAATTACATAAAAAGATATATATAAAAGCCTTAAAAACATTTGATAACAAACTGTCTAATATCATAAACATGAATGGTAGTGTTCTTAACCCCTTAACTGATTTGCCCGTACGCCGTTCGGGCAATACGAATTTGCTTAAGAGCCCACAATAGTAACAGAAAAAGTACACAAAAAGACCCGGATGACCATGTAAAGTCTCTGGGAGCGTTCTTTTCTAATATCTCGCTCAAATTTTAATATTTTTGCATGATTTTTTTGCACAAGATAGCTAAGGGCAATCCACAACCGGGCTAGTTTTTACTTTTTCGATTTTGGATATATATTTTTTATATTACGATAGTTTCAGTTTCAGAACCGGTTTAAACCGGTTTCGAAAGTTAAAGTAATTTTTTAAAGAAAATCTGAAACAAAAATTGAAAAAGTAAAAACTAGCCCGGTTGTGGATTGCCCTCAGCTATCTTGTGCAAAAAAATCATGCAAAAATATTAAAATTTGAGCGAGATATTAGAAAAGAACGCTCCCATACACTTTACATGGTCATCCGGGTCATTTTGAGTAATTTTTCTGTGACTATTGTGGGCTCTTAATTCATCATTTAAAGATTTTTGATACCACATTCTTGTTTAGACGAAATGTCTTGAATATTTTATTTTAAAAAATGTGGTGAAACTTTGTTATTTTCATCTTATTGAACGGAAAAGAAAGTGCGAGTTAAGGAGTTAATGTCTGAAATAATAAATTGATTTTATTATTAAAAAATTAATTAGAAAGTTAAAATCCTTGTGAAAAATTCTCCTTCAGTTAAACAATTGATATTCATGTAGCCGGTGGTAAAAGAATTAAAGATTCTGTAGCAGACATGAAAAACAGGATTATTTGAAGAAAAAAAATGACCAGTTAAGAAATTTTGTAAAACGATGAGAGTCTTAAAGTTCTTATTACTTATTTTACAGCTTTTCTACATCAAACCATTGGGATTAATTTTTTTTCCTCAAATTTACAATTCTACAAATTTTTATTTTCAGTATAAGCATAGCTGCCAAGTTTTACGCATTTTTCCTACCACAAAATTTTTATAGTATATATTCTCCAATATCATCATCGAAATCTCACGATTAAACAAATGGAAAATCTCTGTACAATTTCAGTTGTATCAAAAATGCGTAAAAGTTGGCAGCTATGATATAAGTATGTTCAGTATATTCAGTTCAGTTGCAGTAACATTTACAGCAAATTTCTACAAGTAAAGAACCATAACTTAATACATTTTTCTTATTTAGGTTCACTAATTAAAACACCTGAATCTAATGAGTTTCTAATATGGGTACTAGATATGTACGTGAACTTTATTCACTCTTCTAGGATTACTGTAGGATAGATAACGAAACAGAAATAATAAATCGAAATTAAATTTCGTATGTTTCAATTCCTTCTTTGGAACTGTAGAATTAGGATTTTAAAACTGGATGCGTTTTTATATAAGTATTAATGGAAATTTATGTGCGGCAGTTATTTTTTAGAAGAGAAAGTATACTATACTGCAGGGGTGCAAAAATCTAGGCGCCAGCAGGCAGTTTCTCACCACAAAATTTATTTCGTTTTTCTTCGTCTAATATTTAGCGTGAAATTCCTGCTAGAATGCTATTAAATTTTGAGCGAAAAAAACTTTAAAATTTTAGTGGTGAGAGACTATCCTCTGGCGCCTAGATTTTTGCACCCCTGCTATACTGCATTTTTTCATAGACTTTCAGCAGAAAAAAATCACCTTTTACTACTTGAAAAATATCTGAATTATATATTAAAAGTAATACTTAGTAAGGTGCATATAAAAAATATATATTTTGATAACAAAGTGATTAATTTGATACACTAGAACGGTGACGTTCTTATTTTCTCAATTAAAAATTAATTTTATCTTAGAAAAAAAAATGAAAAATTAAAATTCTTGCGAAAAATTTGCCGTGACGTTCAGTATAAAAATTCATGTAAAAGCACAAATGTATGTACTAAAATTGCTTTCAGGTTCATACATATAATAGAGTAGAACTCAAATTAAATATACGTTATACCGTGTTATCAAGATTAGCTCAAACGCAACCAATAAAAATAGTTTTTAACCGTTTCCGTCATTAGCTTGTACGTCATACGGGCACATGTTTTTCCCAATCATGATTTGCGCGAACCACTTACGGGCATCCATATTCGAATAATGTTTTATCATTCTTACCAGTAATTTTTTTTTAATTTTAAATTTTGTAATATTTAATCCCAGCATTATTCTAATTCAATTAGCCAAAAATTTCTGTTTTGAAAAACCGGTGATAACAGATTAAAAATTCTGTGAAAGCAATTAAAAAATAGCTCTTATTTATTTTTTTAAATAAATATTGGTCAGTTATGTTAACCTTCCTACCCTGTTCAAATTTTACTCAATCTTGATTAAAAACATTTCACACCAGAATTGTTATTTAAAATATTTTAATATATTTACTTGACTAATTTCTCTTAATCTGTTATTTAACTTTCTTTATGAAAAAAGTTCTGGTGCGAAACATATAAAACAAATTATAGCCTTGGGTCGATTAGACCCATTCAGGGTAGGAAGGTTAAGATAATTAAATTTCTTATTATTTATTTTATAGCCTTTTTTTATCAAGCCATTAATATTAGATTTTTTCTCTCAAATTAAAACTAAAAATTTTCATTTTCAATATTTCTTGCATTAACATTTTAAGTAAAATTCTACAAGTAAATGAACCTTATCTTAAGAACAAGTTTCTTCATTTGATTCGGTAATTAAAAGACCTGCATCTAATGAGTTTCTAAAAAGGGGAATTAGAGATGTACGTGAATTTTATTCAGTAGTCAAGGATTACCTTAGGATAGTTAACGAAACAGAAATAATAAATCAAGATTACGTTTATTATGTTTCAATATCTCCTCTGGGACTGTAGGAATAGGAATTTGAAACTGAGTACATTTTTACATTAGTGTTAATGAAAATTTATGTGCGAAATTTGTTTATGTTATCAAAGATAATATTTTATACAGTATTTCTTAATAGTATTTTAGCAGAAAAAAATCATCTATTACTATAAAAAATATTATGAATTTACATAGTAAAAGTATTTATTTAATAATTCATCTAAGAGGCTTAAAACCTTTTGATAACATATTGACTAATTTCATACTCTGTAACCCTTTCCGGCGCAGTGTGCCCACTCCGGGCACACCTAATTTTTATTCAAAACTTGCAAACGGCACCAAGAATATTTTAAAGAAATTTCGCGTTAAAATGAAAGCGTAAATTTAGGACTCCTTATATATCTATAAAAGTCGTTTTAAAATTTATGTCAATCAATAATTTCTTATTTTATGAGCAGAATTTGCCTGCTCTGGAAAGGGTTGAAAGTTATGTTCTTAACACTAGAACGCCGGGAAATTTTACGTAACTTTTATAAAATATATTTAAAACCAGAAAAATAATTTGAAATTGCTTAATATATATTTTTAGCTCATTACATTTCAACTCGTATACAACTTATTTCTTGAAGATTTTTCTGGTTCGAATCGACAGTTAATCCAGTGATCGGTGTCAAATTGACACCTTCCCGGCCTTCTAGTGTTAAGTCTGAAATAATAATTCCATTTTATTATTAAGAAAATAAATGGGAAGGTTAAAATTCTTTTGAAAAATTCACCATGAGGTAAATAATTCAAATTCATGTATGCGCTGATAGAACATTAAAGATTCTGTAAAAGACATGAAAAAAAAAAATAGGCATTATTTTTTTTCCAATAATATTTATCAATTAAGTGGAAGCCTTTCCGGCACGAGCAAAATCTGTTAGTAAAATGAGAAATTATCGACAGGCACAGGAATTCATAAACGAATTTTTCAGGTATTTTGAGACTTTTAATTTAAGCTTTTATTGTAAGAGTAAAATTTTATTAAAATATTATTGGTGCCGAATTCAAGTTTTGAATTAAAATTAGGTATTCCAGACAGGCTCAGTGTGACGAAAAGGGTTAAGTTAAATGGGAAAGTACTTTGAGAACATATTGTTTATTTTGTAGCCTTTTTATATTAAGTCATTAGAATTTAAAAAAAAAAATCCTCGATAATAAAACTCTACAAATACTTATTTTTGATATTTCTTTGATTAACACTATCAAAAAATCACTTTAAGAAAATGAACCTTAAGAACAAGTTTCTTCATTTGCTTCGCTAATTAAAAAACCTGCATCTAGTGAGTTTTCCAAATTGGGTCTAAGATACGTAATTGAGCATTATTCAGTACTCTAGGATTACTGCAGGATAGTTAACGAAATAGAAAAAATAATTCGAAATTATGCTCCGTATGTTACAATATCTCCTTTGGGACTTTAGGATTAGGAATTTGAAACTGGATATGTCTTTATATTAAATTGGGCTGAAAATATATGTGTGACAGTTGTTTTTTAATGAAGAATATATTTTATGCTACATTTCTTCATAGTGTTATATATGCAGGATTATACAAAATATCTCATAAATATTACTGAATATGAGAGTAATTAATTTAATGGTAACAGTTATGCATTTTTACGTTGAACTGCTTTCAGTTTACTAAGAAATGTTTGTAGAATATAGACAAGATGATACACAGGGTCAAGCAAAGAATTAGCTATATGGTCACCCATATGTGATAATTTCTGGAAATGTGATTTAAGTAGCTTTAAGAATGCTTTTGTTTGAACTAAATTTTAACAAAATACTGGCGTATAATAAAGATACTGGATAAATTACATGGCTGAATAAAAGTATTGAAGTATTTTTCATCTACTATTAGAATAAAGTGCTGTAAGAGAAATTTCAGCCAGTTAGGCATTTTATTGCTAAACTAAATTTTCCCTGTATATTGCATATACATATCAACCGATGCATGAAATACAGGACTGTTCAAAAGTAATTCAATATACATTTGGCTATGGGCAGATTTCCTTAATAACAAAATTTTGTTGAAGATTTCAGGAAGCGTTGGAAAGTGTTTCATAATCTATGCTTAACGCATGATTTTTCTTACTTGTTTTATATGAAGTCATTAGAACTGAATTTTTCCACTCTTATTTAAAATTCTTACATGGATTCAACGAGATGTTTTCTTCAATATTTCTTGCATTAGCATTTTCAGCAGATTAATACAAGTAAGTGAATTATATATTAAGAACAAGTTTCTTCATTTAATTCGCTAATTAAAAGACCTGCGTCTAATGAGTTTCCAAAATGGGTATTAGATATTTACGTGAACTTTATTCAGTACTCTAGGATTACTGTAGGATAGTTAATGAAGCAGAAAAAATAAATCGAAATTATGTTCCGCATGTTTTAGTATTTCCTTTGAGACTGTAGGATTAGCAAATTGAAACTGGATACGTTTTTATATTGGTGTATATGAATTTTATGTGCGGCGGTTGTTTTTTTATTTTTTTTATCAAAGAAAATATTTTATCCTACATTTCTTCATAATATTATGCAGGAAAGATTCCTCTAATACTACTAGAAAAAAATACGCGTTTACACAGTAAAAGTAATTACATAACAAGGTACAGTCATGGAAAAAAAAGTAAACATCCCTTACTAACTTATCAAGAAATTATCATAGAAGAAAATTACTGATATCGAACGATTGGAATTAAAGTTTACTTTAAAATTTTGTATAAATAGATTTTTAAATTTGCTTAGGGGGTCACCTACATACTAAAACTGTCTCAAACATTTTTTTTCAATAGAAATATCGAATTGTATCAAGAAACTGCAAACCTTTGTTTCAAAATATGGCTATACACTAATTTTCAAGTCACTTTAATGATATATTTTTGAATTATCAACATTCAAAATTTGCTCATTCAAATGTTAAATTGTATTTTCATATGTTTATTAATACCTCCTTAAATTATGATCCTTATTTGTTAATTTATATTTTACTAGAAGGCTATGCCCACTGCGCTGGTCAATAATCAGGGGCGCGCCAGCAGTATCCGGCGCCTGTGTGCAGAACTTCATTTGGCGCCCTATACTCCCCCCCACCACCACCTCGCCACCA
The DNA here is from genome assembly GCA_964019185.1 of Maratus speculifer. Lineage (NCBI taxonomy): Eukaryota > Metazoa > Arthropoda > Arachnida > Araneae > Salticidae > Maratus > Maratus speculifer. The sequence goes on from OZ025295.1 coordinate 349,433,881, forward strand.
AAAATAAAACATTATTAAAAAAAAAAAAAAAAAAAAAAAAAAACTGTATATTTGAAAATGCACAGTTGCCATCCTTCTGAAGTTTTTTTGCCAAGTCAAATAAGGTTTTTCGAACCAGAAAATTTATTCAATAAAATGTGTCATGTTTCTATATAGTTCGTGTTTTATTTCACTTATTAAATAAAGTGTCTGGTTAGAAGTGTGCTTTAGCTTAAATTACTTGAAAAATAAAGAAGAATAGCAACTATGTAAATAAAACTCGTAACACAATATAACCTGTGAAAATGGAAGTATACTCTGTATCATAATACTGTGTAACGGAAAAATTTTACTATCCCGTAGAAAATAATTCAATTCGATAATAATAATCGAATCTAAAAGAAAGAAGAAAGAACTTTGTTTTTATTTTTCATGTATTCGCGATGGCTCAAAAAATCTACCGCACATAGAGATCTGAAAATTTGGACAAGGATAGATGATAGACAGGTGCACTTGAGACTTAGATTTTTCATTTTTTGTTAATTAGCCGAAATATTAATTAAAAACCCTTAATGATCATCTCAAAAGATCGAGCTTTCATTCTTCAAAGAGTGCTTGTGTGCTTCCCCAAACATTAAGCAGTCCTCCCCACTAAATAAAAACTTATAACGTTCATTTTTTTTTTTTTCGGAATGCATGAAAAGGCTGTCCCCTCAATCTTCAAAAATGTAAAAATGTTTTAATGTAAAATTTAGCCTATCTTCATCACCCCTCTTCCTTTTTCACCATCATGGTAAGTCCAGAGTACCAGATATAGATAAAAGGTATTTGCTTTCTCAGAGGTCTATGGTTTGTAAAATAAAACCACAATTTTTGTCCAATGCATAGTTTCCACAGAAATTATCATTTGTAGTAGTGCTGAGCACAAATATTGCTTCGGACGCCTAAAATATGCACGTTTTTCAATGAGGCTCCTGAAACTAGACCTCAGCAACCGAACAATAAAATTTTGATGAACTACGTAGTTTTTCTGTGAGAACGATAGCAGTTGCAATCCGGAGTTAGCTGTAGTCAGATCAGTGTTGTAGTCGTAAAAAAATCAGAAGATATACGCTATAGGCAGAAGATATATGCTAAAGTCATGACAATTCATGGATACAGTACACGCTAGTACTTTTTTTGAAACACAGAGGGTATATTGAGCTTTTCGAAAAAATGCAGAGGGCGTATTCCTCTGTATACCCTCCATTACACCCCTGAGTCAGACGAACTACTGAACCACTTTAACATCTCGCGGGCGGATAACGGCCAGACGGGTCGTACTCAGCTAATGTAATACACAGACGGCCTAAGTTAAAATGTTTATCTGTTACTCATATGTAAATCATCGATTTGTACATACCGCGTTTACACGTGTATAACGCGCACCCCCCACTTTACAAAAAAAAAAAAAAAAAAAAAAAAAAATGGCGATTTTTTAAAATTGCGTATATAACATGCACCATAAATTTGATAGGCAAATGAATGAATGACTAAATGAATTTCAGTAAATAAAATCAAAACAAACATTACATCAGGTCCAAAACGAGATGAAAATACATTTTTAGACTTCGGGTAGGAAGTGACTGACGGGGGGGGGGATGACTGACGGCAGTGAGAATTGCTAATCAGCGTTTACATAATGCTAATGTATAAAAAGGTGCAAGGAATGAAATAAAGATGCAGTAATATTTCAATCAAATAAGATTTTCCTAGTAATTATGGTCTCCTTTGAATACATTTTTTGGGTTCATATGTATATCGTGTGATTACATCCGGCAGTAAAAAAAAATATTCCGTGTGTAACGCGCACCCAGAAGTTTTGCCCTATTTAAAAAAAAAAAAAAAAAAAAAAAAAAAAAAACCTTGCGCGTTATACCCGAGTAAATATTGTAGTTTCATATTCATGTAGTATAATCAAGAAAGATTAGACTTTCGTAGTTTAACCGAATGAATACTCCTGGATACCATTTTGCCAATTAAGCTTATTATATATGAGATTCATCTGAGATTCTGAGATGTATGAATAACCTCGCGCCAGTTCTGATTTTACACTGTTTCTCTATTCAGGATTCTCCAACGCGTCCCCGCGGACGCCATAATTGCGCTCTTAGAATATTTTCTTGGCGCCCATTCGAATGTTTTATCTTAATTTAAAATCCATTTTAACCCTTTGAGGTGCAGGGCAAATTCATTGCTTAAGTGTCGTATTGACTGGCACCAGAATTTCAAAATAACTTTATTTGTAAATAAGAAAAAAGCTACTTTTCACACATTCAATAAATAGTGAATTTTTTTACCAAAATTCCGGTGCCAATGTGGCATTTGGGAATTAAAATTAAGTGGTTTCATAAAAATATTTTTAAAAATAAAAAATATTTGAATTGGTTTCTGTTAATAGTTATTAGTCACCTTTATTTAGTTTTAATTTTTTAATGCTATTGTTTTGTTATTTAGTGATAAAGGTTTCTGGCTTCTCCAGCTTCAAAACTTTTGAAGATAAAAAGATTTGCCCCTCTAAAAATCTAATTTTAAATTTACTCCGAATTAAATTATTGCTGCAAATTATTTCTAAATAGTTTCTGAATCATAGGGTCCTTATAACTATCACCGTGATATATCCGTGCATCATATGTGTTTCTAACATAACGTATCCTGATTGTTGTAGGAGAAACTTTTAACAGTATTTCCGAATAGAAATTTTCTTCTTATTTATGACAAATCCTGCCGTAAGGCAATGATTTCTATTTAAAAATTAAAAAAAAACATGGAATATAGTCCCTAATGTAATAAAATTATGCATTATGCTTTTTCACTACAGTGAGGTAATAGTGTTGCATGTTTTCAGCCATGTGAATTATGGTACCTTTCATTGTTTGCAACTATATGAGGTGCGCCTTTGTTTATAAAGGTTGAACAGGTCTGCGTGTAAATGACATATTAGGGACACGTAAACAGAATAAAAGGAAATAAATTTCTAAACAAAGAATAGAATATTTATAAATAAGTTTGTATAAGGTAAACCTAAAAAAGATAATACAGTTTCCAAGAAACTATAATACATTTCAATATAATTAAATTAAGAATTTTTTTAAAGTATTTGCTCTTCAACTACAATCTTTGGCGCCTTTACTACTTCGGCGCCTGTGTGCGCCGCACACTTTGCACACTGGGTCGGCACGCCCCTGTCAATAATCCCTAATAAACTTTGGATGAAAGAAAATGGTGAATTTTCACTCGCATTTTAAACAATATGGACCTTAGGGATGAGATTTCCGCTTTTATGGACACCAGTAAAATCTTAAAGAAAATGTTGTTATTTGAAATCACGAAAATGTTCCGATTTACTAATATAGCATTTTCTCTAAGATTTTACTGGTGTGCAAAAAAGCGGAAATCTCATCCCTGGGACCTTCAGCTAGACCTTGCTTATCGTTGGAAACGAAGCTCACGTCATTGCGATATTAAATTATCCTAAGCGTTGGACAAAACTTAGCTTATAATGTAACTCTTTTAGTTGAAAATTAATAGTGCAGTTTTGGTTGGGAAATAAAACCGTTATGACAACAGGAATTAAAATGTTCTCTTATTTTTGCACTACTAAATTAGGGAAAGTTACAATGATTGCACAGATTGACTATCGAACAGGAATAATGTTTAGGTGGTTTATTTTTATTTGTCAATTCTTGAACACCTGGCCTTTTACTTATATGACATATTTTTATAGTCTGGTTTTTATCATGTATCAATACGTTTTAACAAACTCATATAACGTTATGAATTCATCTGCTTTTCGTCTATTATTTCCGAATATGACGTAATATTTGCTTAAAAAAATCTGTCAAACTAATTATTTTATTTTTAATTTTCATATGAAAATCTTACTATAGAAAAACTATGGAGTAATACTCAATTTTTCTTAAATTTGTCAAACATTTTTTTTTTTCACGTGCAAATCTTGCAACAGTAAAGTAATTAAGTTCAGTAACAATTTTATTGCTTTTTTTTAATTGTTGGCAACTACCATAACGGAAAATGTCTATTTTCCCCTGCTGTTGTTCTGTAAGACTTAATTTTGTCAAAACCATTTTAACAGGGTTCGTACGGTTCCTGGAATTTCATGACTAGGAAATTTTTTGGTACCAGTATTTTCTTACAGAAGATCTATAATTAAATAAAGGGATATTTCGCACGTTTAAACTAGATTTATTTTTTCGTAAAATAATACTGGTACATTACATGAGAAATAACGGTACCCGTACGAACCATGTTTAAGGCGGTATTATAATTTTTGAACCTTTCCCATTTTTACCTAATTGGGCCGATTTTTCCTATTTGGAATCCCCACTGAGATAATAACCATCTATATGTATATGTGGCGAGCTTGAACTCGATTCGTGTAAAATTGCAACTTCTATTGAGCCGTCAAAATTTAGTACAATAAAACCCCGATAATTTGGATTAATTGGGACCGGACCCAATCCGGATTATACGAAGAATTAGAAAAAAATGAAATAAAATAAAACCTACTTACAGAAAAACACCTTTATGTTAAACTTATTGAATATTTATAAACAGTAAAAATGTTTGCTTTGTTTAATTCTTTCGAAAATATTTCAGAAAAAGTTTTTTATTCAGAATGCGACGATGAAACAAGTTAATGTTATGGAAATTAGCCAATCGCTTCTCAAACTTGAAAAAAAAAATGACCAAACCAATCCGGATTAACGGGGTCCGAATTAGCGGTGTTCTACTATACATGCATATATATGTAAACTTTTTAAATGGGAGTGGTTTTGGGCTCCTCTGGTCACATAGTGAAAAGTTATGGAGAAATTTTTCAAAAGTGGCACCATGGTAACGACTGCAATAGGTAGTTTTTCTTACAAAATCTACCTAAAAGAGAGAGGGGGAGAACACAGTTGTGAACATTGCTCCGGCTTATGCCTTTTATTGCTTAAAACCGCGTTGTTTGGTAAAATCTAATACTCCATTAAACAAATAACATTTTATAAACAGTTAGAGCAGTTTTTAAAATTAATTCTGCGAGTTTCGGCACAAATGCCGTATACGCACCACATATGTGCGACTGTAACAAAAGGGTAATTTTATGCCTCACATGGTAACCTGGCGGTCTTTATTTATTTATTATAAAACTTTTTATCTTCTTTTATTTTCTTTTTTAAAGGCTTTAAATAATTTTGTTCTATGATTATTATTAACTAAACACTTTTATTTATTATTATTTCCTTTATAAAATAATCGAAAATAATTCAAAATATATATGAAACTGGTATTTGAAAACGATGTTTTCGCTTAATTGGCGGCAGAAAAAAATCGCGCCAATTTGGTGCATATATGACATCTGTGCTCGAGTTTCTTTTGTAAGAATATAACGGAAGACTCTCATTAAAAAAAAATTGATAAAAAATAATAATAAAGAAGGAAAGAAAGAAAAGGAAAAAGTTATTTACGTTTTATCTTATGAAGTTTTTGAAATGCTTTTTTCTTTAAACCTGGAGCGAAAGAGATAAACAGCCAAATATTGAATCAATTCAAAACTTTCTTTAACACTGAATTAGTTTTTAACCATTACTATTATTATTTTTATGCTTAAATTAAATATTTTCATTTTATAGCACAATTCCTCCTTAAACTGATTTTTGTTCTTTATCTATTTATTTATTTTAAATTAAATAAGTTATCAGTTTTTTTTTTCGAGATGTTTATGTTATTTTTTATCAGGGATTATCATTTCGATTTTTTTATTAACGATAATTATCGCCACAAAATTAGTTGTTGCAAACCTTTCGTCAAAAGAATCAATAAAATAAGAAATGCAAAAATCATAGTTGTCCCTGTGATATAGTACCTGTGACATAGTTGTCCCCCTGATATTTATCGGAAATTCCTTACGATATCTACCTTTAAAAAAAAAGAGAGAGAGAACATAGTTATTGCGAATCTTGCTCCGGCTTTTGCCTTTTAGGCCTAAAACCGCATTGTTTATGCGACAAAAGTAAATTCTGACACCCAATTAAACAAATACTACACAATTAACAGTTAGAGCCATTTTTAAAATTAATCCTGCGAGTTTCTTCTGTAAGATATACTACCTCTGACAATAAAGTTCCGTGAATAGTCCTGTAACATTAATGTAAATGAAATACTAAAGAAATTTACCGTACCATCCTTCGAAATAGTCATCTCACATAACTATGCACCACTGACATCTGCTATACATGTCCTGAGAAATTCGCAAGAAGTCTTCTTTTGGGATGGAGTTCAAAAGCTTCGTCACATATCGTTGGATATTAGCAATATGGTCAAATCTCTTTCAAAGAGAGTTTGAGTCGTGAAGATAGAAATAAGACTCGAGGATTGAGATCTGGCGAGTATGGTGGATGCTTAATTTGAACAAGCCCTCATGAATTTCTTTCGGTGTCTTGTAAAACTTAAAACCAAACTTTAACCCCTTGCGGCCCTGTGGTTTCATAGATATACCACTTAATTTTAATTCGCAAAAGCCACATTGGAACCGGAATTTTGTTTCAAAAAGTTACGGTTTATTCAATGAATGAAATATAGCGTTTTCTTATTTACAAATAAAGTTGTTTTCAAATTCCGGTGTCAGTCATTAATTTCAATACTTAAGAAAAAAATTTCCCTGCGCCACAAAGGGTTAACCCTTTAACGTTCATTGGTTTCGCCACGAAACCACAAAATTTTAATTCCGATATGCAACACTGACACCGGTGTTTTTATCTAAAAATATCCCTTTTATTATGTATGTGAAAAATCACGTTTTCTTATTTACAAATATATTTGTTCTTAATTACCGGTGTCATTATTTTATTTCGACATCTCAGCAATGAAAATGCTATGATCGTTAAAGGGTTAAACTGATCTTTTGTTAGTTCAATTTCCTGTTCTCAGTTAAGAACCAACACACTGAACAAGCACTTAGTAAAGCACGTCTTACACAGAACATAAACGACGCTCAATTGAACAACGGTGGGGGAAGATGGTCAAAACTTGCCTCTATGCAGGTGCAGGGTTTTATTTTCCCAGTGTTGCCAGATCGGTCGTTCTGAATTCATTCACTGAAGTTTTTTGTCAAAGGTAATATAATGGAAGAGTTACATAAAAAAGAAAGAAAGAAAGAAAAGAAAAAAGTTATTTATCTTTTATTTACTGAAGTTTTAGAAATGCTTTTTTCTTTAAACATGGTGCGAAAGAAATAAACAGCCAAATATTGCGTCAATTCAAAGCTTTCTTTCACACTGAATTAATTTTTAACCACTACAAATATTATTTTTATATTTAAAAAAATAAATATTTTCATTTCACAGTAATATTTCTTATTAAACTAATTTTTGTTCCTTATTTATTTCTTTATTTTAAATAAAATAAGTTATCAGGTTTTTTTTCAATATGTTCATATAATTTTTATCAGAGGTTCTGATTCTTTTAGTAACGGTAATATCGCGAAAAATTATTTGTAGCAACCCTTCCCTCAAAAATATCAATAAAATAAGAAATATATTACCACAAATCACAGTTATCTCTGTATTTTTTACTCATAAACCAGCGTGGTAATATTCTCTATCGAATGATACAGTTTGCAAAAAAAACACATCGTGTAGTTTTTGAAGTCCTCCGAGCCGAAGTTTAGAGGCTTACAGCTTTATAATATATATGATTGAGTAATAATACTAAAATACTTAACCATAAATACATCGAATTTGAAGCTAATAACTGAAAACGTATTAAGTAACATGTTCAAGATTAGAAGTGACTTGCGACTGAAAAAGGGCCTTAAGAGCCCACAATAGTCACAGAAAAATTACTCAAAAAGACCCGGATGACCATGTAAAGTCTATGGGAGTGTTCTTTTCGAATATCTCGCTCCAATTTTAATATTTTTGCATGATTTTTTTGCACAAGATAGCTGAAGGCGATCCACAACCGGGCTAGTTTTTACTTTCTAAAATTTTGTTTCCGATTTTTTTTTAAAAATTACTTTAACTTTCGAAACTGGTTTAAACCGGTTCTGAAACTGAAACTATCGTAATATAAAAAATATATAACCAAAATCGAAAAAGTAAAAACTAGCCCGGTTGTGGATTGCCCTCAGCTATCTTGTGCAAAAAAATCATGCAAAAATATTAAAATTTGAGCGAGATATTAGAAAAGAACGCTTCCATAGACTTTACATGGTCATCCGGGTCTTTTTGAGTAATTTTTCTGTGACTATTGTGGGCTCTAAACATTCTAGATAATAGATTTCTGGAATTTCCAGACTTGTGTAACTTTTCAGGAGCGTTTATGGTAAAAAACCAATGGCTTCAGAGAACCAGGAAACTGGGAACTACGTTCTGAGAACGGCTGGCTTTCTGATTAACATTAACACTTTCCGGCACCGGCTAATTTTGTTAGCAAAATGTGAAATTATCGACTGTCACCGAAATTCGCAAACGACTTTTTTAGAAATTAAGAATCCCTTAATTTAAGCTTTCATTGCAAAAACAAAATTTTAATAAAATATTATTGGTGACGTATCCAAGTTTGGAATTAAAATTAGGTATCTCGGGACTGGGCACAATATGCCGGAAAGTGTTAACTTTTTTTTTGTGTGTGACGGTTTAATTTAGATTTTTTCATAATAAGAAACTTCACTGAGATTTTATGTTTAACGTTAAAGACTGGGGGTTTCAGAATATTTCTGAATGAAGGAACATAACTGAGATTTCATGAGCAATGGTCCAGATTATAAGTTTCTGAATTGTGGAACCTATTATAGATTTCATGAGTAACGTACCAGATTAAAGGTTTCAGAGATTTTTAGAATGGTGGAAACTGACATAGATTTCATGAGTAGCATTCCACACAATAAGTTTCAGAGTTTTAAAAGAATGGTGAAACCTAAATGAGATTTCAAGAGTAATATTCTGTATTCTAGATTTCAAGAATCGTGGAACCTAACTGAGATTTCATAAGTAACATACCAGATTATAGGTTTTTTGGACTTTCTTTACTTGTACAACATTCGTTGCTTTTCTCAAGAACCTTACAAAAAAAAATTATTCAGTGTGGATTAAACTTTAATATTTCTAAACGAATCACTTCAAAAGAAATAATAATAATAAAATAAATAAATAAATAAATAAATAAATAAATAAATAAATAATTAAATCTGCGGGCACCACTAGGTATATTCTCAAAAAAAAAAAAAGAAACAACATCCATTTTCTGGCTAAAAATAATGCAAAAAGGTGAAATGTTTTATGCTACATTTCTCAAATACATTACTTATAGTAAAATTTTAGATTTCATTTAACACAGATTATAAATACCTTGTTTATTATATCTTAAAATTTTTAAGCGTTTCTTTGGAATTAAACTGTTAATATGCGTTTATTTAGTAAATGCATAAAGGTTGCAATAATATAGTTGCCATATTACTTATAATTCTGCAAAATACTAAGAAAATAATTAAAAATAAATAATTTGAATGGGGTTATAAAAATTGCACAAAATCCCTCTAAATTTAATTTTAATTAATTCTTCTAAATCCTTCAATCCTTCTAAAATCCTTTAAATATTTATTAAATGGTTATGTTAATCGTTTAACCCTTTAACGTTCATTGGTTTCGCCAAGAAACCACAAAATTTTAATTCCGATACGCAACACTGACACCGGTATTTTTATCTAAAAATATCCCTTTTATTATGTATGTGATAAATCACGTGTCCTTATTTAGAGATATATTTGTTCTTAATTACCGGTGTCACTCATTTATTTCGACATCTTAGCAATGAAAATGCTATGATCGTTAAAGGGTTAACTTATGTTAACATCGTGTAGTTTTTGAAGACCTTCGAGCCGAAGTTTAGAGGCTTACAGCTTTATAATATATATGATTGAGCAATAATACTAAAATACTTAACCATAAATACATCGAATTTGAAGCTAATAACTGAAAACTAATTAAGTAACATGCTCAAGATTAGAAGTGACTTGTGACTGAAAAAGGGCCTTAACATTCTAGATAATAGATTTCTGGAATTTCCAGACTTGTGTAACTTTTCAGGAGCGTTTATGGGAAAGAACCAATGGCTTCAGAGAACCAGGAAACTGGGAACTGCGTTCGGAGAACCGCTGGCTCTCTGATTAACATTAACCCTTTCCGGCACGGGTAAATTCTGTTAGCAAAATGTGAAATTATCGACTGTCACCGGAATTCGCAAACGCCTTTTTTAGAAATTAAGAGTCCTTTAATTTAAGATTTCATTGTAAAAACAAAATTTTAATAAAATATAATTGGTGACGTTTGCAAGTTTGGAATTAAAATTAGGTATCTCGGGACTGGTCAAAATGTGCCGTAAAATGTTAACCTTTTTTTTTTTTTTTTTTTTTTTTTTTTGGTGACGGTTTAATTTAGATTTTTTTCATAATAAGAAAGTTCACTGAGATTTTATGTTTAACATTAAAAACTGGGGGTTTCAGAATATTTCTGAATGAAGGAACATAACTGAGATTTCATGAGCAATGGTCCAGATTATAAGTTTCTGAATTGTGGAACCTAATATAGATTTCATGAGTAACGTACCAGATTAAAGGTTTCAGAGATTTTTAGAATGGTGGAAACTGACATAGATTTCATGAGTAGCATTCCACACAATAAGTTTCAGAGTTTTAAAAGAATGGTGAAACCTAAATGAGATTTCAAGAGTAATATTCTGTATTCTAGATTTCAAGAATCGTGGAACCTAACTGAGATTTCATGAGTAACATACCAGATTATAGGTTTTTTTCGACTCTCTTTACTTGTACAAATTTCGTTGCTTTTCTCAAGAACCTTACACAAAAAAAAATTTTCAGTGTGGATTAAACTTTAACATTTCTAAACGAATCACTTCAAAAAAAAAAATAATAATAATAAAATAATAAAATATATAAATAAATAAATAAATAATTAAATCTGCGGGCACCACAAGGTATATTTTCGAAAAAAAAACAACAACATCCATTTTCTGGCTAAAAATAATGCAAAAAGGTGAAATGTTTTATGCTACATTTCTCAAATACATTACTTATAGTAAAATTTTAGATTTCATTTAACACAGATTATAAATCCCTTGTTTATTATATCTTAAAATATTAAAGCGTTTCTTTGGAATTAAACTGTTAATATGCGTTTATTTAGTAAATGCATAAAGGTTGCAATAATATAGTTGCAATAATACTTATAATTCTGCAAAATACTAAGAAAATAATTAAAAATAAATAATTTGAATGGGGTTATAAAAATTGCACATAAACCCTGTAAATTTAATTTTAATTAATTCTTCTAAATCCTTCAATCCTTCTAAAATCCTTTAAATATTTATTAAATGGCTATGTTAATCGTTTAACCCTTTAACGTTCATTGGTTTCGCCAAGAAACCACAAAATTTTAATTCCGATACGCAACACTGACACCGGTATTTTTATCTAAAAATATCCCTTTTATTATGTATGTGATAAATCACGTTTCCTTATTTAGAGATATATTTGTTCTTAATTACCGGTGTCACTCATTTATATGGACATCTTAGCAATGAAAATGCTATGATCGTTAAAGGGTTAACTTATGTTAACATCGTGTAGTTTTTGAAGTCCTTCGAGCCGAAGTTTAGAGGCTTACAGCTTTATAATATATATGATTGAGCAATAATACTAAAATACTTAACCATAAATACATCGAATTTGAAGCTAATAACTGAAAACTTATTAAGTAACGTGTTCAAGATTAGAAGTGACTTCTGACTGAAAAAGGGCCTTAACATTCTAGATAATAGATTTCTGGAATTTCCAGACTTGTGTAACTTTTCAGGAGCGTTTATAGCAAAGAACCAATGGCTTCAGAGAACCAGGAAACTGGGAACTGCGTTCGGAGAACCGCTGGCTCTCTGATTAACATTAACCCTTTCCGGCGCCGGCAAATTTTGTTAGCAAAATGTGAAATTATCGACTGTCACCGAAATTCGCAAACGACTTTTTTAGAAATTAAGAATCCCTTAATTTAAGCTTTCATTGTCAAAACAAAATTTTATTAAAATATTATTGGTGACGTTTGCAAGTTTGGAATTAAAATTAGGTATCTCGGGACTGGGCACAATATGCTGGAAAGTGTTAACTTTTTTTTTTGTGTGTGACGGTTTAATTTAGATTTTTTTCATAATAAGAAACTTCACTGAGATTTTATGTTTAACGTTACAGACTGGGGGTTTTGAATATTTCTGAATGAAGGAACATAATTGAGATTTCATGAACAATGGTCCAGATTATAAGTTTCTGAATTGTGGAACCTAATATAGATTTCATGAGTAACGTACCAGATTAAAGGTTTCAGAGATTTTTAGAATGGTGAAAACTGACATAGATTATCTGAATAGCATTCCACACAATAAATTTCAGAGTTTTAAAAGAATGGTGAAACTTAAATGAGATTTTAAGAGTAATATTCTGTATTCTAGATTTCAAGAATCGTGGAACCTAACTGACATTTCATAAGTAACATATCAGATTATAGGTTTTTCGGACTTTCTTTACTTGTACAACATTCGTTGCTTTTCTCAAGAACCTTACAAAAAAAATTATTCAGTGTGGATTAAACTTTAATATTTCTAAACGAATCACTTCAAAAAATACATAAATAAATAAATAAATAAATAAGAATAATTAAATCTGCGGGCACCACAAGGTATATTCTCGAAAAAAAACATCCATTTTCTGGCTAAAAGTAATTCAAAAAGGTGAAATGTTTTATGCTACATTTCTCAATTACATTACTTATAGTAAAATTTTAGATTTCATTTAACACAGATTATAAATACCTTGTTTATTATATCTTAAAATATTAAAGCGTTTCTTCGGAATTAAACTGTTAATATGCGTTTATTTAGTAAATGCATAAAGGTTGTAATAATATTGTTGCAATAATATTTATAATTCTGCAAAATACTAAGAAAATAATTAAAAATAAATAATTTGAGTGGGGTTATAAAAATTGCACAAAATCCCCGTAAATTTAATTTTAATTAATTCTTCTAAATCCTTCAATCCTTCTAAAATCCTTTAAATATGTATTAAATGGTTATGTTAATCGTTTATTTTAGTTTAAACTATTTGCATAAATTGCTTTAGAATGTAAAATTTTCATGAATTCATAATGCGGTAGATAAACGGTTAACCCCCTGACTGCCCAGCAAAAGGGTAAAATTGTAATGTTGTTTTCTCTGTAACTTATAAAAATTAAAAAAAAAAAAGATGTTTTTTCCAACCTGATACAAAATATGTTATTACGTATAAGTATATAATCTTTGAGAATATTAATCCTAACTTAATTTTTTCAAAACTAAGTTTTAATTGTCGAATTATATTAACTTAAATATTGCTTATGTTGCAGTAAAACCTGCAGCTTAATGTGCGAAAAAATCCGATCGCGGCAGTCAGGAGGTTAATATCTAAATATAAAAAGGAAGGATGACATTGAAAGAAAATGATTTAATTAAAATAAAAGACTTTTTCATAATTTTAAGATTTGTCGTGTGACTCGAGATATTCAACTGTAAATATACAAAATTTGAAGTATCTGACTTGTACAGGTTTTGTATGCGGACTCTGTAACAGACGAACAGACAGAGGACAGAGACAAATAAGTTTTCAACAAACAAACTAAGCTAACAAACCAAAACTAATTTAAACTTTACATTCGAATTGTTTCTTTCTTTGAAAAAAAAGACCTTTTTCAGTGAACATTAAATTTATAAATAAATAAATATTAAGGGCATGAAAAATGAAGGCAACTCCCTTATTCTTGTGTAATCTCTCATTCTGGTTTATTAGTTCTAAAAAACGCTTATCTATAAGCATGTAAAAAACTTTTAAATTGATACGTTGATTCAATCTGCAGTTCTTTCGACTCACACATGTTTTGATTTACGTTTGTTATTACAGATACATTTATTTTGAAAAATGGAAAAATTTGGACAGTCATAAATACCGAAATTTCAGTAATAAATATTCAAAACTTCTACCAAACTTCACTATTTCAATAACTAATTTTTCGACATCCTTTTTTAACACCTTCGCCTTAGCATCCTTTTACAGAATTTTTAATGTTTTACCACCGGTTTTCAAAAACAAAAATTTGTGGGTTATTAAATCGAGAAAGTGCTCTGATTAGATAAGGCAAATTTTTCAGTAAAATTTTACTGGTGGGAAAAATAGGGATTCTTAAGACTCTTTGCGGGACACCGGCTGTACGTGCCGGCTTGAACGTTTTAACCCTTTCCGGCACGGGCAAAATCTGTTGTAAAATGAGAAATTATCGACTGACACCGGAATTCACAAGCAAAGTTTTTAGATATTTTGAATTCCTTAATTTCAGCTTATAATATAAAAGCAAAATTTTAATAAAATTTTATTGGTGCCGTATGCAAGTTTGGAATTAAAATTAGGTATCCCAGACCGGGCACAGTGTGCCGGAAAGGGTTAAACCTTTAATTCTCGCTCCGGGATATTGATGGACTGCGAGCTTCATTGCTTTTATTCTGAATTGTTTGATTCCCACCACTTTTATAAAATAGTGTAATTGGCTTTATTCTCGTATCATTTTGACTGACATTAACCTTCCTACCCTGTTCAAGTTTTACTCATTCTTGATAAAAACATTTTACACCAGAATTGTTATTTAAAATATTTTAATTTATTTAATTGACTTAAAATTCTGAGTCTGTTATTTAACTTTCTTTACGAAAAAAGTTCTGGTTCGAATCGTATAAAACAAATTATAGCAATGGGTCCATTAGACCCATTCAGGGTAGGAAGGTTAAATAAGCTGAATATATCTTTTAAAAAAATGGTGGCAATAATCAATCTGAATTTTTAAACCGCAATTTAATGCAATCGTTAAGCGTTAAAAAGAATTTATTCGCAACTAATAATAATAATAATAATGATAAAAAATCTTCTTCATTTTATGAAATATTTAGATAATAAATTTAAATAAAAAAAATATTAACTAAACTATAATAATGCTTCAACATATTTGTCTTATGATAAAAATTAATGAAATTCTCAGTTGTATAATAAAGTTTCAGACAAGCCTGTTATAAAATATGAATAATTCTGTTGAAACAGACTCGTATTAATAACCGTTAGATGCTCGGAAATGCTAATAGATTTACATTATTCATAAATTCATTCCATCTATCTTGGTAATTACTTGAACACATGTTGTTTTGTATTCTATCAGTTGAGATTTACGGAAAGCTGAGGTATATTTGACTTTAATCATACAAAGTAAAAGCATAGAGTTCAGAAAGCAGATTTTATTATGTCTATTTGAAACACATATTTAAATAATAGCCAGGGGTCGATGCAAGTTTTTTTTCTTGGGGCCCATTTTGTGAAAAGTAGCAGTTATTTTTGTGAATTTCACTACATCTTTGTGAATTTTATTATATTTTTGTGAAAAACAGCATTTTGCGACGACAGCTGAAATCTAGTGACTCAAGTTCGAACCAAGTATTTATTAACAAAAACTAACTTCTTTAAACCCCTTTCTAAAGATTTTGTTTCTTAAGAACTGGTTTTATGTACAAATTACACATTTTAAAGTCTAACAAAATAATAAAAATAAGTTTTTGTGGAAAAGAATTATGTGAAGGGGCCTATTTTATTAAATTTATTTTTGTGAAGGGGCCCATTTTAATAAATTTATTTTTGTGAAGGGGCCAATTTTAATAAATTTATTTTTGTGAAGGAGCCCTAAATAGACCCCAAATTTTGTCTGGATCGACCCCTGATAGCTGCTTTATTTATTTTTGCTAAAAGAACAAATAAATGCCCACCTTATATAATAAATTTATGTCGTTCATGAAATTTGTAAATACATAAATACATATATATATATTTTTTATTTTACGTTGTTAATTCAGTTTTTACTATAACCTTTTTGATCGCAATTATTTAACCCTTCACTGCCCGATTTTCTTCTATTTTTATTTTTATTTTTAAGTATTTGAAATCTTTATATCAGTTTAATAATGGGAAAAATAGTAGAAAAAATTAAAATTTAAATTTTCAGCAAAAATTTTACATTTTATGGCGTATATACACAATTAGGGTTTTAACCCTTTGCGGGGCAGGGCAAATTCATTGCTTAAGTATTGAAATTAATGACTGACACCGGAATTTGAAAACAACTTTATTTGTCAATAAGAAAACGCTATACTTCACGCATTCCATAAACCGTAATTTTCTTTAACAAAATTCCGGTGCGAATGTGGCGTTTGGGAATTAAAATTAAGTGGTATATCTATGAAACCACCGCCCCGCAAGGGGTTTAAATATTGTAAATTTTAAACGGGACAAAATTACTTAATTCTATCAGCTTAATGCTTTCCAACTTCCTTTATATTAATTGTTTGCGTGCTTAGAGTATTTATTTTAAAACCATAATATTTATAAACAATAAATTGATCAATAACTCAGAAGTGACATTAATGATATAAAACAATTCATAAGTAGTTGATTGCACATGATTGCGAAATCATTTTTGATTACTTCAAGGACAATGTATTTTACTGTGAGCGAACTGACTTCAGTTTCTCTTATGCTTTCATTTTTCTTCTGTCATCGCATATAATACTTATACTTTTAATAATATTTCGCTCTCAATGGAATTTTACGCAGCAGGAAAGTTTAATCCTGTTTATTGTTCACAAATCGATATGACTTAACGAAATATAATACAAGGATCAATTTGTGTGAATTTATTCCTCGTTAACATACACTAAGGATCTACTTTGTGAAACATAAGCAGTCACATTAATATTTATATGTATTCAGTAAAATTTATAAAAGTAAATTTTGTCTTCAAATTTTGGTCGATTTTTTTTCCGAAGAACAATTTTTAATTTGTTCTCAAATGCAACCAAGTGACATGGACAAAATAAGTGTTATTCGATTCTTTGAAATGTTCTTCATCGATTACAGTAATCATATTTGATATAATAGCACATAAAGAGAATTATAGTGCTTTTAGGTATGTACCAGATGTGGTACACTATGCAGTGAAGTGTTAAAACACAGATTTAGTTTATAGTTGCTTTATTTACAAGACAAACTATCGTATTTCTATGATATATTGCGATTTTGATTGACTTAATAAAGGTATACAATTTGTCCACTCTCAACGGTGGCCAATGGCTAATTTTTAAACCGTTAGTCATAGATATATTGCTCCAATTGCAAAAATGCTTTTAAAAATGTAAAAATATGTTTTTTTTAATGATTTAGATCAGAACATATTTTTATTAAAAAAACTACAAAAATTAAATTTTTATACAGTCCCTCCTTATAAAAATTTTCTATCACTCTAACATAACAAGCAACAGAAAAAACTTCCCATTCATCCAACATTAAAATTGACCGAGTTATGAAACTTTTAATTTGGAAACTTAAACCACTTTTCTGAGACTGAAAACGTATGAGTCAGCGAAATCTCTTAAAAAGCGTTTTAAATAACATTTTGTTCAAATGGTACTAGTAATGTAGGAAAATGCTACATTAATTATTTTTCTTTTAGTTACTGAGGAAAAAACAATAAAAACTGTTTCTCGTTTATTTAATATTAACAATTGGTTTATTGTATTTCTAATGTTAAAATTTGCTTATTTGAAGTGTTAATTCATTAGCAGATGCTATTGCAGGAGGGTTTCAATAAAAATGCATTCATTTACATATGAAACGTATTCATTTTATACGAAAATATTCGAAGATCTAAGAAGGTCCCAGTACTACTTTGTTCTAAATCATAAAAAATAATTTAAAAATAAAAAAAAATGAATAAAAAATTTACAATAAATAAAAAAATATCATCTTTAAAACCATACAATTTGCTTCATTGTTTTCTGTTAATTATTTTATTTCGAAGTCATATATAATATTTTTAATAACGAAAATGAGAGATGAAGCTGAAAAAAAGTGGCCTGTAGTAGCCCCGGTTGATGGTATGTTTATAGTTATTTCTTCTCTCAACTTTTCTTCAAATAGCGGAGTATTTGATACCCAAAATTAAAGAAAAATAAAATTCGCCTTTTTTAACCTTCCTACCCTGTTCAAATTTTACTCAATCTTGATAAAAACATTTCACACCAGAATTGTCACTTAAAACATTTTAGTATATTTAATTGACGTATTTATCTGATTCTGTTTTGTAACTTTCTTTATAAAAAAAGTTCTGGTTCGAATCGTATAAAACAAATTATAGTTATGGGTCGATTAGACCCATTCAGGGTAGGAAAGTTAATTAGAACAACTTTGAAATTCTGTACTTGAACAAAACTTCTTTTTTACGTAGTAGCATAGCTGACAACTTTTACGCATTTTTGCTACCACTAAAATTTTACAGAGATTTTCTATTTGTTTAATTACGAGAATTCGACGATTAAATAAGACAATATTTACTTTAAAATTTTTGTGGTAGAAAAAAATGTGTAAAAGTTGGCAGATATGGTTGTAGCATCAATCGAATAAAATATGACAAACGTCCGAGTCCAAAGGGTTAAGGTACTTAAAATTAATTTAAAAAAAAAACAAATTATACTGTAATTACATTTTTGTAGTTCATGAAAAAAAGAGGATACAACCTATAAACATGGATAAATATAAACATGGATAGAATAAAACACTAATATTTATCTTTGTTTGAAATATGATTGATGCAAAATTACCAAGAAGCAATCAGGTGGAAATATTTTTTTTTCTCTTTATGGAAAAAATATGTATACTTTTCGAAATATATTTACCTTTGAAAGACAAATTACATTTTTTCAGAAGCACATCTGTTTTACTGTATTTTATTTTTCAGTGCTCTTACATTTGATTTCTTTTCGGTTTCAAATGTTCTTAAAAATTCATAAAAATTGTTGATGCATAAATTATGAAATGTTGATATATGTGCCTTAGAAAATGTTTGTGAAACTGTTTTAAAATTTTTATCGCAAAATATATTCTGATCAGACTGCATGTATTTTATAGGATATGCCCCTTTACTTTTTTTCACGTATATAAATAATGTTAAATTAAAGAAATTGGTGTGAACGGAGATTAAGACGCAACACTAGTCACAGAACAAGACCCGGATGATAATGTAAAATCTATGAGAGCGTTCTTTTCAAATATCTCATTCAAATTTTAAAATTTTTCCGTGATATTTTTGCACTGGATAGCTGAGGACGATCCACAATCGGCCTATTTTGTACATTTTCAATTTTGGTTTCAGATTTTTTTCAGAAAAATTACTTTAAATTTCAAAACCGGTTTAAGCCAGTTCTGAAATTGAAACTATCCTAATATAAAAAATATATAAGCAAAATCGAAAAAGTAAAAACTAGGCCAGCTGTAGATAGTCCTCAGCTATCCAGTGCAAAAAAAAAATCATGTAAAAATATTAAAATTTGAGCGAGCTATCTGAAAAGAACGCTCCCATAGACTTTACATTATCATCCGGGTCTTTTTCACTGACTGTTTTGGGGCTTTAACCCATAGCAAAACTAAAAAAAATAGCAATTTTTTTCGGCGCTTTTTTAGCGAGATATGTGCTATATTAAATTGACTTGTAGAAAAAATGTGCGAAATATACATCAATGAAATTGCAAATAATGTTTCTGTGTGTTAAGGTATCAAATTATTAAATGTATGTTTTCGTTTGTGTTTTTATTGTTTTTGCAATGCAAGAAGAATAAGAAAAAAAATCGAAGAAATTGCCGAAAGTTGGAGCAATTTTTTAATCCCATGGGGATTAATCAATTTTATATACCAAATTAATCATCAATTTTATATACCAAAAATTAATTTTGATTTTTTACGTTTTCCAATCTTTTTTAGTTGTCAGTTTCTTAATATAAATTCAAAAATGATATTGAAATATATATAAAGGTAAACCATTTGGTATAAAGTGGATATACTAAACGAAATATCATAGCATGTAACTTATAATATCTATTTTGATTTTACGCTTTTATAATGGAATCTTTGCGAAATTTATTTTTTCCCTCACTTTAAGTCTTTCAATTAATTTGCATCAAGGTTTTTTACAAGCTTAACCTATTTTTTCAGTACATATATATGTGACATTTTAAACATAGGGGGACAGAAACATCACCGCCAGGTTTCCCTTTCTCCGCACAGAAGTCATGGCCAGCGAGAAAAAACAAAATAAATAAATGTAGAAGATCCAATAAGTCACGCCTTGGCTGCTGCAAGTTCATTTTATTAAACTGTAGCTATAAGAAAAGCTCCTTTTGCAGACGATCTTTTACCGAAACTTTCAAAAAAATATTCCATCATTTACTACATCCAGCCGTACTCATGGAAGAGAGAACTCAAGAATCCTTCTTCTTGCCACCTCTCGACGCTTCCTCTTTTTAAATCTAAAAAGAAAATTCTAGAACATTTTTTAGTCTCAAACCATCATTCTTTTATGTAAACATAACTTACACCCAGAGTCGAGATTAATATTTGACAGACAATAATTTTATTTTAAAAAAATATTATTTAACCAATTTATAATCAACTCAGAATTTTAAATATCTTAGGCAGACGATTTTTATAGACGATTAATTTTAAGAGAAAAAGAAAAGAAATGAATTTATTGATATAATAAAATAATGATATTTTTGAAAGGTATGGTTTTGGAATAAATTTAATAAGACTTTCTTAAAAAATGTTGATAAAAACATAGAAAAATGAGTTTTATTTGAAATATTAAGAAATAAAGTTTAATTAAGAATATTTTTATTTATAGCCAACTTTTTAAATTTACGCATACGGAAATAAATGTTTTTTTAAGGCGAATTAAGAATTTATATCTTTCCATAAAGATTAATAG
Organism: Maratus speculifer; assembly: GCA_964019185.1. NCBI lineage: Eukaryota > Metazoa > Arthropoda > Arachnida > Araneae > Salticidae > Maratus > Maratus speculifer. The sequence goes on from OZ025295.1 coordinate 349,454,847, forward strand.
ATTAGATCTAGAAACAAGATTTTAATTTAATAAGTTGAAGTAAGTACGGAATATTATTATAAGGAAATTAATATAGTATAAAGGTTAGTTTTGGCGAAAAAAAATTAAAATTTGTAATATATATTTATCGTTGTTGACTAATACAGTGATTCCTTAGTAAAATATGTGTGATCAATACTCGCATTAAATCTTTCAGGTCTATTTTTTATGGACATTTTTTTAAGTTAATAACATTAACACTAACTATCCAAACAGATTAATTACATTTTCACGACTATTTGATTTCTGAAACATAACGAATGTTGTTGTCTTGCATACTATTCAATTCATATACGTATGATAATAGTATAAGGATGCGTTTTTGCAGATGTTTAGAATTAGAAACTATTTAGAATAGAATTAGTTTAGAATGTTAAATTACAACAGGATTTAACTCACATTAGAATTTTATAATTTTTTTTTGTGATTTATTATACATGACCCTAAGAAATAAGTTTTATTTTAAATTTTCAAAGTGAAATATATCTTTTAACCCTTTAACGATCATAGCATTTTCATTGCTAAGATGTCGAAATAAATGAGTGACACTGGTAAGTAAGAACAGATATATTTCTAAATAAGAAAACGTGATTTTTCACACACAAAATAAAAGGGATATTTTTAGATAAAAATACCGGTGTCAGTGTTGCGTATCGGAATTAAAATTTTGTGGTTTCGTGGCGAAACCAATGAAAGTTAAAGGGTTAAATAAAAGAACCGTAAACGGTGCAAAGAGAATTAAAAAATATTTATTATTATTATTATTACTAAATGCCTAAGCATTAATGGACTTACCGGGTGTCCCAAAAATGACTGATGGATTTTAAAATTCAATAACTTGCAACCGGTGACAGCTATTTAAAAAAATTTTGCAGCAGGGTTATGTACTATGTCAGGCGTTTTTTACCGTAATTTTTTATTTTAGTTCGCATATCAAACAATAGGTGGCGCTGACGGCGATTGAAGGCCAAGTAATCAGTACTGAGTTAAGCGTCGACCTGGCCTTCAATCGCCGTCAGCGCCTTTGATTTATTAGATATTTGTGTACACAATGAAGAGAAAGAAAGAAATTTAGATTTAAAATAATACCAATATTTATCTTTCTTTGAAATAAGATAGATGCAAAAGTAATCGAAAGAAATGAAATGGAATTTTTTTTCTTTATATAAAGAAAGAAAAAAAATTCGAATATTTTCGAAATATTTTTTCGAAATATTTTTATCCTTGAAAATAAAAATACATTTTATGTCAGAAGCGCATTTGTTTTACTCCCTGTACTTTCTCAGTGCTCTTATTATTACTATTATTATTTAGTTTGAAATCTTTAAAAAAATCGTGAAAATCATTGATATGTAGATTACGAAACATTAAACATAGGAGTAGAATGAAAGGCTTATTAAATCCATTAGTTTCTTTTGAAGCAAAAGATTTTAAGAACTTAATCTTTTATACAAATATTTAAATAAACACATAATATTACCTGAGAGGTGTTACAAAAAATTAAAAACAAATAACATTCACATGTTTCGGTTGTATTCTGATAAGAACTGTAACCGTAGTAAAAATAAAAATAGAAAATGTCTCACAGTCAATATAAATGACACACGACAATAAGATGTATATAAAAGCCAAGCACTATATTGTAAAAAAATTAAATACAAAGAGATCATTATCGAAAATTATTTCTAATAGAAATAGTTTTCAAAACTTATCAAATGGAAACTGTAAAATTCTAATTAGATAAAATACACCAGTATGAAAATTTTCACATATGTTTGAAGTTTATATTTTTACTGTGGAAAAATAAAGAACTTGCTATTCGTCTATTTTTATTTTCATTGCGAATCCACTTTTCTATTAATTGCTATTAACCCTTAAATACATATTGTATCATTTTCGATAGCATAAGTTTTCCCGATTTATTGGGGGTTTTATTCACATATTTCGTATTGTCACCAGAACTTTAAAAGAGCAATTTTCACTTTACTTAATGACAGACCATTCGTAATTAAATAAAGAAAAATTTACTATTTAGATTTTTCTGGTATGAATTCTGATTCTTTGAATTGCGCATTTTTTGGAACGCGTTCTATCCTATGCATTTAAGGGTTAAGGTTCTTTACAAGATATTATAACCTATATATCATAATGTATACATGTATCGTTGTTGATTTGTTTGATCATTCCATTGTAAAATTTATTCATTTAAAGATTCATTTCCCTATTAGCTTTTCCTACAACGTGCTGTAAATGAATCGATTTTGAAATTCAGGTATATGAATACAATGCATCCTTAAGAGTCCACACTACTCAGTGAAAAAGACCCGGATGATAATGTAAAGTCTATGGGGGGCGTTCTTTTCAAATATCTCGCTCAAATTTTAATATTTTTGCTTGATTATTTTGCATAGGTTAGATGAAAACGATCTACAACCGGATTCGTATCTACTTTTCCAAGTTTGGTTTTACATTAAAAAAAATATTTTAATTTTCGAAACCGGTTCTGAAAATGAAACTATCATAATATAAAAAAATATATATAACCAAAATCGAAAAAGTAAAAACTAACCCGGTTGTAGATCGTCCTCAGTTATCCTATGCAAAAAAAAAATATATATATATATACAAATATTAAAATTTGAGCCAGATATTTGAAAAGAACACCCACATATACTTAACATTGTCATCCGGATCTTTTTCACTCAGTAGTGTGATCTCTTAAGATTTTTACTAGCCTAAGAACCTAAGAATGACATCCATAGCTTGCCTGAAAGTTTATTATTGACCCCTTCGCAACTGGAGCCTTTTACGAAACTTTTAATAGTTCTTCACCAGTCTTTAAAAACGGGAATTTGTGTTTTATTAATGCGAGAATAAGCTCGAATTAGATAAGGCAAATTTTTCGATAAAATTTTACAGGTGGCGATAATAAAGTTTCTGAAACATTTTTGTGGCTTGTATACGTTTCGCTCGTCAACGATGGGTTAAACATTGTTGCCTTTAACTTTCGAATAATTAATTTTTTAATACCAGAACGGCCGACAGCGGTCATTTTGACCGCTACTTTATGAATATATTTTATAAAATCAGAAATTTCATTATAAAAAAAGTTTAATATATAAAATGTTAAATAAAAAAAAAATACTGTTTAAAACCCGAATTCTGGTGTGAAATATTTTTATAAAAATTTACTAAAATTTCCGGCTTTTCTAGTGTTAATATGTAATTAAAAAGTTCTATGCAGTATGAGTTGCTTAAAGGAATCCAGCGTCATATTCAGTGAGTTAACTCAATGGCCAAAGTTTTAATCTGAAAAAAAAATAAGGGTCCAAAAAATATATCCTTGTAAAAATTTACTTTTTCAAAACATTTTGTATAATAGTAATTATTATATAAATTATAATATTACAATTATAGATAGACATTTGCATAGTTACTCCCAGTGTTTCTATCAGAAGTTTTATTAAATGTTATAAACGATCTTATAACTATTACAGATACTTATTACTATTACATATTACACATTTTTTTTAAAGTTCATTGACTATTTTTAACACATACGTTATTAAATAACACATGAAAAAAAGGATGCACTACGTTTTAATTGAATCTTTTATCACCTGTATTAATTCATCAAGCATATTAAGTAGGCTCTAAAGATTAACCCTTAAATGCATAGGATAGAATGCGTTCGAAAAAATGCGCAATTCAAAAAATCAGAATTCATACCAGAAAAATCTAAATAGTAAATTTTTCTTTATTTAATTACGAATGATTGGCCATTAAGTAAAGTGAAAATTGCTCTTTTAAATTTCTGGTGAGAATACGGAATAAGTGAATAACCCCCCCCCCAATAAATGGGAATACTTATGATATCGAAAATGATACAATATTCATTTAAGGGTTAACCCCTTGAAGCGAGGCTGTATTACGAAACCAATCAATTCTAAATCCCAAACGCAACATTGGCACCGGAATTTTGGTTTAAAAAAATTACAGTTTATTAAATGCGTGAAATATAGCTTTTTCTTGCTTAGAAACAAAGTGGTTTTCGAAATCCAGTGTCAGTCATTAATTTCAACACTTAAGCATTGCATTACCTCCGCGCCGCAAAGGGTTTAACTACTTTGAATTTTTTTGTAGCATTTTCTGAAAGATGTTTCTATTTCGTATTTAGTTTAAAATATACATATTTTTTTTCAAGCACTTTTTGAAACTGAAAATCAAAGAAAAAATGTTGAATGATCAAAATGTAATGTTCTAAATTATATTTGTATTTATTGTTATTCATTTATAAACAGTACATAGTCACAATACATACTATAGTTTTTTTCTTTTACATAAACTTGCAGATTTATATTTTTTGTAACAAAATAATAATAATAATAATAGTAATAATAATAATAATAATAATAATAATAATAATAATAATAATAATAATAATAATAATAATAATAATAATATCGATTAAGGAAATTTTATAAAAAAATAATAACTATTTCACGGAACTTTCGATATTTCTTTCAAAATATTTAAACAATACACAGGTATTTATGAACGCATCTTAAAAATGAGATGCGAAAATAATATATAAACTAAATGTATAGCAAATCTGCATATAACGTTGTTAAACATACAACGATTTCTTTTATTCTTCTGTTTATATAAATAGTAATACTGTTAAGAATTTTACTAAGCAACCGTTTTTATTGATTTCCATTGAATTGATTGAATATTTTCCATTGATAAGGAAAATGACACTAACCCGTGTAATAAAAAGTCTGTTATAATATGAAAGATTTCAATCTTATTAAAAATATAAATTGATAAATATCTTCCATTTTTTTCCTGTTCATCTGGGGGGGAGGGGTTAGTAATCTAAGTTATTTGCAACAGGTTATAGATAAATTGTTTTATATAATTAAAACTGATCGAAATATTTTGTACTAATGCATGTGCAAAAACACATTTCAAAAATATATAAATTAAATATTTTGAGTAAACTTATTCACAAAATATTTTTTAATGAAATAAATCTGAATAAAATTAATCTTTAAATCTTCTATTAAAGTTTGTAAAATTTCTAATATTTATAAGATTGCTTACGTTTAGAGATCATAATCCAAAATTTCATTATTTTGTTTTACTTTTATAAAACGGTGCTTCCGTTTTTAAAATCAAGCTTCCCGCGTTTCAAAGTTTAATTACAATTTATTTTAAAATCATTTCTTTATAACTTATAGATTAAATTTTGAAGAATTATTTTACTAGAATTGTTAAAGAATTTATCATATGGATTCACATTATTTGTTTTGATTAGGAGGGTTGCCAGATTTGGGCTCTTTTTTAGTTTTGAAATTTTACGTCCATCGATAAAAACCTGTATTGTTTTCTTTATTTTACCACTTTGAGGACGAACGGCACGATACGTGCCACAAGAAGGCTTACTAATCCTTGTTTATTCCCACCAGCAAAATTTCACTGTCAAATTTGCCTTATTTTATAGGACCATTTTTTTTTTATTTAACCCTTAAATGCATAGGATAGAACGCTTTCCAAAAAATGCACAATTCAAAAAATCAGAATTCATACCAGAAAAATCTAAATAGTAAATTTTTCTTTATTTAATTACGAATGGTCTGTCATTAAGTAAAGTGAAAATTGCTCTTTTAAATTTCTGGTGAGAATACGGAATATGTGAATAAAACCCCCCAATAAATCGGGAACACTTATGGTATCGAAAATGATACAATATGCATATAAGGGTTAATAAGGCACAAATTTCTGTTTTTAAAACCCTTTGATAAGGGTTTGATAAGGGTTAAGATCAGATGTTACCTTATTTATAGAGTAAAAAATTTTCTTTCAAAATTTCTGATGTGAAGTTTCAAATTAAAAGTGGAGACAAAACTGGCAATCCAGCGGAGGATGTATCTCACTAAAATAAGTCACATTACCGTTCTAAAATAATGGTAGCCAACAATCGTAGTATGTGATAGACATGACACGGTCGCTTGAAAATAGCCATACATAATTTCGTGATAAAATTTTGATTATATGAATGTTTCAACAAAACCATTTAAAGTATGAGGTTAAAAACATCTAAAACAAACTAAATTAGTGTTATAATACTTATAAAATTAATTACTGATTAAAATAAATATAAATAATCACGATTAATATAAATGAAAAAAAAAATTCTTATAGAAAACTACTTTTCCGTTATTCAAATCATACTTGGCGGGTCTCATAAGCTGGCTAATGTTTTATACCAAAATTAATACTTTATATCTTATACTAACAGCATTAAATCAGCTTATTTCAATTAATCTGACAGCTGGGGTTAACACGCAATGATTAACAACATGCTATAATTAAATCTGAGATCCTAAGCAATAACGCTTACGAAATTCTTAATAGAAGCATTTTTATATGCTTTTAATAAACAATGTTTATTTCTTTATCCGCTTCGAAAGCATATAATTGAAATTACTTAGATAATTAAACCTTGGAAATATAAGGATGTATGTATACGGTGTTTACTTACCTTGCTTTTAAAAATAATTATAAAAATCGCATATATACAGTTTTATTTGATTGAATTGTGTGTGTTAGAAACCCACTTAAAATTAAAAGTGCAATCAGAATTTGTATGTAGATTAAGATTTATAAAATTGCTTACTTTTAGAGATCATATCCCAAAATGTCATTCTTTATTATTTATTTATTTATTTTACTTATATAAAACAGTGCACGGATTATTAAAATCAAACTTCCCGTGTTTCAAAGTTTGATTACAATATATTTTAAAATCATTTCTTTATAATTGATAATTTTAGTTTTGGAGAGTTACTTTATTGCAATTGTTAAAGAATTTACCATATCTTATTTTGCAATACAAATTTCGAACATAAGAATGTTTGAACGGAATCATTTGAATCATGAGTTAAAAAACAATCTAAAACAAATTAAATTATTATTATAGTTGTTGAGATTCGACCGTAAAATACTCTTAATGAATGAACTCAAAAGCAACCTTTGATCAATAAACTCTTAAAATTCTGCTCAACAATATTTATAATAACTAAAATGAATAATTTCCACCTAAAATGATAATAATGATAGAGGAGACTAAAAATATCCTTCACATTACTTTATTGACATCTTTTTTGGATTACACAAAATAAAAAATAAATTTGTCACATATTGTAACTTCGAAGTTTCAACCAAATAAATAATTATAATGATGCGCATGACAGATACGATAGCACAGGAGAAAATAGAAAGAGGTAAAACAGTCATTTCCTCACAATAATACTTATAAAATTAATGACTAATTAAAACATAATAAATAATTACAACTTAACAACAGTTGCTAGTTACAGTTTGACAAAGTTTTTCTTATATAAAACTATATTTCCGTTATTCGAATCATAAGCTGGCTAATGATTCATACCAAAATTAATACTTTATATCTTATACTAACAATATTAAATCGGCTTATCTGGATGAATCTGATAGCTCAGATTAACCTGCTATGATTAACAACGTGCTATAATTAAATTTGATATCTAAGCAATAACGCTTACGAAAATTCTTGAAAGAAGCTTTTTTATATACTTTTAATAAACAATGATTATTCTTTTATCTGCTTTGAGAGTTTAATTGAAATTACTTACATAATTAAAACTGGGAAATATAAGGATGTATATATACGGTAATTACGTACCTTATTTTAAAAATAATTAATATAAAAACTTACGTATGTAAAGTTATATTTGATTGAATTGTGTGTGTTAGAAAACCACTTAGCATTAAAAGTGCAATCAGAATTTCTATGTAGATTAAGATTTATAAGACTGCTTACCTATAGAGATCATAACCCAAAATGTCATTATCATTATATATATAACGGTGCATGGATTATTAAAATCAAACTTCCCGTGTTTTAAAATTTGATTAATTTTTTTTAAATCATTTCCTTATAACTCATATTTTAAGTTTTGGAGCGTTAGTGTACTAGAATTGTAAAAGAATTTACCATAAATTATTTTGCAATAGATATTTTGAATATATGAATGTTTCAACGGAATCATTTCAAGCATGAGTTTAAAAAATTTCTAAAAGAAATTAAATTATCATTATAGTTGTTGGAATAAGACCTTAATCAATATACTCAAAAGTAACTCTTAATCAATGAACTTTCATACCAATAAACTATTGAAATTCTGCTCAATAATATTTATAATTTTTAAAATGAATAAATTCCTACCTAGAATGATAATAATGATAAAAGAGACTTAAAATATCCTTTACATTGATATCTTCTCTGGTACACACAAAATAAAAATAATGCTGTCAGACATTGGAACAACAAAGTTTCAACCAAATAAATAATTATAATGATACACATCACTGATACAGGGAGAAAACAAGAAAGGCTAAAACAGCCATTTCCTAAAAATAATGTTTATAAAATTAATTACAACTTAATAAAAATAACAGCTTTTTTCTTACATATAACTACTTTTCCGTTATTCAAGTAATAACTGACGTGTCTCATAAGCTAGCTAATGCTTTATTCGAAATTTAATTCTTTATATCATATACTAACAACATTAAATCACCTTATCTGGATGAATCTGACAGCTGAGGTTAATCTGCTATGATTAACAACATGCTATAATTAAATCTGGAATCATAAGCATTAATGCTTACGAAAATTCTTGAAAGAAGTATTTTTATATACTTTTAATGAACAATGGTTATTCTTTTATCCGCTATGAGAGTTTAATTGAAATTACTTAAATAATTTAAGCTTGGAAATATAAGGATGCACGGTAACTACGTTCCTTACTTTAAAAATAATTAATATATAGAGTCACATATATAAAGTTTTATTTGATTGATTTGTTTGTGTTAGAAACATACTTAAAATTAATAGTGTAATCAGAATTTGCATGTAGAATAAAAAAAAATTAAATATTATAAGCTCAAATCAAGTTTTTATTTTTTTTTTTCACAAAGGAAGCAACCATTTTTCGAAGAAGTTTTTTAATGCACATTTTAATATACAATTTAATGTGTATTTTTATATACATTTATATGAATCCATGCACACAGACATATTAATAGATCATGTGAACATCCATGCGCGGATCGACACACGCAGACATGCAGATAGATCATGTGACTACACATGAAGCATACTCATGCGCAGGGGTGCAAAAATATAGGCGCCAGAGGGAAGTCTCTTACCACTAAAATTTTAAAGTTTTTTCTCTCAAAATTTAATAGCATTCTAGCGGGAATTTTACACGAAATATTAGACGAAGAAAAACGAAATAAATTTTGTGGTAAGAAACTGCCTGCTGGCGCCTAGATTTTTGCACCCCTGCTCATGCGTATGCATGCATAATAGAATTCAACATGCATATACATGTGCATTTAACCCTTTCCGGCACGGGTAAAATCTGTAATAAAATGAGAAATTATCGACTGACACCGGAATTCAGAAACGAATTTTTTTAGATATTTTAAAAACCGTAATTTAAGCTTTTATTGTAAAGGCAAAATTCTGCTAAAATATTATTGGTGCCGTTTGCAAGTTTGGAATTAAAATTAGGTATCCCAGACCGGCCACAGTGTGCCGGAAAGCGTTAAATATGTGTGCGTGAATGATTTGTTTAACAAAGAATGCATTATTAAATAATCATTCCGTAAACGCTCGGAAATTTCACTCAATAATATGCAAACATATACGAATACTGAGACATGTAGAGTATTCGAGCGCACAAACGCAAAATATACACGTAAATGCTATTAACCCCTTCCGGCACACAGTGCCCGGTCTGGAATACCTGCATTTAATTCCAAACTTGCAAATGACACCAATAATATTTGGTAAAATTTTGTTTTTGCAGTAAAAGCTTAAATTAAGGATTTCAAAATATATAAAAAATTCGTTTTTGAATTACGGTGACAGTCGATAATTTCTCATTTTATTAACAGATTTTGCCCGTGCCGGAAAGGGTTAAATATGTATCTATTATGTAGTTATATGCTTTACTTATTTAAAATAATTAAAATTTTGAAATCCATCGCACATAAGGTCTTCAATCGATGGTCGTAAGTTTATATTCAGTTATTTAAAACGCGAAAATGAATGATCGTCGCATTTGATACGATTTGAATATTTCAATTTGAGAGACAAAATGCTTGTAAATCGAATCAAGCCGGGAATCGAATCTAGATTCGTGCTTATACTACCATTGATTTTCCATTAAACCTACCTGAGATGATAACCGGCGAGCATATTTCCATAGTTGCCAACATACTCCGCTTTTTCTGCCCGGAAAAATTTTAACAATACAAATCGCTCTAATATGCGTATTAATTGAGGCAAAACTTTCTGTTAAATTTTTCTGGGCTAAAAAATCAGAAGAGTTGGCAGCGATGTATATCGCTCAGATAAACTTATGGGTAATATATAGCATTTGCTCAGTTATGTAGATAGCTGAACAGAATAAACCGTATATAAAGCAACTTTATATGAACAACGGATAAGTAGTTAAGTCTGTTGAGCTGTCTACTTGGCGATATTTTTTTGAGCTCGTGGATAGGAAGGTTTTTTATCCCTTTGTAAGCTTAAATATTTTAAAAATAATTAAGAGTAGTTTAAAATTTGTATTAAAGTGTTAAATTTTATACCTATCTGCAGAAAAATATATTTTTGGGTCTTTCCATGAGCACTTGTCGTGTAAGTCACATAATTAGTATCTGTTAAGTTGCTGGTCAGCGTTATTTTCTAAAGATTTGCATAGTCATACTCACTTAATGAAATATCTCTGATACAATAAGTCAAAAGTAAGTTCCTTGCTAAAATACTGGTATCCAAAATCGTAGAACGTGACTTACACGACATCTGCTCATGGAAATACCCCTTGGAAATTTGAATATTCAGGAAGGTAAAGTAATTCCCCTCAAAAACAGGGTGCGTAGTCTGGAAGCACCTTGTAAGGACCTTTTACCAGAATTTTTATAATGTAACATTTGTTTTATTTAACGAAAAAAAAAATCCTTTTTCAGATCTAACAACCAGTACTTTAAAGAATTTCTGATACTAAAAGAATTAAAATCCTCTGAGTTTCTTGATGACTACGCACCCTGAAAAAGATAACGTGGAATTTTTACTTTTTCTTACTCACCGGATAAATCTTCTTAAAGCCTATTTAAGAAATTTTAATGATGCGTTCGTGTATAAAGTCTTGTTACTTTTTCGTATGTCCATTGTACGGAGCCCTCTATACGCGAGAAATGCTGTCACTTGGTTGGTTGTTTTTTCACCCTGTATCAGAAATTTAGATAATCTGAATAAATTTTTTATTAACATAAAAAATATTAAGGTAAAATTAAAATTAGTGAGATAGGTAATAAACAAAAGAGAATTTGCTGAGATATACACGTAAATTATCATCAAAGGTTTGAAATTATACAATATACATTAAATTATATAATAATGTTCTGTCCCAAAAGTATAGATACTTGCAGTAATTTCAGAAAATACTTTGATGCAATACCGTTATAAAACTTCATTCAAATAAGAATCTTTTATTCAAAACGAAAAATTTTAAGATCATTTTGATTAATATTTTTCGCTTTAAATTTCAAATTGTAAGTTTATTAGCAAAATGAACTGTGATTTAAATATAGACTTCTGGATTTGGTTAACTAATTAAAATTTATGCATGCATTGGAGTTGCTAAATAGGAATAACATTTATGCGGAAAACTGCGCGAAGCACCAAGATTACGGTAGGACAGCTATTGAAATAGAAAGATAAAATCGATATTATGCCTGGGAAATTTTTAACCAACGAATCACCAGGATTACGGTAGGACAGCTATTGAAACAGAAAGATAAAATCGATCTTATGCTTGGGAAATTTTTATGTCTTCCTTGGGACGGAGCTCTTTGAAGTTTTTTGAACTATAAAAACGAAAACTTTTAAACACTAAAAAAATTGACTGCATTTCGTGATTATAAAAATACTTTATAAACTAAGATATCTCAGAAAATCATTAATAAATTTTGAGGTTTTACAATTATAAACTTTATGTTTGCAAATGTGATTTTTATCACAATTGCCATTTATATCCAAATTAAAGGTTTTAAGAAAAATATACAAAATCTCAAAAAGCCAATTGCCATTTATATCCAAATTTAAGGTTTTAAGAAAAATATACAAAATCTCAAAAAGCTTAATAGACTGCTCAATATTAACAATGTTGTAAGGTTTGTTTCAGCATTTTAACTCTTTCCGTCGTGATGTACCTAAGAAAGGACACCTAATTTTAATTTTACTGGAACTAGGAATATTTAATTAAAATTTTCCTTAAGTAACACACATGTAAATGAAGAAATTTATATTATGTGATAAAATAGTTAATAAATTGTGGTATGAATTAATTATTTCAACCAGATTTACATCCGCATTGGATAGTGTTAAGAACTGCATTTGGATACAATTTATAAACCCTTTTTTGTCAATCATTGAGATATTAGATTAGTTTTTAGAAGCATTAACGATATTAAAAAATACAATTTCAAGCATTTCTTGTATTTTAATTCTCACAAAATTTATACAAACACATAAATGCTTGTCAGAAATAGAAGTTCAGTTTAGTAATAAAAGTACACATATCCAATGTGACTGCTAATTAGGTCTTACACGAACTTGAGAAAAACAGGAAGATTTGCTGTAAGACAGTTAATGAAATGGCGATAACAAATCTAATTCAAGTATCAGAATGTTTTTATACTTTTTATTAATTTTCAGAGTTATGAATTTCGGGGACAATGTACAGTCGGCTCTCGTTAATTCGGACTCATCGGGACCACAAGAAATGTTCGAATTATGGAAAGTATGAAATAAAAACATGTTTAATATGGTACTATTGCAAAGGAATTAATGTTATAGCGTTTTTTAGATTCATTTCGTCTTATCATCAGAATATGACTTAATATTAAATAAGAATGCATAAATACATAAACCAATTAAAAGATTAGAATCAAGCACAACGGAAAAAAATTTTAAGCGCCACTGATGCACAGACGAGACACTAAAATTTGATATCAAATACATGGAATTATATGCATACTCGTTCGGTACAATTTTCACAAAAATCAAAGAAAGAAAGTTATTCAAATGATCTGAAATCCTTGAGAAAGAAAGAAAGAATGAAAAATCGGAATTCTCGTTAGTTCGAATTAAACGAAATGAAGATAAAACGATTTCGAATTAATGAAAGTGTTTAACGTTATTTTGCCATTGAAAATTTCGGGACTTCATGCTTAGTTCGAATTAAGCGAAGATTCGAATTTTCCGATTTTGAATTAACGAGAGTCGTCTGTATATTTTAATTAGTGGTAAAAGATGTTTTATTAAGTCTATCATTTTTATACATGAGCTATTTGATTTAGACTTTGAATTATAAAACAAAGCTTTAATAATTCGCTTTGTATTTGATATTCTACATTACTGCTAAAGTGAGTGCAAAATGTATTAGATATTCTTCATAATATATATATCTGTGTATATAAAACAATATTTTTGAAAATTTTAAGTTTCACAATTACATGATATAATCAATGTACTAATGAACCTGAAATATATTCTAGTAAGTAAAAATTTCATTTTGCACAATTTTATTATTTTTGTACGATAATCAGACTATTTAAAAAAAAATAATATTTCTAAAATCTCATTTCGAAGTATATTAAAATCTTCAGCCGAAATCTATGTGTAAATGAACCATATCTTAAATAACAATTTCATACTTTAGTAATTAAAACACATGTTTTAATGCGAATGCTAATTAGGCGTTACATATCTGCAAGCACTTGTCCAGAATTCTACGATTATCGTAAACTAAAGAAGCAGAAATAGTAATGAATCAATATTCGACCTCCGAAACTTTGCTTTCACTTTTGGGAATATGGGATTTGGACTTTCTGGATCTGGGTAACATTAGTGCTAAATGGAGATTTATTTGAGGATATCCTTTTCTATTATATAGACGATTTCAACTGCTTTTTGAGATTATGAAACAAAATTTAGGATTATCTAATGAGTTTTTAGGCTACTTATACATCTTGTTCAAAAAGGATACAAAAATGTAGAAACTAGATTTAACTAGAAAGACATTTAATTTCTCCAGTTCTGTTGTCGCCAGTGATAGACGTTCTTTAAATCAATTTAAATGATTTCTAGATCTCTTAAATTTACTTCTACAGGGCTGCCACAGGCGACTAATTTTCTATTCAGCTTGCCCCAGTATTCTTCTATTATTAACTTTCAGTTTACTTTGCTTGCAACTGATGCCAAAGTGTCTGTAAAGTATTTCTGTTGAGAGAAATTGGTACCAGTTGGAATTAAAAAATAGGCGACTGTGGCAGTCCTGCTTTTAGACTTTTTTTATACAGGGTGATTCAAAAAAGATGGGAAAATTTTTAAGGGGTAATAGTATACATCAAGAAAAACAATATTAAATATGAAACGAAGGGTCCCAAGCGTTTTCCAAAGGAGATAGCCGCCATTAAAGTTTAGGGTCCAAAATTTGAAATAAACATAAAAAACGGAAAAATTGGTCGATTGATTTGCGGTTTTCACTAAAACTATTCTTTATGTTGGTATTTTCTTGAAAATAAATTATAAAGATACATTTCGAAAAATGTCAATAGAGGGCGATTTAGACTTTGGAGTAACGAACAACTGTTTTTTCCTGTTAATTTTTGCATCTCATTAAGGTTTAGCAGGCTTAGACTTAAACTTAAATTTTGAACTCAAAATCTGAATAGTTGGGAGTGGTTAAGTAGCACAAATTGAACTGTGTTCAGAAGTTTAAATTTCAAATGATTATAAAAAACGGAAAAATTGGTCGATTGATTGGCGGTTTTCACTAAATCTATTCTATATTTCGGTATTTTATTAAAAATAAATTATAAAGCTAAATTTCAAAAAATGACGATAGAGGTCGCTTTAGACTTCGTAGTAAGGAAAAACTATTTTTTATCGTTTTTATTTGCCTCTCGTTAATTTTTTTAGAAACTTAGACATAAACTTAAATTTTCCGCAAAAAATCTGAATCGTTGGGAGTTGTTAAGTAGAACAAACTGAACTGTGTTCAATGGTGGTGGGGAGGTTAAAATTTCAAATTATCATAAAAAAAAAAAAAAAAAAAAAAAAAAAAAAAACGGAAAAAATGGTAGATTCGTTTACGGTTTTCGCCAAAACTATTCTTTGTGCCAGTATTTCCTTGAAAATAAATTTTAAAGATAAATTTCAAAAAATTCGTTAGAGGGCGCCTTAAACTTTAGAGTAACTAACAACTATTTTTAGTATTAATAATTTTTTGTATCTAATAAATGCTTGTAAAAGCTTATAGTTAAATTTTGAGCTCAAAATCTGAATCGTTGTGAGTAATTATGTAGCGCAAAATTGAACTGTGTTCGAGGGGTGAGCAGAGTAACATTTCAACTCTTGAACACAGTTCAGTTTGCCCTTCTTATCCCCTCAAAACTATTCAGAATTTGAGCTCAAAATTTAAGCCTAAGCATTTGCAAGTGTTTAATTAGATAGAAAATACAACGTTTAAAAATAGTTGTTGATTACTCTAAAGTTAAGGGCACCCTCAAACAAAAATTTAAAAAATATATCTTTAAAATTTATTTTCAAGGAAATAGTGTTATAAAGAATAGTTTTAGCGAAAACCGGAAACAAATCGACCAATTTTTCCGTTTTTTTTATAATCATTTAATATTTGAAACTCCCCACCCCCATTGAACACAGTTCAGCTTGCGCTACTTAACCACTCCCAATGATTCAGCTTTTCTACGCAAAATTTAAGTTTACGCCTAAGCTTCTAAAAAAAATTAACGAGATGCAAATAATAACGGTAAAAAATAGTTTTTTGTAACTCCAAAGTCTGAAGCGCCCTCTATCGCCATTTTTTAAAATTTCGCTTTATAAATTATTTTCAATAAAATACCGACATAAAGAATAGTTTTAGTGAAAACCACAAATCAATCGACCGATTTTTCCGTTTTTTATAAGCATTTGAAATTTGAACCCTCTGAACACAGTTCCGTTTGAGCTACTTAACCACTCCCAACTATTCAGATTTTGAGTTCAAAATTTAAGTTTAAGTCTAAGCTTGCGAAACCATTTAATGAGATGCAAAAAATTACGGCAAAAAATAGTTGTTCTTTACTTCAAAGTCTAAAGTGCCCTCTATCGACATTTTTCGGAATTTATCTTTATAATTTATTTTCAAGAAAATACCAACATAAAGAATAATTTTAGTGAAAACCGCAAATCAATCGACTAATCTTTCCGTTTTTTATGTTTATTTGAAATTTTGGACCCTAAACTTTAATGGCGGCTATCTCCTTTGGAAAACGCTTGGGACCCTTGGTTTCCCGTTTAATATTGTTTGTCTTGATGTATACTATTACCCCTTAAAATTTTTCCTATCTTTTTTGAATCACCCTGTATATCTATCATCAGCATCGATATATAGACTGATACGTCTTTGGAAATGCTTCATAGTAAACTAGTTAAACTGGTTTTTGTAGATCAAAATAAAATTTGTCTCAGGACTGAAGAGGTTAAGCAAACAATACTAAATGATGATCACTTTATTAGTGTCTACCAGTGTTCTCGCTGACATTTGACTAACGTTAGTAATTTGGCTAATTAAAAATAAAAAACATTCGCCAAATGAAAAAAAGTATTAACCGAATAAATTCGCCGTGTACAAAATAAAAAAAAAAAAAAAAAAAAAAAAAAAAAAATCTTTCATTTTTTAATATACTCCTTTTATTCAATATGTTCTAAAATAACCTAAGTTTGTATAACTGCGAAAACGATTGTTATTAATCTAATTTCAACTATTCGCTACAAGTATATGAAAATATGTATATATGCAAATGTATGAAAAACGAAAAAGAAAAGAAAAAAAAAGTATAGCAATTTGGCGAATCTAATCGCTTGTTTACTCGCCAAATGGAGAATTTAGTCGCAATTTGGCGCATTGGCGAGCGACAGCGAGAACTCTAGTGTCTACTATGGAAATCGCAAATTTAAAAGAGACATTAAAGAAAAAAACTGTTGAAGTTACGGAAAAATGGAGTATAATCATAGTTTAATTCTTTCATTTTTAACAACAAAATAGAAACTGATTCAAAGTTTCCGAATTGAACAATGTAAAAAGTAAATCTTTCATCCTACATATGTAAAGATACGGAAATCCGTAGGCTTTCTAAAACTTTATGTGTACATTGTACAAAAAAAAATTTAACCTACAAAACTAATTTTTTCAGCTACAGAAATCTATATCTCTACCAAAAATCTATTAAAATCAAAGTAATCTTATTAAACTTTGTATCTTTTATCCAGGCTGCAGTTACATGAAAAGTTCTAGGCATCACAGTTTCCTAAAAAATTCTGAGTAACCTTAAAGATTTTTCAACTTACAGTAAAAATTTATATGTTACATGAATATTTGCTATTGCCGTTACGTAACAACTTCTAGGAATCCCAATTTCCAACAAATAATGTTAGCTACATCACAGTTGTTTTATTAACATTTACTGTCCAGAGATTCTATAACACATGACGGAAGATCATCGCTGTTTAACCCTTTAACGATCATAGCATTTTCATCGCTAAGATGTCGAAATAAATGAATGACACCGGTAATTAAGAACAAATACATTTCTAAATAAGAAAACGTGATTTATCACATACAAAATAAAAGGGATATTTTTAGATAAAAATACCGGTGTCAGTGTTGCGTATTGGAATTAAAATTTTGTGATTTCGTGGCGAAACCAATGAACGTTAAAGGGTTAAACAATACATCGATAATTCTTTTGGAATCAAAAGGTTTTAAAACGGAATAGAATTCATGAGAGCTCTCTAAATCAATGCAGAAATTATTTGTGACAGTTATGGAAATCAATTATTAACCACTTAATCGTCGCGCCCGAGACATTCACGGGCTGCGAGTTTAACGACTTTTATTCCGCATTGTTTGAATTCCACCAGTTTTATAAAATAGTGTAATTGGTTTTATTCTGATATCATTTAACTTGTCATTAAATAAGATAAATATTTTTCTTTCAAAAAATTGGTGGGAATAATGAATTTGAAATTTTAAACCGTAATTTAATGCAACCATTAAGTGGTTAACCCCTTGGGGACGAGCGACACGTATACGAGCCGCAAAAAAAAGGCTTAAGAATCCTTGTTTTTTCTCACCGGTAAAATTATACTGTAAAATTTGCCGTATTCAATCCGTGCATTTTCTCGACTTAACAAGAAAGAAATTTCTGTTTTTTAAGACTGGTGACAAAACATTAAAAATTTCGTAGAAGGCTCCCGTCGCGAAAGTGTTAAACAGATATTTTTTAAGGTTTTCATATTCAGGTGATGTGTGTGCGACATATTTTAATTATATTAAACTATTTCATGTATAATTAAATTCATATATGTCGCTGAGTCTTAATACAAATTATACGATTTTGCTATGTATAATACGAAGTGTATAGCATTTATAGGGACATACAAAAGTTTTTAAATAATATATTCTTTAAAATGTACTCTATGTGTATCCGATGATGGCTGATGGATGGATGAAATGTATGATATCGGCTTTTAAGTTTCACGAAATCTATGCATATTATATGGTATCTGTAAATGCTATAGTTGATATACAGGCCTACACAAAATAGCTCGCAAACATTGCTGAATATGAACGTAAAATTCGAATGAATTCTATCTTAACACTAAAACAGCCGGGTATTTTACTAAAGTTTTATAAAAAGTGTTCTACACCAGAATTTTAATTTTAAACTATTTAACTTATTTAATTAGTCATTGTTTGTGTTGCATAAATTTACCATTTCTTACAAAGAAAATTCTGGTTCGAATCGACTGTTACCCACCGGGCAGGGGTCATTTTGACACCTTTTGGCGGTTCTAGTGTTAAATAGGTTATGCATTTTTACGCTAAACAACATTCAATTTACTAAGAAATGTTTGTAGAATATAGATAAAATGATATACATGGCCACACAAAGAATTGGATACATGAACGCCTATGAATGATAATTTCTGAAAATGTGATTTCAGCAGTTTTAAAAATAATTTACTTTAAAATACATTTTAAGTAAATGTTGAATGTTTACATGTATTGGTAAACTACAGGGCTGAACAAAAATATTCAAGTTTGTCCATCTTTTAGTATAAACTGCTGAAAAACAAATTTCAACCTGCTAAGCATTTTTTGCTAAGCTAAGTTTCCCTTTTATGTAGTATATTCATCAACTGATGTATCGAATACTGTGCTGATCAAACGTATTAGAATACATATTTAGTTATAGATAGTAACCTTATTTCCCTAAATAATGAAGTTTTGTTAAGGATTTTAGGAAACGTTGGAAAGTGTTTCATAATCTATGCTAAACCCATGATTTTTCTTACTCGTTTATTTTATGAAAATAGTGATATGCATTTCTTAATAGAAATGTATGAGAACGAATATGCGAATGAATGCGAATTATCTCTAAAATAAAATATGCATTTATGTGCTACATTATGAATTAGACAATTTCTTTGGTTTAAAAATTAAAAGTCATTCATCGGTATTGCTAAGTGAGTACAATAGAGATACCTAAATTTGCTCAGTGATCTGGTATTACTAAATTGGGATTACTGATTATTGCAGCTTTTACCACAGAAATACACATGCTGACCAAACCAGCGTTAATACTTTATTAATTTCATTCATAATATCAATCTTGAAAGTAGAAGTAGCAGTATCTTTTTTCTTACACACCTGATAAGTCTTCTTAAAGCATTTTTTAACAATTTTTAATGATGTATTTGTGTAGACAATGCCCTGTTACTATTTCAATTATATATAGAGTAGAACCCTCTATACATGAGTAATACTCTTACTTGACTGGTTATTTTACACCCGGTTAAGTGTAGATAATCAACAAAATGTGTATTAACATAAAAAGTAATAAGGTACAATTAAATGTCGTGAGTTAGGTAATAAATAAAAGCAGTTTTGCTGATAGGGTAACATCCCCAGTAATTGCAACTTAAGAATTTGTCTTTAAACTTACTTCAATTTTCATTACAAAGAAATAAGATATTTACTTGGAAATATTTTTAAATCAAAGAATGCATATCTGTGCATCTATTTTGCCCACTAAAAGCAAAAAAATTTGAAAAAGTATTTTTATAAAAACATATTTATAAAAAGTTGCTGAAATCACTAGTAATTGGCACATAGAGCACCAATGTATGACACCTTGTGGTCCAGTAATTGGCACATGTTTATATGAAAAAAAAACTTTACATTTTGCATTGGGTTCAATCGCTTTAAATGAATTTACTGTAGATGAAGATGCCATATTTCAGATTTTTGAGAGTAAGAAATCAGCATATTAGTCTGAAATGTAAACACTTTAAAACAATACAATATACTTATATTAATACCCAGTAATTGTCATGCTGTCCCCAGTAATATCCATATGAAGCTTTAATGTATTCCAATTATTGATAATATTTCATATTTTCAAATAAAATCAAATGGTAAAAAAAATTAGTCTATAACTTTAAAAGTACTTCAAAAACAAGTGGTTTAATCTCAAATTTCTTGCGAATTCCTTGTAATTGGAATAAGTGCCAATTTCTTGGAACTAGCAAAATTGAAGCACCATTAATTGGCATCTATCATTAATTCAGAAATCCGAGTATTTGTGTCGAAAATACTTTTACACAATTAAAGTAACCCTTTTTAACTAAACGAAACTGTTGTCAATTAAAATTTAAAATATATTATAAATCAGATAATAATGAATTGAAAAGCATATCTTTCTTAAGCCAAAAAAGAAGCATTTGCAACAAAAATGGCTATTTGATACAAGCCATAATTGTTTCTCTTTCCAAGGCACTATTGTCATCTAGTAGCATAAATCAAAGTTATAATCTTTAACGTAAATGAGCGTATAACTAGTATATAGTCTTGCATTTTTAAAAGACTTATATAAATCATATTTTATATAAATCTTATTTTAGGACATGTTTGTAGGATGTGCCAATCACTGGTGCATGCCAATTACTGGGAGTGTTACCCTATACACTTGTAAATTATGATCAAAGGTTTGAAATTATAAAATATACAATAAATTATATAATAATGTGCTCTCCCAAAAGTATAGACATTTGCAGTAATTTCAGAAAATACTTTGGTACAATACCGTTATAAAACTTCATTCATGTAAGAAGCTTTTATTCAAAATAAAAAATTTCAAAATCCTTTTTATTAATATTTTTCGCTTTAAATTTCAGACTGGAATTCTACTTGCAAAATAAACTGTGATTTAAATAAAAATTTCTGCATTGGGTTAACTAATAAAAATTCATCATTGCATTGGAATTTCTAAATAGGAATAACGTATATGCGGAAAATTGCGCGAATCACCAGGATTATGGGAGGACAGCGATTGAAATAGAAAGATAAAATCGATATTATGTCTGGGAAATTTTTATGTCTCCTTTGGGACGGAGCTCTTAGAAGTTTTTCGAATTGTAAAAAGTAAAACTTTTAAACACGAAAAAAATTGACTGCATTTCGTGATTACAGGGCTCCCAAATGGTCCGCGAACTGAACATCAGTATTTTTTAACAGAAAATTTCATAATACGTTTGAGCTAGAATCAACTTCCAAAGGTGGTTTCTTGACAATTTGCAAGAAAAATCTAAAAAGAAAATTTCTCTAAAAAAATTCTGATGTTCAGTTCGTGGACCATTTGGGAGCCCTGTGATTATAAAAATACTTGAAAAACTAAAATATTTCAGAAAATTATGAATAAATTTTGAGATTTTACAATTATAAACATTATGTTTACAAATGTGATATTTTATCACTAAGGCAAATATAATAGCCAAATTAAAATTTGTATCCAAATTAAAAGTTTTAAGAAAAATACACAAAATCTCAAAAAGCTGAATATAATGCTCAATATTAATAATGTTGCTAAGATTTGTTTCAATATTTTAACACTTTCCGTCGTGATTTATCTAACAAAAACACCAAATATTAATTTTCTAGAACCAGGAATATTTAATTAAAATTTTTCTTAAATAACATAACTGAATATTAAGATATTAATAAAATCATTAAATTAATAAATCGTTAATAAATTGTGGTGTAAATTAATTATTTCAATCAAATTTACATCCGCACCGTGTGTTAAGAGGAACTGTCGTTGGATATCATTCATAAACTATTTTTATCAATCATTGAGATATCAGATTATTTTTTAGAAACATTAACAATATTACAAATTATAATTTCAAACATTTCTTCTATTATAATTCTCTCAAAATTTATACAAACACATAGTGCTTGACAGAAATAAAAGCTATCCAGTTTAGTATAAAAGTACATACCGGGTGTCCCAAAAATGACTGATGGATTTTAAAATTCCATAACTTGCAAACGGTGACAGCTATTTAAAAAATTTTTGCAGTAGGGTTATGTATAATGTCAGGAGTTTTTTACCGTAATTTTTTATTTTAGTTTACATCTCAAACAATAGGTGGCGCTGACGGCGATTGAAGGCCAGGTTATCAGTGCTGAGTGTAGCGTTGACCTGCCCTTCAATCGCCGTCAGCGCTAACTATTGTTTGAGATGCGAACTGAAATATAAAATTACGGTAAAAAACTGCTGACATTGTACATAATCCTCCTGCAAAAATTTTTTAAATAGCTGTCACCGTTTGCAAGTTATTGAAATTTAAAATCCATCAGTCATTTTTGGGACACCCGGTATATCCAATGTGAGTGCTAATTAGGTGTTACACTAACTTGAGAAAAACAGTAAGATTTTCTGTAAGATAGTTAATGAAATCGAGAGAACAAATCTAATTCAAGTACCAGAAGGCTTTTATTCTTTTTCTTAACTGTCAGTATTAGAAATTTTGGGACAATGTATATTTTAAGTAGTGTTAAATATATTTTTTTAGGGCTACCATTTTTATACACGAGTTCTTTTAATTTAGGCTCTGAATTATAAAACAAAGCTTTAATAATTCTTTTTGTGTTTGACACTCTTAACATCTTACTGCTAAAGTGTGTGCAAAATGTGTTAGATATTCTTCATAATGGCTAATTCCATGGGTTCTGTAGTGTAAGTCACATAACTTATTAATTGCTATGCTTGTTTGCCACCGTTATTTTCGAAAAGTCTGCTTGGCCTTATTCAATTATTGAGAATGTGCCAATAAAATTAATCACATTTTTTTTGTTCTATAATACTGGTAGCCAAAAATCGTAGCCTGTGACTTACACTACAAGTACTCATGGAAATAGCCTAATATATTATGTTGCAGCCAATACCCGAAATTGGTCAATTCTAGAACTGGCCGGCCAATTCCCGAATTGGCCAGCAACGTTAAAAAATGACTGGCCAATTCTAGAATTGGCCAGCCAATTCACGAACTGGCCAGATGCAATTGGCCAATTCGCGAACTGGCCAGATGCGATTGGCCAATACGCGAAATAGATATAAGCACTCGGCTTAATCCTATCTAATATAGTTGAAAGTGTCTACGAATTCAAATAGTCTAGACTTCAGCCTGTCCGTGATCTAACTCGAGTAAAGTTTCCGGTTAACATGTAATTGTCATCGTATTTGGTTTATCAATTAATTTCGATATTGAAAGGGAATTGTGTACTATTTTTGGTTAATTTAGTTGGATACACAAAAATATTTCGTTTCAATATAATCAATGGAAATCTTTTTTACTGTACATTTTAATGTTGCATTATCTTAATTACAAAAAAATTGGTACGTATGCATCATAGTTCGGATGTTGGCCAAAGCTTCCCGGCCAGTTCGCGAATTGGCCGGCCAAAACCCGAAATACGCTATTCATTTCATGTATTTCGGGTTTTGGCCAGGAAGCTTGGCCAGTTCGGGTATTGGCCGGCCAGTTCTAGAATTGGCCAGGCTCCGGGTATTGGCCGCAACATATGTTTATATATATATATATATATATATATATCTTTGTGTATAAAACAATATTTTTTACAAAAATTTATGCTTCACAATTGCATGATATATTTAATGTACTAACAATCCTGAAATATATTCTAGTAAGTAAAAATTTCACTCAGTACAACTTCTTGTTGTCATTTCACGATAACTGGAATACTTTTTAAAAAAATTAATACTTCTAAAATCTCACTTCCAAACATGTTAAAATTCTCAGCCAAAAACTATGTGTAAATAAACCATTTCTTAAATAACAATTTTATATTTTAGTAATTAAAAGATATGTTTTAATGGGAATGCTTATTAGGCGTAACATATGTGCAAGAACTTGTCCAAAATTCTACGACTATCGTAAACTAATGAAGCAGAAAAAATAAATCAATATCCAGTCTGAAAATTTGCTCTCTCCTTTGGGAATATGGAATTTGGACTCTCTGGAGCTGGGTAACATTAGTGCTAAATGGAGAATTATATGATGACACCCTTTTCTATTACATGGGCGATTTTACTGCATTTAGAGATTATGAAAACAAATTTAAGGTTATTATTGAGTTTTTATTCTTCTTGGAGTATCCTGTTCAAAAAGGATACAAAAATGTAATCTCTAGAATTTTTGTGCAAAAGTTTAGGGTCAGACCCACAACATTTATGAAAATAATGATTTTTATTCATTTTTTTTTTTTTTTTTTTTTTTTTTTTTTTTTTTTTAGCGTCTTATTTAAAACATTTCAAATGATAAGTAGTGTTTCACATTGTAATAGCATTATTTTTTTCATAAATATTTTGTCAAGGATGTGTTACATGTAAAATATCATAAGCATCGATATATAGACAGATACGTCTTTGGAGATTTTTCATAGTAATTTTAACTCTTTTAACCCTTTAACGATCATAGCATTTTCATTGCTAAGATGTCGAAATAAATGAATGGCACCGGTAATTAAGAACAAATATATTTCTAAATAAGAAAACGTGATTTTTCACATACAAAATAAAAGGGATATTTTTAGATAAAAATACCGGTGTCAGTGTTGCGTATCGGAATTAAAATTTTGTCGTTTCGTGGCGAACCAATGAACGTTAAAGGGATAAGAGCCGAGAAAATTCTTTGCTTATGTGCTGAAATTGATGACTGACACCGGAATTTAAAAACAACTTTACTTGTAATTCAGAAAACGTTATTTTGAGGAATTCAGTAAACTCTAGTAGTCACAGGATTACAGTCAGATCATATTCATATACATAATTTTTTTTATCTTAAGTTTAGATCTTAATTTTACTTATTTTTTCTCTTTATTAATTATTTTCCTTAATATCATTATTTTTTCCTCCCCCTTAAGTACTATTTACTACAGTTCTCTCTTTTAATTACTCGTGACAAAAACATTAAGATATCAAATTTTTTCAAGACTGAGTGTAAAATTGCTAGCAACTAGGCAACCCCTTGATGCTGCTCTACTGTTCAGTACCGTGCAGGAATTCAATAAATGGAAGTTTTTAAAAATCAAAACTCTGGTGCTGATGTAGCGTTAAGAAATTAAAATTAAGTGGTTTCATAGATATACTACTGCACCGCAAGGGGTTTTAACCCTTTGAGGCGCAGGACTTATTCATTGCTTAAGAGCCCACAATAGTCACAGAAAAATTACTCAAAACGACCCGGATGACCATGTAAAGTCTATGGGAGCGTTCTTTTCGAATATCTCGCTCAAATTTTAATATTTTTACATGATTTTTTTGCACAAGATAGCTGAGGGCAATCCACAACCGGGCTAGTTTTTACTTTTTTAATTATTGTTTCAGATTTTCTTTAAAAAATTACTTTAACTTTCGAAACCGGTTTAAACCGGTTCTGAAACTGAAACTATCGTAACATAAAAAATATATTACCAAAATCGAAAAAGTAAAAACTAGCCCGGTTGTGGATTGCCCTCAGCTATCTTGTGCAAAAAAAATCATGCAAAAATATTAAAATTTGAGCGAGATATTAGAAAAGAACGCTCCCATAGACTTTACATGGTCATCCGGGTCTTTTTGCGTAATTTTTCTGTGACTATTGTGTGCTCTTAAGTGTTGAAATTAGTGAATGACACAGGAATTTGAAAACAACTTTATTTATAAATAAGAAAATGCTATATTTCAAGCACTCAATAAACAGTAATTTTTTAAACAAAATTCTGGTACGAATGTCACGTTTGGGAATTAAAATTAAGTGGTATATCTATGAAACCACTGCGCCGCAAGGGGTTAAACTGTCAGAACTGAGGAGGTTAAGCAAGTAATACTAAATGATGATCACTTAATTAGTTTCTACTATGAAAATTACAAATTTAGAAGAGACATTAAAAGGAAAAGCGGTTCAAGTGACGGAAAAATATGAGTATAATCATAGTAAAATTCTTTCATTTTTAAGAATGAGCCAAAAAAAAAAGACTAAAAAACAAATTAAAAAAATTAAGATACATTTTATTTGTACGAAGTCTGGGAGTTTTCAGATGTGAAAAATAACTTGAAAAAATTTAAAACCATCATCAAATAAATCATAAATTGTGGTTATTTGGTAAAATACTACGATATTTAATTAAATTCTGAGTGACTTATAAAATTAATTACAGAGATGATTTTATTACTTCAAATACCTATCTATCCTTGAAGCTCTTGTACTTGGAAAAAAAAAACGCTTTACATTCATATATAATTTTTAAAAAACCTACATTTTCGACCAAGAAATTTTCAACTTCATGCTCAATCTGAGAGACCTAAATGTTTTTCAGTTCAAGGTTCGCACACCTTATATTTTTTTAGGACTCTGGAACCACTATTAGAAAATGTATATTTAGTTTTGAGAAATAGAATTCAGAAACACAACTTTTATTCTCTGGTTTCGCAATATTTTACTGCATAAAAAGACTTTGAAAATGCTGTAATAATTAAGTGATACGGTTGTGCGAACCCTTAAAAAAAAAAAAAAAAAAAAAAAAAAAAAAAAAAAAAAAAAAATCTTTTTTTTTATACCGTAATTTCGGGTGTATAAGCCGCGGATCAAACAATTCTTTTTCGACCCAGAATTTTTTTTAAATGAATGTTACTACTTGGATCGCCGTAAATATAATTGTGTTCAATCACTAAATAAGATTTCTGGGTCCAAAAAGAATTGTTTGATCCGCGGCTTATACACCCGAAATTACGGTAAATACTTTCTAAAACACTCTCTAATAAATTTGCTTATGTAATTAGGTGTACCGTAATTTCGGGTGTATAAGCCGCAGGTCAAACAGTTCTTTTTGGACCCAGAATCTTTTAAGAAACAAATATAACTAGTTAGATCGCCGTAAATATTTGTCTTCAATCACTAAATAAGATTTCTGGGTCCAAAAAGAATTGTTCGATCCGCGGCTTATGCACCCGAAATTACGGTAAGTTAATTATTTCAAAAAGACTTACCGTAATTTCGTGTAGATAAGCCGCAGCTCAAACAATTCATTTTCGACCCAGAAAATCTGTTCAGTAATTTAAGATAAATATATACCGCGATACAAAATGTTACATTTTATTTTTGAAAATTTTTGAGTTGAAACAGAATTGTTTGAGCTGCAGCTTATCAACACGAAATTACGGTACTCAGCACTAAAATGGGTTGAAATTCTGACAAGAATCAAACGAGAAAATGAAGCATGCCTGCAATAAAAAGTTCTTTCGGAGTAGTAATTGAAGGCCATGTATATAATGAAACTGAATGTTAGATATTACTTATGAGAATGAACTTTCGCAAAGCAAAGAATACTGAGAGATACATAACGAAAAAGAACGATTAAATTATGTCTGAGAAGCATGTATGTTCCCTTTGGGATTCCAGGATTAGATAGTTAAGGAAAATAGTATGCTTTTATTTTATGCACTATCAAATACAACTGCCTTTCTTGAATCAAAAATATTTTTTAAAGATAAATACTGAAATATGATATAGCGTCATAATTCCCAAAACAATATTTTTTTGTATAAATCGTTTATAATTACCTGATACTTAAAAAAGATATTGAATATACACTTTGTTTTTAGAATGTAGTGCAAAGACTCTTCGTTATCAATATAAATAGCACATTTTATACTTTTGTAAAGATAAGGAATTGATAGATAAATATTTCATAAATCGCGAATAAATTTTAAGATTTTACCCTCAAGTATCCGCTATATTTGTTTGGGTAAGTGATACGTAATAAATGTGATACTTATTACATTTGCCAAAATATTTTTTGTAATTAAATTTTAAAGAAAAATTCTCAAAATCCCAAAAGATTTGATGTACTTATCAATATATTACAATTGTTAAAATATATTAAAGGATTTTAAGAGAAACTGTCTTTGAAATACTATTTTAAAATTTCTTTTTATTCTTTAACCCTTTAACGTTCATTGGTTTCGCCACGAAACCACAAAATTTTAATTCCGATACGCAACACTGACACCGGTATTTTTATCTAAAAATATCCTTTTTATTATGTATGTGATAATTTACGTTTTCTTATTTACAAATATATTTGTTCTTAATGACCGGTGTCATTCATTTATTTCGACATCTTAGCAATGAAAATGCTTTGATCGTTAAAGGGTTAACCCCTTATGGACGAGCGAGACGTATACGTGCCGCAAAAAAAAAGGTTTAAGAATCCTCGTTTTTCCCCACCAGTAAAATTTTACTGCACAATTTTTCTTATTTAATCGCAGTATTTTCTCGATTTAATAAGACACAAATGTCTGTTTTTAAAAACCAGTGACAAAACATTAAAAATTTCGTAAAAGTTCCCGTCGCGAAAGGGTTAAGCATAGCTGCCAACCTTTACGCATTTTTTTTTTTTTTTTTACCAGAAAATATTGTCTTATTTAATCGTCAAAATCTTATAATTAAATAAATAGAAAATCTCTGTACAATTTTAGTGGTATTAAAAGTGCGTAAAAGTTGGCTGCAATGGTTAAGGCAATATTTTGAAAAAGTTTGCATTATTGAAAATTACAATTTCAAGATTTATTCTATAAGCATTATCACTGTAATTCTATGAATGTATTAATTATAGTTACATCTAAAATAAAACCTGTTTCAATTTAATAATAAAGGGTCAAGTATCTAATGTGACAGCTAATTATGTGTTGCACGAACATGCGAAAAAAATGGAAAATGGATGTAAAATACTTAATGAAACCGATAAAACAAATCAAAATCAAGCATCAGAATAAAGTTCCATGTTTTGTGAATTTTTATAGTTAGAAATTTCGGAAACTATATATATTTTTGTATTAGTGTATAGTGCTAATAAATGCTTTATGCTTATCATTTTGTTATACATGAATGTTTTTAATTCGACTCTGGATTATGAAACAAATTTTATTATATTTTATCCTTAAAAATATATATGTTACATATCTATATTTCTATATTTCTATGTGGTAATTTGTATTACATTTAATGGTTTATACATACAATTAGTTCTTATTTATGTAAATCTTATTATTATTATTTATTTACTTATTTATTTATTTGTTTATTTATTTTAAGTGTTTTCCTCTAACTCGAGGATTGCACTACCCGGGACGTGCAGTCTTTGAGGAGGGGGTAGAGTTACGAATTTTATAAATAGTTAGTGTTTGTACTGTAAAATAATGTAAATAATCTTATTAAGCTCCATTCCTTTACTAATATTAGTTTTTGTTACATTGTCTCTGTTATCAAGCAAACTTGTCTATTATTTTCAGTGAATGTCTATGGCAGCTTGGCGAAATAATAGAGATATCGCCAAGTTGGCGTCACTTTTGACGACTAATTTTAGTCGCCAAATTTGGCGATATATCGCCAAGTTGGCGACAAACTTGGCGATTGTTGGCGATGGTAACCCTTCCCTCTCTATGGTAACCCCCTATAGATATACTGATACATTTAATGTTGTTCCGTGGATTTTTCGAGAAGGTTGTAGAAATTTCCTGCACATGCTGCGAGCCTATATAAGGAGAGCAATACGAGCTGTTGTTATTATTATTTACCAGCCAGTCATTGAGTGAACTTCTAGGGTATTGTTTAAGCAAGTTTGCTTGAGCTTTATTTACGTTATTTTGAATGTGATTTTAGTGTTGAGACGTTGTATAAAGAGTCTCTGGGACCTATATCTGCACTTGTACGATAGATTTGAACAGTTATTTTTGAATATCTAGTAATATTTGTGAGTTTCGAAGACTCTGTAGTTCTGAAGATCTGTAAATAAATTATTTTCTACTTTTCTAAGAGAAAAGAGTTTGAAGTCGTCTAACCATAAGATCAAAAGAACCCTATATACGCAACAATATATATATATGTACCTGTCTATAATAAAAATTATTTCACAAAATCACTGCGAATTTTACTGAAGCTTCACAACAATTATATGACATTTTTCTATTTCAAAATAAAATAATAATGTACCAAAATTAGTTTAAAGAAATAATGCTAAAAAATATTTTAAATAAATAAATTTTATCTAAAGTTATTTTTAAATATCTTCTTTTTTAATTTTATATTTTGTAAGTAATTTTTTGCTACATTTGAACTAATTCCCAATGGGTCATACAGTAACAAGACATTTTATGTTTACACTTGGTGTGAAGTTCAATAGAATACTAACGTAATTTCCTTTTGATAAACCGCAGCTGAAACAAATTTGTTTCGAAACAGAAATTTTCAAGAATAAAATGTAGTATTTTGTAAAGCAGTATATGTTTATCTTAAGAGGACACTGGACCTTTATTTGAGCAAAATCGTCGAAAAAAAGGTCTATTTCTGTGGTATAATAGTACCAAAACAATTTTTTTAATTCAAATATCGTTTATGAAGGTTTTAAGTAGTAAATAATAAAGGTAAGTGTATTTATATAATTCAAATCTGTTTTTCTCAAAACTAATTTTTCGGCGTTTGTAGATATTTGAAAAGTTTCTTGCGACGTAATTTTTTATCAACATTTATGAAATTGATAAGGAAATATCCTGATATTGTTTAGAAAGAAATTGTGTAAGCTGTTTAAAATTCGTCTTCATTAATGTACTCAATTTTTTTTTACTTATTATAAGGCAAAATTTTGATGGAAATCGATATGAAATTTAGGAAAAACGCTGTAAAAATATTAACTGTTCAAGTGATTAAAAAAACTTAGAAAAGTTTGTTAAAAGTAGTTTTAATAAAATTATTTCATAAAATTGATAAAAATGCAAAAGCAAGAAAATATTTAAAAAATTAAGACACGAGGCGGATTTTAAATTTTCGTCTAAAAATTTAAAACTTTTAATTAGATAGGAAATTTTTCTGAAGGTGTTCAATATGCTTTTGTGAAATGTATATATGCACAAAATTTCATATTGCTATGATGAAAATTGAAAAGAAAAAATAAATAACATCCAACGTGCCCTTAAATTATTTAATGAATATTCTGGGTCGAAACAGAATTGTTTGAGCTGCCGGCTATCAAAAGGAAGTTACAGTATCGAAATACTCAAGGCCTGAGGAAATAAAGTATGACATCATCACTAACAGACTGACTTTTCACTACTGTTGAGATTCATACCGAAAATTTTTGAATCGCACTTTTTTTTTATTAGTGGAGTATCTATCATCTTATAAAAAAATATCAACTATTTAAACTTATTGGTTAGAACTTGGAATCTCTCAATAAAAAAGCAGCCAGGTAACATGTCCACAACTGTCCGCATACGGCTTCACTTTTATATAGGGATTTCGATTTACCGCCAGTAAGTTTAAATAAATATTGTTTTAATGGGTGGTAGACATTTCACAAATAAAGTTAAAGAAAGTTGCTATTAAACATTATTCAATGTAAATTCCAACATTTGTGAGATGTCGATCGATCATTGATGATATCAAATCTCGCTTTCAGTATTTCAATGCCAACGATTCAACCTGTTCGATTTTTAAAATTTATAACACAATCGACAGTGCTAAAATATATTCCAGCAAGTTCAGGTCCCATTTAGTACAACAACGTACTGCCAGACTAGAAACTTTTATACCATACTCTAAGAGCCGACCAAACGAAACCCTAAGGCATCGAGCAGAAGAAAAAAATCCTTTATATTATAGAAGAGTAGTCATAGAGGAATCTAATGATCCATGTCTGCTGGAAGGGAAGTAGTGCATAAGCCGAAAATTAATACCACTAACGGTTGATTCGTAGGTTTAGCATTGTGTTGGTTTTGCAATCAAAAATATGAAAACATGGAAAACTGTGTGCAGGAAAACACAATGCTAAGTCCACGAATCAACCACTAGTGGTATTCTTTTTTGGCGTATGCACCACTTCACTTCCGGCAGATATGCATCATTAGATTCCTCTATGACTACTCTTCCATAATACAAAGGATTTTTTCTTGTGTTCGATGACTTAGGTTTTTGTGCGGTCGGCTCTTGGACTATTAGGCAGGGGTCGGAGCATATAGGACAAATTTTATTGTTCTTACCAGTATATTTTATCAATATTCTTCATTTTATATTCCTACTGGATATTTTTTAACAATGTGTTAGCAAATTTATTCATAAAAGACACTGGTACAACAATAAAATTTGTCCTATATGCTCCGACCCCTGCTATTAGGTCAAGCGGAAAGTTCTGCTGTATACCGTAATTTCGTGTAGATAAGCCGCAGCTCAAACAATTTACTTTCGACCCAGAAAATCCATTCAGTAATTTAAGACATATATATACTGTGATACAAAATGTTACATTTTATTTTTGCGGGCTTTAACGGTATTAAATTTCCAGTAAAAAAAAAACAGTTTTTTTAATAGAAGAATAAATTTGTTTATTAACGCAAAATTTCGGTTTATTTAAAAAGAAATTTTCTATAAGAAAATCCTGGGACCGAAGAATTTTCTAGACTTTAAATTTCAGCACCTGTTCGAATTTAGTTTTAGACCCATAAAATACATTAAAAAAAAGATGATACCTAAAATTTCTTTTCCAAGCATATTAAAATTCTGAACAAAAATCTAGATGCAAATGAACCATTTCTTGAATATATTTTTTAAATTTTTGGTAATTAAAAACTATGTTCTAATACGACTGCTAATTAGGTGCTAGATACCTGCACGAACTTGTTTAAAACTCTAATTTTATCGTAAACTAATGAAAGAGAAAGAATAAATCAACATTAAGTCTCCGACATTTTGCTTTCTCTTCTGGGAATATGGGATTTGCACATTCTGGAACTGGGTAACATTAGTGCTAAATGGAGATTTATTTAAGGATATCCTTTTTTATTACACGGACGATTTTAACTTCTATTCTAAATTATAAAACAAAAATTTAAGATTATGCAATAAGTTGTTACGCTACTGTATTTTGAGGGGAAAAAAGACGAAAATATACTGAATCTTCTATACATGTTTTGAGAACATTTAGAAGAAAAAATTAGTACGAATTGATTTTTTTTAAATAGTGGTCCGTATAGAATAATAATAATTGCGTGTAATTGAAACTTTACGATTCTCCTACGTATGTAATTCTTTATATATAATGTTTATATGCGTATGTGTAAAGTATAAGGTTTCTTTTGTTTTTTTTACAAAAATAAATCCATGAAAATTTCGATAGTGGCGATATTTTATTGCAGAATGCTTGTGTAAATCTGTTGAATAAACCTTCTCCTGTTTTTCAGGCCTAATCTAAGTCTATTCCGGAAGTCTAACAATGCCTTCTTTCAAAAACATTTTTGATTTGATGGCAACCCTAATAGCATGCATGGTCACAGCGACGTCACTGTGACGTCACTGTGAATCACTTTGGTAACATCACATCCGTGACCAAAATGCCACTACTAAGTGATATCACATTGTGACTGAGATGTGACTTTCTTAAAAATCTTTAGAAATTTATAAATATCCTTCAAAACATGTTATTTACTTTAAAAAACATGTTTCTGGCAATTTAAATATCGTCGCTTTTGTCGCAGTTTCGTCACAATGTTAATGTCAAATTAGTCACAAACGACACATTTTTCACAAATTTGTCATATTGTGACCACTTTGTGAAACTTCACAAAAGAGCTTTAAAACGGCCATAATGACTTCACATTTTAGTCACTGTGACTTCACATCGACGTCACGTGAAGTCACATCGACAATCGATGGTCACAAAGTCACAATGTGACTTCACAACGACGTTGCAGTGACGTCACCATGCTTTACGGGAAAATACTTATCGAGGTGATTTTTATGTAATTATATTCATTTTTTGTGTAAAGAATGCTTGATAGAAAGAAACAAAAATCAGTCGGACGGAGTAGTGTCCGGAAAGGAGGGAAGGTGGTCTGAAAGTATCTATCAAATTCAGGGAATGTTTTTCGGACGGGCAAAGGTACATGTGAAATGCAATTATCTTAATGAAAGGTAATACCCCGTTTGTTAACTAATTTGGATTGTTTCTTGGCAATTCCTGCTTTAAGAGCCCACAATAGTCACAGAAAAAGTACACAAAAAGACCCGGATGATCATGTAAAGTCTATGGGAGCGTTCTTTTCTAATATCTCGCTCAAATTTTAATATTTTTGCATGATTTTTTTTGCACAAGATAGCTGAGGGCAATCCACAACCGGGCTAGTTTTTACTTTTTCGATTTTGGTTATATATTTTTTATATTACGATAGTTTCAGTTTCAGAACCGGTTTAAACCGGTTTCGAAAGTTAAAGTAATTTTTTAAAGAAAATCTGAAACAAAAATTGAAAAAGTAAAAACTAGCCCGGTTGTGGATTGCCCTCAGCTATCTTGTACAAAAAAATCATGCAAAAATATTAAAATTTGAGCGAGATATTAGAAAAGAACGCTCCCATAGACTTTACATGGTCATCCGGGTCTTTTTGAGTAATTTTTCTGTGACTATTGTGGGCTCTTAAGTTCGTTTAGCAGTGAGTAATAATTTTCACAGTTGATGCTCTTGTATGGTGGAAGTATGTTGTAGTAAATCCAATTTTACCAAATAGAGATCAAAACTTTCTTCTAAAGGAGTCCGGGTTTAACGACAGGAAAGGGACCTTAATTCCAGATGATCAGGATTGCTTTGCGTTCTTTTGGATGTTATAAAATACGAGTTGGAACCCGTCGAAATTCGACGAAAGAAAGTCTTTTAAAAAGAACTGTTATTTTTATTTATAATAAATCTACAAAATTAGTTGCAGTAAAAAATTTATCTTATATTGGTCAGTCTAACGCTCAAGCAAATATCACTTTAAGCTAAAATTAACATAGTACTATAAAACTCAATTATTCAAATTATTAAACGAAATAAAACCGATATTTACAGGATTTTATAACAGACGCATTTTAATTTCTATTTTTTTTTTTTTTTCAATTTTGAGCAAAAATGGGGTGATTTTGTTGCCACAATTACAAAATTGGTACTAAAAATTATAAAAAAATTAATGTATCAAAAATAAATTGAGATACAGCTTTAAAACAATGTGCATTTAAAAATAATTTTTTTTCTCTACACGATGGTGTGAATTTTTAAAATTTACATTGATTAGAAGTGTAAAATTTGCAGCACCGAAAGTCGCAAAACCGAAAATGCATGGGAAAATGCTGTGCAATTTAATTTCTATTTTTTTCTTTCATTTTAAGAGAAAATAGAGTGATTCTGTTGCCACAATTACAAAACTCGAACTAAAAATTATAAGAAAATTAATATCTCAAAAATAAATTGAAATATAGCTTTCAAAGAAATTGCCTTAAAAAATTACATAATGTATCATACATCATACAAATTGCCTTACATTTTTTTTCTCTATACGATTGTGTAAAAATTTAAAATATGCAATGTTTATAAGTGTAAAATTTGCAGTAGCGAAAATTGCAAAACCGAAATTGCACGGGAAAGTGTTGCCATTCGAAAAATGACGTATGCGTTACGCACAGATACGTTTGACGTTTATAATATAGGTACAACTTTCATCTATGGGAACCAAATTTTTCATAACAGGATCTCTTTTGCTGTTTAAAATGCGGTCTATAATTTTGCATGCCAACAGGTAAACATTTTTTGTATTCTGTATGCACTAGCATTGTAAAAAAAAAACGCTTTGTAGTACTTTTAATCATATTTTTTTAAGTGCAAATAAAATATTTTTATTGTGGAAAATGGTACCTACTGAATTGAAATATAACACATTATTAAATATTACATTAATAATTGGAAAAGAAGTTTTTCAGACAATTTTTGAATGGGAGAAACATTGACTGACCCGTTCTAACCCTTTACCATCTTCCGGCACACTGTGCCCATTCTGGGATACCTAATTTCAATTCCAAACTTACAAACGGCACAAATAATATTTTATAAAAAATTTGCTTTTACAGTGTAAAAACTTAAATTAATGGTTTCATAATGTTTTAAAAAGTTGTTTCTAAATTCCAATGTCATTGGATCATTTCTCATTTTACTAAGAGAATTTGCCAGCGCCGGAAAAAGGTTAACGGACAAAGCAGTTTGATGAAAATTCGTACATTAGATCCTGAGATAGAGCGCCAATTGTTAACGTTATCAGAATTTAAAATCAAAGAATATCCAAAAAAATAGTTCCGTATGATCGATGTTTCAGAAATATAAAAGGCGTCTACTCACTCTTAGATACTAAGTACGTACGAAATTTCAAGTGTCTATCTTAATTGGTTAGGGAGCATTTACAGACACACACAAACAGACGAACGACATTCCTCCCCCTTCCCCTAAAAATATGTTATTTGGAATGTCCCGGGTTTAAAACGTTTAAATCCACCACTTTTTATTATTATTATTATTATTATTATTATTATTATTATTATTATTATTACGATTGCACAAGACGTACACTGCAGTACTTGCGATAAGCAAGGAAAAACATAAAACTGAATCGAAACAAAAAAGCCGTCTGCAAAGCACAATATGATATTTTTGTCTCACATTTGATCCCTAAAACATAAAAGTTTTCAATTTGTAGCGTGACTAAACAGTAAATACAATTTTACAAATATTTACATCTTTGGCCTTTTTTTTTTTTTTTTTTTTTTTTTTTTTTTTTTGTAAAATGTATAACATTAGGGAAAATATTTAACTTCAAACAAACTGCGGAAAAAAAAAATTAATTTGATAAACATTTCAAGAACTAATTAAACAGTAACATACATGTTAAAAGTGCAACTTTCGTTCTACTGAAGAACTTTTGACATTTAAAAAAGTGCATAACATATACATAATTTTATTACCATCCTATATATTGGGGATTTATGTATTTCTGTGTCACTTATTTATAACTTAAATAATTAAAATTCGTAATTACCTAACTTATAAATACTTCATTTCAATGACTTTAGTTAGAAGAGTAATTAATAAATATTTTAATTAGTTGATTCATTGTGCTCAGAATTGTACGATCTTAACAAGTTATTATATATTTTTCAAATAAATGTAAAGATGTATTTTCTTTTATAGATATATAAACATGATTTTAAAGATCTTTAATTACATACTAGTCATACATTAAACAAGGTAATAATAATTTAGTTGTTTTTAAAAAGAAATAAAATTATTCAAATTCGCTCAAATTTGTTTATAAGTTGTATTGTCGATGTTCTTCTAATAGAAGCCATTGATTGCATTCCAGGTTAATTTTAATATTAATTAATCATTGAAAGTTCTAAAATTAAAAGAACAAGCATAAATAAATAAGGATAACTGCATCAAAATATTATTATTTGTGCAAAAATACATACGTTAAATTTGTTTGATATGTTTTTTTCTTGTAGTTATGACCAATATAATTTATAAATATTATATTAATATATATATATTAATATTATAAATATTACATTAATATCATATAAAATATTATATATATTATGTATGCTTATTAAATTTGTATTTGTAAATAAACTGTATAAAAAAGATGTAAATCTACAATCTGTAGCTTTACGAATGAATCTACCAAATTTGTAGTAATCATATTAAACTTTTATTTGTAACCGAATTGAAGTTATATAAAAATTTCTAGGCATGCCAGATCCTAAAAAAAATCTTAGTAACCTTCAAGAGATTTTGATTTAGAATGCAGTTTTGAATATGTTATATACATTTTGGATGTGGCCGTTAGATAGGAAGTTTTAAGAATCCCAGTTTCCTAGAAAAAAATTACAGATTTTATTTTTACAGTGAAAATACAGGGTGTTTCACAAAGGACCCCTAAATTTAACAATCTATAACTCGGGAACGGTGATAGATAGAAACATGAAACCAGTGGTGTGTTTATTAATAAAATCCTAAGAATTTTATACATAAAGTTAGTATTAGTTAAAAATAGCGCTCATAGATGGCGCTGAGAGCGACAGGCGCTCAGTTGAGGCTGATATTGACTTTACTTAATAGTGATGCGTATAAAGGAGTTTTATGCGGAGTGGGTCTTATTCGAAAATGCACTTTTGCTTTTACGACCCGATTTTGCAATCAATCCATATAATTTTGATTTTTTTGGCGTCAACACAATAATAGACAAAAAATAGTGTTTCCAAAGGAACGATTTTTTTTTTTTTTTTTTTTTTTTCTTTTTTTTTTTTTTTTTTTTTTGTAAAATGTATAACATTAGGGAAAATATTTAACTTCAAACAAACTGCGGAAAAAAAAATTAATTTGATAAACATTTCAAGAACTAATTAAACAGTAACATACATGTTAAAAGTGCAACTTTCGTTCTACTGAAGAACTTTTGACATTTAAAAAAGTGCATAACATATACATAATTTTATTACCATCCTATATATTGGGGATTTATGTATTTCTGTGTCACTTATTTATAACTTAAATAATTAAAATTCGTAATTACCTAACTTATAAATACTTCATTTCAATGACTTTAGTTAGAAGAGTAATTAATAAATATTTTAATTAGTTGATTCATTGTGCTCAGAATTGTACGATCTTAACAAGTTATTATATATTTTTCAAATAAATGTAAAGATGTATTTTCTTTTATAGATATATAAACATGATTTTAAAGATCTTTAATTACATACTAGTCATACATTAAACAAGGTAATAATAATTTAGTTGTTTTTAAAAAGAAATAAAATTATTCAAATTCGCTCAAATTTGTTTATAAGTTGTATTGTCGATGTTCTTCTAATAGAAGCCATTGATTGCATTCCAGGTTAATTTTAATATTAATTAATCATTGAAAGTTCTAAAATTAAAAGAACAAGCATAAATAAATAAGGATAACTGCATCAAAATATTATTATTTGTGCAAAAATACATACGTTAAATTTGTTTGATATGTTTTTTTCTTGTAGTTATGACCAATATAATTTATAAATATTATATTAATATATATATATTAATATTATAAATATTACATTAATATCATATAAAATATTATATATATTATGTATGCTTATTAAATTTGTATTTGTAAATAAACTGTATAAAAAAGATGTAAATCTACAATCTGTAGCTTTACGAATGAATCTACCAAATTTGTAGTAATCATATTAAACTTTTATTTGTAACCGAATTGAAGTTATATAAAAATTTCTAGGCATGCCAGATCCTAAAAAAAATCTTAGTAACCTTCAAGAGATTTTGATTTAGAATGCAGTTTTGAATATGTTATATACATTTTGGATGTGGCCGTTAGATAGGAAGTTTTAAGAATCCCAGTTTCCTAGAAAAAAATTACAGATTTTATTTTTACAGTGAAAATACAGGGTGTTTCACAAAGGACCCCTAAATTTAACAATCTATAACTCGGGAACGGTGATAGATAGAAACATGAAACCAGTGGTGTGTTTATTAATAAAATCCTAAGAATTTTATACATAAAGTTAGTATTAGTTAAAAATAGCGCTCATAGATGGCGCTGAGAGCGACAGGCGCTCAGTTGAGGCTGATATTGACTTTACTTAATAGTGATGCGTATAAAGGAGTTTTATGCGGAGTGGGTCTTATTCGAAAATGCACTTTTGCTTTTACGACCCGATTTTGCAATCAATCCATATAATTTTGATTTTTTTGGCGTCAACACAATAATAGACAAAAAATAGTGTTTCCAAAGGAACGATTTCTTTAAAATGGAAATGCGAGAAATAACAACATTCGAAATGCTGTCTTTTATATACGTTACAAAAGATACGTTATAAATCTTGGAAATTCAACAATTCCTATAAGAGTTTTGAAAAAAAAAAAAAAAAAAAAAAAACACTATGCGAAAAAAAAAATAATAGCATAATTTTCTACAACACAAAAAGGATTTAAATTGGATATTTTTTAGGTTTATTATAAAATACTTTTCATTTATATTCTTTTTTTTTGTATTGAAATTTTATCCATAAAAGGTATAACATTATGTGGATAAGATATCAAGTAAAGTCACTGATAAAAAATAAACAAACAAATAAATAAATCAATAAAAATTGCGAACATTCAAAAAATCGCTTTGCGAATTCGAAATAAATTTTGTAGTAAAGACGACACAATTTTCTATTACGGGCAAAAGGATCTAAGGCGTAATGAATTTATTATTAAATTAGAATGACCCAGAAACTCGGAAAATGGGAGAAATACGCAATTTTTTTCCGTTCACAAAAATATCTATTATAAAAAGTAAAAAATAATAACTGTCGAGTGTATTCCGACTTGTCTTGGTCTACCTAAAATCAAATTTAGAGATGTGCGTTGGTTTGTTTTGCACTCACAGAAAGATACCGTATTTACTCGTGTACAGGGCGAACACGTGTATATGTATAAGGCGCACCCCTACTTTACAAGTAAAAATGGCGATTTCTTAAAATCTCGTATGTAAGGCGCACCATAAATTTGATACGCTAATAAAGAATGACGAAAAGAATTTCAGTAAAAAAAAAGTCGTAACAAATATTACACCAGACCAGAAAACAAGACGAAAATGCATTTCTAGACTTCGGGTTGTAAGAGAATGACTTGAAATAGGAATGAGTGGACTGTAAAGAGAATTGCAAATTAGCATTTAGATAATGTCATTAGCTCTGTTGTATAAAAAACTGCAAGGAATGAAATAAATACGCTGTAATACTTCAATTAAGTAACATTTTCCGAGTTTTAATATCTTCTTTGAATAATTTCTTGTTTCATATGTATATCGTTTGACTGCATTCAACAATAAAAAATTATTCCGTGTATAAGGCGCACCTAGGAGTTTTGCCCTAATTTTTTGGAAAAAAAGTGCGCCTTATACACGAGTAAATACGGTACGTTTTTTGTTGTTGTTGTTTTTGTTAACCCCTTCTCAACGAAAGCCTTTTGTGTACTTTTTATTTTTTTTAATCATCTAAACAAACAAAAATTCTGCAATTAAATGCGAAAATGGGCTAATTAAATTAGGTAAACTTTACATTAAAAATTAACAAATGAGATTAATGAATGGTGTTGAGCATCTTAAGTGGTATATATACCTGTCACGTCGCT
The DNA here is from genome assembly GCA_964019185.1 of Maratus speculifer. Classification (NCBI taxonomy): domain Eukaryota; kingdom Metazoa; phylum Arthropoda; class Arachnida; order Araneae; family Salticidae; genus Maratus; species Maratus speculifer. The sequence continues at coordinate 349,496,514 of OZ025295.1, forward strand.
CACCCCCAAGGAATTAATAGATAATGGACTGGGAATTCAGTATGAAATCTGGGTTCTAAAACCATAGATGCTCCTACTATTTCTTAAAGTTTATTGGAATGTGGCTTGCTAAATAGGTTTTTTGAAGTTCATGTATCAGTACATAACTTCAATGTACAGATGTATTACAAAATCGTTAACAAAATATAGGTGAATAAATAAATAAATAAATAAATAATAAGAAACAACTTGGAAGACTGTATAAAAATGTATTTTCTCGAAGGTATTAAATACTAGAAAGATCGTGAGAGGTGAATTTGATCCTAATAAATGTACCTAAATGTATTTCGAATCAGGAATTCCTTTACGTAATAAGTTTAGTTGCCATCAATAGAGAGGAGAAGGAGGAAGTGATAATTGCAAGATACAAAATTAAATTAAAAAGTTTTTAATAAAAATTCTGGTGTAAATATATATAATTATTCAAACTTGAATAAAATATCCTGTCTTTATAATGTTAATCTACCGGAAGCAATACATAGAATTTTTCTGTTTCTAATCCTTTGAAGGGCGGGTTCATAAAATATATCCCACTTAAGGGGACAGTGGACCTTTATTTGAGCAAAATCGTCTACACCAAAATCGTCGCAAAACGTCTATTTATGTGGTATAATAGAACCAAAACTTGTTTTTTCTTATTAAATGTCATTTATGAACGCTTTAAGAATTAGGTTTTTGAAATGCCCCTTGCTACGTAATTTTTAAAAAAATGTTTGTGAAATTGATAAGGAAGTATTCTGATATTGTTTAGAAAGAAATTATGTAAGCTTTTTAAAATTCGTCTTCATTAAGATCGTCAAATTTGACATTTTAGTTATTAAAAGCCAAAATTTCGATGAATATCGATATGGAATTAAAAAAAAAATTCTGTAAAATATTAATTACTCAAGAGATTAAAAAATCTTACACAAATTTGTTAACAATAGAGTTTTAAGTGATAAAAAAGCAAAAGCAAGAAAATATTTCAAAAATTAAAACACGAGGAGCATTTTAAAATTTCGTTTAACACTAGAACCGCCGTTAGGGCTCATTTTGACCCCCTGCCAAATTGAAAACGGCCGATTCGAACCAGAAATTTTTTCATGAGATTTGTTAAATATGTGAAAGACAAAACTAAGCTAATTAAATAAGTTAGATAGTTTTCAATCAAAATTCTGGTGTCAAACACTTTTTTGTAAAATTTTTATAAAATAGCCGGCGGTTCTAGTGTTAAAAAATTAATTAAAAAAAAATTAAAATTTTAATAAGATTGGAAATTTTTTAAGGTGTTCTATATGGTTTTGGTGAAATGTAAATGTGCACAAAATTTCATATTCCCATGATGAAAATTAAAGAAAAAAAATATTTTATGTCCACCGTCCCCAATTTTAATTGCAAGATGCCACGTTGACATCAGAATTTTGAAATGAAGATTTTAATTTTATGAAATATGTGAAGGAAAGCTTTTATCTATTTTGAAAGAAAATTATTTTTAAATTCTGGTGTGGATTAGTCATTTCAGCATTTTAGGAATAGAAGTGCTTTGTCCCTCAAATGGTTAATTATTTAACTGATTTTCCCGTACGACGTACGGGCAAGAAGTGCCTGCTTAATACACCGGTTAAAGCATTTGGACACCATTAAAAATTTTAAATACAATTTTATATCATTTAATGGCAGAAATGTTTAGACTAAACATTTATTTTTGCTTAAAATTTTTTTTCCATCTCATATTTACAATTTATTGTATGAAAAAAAAAGAATCAGTTAAGTGGTTAAAGTACATTCAAAAATCAATATTTAAATGATTTACTAAAAAATTATACGCTTTATTTTTTATTAATAATATAAAAAACCTTTTTTTGTACATTTACGTAATGCTGAGATAAAATGTGCCTTAACTGTGTTAAAGTTCCCATTACTTGTGAAGCTAATTATCTAAAATAATCCATTTATAATCTTTCAAGCATCATGAACTTAAAGTTAGTATTTTCTAAAAGGATATAAAAGTTTTCCTCATAAGAATTTCCTTTAATACAAGTTCTTCGGTATTTAATTAGTATATTCGAATGCTAATCACTGGAGGTTTAGCTCCAGTTGCCACATTTTACTATCAATATCTCCTTGAATTGAAATAATTAAGTTTTTAAAATCTCATTTAAAATTTGGATATCGTGAAATTAAAAGTAGAATTAATCATCAAACGTATCATGAAAAAAAAATACAATAGTCTGAGAAAAATGTGCTGTTACCAATTATTAAAAATGTAAACGATTTTCTTAAGGGTGTATTTCGATTCAAACTGCTTATTTTCCGATTTATTTTTAAATTCATTTTTGCTCTCAAACGCATCAAACTTGCAGATTCTCTTATTTAGAAAGATCACAAGGTGCCGTGATTGTCAATTCTTTGATAAATGTAAAAAATTTTGCAAAAAAAGCGAATGAAAAATCTGTGAACGAAAAAAAGGGTCATGCTGAGAAGATAAGTGTTTATAAATCAAATTCTAATGAATTGAGCGTAAAAAGACATCCCACGGCACCTTATAAGCCTCTTCAAGAATCCCCTCAGCAAGTTTCATGTTTCTACTTTTTAAAATATGTCTGAAATTGTATCGGAAAATTTCGAGCTGTTGAAGCTGAAAAAGCGTTTTTTCGAATACACCCTTAAAAAGAAAACTAAACTTAAAACTCGTATGATTTTTGCCATAAATTTACGGTATTATACAAAAGAGATGCTATTTTCGGATTTTTTCTGTTATAATAATTTTAAAAAACATAAATGAACGGGAAGGGTGGATGAAAGGTACATAAGCAACCGCTCTTGTGTTAATGTGACCAACTATGTGTTAATGTGTCGGAAGCAATGCATCAGTATGTAAATTTTTCTTCTATTTAAAGTACATTCAAAAGTCAATATTTAAATAATTTTCTAAAATATTATTCATTTATTTTTCATTAATAACAGAAAATCTTATTTTTATACATTTTCGTAATACTGAAATAAAATGCGTCTTAATTGTGTTAAATTTCCCATTATTTGTAAAGCTAATTATCGAAAATAATCTATTTATAATCTTTCAAGCATTATGAACTTATAGTTGGTGTTTACTAAAAGGATATAAAAGTCCTCCTCCCAAGAATTTCCTCTAATACACGTTCTTGGATATTTAATTATATTCGGAGGCTAATCACTGGAGATTTACCTCCAGCTGCAACTTTCGTTCTATCAGTATCTCTTTGAATTGAGATAACTAAGTTTTTAAAATCTCGCTAAAAATTTGGATATCTGCGAAATTAAAGATGTAATTAATTATCAAATTTATCATATTAAAAAAACAGTGGTAAGAGAAAAATGTGTTATAACCAATTATTAAAAATGTTAACCATTTTCTTAAAAAGAAAACTGCCACTTTCGTTCTATCAATATCTCTTTGGATTGAGATAACTAAGTTTTAAAATCTCATTTAAAATTTAGATATATCTGAAATTACAGATGTAATTAACAGGAATGCAAAAATCTAGGCGCCAGAGGGTAATCTCTCACCACTAAAATTTTTTAAAGTTTTTTTCGCTCAAAATTTATTAGCATTCTAGCAGGAATTTTACACGAAATATTAGACGAAGAAAAACGAAATAAATTTTGTGGTGAGAAACTGCCTGCTGGCGCCTAGATTTTTGCACCCCTGGTAATTAATTATCAAATTTATCATATTAACCGTTTGTGGCGTAGGGCAAATTCATTGCTTAAGTGTTGAAAATAATGACTGCCACCGGAATTTGAAAACAACTTTATTTGAAAATAAGAAAACGCTACATTTCATTATAAACAATAATTTTTTGAAACAAAATTCCGGTGCCAATGTAGCGTTTGGGAATTAAAATTAAGTGGTATATCTATGAAACCACTGCGCCGCATGGGGTTAAAAAAAACAATAGTCGGAGAAAAATGTGTTATAACCAATTATATGTTTTCCCTGCATTTGTTTTAAATACTAATGAAACATGATTCTTTTAACATTATACAAAAATACTTGATTACAAACATGAATGTGAAGCCTGAGAGTATTGATCATTGTACATTGCGTTAAAAATCCGTTAAATCATTAGATTTACATTATTCTAATTACCCCTTATATTGCAGGGAAACCTGGAGCTTAGTGAACTTGTTAACATGGGCTTGTCAGTGAGAGGGCTTAAAATGTTAACGGCATTCTTAAAAAGAAACTAGTCGTTGGAGGCCACCGTCCACTTACCCATCATGGATATGTATAACATAATGTATGAAAACATAACATATGTAAATAATCAATAAAATGCATTACAATTCCAAAACAAAATATAAACGTATATTTAAGTATTTTTAACACATCATCATGCTCTATTAATGAATTTCTGATGAACCAATTTCGATAAATTGTATGAAACGCCAAACTATTCAAGTAGCACTGAATTGCATAAAAGAAACATCCTTATAATTCTAAAAAAATTATCATATTCACTAACGGTTTCTTGCATCGAATTAAGTATCTCATTTCCAATTAAATGATATCTTTGAATTGAAATTTTAATGAAATACAGAGTCATGAAAAATCAAAGAACGTGGAAAACAGGATTAGAAATATCTCGACAACCAATAATCCGATCGACTTCGTTTTTATGCAAGATTTGTGTTAATTTATTGCCTTTTACGTCCATTCCTTAAAATTAAAAAAAAAAATCGAAAATTTTTATATATATTTCTTCAGAACGAATTTTTCGAGAGTCCGAAAAAAATAGTTCCGGAAAATCGAGGTTACTGATATTAAATAGGCTTCGTTCCATTTTTATATACTAAGCACATACAAAATTTCAAGTCTCTATCTCAATTTTTTCGGGAGATAGAGCGGTTACAGACAGACAGACAGACACACAGACGGGCGGACGGCAAATTTTTTTTTCTAAAAATATGATTTTCGGAATCTCCAGTGTCCAAAACGTGTAAATCCGTCAAAATTTTTTTTTTTCCATTTTCAAAACGATTGCAAGACTTACCCTATGCTACGTATGATGGGTAAGTAAAACGTACTTAAAGCTCACGTGATTTTTGCGTTTAATTTTCGGTATTAAAGAAAAGAGATATTGTCTGGGGAGTGTTTGTGTTATAATTATTTCAATGTTATAATTCTTTTTTGTTTTACATTTGACATTTCACATATATATTTAAATATTTGTATATAAAAAATGAATAATAAGCAATTATAATTCGTTCAACTCTTTTAAATTTGCAAACTTCATAGACAATGTTTAACAGTGTATCTAAAAAAGTATTCATTTAATAATTTAACCCTTTCCGGCACGGGTAAAATCTGTAATAAAATGAGAAATTATTTACTGACACCGGAATTCACAAACGAATTTTTTAGATATTTTGAAATCTTTAATTTACATTTTTATTGTAAAAGCAAAATTTTAGAAATATTACTGGTGCCGTTTGCAAATTTGAAATTAAAAAGTAGGTATCCCAGACCGGGCACAGTGTGCCGGAAAGTGTTTTAATGGGCAAAGAATTTTCATTGCTAAGATATTGAAATAAATGATTGACACCTGTAATTGCAAACAGATATATTTTTAAATAAGGAAAAGTGATTTTTCACATAGAAATGAGAAAATGGATTTTTAAATTAAAATTCCGATGTATATCGTAATTTAATTAAAATATCGGAATTAAAATTCTGCGGCTCCGTGGAGAAACCAATGAACGTTAAAGGGTTAATAGAAATTTTGTATTCAATAAAAAAATCTAAAATAAGTACAAAAGAGTGATATTAAAAAAAAAAATTGTTTTGTACTCAGAATAAAAATCTCACTATATCCTATAAATTCAGATATAGTAATCGAGAATTAAAACATACATCTATATCATGTTACAGCAGAGTCACTATAAGCTTTTCAGCAAAAACAAAATATTTCCTTTTTTATTTCCTTATAGTATTTGAGAAAAAAATGTTTTAAACTAATTTTTTTAAAGACGTTCTTAACCCGGAAGAACACGCACTTACCCAGGGTATAAATGGTTTTAACATTGCCGCCATTAAAATCAAATTATAACTGTCATTTTACCTCGGCGGAGACAATCCTTACAAATTTTGCGAAAAATTAAGTTGGAGATTACTTTTAAAAGATAAGCGGTTACATTGGAAAAATCATATGCACTCCGGGTCAAAAAGACCCGGCGCGTGTACTCCTGGATTAAGTGTTATTTTTACTATTATGATTAATTTAAACGTTTTATAATAGTTCAAAATGTAGAAGACTTATATTCACGGTTCTAGGAACTTGTTTTTCTTTATCTTTATCTCCAGATTGTTTTAGTGACTGATTTCAATTTGAAAATTTTGAAGTAGGGAAAGGCTTTGACCACTTCGCAAAGAATCATTTTTTAAAGCTTAACTATTAAGATTAAATTTAATTTCTTAATTTTATTATAATCAATATCCTCTTTAAAATTTTCAAAGTTTAGTTTTACCTTTGTTATGTTTAATTTAACCCTTTTAGCGTCCTAACCGGGTTTTGCTGTCTCAAAATCTTTGAAATCAAGAGCTGATTAATTACAAAACTGATATTAATGTTATTTTTTGCAGCGCATAAGATAAATAAATGTTTAAGGTAGTCATATAACAAATTCCCATAACAATTCCATCCAACAATTCCCAATTCCATCGTAACAAATTCCCATACAAATATTTTTCATAGGTATGATGTTAGGAATAGTTAAATATAAAGGAAAAAATAGGCCAGACGCTTAAAGAGTTAATTTTTTTAATAATAACGTAGTGGTCAAAGGTACAACCTCCTGTTTTATCTTTAACCCTTAAATGCTTAGGATAGAACGCGTTCCAAAAAATGCGCAATTCAAAGAATCAGAATTCATACTAGAAAAATCTAAATAGTAAATTTTTCTTTATTTAATTACGAATGGACTGTCATTAAGTAAAGGGAAAATTGCTTTTTTAAATTTCTGGTGAGAATACGGAATATGTGAATAAAACCCCCAATAAATCGGGAACACTTATGGTATCGAGAATGATACAATATGCATTTAAGGGTTAACCATGGGTGTTCATATTTCTAACCAGGCAATCAATCTAACCAAAAGCTACGTTGAAAATAAATTAAATAATTAAATAAAGTTTAAGTTTGAAAGGTATATTTCCAATGCTTATCCGACTATGCCCTTTATTTATGAAAAAATCTAAATATTTCTGATATCATTGGTAAACACAATCTTTTTTTACCTAATATATTATTTATTAATCAAGCTTTTCTGGTTATTATGATTGGCTAAACATGAAAGAGGCCTTCCTTACATTGTGATTTTGATGTGAACGAATAGGGTACCTTTATGAGGAAAGTTCATTGAATAATTCAAGGAAAATGTATCCTTTCTTTTTTTATGCATTTTGAATTATGCATTAATTACTTACTATATGACATGCAATCATTATAATTTTAGTGCAAATAATAATATTACATTCAAATTACTGTTTAAAAATATTAACAATGTAACGACCATATTTCCGTACAACTTCTGATTCCAAGCTGCGATGATTTTAAAATTCCTACTTTTTATTATTTATGAATAACTCGAGAAGAAAAATCGTTAACTAAGTTCAAGGCAATTGTAGTTAGTAAGTGATAAAAGTTAAAATGTTTAGAAAACCTTTTAGCCTCTTGAGGGGAAGTGCGAAAATTTTATCCCCCATAATATAAATGAGATTCGCACAAAAACTTTTAATGAAACTTCATATTTTAAACTTTCACAGCAAATTGTTGAAAATTTACTTTTTTTAAAAATTTTAAAATCAGAATTTTCGATTTTTCCGGCGATAATTTAATGATACAGAGACATTTTTGCTTACCCTTCAAGCAATTAAGAATAGTGTATCTTTGGCCTGGTAAAAGGAACAACACCTGATCATGGTCAGAGATACAATACCTTGCTATTGCAAATTACAAAGCATGAAACAGTTTATAGAGTTAGAGGATAAACATTTTCACAATCCCGATCATATTTATAAAAGTCGACATCTTCCGTATTAAATTATTACTATAAACAAAAACATGGCACAGAAAATATTATTAGGCAAAACATTAACACATAGATATTTACATTTTTATGGTGAAAATGGATTATTAATATTCACAGAAATACTTTCTGACCATAATAATCTACAGAAGATTGCATAAGTGACACCTCAATGATAAGTCCTTCCCGTTCTTTGAAAATGGATGCGAGCGCATTCGAAAGGTCTACAGTAAATTAAAAATAAAAAAATATCTATTTTTTCAACGCTTTTTAAGTATTTATATTAGGGATGAGATTTCCGCTTTTTTGGCCACCAGTACAATTTTAGAGAAAATGTTGTTTTGTTAAATCACAAAAAATGTTCCGATTACATAATATAGCATTTTCTCTAAAATTTTACTGGTGTACAAAAAAGCGGAAATCTCATCCCTGTTATATGTATATTTAAAGAATTAGTACATAAAATAATAACTCTTATTGAATTATACATATTTAGATTCTGTAAAACGACTCCACTCTTAATAAAAACAAAATTAATGACTTTTAAACGAGGACAGTCAATTCTACTTAACCTCTACTAGAGGTCTAAACACGACTTTAGCTAAGCGGTACACTAATGACACCAGACATTGATAAAGTAACTTAGGTCAACCAACCTCAAACTCAACGTCTGAGGTAAATCGAAGTCTATGAACTTGTGGTCATTATTCAATGGTTGTTTTTCTCGAACTGTAAATAACATTAAAGCTATTTATCACTCTTTAGAATTACAAGATGTATCCTAAAAGTATAGTTTGCAGTTATTTGTTGGGATTCTTCAGATAAATTGTTTTAGAAATCATTGACTACGTGACATCCGATATAAATAAACAGTTTATTCGGAAATACAAATTGTTGTGCGAGAGGTTTTATTTAGGTGAAACAAATAGGAATTACTTCAAAGTATAACTTATATTCGCAATAAATATTCGTTATGTAACACTAAGGAAACTGCTTAATATTATTAACACAAATTATTCTTGTTAAGTACATGTTTCATACTGAGTGTCATCTAATAATATGTGTTCATCTAACTAACATAAATACAACAGTTTTTGATATACAATACGAATAGCAAATCCGGTTTTATCAATAATAATAAGAAATAAAAAATCTTCCGTAATTGTATTTTTGAACACAATATCGCTTATTTACAGTTCTCTGACCTGCAATAAAAGTGACACATCTCGGCAAAATAAATTTTACAATAGAGACAAAAAAAAATTTACACGATGTTACAGTAACATAAACTTTTATCGCTTAGTTCTGCATGCAGCACTAAAACCAATCATAAAATGAAGTTTTGGGGGTTAAGCAAACTTACTTCCTCGCACAACCGACCCACCTCTGTTTCACAGGCGACTAAACCCTGGCCGTCCACATAACGCAAGTCTCTTTTGATTGGATCGTAAGATAGTGCATTTCTATCAAAAAATCTAATAATAAATTTCTAAACACCCAGTTGCATTTTCAGTAAAAACTTTTAACTTCGAATTTCAATTTCTATCCAGTAATTGCTTTTTAATACAGAGCACGCAGAATTCAGTAAGATAATACGTTCCAATGATCCAATGTTGCAAGAGAGCAAAGTTGTTTTGGCACAGCGCATGCTCATTGAGCTAGTATTGCTTAGATTTTTTTTATAGAAAAGGACAGTTTTACGGGCCAATGAGAGAAGACTTGCGTTATGTGGACGGCCAGGGTTTAGTCGCCAGTCTCTGTTTCTATGTTCATGAATGGACACATAGTTTAATAGGATGATTTTCCGCATGACTATACAATTGTGTGATCAAGGTGGTTTAGCAAGTTCTCTGAATAATGGATTTTTTTTTTTGTTCTGTTAGCCTTATTTAACCTGAAATTTTTCTGTTATAAACTAAATAGAAGAAAACACTGCAATATTACTGGTTTTGGACACCCACCTTGGTTACGCCACCATTATACTTATGAAACTTTCTCTAGCAAGGCATATCTATGACAAAACAATTAGTGAAATAAAATGCAAAATGAACTTTTGGGAAATTGCCACTTTTATTGTTGATGAGGAAATATCCTTCAGTTTTATTTTTCCATGATCGGAATGCGTTTACCATAAATAACATAGCGTTCTTTCAACAGCCGAAAGTTTTATATCTGCCTCTTTCTTGTCTATAATATTTCATTATTGCAAGTACAGTAGAACACCGATTTTCGGAACGGTTGGGACCGTAGTCAATCCGGACTTTGAAAAATGAATATGCAGTGATTTTTAGTCAATATCCCTTGACACATTTTCTAGGCTTATGGACAGGGAGGTGGCAGTACAGGCAATCACTTTATCGAGTTAACGGATGAAAATCTAGGATTAATTAAATTTCGATTAGTATATTACAAAGTAATCGGTCTGCCAAACCATATCTTGACGAAAAATATTTGAAAACATGATTTTAGCGGTTAACTCGCAGTTTACCATTATGTTTTACTTCTCCCAATCCTCCATCTTTTCATACTTTTGGGTGCAGGAAAGCACAAATCGCTAATTATTTTTCGGCATTTAACCCTTAAATGCATAGGTTAGAACGCGTTCCAAAAAATGCGCAATTCAAAGAATCAGAATTCATACCAGAAAAATCTAAATAGTAAATTTTTCTTTATTTAATTACGAATGGTCTGTCATTAAGTAAAGTGAAAATTGCTCTTTTAAATTTCTGGTGACATATTAGGATAGGAATATATGAATAAAACCCCCAATAAATCGGGAACACTTATGGTATCGAAAATGATACAATATGCATTTAAGGGTTAAAATGCTCCTGAATCGTTTATAATTCCCACCAGTTCTTTTTTTTTGTAAAGTTTACTTTGCTTAATAGAAGCATTTGCGCGATTCAAGCGCAGAAAATTTTCTGCTTTGAAAAACTGGTGGTTAAAGATTAAAAACTGTGCATCGCGATAGAGTTAAGTGAAATATTAAAAGAAAATCATTACTGAAAGAATGATAAGTCTGTAAAAGACTATGCAAAGTAGTTTTGGTTACAGCTGTATATTGTAGAAAAGTATGAGTGGATAAACTATAAAAATTCAAAAAGATATGAAACCTAAATAATATCAAATATTGATATTTTGTATGACTCATTTTTTGTGTTATCCTTATCTATTTATAGGAACTTAACTCGGTGTTGAGAGATAAAGGTAGTACATATTTAAGCTTCATTTGGCATTTCATAAAACTAAATTCCGCCTAGTAATAACCTTTTTTTTACAGATTAGCCAACATAACAACCCTTGTTCAATGTCTAAAGGAGCCATGGAACATAGCATCGTGCTTAAGGAGATTGCGGAAAAAGAAGCTCGCGAATTTGCAAAGCCAGTTTGGTCCGTGACGCGTTTTTCGAGATAGGTTTTTAATTAACTTTTTAATACGCTAAAGTCGTAATGAGAGACCCACTCAAAGCAAGCTAGTCGCGAAGCCATAATATTTATAAAGCTTTTGCATGTTTTAAGGAATTAAAAAAAATTAGATATTTTTGTACCAGAAATTTCGTAATGTAATGGCCACTAGGTCCGAAGTAACGAGTGCTTTGTATTAAATAAGATAAATAATACGTAATAAAACCCTGGTTCTAAAGGAATAATTATTTATGTGATTATTTTAATTAAATTAGTATGTTTGCAACAGTAAAAGGTTTACCGATTTTATACTGTTGCTAGGTATTGCATTATACAAATGTATTATTAAAAGTTGTTATCTAGGCTTCAAAAACCGATATTATGCAGAGTCTGCCGCCACTGTCACTATTTATGTCCAAACCGTCCTTGTTTTTAAGGGTTAATATTTCGGCTGTTTACCAACGATTTTTTTTTCAAAAATCTTATCAACATTGTTTTTATACTGGCACTACGATATATATCTCAAACTCTCCTCAACACTTTAGCTGAATGCCGAAATTTCTGTGTGACAAAATTGTGTGCTTTTCTCAAAAACTTTGCGATCTAAGGTAATCGCTATAGGCTAGTTCCATGGGTTTTGTAGTGTAAGTCACATTACCTTATAATTGCTCTACTTGTTTGCCACCGTTATTTTCGAAAAGTCTGCTTGGCCTTATTCAATTAATGAGAATGTGCCGATAAAATAAATCACATTTTTTCGTACTAAAATACTGGTAGCCGAAAATCGTAGCCTGTGACTTACACTACAAGTACTCATGGAAATAGCCTATAGTTTTTCTGCAAAGTTTCAAGTAATATTTATAACCTTTAATTTTCATAATTTTAGTTTTAGTAGGCTTGGAATTAGGTGGGAGAGGGAACATACTTTTGCAGTATATTTTCGACGATATCTCTGAAAATACAATACCTAAAATTACAAATATATATATATATATATATATATATATTTCTGAGTTCAGCATAACGAAAGTTTTCACAATCCCACGCGATATTCAAAGGATTTTTTTTTCTTCAAGTACCTTGATTATCCCCCTAACTCCGCCTAAATATATTTGTAAATGTTTAATAATTGGCAAATATGTGGCAAATATGTAGTCTTTATTAATCGCCCCAATTTAGGCTTTCCATGTTTCATAGTTTATGAGTACAACGGCTGCGACAGACATAAAGACATACACACAAGTAATCTTAGAATGGCCCCATTTTCTCTTTATAAGTACGAAACCTAAAAAGTACTCTATATTTTAGTTTTTGTTTATTTCCCTATATTATCAGCGTTTGTACTGGCCCTGGAATTTCCAAACTAGTAAAATTTTCATTACCAGGATCTTCTTATAGAAAATCTCTTCTTAAATATGTCAGAAGAAAATCACCTAAAACCTCGATTTTAGTGGTTGTTTCATAGGTTTACCATTATGTTGTACTGCTCATAATACCCCATATTTTTATACTTCTGGGCGCAGGAAAGCATAATGGTAAACTTACTAGTCAACCATTAAAATCGGATTTTTAAGTACAGTAAAACCCGGATAATTCGTATTAATTGGGACCGGACCCAATCCGGATTATCCGGAGAATTAGAAAAAATGAAATAATATAAAACATACTTACAGAAAATCACTTTTACGTTAAACTTATTAAATATTTACAGACAGTAAAAATGTTTACTTTGCCTAATTCTTCCGAAAATATTTCAGAAAAGGTTTTTTTATTCAGAATACGACGATGAAACAATTTAATGTTATGGAAATTAGCCAATCGCTTTTCGAACTTAGAAAAAAAAATGACCAAACTGATCCGGATTAACGTGGTCCGGATTTGCGGGGTTCTACTGTATTATCCAAAAAGATATGACTTGGTAGACCGATTGTGTTGTAATATGCGAATTGAGATTTAACTAATCCTAAATTTTTATCCGTGATGTCGACGAGGTGATTGTCTGTGCTGCAGTCTTCCGGTTTAAATGGGATCCGTAGGAACCATAATTTTGTATTTTTTATATCATTCTATTTAATTTTTTTACATGCCTACATTGCATAAAAAATATGCTACTGAACGAATTAACCCATTAGTGTCTAGCGTCCCTTTTTAGGGACGCTTCAAAAGGTACATGTAGCACTGTTTTTGACACCGGTGAAAAAGAACAGCAATTTACATTTTATTTAATTCAAACATTTTCGTAATTAATCAAGTAAACTTAATTCTTTTAAAGATAGTGGTGCCAACCGAATAAAATTTTCGCAAAATGTGGTGGGCACGAATGGGTTAAAGTGCATTTCACTAATATTTCCTTTTTATGTGTAGTTTTTGTTCTATGCATGTTTCTTTTATTCAACAAATTTCAATTATTTTCTATTTAACGGATTTTCTTTATAACAAAGTGTTGAAGTGTGAAAACGATACTTCGCTTAATTTAAATTTCGCGGCATTTCAATTGCGTTTTCTTTCTAATGTTTAATTTAAACATAATTAAAATAATTTTAATTTTCCTCCAGTCCTGAAATTAATATTTAAGATATTACACTTATAATCTTTAAAACATCATAAACTTATAATTGGTGCTTTGTGCTAACAGAATATAAAAGATATCCTTACAAGAATTTCTTCAATGCTCTTTATCGTAGATTTAATTATAGTGTAATGTTTACCTCAGTAGTCAGTTTCGTCCAGGGAAAACCGTTTAGAATTTGGGTATTTCAGAAATAATGTTTACTAGCAGGGATTGAATTAATTTATAAATAAAGGCAAAGTAAGGCTTTTGAATAAATGTCCATGAGCTACTAGCAATTAGTAATTATTAAAATGGCTTTTTTAATAAGACATTACAAAAGGTGTCAAGATATTTTTGAGTAATCCGAGAATTCATAATAATGTTAAAAGTATAAAGCAACAGTTATTGAAATTAAAACAAATTGAAATTTTTAATATTTACGCGCTTTACCAAGCATAAACAAAGTTAAGCTTGAATTCTGTACACGTAGTTTGCAGTCATAAATCAAGTTGTAATAAAATGACAATAATGATATCAGTTTACACTTTTTTAATAATAATTAAACATCTTATTTTAGATTTTCTAATAAAATAGAGGCAAAATATAATTTATCAAAATTTAATTTTCAAGCATTTCTAACAATTATCTTGTAATTTAACCCCTTGGGGACGAGAACCGGTGTAAATGCGGCTTAAAGCGCTAACAATCTTTGCTTAATTTCACCAGAAATATTTTACTGAAAAAATTTGCCGTATTTTTGCCTGGAACATATTTTCGATTCAATAAGGCACAAATTTCTGTTTTTAAAAATCGGTGAAAATAGATTAATAAACGTAAAAGGCTCTCGTCGCGAAGGATTAACACTAGACCGCCGGGAAATTTTACGCAAGTTTTATAAATATATTTAAAACCAGAAAAATAGTTTGAAATTATTCAGTTTATTTGTTTAGCTCATTTCATTGCAACTGATATATAACTTATTTCTTGAAGATTTTTCTGGTTCGAATCGACAATTAATCCAGTGGTCGGTATCGAATTGACACCTTCCCGGCGTTCTAGTGTTAATCAATTCATAAATAAAGTAAAATGCACTAGTAATTTATAGTTAAACTAATAAAATTTTTAATTTCTAGTTAAATATAGTTAATGCATAGCCGCCAAATTTTAAAAATTTTTCGTACCACAAAAATACTATAGTAAATATTCTCTTATTTAGTCGTCGAAATCTTATGATTAAAGAAATGGATACTTGCAGAACATCTATGCATTACGTCATTCGATTCATCGACTTCGATGGAAGGGGAACTGGAGCATAACGACTCCAGTAGGAACTTCTTCAAATCCTGCATTGGTTCATTTATTCAAAGAAATGGAAAATCTCTGTACAATTTTAGTGGTAGGAAAAATGCGTAAAAGTTGGCAGCTATGGATAACCCATAAATGCATAGGATAGAACGCGTTCCAAAAAATGCGCAATTCAAAGAATCAGAATTCATACCAGAAAAATCTAAATAGTAAATTTTTCTTTATTTAATTACGAATGGTCTGTCATTAAGTAAACTGAAAATTGCTCTTTTAAATTTCTGGTGAGAATACGGAATATGTGAATAACCCCCCCCCCCCACCAATAAATCGGGAACCCTTATGGTATCGAAAATGATACAATATGCTTTTAAGGGTTAACCCTTTAGTGCCTAGCGTGCCACTTTTCGGACAGTTTTAAAAAATTGAGGTAATCGCATTTCACACCAGTAAAAAGAAAGATAAATAAATGCATTCTTTCTCGACACAAAGTCCTCGATAAATTGAAATAAAAGTTATTCTTTCTTTAAAAGTGGTGGGAAAATACAAAATTTGAATTTTAACGAAGAAAATAATTTCAGGCACTAATGGGTTACTGCTAAACCTGTTGCTTATCGATTTGTAATAATGTGTACTATTTAAAGTTATACTGAACAGTGAACATTGGCTTAAGAAGTCGCGTATATATGTGAATGATATATATATTTTTTTACATTTTCAATTGTTAATGTGGTATCACATTTGAATCCTTCGGTAAAATTTATATTCGAATCCTAAACAGGAAATCGTTCAGTTAGGTAATTTAGAAATTATGTAACTTAAAGTTTTTATATCGTACATTTTTAATTTCAGAAAAGGTGATCATAACGAGGTAAGTGTCTTTAAATATAACTCAAAACAACTTCCCTAAATGAGCTGTAGTTTGCAGTTCGCACAGTTCAAGCTACTAGAAATGTTTGTTGGCAGAGCCTGATTACTAACGGGGCACTCTCTCACCAGAAAAAATTTATAGAAATTTTCGTCTTCTTTAAACGCCCTTTTCATGCAAGATTACTGTCATGAATAAGGAAAAATTCTTTATTTCTTTTTCCTGGTGGGAGAGTGCCCCGTTAGTAATCAGGCCCTGTTTGTTGGAAAGGTCATAGAAACAGCATTTTTATCGAAATTTAATTTCAATGTATTGGATGTTTCAAAAGTTCCGTGTGACAATAAAAGATTTACGGAGCCGAGGAACATGCGATTTGCATATGCATACTCAGCGTAACACGGTATTTTGTGCGACACCACTATATAAAAAAAAGTAATAAGTTCAAAATCTCAACAACAGTGGGTGCTATTGCAGATAATTCGGTGGAATAACTCTATATTTCTCATACGAAGCAAAATTGGTATACAAAAAACATTGAAGAATTGTACATCACATGTACAATTTTTTGTGTCGAAAACTTGCCTTGTGTAAGAAATATTGAATCATTTTATAGAATCAACAGCAATTGTGCCGATTATTTTCAAGACTTGAACAAATTCTTTAATGGTATCATTACAAAGTCCCGCACAACGCTTAAAATTTATCTCTAAACCACTTCTTATTCCGACGTATACATATTTTGTGTAGCGTTTTTCTTTAGTGCTTAGTATAGGAAACACCCGATATACATTGTTTTCGAAAATGTTCTTTTACCAATTTTTATATATTAACATATTAAAAAAGAATTAGTATAATTAATCGTCTAATGTAATAATTTGGGAAGAAAGATGACTAATAGCAACACGTAAATTAACAAATTAACATTTAGGTTTAAATTTTTTCATTCTTGTAAGATAAAATAAATTTCAAATATGCTTCATTTCTCATCACACGTGGAGTTAACTAAAATAATCCATTAATAATTTTTCAAACCTTATGAATAATAAACGTTCGCTAATAGGATATAAAAATATTCCTTACAAGAATTTTCTTAATGCATATTCTTGCAGATTTAATGACGTTTAATTATAGGGGGTTTACCTCAGCTACATGTTTCATAATTAATTAGCCATTACGAATTAAAATATTAGAGAAATTAATTATAAAATGCATTATCTGAACCCATTAAATGTTTACATGTACCATATAATATCAGATAAGATTTAATCATTTTTTTAATACCAGTATTTTAACTGAAACGTTATCTTTATTTCATGACCTAACCCATAACTGCCAACCCTTCCGATTTTTTGGCCTGGAAAAATTTAATAGAAATTTTTTTACTTATTTATTAGATTGCGGTGATTTGAAATGGTTATTTTTTTCTATAAAATTTTTAAAGCCAAAAAAGCGGAAGATGTTGGTAGCTATCCCTAACCATTCGCGGTGGAAAGCATTTTCATTTTTCAACCCCCTTTAGGGGCGGTGGGATATATCTTACACCATCTAGTTTAAACGTGTGTGCACCAGATACTTTTAATTGAATTTTATATTCAAGATGGATTAAGAAAAAAACCAAAGTTTTTTATCTATAAAATTTTTTTAACTATAAAATTTTTTTAATACCTGTATTAACAACTTTATATCCACATATTTACCAATTATATCAGGTATTATCGTAAGTTAAAAATGGTTTTCTACGTCCAACTACCAAAAAATTCAAAATTCTTTTTCAAAAAATAGCATATAAATATATACACATATAAGCACATACTCTATGTATATTAAATTGTACAGAATACTTTGTGGACAAATCTATGTTTTTAACTTGAACTTCGAACTATCATTATCATCATTTTTAAACACTTTAAAAGACTCGGTGCAATATGCTTACTTTTTAAAAAAGGATTTGTGAATTGGATTTATTGTATGTAATAAATTGTACAGAATACTATATTAATAACTGATATAATATAAATAAACATGTTGAAATATACATAGAGTATGTGCTTATATGTGTATAGATTTATATGCTATTTTTTGAAAAAGAATTTTGAATTTTTTGGTAGTTGGACGTAGAAAACTCCCCCATTTTGAACTTACGATAATACCTGATATAATTGGTAAATATGTGGATATAAAGTTGAATTTTATATTTTTAGCTTTGGCAGCAAATTTGCAAAAAATTGCCTTTTGTTATTACAAAATAAAATTTTCCGATTTTTTTTCGGTGAGAATTCAATAATAGAGCGAATTATTTCTTCCGTTGAAATTAATGAATCACACCAGAATTTGAAAACAAATTTATTTATGAATATGAAAAAAAATTATATTTCATGCATCTTATGAACCGAAATTTTTTTAGCCAAAAATCTGCAGCCAATACGGCCTTTGGAGATTATATTTAAGTGATTTCATAGACAAATTGTCCTTCAAGGCATCCTTTTTCTTGATAAAATTAAACAAAAATTGTTATTAAAAAAATAGTGGCATGAAATGTAAGTTAATATAATTTCCGCTTTAATTGTTAATATAAAAAAATGAGGAAACGAACAAGCTTATTCTATTATCAAACAATAAAAATGAAAATAACACATAAAAATATAAATGAAATACATATGAAAATGTGATTTGTCAGAATAAATTTCTACATTTAACAACGTAAGAATCACTTAATAGTTGAAAGTACCTATTTTTAATTACAGAAACTGAATACCTATTAAATTTAAATATATACACACACGCACATATATATATATATAGTATCAATCCCAACATGAAAAATTGCAGCACCATTGGCGCTTAACCCTTTAACGTTCATTGGTTTCGCCACGAAACCACAAAATTTTAATTCCGATATGCAACACTGACACCGGTATTCTTATCTAAAAATATCCCTTTTATAATGTATGTGAAAAATCACGTTTTCTTATTTAGAAATATATTTGTTGTTAATTACCGGTGTCATTCATTTATTTCGACATCTTAGCAATGAAAATGCTTTGTACGTTAAAGGGTTAAGCAGCTCATATATAATGCTATAAATTATATTTCATATTATGAAATGAAAGTTCAAAATCTCAAGGATAGAGTGTATGTAAAAAAGGTAAACAATTAACGATAAACAATTAAAAAACTATAAACAAGATACAGGCTAGAAAAAACAGTCTGTTGGACAGACGAGACTTAACTCCATCCCCCTCTTTAAAAATAGCATTGTTTCAGGTTTCTGAACACCCACTAAACCTGGATTCAAAAATAATATATAACAACAAAAAAAACCAAATTTTTTAATGAACAAAACAAACGAAAACAATTGATGAACAAGAAAATAAGTTACTTAAACATAACTGATAATATAAAAAGTAAAATAACATTTACTATGTAAAAAATCTCTGCAATAACTTAAAATTTTTTTTTAAAAATGAATGCAGCATTTGGTAAGCCTCCTCCCTTACCTGAAACAAAACATTAAAATTATGAACAGTCATACCTGTTTCAAACTCCTGCCTGTAAAAACAACGAATTAACGAGAATGCTCCCTCCGAGTCCAAATTGCATATAGTTTCAAGATCCAGGTCTGCAAAACTTCCCTAAAACTCAAACCATCCAATTAAACTCGTTCTAAAAAATATAGACTTTAGAATAAAACTTTCGTAAAGAATGTCAGGGAAGCATGCTATCAAATTACAAGCTACGCCAACAATCCGCAACGTTGTCAATTATTTTTTATAACAGTATTTAAATAGTATCTTAAAAAATTAATTGGATAATTATTATTATAAAAAAGATTTGCTATAAACTTAAAAACCTGCTTATAAAAATATTTTTCATTGTTACAAATTTTATAAAACCGAATTAGTTGATTAATTATTATATTAATGTAATTTTTTTTATGTAAATTCGAATACCAGTGTGGCATACTTTTTGTAAAAAAATTAAAACTGTTTCTTTTATCATATAAATCTCCATTTACTTTATTATTCAAAATGGCAAAAGAAATATCTAAAAAATCAACATTATAATCATCACTGTTTGCTTTATTTAGTTTTAAACAATCCGGATAAACATTATTATATTCCTTAGTGATATCAAAATTGAAAATCAAAATGTCGTCAATATACCTAAAGATTTTTAAAGATTTATTGTAATTTATTGTATAATTAAATTCAAAATAAAACAAAAACAAATTGGCTGCAGTACTTGAATAATTAGTTCCCATACCTATTCCTATTCCATTGCGTATTTTTCATCAGTTGCGAGTAAAGTAATTGAGAAGGTTGTCACAAGATGTTAGCTGTTTTTTTTTAATTATAGAAAATAGTTGTTGTCCTCGGTAGAGAATTGGGAAATCTGATGTATATCTGAACCTTTTTATTGGTTGAATTCCGCAATGAAGTTAATTTACTTTATTCGTTTTCTGAATGGTCCATGCTCAATATCTAGAAATGAAATAATTGTGTTTTTTATTTTGTTCGTTTATTGATTGGTCCATGTTTAGTGTCCAAATATGGAATACTACTGTTGCCACGATGACAAAAAGTATTAAAAGCTACAAAAGAATTAATAACTTAAACGCAAATTGAGATACAGCTTTCAAACAAATTGCATTTAAATATACGTTTCTTTCTCTACACGGCGATGTAAACATTTAAAATATGTGATGTTTAGAAGTTTAAAAATTTGCAGTACAATTGTAAAACTAAAATTTCATTTAAAATTTGTATATGATTGGAACAGGAATATCAATTTTTAATTCATGGCGCATGTAACGTAGAATTTTGTTGTTACGTAAATCACGTTTCGACATCCTAAAAATGATGTTTATTATTATTATTTAAAAAAAGAATTCATCTATAAGTCTAAAATTTTAGTCTTTGAAAATATAATTTTCCAAATTGTCGTCGTAATTTAGAGAATTACAATTTTTTTTTCGATTAGCAGTGTCTGATTACCGGGTGTGAAAACTTTCACCAAGGATAACTTCCCCAGTAGCCAAACAATATTGGCTACATCTTGAAGCAATATTGGCACATTGGCGAAATATTGGCATAAAATATTGCTCCAATATTGGGGTTTTACATTTTGCCCTTATTTAGATTATATTTGCAGCCAATATTATGCCAATATTGGAGCTTCATTGAAAATATTGCCAATAAAACGCCAATATTGGTTAAATATTGGAATTTCATTGGAAATATTTCCAATGAAACCAAAATATTGGCATAATATTGTCTGCAAATATCGGTTATATAAGGGCAAAATGTAAACATCCCAATATTGGAGCAATATTGACATTTTATTGGCAGTATTTCCAATTAATGAAACATTGGCGCCACGTTGGACCAATATTGGTTTGCTACTAGGGTTCAATTGAAAATCTCTTTTTTCTAAGCTGATTAACCTCTTGAGACGCGGTGGCATATCTATGAATCCGCCTAGTTTCAATTTCTAAAGGCAACATTGGCACCAGAATTTTAATTTAAAAAATTCTTCTTATTAAACGCTTGAAGTATAGTTTTTTTGATTTTTAAAAATAAAGTTGTTTTCAAAATCCGGTGTCAATCATTAATTTCAACACTTAAGCAATGAAAATGTTCAACTTTGAAAAGGGTTAATAGCGGGAAACATCATTTGATTAAAATATCGCTTGTTATCATGTTAAGAGACGCGTAAAACTGCTGTTAAAAACAGGTAACAAAATTTACATTTTATTTACAAATCTGCTAAATGAAATTATTTCTTTTAGACTCTTTTCCTGAAAAACATACAGATATTATGAATATTTTGCGCGCATGAGAAATAACATATGGAAACTTGGCAACGAGCCTAATCAAACATATGGGGTTTTTCAGACTTTGATTCGGTGGTTCAAATATGATTTATTTATGTTATGCAGATATATAAATTGAAAATTATGAAAAATAAGAATATATTTCTTTTAACCCTTTCCGGCGCTGAATAAATCTCTTTGAATTAATTAACTCATATAAGAATTGAAAAATAAACGAGATAGAAAATTAGAACTTCCTTCTTTTCAGATATTTTATGTAAAGGATATATTAGTTAAATATTCTTGGTACCAGTAACATTAAAATTAAACAGCAAGGATTAACCCCTTCAAGACGGGAGCCTTTTACGAAATTTTTAATGTTTTCTCACCGATTTTAAAAACCAGAAATTTGTGCCTTATTGAATCGAGAAAATTCTCCGATTAAATAAGGCAAATTTTTCAGTAAAATTTTACTGGTGGCGATAAACACGGATTCTTAAGCCTTTTTGCGGCACGTATACGTGTCGCTCGTTCCCAAGGGGTTAACGATGAAGGAGCGCTTTTTAAAAACTTAATTTTAGCAGAGATAGAGTCACCAATGGTAACACTGCTTTCATAGCCTAAAGAGTAATCAAGATATGCCTACCTATGATACAGAAAAGAATAGTATAG
This sequence comes from Maratus speculifer, assembly GCA_964019185.1. NCBI lineage: Eukaryota > Metazoa > Arthropoda > Arachnida > Araneae > Salticidae > Maratus > Maratus speculifer. The sequence continues at coordinate 349,519,212 of OZ025295.1, forward strand.
AAATTTTTTGGTGTGAGAGAGAACTTTTAAATCAAAAAAAGACAAGTTTGGTTCTCTAGTTTTTGTAGATCAACGCGTCACTTGCGTACATGAATTTCGTATACAAGTAATGATTGCTACAGTGACAACCTTTAGCACCTTAACTGATTTGCCTGTACGTCTTTCGGGTAACACGAATTTGCTTAATTCATCATTTAAAGCTTTTTGACTCGACTATATATTTTTTAATGATTTCATACTACCGTATTGACTCGTGTATAAGGCGCACTTTTTTTCCAAAAAATTTAGGGCAAAACTCCTAGGTGCGCCTTATACACGGAATAATTTTTTTTACTGTCGGATGCAGTCGAAATATATACATATGAAAAAAGAAATTATTCAAAGAAGATATTAACACTTGGAAAATGTTACTTAATTGAAGTATTACTGCATATTTATTTCATTCCTTGCAGTTTTTTTTATACAACAGAGCTAATGGCATTATCTAAACGCTAATTAGCAATTCTCTTTACCGTCACTCATTCCTATTTCCCTTCATTCTCTTACAACCCGAAGTCTAAAAATGCATTTTCGTTTTGTTTCCTGGTGTGGTGTAATGTTTGTTTCGACTAATTTTATGGCGCGCGTTTTACACGAGATTTTAAGAAATCGCCATTTTTACTTGTAAAGTAGGGTTGCGCCTTATACACGCGCGCGCCCTATACACGATTAAATACGGTATTTAAAGACGAACAGTTTTGTTTTCGTCTCTTGGGCTGCCTAGTTGCAGTCAACTCTACGCCCGGAGTAAAAGTGAAAAGTCTTGCAAAAATATGGAACGCTTGGGAATGAAAAGTTAAGTTATAGTAAGAACTACTTAAATAAGAAATAATAATGTAAAAAAATGAATAATAAATTTAAGGTGAAAAAATGAAAGGAGAAAATTAAATTATTAACTGTTAAAAAAACTATGATTAAGCAGAATAATTAAAAAATATGGGATGTAGAGAGAAGAAAATAAGTATAACTGTAGTTCAAGAAATACTAGGGTTAAAAGAAAAAGATGTAAAATATGCAAAAAGTTCAAACCAAAATGTAGCGAGAGGGCAAGGCTGTAATTTACACAACAGAGGAGGCAAAAGCCACAGAAAAACAAAAAAAAAGCACTTTTCAGGGCACTTTTTTTAATTTTTTGATAAAAGAAGAAAAGTTAAAAATTAGAGGAAGTGAACACAAGTTCAATCCTGGTCCATAATCGTGATTTATTATGGACCGGGGACGTTCTGGGGATCGGAGGCGTCGTAGTCAGGGAGCTGACCAGCGAGAATTGTTTATACTAAACATTACGAATATTTTATTAAAAAATAGTGGTGTGAATCCGTTATTTTCAGTTTATTGAATGGAAAAGATAGAACCAGTTAAGAGGTTAAAGTTTGCCCCGTGAATTTAGAATAACCCTGTATAGTCATCGTATTGACATCTAAACAAATTCCAATTTGAATGAAAGTTAAAAGATAAATTTAATTAACCCTTTACGGCACGGGCAAAATCTGTACTAAAATGAGAAATTATCGACGAACACCGGAATTCACAAGCGATTTTTTTAGATATTTTCAATTCCTTAATTTAAGCTTTTATTATAAAATTAAAATTTCACTAAAATATTACTGGTGCCGGTTGTAAGTTTCGAATTAAAATTAGGTATCCCAGACCGGGCACAGCGTGCCGGAAAGGGTTAAAAGATCCCTGGTTATAGCGTGAAGAAAAAAAATATAACCACTGTTAAAAACAGGTAACAAAATTTACATTTTATCTACAAATCAGCTCAATGAAATTCTTTAATTCAGACTCTTTCCTGAAACCATACAGACTTTATGAATATTTTGCGTGCGTGAGAAATAACACGTGGAATCTTGGCAACGAGCCTGTTCAAACATATGCGGTTTTTCAGACTTTAATTCGTGGCTCAAAAATGATTTATTTATTATATGCAGAGTATATCAATAGCGGATTATGAAAAAATACAGATATATTGCTTTTAACCATGAAAAAGAGTTATTAAAAAAATAAATTTTTGCAGATATACAATCACTAATATTAACATTGCATTCACAGCCAAGAAATTATTTTTTTTTGTGGAAAAGTCTTCAAGGAATGCAAAATAAAAATTAAATTATATGTATTTTTTTTAAATCGTAAAAAAGAACAATATAAAATAAATCATTTTTCGTGCGTTCGATGTTATATTTATTTTTTTTTTGCGTATTTAACCCGTTCGCGATGGTGCGCGCATTCAGAAGTGCGCATCTCAGGACGAAGCGGAAGAATTTGATTTCCTCTTCAGGGTCGAAAGATTTTGCGAAACTAAGCCTAACTCTTGTAAAGTTTTCTCTAAAAAATTATAAAAAAAATTCATTTTTCCATATAATCTTTTGAAATTATCATACATGAAATAAATTGTTATTGTGTATATTCACGCAAAAAATTGGGGTATTTTCATCGATATTTTAGTATAAAATGACCTTTTAAATGTTTACAATGCCTATTTTAATCATTTTTTTAGATTAAAAAATAATATAACATGATTACAAAAGACTTACCTGCCTTTATTTTAGCGACATGTGAAGCATTTTGCCCAAATACAGAATCATTTTGTGAAAAAATAGCTTTGATTCTAAATAGTTTTAATACAATCCTTAAACAAAATAAGTGTTTTAAATAGCTGATTTGTTCACTAATAAAAACAGTTAAATTAATATTACTGGCAACTAGTGCATAATACTTTTTAATATTAATCATGCAGGCATACATAAAAAATAGTTTAATGTAATTTAAAATATATTTGAAAATTCAAAAAATATTTTTAAATGCATAATCAATGATAAAATGTCATTAAAAAAGTATTTAATTATAAAAATAAGTAAAATGGAATTGAACTTTAAAATACACATTGCTTAAAAGTTATTAAGTGTTAAAAATATTTTTGAAATCAAAATTAAAAAATACATAGCAGTGCATAATGTAATAAACAATATGTGATGCCAGGGGTCGCAGCGTCTCTAAAATTTTCGCACTTTCCCACCACAATTTTTGAAAGGTAATATTTATTGTAGAATTTCATTGTAGATCTTAAAGGAATGTGAATGGAAGATATTTGATTTAAAATACTGGTAGAAAAGTGCGAAAATCTTAGGGACGGTGCGACCCTGGTAATGTAATAACAATATATAATGCAATAGCAATGTAAGAAATGTCAAATAAAAAGTATTTGATAATAATGAGAACTTGAATGATGATTTCAAATACATTTATCAAAGAATATGTTTATGTTAATACTTCTTTATTTATATCTTTTATATAAAAAAATCTTAAAAAAATTAAATTTATGAAAATAAATATATTGAATAATAAATAATAATAATTAAGGAAACTTAATAATAATTTAAAATAAACTGATCAAATGATTAAAATAAACTTGATAAACTGAAAGCAAATGTCATTGATGTTAAAATTATTTTTAAAAATGGAAATTTATGTGTATGAGTAAATGAATTGATTTATAACAGGTAAACTTAACAAATAATTTGAAATATTCGCTTTAATGCATGCGCTCAATTTATCAAAATAGTCAGAGTTAAATTATTATGTTATAATCATTAACATTCAAAATTTTGCTTTCTGAAGACAACATATTTTTCACAATCTTCTTTATTTCATTCTATATCAAATGTATCGATTTTTTTTTCATTTTAATGAACTTGGGAATTACAGTACATAGATATTGATAATGGAAATTAAAATGGATTAATTTGAAATGAGATATAATATTGCTGAAGATAAAAATCAAAAATCAAAACCAAAATAACAAGTAAGTCTTTAAAACTTTGCTTTGTCGTTACTTTTCCGAATGGTTAATACAATATAATCCCACAATTGGTCACTTTTAATGATTTTCTTTTTCTTCTTTTTTGTTTTTTTATTTTCTACAGCGCAAATTACTGAGCGGCCTTCATTTTTAAACAGAAAACTTCAGAGGTCAGCAATCTCGACGATTTACATTCGAATAAGCAATTTTAAACTGTTGGGATAAAAAAGGAAACAAAAGAAAGAAAAACCTTTAGGAAATACGCATCCGTCAACCAATAAATAAGTTATTCCTATCGAGATAAAAGTAGAACAAAGAAAAAAGGAACAGAAACACGCCTTAAGTACGATAGTCTCAGTCAGAAGCGCATGTATAGCAGATATCACATATTTGCGTTTATCAGTTTATCCTCTCCCCCCCTCCCCCACCAAGCACAATAAATCAAAAAAAAGACTTCTATTACAGATGTATAAGGTTTATGATCGCGAAAAGATCACAACTCAGAAACATAAATACATGATGAAATAATTACTTCTTTTTTCATTGCATTATTTTTTTTAAATAATTAACATTGGTTAATTCATTGGTTTATTCATCGATTCCGTTTGCTTTTCTAGTTAAATGAAAGTGTGTTCTTTCCTACTATATATTAAAAAACGACTAAATTAATTTTTTCGTACGATATACATTTAGACACATAACGTTCCACATACGCGGCATGAATAGTAGTCGCTCGTGATCTAAGTGCCAAAAATGTTGTCGCGTATACCGGTCGCGCGGGATGTGAGTACCAACGACGCTGGCACGTATACCGGACGCTCGTCCCGAAGGGGTTAACCCCTTGAGGGGCGGCGGTATATATTATATACCACCTACGATTGATGAAGATTTACACCAGAAAAATGTCATTAAATTTCCCTTTTCTAACTTTGGTGGAAAACAGGCGTGAAAATGCTTATCCTCTTTTTCATATAACTTTTTTACAAATTTCCGGTGGCAGTTCAGATTTACACGAACGCAATTGCTTGCCCCTCAAAGGGTTAAAGAAACTGAGTATTTTAAGATACATTTCAATTCCAATAAATGCAAAAAGAAAAAGAGAAGAAAAAACTGGGAGTACTGTTTGCATTTATATAAATAATATACATATATTCTTCTATGTGTTTCATTTTATATATGTTAAATTTAAGCTCACTTTTTAAAGTTCAATGCCAACTCTAAATTTTTATCACAGAATTAATTATGCAAGCAAAAAATCATGGTGATACAATATTCTCTGGTGAAAAGCTTGGATAAGGCTTGAAAGTACTTTTATTTTAAATAAAATTAACTATTAATATATTTTTGATTATTTTGGTCGCCTTTAATGTAAAATAGGGAACGTTTTGAAGTTCATATTATTAATTTACGTAATTTTCCGTGTTCAAAATTATTTTTTTAATTAATCTCCAGATATATTTCAGCTATATAAAAAATTGCGTACTCAGAATGACTGTTATGATAAGCTTATAATGCATATGAATATTAATCTTAAGCTACTCTCTCAAAAAATTGTTTCAAAGAAACGTTTTACACGAACATTTCATAGAGCTTGTAACGAAATGGCAATTATGTCAAAAATAGATTATAAGATTTATACATTGGTAAGTAAAAAAAACTATATTCGTTTATTAACCTTCTTACCCTAAATGGATCCAATCGATCCATAACTATAATTTGTTTTATACGATTCGAACTTTTTTCATACAGAACGTTAAATAACAGATTCAGAGAAATTAGTAAATTAAATATATTAAAATTTATTAAATAACAATTCTTGTGTAAAACGGTTTTATCAAGATTGAGTAAAATTTGAACAGAGTGGGAAGGTTAATATACTAATCTGGTTCAAAAAATATTTCTAATGCATTAACATTTTAACTGGTCAAAAATTTTGAAAAAATCTTTCAAATAATGTTTATTTTGTCATGTCTTTTAATGAATTTTTAACCTGTTATTACCGGTTTTTCATAACAGAAATTTTTGTTTAACCTTTTAACGATCATAGCATTTTCATTGCTAAGACGTCGAAATAAATGATTGACACCGGTAATTAAGAACAAATATATTTCTAAAAAAGAAAACGTGATTTTTCCACAAACAAAATAACCCGTAAGACATGGTGACGTCACTGCAACGTCGTTGTGAAGTCGCATTGTACCTTTGTGACCAGCGATTGTCAACGTGACGTCGATCTGAAGTCACAGTGACTAAAATGTGCAGACGTTTTGGCCGTTTTAGAGCTTTTTTGTGACGTCACAATGTGACCAATTTGTGAAAAGTGTGTCTTTTGTGACTACTTTGACATTAACATTGTGACGAACTGTGAAAATTTTTTTAGAAAGTCACATCTTAGTCACAATATGACGTCACTGAGTGGTGGCATTTTCGTCACAGATGTGATGTGACCAAAGTGACTCACAGGGACGTCATTGTGACGTCACTGTGACCATTCATGCTATGAGGGAAAAGGGATATTTCTAGATAAAAATACCGGTGCCAGTGTTGCGTATCGGAATTAAAATTATGTGGTTTCGTGGCGAAACCAATGAACGCTAAAGGGTTAATTGAATCAGAAAAATTCTTGAATTAAATTATGGAAAATTTACACTATAAAATTAACTGGTGAGAATAACAAATCACGACTAGTATATGGATACCTGTATGTGATACCGGCAAATCGTGATTGGCAAAAACAAGTTGTCTGTATGACATCAAGGACAAACCAGGGAAGTGGTTAATCCCTTAACTTGTTTGTCCGAACGCTGTTCGCATTTTTGCCGATCCCACCGAAGCCAGTATAGGGGAGAAAAATACGAGCTTCTGATTGGTTGAAAAATTGTTTGCAAATAGATCATTCTGAATGCTAATGTAATGTACGTATTAGGAGCGTATATGGGTATATCATTAAAATAATAATAAGAAGAAGAAATTGCAATTTTTTTAAAAGTGATATTGAACAACTGAGTTTGACGCCGTAAAATAAAAATACTGTTGTTTCTAAATAAATTGTTCTAATTGTGTATATATATGCATATCATGTTAAAAAAAACAAAAAGAAGAAAATGGAAATTCTATTTTTATTATTTTCTAAAAGTAATACAGAACAATTGTTAAACATCCTGATTAACTTCTTTAATTATAAATTCCGAATTATTTATTTCTTTATCTATTAATAAATATTTAATAAGGAAAATCAGACTTTCAAAAGATTTTCAAACAGAAATTGAAGATTAAATAAACGTAAACTCAAAAATGAAGGAAAGCAAAATTATTCAACCAATCAGAAACTTGTATTTTCTCCCCTATGCTAGCTTCGGTGGGATCGGCAAAGATGCACGCTGTTCGTGCAAGAGGAATTTGCTTATTGCATCATTTAAACCTTTTTGACACCACTATTATTTTTAAGAATATTTTCATATTATTGAAAGGCGGAAATATTTAGACTAAATTTTCCGAAAATTCTATTTAAATAATACTGGTGAGAATCCGCTATTTTCAATTTAGTGAACGGAAAAGAATTAACCAGTTAAGGGGTAAAATTTTGTTTAATATAACTTCGGACATTTTATGTTTGCAGTTGCGCATACTTATTCATTACATAATTTAATGTACTAAATTTATTGAAAATTTGAAGAAATCAGTTTTCTTGTCTTATAACATGTTGAAAAATAGTAATCATATAATAATGGCAAATTATAGTAATTTGTGTATATATTTTTTACGAATGAAGAATTTCTCTTTGATGCTTTCTTCTCGTCGTCTTATATTTATTTTTACACTATATCAGTGTTCTCGCTGACATTTGACCAACGTTAGTAATTTGGCTAGTTAAAAATAAAAAACATTCGCTAAATGAAAAAGTATTAGCAAAATAATTTCGTGTAGCTCAAAAAAAAAAAAAAAAAAAAAAAAAAAAAAAAAAAAAAAAAAACTTTAATCTTTTAATGTATTTGCCCTTTTTTTTAATATGTTCTAAAACAACCTAAGTTTTGATCACTTTGACAACGACTGTATTTAATCTAATTCCAACTACAAGCTACAAATGTATTACAAATATGTATATATTAAAATTATGTATAAATGCATGTGTATGAAAAACGAAAAAGAAAAGAAAGCAAAAGCAAAAATTGAGCACTAGCAATTTGGCGAATCTAATTGCTTGTTTACTCCTCAAATGAAGAATTTAATCGCAATTTGGCGCAATGGCGAGCGACAGCGAGAACCCTGCTATATTATACTATCGACCGACTGTTCAGACAAACACCAAATCAAACTGGTAGATAAAATTTCAAGATTATACAGAATTAAATTAGCATATTAAAATGTAATTGGCGTGCCAAGAAATATTTTGGTGGAAAAATACTGTAAGCAAATTTTTACTTATTGACTGGTAGGATGATCATTGGGTTTTCCTTCAGACAAAACATGGACGAATGGCAGAAGGAAAACATAATGCTAAATCCCGTAAATCGAGTTTACAAGTGTATTCCTCAAAGATATAATTGTTCGTACGGGTCCTGAAATTTCGTGATCAGAAAATTATTTGGTACCAACATTTTCCTACAGAAAGACACTTCTTAAGTAACATGAAATTTTGCTCGTTTAAGGTGGCTCAGGGGTTGAAAACTTTTCAAAAAATCGATTTTTTTATGATCTAGTTTGATTATTCATTTAATTCTTAACTAAATGCAAAAAACCGCATAAAAATATTTGCATTTTTAACGGAGTTACAAGCATTTATGTATCAACACTTTCATAGCCGCATCCATATAATTTCAACTTTAAGTCGCGTTTTCTCAAAACTTGATTTTTGACGACTAACACCAAGATTAAAAAAAAAAAAAAAAAAAAAAAAAAAAAACTATTTGATGTAATGGCTTAATTTTTTTGCATGCATATAACATCATAATCTAGATTATGAATTAAGGATATAACTATCACTTAATAAAAACAGTATTAAAAAATCTCTCAAAGTTGAAAATAAAAAAAAAAAAAACCCTTTAAAAATACAACTTTTTTTCCATTAAAAATACTCAAAATATTAAATTATATCAATTAATTATACAAAATATATTAATTCATAATCTAGATAATGATGTTATAAGCATGCAAAAAAATTAAGCCATTCCATCAAATAGTTTTTTTTTTTTTAATCTTGGTGTTAGTCATCAAAAATCAAGTTTTGAGAAAACGCGACTTAAAGTTGAAATTGTATGCATGCGGCTATGAAAGTGTTGATACATAAATGCTTATAACTCCGTTAAAAATGCAAATATTTTTATGCGGTTTTTTGCAATTAAATGAATAATCAAATTAGATCATTAAAAAATCGATTTTTTGAAAAGCTTTCAACCCCTAAGCCCCCTTAAGTAACATGAAATTTCGCTCGTTTAAGTTAGATTTATTTCTTATTGAAAAAATACTAGTATTTCATCTGGAAAATAACGGTATCCGTACGAACCATGGATATAACGAGTTGTATTTTAATATGCGAATCAAATTTAACTTATTCTGGATTTTTTTTTTTTTTTTTTTTTATGAATAAGTTGATTATTTGTGCATTCGCCTTTTCGGTCCACTACAATCCTTAGGCTTATATTGTTCCGAACAAAGAAAGAAAATCCAACGCAGATATATCATGCTTTTTTTCAAAATTCTAAAAAAATTGTTTATTTCAATTTTTTTAGAGCATGCATTTTTCAATAAAATTGCTCATAAAAAGTCATAAGACAAAAAAGTTTTCATTCCATTTTTTTTTTTTTTTTTTTTTTTTTTTTTTTTTTTGACGTGTGTGTAGTGTATATATAATGAGCACAAGTGATGAATTCATGGTCAGGCTAGGTTAACCCTTTGCGGCGCAGAGCAAATTTATTGCTCAAGTTATTGAAATAAATGACTGACACCGGCATTTGAAAAGAACTTTATTTTTAAATATGAAAAAGCTATATGGTCACGCATTCAATAAACCGAAATTGTTTTTACCTAAATTCCGGTGCCAATGTGGCGTTTGGGAGTTAAAATTAAGTGGTTTCATAGATGTACCACCGCGCTGCAAGGGGTTAACCCTTTAACGATTATAGCATTTTCATTGCTAAGATGTCGAAATAAATGAATGACACCGGTAATTAAGAACAAATATATTTCTAAATAAGAAAACGCGATTTTTCACATACAAAATAAAAGGGATATTTTCAGATAAAAATACCGGTGTCAGTATTGCGTATCGGAATTAAAAATTTGTGGTTTCGTGGCGAAACCAATGAACGTTAAAGGGTTAAACGAATCGTCTAAAATGTATCCAATATTCCTATCATAGAAATTCCTCCCGAGAGAAAATGTCTGAAGTTTATATGCATAGCACTGCTTGGATCCTAAGTAACGGCCAAAGGTAATGGCTTGAGGACAATTGTAGAAACAATCTGAAACAAGTTGGACATTGGAAGTCAAACGTAGCAAGTGAGGTGGGTTTGTATTGTAACGCAGTTTTAAAAATATTCAGATCTTGGTGTAATAATATACAGTACTTAGAATATAGCATAGTAGTCGAAATCTTTTGTGCGTCCCTGTAAATACTATTTGCTTTCTATTATTGAGCAAGTAACTTGCAGTAAGTTTTAACAATGTATATTAATTTTAAAAACTTGTGAAATAGTTTAATATTATTAAAACGTGCACGAAATAATGTTTTCCTCTATACCATTATGCAATGAAATTCTTTTGTGTTGCCCTGAAAATTAATAAGAAATATTCTTTTAACCACACATTGTACAGAATGTATAGTTTACTACATACTTCATAGATTCATACATATTTTATCATGTTCGGAAGAGGGTGGAACCATTAACCCCTTCGCGATGAGAGCCTTTTACGAAATTTTTAATGTTTTGCCACTAAATTTAAACAAGTTGGAAATTGCACTGAAGCGTAGCAAATGAGGTGCGTTCGTACGATAACGAAGTTTTAAAAACATTACTCTCATATATCAATCTCATAAAATTGTAAATAGTGAATTACAATTGAAACGCCCATCAAACAATGTTCTCCCTATACCATTATGTAATGGAATACTTTTGTGTGGCCTTGTAAATCAATAACAAATGTTCTTTGCACCACAAATTATGTAAAATGTATATTATAATATGTACTTTATAGTTGCATATAAATTTTATTAAGTTCAAATGAGTGTAACACCATTAAAATGCATTTGAAACATTTTCCCCCATTGACCGTAATGTAACGGAATACTTTTGATTGTCCCTGTAATTGATCTATGCATCCAATTTTTATAAAATTTGGAATAACTCGACAAAATTATGTAATAGTTATGTATTTTAAATTTCAAACGTATAAAATACATTTGAATCTTTTCCCCCATTGACCATAATGTAATTGAATACTTTTGATTGCCCCTGTAATTGATTTATGCACCCGATTATCAAAAAATTTTAAATAACTCGACAAAATTATGTAATAATTATGTATTTTAAATTTCAAACGATTAAAATGCATTTGAAACTTTTTTCCCCATTGACCGTAATGTAATTGAATACTTTTGATTGCCCCTGTAATTGATCTATGCATCTGATTTTCATAAAATTTGAAATGACTCGACAAGATTATGTAATAATTATGTATTTTAAATTTCAAACGATTCGGTTGGGTAGTTTTTGCGTTGTTATATGCTGACAGACAGACGGACGGTCTGAACACTAGTGGATCCAAACAGCAATAGCTCCCTACGAACACTGGTACCACGCATGCGCTATCCCGATTTTGAATTAATCGAACAGTCCGGAGCTAAAAATATTATATAAATGGAAAAATCCGGAGCTAAAAATGTTGTATAAATCGACACTGGATTCGCTTGTGTATTTGGCAATTCTTTTTAAAGCTGTACTGCTAATCCTGATTACCACTTTAGCACTAAATGAGCATGCGCAGTAAATCGCCATAGGGAGCTATTGCTGTTTCGATCCGCCTGTGGACTGAACGACCACTGTAGGTGCTACGTATTTACATCATTATGAACGCACCTAAAAACGGAAACTTGTGCCTTTTTAAATCAAGAAAATGTTCATATTAAAAAAGGCAGGCAAATTTTACAGTCAAACATTATTGGTGGGAAAGATTCAAGCGTTTTTGCGGAAGGTATACGTGCCGCTCGACCCCAAGGGGTTAAAATGCACTTGAAAAAACTTTTTTCCATTGGCCGCAATGTAACAGTCTACTTTTGACTACCCCTGTTATCAAACTGTGTATTCGGTTTTCATAAAATTTGAAATGACGTGACAAAATTACACAACAATTATATATTTAAAAATTCAAACAATTCGGTTAGATAATTATATGCGGACAGTGGCATGGAAGGAATAAACGAGGACAATAGATGCTACGTATTTACATTATTGCGAGCGCACATAAAAAGAAATTGTATGCTAATAACTTTGGCCAAGTCAAAATTGTCAACGATTCTATAAAAGAGAAGCTTATTTTGAATTTCACGCTAAACAGTACTGCCTATGTCTGATTGCAAAATTACGCAAACTTTCAAATGATGAGATGAGATATTTCTTTTATGACTGTTAGCATCTGCGTTCCTTTTTTTTTTAGATTGTTGCGTTTTACTTTTTAATTTAGAGCAAGATTTAGATATTACACGTGTTGGACACTGGACAGTGAATGTTTCATTTCAGATTTTTTATTTCACCATTTTTTTGCATTATGAAAATTTTGTTTTTAGGATCTTTTAATTTTTGCTTTAGATAGATTCTATTTAAAACAAACAGAAAAAAAGTGTATTTTTGCATATTCTATTATCCATATATACTATTTTTTGATATTCTCAGTTGAGAATATAAAGTTAATTAAAATTTACCAACTTTTCAACTTATCCAATTTCGACGAATGTTACTGTGTGATATTTTCTAAAATATATATATATATATAGTTACAAAATTATCAACGATTTTATAAAAGAGAAGCTTACTTTGAATTTCACGCGAAACAGTACTGCCTATATTTGATTGCACAATTACACAAACTTTCAAATGATGAGATGAGATATTTCTTTTACGACTGTTAGCATCTGCGTTCCTTTTTTTATATAGATTGTTGCGTTGTACTTTTTAATTTAGAGCAAGATTTAGGTATTACACGTGTTGTACAGTGAATGTTTCATTTCAGATTTTTTATTTAAAATTTTTTTTTCATTATGAAATTTTGTTTTGAGTATCTTTTAATTTTTGCTTTAGATTGATTCTATCTAAAACAAACAGAAAAATAGTGTATTTTTGCATAGTTGATATTCTCAGTTGAGAATATAAAGTTAATTCAAATTTACCAACTTTTCAACTTATCCAATTTCGACGAATGTTACTGTATGATATTTTCTAAATAAATAAATAAATATATACATATATATATATATATTTATATATATATAGTTACAAAATTTTCAACGATTTTATAAAAGAGAAGCTTATTTTGAATTCCCCGCGAAACAGTACTGCCTATGTTTGATTGCACAATTATACAAACTTTCAAATGATGAGATGAGATATTTCTTTTATGACTGTTATCATCTGCGTTTCTTTTTTATATAGATTGTGGCGTTGTACTTTTTAATTTAGAGTAAGATTTAGATATTTATCGTGTTGGACAGTGAATGTTTCATTTCAGATTTTTTATTTCACCAATTTTTTTTTTTTTTTTTTTTCATTATGAAATTTTGTTTTGAGGATCTTTTAATTTTTGCTTTAGATAGATTCTATCTAAAACAAACAGAGAAAAAAAAAATATTTTTTCATAGTTGATATTCTCAGTTGAGAATATAAAGTAAATTTAAATTTGCCAACTTTTCAACTTATTCAATTTCGACAAATGTTACTGTATGATACTTGCTAAAATATATATCTGTATATATGGTTACAATTATGAAGTGCCTTAACACTAGACCGCCGGGAATTTTTACGCGAGTTATACGTAATACCAGAAAAGTAATTTGAAGTTATTTAGTTCATTTGTTAGGCTCATTTCATTGCAACTAATATATAACTTATTTCGTGAATTTTTTTCTGGTTCGAAACAACAATTAGTCTAGTGATCGGTGTCGAATTGACACCTTCCTGGCGTTCTAGTGTTAAAAGCGTCATTAAAGTAGTTTTATTTTGAATAGAAAGATATATTTTTAAGTGGAATTTTAGATTTTGAAATAATATATTTTCTTTCCATTATATGCTTAGTATTTTTATCTGTCAAAATTAACTCATTACCTCCGAAAAAAAATATTTTGCAAAGAAGTATTTAAAAAAACTAACCAGAAAAATTATAATGTTAAAATATATACATAAAACAAAAAAAAAAATTTGCTCCAGCAGCAACCAACGAAATAGAAACATTCATGTAATTATGTTAACCTAGCTGATGACATATAATATAATCAAAAGATAGTTTCATTTGAATATAATGTCTTCATCTTTGGATAATAATCTTTGAATTAAAGACGACAAAAAAAATATATGTAACAACATCAGAAAGAGCTCAACACCAAAGTATTTTCCAGTTCAACCGAAATTACTCGAGGAATTTAAAGGGTTCGATATATCAAACTACCTCTAAGATCTAGATTTTTTGGGGTTCATTTAACACTAGAACCGCGGGAAAATTCATACAAATTTCATAAAAATATTTCGCATCGTAATTTTTATTTAAATCGGTTTTAGTTATTTATAGAAATTATTTTTTGCTTAGCATGTCTTTAACCTATTTTATAAAGAGTTTTCTGGTTCGAATTGACATCCTTCTATATGATACGGGTCAAAATGACCCGTCACCGCGGTTCTAGTGTTAAGTTACTGTTTGCAATCTTAATCTTTCAGAAGGAAGGTGCAAGGGCGATATAGTGCTTTACTGTTTAAATAATCTCTGAATTAAAGAAAACGATTGAATATATGTAACAACATCTCAAAAATCGTAACATCAAAGTATTTTCCACTACAGCCGAAAACATTTAGCGAATTTAAGAAATTAGTTATTTGAAACAACCATCTAAGTTCTAGAATTTTGTGGTTCTTTACGTTCCTATTTACAGCCTAAATTTTCTAACAGCATCCAACGGTTTCTTAGAAATTAAAGATACGTGGATAAAACTAATGATTAATGCATGTAGGGATTTGTTTTAAATCCCAAAAATTAAAAAGAATTTCCATTTATGTGCCTCAGGCTGGTTTCTTTAAAAATCGAATATAAACACAAAAAATAAAAATCTTTTTTTTTTTTACAAAAAATGCTGAATGTCTCAAAAGGAAAATAAAATAAATTTCCAAATAATAATTATACTCTTTATATAAAACATTCAGAAGTTTCGGGGTATAAAAACTTGTACTAATTGTAATCGGATTCCTATGCAATAGGAAGAACGTTGCTGGGCACAAAAAGTTATAATAGTAATCTGTTTCCTATGCAATAGAACAGTATAACTTTTTCTTAGACATTAGATGCCCAGTATGAATATATTCAGGAGTTGCTGGGCTATAACGCATTATAATTGTAATTTGATCCTATGAAACAGGAGGGGTACTACTTTTTCTTAGCCATTATATGTCTGGTATGTACTTTATTCAGGAGTAAGTGCCCATAATATTTTATAATTGAATTTTATTTCTATGCAGTAGGAAAAATGTTATTTATTTCTTTAATTTTTAAGTGTAACGTAAAATCTCTGAAAAAATTCAAAAATTCATAAAATATAATTTATATGCGAAGAATTAAAAAAGAAACGAAGAAAACAAAGTGAAAAAAAAATATTAAATATTATGAAGAAAACAAATAAAATACGAAGAATTAAAAAAGAAGACCCCGAAAGACCAAAAAGCACCGAAAAATTCGAAATTACTTTAATATCGTTTGTAATTTTTCTGTTTATTTTTATTTGCTTTTGTTTATTCCTTTTTAGAGTACGCTTTTTTTTCAAAAGTTTTTAATGTAAACTTTCAACTAAAGATTTTTTTATGAAAGTGATTCTATAACTAATGACTTTGATTTCAACATTTGAAACTGCAGGGGTCGCAGCATCCCTAAAATTTTCACACTTTCTTACCACAATTTTTGAATGACAATATTTATTCTAAGATTTTTTTGGAGATCTTAAAGGTATATGAATGGAAGATATTTGGTTTAAAAAACTGGTAGAAAAGTGCGAAAATTTTAAGGATGGTGCGACCCCTGAAAAAGTTTTTAGTTGTGATCGCTTCAAAATATGCTATTATCACTTTTAATGACAAAAACACAAAAGTATAATTTTTTCTAAAACTTCGCATTTCCGAAAAACGTCTTCATAAAACTTTATGGAGTTCCGATTCATAAAACAGATTATATTTTAATGTTTTAACTTTTCAAAACTGTACCACAGTTAACCCCTTGCGGCGCGGTGGTATATGTATGAAACCTCTTAATTTAAATTCCCAAATGCCACATTAGCACCGGAATTTTGGTAAAGAAAATTTCGGTTTATTGAATTCCTGCAAAATAGCATTTTCTTTGTTACAAATAAAGTTGTTTTCAAGTTCCAGTGTCAGTGATGAATTTAAAAATTTAAGCAATGAATTTTCTCCGCGCCGCATAAAAGTTTATGGAGTTCTGATTCATATAACAGATTAAATTTTAATATTTTAACTTGTCAAAACTGTGTTACCATTAAACAATTGTATCTATTAAAATGACATTTTTAACCCTTTAACAATCAAAGTATTTTCATTGCTAAGATGTCGAAATAAATGAATGACACCGGTAACTAAGAACAAATATATTTCTAAATAATAGAACGTGATTTTTCACGTACATAATAAAAGGGATATTTTTAGATAAAAATATCGGTGTCAGTGTTGCATATCGGAATTAAAGTTTTGTCGTTTCGTG
Organism: Maratus speculifer; assembly: GCA_964019185.1. Lineage (NCBI taxonomy): Eukaryota > Metazoa > Arthropoda > Arachnida > Araneae > Salticidae > Maratus > Maratus speculifer. The sequence goes on from OZ025295.1 coordinate 349,536,013, forward strand.
GCGAAACCAATGAACGTTAAAGGGTTAAACAATAATTCTTCATTATAAACCCTTTCTGAAGAGAGTAATTGCATTTCAAAAATGTTGAATTCGCACCAGTGTTTCCTAATGATTTTTCTTTCAAATCAATTAAAAGCATTTCAACAAACTCTTTTTTTTTAAATTCCCACCAAAGTTATACAAGTAAAATACAATAAACATTTTCTTATGCCAATCTTTATTAAAATTATGTGGGGTATAACATATCCTACCGCCCTTCAAGCGCTAAAGCAATCAAGGTTCGCACACTCCTTAATTTTTTAAGAACTCTGACCCCACTATTAAAAAGAAGAAAATTTACATTTACTTTTTAAGCTATAATATTCGCAATCCCCAACTTCATTCATAGATTTTGCGATATTTTTCTGCAGTGAAATGCTTTGAAAATATTCTTCAATTTTAGTGGTAGAAATGTGCGAATCCTGTAGCAATACTCCTATATCCAAAATCCACAATTTTCATAATCTTCGTAACATACAGCAATCATTTTTGAAACAATAAATAAAAAACTGAAAAACCACATGTGTTTGAATAGGCTTGTTGCCAAGTTTCCACATGTCATTTCTCACGTACGGGAAACATATTTATGAAATCTCTATAGTTTCAAGCAAAGAGTCTAAATTAAATAATTTCATGTTGCAAATATCATTTTTCGTAAATAAAATCTAAAAATGTTATGTGCTTTTAAAAACAGTTTTATTTTTCTCTGGATATGATAATCAGCGACCTTATAATTAATTAACGTTAAGTAAAATTGTAAATCGTTTAACCCATTGAAGCGCAGAAAAAAAAAATATTTATAAAATGATGAAATAATAAAGTAACACCAGAATTTTAAAGTGAATTCCATACTAAATAAATACCTGTTCTTTTATATCAGCGTAACCAATTGGGGAGGAACGACACGTATATGTACCGCAAATGGGATTAAAAATCCTTGTTTATCGCCACCAGTAAAATTATACTGTAAATTTTGTCCTATTTATTCAGAGCATAATCTTGACTTAATAAGTAACAAACTTCTATTCTTTTAAGACCGGTGGCAATGGATTAAAAATTTCGCAAAAGGCTCCCTTCGCGAAGTGGTTAACCCCTTAGCGACGGGAGCCTTTTACGAAATTTTTAAAGTTTTATCACAAGCTTAAAAAAAAAAACAGAAATTTGTATCTTTTTAAATCGAGAAAATGCTTCGATTAAATAAGGAAAAATTTTCAGTAAAATTTTACTGGTGGGGTTAAACAAGGATTCTCAAACCTTTTTGGGGCACGTATACGTGTCGCTCGTCCTTAAGGGGTTAAGTAGGACTTTATTAAATTATTCTTGCGGCCATGGTCATTATTGGAATAAAAATTAAATGTGCAGGTCTATATGAATTTTTTAAAATAAATCTTATTTCAGTTAATGTAACAAAATTCCGACGCTATGTAAAGGATGAAGCAAATAAAAGCTCCAAGTACGAGTGGATACGATATGATGTGAAAGATTAACGCGCGCACAAAATGATGAAACTGGTTCAGATGTTAATTCGGGCTGTGTCAGTGTGAGAGTGATCAATGCAAAAGTGAAGATCAGGGTGGTTTGCGATAAGGGAAAAATACAGTAAAAAAGGTGTTAAACTCTGTTCTCTGGACTTTTCTATTTGCCCCACCCTGTAAAAAGCTGCAGCAGGCGAATATTTTGATATTCTGTTTCGCCCTTATTTTTTAAAAAAGCATTTCGTTGTATATTTATCTTGCAAATGTTCTCAAACCGTATGTAAAAGATACTTTTGTTTGAAAAGTGGTGCGAAATAGAATTAAAAAATAGTCGCATGTCGCAACCATGTATGTAATATGTCGCTTAAGTCGCATTTTTTAAATCCATTTTTATATCAGTGATTTTGATATACATAATAGGCCAGATAACGTAGTTGATTCAGATAACAAAAGTACCAGTGAGCTGATGCACCAAGAGGGACTGTTTCCATAGTGACGCTTAACAGTTCTCTGAAATAGAAAAAAGAATGGCAACCTGATTACTGATTTAATCTGCACTTAGTAAAAATATAATAAACAGAATCATAGAAAACAAATTAAGATATTTTTACTACAAAACTTATTATAGAATTAATTTTTAACTCCTTGGGGACGAGCGACACGTATACGTGCCGCAAAAAAGGCTTAAGAATCTTTGTTTATCCCCGCCAGTAAAATTTTAATGAACAATTTGTATTATTTAATCGGAACATTTTCTTGATGTAAAAGGGGCATGATTTCTGTTTCTAAAAACCGATGACAAAGCATTAAAAATTTCAAAAAAGGTCTCCCATCGCGAAGGGTTTAACCCCTTGAAGGCCGGTGTGTAAAATATACACCACTTAATTTTAATTGAAAAATGTCACAGTGACACCAGAATTTTGAAATGAAAATTTTAATTGTATCAAGTATGCGAAGATAAGCATTTATCTATTTTGAAATAAATTTACTTTTAAATTCTGGTGTCATTCGATCATTACAGCATTTAATGAATAGAAGTGCTTTGCCCCGCAAAGGGTTAAGATACATTTTTTCCTAGATTTTTTCAACTGTACATTATATTTAGCTAGTTGGTAAGATGTTCTGAAAATTGCCCAAATGATCAAAAACAAAACATATGATTTAGAATATAATAAAAGCCTTTGCAAAAATGCATGATTGATAATAATTTAAAAGATGTCTTGTGATTTAATGACTTGATATGTAAACTACATCACGTAATTTTGCCCTTTTCTTGTCATTCAGTTAAAGCATTTTGTTTCTTTCTGTAAAACGGACCGATACATAAATACCAACATTGTAAAAATAACTTTTGTTCCTTACTAGCCTTAATAATGTAAAAAATATTGTTTTAGCCTTCTTAATTCCTCATCATTTCAGACATTAATTAGGTATAATCATCGAATTATAATCTTTCGAGCCTCATAAATTAATAATCGGTGTTTGCTAAAAATATATAAAAATTATTTTTACAAGAGCTCCCCCTGACTGACATTCTTGTTAACTTAATTATAATCTGATTTGAATTACATGAGGTTTACCTCAACTGCCCTTTTTCGTACTACCAATCTCATTTATAATTGAGGTAACAACTAAGAAACAGAATTTTAATCAAACGGAATAAATTAATTTCTACATATATTATATAATAAGTAGAAAAAAAGCTCAAGAGAATAAACATGTGTTATTACCATTTATAAAAATACAAATGGCATTTCATAAATAGAAAAAAAGTAATATGTTATGACACATTCAGGCATTTCAAAATTATATAATTAAATAATTCAACTAATTAATATTAGAATGAGAACTAATGGCAGTTTTTAAGTTTCCTTTATTTAGAGTACCTTAATAAATCAAATTATAGTCTGGATTTTAATCACATTATTAATTATTTTATTTTTGAGCAATAGTAAAATTATCCTTTACAAATTTTATGTATGATTCATGGAGAAATGTCCGGTTGAATGAATATTCTGTAACTTTGGAATATTTTGAAGAAAGAAAAATAAGTGTAACAGTTCAAATATTTAATATTTATGTATTTATTTATTTATCATTCATTTACATGTGTAGAAAAATCATTAAAATATATTTTAAAAAAATATGTCGCTGAAGAACGGTATATGTTCTTTGAATGTAATTAGAATTTTTATGCAGAATTAACCACTAAACTTATCAATATATATTTTTTAAACTTTCAAATAATGATATTTTTGTAACTTTTATAAAATTTTTAATATTTTCTCACCGGTTTTTATAATAGAAATTTTTGACTACTAACTTAACCAAAATAATGCTCGAATCAAATAAAGCAATTTTTCTTTCTGTAAAACGGACTGTTACATAACTACCAACATTGCAAAAATAATTTTTGTTTCTTACTAGCCTTAATAACGTAAAAGTTTTTTTTTGTACACTTCTTTATTCCTCATCATTTCAGATATTAATTAGGTGAAATAATCGAATTATAATCTTTCGAGCCTCATAAACCAATAATAAAAAGCTAAAAATAATGCTAAAAAGATATAAAAATTCTTCTTACAAGAGTTCCCCCTGACTGACATTCTTGTAAACTTAATTATAATCTGATTTTAATTACATCAGGTTTACGTCACCTGGTGTTTTCATACTACCATTTATAATTGAGGTAACAACTAAGAAACATCGTTTTACGGAATTAATTAATTGCTATATGTATCATATAAGAGGCAGAGAAAAAACCTCCAGAGGATAAACATGTGTTATTGCTATTTATTAAAAATATAAATGACATTCTATAAAGCGAAAATTAGTAATATGTCATGACCAGGGCTGGGGAATTACATCATTGTACTCGCCACTGGCGAGTAAATTTTCTTTCAGGGCGAGTGAAGTTTTAAGTTATTTTTTCAAACTGTAAAGATGCCAGAATCTTTATTTATTTATTTATTTTTATTAGTTCCCCATATTTTGCAACTTTTGTAAGATAAATATTATACTAAATTCTACGCTATAGTACTAATATTTTTTCTCTTGTATATATTTATTTTTATCGAACAAAAATATGAAAATGCATTGTAGTAATAGTAATTAACTGTTTTTGCAGTTGTTTAAATTTTGTCTTAATTATTTTCAACTGTATATTGTATTTTGCTGGCTGGTAAAATAAATCCTTGGCTGGTGAAATTTTTCGAAAATTCCCCACCCCTGGTCATGACACATTCAGGGATTTTAAAATTTAAGAAATATAATTAAGCAATTTTACTAATTAATAGTAGAATGTAGGTATGAGATTTCCGCTTTTTTGCACACCAGTATAATCTTAGAGAATATGTTGTTCTGTTAAATCCCAAAAATGTTCCGATTAAATAATGTTGTATTTTCTCTATGATAATACTGGTGTCCAAAAAAGCGGAAATCTCATCCCTGAGAATGAGAACTATTGGCTGTGATGTTTAAGCTTCCTTTATTTAGAGTACCTTAATAAATCAAATTGTAGCCAGAATTTCAATCACATTATTAACTTATTTTATTTTTAAATAATAATAAAATTATTCTGTACGCAATATTTGTGGAGAAATGTTCGGTTGAATGTATATTATGTAGCTTTGAAATATTTTGAAGAAAAAAAATAACTAAGTGTAAAAGTTCAAACATTTAATATTTATCTATTTATTTCTTTATCTCTGATTTATATATATATATATAATGTGTAGAAAAATCGTCAAAATAAATAAAAAATATATCGTTAAAAACTACCTCGGCTCTTTAAATGCAATTACAATTTATATACAGAATTAACCACGTAACTAATCAATATTTTAGCCCTTTAACGTTCATTGGTTTCTCCACGAAACCACAAAATTTTAATTCCCATACACAACAATGACACCGGTATTTTTATCTAAAAATATCCCTTTTATCATGTATGTGAAAAATCACGTTTTCATATTTATAAATATATTTGTTCTTCATTACCGGTGTCATTCATTTATTTCGACATCTTAGCAATGAAAATGCTATGATCGTTAAAGGGTTTAAAAAAAACCTTTCAAATACTGATTTTTTCTCCTTTTTTGCATCTTTGACAGAACTTATAATATTTTATCACCGGTTTTTCAAAACAGAAATTTTTGCCTAATCGAATCAGAAAAATGCTCGAATCAAATAATGTAAAATTTACAATAAAAATTGACTGGTGGCAGTAATAAATCATGATTGGCAAAAACACATTTTCATAGGTGCCAACCTGACTTAGATTATCCGTTATAGATGTGTTAATTTAACCCTGGTTTAACCCTTTAACGATCAAAGCATTTTCATTGCTAAGATGTCGAAATAAATGAATGACACCGGTAATTAAGAACTAATATATTTCTATATACAAGACGTGATTTTTCACATACAAAATAAAAGTGATATTTTTAGATAAAAGTACCGGTGTCAGTGTTGCATATCGGAATTAAAATTTTGTGGTTTCGTGGCGAAACCAATGAACATTAAAGGGTTAATGAGTTTCGAACCAGAAATTTTCAAAGAAATGAATTTAAGTTTGTTCCACTAACAATCTTGAAATTAAATAAATAAAGATTCATGAAATATATTTTCTAGTTTGAAATGACCTTAACCTGGATCAAAATAATCCAATTATTACGGAAGACTAGTTGAAAGTTGTCAGCTATGCATTTTCCGTATGGCGTATGGGTTGATCATGATTGGTAAAAACATGTTGTCTCTATTACGTACGAAAAAAAGAAGCAGGAAAGCAATCAAAGCTATTGTAGATTATAATTCAATATCCGAATTTTTAAACAAATAAATTTATTATCCAGGGGAACTAGTACAATGCAAAGTTGAGCGAAAACTCATTTACTCTTTAAAGTTGATTGGTTTCTCTACGAAACCACAATATCTTAATTCCGATATGCAACAACGACACCGGAATTTTAATTTTAAAAAATCCATGTTATCATGTATGTGAAAAATCATTTATTCTTATTTACAAATGTATTTGTTCACAGTTACTGGTGTCACTGATTTGTAGAGCTGTTGCAAACGGCACATATTCGTTTTTAATTAACGGGTATTCCCTTTAACGATCATAGCCAGAGCCTGATTACTAACGGGGCACTCTCTCACCAGAAAAAATTTATAGAAATTTTCGTCTTCTTTAAACGCCCTTTTCATACAAGATTACTGTCATGAATGAGGAAAAATTCTTTATTTCTTTTTCCTGGTGGGAGAGTGCCCCGTTAGTAATCAGGCCCTGATCATAGCATTTTCATTGCTAAGATGTCGAAATAAATGAATGACACCGGTAATTAAGAACAAATACTATATTTCTAAATAAGAAAACTTGATTTTTCACATACATAATAAAAGGGATATTTTTAGATAAAAATACCGGTGTCAGTGTTGCGTATCGGAATTAAAATTTTTGGTTTCGTGGCGAAACCAGTGAACGTTAAAGGGTTAAGATACGAAATACTAAAACGTTATTTTGAAATACGACTCGTTAATCGTATGCGTCGATACACAACAGAGCAAAGAGAAACTAACTTCAAACGCTGCGTACATTTGTATAATTCACGAATGCAGTCGAGTGCGGTACCTCAAAATTGTGTTCGAACTCAGACGATTCAGCGTCAGCTGTTTCTGTATCATTGAACGCGTATCATTCTGTTTGTATAGGTTATTCTCAAATATGAAATGATATGGATTTCGTATAGCAGGGTTAGTATGTATCCTACAATTTCACGACCAGCAAATTTTTTTTGTCCCATTATTTCCTTATACAAAATCTATCCTTAAACAAGACAAAAATGCGCGCGTTTGAATTAGAATTACTATTTTAGTAATAAAAAATATTTATATTTCATCTTGAAAATATACTTACGGTATCCTTACGACCCATGTATGTACTTGTTAATTCATTTATTGATTTTATTATACAAAGAAAAAATATACTGTAGACATATTTTCTGAAGCATCAAATGATAGACCTAACTGTGATTTAAATTTATGCCAGGTGAAATATTCAGTTAAAGGAAGTTCAACAAAGAATTAAAAAAAAAAAAAAAAAAAAAAAAAAAAAAAAAAAAAAAAAAAACATTTGCCGGTAAAGCATCGTCTATCGTATACAATGGCAGATCCAGTCCTCAATTTAGACGAGGAGTCACGTTACTTCATAATCAATTATTATTATATTGAAGGTTATTCTTAAATTTAAAATGACGATTTTTATGATACTCTCGCTAATTCATTTTCATTCATAAATTAAAAAAAAAATTGCATTAGGATTTCTATAAATATATAATTTACACAGATTTCATTCAAATATCAAAAAAAAGTTTTCAACACTTGCTCATTCTATTTGCACATATGAAACCATGATGTTTAAAATTGCACTAGTTATGCACTCTAATTTTACATCATCCTATTATTTTGTTAGCAAAAAATAAAGTTATTGTAACAGTTTTATCTGAAACACAGTAACTATACAATATGCAGTGTAAATATACAATATGCATTAATATATCTTTCTGCATCCGAAAAAGAGAGAAAAAACATATATGATCCCCGCCCCCCCCCCCCGCCCCCCCCCATTTTTTCAGTTCTCGCAACGGTCCTCATTTTAATATTCTGTTTTCATTTTTAAAATAAAATTTGGAAACTCCATTAAATGTAATTTTTACGGATAGATGGCAGTACAAAACTAATACGAATTCTTTCAAAGATACGGTATATGCTGTTTTATAGTATTTTCTATGATTGTGAATAAACGATATTAAAAAGTTAAAAAAATGTATTATTAATCATATTTCAGAGAAAATTTTCTGATTAATAAACCGCTTAATTTAGACAAAATTTTTTATTCAAGTTTATCGGTGGAAGAAAGTATTGAACAGATTTAAAAAGAAACAACCGTCGTCGTCTGACAAATTTCGCAGTTACTTCGCTCGCAACTGCTTGACAGTAGACTTCTTATTCTCTTCTCCTTTTATTCGTAATTCTATTTATTAAAATAATTTAGCTTGATTACCATTGAGTCATAGAAGTGAATGCGCATGCGTGAAATTACGACTGCAGCGCTTTCATGTCATAAACTGAAAAAGGGCCTTACTTTTTGGATTAACTTAAAATATAGTCTTTAAAATACACTGTCCTAAATACTGTATAGATTGAAAATTTCTAAATGAAGCAAAGTAAGTCTTTGTAGAAAAAGAACTTGAATTTAGGAGTATATTAATCTTTAATGTACTTTCTGAAAGAAATTTATATGTATAAAAAAGTTTATATAACTAAATATCTTTAAAATCTGTTTTTTTAATTATTTATATAGAATGCTTTAAGGATGTATTGGAAAAAACGCTTTTCTACCTTCAACAGCTCGAAATTTTCCGATACATTTCCTGACTCATTTTTTAAAGTAGAAATATGAAACTTGCTGGGGTGATTTTGGAAGTGATATAGAAGAAGCCATGTGATGTCATTTATAGCTGAATTAATTAGAATTTGATTTATAAACATTTTCTCAGTTCAATCGTTCTTTCGTTCCCAGATCTCAAGTTTCGGAAATTTCTGTTCAAATGAAGAAACTTGACAGCATTTTTTGCAACATTTTGTACATTTGCCAAAAAATCGATTTTAACGGCACTTTGTGTAGTTTCGAAATAAGAGAATTTGAAAGGGCATTTGAGAGCAGAAATGAATTTAAAAATAAATCTGAAAGTAAGTAGCTTTGATTGGAATACACTCTTAAATGTATCAAAATAACGTTCGTTTATATTGCAATGTAAAAACCTTTTAAAATCTAAAATGAATAAAATGTGCCCTAAATAATAAAATTTAGTAAACTTTAACGATCATAAAACGAAATTTAAAAAAAAAGAACAATAATCAATAAATCTTAAACATAATAATAATAAAATAAATATGTACATATGTCGATTTTTTTATGAAAGTAAATTCTTAACTGAAATTCATGATATCAAAGTTTATAGTAAATATAGAAAACAGGACAATATTACCCATATTGTATATTGTAAAACATTGTAATTATTTACCGATGGAAATTTATTTTCAAAATGATTAAAATCTTTTTTTAAGCGTCACATTTATAGGCAAAGAATATAGCGAGAATGTTTTGCCTTTGAAACAATAAATATTTTCAGTCATTTGTATGTTCGATCACTATAAACACTTTTTTTTTACATTATTCTAGCAGTTTTATATAATAATACTATTATTGAAACACTTATGTCAATGAAAATTGTCAATGAAATTTTTTCCTCAAACTTATTTAACCTTTTGAGGGGCAAAGCACTTCCATTTATAAAATGCTGAAATAATTAAATGACACTAGAATTTAAAAACAAATTTATTTCAAAATAGATAAATGCTTTTCTTCACATAGATGATAAATTTTAGAATTTCCTTTCAAAATTCTGGTGGCAATGTGGCATTTCTCAATAAAAAATATGTGGTATATATTTTATACCTCCGCCCTTCAAGGGTTTAAGAAACTTTCATAATATTTAATTGCCCATAAATAAATTCCTACCGGAAACAAAAACTAGATTTATTACTATATAGTATTTAAACAACATTTTGCTTAGGTTCTTTAAATTTGGCGATGAATTGTTCATGTAAAAGGACCTTTGAACATCAGGTCTTTCAAAAAGTAATAAAAGAAAGAAAGAAATGGGTATACCTTTATATATCTTTAACTTCTTGGGGACAAGCGACACGTATACGTGCCGCAAAAACGCTTAAGAATCCTTGTTTATCCCCACCACGGAGTACGGAATAGAGAATCAACTTTCATACACTGTAATGGCAACTTGTTTAACATGGGATTACGCATAGACAGTAGCGAGACGAGCGGATGACTCTGAAACTACGATCATAACATAAGAGAGGTTGCTAATTCGGCGAAACATCGCTTCCTTGGCGACAAATGATATAGGAAAAGAGAAAAAAAATACAGCGACGGCTTACTGCTTCTTGTTTGGAAATTTATGAAAGAATTATTTTAATATTTATATAACTTTGACGTATTCGTCTTGCAAACAATGCATGTGTCTCTTTTTAACATAACGACCTAATAATTTAAACTTGAAAATTCAAGAACAATAACAGTAATAATTACGAATCAATATAAGCGCGGAAATCTAAGATCAAATAGCATAAGCACGTGTGCAAAGATAATCAAATCAGCATTCAGCAAGAAGTGCCAAGCCAGAATAGGGTTACAGTTAAACAGAAATCACGAGGATAAAAATCGCCAACGCGATGGTTTAGTTTTTAAGTCATCCACTGAGGGCGTTCTTTTCAAGTCGAGTTGAGGCTCTGTCTGTACTCTGTGATCCCCACCAGTGAAACTTTACTGCAAAATTTACCTTATTTAATCGTAGGTTCGATTCAATAAGGCCGTCTCGATAAGGCAATACACGATTCAATAAGGCAGAAATTTCCGTTTTTAAAAACCGGTGACAAAACATTAAAAATTTCGTAAAAGACTCCCGTCGCGAAGGGGTTAAAAACTTAATAAGTATACCTATACGACATAGATTAAAAACGCTACACGAGTTTTCGTAATTTTCCTAATCCCCAACCCCCCCCCCCCCACACACACACACACATTCACTCGATATTAGTTAATCAAGATATTGCATAATTTGCGTTTTAATTATTAAAGTAATTATGTTTAAACTTAATTAATAAAAAATTGTAATCTAAAAAAATTACTGCGACTATTTGGCAAATATTATTTTCAAAGAAATTTTACATTTAACACTAGAAGCCGGGAAATTCTACGCAAGTTTTATAAAATATATTTAAAACCAGAAAATATTTTCAAAATATTAATTTGCCTAGCACATTTCATTGCAACTCATATATAACTTATATCTTATAGATTTTTCTGGTTTGAATCGAGAATTAGTCCAGCGTTCGGCGTCGAATTGACACCTTACCGGCGTTCTAGTGTTAATAATAATTATAAACATCATTTTTAGAATGATTATAACAAAACATGTATTACGTACGCCGTGCATTAAACATTAATATTCCTAGACCAATGAAAAAAATAGTAATTTTTAGACAACTTTGACTGTTTAAAATGTGCATTTTTTTGAAGGAGTTAATCAGACTGACTTCTGAACGCTTCATATTACATACAACATAGATTAAACATTAACCACTCGCGACGGAGCATTATACGATATTTTAATGTTATGTTACAAGTTTTTAAAAACAGAAATTTTTGGCCTATTAAATCGAAAAATGCTCCGATTTATATAAGGCAAACTTTACAGTAAAATTTTACTAGTGAGAATAAACAAGGGTTCTTAAGCCTTTGTGCGGCACGTATACTTGTCGCTCGTCCCCAATGGGTTAATATTCCTTGATCCATCACAAAAAAAAATTAAATAAAATTTCTATTTTACAATTTTCGGAACTGCAAATTTTTAAATTTCTTAACATCACTCATTTTAAATTTTTACACCATTGTGTAGAAAAAAATATGCATTTTCAATGAATTTTATGTAAAATCTCAATCGCAGTTTATTTTTAAATTATTAATTTTTGTAATTTTTTTTTTTACTCTTTAGTAATCAGTTTTTGGATATGAAACTTGGACCAATCAGAAAACGGAAAAAAAAAAAAAAAAAACAGAAGTATTCTATTTTTTAAACGTTAAATTTGGACCAATCAGGAAACGAATAAAATACAATAAGTTGCGGAATTCAACGAATAAAAAAAGATTCAGATGTACTTCAGATTTCCCGATTCTTTACCGAGAACAGCAACTATTTTTTTTCCAACAGTTAATAAATGCTTCTTAATACGAAATAAATATGACTGAAATGAGATGAATTTAAAAAAAGGGAAAGAAATGAAAAATTAGAAAACAGTAAACAGTATGTTTCCGAATTCATGAGCCAAATTTTATGAAAGTAACGTGCACGAAAAAAAAAAAAAATTGATATACCAATGTGTAGCCGAAAATATACTTAAAAAAATGCGTATAAAATAAAAGAGAACATTTTATTGACATACCAATTACAGTAAGCACTCAAAAGTGTCACTGCAGCGTCTAACACACCGCCCCTTGAATACTAGGCCTGAGCGCTGACACCCCCCCCCCAAAAAAAAAAATGGTTGCTGCCTATGGCAGATTTTTTTGCGTGTGTACGGTCCCTTAAATAGTCGCACCAATAATTTGTAACTTTTTTTTTTGCTTTAGTTTTCATAGCTCTGACAAGTCAAAGAAATCTCTTATAAAATGTTGTTGTCTAAATGTTAGAGGTCGTCCATAAAAAATCTGCCTTCGACAGTCACCATTTTTGTGTCATCTCTCATATCTAGTATTTAGAGGGGCGGTGGTTTGACACGTGACTGACTTTTTTTTCAGATTCTTCATGTTTTACGAACATTTGCAATATCACCTGAAAGTGTACAATGAGTGGTTGATCAGAATCAACTGGTGTTTCATGGATGAGTCATCGGGAACCTTTGGAAGGGTTCACCGATTCTGAGTGTTGAAATATGTATTTGGCTAGGACTGTAACACTTTATTTCCTTAAATAATGAAGTTTAGCTAATGATTTGAAGAAGTGTTGGAAAGTATTTCATAATCGATACTTAACGCATGATTTTTCTTACTTGTTTTTTTCCTTTTCGATAGATCCATTTACGCCTCTCACAAGATCATTTAATTAATCTTGAATAATTCGTTGTGGACCTTCATTTATATCAGCAGAACAGTTTATATGAGATGAGGTTTCAACTTCATCAATTTCTATTTATAGTGATGCATATTCTCATATACTGACTCTGGATCTTTCCGTACTGGTAAGTCATTATTATGAAATCTGATCGCATTGCTAATTGTTAATTTGGGTACTGAATTTTAGGTACATTTTTTCCAGATAATCCTTTAATTTTTGTGTTAAAAAACATAGTAGTCATTTGTATGATGCTTACGCTTTCACCATATTCAGTGTTGCCGTATCTAACGGTTATTTTATCAGAAATATTGAGTTTACACCAGAAAAATTTTATTAAAAATTTTCTTTTGTTTTTATTATAAAAAGCAACCAGCATCTTTTAAAAAATGTACAACTATTGAAACTTTCTAATCCGAAATGCCTACCCGGAAACCAGCCAGATGCGGCAACACTGACTATATCATGCATATACTAAATGCATGTTTTTTCTTGGTATCTTTCCCACACCCGGAGGATTTTTATTGAAATTTATAAGAGTGAAATTTTTTCTACTCTTTTGCAGCAAGTTTTATCGCAGAAATAAGTAATATATATATATACAGGGTGTCCCAAAAGGTCGTTTACAAACTTAACATGCTGGTCTGTCATATCATGATGAACAATATTAAAAGGAAACTAAGGGTCCCAAACGTCTTCCAAAGGAGATAGTCGCCATTAAAGTTTAGGGTCCAAAAATTCAAAAGATTATAAAAAACAGAAAAATTGGTCGATTCGTTTGCGGTTTTCACTAAAACTATTCTTTATATCAGTATTTTCTTGAAAATAAATTATTAAGATAAATTTCAAAAAATGCCGATAGAGGGCGCTTTAGACTTTGGAGTAACGATAAACTAGTTTTTACCATTATTTTTTGTATCGCATTAAATTTTTTTAGAAGCTTAGACATAGACTTAAATTTTGCGCTCAAAATCTCAATCGTTGGAAGTGGTTAAGTAGCGCAAACTGAATTTCGGGGGGAGGTGCAAATTTCAAATGATTATAAAAAACGGAAAAATTGGTCAATTGATTTGCGATTTTCACTAAAATTATTCTTTATGTCAGTATTATCTTGAAAATAATTTATAAAGATAAAATTCAAAAAATGCCGATAGAGGGCGCTTTAGACTTTGGAGTAACGTACAACTATTTTTTTCCGTTATTTTTTGCATCTCATAAATTTTTTTAGAAGCTTAGACATGAACTTAAATTTTGAGATGAAAATCTGAATCGTTGGGAGTGGTTAAGTAGCGCAAACTGAACTGTGTTCAATGGGGGTGGGGAGGTTCAAATTTCAAATGATTATAAAAAACGGAAAAATTGGTCGGTTTTCGCTAAAACTATTCTTTATATCAATATTTTCTTGAAAATAATTTTACAGATATCTTTCAAAAAATTCCGTCAGAGGGCGCCTTAAACTTTATAGTAACCAACAACTATTTTTAACCGTTATTTTTTGTATCTAATAAAATGCTTGTAAAAGTTCAAACTTAAATTTTGTGCTCAAAATCTTCATCGTTGTGAGTAATTAAGCGGCCAAAAATTGAACTGGGTGGGGAAGGTAACATTTCACCTACTGAACACAGTTCAGTTTGCGCTTCTTAACCCCGCCTATCGATTTAGATTTTGAGCACAAAATTTAAGTCTAAACTTTTGCAAACATTTAATTAGATTTAAAAAAAAAACGGTTAAAAGTAATTGTTGGTTATTCTAAAGTTTAAGGCGCCCTCTAACGGATTTTTTAAAATTTATCTTTAAAAATTATTTTCAAGGAAATATTGACAAAGAATAATTTTAACGAAAACCGAATTATTTTTCCTTTTTTTATAATCATTTGAAATTTGAACTTCCCCACCCCCATTGAACATAGTTCAGTTTGCGCTAATTGACCACTCCCAACGATTCAGATTTTTACCTCAAAATTTAAGTTTATGTCTAATCTTCTAAAAAAAATTTGTGAGATGCAAGAAATAACGAAAAAAAAAATAGTTGTACGTTACTCCAAAGTCTAAAGCGCCCTCTATCGGCATTTTTTGAATTTTATCTTTATAAATTATTTTCAAGATAATGCTGACATAAAGAATAATTTTAGTGAAAATCGCAAATCAATTGACCAATTTTTCCATTTTTTATAATCATTTGAAATTTGAACCTCCCCCCGCAATTCAGTTTGCGCTACTTAACCACTTCCAACGATTTAGATTTTGAGCTCAAAATTTAAGTTTATGTCTAAGCTTCTAAAAAAATTTAATGAGATGCAAAAAATAATGGTAAAAACTAGTTAACCGTTACTCCAAAGTCTAAAGCGCCCTCAATCGACATTTTTTGAAATTAATCTTTATAATTTATTTTCAAGAAAA
Organism: Maratus speculifer; assembly: GCA_964019185.1. Lineage (NCBI taxonomy): Eukaryota > Metazoa > Arthropoda > Arachnida > Araneae > Salticidae > Maratus > Maratus speculifer. The sequence goes on from OZ025295.1 coordinate 349,551,679, forward strand.
TACTGACATAAAGAATAGTTTTAGTGAAAACCGCAAACGAATCGACCAATTTTTCTTTTTTTTTATAATCATTTGAATTTTTGGACCCTAAACTTTAATGCGCATATCTCCTTTGGAAGACGTATGGGACCCTTAGTTTCTTATTTAATATTGTTCAGCATGATATGACAGACCAGCATGTTAAGTTTGTAAACGACTTTTTGGGACACCCTGTATATATGCATGGGTCAAACGCATACAGAAGAAGAATGTAATATAATTGTAATTGCTATACGATATACTCTATAATCTAAAACGTATAAATGAAATTCCTTAACCGCTTAACTGATCTGCCCGTACTCCGTTCGGGCAAGACGAATTTGCTTAATTCATCATTTAAAGCTTTCTCACACCACATTTTTTTTTAAAATAATTTTATACTATTTAAAGGCGAAAATGTTTAGACTAAATGTTACGAAAATTTTATTTAAAAACTTCTAGTGAGAATCCGTCATTTTCAATTTATTGAGCGGAAAGAAAGTACCAGTTAAGGGATTAACCCTTTCCGCGCAGGGCAAATTCATTGCTTAAGAGTTGAAATTAATGACCTACACCGGAATTCGAAAACAACTTTATTCATAAATAAGTTAAACCTGTATTTCACGCTTTAAATAAACTGAATTTTTTTAAATCGAAATTCCGACTCCAATGCAGAGTTTGGGAATTAAAATTAAGTTGTTTTATAGATATACCACCGCGCCGCAAGGGGTTAAAATTGGAGGATGACAGCATTTTTTACAATCATATTCTTTTTCAGCACCTTGAAATCTATAAGATACACCTTATATATTTACAAGAACAAAAAATACGTTGAAATTTGTTTATCAGTCTAATTCTCGGATTTAAGATTCGACAGATTTTTTTCTGAAATGCATGCATCTTCTATGTGCCTAATTGTCGGATCTAAGATTCTATCGATTTTTTCTGAAATGCATGCATCTTCTACAGGCCTAATTCTTGGATCTAAAATCCTATCGATTTTTTCTGAAACGCATGCATCTTATGAATGCCTAATTGTCGAATCTAAGATTCTACCGATTCTTTTCTGAAACGCATGCATCTTCTACAGGCCTAATTGTCGGATCTAAGATTCTACCTATTCTTTTCTGAAATGCATGTATCTTCTACAAGCCTAAAGTTTTCGTTATAGTTTATACATCGTGAAGTGGCCTGTCTTCATACCTCAAAATTTCTTTCGCACTGTTAACCCATTAACGCCCGAATTATTTTCTTCGCTAAAATTTAAATTTTGTATTTCCCACCACTTTTAAAATCAAATTAACTTTTATCAAAATTTATCGAGGATTCTGTCTCGTGAAAGAAGGTATATATTTATCTTCCTCTTTACTAATGGGAAAACCGTTTTTTAGCTGTTTTTGTAATCGTCCTCAAACGAGGACGCTGGGCGTTAATGGGTTAATATAATTATCTGTTTAAAAATTTATATATCAGAGCTGCCAACTTCTACGCCTATTTAAATCTTATAAATATGTTTCGAACCACAAAAATGTTTTAGTAAATTGTATGCAAAGTATATTCAATGTTACCCATCACAGTACATATTCTTAATTATTTATTAAAATTTCTGTTTCCAATATGTTTATTTGACTGTAAATAAGCGTAGTAGTTGGCAGCCATGATATATTATTTAACTGTACATAAAAACGCATTTTAAGCTAGAAAGATATTTCAAAATTTTGAAATGGACGATGCAGTGTTAATTCTTGGGTAATACAATTAAATATTTAACAATTTTAAATACCGGTAGGTTGTGGATAGTTTTTTTATACAAATGTCTCTAAACGGTGAAAGGTTTTATAATGTAACCTTATTCATAGTATGTAAATCTAGATACATTCCCACATTAGATAGACACGTTTAATATTCACTCTTCACTACACGGCGTGCCACGTCTGGCTCATACCTAAAAATACTATCATTTACATTATGTGCCAAGAATTTCGCCAATAAGATCGCTGTAACTGATCAAGAATAGTCCAAAGAATGGAATAACATTTATTTTGTCACATAACTGCACTTGACAAAAAACTTGTTGGATGTGCCAATCCCAAAACTTTCTTCTATCTCACTCGAACATTTTAATATTTAAAAAAATAGTTACACATGTTAATGCATTACTAATTTTAATTCAATACTATACCAACTTTTATTTTCATCTTGAATTTCTGCTTCAGTCAATTAATAGGAGTAAAAACGAGTTTCCATCTCTGCATGAGGCAATGGACAATAGAATGATAGGAAGATTTTTTTTTTCGAGTTCAGGGAGTACATACTTGCCATAGCCCAAAATAATCATGCACAAAATTTTAGTTCAGTCCTATGCATAATATCATACACTTGCACAGATATCGTAATTATAACGTCCCCTTTCATCGGATTTTTTTCAAATTCAGGGAGGACCTACTATACATAGCCAAACATTTACACAAAAATTTTCGTTCAGTTCTATGCATAACTTCATCAACTTTTAGGTGATACAATATTAATAATGGTTGAAAAAATCGCTATTACAGCGCCCCCTTCTGGCATTTTTTTTTAATTCAGGGAGGACCAAATAGCCATAGCCAAACATTTACATAAAACATTTGATTCAATTCTATGCATAACTTTATACACTTTTAGTCGGCACAATATTGACAAATGCACAAACATTGCTATTGTAGCCCCTCCCCCTTCAAGCAGAATATTTCGTAATTGAAGGAGGACCTGCTTGCCACAGCCAAAAACATTCACAAAAAATTTGGCTCAATTCAATACATATCTTCTTACATTTTTTGATGGAAGAATGGCGACTTACAGACACACAGGCACATAGACACACGAAAGACCGACATTTTGTAAAAACATGTTTTTTTGAATCTCGGACCCCAAAACGTGCAAATCCGTGGAAAACCGGAACTCGAAAAAATTTTCTATTACAGTACTTTTCTCTATTGAAGATAGAAGAAAGTAAAAAAATTAGAATTTGTTTTTCGGAAACAAAAATGTTTTCGATCAAGTTATTAACCAATTAATCGTCGCGCCCGAAACATACACGGGCTTCAAGCTTCACGGCTTTTATTAAGAATTGTTTGATTCCCACCAGTTTTATAAAATAGTGAAATTGGTTTTATTCTGGTATTATGTTACATATCATTAAATAAGATGAATATTTTTTTAAAACAAAAGTGGTGGAAATAATGTATTTGAATTTTTAAACTGTAATTTAATGTGAATATTAAGGAGTTAAAATAAAATTTACTTTTCTTATTTTTGATGAATACTTAAAAATATTAACATAAAAAATATTGCAGAGTAGTAGTAAGGAAACGAGAGTTTAAGGACAAGCGCAGGCGGGACTGCGGGACCGTCCCGCCTGCGGTGCCTCCTGCGATACCTCCATGCCTCCGGCTGTCCCGCCTGCGATCCCTCCTGCGCCCACCGTGACACCGCCACTCTCCTGCCCCCACTATGCATCCCCCTCCACAAACGCCCCCTAGTGGAAAAAAAGAACATTCTATTATAACAGGATAGGTGAACAACCTTCCCTAATTAAAAATATTATCAATCACATCTCAACTCGGAATCATACTATATGATGAAGATTAAATTTATATTTGAATTTTGAACAACCATAATTTTAATGAGTATTATTAATTAAGCGAAACACTGGAAAAATCTCAGTTTTTAACCATTTTATTTAGATTTCTTCAACTACAAGATGAGATTATCAATTTAACTCAAGAAAGTTAAACATATATTTGAATTTTGCTTCATAGACATCTTAATGAGTAGTATTAATTAAGTAAAAACAATAGAAAATATCCAGTTTTATAGAAAAAGACTGATTTCTTACGATTTTTATCAACTATATGATCAATGTAACGACTTAAAAGTTGAAAGTTAAACATGTATCCTAGTTTTTCAACAGCTATAGCCTTAATCAGTATCGTTAATTAAGTAAAAAAACAATGAAAAATATCAAGTTTTATGGAAAAAGACTGATCTCTTACGATTTTTATCAACTTAAGAGAGAAAACTTAAACATACATTTCAGTTTTTCAACAGCTATAACCTTAATGAGCATTCATAATTAAGTAAAAAACAATGGAAAATATCGATTTTTATAGAAAAAGACTGATTTCTTACGATTTTTATCAACTGCAACATCAGTGTATCGACTTACAAGTTGAAAGTTAAACATGCATTCTAGTTTTTCAAGAGCTATAATCTTAATGAGTATCGTTAATTAAGTAAAAAACAATGGAAAATATCAAGTTTTATAGAAAAAGACTGATTTCTTACGATTTTTTCAACTCAAACTTCAGAATATCAATTTGATAGAAAGAAATTTAAGCATGCATTCGAGTTTTGGACAACCATTTCCTTCACGAACATTAATAATTAAGAAAAACAACGGAAAATATTAAATTTTTAACTGATTTCTTCATATTTATTTATTTTTTTTTTTATATATATAAAATCAGAATACACAACTTAAAATAGAAATTTAAACATATTTTTTAATTTTTGAACAGTCGTTACCTCAAAGAATTTCAATAATTGAACAATTAACAAAGGAAACTAATGATTTTTTAACGAAAAAAGACGAATTAAACGAATTTGGTTAACTTTTACTCTAAATGGAAATTTCATCATACTTTTATATAATACTAACTAAGTAGAATTTTAATGCTTAAACGAACACATTTCAGTAAATATTCAACGCACACACAAATATGAAAACAACACCTGCTTCTTGTGACGTCATATTGAAACCAAAACTTATTCCTTGGAAGTCCCTCACCATGCCTTTTCACTCCCATCTCCCCCAATTTTTTACCACAGGTAGGGAAATGGACAATGCAATGACCTCTCATTCTTGTATATTTAGAAGTCTGGGAGAAAAAAAGAGACATTTTATACACTCCAATTTCATAACAGTTACCGCAATATCCCAAAATTTGAATTTTGGAAGACATAATTAGTATAATTAATTAAACAAAATAATAAAAATATTATTTTTTAAGGGGAAAAGGTGAATTTAAGCGAATTTGATTAGTTTTACAATAGTCTTTTGAACAACAACTTGGAAATATAGATTTCTAACAGAAGAATTAAACGTATATTTTAATTTTAACAACAAAAACTTAACAAGTATCATTAATTTAAGAAAAATAAATATCAATTTTAAAGAAAAGACGAATTTGAATAATTTTACACTAGTATTTTCAAAAGCAACCTAGAAATATCAATACTTATTCACATATTTCACTTATTCACTGTATTCAATACTATATTTAATAAATTTGGATACACTTTAAGAATTTTCTAATGTATAATTAAATATTAGCTGTATATTTAATGTTACCCATGTTTTCAACATTAGTTCATAATCGTGAATTTTGTATTTTAAATACCATGTATTCAGGTTCAGATTATTTTCACTTGAAATCATACAGAATTTTTTAACAGAGTTTGTTTTTGAAATCATTGAAGCAACTGTATTTAATATTTTTAACACCAATTTTCTAAGATTGTCTAACATTTTCCGATTATACATTCCCCATAAGTACATTTCTAAATGCTACAATCACTTTACATATCGAAAAGGTATCATTGAAGCAACTGTATTTAATATTTTTAACACCAATTTTCTAAGATTTTTTAACATTTTCCGGTTATACATTCCTCAAAAGTATATACTCTAAACAATAGAAAATATTAATTTTAAGAATAAAAAGACGAATTTAAACAAGTTTTATTAGTTTTACAATGTTTTTTCTCATCTCCAACACGGATATATCAATTTTAACAGAATTAAACGCATATTTTAGTTTTTAAGAACAAAAATGTAATAAGTATCATTAATTAAACAAAAAATAAATATCAATTTTCAAGAAAAGACAATTTTTTACACAAATTTTCAACTTTGAAATACATTTATTTACATATATTGTTACAATATATTACTAAACTTAAACTTTTGAAAAAGATTGAATGTTTTTACAAAGGGTTCATATTTATATTTTTCACGTCTTGACTGCATTCGAAATCTTACAACAAAAGTATACTTTTATTATTTTTATTATTATTATTATTCTAGAAAACCTAAAAAGTCATTTCTTGCTGCTTTAAACACTTGACATATTAAAACTACTCTGAGATATTCTACCCATATAATTAATCAAATTAGGACATGATTCATCTTACACTTCAAAATTTCTGAATTTTTACAATACTTATTTTCATCAAACTTTATTCTTGATCCTATATATTTTAGGAGTACAGAATTTTAACATCTGTTTTTATCTACTTATCAGAAAATTATTAAAACACCCAACAACATTTTCCAAATATGAATATTATCTTTACAGTTTAATAATACTAAACATACACGAATACAAAGTTTAATTTTTACAAACATTTCATATTTCAAACCAAACTTTTCGAAATTTTCACATCATAAGAGCAAACATTAGACGAACTTTTTAACTTTTTAACTTTTTTTATTGCTTAGATCTTTTCATCATAACTTTTAATTATGATAATTATCCATTTTTAGGTTGATTGTCGAAAAACTGTAACTGAAATTACATAAACTTAATGTAAAAAACCATGTTCTCACACAATTTCTTGAAATTCAACAAAGAATTGACTATTACTTACCTATTATTATTCTTATTAAATACTTATCTACATCAATATCGACTCTCGATAGTATATAGATATTTCATCATTACACACTTACAACTCTTTTCAAACGTTTATCAGAAAAATAAGTCAATCAAAGTCTAGTAGTTATCACACCTGTTCCTCAGAAATATTACTATCATCTGAAACAGTAAAGAAAATTAATAGATATTTAATACTTAATAACCTCATACGTGAAATTACTATCGAATGAGAATACTAATTATCTATAAAATCAACTGTTGAACAAAAAAAAGTACAGATTACCGAAAATTCAAATGTTTTTTCTGCAAAAGTTACAAAAATTACCAAATGAATGACAAGTTAGAGAAATAACTAAAAAAGTTAATGAACATATTTACAAATTTATTTAAATCACACCTTTTTCTGGATTACAAACCGCAATTTCTTGAAAAATTTATCACCGAATTTGTAAGATTTTAGTCCTAGTATTACATACACTCAATAAATATTCAAAATTAACAAAAATATAATTTTTTAGTCTCGTCAATAAACAGAAATTCTATATTAAAAGAATATTTTCATAGTAGTACTTATAAAAATGAGAGTTTACAAACTGATTTTCATAATTTTATCACATTTAAACTTAATATTTTACATAAAACATTATTTAATCAAATTTTATGCTTTCTAATTCAGTAAAATTCAATACTTTTTTAGTTTTTAAACCAATACCACAATATTTATTTACATCAAACTTGATTCTTCACCTTTTATATTTCCACATTACACACGTGAGATAAATACTGACTTGGATCAGGAGTTGAAGTCAATTGATTCCATTCGATTTTCATCATGTACGCATTGCTCCTACACGAAATTTCTTACTGCTATAATCATCTAATGTATTAAAACTAATCTCCTCATATTTTTAATCAATTCACCAGATGTTTCATCTCGCACTTCTGAATTATCGTGCATCAAGTTGCTTAAAATATAAATACTATCTTTATAGTTTTAATGATATATAGTATACATGGTTTATCTTGAGTTAGCAGTTCCATACTATTAATCAAATTATATGTTTCATCTTGCACTTGATCTTAATGATTTCATCTTGCATCTGAATTATCGTCCATCGAGTTTTTTTTTTTAAATAATAATATATTTATAGTTTTTTATTATACATAGCATGTACAAATACAATCTTTAATTTTAACATTTCATATTTCAAATAACCTATTTCCGAAACCAAGCTATGTGAATTTTACCACAATACTTATTATCATAGAATAATTTGTGTTTCACACTTTTCTAAAAATTATCAGATATGTACCCCTCAGAGAAATTACTATCATATGAATAAATGAAGAAAATTTAATTTATATTAAATGTACACGAAATTGATTGCAATATGCATGTATTTAATAAAAATAAATAAATAAGCGATTATTTATACATTAAACCTTTACTAAATATATATTTCTTTCATTATACAGATGTTTCAACAAGATGAACCAAAACAGCAGCAAACTTCAGAAATTAATGATCCGAATGATTCATCCCTAGCACATGTAGCGTTAACGAATAACACATATGTGAGTACTTATATGAGAAATACTAGAATTCGTATATGAAACGTAATTAGAGTAAATACAAAATGATTTGTCTTACTACCTACATTTTAACAAGTGCTTTTTACCTATATTATTGAAGAGAATCCTAACTGTGTCCATTTATTTCTACTACAGATGTGCTCTATTTGCTACAAACACTTCTTAAGTAAATGGAATTTAACAGAACATACAAAAATCTATAAAGATGAAAAACCTTACACTTGGAAAGATTACCATAAATGCTGTTTTCAAGGAGACGTGAATAAAAAATGCACACATCATCATATAAAGCATCGTCAGATATATGTAAACTTAGCGAAGATATTCAAAAATTAGTCAGACTTTTGTAGAATTTAGTAATAAAGGAAGATATTTAGGCTATTTATCCATCCTATTTTCACAACACTTACCACAATATCTCAAACTTAAAATTTGGAAGACATACACACTGCTGAAAAGTAATTTTGTGATTCTTCTAACCAGTATGAATGTATAGATATTATTTTGCAGTGTATTCTTTGAATGCTCACATTATATATTTTTTATATGCATATATCGTTGTGTTTATTTTTCTAATACCTATTACATTAATGAAATACATACCATTTTAAGTGAAATAACACTCTCACAACTTAAAAATGCATAAGAACATACAAAAAATAAGCAGATGTATAAAAAAATATGCAAGTTTACAAAATAATTTCATTGTTTTCTAGAAATATTAACAAAAAATATTTACAATATGAAAAAATTGCAAAAGTGAAAAGAAAAAACACAAATGTAAAAACAAAAACTACAAAGTGAAAAACTCATAACAAAGTTTTTGAAAAAAAATATTTACAACAAAATTTTTTTTTACAAAAACCAAAACTTCCAAAAATATTTTTTTCAAAATTTTTTTTTTTCAAAAACATTTTTTACAAAAAAATTTTTTTTCAAAATAAGTTTTTACAAAAGTAAAAAAAAGAAAATCACAACGTTAAAAAAAATGAAAAATTTTTGTTAAAAAAAGTGTAAAAAAATTGCAAAAAAATTTTGCAAAAATTTCAAAAAAGTTATGAAAAAAGTCTCAAAAATTTTTCATTTTTTTTAACGTTGTGATTTTCTTTTTTTTACTTTTGTAAAAACTTATTTTGAAAAAAAAATTTTTTGTAAAAAATGTTTTTGAAAAAAAAATTTTTTGAAAAAAATATTTTTGGAAGTTTTGGTTTTTGTAAAAAAAAATTTTGTTGTAAATATTTTTTTTCAAAAACTTTGTTATGAGTTTTTCCCTTTGTAGTTTTTGTTTTTACATTTGTGTTTTTTCTTTTCACTTTTGCAATTTTTTCATATTGTAAATATTTTTTGTTAATATTTCTAGAAAACAATGAAATTATTTTGTAAACTTGCATATTTTTTTATACATCTGCTTATTTTTTGTATGTTCTTATGCATTTTTTAAGTTGTGAGAGTGTTATTTCACTTAAAATGGTATGTATTTCATTAATGTAATAGGTATTAGAAAAATAAACACAACGATATATGCATATAAAAGAATATATAATGTGAGCATTCAAAGAATACACTGCAAAATAATATCTATACATTCATACTGGTTAGAAGAATCACAAAATTACTTTTCAGCAGTGTGTATGTCTTCCAAATTTTAAGTTTGAGATATTGTGGTAAGTGTTGTGAAAATAGGATGGATAAATAGCCTAAATATCTTCCTTTATTTCTAAATTCTACAAAAGTCTGACTAATTTTTGAATATCTTCGCTAAGTTTACATATATCTGACGATGCTTTATATGATGATGTGTGCATTTTTTATTCACGTCTCCTTGAAAACAGCATTTATGGTAATCTTTCCAAGTGTAAGGTTTTTCATCTGTATAGATTTTTGTATGTTCTGTTAAATTCCATTTACTTAAGAAGTGTTTGTATCAAATAGAGCACATCTGTAGTAGAAATAAATGGACACAGTTAGGATTCTCTTCAATAATATAGGTAAAAAGCACTTGTTAAAGTGTAGGTAGTAAGACAAATCATTTTGTATTTACTCTAATTACGTTTCATATACGAATTCTAGTATTTCTCATATAAGTACTCACATATGTGTTATTCGTTAACGCTACATGTGCTAGGGATGAATCATTCGGATCATTAATTTCTGAAGTTTGCTGCTGTTTTGGTTCATCTTGTTGAAACATCTGTATAATGAAAGAAATATATATTTAGTAAAGGTTTAATGTATAAATAATCGCTTATTTATTTATTTTTATTAAATACATGCATATTGCAATCAATTTCGTGTACATTTAGTATAAATTAAATTTTCTTCATTTATTCATATGATAGTAATTTCTCTGAGGGGTACATATATGATAATTTTTAGAAAAGTGTGAAACACAAATTATTCTATGATAATAAGTATTGTGGTAAAATTCACATAGCTTGGTTTCGGAAATAGGTTATTTGAAATATGAAATGTTAAAATTAAAGATTGTATTTGTACATGCTATGTATAATAAAAAACTATAAATATATTATTATTTAAAAAAAAAAAAAACTCGATGGACGATAATTCAGATGCAAGATGAAATCATTAAGATCAAGTGCAAGATGAAACATATAATTTGATTAATAGTATGGAAGTGCTAACTCAAGATAAACCATGTATACTATATATCATTAAAACTATAAAGATAGTATTTATATTTTAAGCAACTTGATGCACGATAATTCAGAAGTGCGAGATGAAACATCTGGTGAATTGATTAAAAATATGAGGAGATTAGTTTTAATACATTAGATGATTATAGCAGTAAGAAATTTCGTGTAGGAGCAATGCGTACATGATGAAAATCGAATGGAATCAATTGACTTCAATTCCTGATCCAAGTTAGTATTTATCTCACGTGTGTAATGTGGAAAAATAATAGGTGAAGAATCAAGTTTGATGTAAATAAATATTGTGGTATTGGTTTAAAAACTAAAAAAGTATTGAATTTTACTGAATTAGAAAGCATAAAATTTGATTAAATAATGTTTTATGTAAAATATTAAGTTTAAATGTGATAAAATTATGAAAATCAGTTTGTAAACTCTCATTTTTATAAGTACTACTATGAAAATATTCTTTTAATATAGAATTTCTGCTTATTGACGAGACTAAAAAAATATATTTTTGTTAATTTTGAATATTTATTGAGTGTATGTAATACTAGGACTAAAATCTTACAAATTCGGTGATAAATTTTTCAAGAAATTGCGGTTTGTAATCCAGAAAAAGGTGTGATTTAAATAAATTTGTAAATATGTTCATTAACTTTTTTAGTTATTTCTCTAACTTGTCATTCATTTGGTAATTTTTGTAACTTTTGCAGAAAAAACATTTGAATTTTCGGTAATCTGTACTATTTTTTTGTTCAACAGTTGATTTTATAGATAATTAGTATTCTCATTCGATAGTAATTTCACGTATGAGGTTATTAAGTATTAAATATCTATTAATTTTCTTTACTGTTTCATATGATAGTAATATTTCTGAGGAACAGGTGTGATAACTCCTAGACTTTGATTGACTTATTTTTCTGATAAATGTTTGAAAAGAGTTGTAAGTGTGTAATGATGAAATATCTATATACTATCGAGAGTCGATATTGATGTAGATAAGTATATAATAAGAATAATAATAGATAAGTAATAGTCAATTCTTTGTTGAATTTCAAGAAATTGTGTGAGAACATGGTTTTTTACATTAAGTTTATGTAATTTCAGTTACAGTTTTTCGACAATCAACCTAAAAATGGATAATTATCATAATTAAAAGTTATGATGAAAAGATCTAAGCAATAAAAAAAGTTAAAAAGTTAAAAAGTTCGTCTAATGTTTGCTCTTATGATGTGAAAATTTCGAAAAGTTTGGTTTGAAATATGAAATGTTTGTAAAAATTAAACTTTGTATTCGTGTATGTTTAGTATTATTAAACTGTAAAGATAATATTCATATTTGGAAAATGTTGTTGGGTGTTTTAATAATTTTCTGATAAGTAGATAAAAACAGATGTTAAAATTCTGTACTCCTAAAATATATAGGATCAAGAATAAAGTTTGATGAAAATAAGTATTGTAAAAATTCAGAAATTTTGAAGTGTAAGATGAATCATGTCCTAATTTGATTAATTATATGGGTAGAATATCTCAGAGTAGTTTTAATATGTCAAGTGTTTAAAGCAGCAAGAAATGACTTTTTAGGTTTTCTAGAATAATAATAATAATAAAAATAATAAAAGTATACTTTTGTTGTAAGATTTCGAATGCAGTCAAGACGTGAAAAATATAAATATGAACCCTTTGTAAAAACATTCAATCTTTTTCAAAAGTTTAAGTTTAGTAATATATTGTAACAATATATGTAAATAAATGTATTTCAAAGTTGAAAATTTGTGTAAAAAATTGTCTTTTCTTGAAAATTGATATTTATTTTTTGTTTAATTAATGATACTTATTACATTTTTGTTCTTAAAAACTAAAATATGCGTTTAATTCTGTTAAAATTGATATATCCGTGTTGGAGATGAGAAAAAACATTGTAAAACTAATAAAATTTTTTTAAATTCGTCTTTTTATTCTTAAAATTAATATTTTCTATTGTTTAGAATATATACTTTTGAGGAATGTATAACCGGAAAATGTTAAAAAATCTTAGAAAATTGGTGTTAAAAATATTAAATACAGTTGCTTCAATGATATCTTTTCGATATGTAAAGTGATTGTAGCATTTAGAAATGTACTTATGGGGAATGTATAATCGGAAAATGTTAGACAATCTTAGAAAATTGGTGTTAAAAATATTAAATACAGTTGCTTCAATGATTTCAAAAACAAACTCTGTTAAAAAATTCTGTATGATTTCAAGTGAAAATAATCTGAACCTGAATACATGGTATTTAAAATACAAAATTCACGATTATGAACTAATGTTGAAAACATGGGTAACATTAAATATACAGCTAATATTTAATTATACATTAGAAAATTCTTAAAGTGTATCCAAATTTATTAAATATAGTATTGAATACTAGTGAATAAGTGAAATATGTGAATAAGTATTGATATTTCTAGGTTGCTTTTGAAAATACTAGTGTAAAATTATTCAAATTCGTCTTTTCTTTAAAATTGATATTTATTTTTCTTAAATTAATGATACTTGTTAAGTTTTTGTTGTTAAAATTAAAATATACGTTTAATTCTTCTGTTAGAAATCTATATTTCCAAGTTGTTGTTCAAAAGACTATTGTAAAACTAATCAAATTCGTTTAAATTCACCTTTTCCCCTTAAAAAATAATATTTTTATTATTTTGTTTAATTAATTATACTAATTATGTCTTCCAAAATTCAAATTTTGGGATATTGCGGTAACTGTTATGAAATTGGAGTGTATAAAATGTCTCTTTTTTTCTCCCAGACTTCTAAATATACAAGAATGAGAGGTCATTGCATTGTCCATTTCCCTACCTGTGGTAAAAAATTGGGGGAGATGGGGGTGAAAAGGCATGGTGAGGGACTTCCAAGGAATAAGTTTTGGTTTCAATATGACGTCACAAGAAGCAGGTGTTGTTTTCATATTTGTGTGTGATTTGAATATTTACTGAAATGTGTTCGTTTATGCATTAAAATTCTACTTAGTTAGTATTATATAAAAGTATGATGAAATTTCCATTTAGAGTAAAAGTTAACCAAATTCGTTTAATTCGTCTTTTTTCGTTAAAAAATCATTAGTTTCCTTTGTTAATTGTTCAATTATTGAAATTCTTTGAGGTAACGACTGTTCAAAAATTAAAAAATATGTTTAAATTTCTATTTTAAGTTGTGTATTCTGATTTTATATATATATAAAAAAAATAAATAAATAAATATGAAGAAATCAGTTAAAAATTTAATATTTTCCGTTGTTTTTCTTAATTATTAATGTTCGTGAAGGAAATGGTTGTCCAAAATTCGAATGCATGCTTAAATTTCTTTCTATCAAATTGATATTCTGAAGTTTGAGTTGAAAAAATCGTAAGAAATCAGTCTTTTTCTATAAAACTTGATATTTTCCATTGTTTTTTACTTAATTAACGATACTCATTAAGATTATAGCTCTTGAAAAACTAGAATGCATGTTTAACTTTCAACTTGTAAGTCGATACACTGATGTTGCAGTTGATAAAAATCGTAAGAAATCAGTCTTTTTCTATAAAAATCGATATTTTCCATTGTTTTTTACTTAATTATGAATGCTCATTAAGGTTATAGCTGTTGAAAAACTGAAATGTATGTTTAAGTTTTCTCTCTTAAGTTGATAAAAATCGTAAGAGATCAGTCTTTTTCCATAAAACTTGATATTTTCCATTGTTTTTTTACTTAATTAACGATACTGATTAAGGCTATAGCTGTTGAAAAACTAGGATACATGTTTAACTTTCAACTTTTAAGTCGTTACATTGATCATATAGTTGATAAAAATCGTAAGAAATCAGTCTTTTTCTATAAAACTGGATATTTTCTATTGTTTTTACTTAATTAATACTACTCATTAAGATGTCTATGAAGCAAAATTCAAATATATGTTTAACTTTCTTGAGTTAAATTGATAATCTCATCTTGTAGTTGAAGAAATCTAAATAAAATGGTTAAAAACTGAGATTTTTCCAGTGTTTCGCTTAATTAATAATACTCATTAAAATTATGGTTGTTCAAAATTCAAATATAAATTTAATCTTCATCATATAGTATGATTCCGAGTTGAGATGTGATTGATAATATTTTTAATTAGGGAAGGTTGTTCACCTATCCTGTTATAATAGAATGTTCTTTTTTTCCACTAGGGGGCGTTTGTGGAGGGGGATGCATAGTGGGGGCAGGAGAGTGGCGGTGTCACGGTGGGCGCAGGAGGGACCGCAGGCGGGACAGCCGGAGGCATGGAGGTATCGCAGGAGGCACCGCAGGCGGGACGGTCCCGCAGTCCCGCCTGCGCTTGTCCTTAAACTCTCGTTTCCTTACTACTCAGAGTGTTAAGCAGATAAAAGTAATTAATTTAAATCCATTTAATTGCAAAATATAGCAATACCAATATTTAAGAACCTAATTGTATGTATAAGCAAGTATGAGAGCGCTGCGCCAGACATGACAGATTAGAATCCTTTAATTTTTAAAGAATTTCCCAAATTATTTAATGACAAGATTTCTGAGATATAACAAAAAGAATAATACTATTAAATTTTAGTGGTTAAAATCAGCCATTTCCCGCGCATTGCTGTATAGGCTACGCGCTGCAAAATATAAAATTTTAGCTAAAAACTTAAATATATTTTTTAACTATTTGGAAAATAGTTGTTGTCCACGGTAGAGAATTGGGAAACCTGAAGTATATCTGAATATTTTTATTGATTGAATCATGCAACTCATTTTATTTTATTCGTTTTCTGATTGGTCCATGTTTAATATCCGAAAATGAAATACTTCTGTTGCCACAATGACAAAAAAGTAATTAAAATGTCTAAAAAATAATAACAATTTGAAGACAAATTTTAATAAAATTTTCAAATAGGTTTACAAATAAAATTGTTTTCGAATTCCGGTGTCAGTCATCAATTTCAACACTAAGCAAAGGATTTTCTCTGCGCTACAAAGGGTTTAAGAAATATTTTATATAAGGAAATACTGGTACCAACTAATTTTTTTATCCGGGAGTTCTGGGACCCCCTACGAACCCTGAATCTTGAATATTGTGATTAACCGCTTCCCTGATTTACCCGTACATCATACGAGCAATGCGTTTTGCCGGGGAAAAATCATTTTAAGTTATGATTTATTATTCGCACCAGTAAATTTTTATTGAAAAATGTGTAACACTTAACACGAGCATTTTTTGGATTTAATTAGGCAAAAAAAATTCTGTTTTGAAAAACCGGTGATAAAAGATTTGAAATTCTATAAACGACGCAAAAATAGGCATTAATTAAAGAGAAAAAAAATTGGTATGTTAAGTGATAAAATTACCTTTCAAAACACTTAGCTCATTTATAATTCTTAAAAAAATGATAATACATAAAGTAATGTTGAATTGAAATAACTTGAAATTGCAGTTTGTGCCTCTGTCATGCAGGTTGGAATTTGTTTATTTTGTAGATTTTAACCATTTATGTACCGAATTATTTATGAAGAAATTGATCCACCTCAAGAATTACCTTTTATAATATCTGATGGTATACTGAAATTTTTAAATAATACGAATGTGGAATTTAGACATTTTTTTTTTCATTGAGACTGATTAAATATGTCGGTAGTTATAATTTTTTTTGAAATATTTACAAAAATAATCAGATTAACTAACCATAATTAATCTTTTGAAAATATCACAATTCCTAAAAAAGCAATGATTTTAAATGCATCATGATCCTCTCTATAAATGGAAAGCTTTTGCAGTTGAATATGTTTCATATAATTTTATTTAAAGGAAGAAAAAAAATACCTATCAAAATAAATAATAAAACTATAATTTTTTGAAAATATTTAGCTCCAACTGTTTCTCTATTCTACCTAAATATGATCAAGAAAGTGTTTTGTCTGAAAAGAATAAAAAAACTTTTATTAACACTAGAACGCCCGGAAATTTTACTAAAGTTTCATAATAATATTTCACACCAGAATTTTTATTCGAAATTATTTAATTGATTTATTTAACGTAAATCTGAGAGTTTAAAATTTAACTTATTTCAATAAAAAATTTCTGGCTCGAAACGAAATTTAATTACATGGCTGGAGTTGAATCGACTCCTTTCGGGCGTTCTAGTGTTAATATACATAATAAATAAGTTTTATATTAAGTTTTCTTCAATGGTACTTTAAAGTACCGTCGGAGAATAAAGGGTTAAGAAAATAACTTTAAGATTTAAAATGCATTCTTACATGGAAAATTTCCGTCTTAGGGCAAATTTACTAATGCATTATTGATATTTTTCCTCGAGGTATCTTTAAGCTTAGAAAAAAAAACCACTGAAAACACTACCGCAAGTCAGTAGTAAAACAGATACTTAGAAGAAAAATCCGCATAAGTCAGCAAAAGGAATTTAAAATATAACTTGAATTTGTTAGAATTTTCCGATTTACTTGTTAAAAAAAAATAGTATTGGAGCCGCATCGGTTTTGTTTATATTTACATTCTGTATATGTTATAAGGAGCAGAAATAACCTCTTTTAGTTAAAAAGTTTGTATCTTTTTACAATTGGTATTTCCAAAATCATTTTGTTTTAAAATAAAACTTTAACATTATTTAATATTAGGTTATTTCTTTTATATGGGGGTTTATTATGCATCAACAAATTACATAATGTTTATGATAATAAATCGGATGTTTGATTATTTTTCAGTTCTAAACTAGTGAACTTAATTAAACACCTGTATTTATTTACATATTTTATTTTATTTTATTTCTGTAACTTTTCCTTGTTTTTTAAGATATTGGTTTTACAAAAATAGAATTCAAAAAAGAATTTTCGTGGATTTAAAAGGTATTTTTACTATAAACGAAATATTTTTGTGTTTTTTCCCAATTAAATTGCAAATTAACCATGAACAGTTTCAATTATAGCTGCCATTCTTTTATTTTTTATAAAATTTGTGGAGGTTCAGTTTGACCGCATCTTTTTTTATATTAAAGCTAATTTAATTATACAATGTTTCTCGCATTTCTTTTAAACTGGATTAGATAATTGTTAACTTTTTGGTTACTCGTAAATCATTATCACCACTATCTTTTTTATTTTTACTTTTGAGAAAAAGATTTGAATGCATGTGTGGTAAAGAATCACCGGCCCGGGTGATTTACCGAAAGAAAATATCGCACACAAAAAAAACTCCGAAAGTGTAACATAGAAATTTAAGCACAACATTTATTAACGAGAGAGTTAAGACAAGCATAGGGGAGATTCTCAGAGCTCGAGCCAGCTACATGTTAGCAGATCGGTGATTACCAGTGAAGTGACCACATACAGTCATATCGTTTATCACATACAGTCATATCGTTTATCACATACAGTCATATCATAAGAAGTTTTTCATGCAAAGATTTTGGCGACAGAAATTGGTAGACCACGCTTTCAGAATGAGATAAGGTTTTTGCGGTTAGCAATCCAGAAATTTTCCCACTCTAGTGAATATATTTTAGGGTTGTAGAAATACTTTAAGCCTCGGAACAAGACAGTGATAAGCAAGCCGTTACATACATTGCACTTTTTCTGACCAGAATTATGTTACCCAGATGGGCAATTGAACAGATAACAAGACGCAGTCAGCAGAGACAAAAAAAAGTAAAAACTATTTCTAACCCTAGACATTAATTGTGAGGTTGAAAACAGGGCGAGTAAGGCAGATGTTAATAGAATGCAACGGATAAAAGATTATGATGAACCAAGCCTACAGTATTTTCTTTATTTTGTTAATAAATGTTGTATCTGAGAAGCGACAGATGTTTTTTGAATAAGGCAACAGCAATTCGTGAGAAAGGAAAATCTGTTATTATTTTCTACAGAGATCCCCAAAAGTTAATAAGTTTTAACTTCTATTAGTGTGAGTAGGAAAGCTAAAAATTAACTAATAAATGTAGAATTAATTTAAACTAATGGGTTTATTAATGGAAAGGGAAGTTAAAACAAATCTAAGAATTTATCAAGGGGAATTAATTTCTGATTTTATGAAAGGGAAGAGATATGTAGCGATAATCTTCGGTACAGCATGTATGAATAAATTTAAATCAATATTAAGTTATTTATTTCAAAACTAGATATTACTCGTTTAGAGAATGTGCCAAGAAAAGAAAACATCGTAAGTACTAATTAAACAACATTTGTCCTCCTTAACAAGTAAAAATAACGCAGTTCGATTATAGGGGAAAAATAACAAAAATAACAAAAATACCTCATGATATTATCTGTAGTCCACGCTGTGTGATAAACTATATACAAAAGGATTTCAAAATTAAATTAAAAAGAAAATCCTATGAAAAAAAATGTTTGAGTTGTTATTTCTTTTGCTCCTTTATCTGAGCTTTCTCTGAACGATAACAACACATTAGCATTTTTTATTATGTAGTAACATACAATTTTATGTTAAAAAAAGAACTTGTTAGAACAATTTTAGGTTATATTCTAAAAGTGCAGAAATGTAAATAAAGGATATGCATTTCATGCATTTGAATAATATAATACAATAAACTCTACATTAAATAAACCATACGAAATTTAAAAATGGAATATGTTTTAAAACGCCATGCTTTGTTACATTACACTAACTTGGAAAATTCATCAGTCTTTAATTGAATAATGATTACGCAAGCAAAAACTGTGATGAATTCATATATGATGTATGCTTAATAGTTGAATATATATTTATGTCCCGATACATATGAATGCACTCCTAATGATATCTTTATCATTTACGATGATATGCATTTAACAATTCATATATAATATATTTACGCAAACGTGTGTGGTTTTGTCATTTCTATGTTCGAACTTGAAATCATAGGTTTATGCAGCCGTATATTTATACAAGAAGGTGGAAAGAAATTTAAAATGTAGATTTTTTTTATCCAGTATCAAATCTTTTGACAACAATGAATAATGCATTATGTAAATGACATCTGACTTCTTGAACCAAGCTGTAGATTTGAACGCATTCTTTAGGAATAAGTCTTAGGAAGATCTGCATGGGAAGCATGATGTAAAGTTTAAAGAATAAATCAGATTTGTTGCTTTAGGCCTGGATATTTCCATGAGCACTTGTTCTGTAGGTCACATTTCTATTAATTGCTTAATTGTTGGCCACCGTTATTTTCGAAAGGTTTGCATGGTCTTATTCGAAAATGAAATAGCTCTGATTAAATAAATCACATTTTTCCGTTCTAAAATACTGGTATCCAAAATCGTAGTAAGTGACATACACGACGTGTGCTCATGGAATTATCTACCTACAAAAACTCTATTATTTTATTACTATACTGCGAAAAGAAGTTTTATTTTGCCGTATAATAGCTGCAACAGGGGCGTCAGAACAGTACTACTATAATTATGCAGCAATATATAGTTATATAAATAAATTAAACAGTATATTACTATTTAACGATACATTACTGTTAAATTTACGGTTTTAACCCCTTAAGAGCGTACACTAGTCACTCGGTAAAAGCCGATCGCTAATGTAAAGTCCATGGGGGCGTTCTTTTCAAATATCTCGTTCAAATTTTAATATTTTTACATGATTTTTTTGCATAGGATAGCTGAAGACGTTCCACAACCGGCCTAGTTTTTACTTTTTCAATTTTTGTTTCAGATTTTCTTTAAACAATTACTTTAACTTTCGAAACCGGTTTAAACAGGTTCTGAAACTGAAACTATCGTAATATAAAAAATATATAAGCAAAATCGAAAAAGTAAAAACTAGGCCGGCTGTGGAGCGTCCTCAGCTATCCTATGCAAAAAAAATCATGTAAAAATATTAAAATTTGAGCGAGATATTTGAAAAGAACGCCACCATCGACTTTACATTATCATCCGGGTTTTTTTGTGTACTTTTTCTGTGATTATTGTGGGGGCCTTAAGGTGCAACACTAGTCACAGAAAAAGACCCGGATGATAATGTAAAGTCTACAGGGGCGTTCTTTTCAAATACCTCGCTCAAATTTTAATATTTTGACACGATTTATTTGCACAAGATTGAATCATTCCTTCATACAATGATAGTTTATGTCATCACTTAGGATGGCACAATTCCATGAGTAGAAATTCACCATTTCCAAGTGCAATGAGTTACATATGTATATATATTTTATATATATTACACATTTTCATGAAGGTTTCTGGTTTGAAAATTTAAAAAATGCTTTTTTGTAAAGTATTTCAATTCCTTTCGCAGAGAATGAAGTAAAATTATAAATTAAAATAATTATGTATGGAATGAATAATATATCGAAGACAATATTTAAAGTCTTAAATTCGACTTTAAAAATAAATGTGTTTTTTTGTTCATAAAAACCACGGATAAATAGCTGAAGTATGATGTATAAATGTAGAAAAAAGAAATTTTCTTATCACAACCTTGTATTCTCTGTTCTGTTTTATCAATATGTATTTTTTAAATCACTGTATATTTATGTATAAACAAGAGAGGCTAGCAATCAGAAAAAACAAATCTCTTCTAATTTTAGGCACATATAACAGAGCGATAAAACCCAATCAATATTATCTTATGCATCTTTGAAAAAAGCGGTTTTTTTACAATTAATTAGTGGGTAATTAACTGTATTGATGATTTATGAAATCTATTTTATCAGATTCATTTTACAACTTTCCGATATTTTTTGTAGCCGTAACCTACGATCCAAGCACTTACTAGTACTCCATTCAGAGATTTTTGTTTTTCGAGAGACGTTTTTATAGCTACAGGTGGGACTAATATATTTTTTAACATTTAGATGCATAGGGTATCAATTCTTCTTATGAGGAAATTTGACACTCCTAGAAGAATCTTTTTCTCGACGCATCCCTTGAATTCACCAAAGAAGTTAACTAATGACATACCAACGATACCATTTAAGGGGTAATCCGTTAAAAAACTATTTTAAGATTTATATTTAAATTCATTTTTACTCTCCAATGCACCAAACTTTCAAAATCTCTTATTTAGAAACTACAGTATGCACCGTGTTTGTCGATGTTTTGGTAAATGTAGAAAATATTACAAAAAATACTCTCACACTTGCTAATTTGAACAGAAATTTTCAAACTTAGAGATCTGAGAACGAAAATATGATCGAACTGAGGAAATAATTGTTTATAAATCAAATTCTAAATAATTCAGAGAAAATTCAGAGAAAATTCAGATAATTCAGAGTTACATCACATGGCATCTTATACATCACTTCAAAAATCATCCAAGCAAGTTTCATGTTTCTACTTTTAAAAATGAGTCTGAAAATGTATCGGAAAATGTTGAGCTGTTGAAGATGAAAAATCATTTTTTCAAATACACCCTTAAGTAGAAAATCCGTGGTTTTTGCTTATTAGCTTTTTTCATAAGTGGTTTTACTGAAAAAAAAAGTTTTTGAACTAAACAAATACTTAAAAGAATATAATCTATAGTGTTTAAAAAAAAAAAAAAAAAAAAAAACTTAATAATTCTGCGGAAGATTTCTTTCTTTATGCCAGACTGTATAAGCCTAAAAGTTCTGATTTAATGACACGGAATGATATACATAACATAACATGTTTTGTTATAATAATGTAGTAGTGATAGCCACCCAGCAAGCACATAACTTTCGGCATACGATCGGGCCGGAGCCGTCAGTGTCGGTTAAGTGTCGGTAGCAGGTTGGCACCTGAAACTTAAGAATATGCTATTTCGACAGCCGGTTACGGCAATCGGTCCAAATTTCATTGTATAGTTGGCAAGCGACTTATACGGCAAGTGACGCAGGAACAATATAGATAGTTCTGATAGTGGACCGATCAGATTTGCCAACATCGGTCGGAATTCAGAATATTTAGTCTTAACCGATTCTTTTTCATTTTCTCAATTTTATTCGAGTTTGAGTTTTGATAAGAAATGTATATTTCATGTATTTCATTAAAAATTCTGGCAGTGATAAACAGAAAATATGTCAAAAATAACCTTTATTTATTTATTTAAAATTATTATTTTTGAATTGATTTTTAAAATGACTTACAATTATTTTTTTCACAAAAGAATTTTTAAATTATTTCCTTTAAATTGTTATTTCACTATTAGGAAATTAATCATAGAAAAACAGAAAAATCTTTCTATGGTAATTGAATTTATTTTCTATTTATCTATTCACTTTAAAAGCAATAACTTAGCTTCACTTTTTATTTTAATATTAATTACTAGAAAGTGCTTGAAATTATTTTAGAAGGTAAAACATATAAAATAAATCTACCCATTTTATTTAACATAAAAAAAAATCAGTTTTTTTTTTTTCTAAAATATTTTCTCACAAACGAAAAAAAAATTAATATTACTATTTTATTTTAAGATTTAAAAATTATTATTGCAACAATTATTCAGAATTAATATTGCTACATAAAAAAAAAATATTCTGTATTAAAATATGAATTGTCTTAAAGTGAATTCTTATTCTAATTAAAAGTGACTAATTACCAACTTAATTTTTTTTATTAAATTAGTTATTTTATGTTACAAATATATATTTCTTTTTTTATTATTTTAATATTTACTTTATTATTACATTTAATTACGTCATAATTCTCAAAAAGAAAATTGCATTAACAGAAAAACCACTAAAATTCATTTAATATATCCAATACTTATGCATTTTTAAATTTATAAAAAGGAATATGAAGTATCTCCTATTTAAAAAAAATTGTGTATAAAAAGATATTCATATATATATATATATATATATATATATATATATGTTATTTTTATTTTATTTTTTACTTAATAAATATACATAATCAACAAAATAACATTCCAACATAGTCGTAAAACATAAATACTAATTTAAATCATCAAATGGCATAACGTAATTTTTTATTTTACTTAAAAGTTAATTTTACCAATTTATTATTATTTAAAATAAGTTTTTCTATGTTAAAAATATATACTTTAGAAATTAACGCAAAACATGTAATTGTGTTACAGTGTTTAATAAAAAATTTTATTTATTTAACAATACTTCTGAAAAAAAATATAATTTTTAAATTTTAAATATACTACTTAATGATTCTAAAATTTATAAGAAAAACAATTAGTTTACTTTAATTAATTTGCTAATTCATTAATTTAAATATTAAATTAATTTTAAAAATCAGGCGCATAAGACAATTACAAGTAAATGAATACATAAATAAAATAAAAACACTTTAATATTACAGTTTTCCAATCTGTCATTTACGTCAACGACATTTGCCATTCACAAGGCACTTACTGAAAAGTCACACCCTTCTTACCACACATAAACCTCCCCCTAACCAGGTCTGACTTGTCTAGTGGTTAAGGCGTTGACTTGCTGAGCTAGCGATTGCGAGATCAAATCCCGCCTGTTACCGCACCAGGGCTCGAAAAATCTACATGCCCGACATCAGTGTTGTTAGACGGCGACTTTTTAAAAATTCAGATTGGCACCACTTCTTTGGATTGGTAAAATTACGTTAAGTTTAATGACATATTAATCAAGAGGAATTTTATCCTTTAATAAAAGTGGTGCCAATCAAATTTTTAAAAAGTCGCCGTCTAACAACACTGATGTCGGGCATGTAGATTTTTCGAGCCCTGTACCGCACTGAAGTATGTTCATTGGCTCTGAAAACACTTGTTAGAGTGTTTAACAGATGGCGCCACCCGAGAAATTTTTTTGTTTGTGCCGGGATTCAGCTGGTATTCGTGTGGCTAGCTATCGGCATAGTTTTTTGCCGATACCGGACCGGCTGCGTGCCTCATCAATCGGGCGGCATTCGCGCGGCGTATCAAAAAAGATACGGAACCGGTAGCGACAAGTGGCATCGGTCCAATACCGCTGGCAGTGGCAAGCGGCTATCGGCCGATTGCTTACCGATAGCTCTGCGTTTGCTGGGCAGACATTCAAAATTTGACTAAGTTTTATAAAAATAAGTGCACTGCTACATAAATGTCATTAAGGAGAAAATTTCTTTTTTTATAAATAAAGTAACATTATTGTAATGTGTTACTATTAAAATTGATAATGTAATAAAATATTATAATGTAAGATGCCCTGTTGTAACAACGGCAGCTAAGAAATAACGCCAAATGCTAATATTATGAAGGAATCGATGAGATGGCACCCACGC
The DNA here is from genome assembly GCA_964019185.1 of Maratus speculifer. NCBI lineage: Eukaryota > Metazoa > Arthropoda > Arachnida > Araneae > Salticidae > Maratus > Maratus speculifer. The sequence continues at coordinate 349,576,862 of OZ025295.1, forward strand.
AGAAGGTTACTGATTCATCTAAATCACAAATAACCACTAAATAGAAAGTGTTTAACTTAATAAATTATCGCTGACACAAGAAATGAGGGTCAATGCCCGAACTTCAATTTGCGACGTAAATTCTATTAATTAAAAACTGTATATGTGTTATGGAATACTTTGTTTATTACCTAAATTTGCATTATATTTCATGTAAGGGAGAGTGGGGATACTTGAGCATAGGGGATACTTGAGCCACCCCTATTATCTCTACAGTTGGTCAATTTTTCTTTCTAAAACTGGCAACATGGTAACATATCTATAGTTTAGAACATGTTAAATAAGAAATCACATACCTTGGTACCATTTTGAAAGTATGGTGATTAATCCTTTGAGCTCTGCTGATAGAATTTTCTACCACATAATTTTAATTCTGAAATGTCACAACGACACCAGAAAATTCGACCAAATTTATTTGAAAAAGGTTTAATGCATTTTTTCGCGTATATTGTAAATCGGTTTTTTTCTTTGCAAAATACTGGTGCGAATGTGACATCTGGCTCAAGTATCCCCGCCATGGGGATACTTGAGCCACGATGTAAAAGAAAAAGTAAAAATGTATTAGACATAGAAAAATAGTTCAAAATTAATTGAAAGTGGTTTTCAATTGAAGAAAAAATATCAAATTTTCATTTTCAATATTTTATTTTGTTCTAAGAAATTATAAAAAATTTAAAAAAATTAAAATTTAAAAAATGGCTCAAGTATCCCCATCTTCCCCTACTTTTAAAATGTTGTGGAAATTTTTAGTTGTGTTTGCGAGGCAGTTTGTAGTTTAAAACATACTTCGCAGTAAGTATACAGGGTTAATAAAGCCATCCGCTGCCGTTAATACTCCGTTTGATTCTTTTCAGTACTGAAACTACATCCGAAGAGAGTTTATTATTTAATTTTTTGCACGAGAGAACTTTATTGCGATTGTCGAAAGCTAAAAAGGATAAGGAAAAACTTTTTACGTCCTAAGTGGTGCTATTTTTCTCATGTCAGAAGAATAAAATATGAAGTGATTATCATTGCATTGCACAATCGCCAAGAAAGACTAGCATCAGGCTTCTTGTAAAGAAATTCAGATGAACTGGTAGCGTAGCAGATGTACAACATCCTGGAAGACCATCAACATCTGACAATACCGTAAAGAGCAGTCGTGAGACAGCTAAAAATCGCCCACTTTCACATGTATACTGATATTGCCCGCTGTTGGTGGCAGTTTTCCGTATTTTTGATGGTAAAGCTGATGTGTCTTTTCGTAAGTTTTATCATCCACTTTTACGAAACAGTTGCTTTTCTTTCTTCTAAAGAGAGCCTTTCCTTGAACGCCTGTGAAAGAAATCAACAAATTAGTGTTTTCAAAGAAATGGATCTTTGTTTTTGAAACACATGAAACAGTAAAAACTACACTTAACCCCTTAACTGACTTGTTCGTACGCCGTCCGGGCAAGACGAATTTCCTTAACACTAGAACGCCGGGAAGGTGTCAATTCGACACCTATCACAGGACTGATTGTCGATTCAAACCAAAAAAATCTTCAAGAAATAAATTATATATCAGTTGCAACGAAATGAGCTGAACAATCAAACTAAATAGTTTCAAATTAATTTTCTGGTTTTAAATATATTTTATAAAACTTGCGTAAAAATTCCAGGCGTTCTAGTGGTAATTCATCATTTAAAGCTTTTGGACACTGCAATTTTCTTTAAACAGGGTGCGTAGTCATCAAGAAACTCAGAGGATTTTAATTTTTTTAGTATCAGAAATTCTTTAAAGTACTGGTTGTTACATCTGAAAAAGGATTTCTTTTTAGTTAAATAAAACAAATTTTAAATTATAAAAATTCTGGTAAAAGGTCCTTCCAGACTACGCACCCCGTTTAAAGTAATTTCATACTATCTGAAGGCGGAAATGTTTAGACTAAATGTTACGAATATTTTATTTAAAAATTTGTGGTGAGGATCCGTTATTTTTAGTTTATTGAACGAAAAAGAAAGTTTCAGTTAAGGGGTTAATAGCTTTGAGAAAAGTAAAACGTTGTTAAGATAAAGGATTAAGGGGATACAATACCTTGAAATTAGTCAAAATAGCGATTTTCTTTTTTTAAGATTAACTGAAAGCTTTTTTAACCCTTTGCGCCATAGAGCAAATTCATTGCTTACGTGTTGAAATTAATGACTGACACCTGAATTCGAAAACAATTTTTTTAAGTAAGAAAAAAGCTATATTTTATGCATTCAATAAACCGTATTTTTTTTTTTTTTTTTTTTTTTTTTTTGGGCCAAAATTCCGTTGCCAATGCAAGGAAATTAAAATAATTTAATTTGGGAATTAAAATTAAGTGGTTTCGTAGATTTACCACCACGCGACAAGGGGTTAGTTGTGAATATTTTGTTGACACATCGTTTTTAACAGTACGACTATTGTATCACGAGATGTTGTAAATTTTGTTAATAGATCCAACACATTTACCCATATAAATGATATCTTTAAAATGATTTTTCTTCCTATTCATATTTTTATAACTTGCTTGTTAGAAAAATTTCGAGATTTTTTTTTTTTGCTAATTAAGATAGAGATTTGAATTTTGTTTACTTATTCTCCATGATGTATTTAATACTTCTGACCGTGGATTTACCATTCAAGATCATAGTTACTTTTTAATATATTTAAATTGAGAGTTTGATGAATTTTCTTCATTACTACACACGAGAAAAAAAATCATATTAAATGTAAAACTCCATGCATTTAAAAAATCCATGCTCTCTTTTATATTAAATTATATAAAAATTATAATAATTTTATATGAATTATATATCATTTTTATAATGAATTATATATTAATTATTGTATATTCTAATGAATGTGAAAAAAAAATCGTGGCAAAAATATTCATATTTAAAAAAAAGCAGTAGAGATTTTTAAAATATAATAATTTTATATTGAATTATATATGATATTTATAATGAATTATATATTAATTATTGTATATTCTAATGAATGTGAAAAAAAATCGTGGCAAAAATATTCATAATTAAAAAAAGCAGTAGAGATTTTTAAGAAGTTAAATTTACTTTTTAATATAACCCATTAAGGACAAGCTTCTTTTACATTTTTTTTAAAATTCTTCAACACCAGTTTCTTCCACATTGTAATTTTGATTTATTTGATCGCTCAAAATTTGAGATTACGTAACTGAAAAATTCCAAACTAAAATACTGGTATTAAAATTTAATAAAATTTAAAAGTTTTGTTCGTTTTATATGACGCATTTTTTTACCATCTGGCTTTAATGAGTTAAATTTTAGTATAATAGGCAGTTTTACAAGAATTTTTATTTAATTTTTTATTTAATTTTTAATATGAAATATTGTACAACCACATATATTAAACTATTATGCAAAGCTGAACTGATGGTTTGAAAGGTACAGTGTCACTTTAAAGTGACTTCTATTTCTAAATAAATATCAGAAATAAAAAAAAAAAAATTAGAAAGTGTTTTTGCGTTTTGGCGTCTAAAATATTCTAGATAATTTTGAATAAAATGACGGAATTTATTAGTATCTAGATCAATAGGTGTAATCGTTTATATAATGCATTGTCTATGTTGTATGTGATGTAGACAAAACTCAATTCGTATATATATAAATTTACTTTCAAGATTCGTCATACTTAAATTGATTAAAAAAAAAAAAAATTAATACTACGTAAATAGTTGCGTAAGTACAGTCACATTTTTAAATCAATTTTATCGTCGTCATGTATGTATCGTAGATGTATGTATAATATATTAGAAATTAGGTGATGCTGATAGCTAAAGCCCTAGTCAGCTGGCGTAACCAGTAGTGAGTGATGCCATAACAATATGAGCATACTTCTCTATATCAACCTCTTCAGACCTGAGCATAAAATAATTCTACAAATATATATTTATTTCTATTGCATAATCGGAATGACACCATACATGACAGAAAGAGTAATTTTTATTATGAAATCAGTACTTTAGGGGACTGGTAATTTAGGTTTACAAATATGGATATAAAAGTACTAATCCCCTTAGAACATCAGTTTAACTATCAGTAATATAAACGGATATATAACTATCAGTAAGAAATTATAATTTTATTACTGAGTGAGGAGGGAAATTTTACACGAGTTTTATAAAATATATTTAAAACCAAAAAAAATAATTCGAAGTTATTTAGTTAACTTGTTTAACCTATTTCATTGCAACTAATTTATAATTTATTTCTTGAAAAGTTTTTTGGTTCGAATCGACAATTAGTCCAATGATCGGTGTCGAATTAACACCTTCCAGGAATTCTAGTGTAAAACAAGTAAATTATCAGCAAATCCTCAAAAATGTTTATTGTAAAGCCTTTAAGGTTACATAATCATGAATATTTCTTATTTTCTTAGCCACAATGTCTTGAAGGTATTTTCAAAACTCGGTTGAAAATAACACTTATTTTATAAGGTAATATTCATCAGTGTTGACATTTATTGGTTTTCTTTTAACCCTTTAACGATCATAGCATTTTCATTGCTAAGATGGCAAAATAAATGAATGACACCGGTAATCAAGAACAAATATATTTCTAAATAAGAAAACGTGATTTTTCACATACAAAATAAAAGGGATATTTTTAGATAAAAATACCGGTGTCAGTGTTGCGTATCGGAATTAAAGTTTTGTGGTTTCGTGGCGAAACCAATGAACGTTAAAGGGTTAAAGCGAAAAACATTTAGCAGTATAGAAGTAAAGTAAAAAAGAAAAAAATCGAATAGTTTACATTTACCAATTTCTGTATTGGCACTTAATAGGATTTCATATACAAGAAGAATGGTACCAAATTTGCTAAAGTTCTTTTTAAAATACACAATTGACTGTAATTTATAGCATTTTCTGTAATTAAACGGCTTAATACGCAGGGTTCGCACACTTCTACTACTCAATTCTAAAAATATTTTTGAAGCGTTTCACTGAAGAAAAATATCGTAAAATTTATGAATGAAAATAAGGATTACAAAAGTTGTGGTTTAAAAAATAAATGTAAATTTTCTTATTTTTAATTGTGGTTCTAGAGTCCTTTGTGTGTCTAAGGTGTGTGTGAACCTTATTAATATGTTAACTATATCTTTTAGTTTATTTATTTATTTTTAAATACTGTATAAAACTTACGTTTACATACACAAATTGAAAAAGAAATTGTAAAAATAACTTTTTGTGACTTGCTAGCTTCTAATAAAATGTTATTTTAGTACGCTTAATTCTCCATCATTTATAGCATTAGTTATCTGAAATAACCCATTTATAATCTTTTGAACCTCATAAAACAATAATGGTGTTTGCTAAAAGAGTATAAAAATTTGTCTTGAGCTTCCGTAACAGACGTTCTTGTAGATTTAATTATAATCTATTGTTAATTACGAGAGGCTTACTTGATCTGCCAATTTTTATCTACCAATCTTATTTAGACTTTAGATAATAACTGAAAAGAAGCTTTTTGCTGTATAAATTAATCATCTGAGAAGTAGGGAAAAAACTCAAGTGAAAAAGCATCTGATATTACCATTAATAAAAAATGCAAATGACTCTTATAAAGCTGAAATAAGTTATCTGTCATTAGAGATTTGGGCATTAGAAAATTGAAATAATATCATTTAGGAATTTGACTAATTAATAGTGCAATGAGCAATTTCTGTGTTTAATTTAATATTACATGTTCTTAAAATTTATATAAAAAATACACTATTCTGGTTTTAGGATAAATTGATAAATTAAATTATGTAGTCAACACTGTCAACAATGGGATTAAATCCTTAAATTTGGGTTTGTAAAATATCAAAAAAAGTTTTAAAAAATACATTCTTTCTGGTGTCAATATAATTTTAAGTGGTTTAATAGATCAAAAATGGTGTAATATTATCCCTGTTTTAAAAGTATTATTCATTGTATTTATTGTAAAAGTACTATTTATTATATTTATTGTAAAAGTATAATTTATTGTATTTATTGTATTACTTATTGTGAAAGTATTTATCTGTTTCAAAAGTATTTTTATTGTATAAAATCTACGTTTACATACACAAATTAAAAAAAAAGATGTAGAAATAAATTTTTGTTTCTTACTACCTTCTAATAATTCAGCAAAATATTATTTTACCAAACTTAATTCCCCATCATTTCTGGCATTAATTATGTGAAATTACCCATTTATAATCTTTCGAACCTCATAAACCAATAATCGGTGTTTACTCAAAGGATATAAAAATTGTTCATACTAGAACTTCCGTACCTGACGTTCTTGTAGATTTAATTATTATCTGTTGTTAATTACGGGAGGCTTACCTCATCTGCCATTTTCACTTTACCAATCTCATTTAGACTTTAGATAATAATTGAGAAATAGTGTTTTGCAGGATAAATTAATCATGAGAGATGTAGGGGGAAAAATCCAGTGAATAACAGGGATGAGATTTCCGCTTTTTTGCTCACCAGTAAAATCTTAGACATTTTTCTATATTATTTAATCGGAACATTTTTGTGATTTAAAAGGACAACATTTTCTTTAAGATTATACTGGTGTCCAAAAAAGCGGAAATCTCATCCTTAGAATAAGCATCCGATATTACCATTTATAATATATGCAAATTACCTTTATAAAGTTGAAATAGGTTATGTGTCATGAGAGATATGGACATTTGAAAATTTAAAGAACATCATTAAGCAATTTGATTAATTAATAGTAGAATGAGTAGTGATAGAAGTTTTTATATTTAATTTAACATCACATGTTATTAAAACTTATAAAAAATATTCTTGTTTTAGTATAAATTGATAAATCAAATTATGTACCCTAATCTGTAAAAAAATGGAGTATTATGACACAATTTAAGTCTTTAAAATGCCGAAAAAATTTAAATATACATGCTTTCTGGTGTCAACACATTTTTAAGTGATGTAGTAGATTAAAAGTGGCGTACTATTACCCCTATTTTAAAAGTATTATGTATTGTATTTGTAATATCATTTATTGAAAAAGTATTTATCTGTTTTAAAAATATTTTTTATTGTATAAAACTTACATTTACTGACATAAATTTAAAACGGGCATGATATTTCTGCTTTTTTGAACACCAGCATAATTTTAGAAAAAATAAAATTCTAATAAATCGAAATGTTTCGATTTAATAATATAACATTTTCTCTAAGAGTATACCGGTGTCCAAAAAAGCGGATATCACATCCCAGTTAACATTTCTGTAAAAAACATTTTTATTACTTACTAGCTTCTAATAATTCTGCAAAATATTGTCTTACCATATTTATTTCTCCATCATTTCAGGCATTAGTTATCTGAAATAACCCATTTATAATCTTTCGAACCTCATAAACCAATAATATGTTTTTGCTCAAGGGATATAAAAATTATTCTTACTTGAGCTTCCGTAACAGACGTTCTTGTAGCTTTAATTATAATCTCTTTTTAATTACTGGAGGCTTACTTCATCTGCCATTTTCACTTTACAAATCTCATTTAGACATTAGAAAATAACTAAGAAACGCTGTTTTGTACGATAAATTAATCATATAAGAGGTAGGAAAACAGAATTAAGTGAATAAGCATCTGACATTAACATATATAAAAATGCAAATGACTTTTATGAAACTGAAATAAATTATGTGTCATGAGTGATTTGGGCATTTGACAATTTAAATAATAACATTTAGGAATTTGACTAATTAATACTGGAATGAGCAGTTTCTGTGTTTAATTTAATGCTAAATGTTATTAAAATTTATATAAAAAGGACACTAATCAGGTTTCAAGATAAATTGATAAATTAAATTATGTAGTCTACACTGTAAAACAAGGGGGTATTATAACCCTTAAATTTGGGTATGTGAAATGCCGAAAAAAGTTTAAATACACATTCTTTCTGGTGTAAACACACTTTTAAGTGGTTTAATAGATTAAAAATAGCGCAATATTAACCCTGTTTTATAAGTATTATTTATTGTATTTATTGTATTTATTATAGTTATTGCATTATTTATTGTAAAAGTATGTATCTGTTTTAAAGGTATTTTTTATTGTATAAAACATACGTTTACAGATATTAAGATTTACATGTTATTTTAACAAGACTGCTAAAATAACTTTTAGTTTCTTATTAGCTTTTTTATAATTCAGCAAAATGCTGTTTTAGCATATTTAATTCCCCAACATTTCAAACAATAATTATCGGAAATAACCAATTTATAAATTTTTGAACCTCATAAACTAATAATCGGTGTTTGCTAAAAGGATATAAAAATACTTCTTACCAGAGCTTCAGTAACAGACGTTCTTGCAGATATAATTATAATCTCTTGTTAATTACTGGAGGGTTATCTCATCTACCACTTTTGCCCTACCAATCTCATTTAGACTTTAGATAATAACTGAGAAGCAGTGTTTTACTGGATAAATTAATCGTATAACATGTAAAAAAAACCTAAATCAATAACCATTTATTAAAAATGTAAATGACTTTTATAAAACTGAAATAAGTTGAATGTCATGAGAGATAGATTTAGGCATTTAAAAATTCAAAAAATGCCATTAACCCTTTGCGGCGCAAGCCAAATTCATTGCTTAGGTGTTGCAATTAATAACTGACACCGGAATTTGAAAACAACTTTATTTGTAAATAAGAAAACGATAGATTGCACACATTCAACAAACCGTAATTTTTTAAACAAAATTCCGGTGCCAATGTGGTGATTGGGAATTAAAATTAAGTGGTATATCTATGAAACCACTGCGCCGCAAGGGGTTAAGCAATTTTACTAATTAATAGTAGAATGAGTAGTAATAGCAGTTTCTACGTTTAATTTAGCATAATATATAGTAAAAAACTTAAATTAAAAAAAAAGTGGTTTAATCGATCAAAAATGGTGGGTGTAATATTACCCTTGTTTTAAAAGTATTATTTATTGTATTTATGGTATTAATTGTTGTGAAAGTCTTTATTTGTTTCAAAATTAATTTTACTGTATAAAATCTACGTTTACAGACACAATTTTTTTTTAAATGTAGAAATAACTTTTTGTTAGTTACTACCTTTTAATAATTTAGATAATTATTGTTTCACCATATTTTATTCCCCATCATTTGTGGCATTATTTAATTGAAATAACCCATTTATAATTTTTCGAACCGCACATACCAATAATCGGTGTTTGCTATAAAAAGTCTTTTTACCAGAGCTTCCGTAACAGACGTTCTTGCAGATTTAATTATAATCTATTGTTAATTACAGGAGGCTTACCTCATCTGCCACTTTCGTTCTACCAATCTCATTTAGACGTTAGATAATAACTGAGAAACAGTGCTTTGCAGGATAAATTAATTATATAAAAAAAGCTCAAATGAATAAGCATATTATATTACCATTTATAAAACATGTAAATGACTATTATAAAGCTGAAAGAAGTTATGTGTCGTGAGAGATTTGGGCATTTGAAAATTAAAATAATGCCATTGAGCAATTTTTCTAATTAATAGTAGAATGAATAGTAACAGCAGTTTCTACGTTTAATTTAACATCATATGTTACTAAAATTTACATAAACACATTATTCTGGTTTTAGCATAAATTGATAAATCAAATTAATTAGCCTACACAGTAAAACATAGAGTATTATTACACTTAATTTGAATTTGTAAAACGTCAAAAAAAAAAGTTTAAATATACATTATTTCTGGTCTCAATATACTTTTATGTGGTTTAATAGATCGAAAATGGTGTAATATTATACCTGGTTTAAAAATATTATTCATTGTATTTAAGGTAAAAGTATTATTTATTGTATTACTTATTGTGAAAGTATTTATCTGTTTCAAAAGTAATTTTATTGTATAAAATCTACGTTTACAGACACAAATTTAAGACAAAAATTGCAGAAATATATTTTTATTACTTACTACCTTCTAATATTTCAGATAATTATTGTTTCACCATACTTTATTCCCCATCATGTGTGGCATTAATTATCTGAAATAACCCATTTATAATCTTTAAATCTTCATAAACCAACAGTCGATGTTTGCTAAAAGAAAATAAAAAGGCTTCTTACTAGAGCTTCCGAAACAGACGTTCTAGTACATTTAATTATAATCTATTGTTAATTACGAGGGGCTTACATCATCTGCAACTTTCGCCCTACCAATCTCATTTAGACTTTAGATAAGAACTGAGAAACAGTGTTTTGTTAGATAAATTAATCATATAAGATGTAGAGAAAAAGTCAAATGAAAAAGCATCTGATATTACCGTTTATAATATATGCAAATGACTTTTATAAAGCTGAAATAAGTTATGTGTCATGAGAGATTTAGGCATTTGAAAATATAATGTCACAGGGCCGTAGCTAAGGGGGCGCTATGGGCGGCTCAGCCCCGCCCCCTAAAATATTTTGAGCCCCCCCCCCCTTGAAAAAGTTCCAAGGTCAATAAATGTTCCGAAAATTCAAATTAAATTCTGTTCAAAAATCTAATTTAGTTTTGAGACCCTTTCACAGTTTTGCAGAGTTACTAAATTGTATCTAAAATACGTGTTTCAACACTCCCTCATCCTATTGGTACATATGAAGCTAACAGGATGTTTAATTTTGCACCAGTTATACATTAAAAATTTTCATCACCATATACTTTTCTTAGCATAAAATGAAGTTATTAGAACAGTTTAATGAGAAACATAGTACCTACAATGTGAATATGAACTAATTTATCTTTCTGTATTAGAGAGATAACAAAAAAATATGACCCCCCCCCTACATTCCCGTGAGCCCCCCCCTATATTCCCCTGAGCCCCCCCCCCTATAGTACACTTCTAGCTACGGACCTGTAATATCATTAATCAGTTTGACTAATTGATAGTAAAATGAGTAGTAAATCATTTCTATGTTTAATTTAACATCATATCTTCTTAAAATTTATGTAAAAAACAAAGTTACTTTGATTTTAGTATAAATAGGTAAATCAAATTATGTAGCCTATACTGCTTAAAAATGGGGTATTATTATGACATTTAATAAAGGACTGTAAAATGCCGAAAAAAGTTTAAATATACATTCTTTCTGTATATTTAAACATTTTTAAGTATAAATGGTGTAATATTACCCCTGTTTTAAAAGTATTATTTTTGTATTTATTGTAAAAGTATTATTTGTTGTATTTATTGCATTTATTGTATTATTTATTGTAAAAGTATTTATCTGTTTCTAAAGTTTTTTTTTTTTTAAATTGTGTAAAACTTACGTTTTCGGACACAAATTAGAAGCTAGTAAGTAAAAAAAGAAGTTATTAAAAGCTCGTAAGTAACAAAAAATATTTTTTGTTACTTACTAGCTTCTAATAATTCAGCAAAATGCTGTTTAAGCATATTTAATTCCCCATCAATTCAGGCATTAATTATCGGAAATCACCCATTTATAATCTTTAAATATTCATAAACCAACAGTCGATGTTTGTAAAAAGGATATAAAAATCTTCTTACTAGAGCTTCCGTGACAGACGTTTTTGTAGATTTAAATATAATCTATTGTTAATTACGAGAGGCTTACATCATCTGCAATTTTCGTTTTGCCAATCTCATTTAGACGTTAGATAATAACTGAGAAACAGTTGTTACGAATTTTGTAAATAGTTAGTGTTTGTACTGTTAAATAATGTAAATAATCTTATTAAGCTCCATTCCTTTACTAATATTAGTTTTTGTTACATTGTCTTTGTTATTAAGCAAACTTGTCTATTATTTTTCAGTGAATGTCTACGGCAGATTGGCGAAATATTATAGATTTCGCCAAGTTGGCGTCACTTTTAACGACTAATTATGGTCGCCAAATTTGGCGATATATCGCCAAGTTGACGACAAACTTGGCGATGGTAACCCTTCCCTCTCTATGGTAACCCCTTATAGATATACTGATACATTGAATGTTCCGTGGTTTTCTGGATTTTTCGATAAGCTTGTGGAAATTTCCAGTGCATGCTACAAGCCTATATAAGAAGAGCGATACGAGCTGTTGTTGTTATTATTTATCAGTCAGTCATTGAGTGAACTACTAGGCGATTGTTTAAGCAAGTTTGCTTAAGTTTTATCTACGTTGTTTTGAATGTGATTTAGTGTTGAGACGTTGTATAAAGAGTCTCTGGGACCTATATCTGTACTTGTACGATATATTTGAACAGCTATTTTTGAATATCTAGTAATATTTGCAAGTTTCGAAACCTCTGTTGTTCTGAAGATCTGTAAATAAAATATTTTCTACTTTTCTAAGAGACGAGAGTTTGAAGTTGTCTAACTATAAGATCAAAAGAACCCTATATACGCAACACAGTATTTTACTGGATAAATTATTCATATAAGAAATAGCCTAGCATTTCTCACTTCATATGTTGGTTAGGCTGCAGTGGTTAGGCATTTTATGCTGCAAGACCCCAAATTAACATATTCCTATATTTTTAATAGTTTATAGGTAGCTCTTTTGTTTTAACTCTGATCTGCTAAAGGATTTATAAGGATTTAATTTAACCCATTCGTGCCCAGCATCTTTTGCGTAAATTTTATTAGGTTCGCACCACTATTTTTAGAAGATTTAAGTTTAGTTCATTAATCACGAAAATGCATCATCTAAATAAAATAATTTTTGCTTTTCTTTTTTACCGGTGTCAAAAACAGTGCTGAATGCACCTTTTGAAGTGTCCCTAAAAACGGACGCTAGGCACTAATGGGTTAAACCAAAGGTGCACAACCTTTGGCCCGCGGGCCACATTTATACCACTATTTTTATGCAGAATAATTTTCCTTATAGTAATGACAGAAACTTTGCTATTAAAGAAAATAAACTACACTTTTCAAATATTCTGGTGTCAACCGATTTTCTGGTAAAAAGGTTGTGCATCCCTGGGTTAAACCTAATTATAGTACTGTCTAATTATAAATATATGAGTTTAATAACATGTAATATAAAACGAATTATGTCATGCAATTAAAATTAAAATTTACAATTAACCCTTTAACGTTCATTGGTTTCTCCACGAAACCACAAAATTTTAATTCCGATATGCAACACTGACACCGGTATTTTTATCTAAAAGTATGTCTCTAAAAGAAAAAAATCACGTTTTCTTATTTAGAAATTTATTAGTTCTTAATTACCGGTGTCATTCATTTATTTCGACATCTTAGCAATGGAAATGCTATGATCTTTAAGGGTTACACGCTCGAAAAACTTTTTTCAATATGTGCATCTATATTAAAGAACTCTACATAAAAAGAATTTAACTAATGTTAAATCCTGTCAGGATGTTATTTTAATGCAAAAAGTATCTTTATCTAAAATTATTTCTTTTAAAATGCATATTATAAGAATATTAGCACGAGGAAAATAATGTTTCATCCGGTTTAACTTTATAACATTCGATATTGTGATTAAATTATTGTATGCTAGCTAGTTCTTCCTATATATCTAAAAAAATCATAATGTTGAAATTAGTAATGAAATAAAAAAACTTGAAATTGAAGTTTAAGATATTTTAGAAGGTTGAAAATTGTTTATTTTTAGCATTTTAAGTACATCAGTTAAAAAAAAAAATACAATTTCGAATGGAAAATATACGACCTAGAACAGATTTTCTAATGCATTATTCATCTGTTTGTTCGAGGTATCTTTAAACTTGAATAAACCACTGAAAACAGTACCGCGACTCAGATACTTAGGAGAAAAATCCGCAGAAGTCAGAATGAGAATTTAAAAAATAATTTGAATTTTTTAACATTTTTCGATTTTCTTGAACAAAAAATACCAACCATATTGATTTTGAATATTTTACATACTGTATATGTTATGAGTAAAAGAAATATTTTCTTTTAGAGTGAAAACAACATATCTTACTTGTGTTTTGAAACAATACTTTTTAAATAAAAATTTTGTTTGTATTAAAATACTAAGCTGATATTATTTGACACTAGTTAATTCCCTTTTCTATAGAGTTTAATAACATCTTCGGTCCTTGGAGCATTCGGGAATCTCTGTTCTTTTACTTATAAAAACAAAAATGTCTGAATTTTTTTACACTTTTATATTACTTCTTATTAGATGAATGTTTTTTTGCGATGAAAGAAGACGAATAAAATCCTGCATCGAAACTGAATCCCTCATAAAATAAATGTTATTTTCATCTGAGCTTACAAAATACCATAAAAGTCCAAAAGACACAGTGACCAAGAAAATGATAAATTTCACAAGTATTTCAATTAAACGTTTTGCATTTTTTTTTTTTTTTTTTGGGTGGGGGGGGGGATTTATAGATTACTTCCATGTTTAAAGTTCTTAAATTTGTGATTGCGTTAATAAAGGTTAATATTTACTAAATTGAATTTTTAAGGAAGGTTTGTAGCTTTAGATACATATTTATAGCCTAAATTACTAAGTACCTAAAGGATCAATTTCAGAAAAGATGTTTTTTATGTCATTTAAAATGTCATTTTGTTTACAAAATACGAATTAATAAGTATTTATATTATTATTTTAGCTTTGGAACTTAAAAGGTTAATATATATACTCATATTGAAAACATTAACGTATGAATTCGAGTTTTTTTTATTTATTTCTTATTCCATATCATTTACAATCCCAACTCTCTAAATAACGAATGGCAAATTAAAATGACAACGATACTCCCGATTTTCATACCAAATAAAATTTTAGATATTATGGAAATATCGAAAATTATTGTTATTATTATTATTATTATTATTATTATTATTATTATTATTATTATTATTATTATTATAAACAGAAATGTATAATTTTTTTATTTTGATTCAGCATTTTTAAAAGTATTAATTAAAAAAATTACAAATATTTAATGTAAAAATTAAAAAAAAGGATTAACTTTTATTTTAAAAAACATATTTTCAGAAGAAAATGCTTTAAAAAAAAAAAAAATACTGAATCATAATTAAAGTAAAGTAATGAAAAAAAAAAAAAACATTTTCCAAGTCTGAAACATTTATTTTTAAAGGTTCTTGAATTACAGAAATTGAATTAAAGATATTATTTAAAAAACCTATCATGAAGACAAACGCATTTTCATAAAATGTCATTTGCATGGCAACCAATGCATAGCTGCCAACGTCTTCCGCTTTTTTGGCCCGGAAAATTTTTTTAGAAAATTTTACCGTTTCAAACCGCCGTTATCTGCCGATTAAATAAGTCAAAAAATTCTGTTAAACTTTTCCGGGCCAAAAAATCGGAGGAGATGACAGCTATGCCATTGCTTGAAAGCTAAATTTTGAAATCAAACCTAAAGGGAAAAAATAATGTTTCCTTCTAATTAAAGAAAGAAAAGATTTAAAAAGTATTTTAAGTATAAAAAACAAAAAAGAAAAAATTAATGCAACAATTTCTTTTAAAAAATTTAAAAAAAAAATGTCGCGGACACCCGTAACTAAGGCACATTTAATATTACTTTACAGATATATTGGTAAAAGTTGCTTAAAGCACAATGAAGAACCTTGTCGATTATAATAAATACCAGCCAAAATCCAGAAAAGGAAATTACGCAGTTAAGGTTTGTAATTATTTCTTTTATGTATGTCAACTCCTAATTTTTTTTAAACAGATTCTCCAATTTTCCCTTTTTAGGTGCGTTCGTAAGTATGCAAATACGTAGCACTTATTGTTGTCGCTCAGTCCGTCCGTCTGTCCGTCTGTCTCTCCTCATATAGCAACGCAAAAACTACCCAACCGAATCGTTTGAAATTTAAAATACGTAATTATTAGATAATTTTGTCGAGTCATTTCAAATTTTATGAAAATCGGATAGATAGATCAATTACAGGGACAATCAAAAGATTCCGTCACACGGTCAATGTGGAAAAAAGTTTCAAATGCATTTTAA
Source organism: Maratus speculifer (assembly GCA_964019185.1). Taxonomy (NCBI): domain Eukaryota; kingdom Metazoa; phylum Arthropoda; class Arachnida; order Araneae; family Salticidae; genus Maratus; species Maratus speculifer. The sequence continues at coordinate 349,592,849 of OZ025295.1, forward strand.
TCGTTTGAAATTTAAAACGTATATTTATTACACAATTTTGTCTAGTCATTTTAAATGTTATAAATATCGGATGCATAGATCAATTACAGGGACAATCAAAAGTATTCCGTTACATTACGGTCAATGGGAAAAAATTTCAAATGCATTTTAATCGTTTGAAATTTAAAACGTATAATTATTACATAATTTTGTCAAGTCATTTCAAATGTTATGAAAATCGGATGCATAGATCAATTACAGGGACAATCAAAAGTATTCCGTTACATTACGATCAATGGGAAAAAAAGTTTCATATGCATTTTAATGGTGTTGCACTCATTTGAGCATAATAGAATTGACATGAATCTATGAAGTATGTACTAAAATATACATTCTGTATAATCTGTGATGCAAAGAATATTTATTATTAAATTACAGGGCCACGCAAATTTATTCCACTAAATAATGTTATACGGGGAAACATTGTTTGGGGCGTGTTTGAATTATATTAAACTACTTCACATTTTATGAATAAGATATACGTTAATGAAGTATAATAAAAATTACTTTCTGCATATTTAGAGGAGCACAAAGATTTCGACCACTATACTGTATCCAAAGTACGCTCTACTATATCAGCAAGATCTGAATATTTTAAAACTTCGTTATCGTACGAACGCACCTCATTTGCTACGCTTCACGTGCAATTTCCAACTTGTTATTTGAGGTTGGGGAACAGAATGGATCAATCTGGTTCTTCTGATACTCAATTCCTCCTGATACTTCAGTTTTATGTTGATAAAAATAAGCTATATTTTCGTGAAAACTTACCAAGAGGCACAAAATTAGAATATGAGGAAAAAATATACATCACTGCTTATTGTAACAACATATATTTCTGAAACATATGTTGTGTAATGCACACTTTTTTATGGGAATATCAAAAGTTATAGTGTATCAAAATGAGCGGGATTTTCAACATTTTTATTTGATAGGGCAAAAAAAATTAAAATTAATGTAGGTAAAAAAAATCTAAAAAAAAAAAAATAGGTGGGATAAAATCACCGCCCCTCAAGGGATTAACCCTTTCCGGAACACTGTGCCCAGTCCGGGTATACTTAGTTTTAATTCCAAACGGCACCAATAACATTTTAATAATTTTTTTCTTTTACCGTGAAAGCTGAAAACAAGAGATTCATAATTTTTCAAAAAGTTGTTTCTCAATTCCGGCGTCAGTCGATAATTTTGCATTTTACTAAAAAATTTGCCCGTGCCCGAAAAGGGCTAAAGTAAGAAAACATAAAGTCGTCTCTATGTATTAGGTCAACCGAAAAGTTCTGTCATAATGTTATTTCATGACTACTTTTTCAAAATTCATCTTCACTGGCACCATTTTTTTTAAATGATAAAATTCTCATAGTTTTCACATTTAACGTTAAGATGAAAACAACGGGAATTAAACATATCAAAAAGGTTATGTCCATTAACCCTTTAACGATCAAAGCATTTTCATTGCTAAGATGTTGAAATAAATGAATGACACCGGTGATAAAGTACAAATATATTTCTAAATAAGAAAACGTGATTTTTCACATACATAATAAAAGGGATATTTTTAGATAAAAATACCGGTGTCAGTGTTGCATATCGGAATTAAAATTTTGTTGTTTCGTTGCGAAACCAATGAACGTTAAAGGGTTAAGAAATCTGAATATTTATAAAATAGACGTGAAATATTATAATACTACAAAATTTTCCTGTAACTAATATCTTGTGATTAATTATTTAGCGAGTTTAAATAAAATTTTTATGAGATTTTTCGGGATTTTTCGAAATCCGTGGAGATTTTTGGATGTTAGTACTGGAAATTTGGTTTAAAACTTTCTGAATTTAGTACAATTTCTCCTTTCAATTTTTGAATTTTTAGAACTTTTGATCGAAATGTTTAGCTCAACGTCGCGTTTTTTTAACATTTGCAATTGAAATCAAATCTTAAAATTTTATCCTGGCATACTAAAATTTGTTCTTAAACATTTTAAAAGATTTTATGCTGCTTAAATTTCTTCACTATCCGTGGTTATTTTTTGATATAATATAATAAATTCCTTTTTCTTTTAATTAATAATTATTCAGATTCCTTTTTCCTATTGAAGATTATTCACTATCCATGCAATAATTTTAAATATGCAAGAATATTTTTTTCGATTTTTTAATAGTTTTTTTTTTCGCTTTTCGCATTAGTGGTTGGTCTGAGCAACACCATGCCGGGCAGGTCCATTGGTTTAACACCAGAACTACCGAGAAATTGAGTCAAGTTTTTAAAAAATATTTCACACCAGAATTTTCATTTAGAACAATTTAACTTTGTTATTTGACCCCCCCCCTTTTTTTTTTACCTTATTTATTTTAAACTTATTGCATAATCAAATTTCTGATTTGAACCGAAATATATTCATATGGCAGCAGTCAAAATGACGACTCACGGTAGTTCTAGTGTTGATAAAGAATTCCAAACAACTACTAGCTCTAGATGTCAATTTTACATAAGGGATGTATGATAGGAAACATATTTCTTTCAACAGCGGCTAATATGCCTGAAATTACAGTATTTTAAGCTCTGTTTAAAAGTATCATTCGTACGATAGCTTAGTTTAAAAAAATCAAGAGTTATGTTTAGCATTTAATCATCTTTTGCAAGCAAATACTTGAATAGATTCTGTGTTGAGTGTCTAATTTATTTATGTATAATTTTGAAAGTTTTAGAAGGTTGAATTTTTTATCTCAAACTTCATTTTTTGAATAGAGATTTAAATGATTGTTTGAAATAGAATACATGTTGTTGCCGAATTGAAATAAATTCAAAAAATACATACATACAAATACTTTTCAGTTGAAATGTATATTTATTCTTAAACAAAACAAAACAAAAAAAAATAACAATACTAAGTAAGAAAAGCATTTGATAGAGAAAATTACGTCATATTGAAAACATTTTTTCGTTTAATGCTATTATAGATGTTAGAGAAATAGAGACATTTTTTTCTTAGCCATTTTAAAAAAGCGATTTTCAAATGTGTAATTGATCATATTTAGTCATTTATAAAAATATGTTGTCCCGACAGCTAAGGATAAAATCTCGGAATTCCCAAAATATCTCCAATCAAAGGTGAATTATGGAACTCCAATTACAACTAGGCTAATAACCGTGATGATATTATTAAATTTTTCTTAATCTAGTAAACTTTTCAAAAGAGCATATTTTAGATTTCATGAATTCTCGACGGTGGTTAGTGTACTGTTTGTTGTTGCAGAGAAGTTTGAAAAGGCAAATTTCTAAAATATTACTTTCAGTTTTAAAATACAGCTTACCGTTATTTCACACTCATAATTAAATGCTGGATATTCTACAGCAAAATTTAAAATTGTTTAACTGTTTATGCGTTAGTAATTTGCGAGACAGATAATTGACTTTCCTCAACAATAATCATTAATAAGCTTCTTATTATTGTAAATTACTAAATTAGTGTAATCGAGATTTTTTTCGACTTCCGATTTTTATCGGATTTCAACAATTAGTGGTTAAGATATCCGAAATACCTTCCCCAGTTCTAGAGTATCAAATTCGATACTCTCCAGCCGACGACGATGTAAACTAAATGTTTGAATTTTTAACATATTTACTTTAATTCTATGAAGATGAATATGTTAGATTTTGGATCAGAACAAATAAATAACTATTTCATTATAAAATAAGTACTATCATCTAATTTTATAGACTGCATTCCAGACAGTGTGACCAAGAAAGTAAGAAATTTTCATAATTACTTAACTTAAATACTTTACAAAAAAAAAAAAAAAAAAAAAAAAAAAAAATCAGGATTTCTAGATCAGTGAAGTAATTAAAGATCTACTATTATTTCCTGTGTAATTTAGGTTACCGATAATTAAATCGATATTTTAAGGATATTAGGAATTTCGGATCTGTTATTGTAAACCTAATTACCAGTCCCACCAGTAGCCGAGAGATTTTGCCCTCGAAACAGATAGATGGTAGGTACTCGGTTCGAACCCAAATGTGGCCGTCTGCCTAATTACTCAGTATTTTTCGCGGTTTTCTTCGAACCTTGGATTTCCCTGCGTAAATACAAGTTAGGTTCTCTTAGAAAGAGCCTTCCCCGCCTTAGGATCCATATCCCACGTGTTGATAATAGGCTGTCATAAACACAATCAATCAACATAAATTACCAACCCCCTAAGTTAACAATTTCAGAAAAAGGGCTTTTTCTGTCACCTATGGTATTATTTTGTTTGTAATCAATGAATGTGCATATGCAGAGTAATTTTACCTTGGGTCTGAAGAAGTCATAAAATATCTGTTTGTTCGTGGGTAATTTTGTACCATCGAAAAGTGTATGAAGTTAGACAATGAATTGGACCAATTTATTGTTTATGATTTTGGCTATCGTCAATAGTTCCACGCAAACTTGGAAAAATCCGCCTGTAATAGTGATTTTCTCGATTTTTCATAGTTCTGTTGTACTTCGGCTGTTTTTGCAGCGACTGGCAATTCGTATCTAGCGAACCTATCGGTTAGATAAAATGAAGATAAAATGAAAAAAAAGATAAAAGATAAAATGAAAATGATCATTACAAGGGCTATTTCATGAATTTAACTTCACTATGCATTTTTCGGGAGGTTGACAATGTTATTTCTCAATCAAATGAAATAAATCATTAATAAGAGATATATAGCTTCGTAAAGCTTCGTAAAATTCTAGAAAATAGCTTTTCAGAAAAAATTCATAAAGATATATTATTAAAGTTATTTTTGTAATTGGAATCAGGGAAATTTTGTTTTTATTAAAACTTTTTTTTAACTTTAAAGAAATAAGTGCAACTTTCAATAACATATACAATACTGCAAATCGTTAATATACATGCATAGATTTGTGTATGTTTACATTCATAATTACAGATAGAAACATAGACAGAATTTTCCGTAAGTGAAATATAACCCAAACTTATATAAATAAGTATGGTCTGATTAATATACATATACTCGTGATAATATTTTTAAACTTACGGTGATATACATTTAAGTATGCATAAATAAGAATGTAAGTGTGTACGGCTTTATTATTTCTATACTAGAACTGAAAACCATATGTTTGTGCAAGCGTGTATTGATATCAGGAAGGGAAATTTAAAATGTAGATTTTTTTCCTTCACTCAGTATCTAAACTTTTGACAAAGCCACGATGAATAATGCATTACGTAAATGACATCTGAGATCTTGAACCAAGGTGAAGATTTGAATGCATTTTTTTCGAATAAATCTCAGAAAGGTCTGCATTGATATGATCCAAAGTTGTTTTTAAAAATTGAATAAATTGTTTTAAGCTTATATATTTTTTAAATTTTTGTATTATTAAGATTATGATGGTCAATAGATATAAAATTTTTAAATGTACATCTACATGCACAATTTTGAGCACAATCATAAGTAAAATATTCGAAATATTTACATAAATACTGAAATTTATGCATATGAAGATACTTATCTATTACGACGCAGTTGATCAATAATTTCCGTTAAATTGTTCCAGAATGATGTAAATCAAATAAGAAATTTTAATGAAAATATTTTTAATAGATAATCTTTTACAAGGAACATTATGAAAGAAGACCATACTTACCAACTTACTTATAATACTGGTAAAACTACTCCGATATCTCATTTTATATATAAACACATATTGACTAGAGAAATTATTTTTTCAGGAGTGTTTTCTTTTATTGCGTTCTTTTAAGGGAATTTTTTATTGCGTTCTTTGTAAAAATTTATTTACTCCAAATTCTTCCGGTGTAAAAATTGCCTATTTAACCTAGGTAACTCTGAAAAAAATTTACGAAAACAATTGCCAAGATAATTACCATGAAGAAGGTAAAAAAATACATATAAATATTCTACAAACATACATACAATAAATATAATAAACGCACTTTAGTAAAAAATTAGCTACAACTAGGAATCGAACCGAGATCACAGCGTACCAAGATACTGCTGTACCACTGAGTTTCCCCTGCCAATACCTCGGTCTGCAATTTTTCACTAATAAACCAAGTTGGGGACAATCATCAGCCATCTATTAGGCAATCTTGGACGGCAAGACGACAAGGATAGATGTTATTCTCATATTGGTCTACAATGTACATTAAAATAAACATACAGGCATAAATAATGCCTACATTAAACAAATAAAGATACATGCAAGTATTTTACTTAGATACATACAATAAATACAATAAACACAAATGGAGTGAAAAATTAGACTGGTACAGAACTCGAATCCGGGACCTTAGCATACAGGCTGTTTCTTTACCACTGAGCCATTTCATCTTACTCCTGCTTTGGAATTTTTCCCTAATAAACCAATTTGGGGAAAGTCATAAGTCATGTGTTAGACAGCCTTCATGACAGGAAAAGATAAATTGGTTTCAATATTCCATCGATGTAACAATGTATTTTAAAACACAGATACACTCATAAAAACACCTGCATTTAACAATTAAAGATGTACACTTTTATTCTACAGACATACATGCAATAAATACAATAAACCCAACTGGAGGGAAAAATTAGCCAGAGCCACGAATCGAACCCTGAATAATTGCGTATCAGGCTGTTGACTAACCACTGAGCCGTTCCTGGCGATAACTTCTCCACTCAGCTGATAAATTTGCCCTACTTTGTTTATTAGTGAAACATTGCTGAAACTGGGATCCGCCGAAGAGACTCAACGGTAGAGCAACAGCCTAGCACACAGTGGTCCCGGAAGCATTTTCAGAAAGAATCACGTTTTGAGCACCTTATCGCCAGAACAACGATTGGCGCGGAGATGAAGTCAATGCTACGCACCCTTTCTTGTTTGTGACGTCAAACGCCTAGCGAATAGCAATCCTTCCTTCTGCAAAGAGATCGCGCTTATTGCTCATTTGTTTTTCCGCAAATGTTATCAAGCAAAGACTATAATATGAGGAAATGTTATTCACCGTTGTTTACGATTAAAACATAGTTTAAAACAAAGAACTTTTTCAGATTAAAATGCTTTAAATTTCACAAAACATCTAAACATAGTTTTTTTTCTCAATTTAAAAATATTATTTCCTTAACTCGCTATGTTCGAAGAAATTGAGAAGTTAATTAAAAACAATATTAAAGATTCTCTTGTAATAAATATAATTCAATTAATCATATGTTTTATGACACATTTGAACTTAGTTTATTTTGTGTTTGGCGATGCAGCTAGCTGAAAGTTCTCGCTTTCGCCAACTCGCCAAGGCTGGTGCTCAAAACATGATTCTTTATGAAACTGCTTCCCGGAATCGAATTCTCGTTCTGGCAAATTTTGCACTTTAGTTGAATGAATTACATGCATACCTGTAGAATTTATGTAAATATCTTTAACTGTTGAATACTGGGATTATTTTTGAGTGTATGTGTGTTTTATTACATTTTGTAGATCAGTGGAAAAACAAAATTTATTCATCGTTGTTCTGCCATCAAAGGTTGTTTAATAGATGGCTGATAGACTTTTCACAACTCGTTTTATTAGAAACAAATTGCAAACCCAGGTATAGGGAGGCGTGGCTAAGTGATAGAGTAATAGCCCAGTAGGCATTGGACCCCAGTTCAATTGCTGGCTCTGGCTATCACTCCTGTTGGATTTAGTTGGATTTATTGTATTTATTGTATGTATAACATTTGTACATATTTTCAATTGTTGAATATAGACGTTATTCATTTCTATATCTGTGTTTCAATATGAACAAAATATATCTGAATAAATTATATTTTTCGGTTCAAGTCGCATTTCTTTATTAAATCGGTATAGTTTTAATGTATTTATCGGTACTTTCGCAAGTGTGTTACGATGATTTTTTGAGTACGGAGCACAACTCATGACTATTTTATATACAAACGTCTTTGATTTACAATAATGTATTTGCAGAAGAGTTTTTGTGAATATAGCCAAGCAGAACTGTTTTTTGTAGATTTTTTAATGCTGCGAGTAGAATAAATAAAATAGTCTACCGCAACATATACAGGTTGAATTTGTCCAAAGTTGTGAAAGTAAAACCCTGTAACAAAAGAACGACTGTTCCAAATGACCTGCAATTTTACAAATATGCTCAAACAATCTGAATTTATACGCCTGGTTCAAAAATTAAACAAAATCGCACCGACAGATGAAGCTGGATATGACGCACACTCAGAGAATGAGCGTGTACACAATACACGGACGGTAGCGATAAAAAATGTAAAGCACATACACTTCCTGTTTATTATAATTTCGCATTCACTGTGATAATGATGGATCATGCGTTGTTAATAAAACTGTATTATCAGATTAATGACAGCTCTTCATCTACTCTTAGAAGATTTCGAACACATAAGAATTTAAGAAAACATTCAACGACAACTGAAAACCCATGGAAGATGGCGTTTTGGAATTTGAACAGACTGGTTCCCTGAGATTAAAAGCCTGTGGAGGAAGGAAACCAGTTGAAACTGACTGCTGTGAAAATCATAGCTACTGCATTTGGAGAAAGATACAGCAGTGGTGCAGAAAATAGCAGTGCATGGAACATTGCCAGAATTTTGCACACGGTTGTCAATACGGTACATAAAGTTTTGAGAAATATTATGCGAAGCTATCCGTACAAACAATCCATGTGGAAGACTTGCTTGTTGCAGAAAGTTAAAAACGTGAAATTTTTGCTTTGCAATTTTTTTCCGCGCATGTAAGTAGAAATCGCATGGCCCTACAACATTTGTTGACAGATGAGTCCCATTTCTACCCGCAAAGGCAATCAGTACACAATATTGCCGAATACGTTCAATAGAACATCCAACCTTTTCAAACTTTTGCTCTTCATTCCAAAGTTCATTGTGTAGTCCAGAAACTCACTTCTGCTGGACGTGTTACCTGCAGTGTCATTGCCAATCACAATGAGTTTTTGCTGTCCAATAATGTAATTCCAACTCTATAAAATGTCAGTGTCTTAATAGCATTGTATATAAGCAAGATTGTGCTTCTCCACACATTGGTAAACTTATTAAGGATTTGAGTTATAAAACATTAGGAAATAATGAGATTCGAAGAGCATTTTTCCAAAAGCTTGACCACCCTTTTTTATGGATCTCAATCAATGCAATTTCTGGCTCTGGGAATATCCTAAGAATTATAAGTATTGTGGTAGTGTCACCAAGGTTCGCACACTCCTTGGTATTTCCGGCACCACTATTAACGATAAGAAAATTTATATTTAATTTTTAACAGTAGAACCGCGGTGGCGGGTTATTTTGACCCGTATCACATGAAAGTATTTCGATTCGAACCACAAAACGCCTTATAAAATAAGATAAATATAAGAAACACAAAAAGAATTTAAATAAACAAGCTAAGTAATATTATTTAAAAATTCTGATGGAGTATAATTTTAAAGAACTTGAGTAAAATTTCCCGCGGTTCTAGAGTTAAGAAAAAGAATTCGCAATCACCACCTTTATTCTCAAGTTTTGCAATATTATTCTGCAATGAAATGCTTTGAAAATACTGTTAAAATTTTCTGGTACAGTTGTGCGAACCCTGGTACAAACTTAGCTGAGTTGAACTCACGCATTGTGCACTACATCCACAACATCCGGTTGGATACTCTTAGATCTATTGTGGAACATGGGGTTTCACGTTTTCAACTCGTAACTGAAAACGGTAGACAGCATTTTGAGAAGGTCTGGTTAGGCATATCAGTACGAATACTTCACCTTATATTTTTATTTCATTCTATTTCTGCTAATGTGTTTGCACTTCCTTTAGTCAATTACTACATTACATATTTTTTCGATAATCGTAATAAGATTTTGTTTTTCTCAAAGTACCTCCATTAACTTCCTGCCACTGACGATACTGTTTATCTTATATTATAATGCGAGCAAAAATTGTGTGTGTGTGTGTGTGTGTGTGTGTGTGGGTGGGTAAATTTTATCTCAAAAACGACTCAAACGATTTTCGCAAAAATTTGGATTTTACCATTTTCGGGCACGAGAAGACCATTGGGCTAGGTCACATGTTCGAGAAAAGTCGATTATTGGGTCATTTTGGGTCATAATGGGTCAGGATCAAGCTATTTATATCTAGAGAACGGCTGGATCGATTTTAAGGAAATTTTGTATCCAATCGTTTTTTGGCACGAGAAAACAATTGAGCTGGGTTACATGTTCGAAAAATTTTGATTAGTGGGTCATTTTTGGGTCATTGTGGGGCAAGCCATTTTTATTTAAAAAACGGCTCTAACGATTTCGACCAAATTTTATATTTTCTCGTTTTGGATTACAAGAAGACCATTGGGTTAGGTAACATGTTCGAGAAAATTCGGTTAGTGGGTCATTTTTGGGGTCATTGTGGGTCATGCTATTTTTATCTAGAGATTTTCTCACGCAATTTTGACTAAAAATTGCATTCTATGGTTTTTCGGGCACGAGAAAAACATTGGGCTAGGTTACATGTTCGAAAAAAAATTTAATGGGTCATATTGGGTCATTACGCGTCTGGGTCAAGCTATTTATATTTAAAGAACCGCAGAATCAATTTCATCGAAATTTTGCCTGTAATAGTTTTTTGACACGAGAAAGCAAATGGGTTAAGTTTCACAATCGAGAGATTTCGATTATAAGAGTCATTTGTGGGTCATGATGGGTCATAATGGGTCATGGTCAAGCTATAGCTAAAGAACAGGTGGATCGATTTTAACAAAATTTTGTATACAACATTTTTTGGCACTAGAAAACTATTGGGCTAGGCCTCAGTTCGAGAAATTTTGATTACTGGATCATTTTGGGTCATAAAAGGTCTAGGTCAAGCTATTTATATATAAAGTACGACAGTATCAAATTTAATGAAATTTTGTATGTAAGTTTTTTGACACGAGAAAATTAATGGGCTATCTCACATGTTTGAGAGATTTCGATTATAAGAGTCATTTATGGGTCATGATGGGTCATAACGGGTTATGTCAAGCTATATCTAAAGAACATGTGGATCAGTTTTAACGACATTTTGTATACAATATTTTTTGGCACGAGAAAACTATTGGGCTAGATCTCAGTTCGAGAAATTTCGATTACTGGATCATTTTGGGTCATAAAAGGTCTGGGTCAAGCTATTTATATATAAAGTACGGCAGGATCGAGTTTAACGAAATTTTGAGTGTAACTATATTTAAACACGAGAAAACTAATGGGCTAAGTCACATGTTCGAGAGATTTCGATTATAAGGGTCATTTGTGAGTCATGATGGGTCATGGTCAAGCTATATCTAAAGAACGGGTGATTCGATTTTAATGAAATTTTGTATACAGCATATTTTTGGCACGAGAAAATCATTGGGCTATGTCACATGTTCGAGAAATTTCGATCAGTGGGTCACTTTTGGGTTATTCTAATTTTATCTAGACAATGTCTCGCGCAAATTTGACTTAATTTTATATTCTATCGTTTTCAGACACAAGAAAATCATTGTGTTAGGTGAGATGATTGAGAAAATTCGATTAATGAGTCATTTTGGGTCATAATGAGTCAAGGTCAAACTATTTATACCTAAAAATTGGCTCAATCGATTTTATCTCAATTTTATATCTAACGTTTTTCGGCACGCAAAAATTAATGAACTAAGTCACATTTTCGAGAGATTTCGATATAAGGGTCATTTGTGGGTCATGCTAATTTTAACTAGAAAATTGTTCTCACCATTTTGAGTATATTTTCTATTATATCGTTTTCGGGCAAAAGAAAACAATTGAGATAGGACACATGCACGTAACAATTCAATTAGTGGGTCGTTTTAGGTCTTAATGGGTTCGGGTCATTCTAATTATATATAACAACGACTCAGTCAATTTTACCTAAATTTTGCAACGGAACGTCTTTTGTCACGAAAAGACTATTGAGCTGAGTTGCATATTAAACAAAATTATATTAGTGGGTCATATCGTTTCATTGCTGAATGCTGTCAAGCTAATTTTACTTAAGAAATGGCTTAAACGATTTTGATTCATTTTATACTCTACTGTTATTGATTATTATTATTTTTTTTTTTCAACCTCAGACCCCAGAGGTTCGTTCCCTCTAACCCGTAGAGGTACTACCCAAGAAGGCGGCTGGAGTCCCTCACCCGATGCCTTTCTTCACGTTCTTGACAACGGTCATGCGCTGGAAACATCTATGGGCATGGACGCCACCGATGATTGCCCTCGAGGAGATGATCTTGAAATCGGCCCGTCGTAGAAGATGGAATCCTGTGAGCTCCTTGCAGGAGGACTCCGCCACAACACCCCTCCAATTAATTGTCAGGCTGCTGCTTTGGAATCCCCCCGGTCGGAGCCCACCCAACTCAGAGGCGAGGCATTCGTACTTCTGACACTTGGTTTTGTGAGCGTCCTCGAGATTGTATTGGTCGTTTATGACTTGTACGTCGACCGCGACGACCCGATCCAAGCTGTAGATTACTAAGTCCGGTTTTAATTTTCTATCTGCTATTTTAAAGGTAGGTTCTTTGTGTATGGTGTAGTTACGATCTTGAAGTATCTTCTGTAAATAATTAACTATGGCATTGTGGCGTTGTAATCTATCTGAGTGGGTAGAATAACACTGTTGGATGATATGGTTTAGAGTTTCAGGGCCGCCGCAGCCGCGTCTGCAGGACTTATCTTTCTCTGTGCGTCCCCTCGCGCACCTTGCTTTGTTGTAAAGGGTAGCAAAGTGGATCTGGATAGAAGACACAAAGTCTTTGCCTGATAGGAAGCTAGTGCCATCAGAAATCCATTGGTGCGCCGAGGGAACTTTGGACGAAGATCTCAAGCCAATACCGTCACAAGACGCATATAAACGTCTCCTGAAGAGGGCATTTATCTGATTAAGAGTGTTCAAAGTCTTTCCGTCCGCATAAAGGAGATCGGGATTTACTTGGCGAAAACAGAAGCGCTTCCTTGCCAGCAAGGGAACAGTGAAGCGAAGCGAAGGTATTCCTAACCCCCCGTCGGCCACCCTCGCATGGAAGGCAGCCTTGGGGAGGTCATGAGGAAGATGTAGTACCTGCCGAATACTCTTTCGCACCATAATATCTAATTTATTTAAACAGTTGGCATAAAGTTTCGAGAAAGTAAACACATGCTGAAATGACGGGATTAAAAAGTTTTTAAGCATGAACAGTTTTTGTTGCGGCTTAGCCGGAGTTCTAGTCAATACCTTTAATTTTTGATGGAATTCTGAAGGATCAATCTTTTCCAACCCGGAAGCGGTAAAGAAGGCACCAAGGTATTTGAATGGCTCATCAGGTTTGGCGGATCTAAGTGGTCTATTGTATACAGTCAGATTGGTAAACTCTTTGAAGACCATTTTCTTTTTTCTCGTGTCGTGGATCCAAACGATTGTGAAGGATTTATCTTGATTGATAAACAGGCCGACAGTAGAGAGATGGTAAGATAGAATATCAAGTAATTTTTGAAGTTCAGCAATATTATTGGCAATCAGGACTAAGTCATCTGCGTAGGCTAAATGGTTCAGGAGTAGGTTTTTAAACTTGAAGGCTATTTCGGTAGGAAGCTGTTCTAGAACATAATTGAAGATCATAAGGAAAAGAATTGGTGAAAGAGGGTCGCCTTGGCGAACTCCTTTTATAGGGTGGATGGGCTCGCTACTTCGGCCTTTGAAAGAAAGTATCGTTTTTGAATGAGTATATATATATTTCAGATAGTTGACAATACTTTCGTGGATTCCCCATTTTCTCAGAAGCTCGTAAATTTTCATGTGGCAGACGCTATCGAAGGCTTTCTCCAAGTCCAGGATGGCTATTGCAATGGGCTTGTAGTCAGTTTGGCACGACCTCAGGATGGCGTCGAACATGTCAATGCCACGCGCGACCCCATCCAGAGGCCGAAATCCAAACTGATAGTCACTGAGAGGAATCATAGGAGAAATCTTTTTAACCAGAATTTTATGAAATTGTCGTAACAGAATTGAGGCTATTGAAATAGGTCTTAATTTGGCTGGACTGTTAGTGTTTTCTTGCTTTGGAATAAAGATAGTATAGGAGTTCATCAAGATTTCAGGGCACCATCCAAAAATTAAGAACAAGGAGAATAATTTTGCACGGATCCTAGGGCTGATCTTCTCTGTCTCAAACACTGAAAGACCGTCCAAGCCGGCAGAAGTCTTGCCAGTAAATTTGACTTCACGGATTTCTTCAGGATAAACCAGAAGATTAGAGTCAAAAGAAGATGAATCCATTTTATCAGTATCAGTATCAACATTCAAGGGATGTTCATCTTGAATATTGCTTTTTGTCAGAAGGTGGCTCCAGAAAGAGAAAACAGTATCTGATGAAAGGTCGGCTCCTACGCTATTGGTGTTGTATAGCGAGTCAAACGCCGCCTTCCGTTTCTTTCTGTAAAGGCGTTGAAATTTACTATAATTTTCTCTTTTTCTCTTACGATTTGACAAAGTCTTGGGAGCCATCTCTTTCCTTTCTTTAAAAGTCCTCTTTTTAGGGTTAATTAAAGTTGATAGAAAGCCATTAATTAGATCTTTACATCCATTTGGATCAGTATCAATAAAATAGAAGGCTCGGTCTAATAGAGCCACTTCTTCTTCATTTGGCCTACCATATTTACCATCGCTGTTCAGCCGATGTAAGTAAATTTCAGGAGAAACATATACAATTGTCTCAGCTTCATAGTTATCAGGAAGATCTTGCTCATCAACAACAGGCGCTCTCGGCAAAGGAGAATCATTGGATGGAACCGGCTCAGAGGTCAAAGGAGAAGCAGAAGGTCCCGGTGTTATCGGACTGTCGGCAAGAGGAGAGAGAAGCAGATCGGCGCCGTCAGGTGTCACCTCGTCTGGTATCTTCGTCTCAACAACTTCGTCTCTGCTCTGGGCAGAGGATAAGTGTGAGACGTGCATACCTTTGACAAGGGACTCTACCATTTCTTTGTATTTCTTACTCTTCCTCTTGCCCTTCAGTGCTTCAAGACTTCTATTGGTGGCACCTTGTTTAATGAGTTCCTGATTTATATTTTGACCAGTAAAGCCTTCTAGAATTAGCCGGGCCTCGGCCATGGCCAACACCGAAGTTTCTTCTTCTGTCCACCTCTTTTTAATAGGAATTCTATTTTCAATCTCTTCGCATGCCTCACGATGGTACTCTGTGGCGTGAGCGAGCCTCATGTGTTGGGACAACCCTCTCCTGGAGGTGAAACCCCGATGACAGACAGTGCATAGATGGCCAGCAGGCATACTTCTGTGCGGAACCCCAGCGGCAGAGATCCCAAGACCAGCTAAAGCATTAGCGGTCCCTTCATTATTTTTCTCTTCTGCAGCGACTGGAATCCTTGGGCCAAATGGGCTGCTAACCCGGATGGCCATAGTGGTGTTAACGAGAGCCTCCAAGGAGTACTCCATAGAGCTTGAGTCACCCGAGGGTGCCCAAGATATGCGTAGGTAGCGGGCCGAAGGACGCGGGGAGGTTCGCTAACACCTGTAACATGCCTCCGTGCAGATGATTGAACAGTTTGGCAAAGTCCGAGGCCAAAAGTCTGAACACGGGAACATGAACCCGCGACTGGAAAAACAAAGTTCCCCAGAACACGGGAACACGCCCCCATGCACAAAAATTCGACCCCAAAACGAAGCCGCCCTATCCAACCCCCTTACTTAATAAGGAAACCCGCTCAGGGTCTCGTCGCTCCCGAGGGCGCCCGAAGGTACCCGAAGGAGGTCCGTTCCCGAACACGGGTCCAACCCTTAAGAGAGTCATAGTTACTCCCGCCTGAAGACCATTGAGCTAAGTCACATGTTTGATCATATGTGATTAGTGGATCATTTGGGTAATAAGGGTCAGGATCACGAAACTATGGCAAAAGGCAATAAGTTGGCGATATTTGACAAAATAATGGCGAAATTTGGCCGAAAAATCGACTATTAAGGTTACGAAACCAAAACACATGTTTGGCGCCAAATGAAAGAATGTGTCCAAATTTGGTTATACGTGGCAAAAAATATTGTCTTTCAGAATGTGGAGAAATTTCTTACACATTCTTAATAGTCTTCGAGATGCATAGTTAAACTAATCAGAATCGAGCTAAAAAAGTTATTTGGATTGATGTCATTTCGTTGTAAATTTTAAAATAAAGTAAAATTTATGAACATGTGCATACAAACATAGTTTTCTTATTGATTGTTTTTGTAAACAATACTATTATTAATACTATATCGAGGTGAACACAAAGTTAATTTTGACCGAGCTGAGCTCGGTCACCCCTGCTAGTTTCTGTTAACTGACAGTGCCATCAGTCGATGACACTTTAAGGTTTTTTTTTTTTTTTTTTTTTTTTTTTTAAAGAGGACTAATAAATTCCAATTGCTTTGGAAACATACTGATGAAATTTCAGGTTCCCATTCGTATCAGTGTTGTTTTGTCTTTTGGTTTAACACTAGAACCGCCATTAGGAGTCAAAATGACCCCTGCCCGATTGATAATAGTCGACTCGAACCAGAATTTTCTTCATAAGGTATGTTAAATGTATGCAGCACAAAAATAGACTGATTAAATAAGTTAAATAGTTTTTGATTAATTTTCTGTAGAGAAGCACTTTTTATAAAACTTGAGTAAAATACCCGGCGTTTCTAGTGTTAACTTTTACAGCTTTACAAAAAATCAATTTGTTCTTCGTGACTCATAGTCAAAGGGTTAGTTATGCATCCGCGGTCAAATGTGCTATGTCTTACAATACGCTTATATAATATTCTTTTCAATATGTAAGCTAAACCCCTTGGAGACGAGCGACACGCATACGTGCCTCAAAAAGGCTTAAGAATCCTTGTTTATCCCTATCAGTAAGATTCTATTTAAAATTTGACTTATTTAATAGGAGCATTTTCTTAATTTAAGAAGGAACAAATTTCTGTATTTTAAAACCGGTGACAAAACATTAAAAATTTCGTAAAAGGCTTCCGTCGCGAAGAGGTTAATATGCGTTACATATGCATACGTATTATTCGTTTCGCTATTCATGCATAATACTCTTTTTAAATGTGCATGCGTAATGCACATTTATGAGAATTTTAGTATGCACGTTTAACATGAGCTAATATATGGTGTTCGTTAAATATAAATACACATGTGCGCGTATTTATCATTCCTAATCTTACATTGAAATTCACGCAGTTCTACAACAGTATGTCGGAATTCGAAAACAAAACGCTATTTAATCTTTTTTTTTTACTATGTTAATAATATTTTGACATAAAGAAATTTCAAAGATGGCAATGAATAATGCATAGGGTATTTGATATGTAATATCAAGAACATGAAAAAAGATTTAAATTCATTTTATTCTGTGTAAATTCCTGATATTTCAGCATCGAATGTATATATTATACAATGTTTTTATAAAACAACTTAATAATTTTGCATTAGTCTATTTAAAACTAAATTTATTTTGTTTATTATTTCCTATAAAAGTTTCAGATTTCGAAAAATTATTCATTTATAATACGTTCAAGAACATACTTACACAAGTACACATTTTATAAGCTCTCTTTAAATTTATGAATTTGGCCGAATTCCTTTATGAATATTTATGTTATGATGCATATGGGGAGAGTTATGGAATAGCAATATTTATGTGCCTATGCTGATATAGTTTACGTATCGCTGCGTATGTGTATATTCAATTAAATATAATAATTATTTGAGTATTCATACATATGTATATGTATGAGTATGCGTTTTTCGTTATTTCTATTCTTCAAGTGAAATGAATAAACTTAAATGATTACACAACTATACATAGATTTCAGGAAATAACATAAATTTTGAAAGTTTTTTTTATTATTATTACTTTACCTAGTATCTAAACATTGAACAAAACAGCTATGAATAATTCATTACGTATTTCACTTCAAAGATTTAGAACTTCCGAAAGGATTTCAATTCCTATTTTTCCAATAAACTTCAGAAAGTATTTTGCTCTACTAGAAATATAAGAAAAATTTAAGCATTTTGTATTAGGCTTATAAAATAATGAAATTATTTTACTACTGTGTTTATTATGTGGGGATTCATTCTAAAAAAATATCCATATACGTTTATATGTCCATACACATTCAGACACTGTAGTTTGTGGATTTTTCCCAACATTTACGCAAATATTTATGCTTTTTTTTGACGTAAATACGTATGCCGATATGTATGCATTTTTATAACATACGTTAAAGTATACATAACTCTGTACATTATGTATTCAAGGAGATGTTATCTTTCTTTGGCATAAATTTCGTGTGATTTTTAAAATTTTGGGGAAGTTTACAGGGGAAAAGGCATATTAGTTTTGTACTTCTTTCATTACTTTTATCGATATTTCATTGATATTTAAATTTTTATCTGTAAAAATAAATAATAATGCGCTTTGTGCATCATACATCATGTGCAAATGTACGCCGTGAATAACCACTCAATCAATTATTATTTTAAGGGATTTGTTCATCTGACAACGAAAAAAGGACATAATGTTGGAAAAATCCCCTTTATTTAATATTTTAAAAAAATTATAGAAAAAACATTGCAATTTTGAATTTCGCTTCGCGATCAGGGGATTAACAACTATGACAGTTTTTAAATGAGTCTATTGAAAATAGAGAAATTTCATGTTTAATATGGACTGTCCCCTTAAACGATAAATATAAAATTTGCTTAGTCTGGAATCTGCGTGTCAAAACTAAGTCGATTTTTCCCCAAAGGCAATACACAACTTTCATTGACACGCTTATGATAATATATTTTAAATTTTTTGTTTAAATTGTAACTAAAAACAAAATTCCAAGTCATTTGGGTGATAAGTTTTAGAATTATGAACATTCAAAATTTAGAGCTTCTAATGTTAATTTGATTTTCATATTTTAATTAAAAATCTCTTAAAATTATAATTGCTAATTCGATAGTTTCCTTGTGTGGTTATTATACTAAAAATTTCTAACATCTACATATAAAAACAAACCCAAGTTCTGTTTTTTAATAGAAATACCCAAATTGACACCATAAATAGATTGTATATCCTTCAACTATTCTAAATCCAAATTTTTATGAAATACACATGATTAGTTTTCGAAACTTTATTTTTTAACTATGCAAATTTTAGGGCTATAACCCAATTTAATTTCGGTTTTCGATTGTTAAAATACTACAGAGTGGTCATGCTTATTCTATAAATGTATAATTTCTGGCCATTATGTTCCCCTCGCTAGCTTTATGTTTTTTTTTTTACTCTTGCCTTCCCAAATGTTTTATTAAATGAGATGCGTGAAAAAAATCCAGAAATGCATTCAAAATAAAAGAGAAAAAAAAATCTAACAAATATAATTGAACCAGTAAACCCTAGTCAACATTCAGGAAGTTTTTTATTTCTTTAGTCGTTACAACCATTTAACCCTTTAACGATCAAAGCATTTTCATTGCTAAGATGTCGAAATAAATGAGTGACACCGGTAATTAAGAACAAATATATTTCTAAATAAGAAAACGTGATTTTTCACATATAAAATAAAAGGGATATTTTTAGATTAAAAATACCGGTGTCAGTGTTGCGTATTGGAATTAAAATTTTGTGGTTTCGTGGCGAAATCAATGAACGTTAAAGGGTTAAATTAAATGTGTGCCACTATAGGCCATTAGACATCTTATATTAACCCTATTCGATGGGTTTAATAAGATACAAAGCTTAACTTTTTTAACCCTTTCCGGCACACTGTGCCCAGTCACGGATACCTAAATTTAATTCAAAACTTGCAAATGGCACCAATAATATTTTACTAAAATTTTGATTTTACAATGAAGGCTTGAATTAAGAGATTGTTAATTTCTAGAAAAGTCGTCTGTAAATTTTAGTGACAGTCGATAATTTCTCATTTTATTAACAGAATTTGCCCGTGCCGGAAAGGGTTAATCTTTAATTTTATTGACATTAGAATGGCTCTGAACGGTCATTTTGACCGTTATCATATAAATATATTTCGGTTCGAACCAAAAACCTAATTATAAAATAAGTGTAAAGGATACAAATTTTTTAAGAAAGGATCGTTTGATTGAAAAGTTAAAACATTCTAAATGAAAATTCTGGTGTGATTTTTTTAAAACTTGACTAATATTTCCTGCCTTTCTAGTGTTAAAAGTAATGAATTTTTTTAAAAATTCATTATCCTATAAAGTAAGGCAAAGCACAAATTAAATCTATTACCATTTAAGTGTGGAATAAATGGATTACAACTAATTGCAAATGTCAAAATTTTGTAACAGTTTCATTATTATTATTTGAGGCGTTAAAAATGTAAACTGTTCAATTTGTAATCTTTAAAACACTGTTATCTAATAATTAGTGTAAGCCTAAATACATATGAAAGTCTTACAAGCATTTTCCTAATACATATTTAAGCATATTTAATTACAGTGCTGTGGTAATCACGGATATTTTATCTCAGTATCTAGTTTCGTCTTTAAAGGCTCGTTCAAAATTTAGGTAATGAAATTACGAATTAAATGGAATTATTTATTAAAAGTGTATCATATTAAAACTTTAATTATCAGATATGGATAAAACAATGCCGTTACTCAAATTAATAATGGTAATATTTTTTATGTTAAATCATGGATTACCTTTGGCTAGTTCCATGGGTTTTGTAGTGTAAGTCACATAATTTATTAATTGCTATGCTTGTTTGCCACCGTTATTTTCGAAAAGTCTGCTTGGCCTTATTCAATTAATGAGAATGTGCCGATAAAATAAATCACATTTTTTCGTACTAAAATACTGGTAGCCAAAAATCGTAGCCTGTGACTTACACTACAAGTACTCATGGATATAGCCCTTTATCTATTTCAGCAATTAAAAAATTAACCCATTCGTGCTCAGCATCTTTTGCGTAAATTTTATTTGGTTGGCACCACTATTTTTAGAAAATTTAAGTTTAGTTCATTAATCACGAAAATGCATCATTTAAATAAAATAATTATTGCTTTTCTTTTTTACCGGTGTCAAAAACAGTGCTGAATGCACCTTTTGAAGCGTCCCTAAAAAGGGACGCTAGGCACTAATGGGTTAAATAATATAATTAAGATTTTAAATCAATAAAATAGTTTGAGGACGCCGAATTTCAATTTTTTAATACGAACACTTAGAAATTTATGTGAAAAACACATATATAGGGTCAGGGCCATAGCTAAGGGGGCACTATGGGCGGCTCAGCCACTCTCCCTTAAAATATCTTGAGCTCCCCATGGAAAAGATTCAATAAATAAAAAATACAATGTATTCTTCTCTAAAGTAACTTTGCTTGACGGTGATAACTTTCAGAGAAGTGAACTATGTTATAATATCATTTAACCCTTTAACGTTCATTGGTTTCGCCACGAAACCACAAAATTTTAATTCCGATATGCAACACTGACACCGGTATTTTTACCTAAAAATATCCCTTTTATTTTGTATGTGAAATATCACGTTTTCTTATTTAGAAATATATTTGTTCTTAATGACCGGTGTCATTCAGTTATTTCGACATCTTAGCAATGAAAATGCTATGATCGTTAAAGGGTTAACAGACATATTAACCTTTGTTGTAAATATAACACAAAAAGTGTTGAAGTATTCATCACACGTGCCAGCAATATGTACTTGACACTCCACATTTCGAACTGAGATTATCAATTCATGTAGTGTCAACGAATGCGTGATCATCCTGTTTTCTTGAAATTTTTGTGATGTTATCACATATCCTACAAAAAAGGCACTTATCGTTACATACTTATTGGAATATCATCACTTTTGGAAGTCCTCAAACCGACTTCAGTTAATATGAAACACCCTGTATTTGGCGACAAAATAAGTAGATTCAGCCCCCATATTCTATGGCAATTTTTCATATACCGTAATTTCGGATGTATAAGCCGCGGATCAAACAATTCTTTTTGGACCCAAAAATCTTATTTAGTGATTGAACAGAAATATTTACGGCGATCTAACTAGTAACATTCATTTTTTAACCCATTCGTGCCCAGCATCTTTTGCGTAAATTTTATTTGGTTGGCACAACTATTTTTAGAAGATTTAAATTTAGTTCATTAATCACGAAAATACATCATTTATATAATATAAATATTGCTTTTCTTTTTTACCGGTGTCAAAAACAGTGCTGAATGCACCTTTTGAAGCGTCCCTAAAAAGGGACGCTAGGCACTAATGGATTAAAATTTTCTGAGTCGAAAAATAATTATTTTTCCGCGACTTATACACCCGAAATTAAGGTACTTGGTGTGTACTATGAACCTTCTTACATTGTCTGTCGAATTCGTCAACACCAAGTGTATGTATAAATGTATACAGGTCGGTTCTCAACACTATCTGTCAAAAATATGAAGACAGATAAAATGATCCACACGCACTACGCATCTAACAGCCCTTCAGCTTGTTGAAGGACTATTATATAGTGTGTTTAAAATTTTACAGGCCGAATTCAGATCCAGGTACATTTTATTTATTTATTTATTTATTGTTTTGCACATTATGACTTTTAATACATTAGTTAAGAAGCATCAATCATTAATACGATGGGTCCAGTGGTTATTGTTCATTTTTATAATTTTCTGTATATTTTCCAATTACTGATAGGAATGTAACTAAAAAATCAAGTTATCTATTTAAAAAAATCTATTTGAAAAAATTGTTTCTATGACTGGTTATTTTCCGGTAGTTATTGGTCAGTTTTATGATTCTGTAGATTTCCACATTAATGACAGGAATCTAATTATTATTTCAAAAAATCAAATTATCTATTAAAAAAAATCTATTTGAAAAAAATCGTTTCTAAGAGTTGTCATTTTCCAGTGGTCATTGATCATTTTTATGATTCTGTAGTTTCCCCATTAATAATAGGGATCTAACTTGTATTTCAAAAAATCAAGTTATCTTTTTACTATTTCTGCTAATTTGTTGAAGTCAATTTTGATGTAATTTAATTTTTACTATTTTTTTTTCATTTTATGTTCCCCTTTTGAAGCATTGGCTTGTAAATGGTTTTAATGCTGTATCTTTCACCAGTAAAAATTATTCCATATCTCCCAGTGTCCGTATCAAGCCTCTAAGCGTAAAACGATCTACTCGCGCACAACTTCCCACGAAAACGCTAAAATCCAGCAGATATCTACTCTTGAATCGTTCATATTCAATCTTGGAGAAGCCACTACATTTCCTCGTGCAGTCCTATACCACAGAGTACGTAACAGAGCCTCAACTCGACTTGAAAAGAACGCCCTCAGTGGATCACTTAAAAACTAAACCATCGCGTTGGCGATTTTTATCCTTGTGATTTCTGTTTAACTGTAACCCTATTCTGGTTTGGCGCTTCTTGCTGAATGCTGATTTGATTATCTTTGCACCGTGCTTATGCTGTTTGATCTTAGATTTCCGCGCTTATATTGATTCGTAATTATTACTGTTATTATTCTTGAATTTTCAAGTTTAAATTATATGGTCGTTATGTTACGAAGAGACACATGTATTGTTTGCAAGACGAATACGTCACAGTTATTTCATATTAAAATAATTCTTTTATAAATTTCAAAACAAGAAGCAGCAAGCCGTCGCTGTATTTTTTCTTTTTTCTTTTATCATTTGTCACCAAGGAAGCGATGTTTCGCCGAATTAGCAACCTCTCTTATGTTATGATCGTAGTTTCAGAGTGGTCCGCTCGTCTCGCTACTGTCTATGAGTAATCCCATGTTAAACAAGTTGCCATTACAGTGTATGAAAGTTGATTCTCTGTTACTACTCTGTGTCCTATGCATGACATGCATTTCAGCAAGCTTCACATTCGTGTAACGACGCAGAATGCTCCAAATTCGTGCGAGAATGTCTATTGAAGCCAACGAATTGCTTCTATCCATTGACATCAACAGCATCCTCTACTGCTTCAATGCTACATATCCGAACATACATTCCTGTATGAAATCTTCTTGTTTAGGTCCCCTCTTCCTGCATTTAGATATTTGACATGTAGTTTTAAAGCGCCCTACATTTGTGTAAAATACTATAATTTCACAAATGGAATTACAGTCGGCTCGCGTTAATTCGAACTCGTCGGGAACACAAAAAATGGTAGAATTATCCGAAGTTCGAATTATGGAAAATATGATATGAAAACATGCTCAATATTGTACTTTTAGAAACGAATTAATGTTATAGTGTTTTTTAAACTTATTTCATCTATTATCATTAGAATATGACTTAATATTAAATTAGGATGGATAAATACATAAACTAATTAAAAAATTAGAAACAATCACGATGGAAAAAAATTTAAGGCGTCAGTGATGGACAGACGGTGCTTTAGGAAAATGGATATCAATTGAATTGAATTATAATTATACTCATTCGGAACAATGTTCACAAAAATCAAAGAATAAAAGTTATTCAAATGATCTGAAATCAGTGAGAAAGAAAAGAAAAATGAAAAATCGGAATTCTTGTTAGTTTAAATTAAGAGAATTCAAGAGAAATTGAGTTCAAATTAATGAAAATTTTTATCGTTATTCTGTCATTGAAAATTTCGGGACTTCATGTTTAGTTCTAATTAAGCAGAGATTCGAAGTATCGGATTTCGAAATAACAAAAGTCGACTGTATGTATAAAGAAGAGAAGACACATAGTGCATTGTCTGTCAGTTGCGAGTGAAGTAACTGAAAATGTTGTCAGAAAATGACGGCTTTTTTATATCTGATTAACACTTTCGAATTCCCGTCTGTGAAAACTTCCGCCAGTAAACTTGAATAGAAATTTTCCTCTTAGTTGAATATTTTGTTGATGGAAAGACGCTACCACAATTTTGGATGGATATGGATTTCCATTTATTATCAATGGTGTTAACTTGTCAGGTATTATAATCTTTTTAAAGGTACTAAAAGGAAGTTTTTGGTTTGTCACAATATGACTGAACAACTACTGCCGAAGTAAACTGTCACTTCTAAAAATAAATAAAAATTTTTGCTGTTATTTTTGATTGAAATTTTTTATTAATGACGCGTTTAACCTTTTCCGACGCGGACAAATTCTGTTAGTAAAATGAGAAATTATCGACTGACACCGGAATTTACAAACGAATTTTTAAAAAATCAAGACCTTCTTAATTTAAGCTTTTATTGTAAAATCAAGATGTTATTAAAATATTATTGGGGCCAATTGCAAGTTTAGAATTAAAATCAGGTGTGTCCAGATCGGACACACTGTGCCGTAAAAGGTTAAAGAAGTATAAAATTTATACACAAATTTACTGGTGGAAGTTTGTCACGGTGGTAATTAATCCGTGCGAAAGTGGTTACAGTTACAGCTTCACTATTTTAAGGATATGTCAATTCTTCTTTCTTAATAGTGCCATGTTTTCACAAACTCTAATTTCTAATTTATTTCACATGAGGTATTAGATTGAATAATTAATACTACATTTTGAAAAAAAAAAAAATCTCTCTATCGTATTTCATTTAGCTTCATTAAATATTACGAAACTACTGAAAGATAAATTATAGAGTTTACATTTCATTTTGGCAGTTATTAAAAACTTAGCTTGTCACTTGTAATTTTGCAGTCATAGCAAAGCAATAAATCATTTGTTAAGTCTTTAAGAAGCATATTTAATTAAATTTTCAGATTCTACAGTCTTTAAGCATTTTTTTATCGTTGCAGTTCAGGCAAGAACTATATAACGCTTCAGTTTATTAATTCATTAATTAAAAAAAAAAGAAAAAAGGAGGCAGAAAAAAATTAGTTTATTCTTCCGTGGGCAATTGCAATAAAAAGAAATTATTCATATGACATTTAACTGCAAATTTAAATGAATTGTTATGATCAGTCAATCATATATTATAATTATAATAATTTAAATAAATTAATTTGTATTTTGTTTTTGGAAAGAAAAATCTGTAGTGTCGTTTTAATGAGAGATTCAGCATAGCGTTAGTATATATTTGATTTGTTAATCAATTAGAATTTTGCAGTCATTAGAAATGAGATTTATCACTTGTTAAGGCAGAAGAAAGTTTAGCCCCCTGCGGAGCGGTGGTGCATCTTTCAAACCATTTAATTTTAATTCACAAACTCCAGATTGACACCGGAATTTTGATAAAAAAAATTTCGGTTTATTGAATGCGTGAAATTAGCTGTTTCTTCTTAGGTGCGTTCGTAATTATGTAAATACGTAGCACCTATTGTTGTCGCTCAGTCCGTCCGTCTGTCCGTCTGTCTGTCTGTCTGTCTGTCCGTCTGTCCGCTTATAACACCGCAAAAACTACCCAACCGAATCATTTGAAATTTAAAATACATAATTATAACATAATTTTGTCGAGTCATTTCAAATTTTATGAAAATCGGATGGATAGATCAATTACAGGGACATTCAAAAGGATTCCGTTACATTACGGTCAATAGGGAAAAAAGTTTTAAATGCATTTTAATCGTTTGAAATTTAAAACATATAATTACTGCGTAATTTTGTCGAGTCATTTCAAATGTTATGAAAATCGGATGCATAGATCAATGACAGGGACAATCAAAAGGATTCCGTTACATTACGGTCAATGGGGAAAAAAGTTTCAAATGCATTTTAATGATGTTACACTCATTCGAACATAATAGAATTGGCATGAATCTATGAAATATATACTAAAATATGCATTCTGTGCAATCTGTGATGCAAAGAATTTTTATTATTAAATTACAGGGCCATACAAAAGTATTCAACTATATAATGCTATACGAGGAAACATGGTTTGGTACGTGTTTTAATTATATTTAACTATTTCACATTTTATGAATAAGATATACGTGTCTGAGGTGTAATAAAAATTGCTTTCTGCATATTTACAGAAACGTAAAGATTTCGACTACTATACTGTATCCGGAGTACGCTCTACTATACCAGCAAGATCTGAATATTTTTAAAACTTCGTTATCATACGAATACACCTCATTTGCTACGATCACGTGCAATTTCCAACTTTTTATAAAGTTGTTTTCAAATTCCGGTGTCAGTCATTATTATCAACACTTGAGCAACGAATTTGCTCTGCGCTGCAAAGGGTTAAATACATTTTCAAATTTTAGAAGCTTCAACAGAACAAAACTTATTAATGTAAAATTCGTGAAAATTACTGAACACATTATTCAATCTAATTATAACTTGTATCGAAAGAAAGATAATTTCTCTCATACTAGGATGCAATAAAGAGACATTGATAAAATATATAAAAATAAGAAATTATATTATTTTTATAGTATTTCATTATATTATATCCGTAGCATTTTAGTTACTTTTTACTTTTACTATAAAATAAAAAAAATGTTCTATACATTCTAGGTAATTATTTAAAACATTAGTTACAAAATTCAAAATATTCTCCAATGATCGTTATTTTTCATTTTTCAAAACACCAGATATTTAATAATATTACTTATTTATTTATTTTTCAAATCCAAACTTGGTGATAAATAAGATTGATTCTAAATTATATATTCTTAATATTACTGCATAACATTTAATGAATGTAAATTAAAGATGAATATTGTGTATAAGAGTTGTGTATAAGTTTTAGTTACTTTTTACTTTTACTAAAAAAAAAAAAAAAAAAAAAATGTTCTATACATTCTAGGTAATTATTTAAAACATTAGTTACAAAATTCAAAAGATTCTCCAATGATCGTTATTTTTCATTTTTCAAAACACCAGATATTTAATAATATTACTTATTTATTTATTTTTCAAATCCAAACTTGGTGGTAAATAAGATTGATTCTAAATTATATATTCTTAATATTACTGCATAACATTTAATGAATGTAAATTAAAGATGAATATTGTGTATAAGAGTTGTGTATAAGTTTTAGTTACTTTTTACTTTTACTACAAAATAAAAAAAAATTCTATACATTCTAGGTAATTATTTAAAACATTAGTTACAAAATTCAAAAGATTCTCCAATGATCGTTATTTTTCATTTTTCAAAACACAAGATATTTAATAATATTACTTATTTATTTATTTTTCAAATCCAAACTTGGTGGTAAATAAGATTGATTCTAAATTATATGTTCTTAATATTACTGCATAACATTTAATGAATGTTAATTAAAGATGAATATTGTGTATAAGAGTTCTGTTCGTATAAAGAGTTTTTGAATAGATAGAAAACGTATCAAGGCACTTTCAAGAAAAGTAGCAAAAGTAAAAGTTAACAAATGAATTCAGCCAGAATTTTAACGAGTTTTATAACAGCGTTTAAAGTAATAAAATCTTACTTTCTGCAGAATATATATGTTTTAGGAAAGTTTATGCAAGTATTTTTCTCTGGTTTTAGACCACAACAATTCTTGTTTATTTTTTATTGTTTGCTTAGCGCACATTTCTTTCATGATAATACGAAATAAACGGTTTATTCGTTTGAATTATTTTCCATCTGCTCTTATTTAAATAAAAAGAGTAGAGTTTTATAAATATGAAATGTTCTGATAATTATTATTTTTCTGAATTTTTCAAATATTAATAAATCACCACAATCAGGGTTCGAAAAATATACATGCCCGACATCAGTGTTCCTATACAGTCTACGTTTTAAAAATCAGACTGACACCACTTTTTTCAAATGGTGAAATTTGGGTTACTTAGATGTATATTACTTAAGAAGAATTTTATTCTTTAATAAAAGTGGTGCCAATCAAAGAAAAAAAAAAAGCAGCCGTCTGGAAAATTTATGTCGGGCATGTAGATTTTTCGAGCTCTGACCACAATACATAATGCTGGTTTAACTGCAATAGTGAAATATAATAACTTTTGAACACAATGTAGCTGAAAAAAAAAGTCTCGTGATAATAGAGAATTTGTTTTTAAGTTTCTAAGTTTTAAGTTTACATTACAATGTACAGTAGAACCTCGCTAATTCGGATCCCGTTATCCGGATCGATTTGGTATTTTTTTTTTCAAGTTCAAGAAGCGATTTGCTAATTTTCCATAACATCAACTTCTTTCATTGTCATATTCTGAATAAAAAAACCCTTATCTGAAATATTTTCGTAAGAATATCTTAAGCTTTCTTATTTAAACTCTTTGCTGCTATTTTTCAAAGAAACAACAATGTATCAGTAAGTCTGGCTATTCCAATTTTCCCAATTTTCTGTTTAAACCCTTTAGAAATGTCATAAAAAATTACTTCACATTAAATTTTTACTTATAGCATTGCAAGAAAGCAAGATAAAATACTCCCTATAAGACCCATTATCTGATAAAGATAGCTTTCCAATCTCTGCCAGCCCATATGTCTGTTCCTTGTTATTGTCACAAAACGCTTCTACAGTATCACTTGCAGAAAATTATTTATATGTATAAAGATGCAGCACTGAATTCAGACACTTTTCAGTTTCACATAAAGATGATTTTCTGTAAGTATGTTTCACTTTATTTCAATTTTTTTTCTAATTCTCTGGATAATCCGGATTGGTTCTGATCCCATTTAATTCAAATTATCGGGGTTTTACTGTACTGTTATACACACACACACACACACACACACACACACACATATATATATATATGTATATATATATATAAGAATAAAGAATTTAGAAACAGTTAGGAAAAAATATTTTCTTCATCATCATTTATCTAGGTAACTTATTTGACATTTTCCCCTGTCAATTCAAATTTTCCTGTCAATAGGAATGTAATTTATCACTTGTCAAGACACAAGCACGTTTAATTAAATTTTCAGATTTCAGAAGCTTAAATGGTACGATATTTATTAATGAAAAACGAGTAAAAATCATTTATCACTTCAAATTATTTAAAACTTTTATATGGAGGCACCGATAAGAGAAGGTATTCATTTGAAACATGAGCACATTAAAGATAGTTTAAGCTGCAAAGCAAAATTTTATTCTAAATATGAACCATATGCTTTGAAATGCAGAAGATATATTACAACATTAGAAAGTTTGCATGTTCAATTTCAGATTTGGTTAATTATTTCAGTTAGTACGTTGCACTAATGTAAAGAAAATTAAACAAAAGCTTGCTTAACCCATCCGTGCCCAGCATCTTTTGCGTAAATTTTATTTGGCTGGCACCACTATTTTTAGAAAATTTAAGTTTAGTTCATCAATCACGAAAATGCATTATTTAAATAAAATAATTATTGCTTTTCCTTTTTACCGGTGTCAAAAACAGTGCTGAATGCACCTTTTGAAGCGTCCCTAAAAAACGACGCTAGGCACTGATGGGTTAAAATGTACATTTAACACTAGAATTCCGAGCAATTTTACTCACTTTTTCAGAAAATGGTTAACATAGGAATTTTTAGTTAAAACCGTTTAAATTCTAATCTAACCTCATTTTTCTTTGTATTAAAAAATCATAATAAATTTGAAATTCGAACAAGTGCAAAT
Source organism: Maratus speculifer (assembly GCA_964019185.1). Taxonomy (NCBI): domain Eukaryota; kingdom Metazoa; phylum Arthropoda; class Arachnida; order Araneae; family Salticidae; genus Maratus; species Maratus speculifer. The sequence continues at coordinate 349,623,420 of OZ025295.1, forward strand.
TAGTTTGGTAGCGATCAAAATTACCGTACACCGTAATTCTGGTGTTAACCCCTTAACCCCTTCGCGACGGGAGCCTTTTACGAAATTTCTAATGTTTTGTCACCGGAATTAAAAAGCAGAAATTTGTTTCTTCTTAAATCGAGAAAATGCTCCGATTGAATAAGCCAAATGTTACAGTATAATTTTACCGGTGGGAATATAGAAGGATTCTTAAGCCTTTTTGCGGCACGTATATACGTGCCCAAGGGGTTAACTGGTTAATTCTTTTCTGTTCAATAAATCCAAAATAGCGGATTCACACCACTATTATTTAAATAAAATATACGTAAAGTTTTAACATTTCCGCCTTTCAATTAGAGCTGTTGCAAACCGCACACACTCGTTAACGTATAACGGGTATTCTGTAAAAAACGAAATACCGAATCGTTTCTTTGAAATATCACTCGTTTGTAGTTACTGCCAATACGCCACCGAAAAAAACGAAACTAACTTCAAACTGTTTACGTACGTTTGTACAATTCATGAATGAAACCAGACAGTCGACGCGTAAGAGATGCGAATTAGGCGCCAATTTGAGTTCTTTCGGTATGCGTATCGTTCAGTTTGAATGTATCAGTTATTCTCAAATGATTTGGATTTCGTAGGTCTTATTTATTTATTTATTTATTTATTATAGAAAGAAAAAGCAGTAAATTGTGAACATATTTTTCCGCAGTATCAAGTGATAAAGCAAAACGTGGTTTATGCCAATTGAAGTATTCAATTAAAGGAAGTTCAACGACGAATTTAAAAAAAAGAAAAACAAACATTTATTAGTAAAGCATCGTCTATCACATGATAGTTTGGTTCCATCAAACCCGTGGTTACTGCCATCATTGAACCAGCAGCTTAGTAATAATGATGAAAATGTTGCTGAGAGCAATGTAAATTTTCTGAACATTTTCAAGAAATTAAGTTTTAAAAGTTACAAGTTTGCTTTAAGTATATTATTTTCCTATAAAAGTATCTTTGCATACGTATTTATACTTTACATTTGAAAACATTTCCATGATAAAGACAAATTTTTAGATTGCTTTTAAAAATGTTTTTTTTTTGTTGTTGTTAAAGTATATTATTCTTTTCTCTTTTTTCGTTGATTTTAAAAATATGTTTACTGTTTGTTTTTAAATTTCATATCTGAAGAAAAAAAATATTTCAAAATATAAATAAAAATTTTCAGAGATAATAATGGATTGAAGTACAAATGTAGATGTGTGTTTGATAGGATGATCATATAAGAAATAAAACATATTGTTTTTAAATTATTCCAGAAATTAAATTCTCATTACACATAATTACACATATTTTGTTTGTGTAAAATTAGTGAAAAAAAATAGAAACTTGATTAAATCTGTGTTTAAAGACAGATAGATGGCAGCACATTACAATATGTGAAGAGTAAAAAATGCTAATTCTTCCAAATACTCATATTTCATATGTAACTAGATTCGTTGCAGTATGTAGTACTTACGATGACTTTTAACCCTTTCCGGCTTCAGACAAATTTTGTTCGTAAAATGAGTAATTGTTGACTGACACCGGAATTTGCAAAAAGCTTTTATAGAAATTAAGAATTCCCTAATTTAAGCCGTCATTGTAAAAGTAAAATTTTACTAAAATATTATTGGTGCCGCTTGTAAGGTTGGAATTAAAATTAGGTGTTGCCGGAGTGGTAACACTGCGCCGGAAAGGGTTAATAGCCGATTTCTGAGCGGTTACGAGTAACGATAATTTTTAAACGGGTAGTCAGTTTTAAAGTAACGCCATCACACCCGTATTTATTTAGTCGTTAGTTTTACAGCACTACTTTCAATAGTATGAAAATTTTCTTAAAAAACTTAATGGTGTCAAAAAGCTTTCATTGATGCAATAAGCAAATTCGTCTTTCCCGAACGCCGTTCGGGCAAACCAGTTAAGGGATTAATATGTCACTAATAGAAATGTCAGAAATATAAAACGTATTATTACATGATCTAGTTTTTAAAAAAACTTCCACAATTTCGCGCCTTACACTTTCGATCAGATCTCGATTGTTGTCACAGCAGTTTTTTTTTTTTTTTTTTTTTTTTTTGTACTTTATGAAAACAAAGCTGCCCTGATGACGATCAATGTCTGATTGAAAGCAATCGGCGCGAAATTGTGGACGTTTTTAAAAACAATATCATCTAATAATATGTTTTATATTTCTAACATCTTTTATATTCGTGACATATATTAAATGCACATTTTAAGCAAGTTTTCCTTTAATTTTACAAATATATAGCTCAAAATGAATGTGACATTCTTACAGTATATGTTTTTTCATAAATACGTGTTAGTTACATTGAACTAGTAACTATTATCTGGGTAACAGCTATGTATTATCTTTATTGTACTTATTTTAACTTAACTAAACATTATCACGCAGCTAAAAAAATTGTCAACATTATGGTATTTCATCGAAGTATTTGTTTAATCTTTTTGTTATAACAGTAATAAAATTTGTCGCTTGTCAAATCATAAGCGCGTTTAATTAAATTTCAGTGTTTCAAAAGTTTTAAAGGATCTAAATTTATCAATATTCAATATTTAAAAATTATTTAAATTTTTCAATTTATTTAAAAATAGACAAAATGGCGAAAACATCTTATTTCCTTTCATAAACTTAAAAAATGTTTTGTGTACACATTTAAGTGTACATTACTAATAATCATAAAGCTCCTAAATAGTCCTTTATAAAATCCGCATTTTCAAACCAAAAGTCAGTTTTTAGCTCACGGGCTATCAAAGCCTGGGAGCTTATGTGCCCATCCGTCCTGTATGTGCGTAACGCGATAACTCATGGTAAAAATATCGGATTCACTTGAAATTTTGGATATATGTATATTCTGATAAGGCGCTTCCCTGATTAGTTTTTGGAGTCCATATGTATAAGAGGGGAAACGGGAGCTAATGCCCCTCCCCATAATTGATATAGATGGGTTTTTCATGCAGATTTATCAGTTTTTTTATTTGATAAAGCATACCCGTCATTAGTTTAAGGGGTTCAATGATTAAGTAAAAAACGGAGAAATGGAGGTAGCTGTTCCCCCTTTAATTTCCTTTTCGAACGAAATTAACCTTTGAAAATATAAGATTATCACGTGCAATTAATATTGTGTAGCCTGTGAGCTCAATGCCATCAGTTTAGCTGGGCAATATTCTTTTTTTAATTAGATTTACCTCTCAAATTTTCTAGAAACCAAGAAAGAAACTTATTTTTATAGCCAAACCCGGAACATAATAATTTTTCATACCAGAATTTAGATTTAAAACAGCTTAACATTTCCATGTATTGCTTTTATCCTTTGTTTTACATTTTAAACTTATCTCATAGTGAAGTTTCTGGTTTGAATCGAAATATATTCATGTGGTTGCTGTCAAAAAAGACCGCTTACGGCAGTTCTAGTGTAAAGTGAAGCATTCAGCAGTACCTTAATAATTTAAAAATATAAATTCATACAATCTTTTCTATACTAGTGAAGGTTAATTTATAAATTTAATTTCTGTATATGAAATTTTATTCAATGTAAACTTTAAAGAAATTTTCAATGTAAACTTTAAAGAGACATTATTAGCCTCCGCTGCTATTTCTTTCAGACAAGCTAAAAATGTCGTGTCATCAGCCCTGAATTTTCTACTCAACCGATTTTAATAATTATTTTTTTTTAAATGAAAGCTATTTATTTGTAGTTGTGTCCATTTTAGTTATTTTTTAATTTATTTCCATTTTTATTTTTTATTTTAAAATTTAAATGCTTTTTACGACATTTCTTCAAAATGGTGTCAACAGAGTTTATTTCTCTCGATAATAAAAATTTATTTTCCAAAATGATTGCGTATAATTATGCACTAATTGAGGTAAAAAAGATATATTTACTTGGAAATAATATTAATATTATAAATAAAATAACAGAAAATAATTTATGATAAAAATTAATGTCTAAAGCAAAATAAGGAAAATTTCAAATGAGGAAAATGATGTCATTCATCAACCAGATAAATAGGAATTACAATATTATTACGGATGTTTTTTTTCATATTACTAATAACAGTAACTTTTAAAAAAACATTTGAAGAGAAAATGACGTCACTATTTAAAACATCGCATTTTTACTCATAACGATATTAGATACTATTTTAGTAGTATTTTAGATTTTATTTAGTACTCTGTTATCCCGTCGACCAATTTCGCCAAATTATACAAATCGCCAAACTAATAGCCAAATTATACATATTGCATAATTTTTATTTTAAATAACGTAAAAACGAATAATTAGTAGAATATTAATAAAAATATTAATAAAAGTCGAAATAAAAATCACTTAATGACATTTTAAACACAGGAATCGAATTTAATGTCATTGAATGTGACATTCACGATCATCCATTATTGGCATTTAACCTTATAATTTGGCGATAATTTTTTGGTCGACGGGATAACCTGGTAGTACCCGATATTACATTTCAAAATTTCTTTTCATTATGGACACTGAGATTGAGATTTTACTTTCAGATGACTTCAGTTAGTGAAAATAATGTCACAATAAAAATAAAATTAGTTTTTTTTTTTTTTTTTAAATAAAATTATTTTTTCTTGAGTGATTATAAAATAAAATTTCTGGATTTCGCCGGCACTCAGATTACAATTTTAACTGAAGATATGCGAATATTTGCATGTAAAATCGTAACTGGCAAACTTGACATTTAGTTTGTAAATATATTTATTATATATTGATTCAATAATGTAATTACTTTTGCTTTTTTAAAAACCAAATCGATCGGGCCTTTTAAACATTTCATTCGTCGAATTCGACGGGATTCCACTCGTTTTATTGTTAAATTGCATTTCCTTTTACTCAGAGTCTATAAAAAAGCGTTTAACCCTTTGCGGGGCGGTGGTTTCATACATATACTACTGAATTTTAATTCCCAAACGCCACATTGGCACCGGAATTTCCTTTAAAAAATTACGGTTTATTCAATGAGTGACATGTAGCGTTTTTATATTTATAAATAAAGTTGTTTTCAAATTCCGGTGTCAGTCATTAATTTTAGTACTTAAGCAATGAATTTGCCCTGACCCGCAAACTAAAGAAAAAATCCGTTTTTGATGAATCTAGTCAATGAAGAAGTAGCACGTCAAATTGTGTCTCTTTATTATTCCGCATTTCCAATGTCTCAGACATTCAATTGGGTATTTCACGCCGTTCTGTTTGCTATTATATTGATAAACACAAGAAAAATGAAGTTAGTTTATTGAAATCTAAACGGGGTCACCCTTCTAAAAAACCTCTATCAATTTTATTTTATTTATTTATTTATTTATTTATTTATTTATTTATTTTTTTGTCTTTTTCTAATCGGAGGCGAAATTGAATTCTGCAATGGCAGAATATACATTCAACCTGTTATACATTTAATTCGCGAACGACAATTCTCTTAAAAAAATAAAATAAAAGCCGACTATTTAAGAGAAATATTTTTGGAATTAATAGACAGTAAAAATTCGTAAAATATTGTTTGAGGTAATGTTATATTTATTTACTTCCACAATTCAACTAATATTCTTTCTTTTTCGGGAAAAAAATAGTTATTTATTTCTAATAAGGTTTTTTATTCTAAAAAATATAGTAAGCATATAGATCAATTATCAGTATTTGGCAGAACAATCATAACAATGATAACGTTGATGATAATTACAAAGGAAGGATATTATAGTATCCTATATTTTAAAAAAAATTCTTATCTGATTTTGTCTTTTTTTATCCCACCAAAGCAAAGTTTCTGATATCATATGAAATTTTAACTAATTACCTCCTTATGTAGCGTTACTGAAACGCAAATATATTTTGACTTAGAAAATGATCAAGCACTACTTCTCCTAAAAGGAAAACTCATTGAATTAAATTACCGAAATTTCAAGCGTATAATCCATGAATAAAAATATTCTTGCTAGACCCCGAAATCTTATTTAGTGATTAAAAATAAATATTTGTGGTTATTTATAGAGTTACCTTTCTTTTGAAAAAGGTTTTGGGTCAAAATTTTGTTATTTGTGCCGCGGATTAAACTCCGGAAATTACAGTAAACTTATCGAGGGACTTTTGTATGGCTACTGTCTATGATAAAATGTGAGACAGTGACAGAACTAACGCGCTGGTGTCTACCGAACGCGTATTTAGTATAAAAACAGCTTCTGGAAGTAGCCTGTATACTGGTATTTGAATCTTGTGAACAGGTTAGGAAAAGATATTTTTCGATTAAAATGAAAACTTATTTTACCCCTTGGGGACGAGCGACACGTATACGTCCCGCAAAAAGGCTTAAAAATCCTTTTTTATCCCCACCAGTAAAATTTTACTATAAAAATTGCCTTATTTATTCGAAACATTTTCTCGATATAATAAGGTAAAAATTTCTGTTTTCAAAAACCGGTAACAAAACATTACAATTTTCATAAAATGTTCCCATAGCAAAGAGATTAAACAAATAAATTGAATTTTTTTTTATTTCTCTACAATATTTTGTATTCAAATAACTATAAAAATAATTTTCTACAATACTTTCAGAACTCTTTATCGACGATTGAAATTTTGACAATTAACCGCTTACCTGATCAATATTTTTGAAATAAAGAACTTTTAAATAATACGTTTTCTTTCATGTCTTTTAGAGATTTTTTTATTTTATCACCAGTTTTTCAAAATAGAAATTTTCGCTTATTGATTCAGGAAAATGTTCAGAGTATATAATACAAAATTTACAATAAAAAATTTACTGGTGAGAATAATAAATCATGATTGGAATTGGATGCCCGTATTCGGCACGGGTATTCAATGATTGGCAAAAACAGGTTGCCTGTATGAAATACGGCCAAACCAAGGAAGTGGTTAATAAATATTCTAAAACGAAACACAATTTTTAGCTTAATACTAAGATATTTCGAAACAATATTTTTTTGTTACTTAACATTATTCTCTACGAAACCTTAAAATCACATTGTTGTCAGATTCCTTTAAATTTGACACGCTGTGTGTGATCAAAATGTAATATCGTAGGTCTTCATGCAAATAAAAATATACATATTTTTATTTACACAAATATGCAATTTTTCAAACGTAAAACAATATTGCGTATTTTACCACTATAGTTTCGTTGCATTGGTTAACCCCTTGGTGGAGAGCGACACGTATTCCTGCCACAGAAAGGCATAAGAATCCTAGTTTATCCTCACCAGTAAAACTATAGTGCAAAATTTGGCTTCTTTAATCTGACCATTATCTCAATTCAAAAAGGCACAAATTTCTGTTTTTAAAAACCGGCGACAAAACATTAAAATTTTCGTAAAAGTATCCCGTCGCGAAGGAGTTAAACATGGCGAAATATAGAGACTACAGCACAAACACGAAGTAAACAAAAGTTGAACAAACGACACGCAGAAAACGTACCATTTTTTAAAAAAATTCTACTAACTATAATCAAACTAACGCATTCTAACAAAAAGAAAAAATATTAGGGTAAAATATTAAAACTACTAAATGCATAAATACTTTTTAGATGCGTACAAATTTATAGCATTCATAGCTGCCATAATCTTCCGCGTTTTTTGCCAGGAAAAAATTTACAGTTAATTTCAATATTTCACATCGCCGTTATCTGTTTATTATATAAAGCAAAATTTTCTATTAAATTTTTCCGGGTGGAAAAATTCAAACGAATTGGCAGCTATGAGTACTATGTTCATCTTGTGTTCCGTTCTTCTTTTTTGTCAGTCTATCCGCATGTAATGGCTCATAAACTATCCAACCGAATGGTTGGAATTTTAATATATATGATTGTGGCAGAATTTGGTCGAATCATTTAAAAATTTTTGAAAATGGAATAAAAATTGAAAAAGATATTCATAAAAGTATTCTTTATTAAATTAAGTCTTATCATACCTAATTAATTCACTGATATCCCATAATAGGTCATGATTTTAGATTGCCATGATGATTATATAATATTCAAGATTGAGTCCTGTTGTTTATCTATGTGTGAATTTAATATATATTATCGTATTTAATGTCGCCTTCATGCATTTTCGCATAGGAGTGCTATAGCCATAAGCACTAAGATCTGCATATTTATAAAACTTGTTATAATACACACATAATTTTCTTTTACCACATTTGACGTAAAATTTCCGGCTTTGTAGTTCTTAACATTCTAGAGCTATCATTCATAAGACGAGTAAAGTACTCAGAATCCTTAATTATTTTTACAAGTAATGTTTAACCCCCTTTGTGACATGAGCCTTTTATGAAATTTTTAAATTTTTTTTTCGCCGGTTTTTAAAAACAGAACATTTGTGCCTTATCCTTTTGAGCTCTGATGGTTCAATTTTCTACCACTTAATTTTAATCCCGAAATGTCACAGTGGCACCAGAATATTCGATCAAATTTATTTGAAAAAAGGTTATACATATTCTTTCGTGTATTTTGTAATGCGATTTTTTTTTTCGCTGCAAAATACTGGTGCCAATGTGACATTGGGAAATTAGAAGAAATTTACCCATCAGAGCTCAAAGGGTTATTGAATCCAGAAAATGTTCTGATTAAATAAGGCAAATTTTACAGTAAAATTTGATTGGTGGAGATAAACAAGGATTGTTAAGCTTTTTTGCGCGATGTTTTTTTCTCATAAGAGTGCAACAATTATCAGCACTAAGATCTGAATATATTGGATTGTTCGGAAAGTCCTTTCAGTTTGGGAAAATCAATTTACACCGGACAATTCTATTACTTAATTATTAGACATTGTTTCCGATATCTAATACTTAGATATAAATGGACAAATTTTTCTGGTACGAATTGATTTTTTTAAACGGAAATGACTTTTCGAACAACCCAATATATATATACCGGGTGTCCCAAAAATGACTGATGGATTATTAAATTCAATAACTTGCAAACGGTGGCAGCCATTTAAAAATTGCAGGAGGATTATGTATAATGTCAGGAGTTTTTTTACCATAATTTTTCATTTTAGTTCGCATCTCAAACAATAGGTGGCGTTGAAGGCGATTGAAGGCAGGATCAGTGCTGAGTGAAGCGTCGACCTGGCCTTCAATCGCCGTCCGCGTCACCTATTGTTTGAGATGCGAACTAAAATAAAAAATTACGGTAAAAAAAACTCCTGACATTATACATAACCCTCCTCCAAAAATTTTTTAAATAGCTGTCACCGTTTGCAAGTTATTGAATTTTAAAATCCATCAGTCATTTTTGGGACACCCGGTATATATATATATATATGTATGTATAACTAATTATAATACAGGCTGACTTCATTTGCCACGTTTGATGTACAATTTCCGACTTTGTAGTTCTTAACATTCTAGAGCTATCATTCATGAGACGCGTAAAGAGGTTCAGAAACCTTAACTATTTTTACAAGTTATGTTTAACCGAAAATTTCGCCTTTTATTAATCAAAGCTTTTCTGTAATCTAATTAGACATAAATTTCTATTTATAAAATATCATGATACATGTCCACTTTAACTTTTCTTCGGAGATAAGTCCGTGGTAAAACACTTTGATTATACCTGCTGCTGGTGAGGTGGTTAACAATGAGATAAATGGAGCTCGACGCTAAAAATTTAAAAGGTAAGTAAATATCAAAGTGAAAAAGTAGCAGTAATTATTTATCCATTGAATCTAGTATTTAATATAGACATTTTTTATTTCTATTTAACCCTTCGGGATTGACGACTTTTACACAAATTTTATTCAGGTGACGCCATTTTTTTAACGTTACCTGTACTTAAATAATCACTCCAATAGCTTAAATTAAAGCGAACAAATATTATTATTATTTTTTTTTTTACGTGTGTTGAAAACAAGTTCTGTATGCTCCTTCTGAAGGTGCATATATGTACCCACGGTCCCGAACGGGTTAACAAGATATAACAAATTTTAATTTATGTGATTAATGTATATTTAATCAGTAATAAATTATCTTTAAAGATAATGTCAGGCCTCCCAAATGGTCCGCGAACCGAACATCAATATTTTTAACAGAAAATTTTATGATAGGTTCTACTGAATATGCGCTAGAATTGACTTCCAAAGGTGGTTCTTTGGCAATTTGCAAGAAAAGTATAAAAGGAAAATTTCTCTAAGAAAATTTTGATGTTGAATTGGCGGACCATTTGAGAGCACTGTAATGTTGTTTTGTCATATACTTTTTATCAGAATAGAAATTTCCACTAAAAAAAATCTCTAAAATCTATTAATCACTTCTTGTCTAACTTTTGTAACTCATCAAAAATGAACCATTTTCATGTTTTCTCCGTACACCGTACGGGCAAAGTGTTTTTGCCAATCGTGATTTCACATACTACTTACGGGCATCTATATTCCAATCGTGATTATTCCCGCCAGTAAAGTTTGATTGTAAATTTTGCATTATTTAATCCGAGAATTTTTCTGATTCAATTAGGCAATTTTTTTGCTTTGAAAAACCAATGACAAAAAAATAAAAATTCTGTAAAAGACATGATAATAATAGGCATTTTTGAAAGTTTTTTTTTTTCAAATATATTGATTAGTTAATTGTTTAACCCCTTCGCGACGGGAGCCTTTTACGAAATTTTTATTGTTTTGTCACCAGTTTTAAAAAACAGAAATTTGTTCCTTCTTAAATCGAGAAAATGCTCCGATTGAATAAGACGAATTTTACAGTATAATTTTACCGGTGGAAATAAACAAGGATTCTTAAGCCTTTTTGCGGCACGTATACGTGTCGCTCGTTTTCAAGGGGTTGATATATATATATATGTATATATATATACATATTTCTGTCATGTATCCAATTCGTTCAAATTATATTTTTCCTTTGACCACTCATTACGCCGCACGATCGGCTAAAAGTATAAAAATACCAAACAATATGCAATACACTGGATGATATAGAAAGTATATGAAAAACAGTGACAACAAATAACTCTTTCAAAATGTGAGTCAAAGTTACACATTCAGATTTTTTAATAAAACATATGCAACGGAGTTTTATTTATTAAAATCACCATGGATACATTTACTTAATCCTTTTAGTGCCAAGGAGGGCCGTCACGCTGCTCACGCTTGTTGTGAAAAATGCAAGCGTCGCGATAGCACTCCTTTTGACAGTTCACCTTTCGCGCGCACAGTGTTTGATAAAGTGCTATTAAAATTCGTCCGTGTTACCGTGTTCGTATTTTTATTCATTATATTGCATTCTAAATATCTTCGATCGCATATTTTTTATATAAACATCGTGATTATAATTTTTTTAGTATTTCTAATTTTTATTTCAAAATGTCCAATACAAGTGAATTAGATACAGCACGACGACAGAGCAGCGCGACGGCACTCCTTGGCACTAAAAGGGTTAATCCCTTGAGGGGCGGTGGTTTCATAGATATACCACTTAATTTTAATTCCCAAACGCCACATTCGCACAGGAATTTTGTTACAGAAAATTACGGTTTATTGAATGCGTGAAGTATAGCGTTTTCTTATTTACAAATAAAGTTGTTTTAAACGTCCGGTGTCAGTCATTTATTTTAATACTTAAGCAATGAATTTGCCTTGCCCTGCAAAGGTTTAAAACACTCCAAATTCATTTATTTATTTGTTATAGAGTTTGCGAAAAACAGCGATTCATACAAAAGAGCCAGATGATCAAAAAAAGATCTGTAACAGTTTTGCTAAACACACACGAACAAAAACGCTGCTTGTCAAAGAATTTAAAGAAGGTGTGTTCCTTTCTGAAGAGAATAGAGGCAGCCAATTGTAACGAAGGTGACTTCGAACAATATCCATCGCAGTGTGACGAAACATGCTGTATTCCTCTTTATTTAACATTTGCAACCATCTGCCTAAAAAGGCAAGATGGTTTTTCATGAATTTATTGTATTATTTTTAGTGTTTAAAGGTTCAGATTACAAAAACATTTTATATAAAATTTTCTTTGGTTTTTATCCGGTAGTATTCTATATATTTTTTAAAAAATTATCTCAAATTCATTAGAAGAAAACTTAGTACGTAATAATAAGTTAAAGATGTCTTTTTTTTTACAACTTTACTTTTTTAAAAAATTTTGTTTATTTTAAAAATATGATTCCAATGTTGTATTTAAATGTTTATCTAAAAGTTAAATAAAAGAATAGCTGCATAATTTATTAAAATTTTAATAAAGTGTTTAAAAAATGGCAGTTAACAGAATCTCTACTACTTTTTTAAATATTAATAATTTTGCACAATGTTTTTAAAATTTTTTTATAGTTATATTTTTATTTTATTTTTAATTGTGTCGTTATAAGAGTCGTTTAAATAAGACTGCGTATGGATTTTTAGATATAACTAATATAGCATTTTCAATATCATTTTTTAACTGATAAATATGATAAATAAAGATAAAATCTAATTGATCTCCATGTGCCTGCTTTTTTAGGTGCGTTCGTAATTATGTAAATAGTAGCACCTATAGTTGTCGTTCAGTCCGTCCGTCTGTCTGTCTGTCTGTCCGCATTTAACAACGCAAAAACTACCCAACCGAATCTTTTGAAATTTAAAATATATAATTATTACATAATTTTGTCGAGTCATTTCAAATTTTATGAGAATCGGATGGATAGATCAATTACAAGGACAATCAAAAGCATTCCGTTACATTACGGTCAATGGGGAAAAAAGTTTCAAATGCATTTTAATCTTTTGAAATTTAAAATACATAATTATTACACCATTTTGTCGAGTTATTTCAAATTTTATCAAAATCGGATGCATAGTTCAATTACAGGGACAATCAAAATTAATCCATTACATTACGGCCAATGGGAAAAAAAGTTTCAAATGCATTTTAATCGTCTGAAATTTAAAATACATAATTATTACATAATTTTGTGGAGTTATTTCATATTTTATAAAAATCGGGTGCATAGTTTAATTACAGGGACAATCAAAAGTGCTCCGTTATATTACGGTAAGGGGGAAAATGTTTCAAATGCATTTTAATGGTACACCCATTCTAACATTAAAAAAAAGTAATATGCATCTATGACGGACATAGTATAATATACATTTTGCATAATCTGTGGTGCAAAGAACATTTGTTATAGATTTACAAGGCCACGCAAAAGTACTCCATTACATAATGGTATAGGGAGAACATTGTTTGATGGGCATTTTAAATGTAATTAACTATTTTATGAGATTGATATTTTTAAAACATCGCTATCATAGGAACGCATCTCATTTGCTACGCTTCACGTGCAATTTTACACTTGTTTTTTATTTAAGCTAAAAACATGAATGCTAATTCCTATCACAGCTCCTCATAATTCCTTATAATTCCATAGCTTCAAGCGTCGTATCACGTCGTTTCGCAATGGACAATTATCATATTCTAATTTTGTGCTCTTTGGTACGTTTTCACGAAAATCATGCATATTTAGTGAAAGAAACAATAAAATATATATAAAATTAAAATATTTCTATTCGATCCTCATAAAATTAAACAGAACTATCTAGGAAGCGAGACTCAACCACCCCGCACCCCCATCCCACAAATATTGAAAAAAAAAATAAGCATTAGTTTGAAAGTTAGGAATGAACATGCAGAAAAAAGTCCGTAGACAACTTTAAAATAGAGTAATTTAATTATAAACACCCTGTAAATAAAATTTCTAAATTATCGTAATGCTAAATGTGTAATTTATTAAAATAGCCTTCAGAGGCGAAATTTTAAACTAATTTATTAAATTATTATTATTGTTGTTGCTGTTGTTGTTGTTGTTGTTGTTGTTTTGCTTAACCCTTTCCGACGCGGGCAAATTTCTTTTAGTAAATTGGGAAATTATCTACTGTCAGCGAAACTTGCAAACGACTTTTTTAGAAATTAAGAATTAAGCTTTCATTGTAAAATGAAAATTTTATTAAAATATTATTGGTGCCGTTTGCAATTTTGGAATTTAAATTAGGCATCCCGGACTGGGAACAGTGTACAGGAAGAGGTTAACACTAGAACCGCCGAGTATTTTACTCAACTTTTACAAATTGTGTTTCTCACCAGAATTTTTATTACAAACTACTTAACTTATTTAACAAGTCTATTTATGTGCTGTATGATTTTAGCATATTTTATGGAAAAAAATTCTGGTTCCAATGGACAATTATCAATGTGACTGGGGTCATTTTGACCCATAATGGCGGTTCTAGTGTTAAATAAATTCCAATCTTTTCATCATGTTTATCACAAAATGTTACAACTTTATAAATGATAACTTTTATTTGTAACAAATTTAAAGTAGCGTCGTATCCCAATGGACAGTCATGATATTCAAATTTCATACCTTTTTTCACGAAAGTCATGCATATATAAAGTGAAACAAAAAAATTGAAGTATTTTACCCACGTGAAATGAAGCGAGACCACGTCGGGAACAAAACTTAACCATACGACCCCCCCCCCCATCCCAGAAATAATGAAAAAAAATTGAGCATCTTTTCAAGAGTTAGAAGTGATCATACATTAAAAAAGAAACTCGGTAGACAACATTAACCCTTTCCGGCATGGGCAAAATCTGCTAGTAAAGGAGAAATTATCGACTGACACCGGAATTCACAAACGGATTTTTTAGATATTTTGAATCCCTGAATTTAAGCTTTTGTGGGAAAAATAAAATTTTACTTACCATAATTTCGGGTATATAAGCCGCAGATCGAACAATTCTTTTTCGACCCAGAATTTTTTAAGAAACAAATATAACTAGTTAGATCGCCGTAAATATTTGTCTCCAATCACTCCAATCACCAATAATATTTTAGTAAAATTTTACTTTTACAACAAAAGATTAAATTAAGGGATTCAAAATATCTAAAAAGAATCGTTTGTGAATTTCGGTGTTAGTCGATAATTTCTCAATTTATTAACAGATTTTGCCAGTGCCGGAAAGAGTTAAACGCTGTAAATAAAAGTTTTAAACTGTAAAGCTAAATGTGTAATTTATGAAAAGTCGCCGTTCAGTGGCGAAATTTTTAACTATTGTACTATTATTATTATTATTATTATTATTTTATTGCTTAAACACATTCCCATCCTTTCATTTAACAAAATCTTAAAATGTTATGAATGATAAATTTATTTGTAGACAACTTTAATGTAGCGTCGTTTCGCAATGGACAATCCTCATATTCAAAATTCGTGTCTCTTAGTAAGTTTTCACGAAGATCATGCATATAAAATCAAGGAAACAATAAAATAGATAGGAAGTTAAAATATATGTATTTGATCTTGTTGAAATTAAGCGGGACTATCTGAGGAAGAGACTACCCCAACTCCCAAATCCTACAAATAGTGACAAAAAAATTGAGCATCTTTTGAAAAGTCAGGAGGGAAAATACATAAGAAAAGTCTGTAGACAACATTAAAATAGATTAATTTATTTATTTAAATCATGTAAATAAAATTTCTAAGCTATCGTAATGCTAAATGTGTAATTTATTGAAAATCGTCCTCCAGGGGCGAAATTTTGAACTTTTTTTGTTATTGTTTTGAGCGAATTGCTATCCCTTTAGTATGTCTTTCACAAAATTTCTCAATTTTCCATACTTTAATTATTTTTTTTATTTATTTAAGTAGGAAATTGTAAAGTAGGCTCGATTAATTATACATTCCCGGTATACCTATTGCATGATAGCATCTTATTTGATTACAAACGGCTTCGACAAAAACAACTTCTATTGTCATGCACACATCATAATATCAATTGAAGGGTATGCTGCAAAAACGGGGTAGCTCCATTTCTGCACATTTGGGGAAATTTAAAAAATAAAAATTTTATTACTTAAATTTTAAAGTTTTGTGAAAAGTATTTTTTTACTCATGGATTAGTCCATACGTTCATAAAAGTTTGCTACTAATAATATCCATAAAACACTTATTCTAAATGTCTTTTTTTTGTTTGTTTGTTTGTTTGTTTTACAAGAAAGTGGACACCTAAAAGATGTAAAAATGGAGCCACTTTTTTTTTTTTTTTTTTTTTTTTTTTTTTAGCAAACTTTTCAATTATATCGAAATATTATTCTAAGAATGGGTACACACGTCATTTTACAAATATTTACGTCATTTGAGGTTTTCCTACATCAGTTCTTTTTAGATGCAATCGTAATTATACAAATACAAAAAAAAAAAAAACCTGAGGTTATCTAGTCTGTCCAAATGCATGCATATAACACCGCAATAACTGCCTCTCGGAATGGTTTGAAATTTAATTTATATAATCGTCGCAGAATTTTATCGAGCCATATAAAATTATATGAAAATCATATCAAAACTTAAAAATGTATTAATAACAATTGTCTTCATTTCATTAAATCCTGTCATACGGAATTAATTCAATGATATCCCATAATAACTAATGATGTTGTCATGGTGATCTCGCCCTATTTAAGATGGAGTAATATTTTTTTCTGTATTACTGAATTAAATACATATAAGCATTATAAAGTTTATATTTTTGCATTTTATATACCGGGTGTTACAAAAATGACTGATGGATTTTAAAATTCAATAACTTGCAAATGCTGACAGCTATTTAAAAGTTTTTTGCAGGAGGATTATGTATAATGTCAGGAGTATTTTTACCGTAATTTTTTATTTTAGTTCGCATCTCAAACAATAGGTGGCGCTGACGGCGATCGAAGGCCAGGTCGACGCTTCACTCAGCACTGATCATCCGGCCTTCAATCGCCGTCAGCGCCACCTATTTTTTGAGATGCGAACTAAAATAAAAAATTACGGTAAAAAAACTCCTGACATTATACATAACCCTCCTGAAATTTTTTTTTAAATAGCTGTCACCGTTTGCAAGTTATTGAATTTTAAAATCCATCAGTCATTTTTGGGACACCCGGTAAGAGTGCAACAGCTATTGCATCAAGATCTGAATATTTATAAAATTAGTTATAATACAGACCCAATTCCCTTTCCATGTTTGACATACGATGTCGGATTTGTTTAGAAAATGCTAGCATTTCAAATGAAAAACAATTTACATTTTTTCATTGCATAAGCTTCTCAATCCTGAGACAAATTTTACGTGGTACTAAAAACACCAGATGATTAAAATGATTATTAAACATCTCCAAAGTAGCATCAGTCTATATATCGAAGCTTCTAACATGCACACATTTATTTAAATAGTCCAGATGTAATTTTAACCATTCTAGAAGCATTTAAATTAATTTAACCTTTTAACGGACAAAGCATTTTCTTTGCTAAGATGTTGAAATAAATGAATGACACCGGTGACTGCGGATAGATACATTAGTAAATAAGAAGAGTGATTTTCTTACATGCATAATATAATGGATTTTTTTTTTATAAAAATTCCGTTGTCGTTATTGTATATCAGAATTAAAATTTTGTGGTTTCGTAGAGAAATCAATGAACATTAAAGGGTTAAATGATACTTTTTAATATCACTTCCACGCGACATCATTACTTAGGAGGTTAAGAAGCGCCAACTTAGTGAAAAAGTTTCCATGCCGAGATTCGAATCCGGGCCATTATTAATTCACATCAATGTAGGCTAAATTTCTTTCTCTGGAAACATTTCCAAATATTAATTCAAACGTTGTAGGATTAGTTAGAGTTTCGTCTTTGCCTCATGGTTGGTAGCTCACGGATTCTATTCCATCTCGTGCTGCGTCTGTAGCCTTGCCAACATGTAATAGTGAGAAGTTCCAAACTGAGTATCGTTCCATGTGGATTGGTCTGTATAATGTCAGTGCACTATACTGATGGCCAGGGTTCGAGTCCCGGCATGGAAAAAGTTTCACATGATTGGCATTTGCACTTCTTGGGCAATAAAAATTGTTAATTTAATTTTCATTTACTTCAATTATTTCAATTTACATTTGCCAACTCTTACGATTTTTCTTTTTTAGCCTCGAAAAATTTAATAGAAATTTTTGACTTATTTAACCGGCAATTTGCGGCGATTTGAAATGGTAAAAATTTCTATGAAATTTTTCCGGGCGAAAAAAGCGGAAAATGTTGGCAGCTGTGATACTGTATCCAAATATAATTTTCTCTCTCTTGAAAAATTTTCCAGGTATTAATATATAATATAACATAATATAATAATATATATAATATAACATAATATAATAATATATATAAATAACATAGTATAATAATACATAATATAATAATAAGCTTTATGTTTTCATTTTAATGCATTCTTTAACCACAGTTAAAGTATAAACACAGTGAACAGTAATTCTCAAACTTATAAATATTAGTATTAACACGGTATTACTTTTATTAGTCTATTAAAATACTTTTAACAGCTCAACGTGAATAAAGCGATAGTGAAACGAATTTGCTAAATGCATGTGATTAGTGCCTAAACATAATTGTTAATATTTAATTTTGCTTTAATATATAAGCATATGGAAATGCAACTTTAGTAGATAAATAAATCTAAGATTTGAGATAGAAATTTTTTCTTATTAGAAAAAAAAGTGAAATGATACATTATTTGTAGTTCATCTTTTTAAGCTTTTTCCGGTTTTATTAGAAAATTATCCAGAGAATTTCTCTAATATAATTTCTAGATATACCACACTTAGTTTCCTAGGTAACGCTTTGAAGTTAACCTAGTATTATCCATTATAAATGGGTAGAATGATCAAACAACACGTTAGATCAATACAAACATTTTCTTCTTTTTTCTATGATTTGAAGATGTGGGTATGTTTAGATATTTTCAATGGATTAGGAGTAAATATTTCATTTTCAATTTGTTAAATGTTTGAAAAGAAAGAGGGAAAAATAAGATTTTCCTAACAATATCTAATCTATGCTTTTGTTAAAATATAAGTAATTTTCATAGAAAATTATATTGCTTCAAACAGCAAAAAATTGAAACAATCGTAAATAAGTGAACTTAACCGTTTGCGGCTCAAGGCAAATTCATTGCTTAACCCTTTAACGTTCATTGGTTTCGTCACGAAATCACAAAATTTTAATTCCGATATGCAACACTGACACCGGTATTTTTATCTAAAAATATCCCTTTTATTCTGTATGTGAAAAATCACGTTTTCTTATTTAGAAATATATCTGTTCTTAAATATCGGTGTCATTAATTTATTTCGACATCTTAGCAATGAAAATGCTTTGATCGTTAAAGGGTTAAATGTTGAAATTAATGTCAACACCGGAATTTGAATACAACTTCATATGTAAATAAGAAAAAACCATTTTTCATGCATTCAATAAACCGAAATTTTTTTACCAAAATTCCGGTGCTAATGTGGTGTTTGAAAATTAAAATTAACTGTTTTCATGGTTATACCACTGCGCCGCAAGGGGATAAACAACAGTAAAGTACAATAAACGTCCGGCTTTACAGCCTCATGTGGGGAAGGGTAGGCGGGGTAACGAAAAAGCCGGATAAGCAGGAGATCTATAAATAATTACTAACTTCCTGCCCTCCTCATTTCCTGATATTAAAAACACATGATACACATATTTAGATTAATTTTATGTTTAAAGTATATACAGTATCAAACAACATATAACAAAAACTTAATTCGTAAAAAAAGAGTAAATTTTATTTTCATGTTTATTGATAAAAGATTGCATTAATATACAAAGTTATGCGTAAAATATTAGAGTCAAAAGTTACAGTTTTAGTTAAAAAAAAAAAAAAAAAAAAAAAAAAAAAAAAAAAAAATTGTTCTCCCTGGCACTTTTCCCCTACGCAATGTCCTTCCATTTACGCAAGCAGGTAATATAAAACCCTTACCTGGCACTTTCTTTTCCGTTCAATAAATTGAAAATAACGTATTATCTTCACAATTTTTTAAATAAAATATTCTTAACATTTAGTCTAAACTTTTCCGCCTTTAAATAGTATGAAATTATTTTTTAAAAAAATTGTGGTGTCAAAAAGCTTTAAATGTTGAATTAAGCAAATTCGTCTTGCTCGAACAGTGTACGGGAAAATTAGTTAACCCCTTGAAGATCGGTGGTATAAAATATATACCACTTAATTTTAATTGAGAAACGTCGCATCTACACCAGAATTTTGAAATGGAAATTTTAATTTTATTAAGTACGTGAAGAAAAGCTTTTATTATTTTGAAATAAGTTTGATTTTAAATTCTGGTGTCAATCTATGATTTTAGCATTTTAAGAGTAGAAGTGCTTTGCCCCTCAAAGGGTTAAGGGGTTAAGTGGTATCGTTTCTTTCTGCTGACTAATGTACTGCCTCAATCACCTTAACCCTTTAATGCACATTGTTTTCTCTACGAAACCACAAAGTTTTCATTCCGATATGAAACAACCACACCGGAAATTTAATTTAAAAATCCATTTTATTATGTATGGGAAAAATCACTTTTTCTTTATTACCAGTGTCATTCATTTATTTCAACAGGTTAACAATGAAAATACTTTTTCCGTTAAACGGTTAAATACTTTCTACACTGTAACCAGTCTGGACACACCTAATTTTGATTCCATGCTTTCAAACGACACCAATAATATTTTAATAAAATGTATGATTTTGCAGTGAAAGCTTAAATTCAGGAATTCTTAATTCCTAAGAAGATATTTTGTAAATTCCGGTGCTAGTCGATAAATACTCATTTTACTGACACAATATGTCAGTGCCGGAAAGAGTTAAACCTTTCCGAATGTAGAATGAGAATTTTACAGCCATCCTCCTTTTCTTATTTTTCTGTTACTTCTGCCTCGACCATCATTTCTATAATATCGTTTTTAGATTATTCACTAACTTCGTGGTTTGCCATACATTCTGCAATGTCCTCTACACTGGCATCGTCGAAGCTTGGCATATTTTTCAACAATGAAAGAAGCTTACCTTTCAATGTTCCAAGGCCTTGCAATCCATTATGATTGGAATTCCTTTCCATACGCCTGCCACAAACCTTATATCATCTAACATATCAATCTTTTTTGCATTGGTTATGTACTCTACATTATTATTAGTCGTTGATATTAACCCCTTCGCGAAGGGAGAATTTTACTAAAATTCTTCTGTTTTGTCACCGGATTTAAAAAAAACAGAAATTTGTTCCTCATTGGATCGCGAAAATGCTTCGATTAAACAAAGCAAATTTTACAGTAAAATTTTACTGGTGGGAATATTAAGCCTTTTTGCGAAACGTATACGTGTCGCTCGTCCCCAAGTGGTTAACGATCGTTAAGACTCCGACGGCGATACTGACAATTCGAAAGGTGCATTGTCTAAAATTAGATGAGCGTTTCTAAGAAAATAGTTATCTTTCAAATCTTTTTCTGCAGTCCGTACGGATTCATTTTATAACCAGTTTTTAAAAGTCTTTGAATTCAATCATGCTTTCTTTTGATGCATAAGGGTACATGCAACATAAGGGCATATGTAACATAAGGGTATACCTACCGGGTGTCCCAAAAATGACTGATAGATTTTAAAATTCAATAACTTGCAAACAGTGACAGCTATTTAAAAATTTTTTGCAGGAGAATTATGTATAATGTCAGAAGTTTTTTTACCGTAATTTTTTATTTTAGTTCGCATGTCAAACAATAGGTGGCGCTGACGGCGATTGAAGGCCAGGTCGACGCTGCAGGAGGGTTATGTATAATGTCAGGAGTTTTTTATCGTAATTTTTTATTTTAGTTCGCATGTCAAACAATAGGTGGTGTTGACAGCGATTGAAGGCCAGGTGATCAGTGCTGAGTGAAGCGTCGACCTGGCCTTCAATCGCCGTCAGCGCCACCTATTGTTTGAGATGCGAACTGAAATAAAAAATTACGGTAAAAAAACTCCTGACATTATATATAACCCTCCTGCAAAAAAATTTTAAATAGCTGTCACCGTTTGCAAGTTATTGAATTTTAAAATCCATCAGTCATTTTTGGGACACCCGGTAGCTGATGTAACATAACGGTAGTGTTGCTTGATTTTTAGTTTTTTAAAAGATCTGTGTTTGTATTTCCTGTTAAAGTGAACCTAAATTTTTAGTTATCGGCTACATTTCCGCAAAGTAATATGGTAATTTGTTCGTTCCCTTTCTTGTACATCGCAGCAGCGGTTTCTTTCTTTGCTGTAAGAACTTTTTGTAGAAAGCATCTTATACTTTAAACCGGTCTCATCCCAGTTGTATAACTGTTACTGAGAAATTTTATGCTATTGAATAAACTTAGCAAGACAGACTTAGCCTAAAGAAATTGCCTCTTTATCAGAAGATAACACTTCCCCACTAGTGACAATCTGGAAGAATACTTAATTGTTTTTAAAGTTATCTAACTATTTTTCACTTGCAGTAAATTCTATATTTTCTCCTTCTAACAGTGGAGAAAAACGCAAAACTTTTATCTGCAAAATGATATTGGCCCAGTAACAGTCTAGCAGTTGCATCTAAATTGTTTATGCCACTAAAATAAAGCTTCCTCTACTCGGTTCGTATTTATGTCGGCCAATTATCTACATTTAGGATATAGGCCCTAAAGAGGGTATGCCCTCCGTGGGGGTCATTCTAAGGGAACTTAGCCAGTATTTACTCAAGGAAATCCAAGGTTCGAAGAAAACGATGGAAAACACTCCGAACTGTTAAGCCGACGTCCGCCGTTGGGTTCGAACCCAGCACCTGCCGTCTAGTAGTTTCGGAGGCAGAACCTCTCGGACACTGGTGCGACTTCCTCGACTGCTTTACGCTTCCCTTTCGGTATGGTGTTTCTTTTTTCATTTTACTTCAACAGGCATGGACAGTACACCACTTGTTAATTTTTACTCGATTTTTTTTTTCCAGTCACCCATTATACATTTACCAACTCCTAACTCCGAAGCAAAAGTTTTTGCTGTTACTCTCAGACCGCAGTCTATTTATAGCATGTAGTTTCTCCTCCATATACGCTACAACCTTTTTTAACAACCTTTCCAACAAAGCTGAAAAATATTTATGCTTTCGGTTTGTCTGACCGTCAGTCCGTATGGCCGTCTCGCCGTCTGTTCGCGCTCTAAATCTCGTAAATATAATCAGATTGCCATGAAAGTTTTGGACATTATTAACGTTTACCCTAGCACGAACCCATTTAAATTTAAGTTTCTACTATGATTGGTTTATGTACAGAGGTAGTTTAAAGTTTTCTCGTACATTATGGCCTATGAGAAAAATCGTTTCAATTGAATTTTAAAGGTGTAACACCGCGTCAACATATTAAAATTTACATTCATTTGCGAAGTGCACTGAAAGCGCACTCTGTAAAATATGCAGTGAAGTAATTGTAATAACTCATTTACAGGGCCACACAAAAGAATTCCTTTACACAATAGTAAAGGAAAGAGTTGTTTGCGACATATTTTAAGTGTGTTAAACCATTTCATATATAATAGAATTGATATACGCCATTATGGCTTAATATTTCAGGCATAATATGAAGTGGATAATATTTACAGGGGCATAAAAAAGATTTCAAATAGTATATTCTATCCGAAGTACTGTATATTATTTATGATGGATGATAAATGGATAAAAAGCAATTTTAATTATGATATGCGCTTTTAAGTTTTATTAGTGATATGCATATTATATGGTGTGTATAAATGCTATAAGCCGCGTTTCGAATGCTTTTTTAAATCAAACCGGTTTTGTACGGAAGGGTGATATGCGGCTTTCGCACCTGCTTTCTTTTTGCACCCATTTCCATACGCAAGCATAAAATCTATCCCCCCATTAATCCGAAAACTGCGCAACTTTTCGTCTTGATCTTTGATTGGCAGATTGGTGATAGTGGGCACGAACTTCCGGTGTAAACACAAACAAAAGGAGTTTTGTTACGTTTAGCGTGCTTAAAGCTTCTTCTTCTTCTTTTTTTTTTTTTTTTTTTTTTTCACCTTGTTCTTGTTATTGCAAACTTTTATCGATCTGGAAACAAATGCTAATTTAACATTATAATGCGAAATGGGTAAAACAAAAAATGTGGAATGTGAAGTTTCGAAAAAGGAGACTTTAGATGAAATTATAATGAAATGAATGCGAATTCTTAATGATATTTTTGAATAATTATTTATTTTTGTTATAAAGAAAAAAATAAAACAGAAAAGTAAATAATAATAATAATAATAATAATAATAATAATAATAATAATAATAATAATAATAATAATAATAATAATAATAATAATAATAATAATAATAATAAATTACTTTAAAAGTGTTTAATTTTATAACTGTGTGTCTGTATTGAGGGGGGGGGGGAATTAAGTGATGAAGCAAAATTTCGGAAGAAGAGCAGGGAAGAATTGGTTTAAAGGATTTTTTTTCTTTTAACGCAGAAGAATTCATACTCTGATTAATAAATAATATAAAAATAAAATAGGACTTTTTGCAGATTTCGTATAAAAATAAATACTTTTAAGAACAAAAAAAATACTTAAAAAATTATTAAGGTCTTCCACACCCATACAAAAAATTTTTGCTGAGTTTATATTTTGCTTACAAATGTGATTGATGTTATAATTGTGAATTGTCATTACATTATATTTTGTTATTATTAATGTGGTATACCTATATAATAAAATGTATTGTTATAGAGATTGGAATGTATGTAGATGTAGAAGCAATGGACAGCCTTCAATGTTCTTGATTTATGAAAAAAAAAATAATCAATGAAAAATTAGCTTTTACTCTTTTTTCGTAATTCTCTCTTGCTTGTTTTATAATATGGGTTAATATTGACATTTTTAATGAAACTGATCATTAAGCAAAAAATAATGTTTCGG
Organism: Maratus speculifer; assembly: GCA_964019185.1. NCBI lineage: Eukaryota > Metazoa > Arthropoda > Arachnida > Araneae > Salticidae > Maratus > Maratus speculifer. Next base: position 349,648,309 of record OZ025295.1, read on the forward strand.
AGTTTCACTCTTTTTCTGTGATAATCTGAATGAACACGCTGAGAGCTGACTTCTCTTAATAAATATATACATTCTTTATTTTAATGCTAAATTTGTATGTTTTTGCTTTGCTAGTAATAGAAAATTTTGAATTTTACATACCAATGGTCATTTACAAAATTTCATTTATTTATTTATTTATTTATGCTCGTTACTGAAATACTCAAATGGTCAATTTTCAGCAATGAATATTCTGAACCCCATGTAAAACTCTAAAAATGAAATTTTAGTAATGCTCAATGCTCATAGTGTTTAAAATATTTTGACTCTTAACTGAAAACCCAAATAATCAAATTTAATTTTGAAATTGCGCTTACCAGAATGTAATAACACTAAAATTTTTACAAACAGCTGCTTTAACCCCTTAACTTTGTCGCCCGAACTGACGTCGGGCAAGAACTCTTTACCCGCTTCGTTACTCAAAGCTTTTGATACCACTATTACTTTTAAGAAAATTTTCATACTGTTGAAGGGCGGAAGTGTTTAGACTAAATTTTACGAATATTTTATTCAAATAATAGTGGTGTGAATCCGCTATTTTCAATTTATTGAACGGAAAAGAATTGCGCAGTTAAGGGGTTAATTGGTTTCGTATGGGTTAATAAAATTTTCAGTTTTTTTTAATAACTCTGCCTTGCGTATTTTATAATATAATAATCATTAAAACAAATCAGAAAACAGAATATTGATAAAGGAAATAGGGGAAAGAGGAGCTGAATTCCTCCCCATTTAAATAACAAAAATTAAAGTTAAAAGTTGTTAAAGATTTATCATTTTCTGTTTAAAATGTTTCCTTATTCATACCTGAAATAATAATCTATATTATAAAGGCCAAACGTATCTGTGCGTAACGCATACGTCATTTTGCGAATGGCAACACTTTCCCCTGCAATTTCGGCTTTGTAATTTTCGCTACTGCAAATTTTACATTTCTGAACATCGCACATTCTCAATTTTTACATCGGCGCATACAGAAAAAATGTACTTTTAAATGCAATTTGTTTTGAAAGCTGTATCTCAATTTATTTTTGAGATATTAATTTTTTTTATAGTTTTTGTGCGAATTTTGTAATCGTGGCAACAAAAATGCGCTACTTTCTCTTAAAATTGAAAAAAAAATAATTAAAATTTCGTACGGAAATTTTGAGAAGATGAAAATGATGACGGGTTTAGATTTCACGTGAAATTTTATGATCGTGTCAATTTGATTTTTTTTTTCATTTTTACCAATTGTAAGAGCTTAAATTGATAACTTCATCATAATAACTTATCTTTACCATGTTTTACTAATTACATATGCGATTAAAGATTAATTTTAATAATTTGGACAACTGACTTTTATAGAAATGGTATTTTTTTTAATTTTAGCTTAAAATAATATTTCTTTTAGAGTTAAACTGACCAATATAAGATGCATTTTTCGCTGCAGCTAATTTTGTACGTTGTTATAAGTCAATGAAATAATTCCCTCTAAAACATATTTTCTTTCGTCGAAGTTCGACGGGTTCCACCTCGTAATAATAATAATAATAAGGAATCGTAATATTAATTAAATTTATAGTAGTAATGAAATGAAACTGGTAAATTTGCTGATCAGTGGTCTGAAATATTAGTTCTGCAATTCTGTTTTGAAATTATTTTATTTACTACTATAAAAACGTTCAGCCTGCAGTATTGTTTGTTTGATATTCGTAATGCTAGTTAGTACAAGCAGTATATCAAGTAGTTTCGAGGAATTTAACTGTTAAAAAGAGCTTGAAATAGACGAATCTGTACATTAATATACCAAAACATTTTTTTTTTTTTTTTTTTTTAGAATTTTTTTCCTTGTATTACACTCTAAACCTCTCACGGTCTCAATAATTTTATAAACTATAATTTTCAGATATTTTGTGTTTAAAAATCTGTATCTAAAATTGTTAAAATATTGATCTTGCGGTAATCACAATAATTAATTTAAAATAAATAATTATCACAAACTTTTTATTAACTATTGATATCCTAATTGTTAAATTTATTTGAAAATAGGTATTCTGTTTCATCAGTATGCCTTCATTAAAAACTGGTTCTAAACACAATCATAGAAACATTTATATTAACATTTTTGGGGAGAGGGGAGTGGGGGTGGGGGAGAGGAGAGGGGTCCGTTTCTGGATCTTTAATTGCTTCGATTTAGAAAATGAGGTATAAGAATGGTTAAATATTGTTGTTAACCCGGGAGTAGTCGCGGCTTTTTTTCGAACGTGATTAGTCGCGCTCGGTCTATTCGCCGCCGTTCCCTTTTGGCCGAAGAAACAGAGGAAAAGTGCCGTTGTTCCTCGAAGATCGAAAACAGGGAATTCAAGAGGAAAGTATTGCTTGAAAACGAAAAGATACGTGTAATATCGATTAGTACGCATTTACGTTAAGTATATATTTGGTTAGCATTTAAATAAATGTTTTAATAATTATTTAAAAAATATATATATATAAATGATAAAAGTTTTTATACAATCTGAATAATTTTCTAAAGATACAATAGATAATGAATAAAAAATATTTTCAGTTTTTTGAAAATTTGAAATCGTGATACATATTTTTTGAAAGGACAGTTTAGTTTTGACGTATGTCTGGTACTAGGAACCAATTGAAGTTGAAAAAATACATCTCAAATATAATTTTTCTTACTATTTCGACGTAAATATAAGAATAGAAGAGCAAATAACCCTTTTTTAAATTATTAACATAAAAACAGGAGCTACTTTTCATATTTTTTTCCTTTTCCTAAATCTTCTTCGTGTCGTCGTAATTCTTTTTTGCATGTAAAACCTTAGAGGTTTTATAATTCAGTAATTTTTCTCAAATGAGAAAATATATTTGCACCAAATGAAAATGTATGAATAATATAAAGTAATACATATAATATTTTTTTTCTAATAACTTCGTTTCATTTTTTTTTATTTCAAAGTTTGTAAAAAAGATAAGAATTACTATATAATCTGACTGAAATTTTGAAGATACAATGAATAACGAATTAAAAGATACTTTCAGTTATAACATTGAAATTGTGATACAGATTTTTTAAAAAGCAGCAACTCACTGAAGTTCGTTATAACGGTGGACTGACACTAGGAGCCAATTAATGTTGAAAAAATAAATCTTAAATATTTTATTACCATATCTATACAGATATAAAAAAAGCAGATAAAATAACCCATTCTTTGTAATTAGTAACATAAAAGCAGTAGCTACATTTTATTTCTTTATTTTATTTTATATATTTTTTCTTTTCGTTTATTCTTTTTTTTAAATGAAAAATATATATGCACTAAATGAAAATATATGAATAATATAAAATAAGAAAATAAATAATAAATGTATTAAGAACTATTTTTTCAAAATTTGTAAAAGGGGTAAAAATTATTATATACTGGGACTGAAATTGTAAAGATACAATAAATATCGAATTAAAAGAGAATAAATTTTGAATAAATTTTCAAATGTAGATATTATATTTGATATAGATAAATCGGTTTTTTTGGAGGGGAGGAGGGGGGGGGGACTGTCAACATTGATTTTGACAATGTTTCAATTTTTGTCGCCAATCAATATTAAAAAGATGCAATATTTAATTTAAGTAAATATTATTTTGTAATTATTTACAATATTTATCAAAGTATAATTCAATTTCAATGAATTTCGCTTTTGAAAAGAAAAACATTATTAATGAAAAATGATTTCTGAAATTAAATGCCAAGAAAATTAACTTTATTAGATCTTAGCACTAGGCACTCTTTAAATTCGGGTTTAAAAAAAAGAATTGCTATGGCGTTGTTCAATAATGAGTATTTTTATTAGCAACAAACATATTTTAGAAAAGTAGTTATCCATTTCTTGTATTTTATAAACATTACCTGAATTATAAAAAAAATAAAAGTTTTTTACTTGCATACGTTGTAATCCACATTAGAAAATTCGCATTATTTAGCACACTCGACACATATATTGTAAGTATGTTCTTTGCAGATATACAAACTACAGTGTTGACAAATTTGTTTTGCCTTCTTTTCTGCTTTATTGTGCAAAAACTACATCTTTCAGTCTTCGCAGATCGAATTTTTTTTTTAATTTTATTTCTATGGTCCTTTATTAAATTAAACACAACCATTTTACGCGTATTTTTCGGAAAAATAATTTGAGAATTTATTCCCGCAATATTCATATGCTTAAAAAACAAAGTAAGCGGTTTTTTATTACTTATCCTTGCTTATTCTTACATATTATATAAAAAAATTAGGTTGTTGAGTTTATATTTATATATTTATATAGTTCACAATTTTCCCTAGAACAGAATCATTAAGAAACAGTTTTCAGAAGTCAAATATTATCAGCAGAAAGAGAAAAAAAAGAGAGAGGGAGAGGAAACGGGACTCCCCGATTCCAAGAAACCCCCTTCTGAGAAATTCGGGGGAGTAGGAAAGAAGATTGCTAGGGCGAAAAAAACATCGGCTACGTGAGTAGTCGCATGCCGGTCAATCAGACCGAATTTGACTTTAAAATACAATAAAAGCATGAAAAATCGTAGGAATGACTCGTAATTTCTCTAGGCAGATGGTCGAACAGTTAAGGTCAGCTACGCGGCATTTCACCATTGTAATTCTAAGGGGAAATGGGTTAATCAGCAGACAAAGAATTCGAGCGGCGAAAAGACCGACGCGCGACTAACCGCGGGTTAAAAAATAAAATAGTGAAAAAAACTGAATATAATAATATTCTACTAATTAGAAATAGTTTTTAATCAAACTCATTAAGGATATCTATTATTGGCACATCTACCCTATATAGCATGATTTAGTTTTAAATATGTATAAATTTTGCTTTTTTAAAAAAATCATTAAAATAACCTTGTCCTATAACCAAGTTAATTTTATATTATAAATATAAATGAAAATTTTCGTATATTATTTATATTAATTACATTGTAATAAATAACACATAAAAAATAAAAAAAATGCAGCATTTCCTTAGTGTTGTTTAAATTAAATCTCGAACTTCAAGCAGACGAAAACTTAACACTAGAACCGCCATTAGGGGTCAAAATGACCCCTACCAGAATGGTAGTAGTCGATTCGAACCAGAATTTTCTTCATAAAATATGTTAAATATATGCAGCACAAAATTAGACTAATTAAATAAGTTAAATATTTTAAAATTAAAATTCTGGTGCCAATCACTTTTTATAAAACTTTAGTAAAATACCCGGCTGTTTTAGTGTTAAAGTTAAATTATTACAGATGCACATACATTAGGCTTTTGATTCTGTTGTTGCAATGACCGACCCCAGCTAAATAAATGCAATCAAAGAATGAAACAGTGTCAACAAGCAGACGAAAACTTAAAGTTAAATTATTACAGATGCACATACATTAGGCTTGTGATTCTGTTGTTGCAATGACCGACCCCAGCTAAATAAATGCAATCAAAGAATGAAACAGTGTCAACAACACGAGAAATATCAATAGCGCTATCGAAAAACATGCAATGTGCTGACGATAAGGAGAAATCCCGGTAAAGTAATGCTCACTGTTTGGTTATTCGACCTGAATCATGGGAAAAAGGCGAATTACTGACCAAGTCGGTTGCAAGTCTGCCTTTGGGGGGAAAAGGACCTAGGCTTCTAACCGGTTTGTGCATTGGAAATGGAGTAGGGGAAAAAACCGTTCTGAGATGTCTTGAAAAACTGCATTGGAATCGCGGCTATAGTTACATACAGGGTTACACAAAAGAACTTGTGAAGGTTACATAATATGAGCGTATTTTATTTAAAGGTGGTTTTTTAAAAATAAGTTATGCATTTTTTGTTGAAATGTTTTACGAAATGTCAGCAAATTATATGGTGTGTTTAAATGTTATAGTTCATATACACGGTTACACAAAATAACTCAGAAAGGTTACTGATTCTGAGGATAATTAACCTAAAGGTGGTTTTTAAATAAGTGATGCGTTCTTACGTTGAACTGTTTTCAGTTTACTAAGAAATTTTTGTAGAATATAGATTAAATGATATACAGACTAACGCAAAGAATTGGATACATGTATACCTAAAGAAGATAATTTATTAAAATGTGATTTAAATAGTCTTAAGAGTGTTTTTGCTTAAATAAATTTCAGCAAAATACTGGTGTGTAACAAAGGTACTACTAGGTAAATTACAGGGCTGAACAAAAGTACTCAAAAACGTTTTCATCTATTAGTATAAATTAAAAATTAATCTGAAAGAGAAATTTCAACTAGTTAGGCGTTTTTTTCTTAAAATTATTTTCTCCATTGTATAGTATGTATATCAACCGACAGATCAAATACAGGACTGTTTAAAACTATTGAAATACATATCTAGCTACGGCTAGTAACACCTTGTATGTCTAAATAACGGAGTTTTGTTAAAAATTTCAGGAAGTGTTGGAAAGTAATTCATAACCTATGCTTAACGCATGATTTTTCTTACTTTTTTAGTTTATCATTCCCTTCATTAATCTTCAATAAATAAGCATAAAGCACTTCAAAAGACTATAAAAACGTAATCATGAACAACGGTAAATAAGCCCACACTTATTAACATCTGAAGTATTGAAAATGGTAGTAATCAGTAGCGGTTCGTGTGGGAGTGCTGCATCTGATTTTTCATACCACTAAAATTTAGCAGAATCTTTCTTATTATTTATTCGACAAATTTTGCTCATTAAATAAAACAGAAATAACCATAGAATTTTAGTGGTGTGAATAAATTGATGCAGCACCCCCTGACCAGCCGCTACTGGTAGTAATCTATAGGATTCTGAAATTCAGTTCTCACTATATTTTTGAAATTTTATGATATTCAACTAGGAAGTTTTCTTAAAATTAGATTAAATTTGGTTTGTGTAGCTCTCTATTTTAACTTTTGAAAAAAAATGAGAAAAAATGTAAAACATTCTAAGGTTCCTTAACCCTTTCCGGGCGCATTGTGCCCGCTCTGGACACACCTAATTTTAATTCCAATCTTGCAATTGGCACCAGTAATATTTTAATAAAATCATGCTTTTACAATAAAAGCGTAAATTAAGTAGTTCTTAATTTCTTAAAAAGTCGTTTGTGAATTCCGGTGTCAGTCGATAATTTCTCATTTTACTAAGAGAATTTGTTTGCGCCTGAATAGGTTGAGACAGATTTAAGTGGATTTTAAATGTTTTATGATTCGTATTTTATACCTATTATAATGAAAATATCTAATGCATAGCTGTCAATTCCTACTGTATCTGAATAGTCGTTATGATTATTTTACCAACAGATTTTCAGTCATTAACCCCTTGAAGGGCAGTGGAATGTTTATGAAATAACATAAAGATAATTCTATAAGGTCACAATGCTACCAGAACATTCGTAAAAAATCAATTTATTACGTATGTAAAATATAGCTGCGTCATATAAATTTGTTTCCAAATTCCAGGCTCACACATTAATTTGAACACTTTAACAATGATATTGCAAAGTTTTTTAAATCTTTAAGTAAAGTCAATACTTCGATCTGAAAAGAGGTGAACTCAAAAAGCGACAGGTTTTTGAGCTTTTGTCAGCTTTATTTAATTGCTATATAAAAGTATATGACAGCCATGTACTAAAAATTTGCTACATAATAATTGCCATATGATAATTGTCTACTATAGAATAGTTGTATACTAAAGGCATAGTTGCCAACTTTTGCGCATGTTTCCTACCACAAAAATTTTATAGTAAATATTGTCCTATATCAGCGTCGAAATCTCACGATTATAGAAATGGTACTCTGTACAATTTTAGTAGCATCGAAAATGCGCAAAAGGTGGCAGCTATGGTTAAAGACATAATTGCCAACCTCCCGATTTTATGCATACCAATAAAATCTTACATAAATGGTCGCTTTATATAATTGCATATATTGTGCGATTATATAAAAGAAATATCTCTGCATAAAAATATTGGTACGAAAAAAATCGGGAGGTTGGCTAAAGGTTTGCTATATAATAGTTGGTGTATACTAACAGTTTTCTATATAGCAATTGCTATATAATAATAATTAGCTGTATATTAGTTGTTATATATTTAATTTAAGATTTATGAGTAAGAATCTAAAAAGCAATCTCTTAACAATTTCCGACACACTGTACTCTGTCTGGGATACCTAATTTTAATTCCAAACTTGCAAACGGCACCAATAACATTTTAGTAAAATTTTGCTTTTACAATCAAAGCTTAAATTAGGGGCTTCAAAATATCTAAAAAATTCGTTTGTGATTTCCGCTGTCAGTCGATAATTTCTCATTTTACTCTCAGATTTTGCCCGTGCCGGAAAGGGTTAAATCTGGTCAGATAAAGTAAATGGAATATTTTAGTACATTTGTAATTGCAGTCAAATAATTTAATTGATCAAACAGAGATACTATATCTATTTACATACTCTCAAACGACATTCAGAACCAACGTGTGAAATCACTTAAATCAAGGATTCTTATTTAATTGCGTAAATAACTGATTGCAGAATCAGCATTTATCACCTATCGTGTACTTAAACAACTGCATATATATTTTCAGTATTTTATTCGTCTACCAAAAGCATTATTTCCTTGGAAATTGAGCATCCTGTAATAAATATGTCTCTTCATAATTTTATTCAATTCTAAAATAAAACTGAAAATTAAAAAATATATATTTTTACATTTGCAAAGGCATCGTGATTATTAAATATTGCATTCATTCACTTTTAAGATAATTACAAACTTGACAGTGGAAAATTATAAAAATGAAATGTAAAACTACGCTGTAGTAAAACCTAATGTTTGCGATTCCCAATTTTTAAGTTTTTCCAGTACATAAAACATTAATGTTTATCAACAATTTGTGCTATAGCCCTTTAACCCTTTAACGTTCATTGGTTTCGCCACGAAACCACAAAATTTTAATTCCGATACGCAACACTGACACCGGTATTTTTATCTAAAAATATCCCTTTTATTATGTATGTGAAAAATCACGCTTTCTTATTTAGAAATATATTTGTTCTTAATTACCGGTGTCATTCATTTATTTAGACATCTTAGCAGTGAAAATGCTAAAATCGTTAAAGGGTTAAACGGCCTAACCATGTTTTTCCGTGACATAATATTTTAATTCAAAGGTTGATTTAATACAGGATTGATATAAATGCTATTTTTTGATTTGTATAAGATATAAATAATATGTAAAGTTATGAAATACAAATCTTCATACAAATATTTTTTTACAATTTTTATATTATGAATCATTAAACGTGAATGAAGAAATACGCAGGAGTATAATCCTTTCAAGTGCGGTGGCTAGAGGTTCTAGCCAACTAATTTTAATTCCAAAACTGACAAATATCGCAAAAAAAAACTATAGTGAAATTTTCCTTTTCTGATGGATATACGAAGTAGCGTGATTTTATTTGCTAAGAAATTCGTATAAATATTCTGGTTTCAGTCAAGTATTTCATACAATCTTAATTCATCTTAATTCTTCTGCTCATGAAAGGATTAACACTTTCCGGCACGGCCAAAATCTTGTACTAAAATGAGAAATTATCGACTGACACCGGAATTTATAAACGGATTTTTTAAATATTTTGAATTCCTTAATGTAATCTTTTATTGTAAAAGCAAATTTTTACTAAAATATTGCTGGTGCAGTTTGTAAGTTTGGAATTAAAATTCTGTATCCCAGACCGGGCACAGTGTGCCGGAAAGGGTTAAAGAAGTGGTTTTATTTACAAACTCCGACACAAGTGAAATATAATAGTGAATTTGATACATATCACGGTGGAACTTACAATTCATTATTGAAAATATAGTACCCGTGCATATATAATTAACTAGAAAGTAAGAGTATATGCCATTACCAAAAGTGTATTATATTAAAAAAATATATTTCTTGAAAAATATTCTTTCATTGCACATTGTACAACTCAAAAAAGACTTTATAAAGTCTAATATTTTTCAGTAATTCAAAGATAAAAAGAACTAAATTCTAAACTTCATCTTCTCATGGAGAAATGGACAATTTTTTTCAGTGTATATTTTCCCATTTAATGTAGTTCTGCTATTTCAGCGAAATGATATAAAAATTTTTTCACTTACTACGGAACTGCAAGAAGTGTAAGTCACCTATTTTGGCGAAAGTAATATCGTTGGAAAGATCTCATCGAGAGCAATAAAATCTCAATGGCCCGTCGCAACCCGTCGCAAATGAGCCATTTTCGAGATATCCTCAATCTATATCATGTAATTTGTGTATACTTAATGGAAGACCGCAAAAATTTTTAGTCTCGATTTTAACGAAAGTGGTAACGTTAAAAAGATATCATCTTGAAGGAGAAAAAACTCAATAGAACTACCCTTCGGAAATGACCCGTTTTCGAGATATCCGATAATTTATGTCACGTAACTAGTGCATACTGTTCTAGTGCACACTTAATCGAGGAGCGCAAGAAATTGTTTTCTCGATTATGATAAAAATGGTGTTGTTGCAAAGATATCATTGTGAGAAGTGAAAAACTCAATGGAAGTGACCATTTGAAATAAGCCGTTTTCGGAATATCCAACCATTTATGTCACTTAATGCAGTTTCCCAACAGGGTGTATTAGCAATGTGGCACAAATTGTCAGATATCTCGAAAATGTCTCATTTCCGACGATAGAATAGACTCCATTGAGTTTTTTAATCCTCACGAAGATATTTTTTCAATGATACCATTTTCGTTAAAATCGAGAATAAAATTTTTTGCGGTCCCATATTAAGTGTGCACTAACTACGTGACATAAATTGTTGGATATCTCGAAGTCGGCTCATTTGCGACGGGTAGTTCTATTGAGTTTTTTACTGCACTTGATGAGATCTTTCCAACGATACTACTTTCGTCAAAATCTGTGACTTACACTTCTTGCAGTTCCCTAGTTAGATGTATTTCTGGCGATTCTTTTTTTTTTAACTTAAAGAAATTTTCATATAAAAATTAATTTTTTTGTAGCATTGTGTTTCATTTTATTATTATTTTTTTATTTATTTTTATTTTTATTTATATTTTTATTTATTTATTTATTTATTTTTATTTTTATTTATTTATATTTTTATTTATATATTTACCTATTTTTTTTTTACTTTATTCGCAAAACAGCAAAACATATGATATTTACAAGGTGCATGAAAATAAAATAAAGACCTGGAAAACTTTGTTTTAATTCTTTTAAATTGTATTTCTTTTTTATGGTACATGTTTGCTATTTAAACATAATTTTCGATTTTATATAAGTATTTTATTTTAGCAATAATCTTAAAATTGTATTTTTAACAGTTCAATTTCTTAAATTATGTAAGTATATTAATTAAAACTGTAGTTACAGCCTCTTAAAGTTACAGCTATTGCAGTTAGCTTTTTGTTCATATTGAAGTTTGTTTTTAAAATTTTTACTCTATAGCAAAAAGTTATGCATGATGTGGATGAAATTTTCTGTAATTCTTTTACAAATATTTATTGAGAGAACAGTGCTCAACAGTAGAGCAGCGTAGAAAACATTTGCTAGTTCAGAGCAATTTAACACTCACTAGAGAACTGCAAGAAGTGTAAGTCACCGGTTTTGATGAAAGTGATACCGTTGGGAAAATCTCATCGTGATCAATAAAAAACTCAACGGAACTAACCGTCGGAAATAATTTGTTGTTTTCGAGATATCAGACAATTTATGCCACGTAACTAGAGCACACGTACTGGGGAATCGCAAAAAATTTTAGTCTCGATTTTGACGAAAGTGGTATTATTGAAATATCATCGTTAGATGCGAAAAGCTCAATGGAACTACTCGTCGGAAATGATACGTTTTCGAGATGTCTGACATTTTATTTGACACAATTAGTACACACTTATTAGTGAACCGAAGAAAAATAATCTCAATTTTGACGAAAGTAACATCATTGGAATGTTATCGTCGTTAAGAATAAAAAAAGAGGACTATATTGCATATCTTTCCAACGATACCACGTTTCTCAAAATCGAGACTTCATTATTTTGCGATTCCCCTGTAAGTGTGCACTAACTATATGATATGAATCATCGGATATCTAAAATAAGGCTCATTTTTCACGGGTTGAGTTTTTACACCTCATGATGCTATATTTCCAAAGATACCGCTTTCGTCAAAATCGAGATCTGAATTGAAAAAAGTAGCCCACTGGCAACAGTGGGTTCCTCAGTAAATGTGCACTAGCTACATGACAAGTTGTTAAATATCTCGGAAACGTGCTCATTTCCGACGGATAGGTGATTGAGTTTTTTACTCCTAGGGATGAGATCTTTCCAATAATACCAATTTCGTTAAAATCTATGGGTTTTTTTTTCGATTTCCCAGTAAATGGGCACTACCTACGTGACAAATTGTCGGGTATCTTGGAAAGGTTCATTTTCGACGGGTATTTCTATTGAATTTTTTACTGTTCATGATGTGATCTTTCAACGATAACACTTTTGTCTGAATCGTGACTTACACTTCTTGCAGTTCCCAAGTCAGTCTATTACTTTGAGGGAACAGACTATACCAGGGCTCCGTCTGGCCGCTTTTTGCAAACCAATAATTAAAAAAAATCGTTGTAGGTTTCTGCAACAAAACGCTCCTATAGCATGTTTCTACGAAATGGTATAGCCGGGTTTCTTAGTAAAATATGCCCTTGAGTCAACCACATCGAGTCCGACATGGATCGATAACCCATAAAAAGGAATTCATTTCTCCCCAGTTTTAAGTTTGTATCTCAAGACCATGGGGAGTAATGGCCCTAAATGGCCTTCTTTTCAAATCTTACATATTTATTCACACGGTATTTTTAAAAGAAGGCGGGAAATTTGTCCGAGACACGCCCCACATACCCGCCGGAATATGATTTTGCCCTTTTTTTAATATGATGCACCATACGTAGAAAGTTGAAATTGATAGTGAATATGCATCATGTCTCATAGTATTTCATGCAAAAAAATTAAGGTGGTCATTCAGAAATTTCAGTTTATTTTTAATTAAAATCTACATTTAAAAACAGGAAAAATGTTAGATAACTTGCTCTTTAGTTTAAAAAAAAATCTGAAAAAATTGTCAAACATTCGTATAGTGTTTTTTTACATGCTTTATTTTTTTCGTTGAAATCTGCTTCGTAGTTTCGTCACAATGCGCTCTTTTCCAAAACAGGCATCTAGGGCCATTACCCCCCATGGTCTTGACATACAAACTTAAAACTGGGGAGAAATAAATTTCTTTTTATGGGCTATCGATCCATGTCGGACTCGATGTGGTTGACACGCATAAGGGCATATTTTATTAAGAACCCGGCTATACCCTTTATAAATAATTTTTTCTTTAAATAAAAACGCTGCCCAAAATGCGGATTAACCCCTTCGCGACGGGAGCCTTTTACGAAATTTTTAATGTTTTACCACCGGTTTTAACAAACAGAAATTTGTTACTTATTGAATCGAGAAAATGCTCCGATTGAATAACACAAATTTTACAGTATAATTTTACCGGTGGGAATAAACAAGGATTCTTAAGCCTTTTTAAGGCACGTATACGTGTCGCTCGTCCCCAAGGGGTTAAGTGGGAGCCTTGCTATATTCAATATAATATGGACTATTAGAAAGTCTGAAATGCATAAATAAGATAACGATGAGTTATGCGTTTACATAAGAATTTTCACAGAGTAATATAATAAATAACAAAATTGTAATTTAACAAATTACAGCGACTATTTCGAAAATGATATTTTCACGTACTAAAATTTTATAGACTTAGAAATAAATTCCATACTTAAATTAACAATAATGAACATCATTTTTTATGTTGATCATAACGAGTCATATATTAAGTACGCATTAAACATTTACATAAAACCTAGACCAACGATAAAAAACAGTAGTTTATAGATATACTACTTTAACTGTTTAAAATGTGTAATTTTTTATGGAGTTAATCAAACAGACTTCTGAACGCCTCATATTACGGACGACATGTATTAAACATTAATATTCCTGGGTCCATCCTAAACAAATTTTAAATGGAATTCAATTTTACAATTTTCGGAACTGCAATTTTTTTAACTTCTAAACATCGCACATTATAAATTTTTACTCCGTTGCGTAGAAAAAAATGCACACGATTTTTTTTTTATATCTTTATCACAATTTGTTTTCAAATTATTATTATTTTTATGTATTTATTACATTTTTGTCATTGTGCAACAGAAGTATTCCATTTTTAAACATTAAACATGGACCAATCAGAAAATGAATAAAATACAAGACAGAAGTATTCGATTCTTGGACATTGAAAATGGACCAATCAAAAACAAATAAAGTAACATAAGTTGCGGAATTCAACCAATAAAAAGATTCAGATATACTTCAGAATGCCAAGTTCTCTACCGAGGACAACAACTATCTTCCAAACAGTTAACAAGAGTACATTCTTTATGTTTTATCAAACAATCTTTATATTTTTTGTTTTAAGTAATTTATATATGTAAGAAGGACAGAAATAAATTCAGCTCATTTTTAATTAAATAAACAAATTCATTTTCTTTCACTTGATGTGTTTTATCACCTAATATAAACGTAAAAGCGTGAATTTGTCCTCGTATCTAGCATACTTACTAAATTTTCAGTTTGATGAAGAGTTGGAGAGATTATAAATCATCTTATTCAACATCTAGCATGTTTAACCCTTAAATGCATGGGATAGAACGCGTTCCAAAAAATGCGCAATTCAAAGAATCAGAATTTATACCAGAAAAATCTAAATAGTAAATTTTTCTTTATTTAATTACGAATGGACTGTCATTAAGTGAAAATTGCTCCTTTAAATTTCTGGTGAGAATACGGAATTAGTGAATAAAACCCCCAATAAATCGGGAACACTTATGTGATCGAAAATGATTCAATATGCATTTAAGGGTTAACACAAGAACTAACCGAAATTTGAAACAAATTTTATAGAAATATTTCACTCCAGAATTTGATTTAAAACAGATTTATTTTATTATTTAACGATTTTTTTCTTTGTATATTTTAAACTAATTTCATAATCAAATTTCTAGTTTGAACCGAAACTTATTCATAAAGTAGCTGTCAAAATGACAGCTCAAGTTACTTCTAGCAGAGCCTGATTACTAACGGGGCACTCTCTCACCAGAAAAAATTTATAGAAATTTTCGTCTTCTATAAACGCCCTTTTCATACAAGATTACTGTCATGAATAAGAAAAAATTCTTTATTTCTTTTTCCTGGTGGGAGAGTGCCACGTTAGTAATCAGGCCCTGACTTCTAGTATTAAAGATTTGTTTTTAAAATAGCCTGGGAAACAAATCGCTTTTATACTGACTGATTTATGCTCTGTGGCGTGTGTTAGTTGTTCACAAACTCTTGCCAAATACATCGTAGAACTTCCTTGCGTTCTCCTCGTCTTAGTGCTTAAGTATATTGTATTTTGGAAAACCCTGCTTAATATGTAAGTTACCGTAATTTCTGGTGTATAATCCGCGAATCAAACAATTATTTTTTGTCCCGGAATTTTTTTTTAAAATAAAATGTAACATTTTAGATCGCAGTATATATTTGTCTTCAATAATTAAATAAAATTTCTGGGTTGAAACAGAATTGTTTGATCCGCAGATCATACGCCGGAAATTACGGTACAAGTGAACACACCGGGTGTCCCAAAAATGACTGATGGATTTTAAAATTTAATAACTTGCAAACGGTGACAGCTATTTAAAAAATTTTTGCAGGAGGGTTATGTATAATGTCAGGAGTTTTTTACCGTAATTTCTTATTTTAGTTCGCGTCTCAAACAATAGGTGGCGCTGATGGCGATTGATGGCCAGGTCGACGCGTCACTCTGATCACCTGTCCTTCAATCGCCGTCAGCGCCACCTATTGTTTGTGATGCGAACTAAAATAAAAAATTACGGTAAAAAAAAAACTCGTGACATTATACATAACCCTCCTGCAAAATTTTTTTAAATAGCTGTCACTGTTTGCAAGTTATTGAATTTAAAAATCCATCAGTCATTTTTGGGACACCCGGTATATTACCCCAGATAAAGAATATCAGAATAATTGAAGGCTATTTCCAAGAAAACTTGTTCTCTGTCACGCGACTGTCTGCCACACAGCTAAACATCGCTTTGCTTGTTGGCCACCGTTATTATCGAAAAGTGTGCTCCGCTGAATTGATGAGATATCTCCGATGAAGTAAGTCAAATTTTTTCGTTCTAAAATACTGGTAACCAAAAACCGTAGTTTGTGACGGATGTGATAACTTTTCATGGAAATAGCTTGAAAAGATAACGGAAAGTTTTGAATCGTGCATCGTACTTTAGATGAGAGTGGTTCCTAAAATGTTACTTTTAATTAATAAATCGATGGTTAAAAGTTCCTGAATAGGTACTTATATTTTTGTGATCACAAAGAATGTACTTAGAACAATGTTCTGCTTGGAAATCACTTGGTGAAAGCCCTGTATTTTTTTTTAATTCACTTTCGTGCATTTGTTGGGCACTTAGAAGAAAATATGTAAAACCAGTAATTTTACGGAATTGTACTTTTTATGAAATTTACAAATACCGTAATTTCCGGCGTAAAATCCGCGGATCAAACAATACTTTTTGGACCCAGAAATTTTATTTAGTGATTCAAAACAAATATTTACGGCGATCTAACAAGTTGCATTTCTTTTTGAAAAATTTCTGGGTCGAAAAATCATTGTTTGATCCGCGGATTATATGCCGGAAATTACGGTACATTTAGAACGTACCTTTCTTTACAGATTTTTATATGAGCGTCAATAATCTACTTAACGTTATCCCTTTAACGTTCGTTGGTTTCGCCACGAAACCACAAAATTTTAATTCCGATATGCAACACTGACACCGGTATTTTTATCTAAAAATATCCCTTTTATTATGTATGTGAAAAATCACGTTTTCTTATTTAGAAATATATTTGTTCTTAATTACCGGTGTCATTCATTTATTTCGACATCTTAGCAATGAAAATGTTTTGATCGTTAAAGGGTTAACTTGCAACAGTTTTATCATAATTCAATATATATATATATATTTAAATATTACTTAATGATCACCATGCATGCTTCAAAAGAACAGAAAAATTTAGAAACAATCTCTCAGACTTTAAAAGAATAAAAAGTCGGAAATTTCACGTCAAACATAGCAAATGAGGTGCGTTCGTACTATAATGAAGTTGTAAAAATATTCAGATCATGGTGCATACAGTTCTTGTAACACAGTACAGCGGGTACTATATAGGTATCCGAAATATTTTGTGTGTCCCCATGAATGCTATCTGCTTTCTATTATAGAAGTAGTAATTTTTAGTAAGCTTCAGCAATGTATCATAATTTCATAAAATGTGAAATTGTTTAATATAATTAAAACGCATCCCAAACAATGTTATGGTATAGGTGTGGGTACCATTATGCTGTGTATTATTTTTGGGTGTCCTTGTAAAGGAATTTCAAATAATTTTTGCCGAACAGATTATACAGAATGTATACTGTAGTACATACATCATAGATGCATATGCAGAGTTGCCAACCACTGGCTTTTGTTAATTCATGAAAACGTATTTTGAACCAGAAAATTTATTTAATTAGAAGTGTCTAGTATGAACTCAGAGAGTCATTTGAAATTTACTTAATTTCGTAGACTCATTAAATTTCTGGTTAAATATATAATTGTTTGATTTTTAAAAAGCCGGAGGTTAGCATGTCTGGATATGGTTTTTTGGGGGGGGGAGGGCGGGTGAAGTTAGTGTAACTTCATTAAAATTCACTTGAAACTATTTTTTTCTTATTAGCCGTAATGTAATGGAATACCTTTGATTGCCCCTGTAATAAAATCATACATACGATTATCATAAAATTAGAAAATACTCAACAAAATTATACAACAATTATATATTTTCAATTTCAAATGGTTCGGTTTGGTACGTTTTGCTCCGTTATATGCGCACAAACAGACGGACGTATGGACGGACTGAGAGACGACTATATGTGGAACATACCGGGTGTCCCAAAAATGACTGATGGATTTTAAAATTTAATAACTTGCAAACGGTGACAGCTATTTAAAAAAATTTTGCAGGAGGGTTATGTATAATGTCAGGAGTTTTTTTACCGTAATTTTTTATTTTAGTTCGAATTTCAAACAGTAGGTGGCGCTGACGCCGATTGAAGGCTAGGTGATCAGTGCTGAGTGAAGCGTCGACCTGGTCTTCAATCGCCGTCAGCGCAACCTATTGTTTGAAATTCGAACTAAAATAAAAAATGACGGTAAAAAAAAAAAACTCCTGCCATTATACATAACCCTCCTGCAAATTTTTTTTTAAATAGCTGTCACCGTTTGCAAATTATTGAATTTTAAAATCCACCAGTCATTTTTGGGACACCCGGTATTTACATGATTACAAACGCATGTAAAAGCAAAAATTTTTGACATCCGTCTTTTACAAAAGTTATAAAAGTATTTAACCTCGTAAAAACACATATGTGTACCGAAAAAAAAGAACTTTTGTTGATATAAATAGCAATTTAATAATGTCATTTCATATATAACAATTTATTTTAATGAACACATATATCGGATTCTCTGACAGTTTTCAAATGTCACTATCAAGATGAAAAATGGAGATGAGGTTTCCATTAAGCTCACTGCGTCATTTGTCATCAATCTTATTATTGAGATGTTATGGTTCATTTGTTTTAGACCAATGTTCCTATAGTGGTAAATAAAATAAGCAAATCAATAAAAACTAGTCGTTGGGGGCCACCGTAATACTTACCCATCATGGATATGTATATGAAAATAAAACAGGTGAAAACTATTTAAACAATGCATTGCAATTCATAAACAAAATTTAAATATTGTTAATATACATAGTAATGCTTTATTAAAGGACTGCTGATGTACCAATTTCGACAAATTATATAAAACGCCAACTACTCAAGTAGTATCGAACTGCGTAAAAGAAACATCCTTATAACTCCAAAAATAATAATTCTATTAACTAACAATTAACTGCGTCAGATTAAGCGTCTCATTTCCAATTAAAATATACCCCTGAATTGAAATTTGAATGAAATACAGGGTCATGAAAAATCGAAGACTGTTGAAAACAGGATTACAAATATTTCAGCAACTAATAATCCGATCGACTTCGTTCTATATGCAAAATGTGTGTTATTTTATTGCCTTTTACGTCCATTTCTTAAAACAAAAAAATTCGAAAATTTTTATATACCTTTCATCAGAACGAATTTTTCGAGGGTCCGAAAAAAATAGTTCCGGATAATCGAGGTTGCTGATATTAAATAGGCTTCGTCCCATTCTTACATACTAACGACATACAAAATTTCAAGTCTCTATCTCAATTTGTTCGGGAGATGGAGCGTTTACAGACAAACAGACAGACAGACGGACGGCAAATTTTTTTTCTAAAAATATGTTTTTCGGAATCTCCACTATCTAAAACGTGTAAATCCGTCAAAAATTTTTTTTCGATTTTCAAAACGATTGCAAGACTTACCCTATACTACGTATGATGGGTAAGTAAAATTGGTTATGTTTAATTCTACCATATTTGTTAGTAAAAGACAATTTAGATACTCAAAAATGTTTATTTTTAAATTATATGTGACGGGAATAAAAATTTATTTGTATAGATAGATAGCAGCTTAATTTTTCTTTTATCATAATAAAGGAGCATTTTAATGTGTACGCTTAACGCTTTAACACACGAATTATTTTATATTTTTTCGTTAAAAGTTTAATTTTGGAGTTCTCGCCATTTTTTAAAAGAGCACAGGTTTTTATCATGGAATTTGTCTTATGAGAGAAAGTGTATATTTATCTTCATATATTCATACATTGTGTGAAAAGCGCTTTCTTTCCATCTAGCGATCTAAGAATATGCCACTGGGTGTTAATGGATTAATTGATTTTTTGTATGATTTCGATTGTCATAAGACGATGTAAAATTGAGATGAAAAAAGGCTCAGAGTCACCTTTTTTATTAATACTGATATACTAAGTTTTTTTTTTTTTTTACTTAAAGCAAAACTACTGTCTGAATGAAATAATTTGATAATTATACACCATTCGTGTCTTTAAAGGTTGACATCTCGGCTAATTACGGACGATTTTTTATCAAAAATCATTATTAACAATGCACTTAGAGTTCCGCTACGATAGGTACCTCCTACGCTCCTAAATACCTTTGGTGAATGCCCACAAATTAAATTTGTGTACAACGGAAAAATGCACTTTTCTTAAAAACCATTAAATCTAGAGTAATTGCTATATTTTTCTTGCAAAGTTTAAATTAACATCTACTACCTCTAATTTTTTCATAATTTTAGTTTTAGTAGATTCAAAACTAGATACGGGGGGGGGGGATTTTTTAACGGTGTCTCTGAAAATACAATGCCTAAAGTAGAGGAAATTTTTGAGTTCAGCGTTACGAAATCTTTCACACTATGTACTATGAAAAGAATTTTTTCAACTTAGAAAACACAACTATATTTTTCCTAAATATATTTGTGAATGTATAATAATTTGAAATATGTGAGGTCAATAGTCATTATTAATTACCGTATTTTGAACCTAGACACAGGAGTGATTTTATAATCGTTTCATTTTTATTTTTTACGTACGAAATTGCAAGAAAAAAAGATATAAATCTATAAAACTAGTTTTTAAAAAGCTACGGAAATCTGTAGCTTTTCAAAAGGATTTACTAAAATTACAGAAATATTATTAAAATATTAATAATAAAAGTTGCAGTTACTCGTACATAAAAAATTATATGCATACCAGTTTCTCAACAAATTCTTAGTAGCGTTGCAGATATTTTTTTATTATTTACAGTGCATACGTGTATCTGTTTTATGATTTTTTCCCGTTTTATGAAAAGTTTTAAGCGTTCCAGTTTCGTTTTCGTTTTTTTTTCACAGTGTGTAATATATTTTTGATACACTTAACTGATATAAGATTAATTTATGACACTATTATTCAATCGGTAAATTAATTATAACAGATGTAAATTTTCCAATTGGGTGAAAAAAGTCCGGGCAGCGTTTTCATATGGAACGTTTAGCGCCGGGCAGCGTTTTCAGTTCCATATACTGACCTTCGGTATATTCGGTTGAGCTGATCCATGGTATCAGACCAGATTGTGCAATAGTTAACCCTTAAATCATAGGATAGAACACGTTCCAAAAAATGCGCAATTCAAAGAATCAGAATTCATACCAGAAAAATCTAAATGGTACATTTTTCTTTATTTAATTACGAATGGTCTGTCATTAAGTAAAGTGAAAATTGCTCTTTTAAATTTCTGGTTACGGAATATGTGAATAAAACCCCCAATAAATCGAGAACACTTATGGTATCGAAAATGATACAATATGCATTTAAGGGTTGAGGTTAGGTGAGTGAAATAGTCCTTCGGTATTCGTCCGAGATAGCTCAGTTGGAAGAGCATTGGCGGCTTCAGCTAAAACATCCCGGGTTCGAATCTTGGCCCGGACTTTTATCGTCCACTTGGGAAAATTTACATCTGTTTTATTTAACTTACAATTTTTTATGAATTTCTTTTTAAATAATTTTTTCATGTCTTTTACAGAATTTTAAATCTTTTATTACCAGTTTTTCAAAGCTGAAATTTTTGGTCATTTGAATTATAAATATACTCGAATTAAATAATGCAAATTTACATTAAAAATTTAATGGTAAGAATAATAAATCATGATTGGAATATAGATTTCCGTACGTGATACGGGCAAATCATGATTTTCAAAATCACGTTGCCGTATGACGTACGGGCAAATTAGGGAAGCGGTTAAAAAGAAGTTCATTTTTAACCCCTTCGCCCCTTCAAAATGGCTCAGTTGAATGGAAGGAATTTTTTGCTTCTAATTAAACACCTCGCGACGGGAACCTTTTACGAAATTTTTAATATTTTGTCACCGAAAAATAGAAATTTGTGCCCTATTAAATCGAGGAAATGCTCCGATTAAATAAGGGAAATTTTTCCTTAAAATTTTACTGGTGGGGATAAACAAGGATTCTTAAGCCTTTTTGCGGCACGTATACGTGTCACCCGTCCCGAAGGAGTTAAGATAAGTTTTGAAAAAAATCAAGGTTCGCACATTCCTTGGAATTTCCAAGGACTCTGGCACCACTATTAAAAATAAGAAAATTTATATTTAATTTTTAAACCATCACATTTGCAAACCCCACCTTCATTCACAGATTTTGCGCTATTTTTTTTTTGCAGTGAAACACTTTGAAAATATTCTTAAAATTTAGTGGTAGAACTGTGCGAATCCTGTGTATGATATTTATAATCCGCCATTTTAAATGTTCTGTTAAATTGCAAATAAAGTTTCAAATTCTTTTAATGTACTTTTTAAAAAATATCTCATTTTTCATAACAAAAGTTTAAACATTTGAACTTTCAAAAGCGGATAGTTGTTTTGAAGAAAATACACTTTTGTTCACGTGTGTTCTAATGAATATATATGACTCCTTGGTAGCTTTCGGATGTCTCTATAAAGATGAAAAATTGCGATGAGATTTCTATTAAAGCTCGCAGTTTCATTTTTCATAGACTTCAGATTCTGTGGTTTATTTGTTTCAAAACAATGTTACAACATGGCTAATAAAAGTATACATAAGACGATTTTTTTTTTAAACTATATATAATATTTTTAATAAAATGTTTTTTTATAAACAGTTTTATTGAAACTATTAACTAAAATAATTTTTTTAGAATCATCAAGAAAATAATGTTATTCGATATTGTTTGTTCGGCATATCGGTTTATCGGTATTCGATATTCGTTTCGATTTGTTTGTAAGTGTGTAGTTGTCTGTAAGTGTGTCAACGATGGACAATGCATACGTGCAAATCTTAAAACTTTGATGAGAGTAATCAAAATAAAAACCTATTCACCTAAGACTCAAATTTTATTTTATTTTTAATAATTAGATGTGATTTTAATCGATAACTCATCGAAAACATATTTTCCCCTTATATCGGCCAGCATGACGATATTTACTTTTAGCATTTAAAAGAAAAAAATAAGCTTTTTTGGGGGGGAGGGGAGGGGCGTTCCGTATTTAAAATGTGAAAACGAAACTAATGTAAGATCATTCTTGCGACTGTTGGTCGCAGCCATTTTACTCGTAAATTATATAGCGGGGGAAGATCAATTTCGGGGGAAGTAATAAAGACTATTAATCCAAATATTTACAGGTTAATAAACATTCAGAAATATATTTAGGGAAAATGTAGAGGGGCGAGTTAAGAAACTTGAAAAAAAAAATCTTTTCTTTGTATCTCGTTGTAAGATATCGTGCAATATGTTTTTTTTTTTTTTTTTTTTTTTTTTTTCATTTTATATGTTCTGTTTTCAGAGTTATCGTCATAAATGTAGTGCATACATATGTTCTCAATCTCCCATCTATTTCCGATTCAACTGAAACTTAAATTATGAAAAATATTAGAGATAGTAGACTCTAAATTAAGCCTTGCAGAAAAACTATAACAATTACTCCAGATCTCAAAGTTTTTGGGAAATTTGCATTTTTCTGATGTACTCAAATTTCAATTTGCTGATATTCAGTAAAGATTTTATTGAGCGCTATAGGTTAATAGCGTATCAGAAGTATAAAAACATTGTAGATATTTATTTTATATAAAAAAAAGATTGGTATTTAGCCGAGATATTAACCTTTAATCACACGTACGTTTTAAACATATATAATATCCGGGGTGGATTTAGTCTCTAGTATGAGATTTATATATCACATACTAGAATTTCGGAATTTTCAGACTTATAAAGGTATTTAACCACTTAATTGTCTCATTAAATTACGGTTTAAAATTCCTAATTCATTCCCATTATTCCCATTACTTTTTTCCCATTATTCCCATTACTTTTTTCCCATTATTCCAATTACTTTTTTCCCGTTATTCCCATTACATTTTTTTAATATTCATCTTATTTAATGACCAGTAAAATTAATTACAGATTAAAACTAATTACATTATTTTATAAAACTGGAGGAAATCAAACAATTCTGAATAAAAGTCATGAAACTTGCAGCCCGTGAATGTCTCGGGCTCGACGATTTAGTGGATAAAAATAAATAAAAGCAGATTTTTTTTTTTAAGCCGGTAAAAAATCCAATGTGATCGAATAATAAATATTTTTTTAAACTGTGAAAGTACCCTACGCCTTCTCATATGAACTTTTACCATTGAAAAACAATATTTTTTTCGAGGCCTTTTTTACCTAAAAATATAAATTTATACAAAATCGAATTATAAATGCAGAACTATATGAATTTCAAATTTATTTTATGCTATAAATATGCCGTATAACATAGGTTTATTCATCTGTACTATGTATGAATATTATTTTTACATTTTGATCATTGTTGTTGTTAAATACTAAGTCATCTGATTTACTGTTAAAATAATAATAGACCGGGCGGCGGCGACACGAATGACTACGTCATCGAGTTACGGGATGAAATCATGATGTAGGACAAGGTTATTGGGTAAAGATTAAGGAATGACTGGACTGCCTCGACATTTTTTGGTACGATATGAGTAACAGCGGGCGCCAACTCGCCATTTTGGCGTCACTTTTACGTCATCGAGTTACGGGATGAAATTGGTGCCAAATCAAAGCTAAAATAAAGTATTTTAAGAATATTTCGGTCTGCCTGCGCATATCCTGGTACAAACTCTCGGCAGACTGAAATTTATAAAAAATGACGTTATAATGTAAAATTTAATATGACTACGTCATCGAGTTAAGGGATGAAATCATGATGTAAGACAAGATTATTGGGTGTAGATTAAGGTTTGTACCAGAATATGCGCAGACAGACCGAAATATTCTTAAAATACTTTATTTTAGCTTTAATTTGGCACCAATTTCATTTCGTAACTCGATGACGTGAAAGTGACGCCAAAATGGCGAGTTGGCGCCCGCTGTTACTCATATCGTAGCAAGAAATGTCGAGGCAGTCCAGTCATTCCTTAATCTACACCCAATAATCTTGTCCTACATCATGATTTCATCCCGTAACTCGATGACTTAGTCATATTGAATTTTACATTATAACGTCATTTTTTGTTATAAATTTCAATCTGCCGAGGATTTGTACCAGGATATGCGCAGGCAGACCAAAATATTCTTAAAATACTTTATTTTAGCTTTAATTTGGCACCAATTTCATCCCGTAACTCGATGACGTGAAACTGACGCCAAAATGGCGAGTTGGCGCCCGCTGTTACTCATATCGTACCAAGAAATGACGAGGCAGACCAGTCATTCCTTAATCTACACCCAATAATCTTGTCCTACATCATGATTTCATCCCGTAACTCGATGACGTAGTCATTTGTGTCGCCGCCGCCCGCTCTATAATTTTTAAAGAAATAATTTATTCCTGTTTTTTGTTTTTTATATTTAACTTAACTAAATTCTCGTATTTATATTTTACTTCTTTCTAACATCTTTACACTATGCAAAGAAAGCACACCTCTTTGATGACTATGACATCACTATTTTAAATTAGAAAATTTATATAGTATTTTTTTTTCTTCAAATTAAAAAGCTTTCTTCTGTAAGTGCAGAGTTTGTATTTTTTGGCGATTAAACAAAGTATAAAATTCTATTAAAAATTGTAATATGTGCATTCTAAAAGAAGAAACTGAATAATTCCATTCCGCTATAAATGTCTGTTGTAATTGTACTTAGGAGTTCTAGAAGAACGACTAATTGTTCTTATTTGATAACTTCTTGATTCGCCATGAATTTAAAAGAAATTAAAATGATATTACATATGAATAAAGTTAGAAGTGAAAAATAGTTTCACCCATTAATACTTAACATTATTAACTCGAGTGTATCCTGAAGATACATGTATCCAGACTCAAACCATAATGCGCTTCAGCGGGTGATGGTTTCGCCTATTTTCAGCGTTTTTAATTGTGAGGATTTACACTATCCCATTCTCAGAAATTTTAATGTAATTTATGCTTATGGGAAACAATCAAACTCAGCTCGTTATTGGATCATAGCTACAACATAAATAGTAATCAGTAATACTCACACTTGAGTATCCTAATAGCAGCGCGTCCTCACATTGAAAAAAGAGAACTGCAGAGAGAAATAAATAGTAGAAATAAAAGACATATTTCTAACAGAAAGGTATGGAAAATATATTTAAAACAACAATAAAAAACAATAAGAGAATAATTATTGCCTATGGAGGGGAAATAAAATAATAAGTTAGATTTCTTAGACGAAATTCGTTGTCCATCGTCGTTTGTGTCATCTGTGTATTCAGTAAGTATGACTTCTTGGTATCATCATATGTGCCATCAATGTCTGTCTTTTATAGAGAGAAAAAAATGTTCGTTATAAAAATATCTCCATCAATTAGCTATAAAAAAGAAACGTCCTGAAGACTAAGTTTTTAAAAAAAGAACATTTTTCTTAGTTAAAAGCATTAAGAAAGGAAATATGTATCCATTATAGACATAGTAAAAAATAAAAAAATAAATAAAATATTAGTTTTTAAAATTAAATAAAAAAAGTAAAAAAACAACAACAACATAAACTATTTATTTTAATATGCCGATTATTTTACAATTTTTTGAAAACAGAAAGCAAAATTGGCTGAAGCTACGCACTGGAGGATTCTAAACACTAAAATATATTTAGAACGACAATGCCAGAAAAAAAATCTTGACATTTAACCCATTAGTGCCTAACGTCCCTTTTTAGGGACGCTTCAAAAGGTGCATTCAGCACTGTTTTTGACACCGGTAAAAAAGAAAAGCAATAACTATTTTATTTAAATGATGGGTTAAGCCACAATTTCAATGTTCGAAAATTTTATTTTTGTTTACCAGTTTTAAAATAAAGAAGCGGTTCAGAGTATCTATCTAGCTTTGATAAATGGGAGTGATGGCCCTTGCAGCTTAGCATGATTTAGAGGTTTCCCTTTATTTATTTTTTTTAGTTTTGGTAGGGGGGAATGTGTTTTTAATTATATTCTCCGGAAAAAGAAACACTTTTGGAGGAAATAATGGACTTAAAAATCTTAACGTTGTTGAGCAAATGATTTTATTAGAATAAAATGTTTCTGTAAATCGTAGAGATTTAGATTTGCAAGTATCATTGCAAACTATCTGTGTCCTAAAAAATGAGAACCGATTTACCCCATGGTAGTTTATCAAAATGAAAAATATTTTCAAAAAGACTGATAAAGACTTCAGCTGTGTCCCATATATATATATATTTAAATGTTACGTACTCTTAATACCAACTATCGTAACTGAAGAAATAAAAAACGAACATTACTAATAATTGTTTCATTAACGACTTGGGAACGAGGAACACGTATACGTGCCGGAAAAAGGCTTAAGAAGCCTTTCTTTTCCTCACCAATAAAATTTTACTGTAAAATTTGCTTCATTTAATCTGTTCTTAAAAACCGGTGGGAAAATATTAAAAATTTCATAAAAGGTGCCCGTTGCGAAGGGGTTAAGGACCATCGGTTACAAACTTTAGACTTTAAAATGAGTGTCAAGATTTTTTTTTCTGACACTGTACACAATGCAAGGGTGAAACCGAAAAAAATCACTTTCCTGTAACTTTTCTAAAGACTTGGTTTTGGAGCGTTAATTATCTTAACATTTCAATAAACTATTTACAATTTTTTTTCATACAGCTTATTTCTAAAATAGCAAAATATATATATATATATATTTTTTGAAATGCAATTAATAATATTTATGAAAAAATCAATTGCTATTATTTTTATCATAATAAGTCAGAATAAAAAATAGCATTAATTTAAAAGAAAATGCCTTTTACAAATTCATACATCACATTCAGTTGTATTTCGTGGTAATGCTTTGAAATATTGTTTCATTTTTATTAAAATACATTTTTTTAAACTTTTAAATACTTTAAATAATTTTCTGCAACTGGTCAGTTGAGTTTTCAAAAACAAATACTTCTACTGTTAGAGAAATTCTTTGTTCGCTTAGCAGCAAGTTAAATATTTTACTCCATATATAACAGTCTATTTTAATGATGATATGCCTTCGATTTTGAAGCAGCTTTCAGATGTCACTATCAAGGTGAAAAATTGCGATGAGATTTGCATTAGATTTCAAAGCGGCATTTTTCATGAAGCTTTAGAAGTTGTAGTTCATTTGTTTCAAACATATATTCCTACAGAGCGAAAGTAACAAGAATGAAAAATCATGCGACAAACTTAGATTACGAAGCACTCTCCAACACTGTAACAAATCTTTACAATCTATTAACTTTGTAAGTGTTTAGAACGTTATATTCCGTTCACTAAATACAAGATTTCACTGCAATATAAGTAATATTAAGGATAATACAATTCTAAAGATTTAATGACTTTTCAGTATACTTTAGAATGATTAAGTATACTCAAGGATTACGTTTAGGTTCGAAATTTTGTTTTTTCTCTTTATAATGTTGAAAGAATCATATTTTCTTAGCATTTAAAACAAAATTCAGAGAAAACGACATTACAATTTCAACCATTTGCAAGACGCTCAGAAGTTTAACATGAAAGAAGACGTAATATCCACCTTCTTTAAGAAATGGAATAATATAAACACCTGATAGGTCAAATTTATCAATTGGGATATATAAATCGAAATTATCAATTATCAATTATCAATTAATAAATGATAAATTATCAATTGTGACCCAATTTATCAATTGGGACTGCTTCCTCGCAGAATTCAAATTACGCCCCCTTGAATCAAAAATTTTCAGGACTTTTAAATTATTACCTTTAGTATGGCTACGTTATGTAGATGATATTTTTATTGTTTGGCAGTGAGGTGTTGATAAATTGCTAATTTTTATTCAACAGTTAAATGATCTAGATAATAAGATTAAATTTACTTTCGAACTTGAAACTGATAAGAAATTACCTTTCTTAGATGTTGAATTAAAAAGAGGAAATAATATACTAATTCGTTCAATATATCGGAAACCAATAACAAACTTAAATGTTATACCTTTTGATGCTTGCACTCCATATTCTTATAAATTATCTAATTTTAGATTCCTAATTAACAGAGCTTTTCGTATTTGTTCCACTGAAAATTTAAATGGTGAATTAGATAAAATTAAAACAATAGTTATTAATAACGGGTATCAAGTTAAAATAGTTAATAAATTAATTAAAAAGTTTATTAACAAGGAGAACAGTGCAGTTTTTGAAAATAAAACTAACAGTGAAAATAACAGGAAAAGGGTTGTTATAAATTATTATCCAAATTTCTTCGAATCCGCTAAAACACAATTAAAAAAGTTAGATTTAAATTTAATTGCTAGACCCCCACCAAAATTAAAATCAATTTTAACCACTAGAATTGACCTAATTGATAAATTTGACCTATCAGGTGTTTATATTATTCCATTTCTTAAAGAAGGTGGATATGGGAATTATTATATTGCATGGCTGCCAACTCTTCCGATTTTTTGTCCCGGAAAAATTTAATAGAAAGTTTTGCCTTATTTAATCGGCAGATTACGGCGATTTGAAATAGTAAAATTTTCTGTAAAATTTTTCCGGGCCAAAAAAGCGGAAGATGTTGGCAGCTATGATATTGGCATGACTCAGAGAAAATTCAAAGTGAGATGTAAAGAACACATTGCAGACATAAAATTTAATAAAGATAAAACCGCATTATCAGGGCTAAATAAAATAGAAAACATACATATTTTGTTTAATGAAAGTAGATTAATTTATAGGTCAGATTTTTATTTGCAACTTTTTATTAGCGAGTCTATTGAAATTTACGTCAGAAGCTCAATGATCTGCAATAACTCCTTGTCATTTCAAATACCAAATATTTGGATTGAATTGTTAGATAATTTGAAAATTAAAACTAAGCAACGTGAAACTTAATTAAAATATAACGCGCGTGATTTGTATTTTTATTTATTTTTAAATTTTATTTGTAACAGTTTATTGTCATTTTCCATCTTTGTGTTTTTTTTTTGTATATTTTTTTTCTGATGATGATTGAGTAAATTCAATCGAAACATGTCAAATTATTAAGATCTTTTAATGTATTTTATTAGCATTTGACGTCCTTTTTAGCAATTAAATATTTAATATATATTTTTGAAATGTTCTACCAAGTTTTTTTTTTTTTTTTTTTTTTTTTTTTTTTTTTTTAATTTGACATGTTTTGATAATTGGTAATAAAAATTCTTCTTTTAACACTTTCTAGTATAGTTAATACTTTCCGAACCACTGTGTCCAATCCGAAATACTTAATTTTAATTCCAAACTTGCAGCCGGAACTAACAATATTTTAATAAAAGTTTGCCCTTAAACTGAAGGTGTAAATTAAGGAGTTTTTAATTTCTAAAAATACTACTCATAAATTCCGGTGTCACGCGATAATTTCTCATTTTACTAACAGTTAATTTCTCATTTTACTAACTTTGTTCGTGCCGGAATAGGTTAAAGAGAATTTCATACTGAAAAACAAAAGCGAGGATTGAAAAAAAAAAATACATGTTTAAGTAAATTTTTAACGATACTTAAAAGATATTTCTCCTTAAAATACATTTTTAAAAAATCTATTTTACTTTTTTATTGTAAAAAATGCGTATATAAAAGAGATTCCATACTGAAAAACAAAAACAAGTATTGCAAAAAAATTACATGTTTAGGTATCAAATTAATAATGTTCTACTCTATATGTAACAATCTATCTAAATAGATATATATGTCCGGAACCCTGGGATATTTTTGATGTCACTATCATGATGAAAAATCGTACTGAGATTTCCATTAAAGCTCAGCGGGTCATTTTTCATGGTTCTTGAGATGTTGCGGTTTATTTGTTTCACATACAGGTATATGTTTCTACAGAGCGAAATAAAAGGAAAAAAATGAAAAAGAAGGAATCCGCAAGTATTAAATTTTAGATGAAAATGTTGCATTTCTTTTTATATCATGAATCAGTTTTTAACATAACTAACAGATATTTTTATTTTTATTTTTATGTGACATGTTTCGATAATTTTTAACGGCCTAACTGCCACTTTGTTCCGTTCAATGAATTGAAAATAACGGATTCTCACCACAATTTTTTAAATGAAATATTTGTACAATTTAATCTAAACATATCCGCCTATAAATAGCATGATTTTTTTTAAATGTAGTGTCAAAAAGCTTTAAATAATGAGTTAAGCAAATTCGTCTTACCCAAACGGCGTAAGGATAAATCAGTTAAGGGGTTAATAAAAAAATATACTTTTAACACTTTCTGGCACTGTTAAAAGGCGTTTATAGTACTGGATTGTCTGTCAACCGTCTCTCTGTCAGTCCGTTTTCCAACCCCTATAAATAATACTCTGACTTGTATCACTGCGCTTAAATCTGATGATTTCTAAATGTGACAATATTATTTTACTTAAAATTCCAATGCAAGAATCATAAATGAATACTGTATAATAAGGAATTCGATGTCAAGGAATAAATCCGAAACATTTTTCTCATTAAAAAAGTGTTCTTAAACAAAATTTCCAATTAAATACACATCGTTCGATCTACAACGCTCCCATCTATCATAAAAGCGACAAAAAGTCTAAAAAATGGCTCAATGTTTTTGTTGTTGTTGTTGTTTCTAAAACCTTTGCAGTTCAAATAACCGCATGTACCTTGAGGACTAAAACGTCTGTTTCATTTATCTGAGATTTTAGATTTATTTTTATAAGAATTTTACAAATTCTTATAAAAATAACCTTTTATTTACGTTTCAGTAATACGCTAATATTAAATTATCAGCTAAAGTTCCCTTTTTTCTTAATTCGGTTGTAATATATTATTTATTTTCCTAAAAAGAACGGAATTGTACTATTATATGTCATTCTCTTATTTCGAATCATTAAATCTATTCTATTATTCCATTTTTCATTTTTAGAATAAAAAGACATTTGTCAGAAGCTTTATTTTTAATATTTTACTAGTAATATCGTTTGAGCAATCCTATAATGCAGTGCGGTCATGGACTTTTTACCTCTCTTTAATTTTGCAAGCTACCGCGATTTTGGAAAGAGTCTGAACATAAAGCTCCTCCAACCAATGAAGTGGTTGGAGACTTTCCATCTACACCCTCTGATTCCGTTGATTGGACATTACATGCTTTCGTCAAACTTAGCTCGAACAAGAGTGTATCATAGCTGCCAACATCTTCCGCTTTTTCGGCCTGGAAAAATTTTATAATAAATTTTACCAATTCAAATCGCCGTAATCGGCCGATTAGTTATACCAATAATTTCTGTTAAATTTTTCCGGGCCAAAAAATCAGAAGAGTTTGCATCTATGGTGTATTATACCGCGATTAAAACTCCCGAACGCGCGGTAAAAAAAGAATCCCCTCGTGTCTTAACTGCTAAACAAAACCCCGCCAAGTATCAATCTGTTTTCGAATGTTCTTTGAGTCGTGATTGAAACTGCG
This sequence comes from Maratus speculifer, assembly GCA_964019185.1. Lineage (NCBI taxonomy): Eukaryota > Metazoa > Arthropoda > Arachnida > Araneae > Salticidae > Maratus > Maratus speculifer. The sequence goes on from OZ025295.1 coordinate 349,681,027, forward strand.
TAGTTTCAATAACAATTTTTTATTTTCCTTCTAAATTTAACGTAACACGTATTCGGAATGAAGCTGTTTGTCTATCATGTATTGTTGACAGAAGTGTTTCGATAAAGAACATTTTATTATTGAATTCTCAGCATGAGACTTAGATGTTCTATCGGTATTTTAATCAGAACTGCGCGAGTATTTTTTGGAATTTGGAATAGTTTATGGTATTGATCAAAGAATAAAAGACTAAGACTTGATATCTTGCATTTTATTGGAAAAATCACCCAATGTTTACATTCCTCCTTTTTAATCTTCAAGCCAAGACATGGATGGAAGTGCACTTATTTTTAACTGAGATAAATAATTCTATTTTATCCAGCTACATCATGCAATAATCCGTTCCTTTCATCGTTTCACCAGATTTTTTCTACGATAACTTCAATGTATATATATATATATATATATATACACCGGGTGTCCAGTAAATGACTGACCCATTTGGAATGTAAGTAACAAAAAAAACTGTTTGAGATAAAAATGCGCGGCTTAATGTATTGTTATTAGAATATAAATGAATTTTAAAATATGCATTTTGTTAATGTAATATAATAATATTTAAAATAATATCTCAGTTTCAAGACTGAGGAGGTGAAGTATAATACAGATGGCTCAATCACAAATATTATTTTAAATCACTTTCCAACCAACGTACCCTATTTCTGAAGCTGATTCGAGAGTCAATTCAACATATAGATTCAGATGAAATTTGAACTATATTAACAAAGTACATGTTTAAAAATTTATTGATTTTCTAATAACAATACCGCAAACCTTGCATTATTATCTCAAACCGTTTATTTGTTATTTAAGTTCAAAACGGGTCAGTTATCTACTGGACACCTGGTATATATATATATATATATATATATATATATATAGAGAGAGAGAGAGAGAGAGAGAGAGAGAGAGATTACATTTTCAAGAACAACTCACTTTCGCATTGGTAACGAAAAAAAAAAATATTATTTTTGCGGTTTAAAATTCAGTTGAAATATGAATATACTAAGTGTATAAGATACTGAAATTGTAATATTTATTTATTTGTCTATTATGTTGAATATTAAGATCATATAAATAAATTTGAACGAGAAATTTTCAAAGCAAAAGTCTTAATATACCTTAATACTATACATTACTATTATGACTAACTGTAGACTCTTTCGTTCTTTTTTTCTTTTCCTTTATTTTTATACCAGACGATACACACAATATCTATGTACTCATTATATAAATATGCTCTAAGAATATCACCTTCTTGAGATTTGATACCGTTACCAAGGAAACGAGAATTCGTGATGTGTTACATCTAATTTAAGATAACTCTGCGAAAAAAAATATGAATGATAAATATTAAGATATTTTTAAAATTACATGTTCAAGAAGAATTTGAGTTCGCGTCCGTAATGTAAAATGTTTCCTCTTTCTTTCTTTCCTGTTAAACACTAAGATGAAATGCAGAAATAACGATTACATGAGATTAAAATTGTAATATGAAATACTTACTTATTTAGTAAAATATTTAAAAAATATTAATTAAAATATTTAAAAAATATTAATAAATTAAAAAATATTTACTTATTTTATGTATTAATATCAAATAAATATGTTTGAGTTAGAAATTATAAAATTAAAAGTCTTAATATAGCTTAATATAACACGTTTAACCCTTTAACTATCATAGCATTTTCATTGCTAAGATGTCGAAATAAATGAGTGACACCGGTAATTAAGAACAAATATATTTCTAAATAAGAAAACGTGATTTTTCACTTACAAAATAAAAGGGATGTTTTTAGATAAAAAATACCGGTGTCAGTGTTGCATATCGGAATTAAAATTCTGTGGTTTCGTGGCGAAACCAGTGAACGTTAAAGGGTTAAGATTACTTGGTTGGTTGGGACCGCTAGAGTGATCTAATTCTTAGGTTTGTTTACACCTCGTATGGATGCTGAAACACCCGTTTCAAATGGCATTCCACTAACAAAGTAAACTAGTTGGATGTGCCAATCCCAAAACTTTCTTCTATCTCATACGTACATTTTAATATTTAAAAAAAAGTTACTCATTTTAATGCTTTAATAATTTTAATTCAATACCATACCAACTTTGATTTTCATCTTAAATTTCTGATTCAATCAATTAATCGGAGTAAAAACGAATTTCCGTCTCTGCACGAGCCGATGGACAATAGAATGATCAGCAGATTTTTTTTTAATTCAGGTAGGACTTACTTGCCTTACCAAAAAATAATCATATACAAAAAAATTAGTTCCGTTCTAGAACTAACTTCATACACTTTTAAATGATGCAATATTGAAAATGGCATAAAATTCGCTATTGCAGCACCCCCTTCCGGCAGATTTTTTCAGATTCAGGGCGATCCAACTAGCCATAGACATACGCTTACACAAAAAATTTCGTTCAATTCGATGCATAACTTCATGTACTTTTGGTCGGTACAATATTGAAAATAGCACAAAAATCGCGATTGCAGCGACCCCTTAACACGGATGTTTTTCAAATTGAGGGAGGACCAACTAGCCATAGTCATACACATACACAAAAAATGTGGTTCAATTCGATGCATAACTTCATATACTTTTTGTCGGTACAATATTGAAAATGGCACAGAAATAGCGATTGCAGCGCCCCCTTCCAGCGGAATATTTTCAAATTCAGGGAGAACCAACTACCCATAGTCATACACTTACACAAAAAATTTGGTTCAATTCGATGCATAACTTCATATACTTTTGTCGGTACAATATTAAAAATGGCACAAAAATCGCGATTGCAGCACCCCCTTCCGGAGGAATATTTCAAAATTGAAGGAGGACCTGCTTGCCACAGCCAGAAACATTCACAAAAAATTTGGTTCAATTCTATGCATAACTTCATACACTTTTTGATGATAGAATGGCGACATACAGACACACGGACAGACAGACATTTTGTAAAAACATGTTTTTTGGAATCTCTGACCCCTAAAACATGTAAATCCGTCGAAAACCGGAAGTCGAAAAAATTTCGATTACAATACTTTCTTCTATTGAAGATAGAAGAAAGTAAAAATACGCTTTTAATAACAAATATTATGTTGAGTATTTAATAAAACAACTCTATTTTTGTGCAAAATACCGATTTCTTCTATTATCCAGAAAAATATTGTTTTTTTTGCATTCTAGCGAATAACTTTGAAGTTGTGAGATTCTTATCATTTAACTGGCAAATGTATTCGAATATTAAAGCAAATTAAAGTGGAAATGATCTACAATGTCGATCGTTTTAGCATTTTCATTTACTTCACAAATTGCCTAGTATTAATCCCTTCATGCCGGGAGTCTTTTACGAAAATTTTAATGTTTCGTCACCAGTTTTTAAAAACAGAAATTTGTGCCTTATTAAATCAAGAAAACGCTCCGAATAAATAAGGCAAATTTTACAATAAAATTTTTCTGGTGGGGATAAACAAGGATTCTTAAGCTTTTTTTTGCGAGACGTATACGTACAATTCTGAAAATTACTACTGACAACTAGACGAACTGAACGTAGCAATAGTCATGAAGCATACCGAAATAGCAAACAAACCAGATATTATCTTCCTCTATGATGACTCCATTCTACATGTAATTCTACATTCTCCATTCTACATAAAAAAATGAACTCTTTGAATGACATAAATAATGATCTCGTTAGGTACTGAGCCACCAATTCAAAAAAATCGAAAACACTGTTAAAAAAAAAAAAAAAAAAAAAAAAAAAAAAAAAAAAAAAACGGACGATTTTACGGAAATACTACTGGTAATACTACCCAACATCAAAAATGTTTCGGGATCAAAAATAGTTATTTCCGAAGTATTTTGTCTCGCTAAACACGAAAATCAACATAAAAAGTTGAGATTAGCTCTTGTTTTCGAGGTAGGAACCAACTTGAGAAATCTCATTATGGCTGTTTTATAGGAAATCGAATGTTCGGAAATTGGTACTCCTAATAGCTGTAATTCCCCTCAACTGAATTCTCTGTGTAGAATCCAACCAGAAATCAAGATCACAGAATACAGGGTTCGTCACAAGAATCTTCTTCATTTCTTTGAGAAGAAAGAGCATGTTGTTGCTTGCCCTGATGTAAATGGTTTGATGAATTCAATGAACATAACTCATGATCCACGGAAATGGAGGTTATTTATAGACGCTTCCAAACTTAGTTTGAAAGCAGTCTTACTACACAGCGCCAACATTATTCCTTCCATTCCCATTGGACATTCCGTTCGCACGCAGGAAACTTACGCAAATGCGAAATTATTTCTCGAGTCAATCAAATATGAGGATCATAAGTGACAGGTTTGTGGTGACTTGGAAATAATTTCTTTACTCCTGGGAATGCAATTAGGGTATACCAAGTACTGCTGTTTTCTGCTTTTGTGGAACAGTCGAGATAGAAACTTTCACTACATAAAAGACAAATGGCCTTCAAGAAATCTAAATCCCGATGAGAGAAATGTCCAAAAAGAGCCTCTAGTTAATTAAAAAAACACTGCACATTAAGCTGGGATTAATAAACTTCGTGAAAGCCATGAACAAGAATGGAGAGGCTTTCCAGTACCTTAGAGCAAAATTTCCAAGAATGAGTGAATCAAGGGTTAAAGAGGGAATCTTTGTGGGCCCTCAAATTTGCACAATAATGAAGGACCCTGCTTTTGATAAAGTTTTGGAAGGGAAAGAGAAACCAGCCTGGGAAGCCTTCAAAAATGTGGTATGAGGATTTTTAGGCAACAGAAAAGCCTAGAAGTACCAACAGTTGGTGAAAGAACTCCTACTAAAATACCGTGACCTTGGATACGAAATGTCTCTGAAACGTCGTTTCCTCCACTCCCAACTTGATTTTCTCCCTAAAAACTGTGGAGTTGTAAGCTATGAGCACGGTAAAAGTTTCACAAAAATATTTCTGTAATAGAACGCTGATATCAGGGTCGTTGGGATGAGTCAATGCTGGCTGACCACTATTGAACTGTTATAAGAGATGCTCCGGCGTTGACATACAAGAGGCAATTCAAAAGGAAACGTTTGCAAGAATAGGCTAAAACAACAACTGCTTTCTGAAAAATGAACATTGTTTAGTGAAACATGCCTTTTGTATTGTATTTATTACATAGGAATTTTTTTCTTCTTCAATTTGCTTTTAAATCAATGTATGGGATGTTGTGTATCTTTCTCATGTGGGCTGTATTGTATCTTGAAAACAAGAGTCAATAAAAAAATTCCATTTACATATTCGTTTTTTTCAACCCAAAATTAGTAGGAATTGACTATCTAGAACCAGGAAACTGACAAAAATATTTTTTTTGTTGCTTAGTGATAATCTGTACGGCAGTATAATTTACTGTTTTTTAAAGGAAAAATATCCGTAAATTCCAGAAACGTTTCCGTATTTTCCTGGAGTTCACGGGAATTTTTCCGTTAAAAAACAGCATATTGTATTTGCATTTAGATTACCAGTAGTATTTTCCTAAAATTGTCTATTTTTTTACAGTGAAAAGGGTGTACTACCGAAAGGATGGAAGAAGGTTTGTTCAACAGATTGGCACAAGGGTTCTTCGAAAAAATATTACCTTTACATAGCTGCCAATTTTTATGCATTTTTCCTGCCGCAAAAAATTTATAGTAAATATTGTCTTATTTAATCGTCGAAATCTTATGATTAAACAAATGGAAAATCTCTGTACAATTTTAGTGGTAGTAAAAATGCGTAAAAGTTGGCAGCTATGCCATTATCCAAATCCGATGGTTTACTTTTTGAAGAAAAAAAATCGTTACAATTTAATATTTAGGGGAGAGTGGGGATACTTGAGCATAGGGGATACTTGAGCCACCCCTATTATCTTTACAGTTGGTCAATTTTTCTTTCTAAAACTGGCAACATGGTGACATATTTATAGTTCTGAGCATGTAAAAAAGAAATCACATACCTTGGTACCATTTTGAAAGTATGGTGATTAAAACCCTTTGAGCTCTGCTGGTAGAATTTTCTACCACATAATTTTAATTCTGAAATGTCACAACGACACTAGAAAATTCGACCAAATTTATTTAAAAAAGGTTTAATGCATTTTTTTCGCGTATATTGTAAATCGGTTTTTTTCATTGCAAAATACTGGTGCGAATGTGACATCTGGCTCAAGTATCCCCTCCATGGGGATACCTGAGCCTCGATGTAAAAGAAAAAGTAAAAATTTATTAGACATAGAAAAATAGTTCAAAATTAATTGAAAGTGGTTTTCAGTTAATGAAAAAATATCAAACTTTCATTTTCAATATTTTATTTTGTTCTAAGAAATTATAAAAAATTAAAAAAATTAAAATTTAAAAAATGGCTCAAGTATCCTCATCTTCCCCTACTGATTACTTTTAATTTCTAGAAGCTAATTTAAGAATTTTTTCTTTTTTGAAAAAAATACATATGAATAATAAATATATGAAAAATACTTTTATAATTACTTAAAAATGCAATTTCCTTTACAATAAAGCATTGTTTAATTCTTTAAGATAAATTCAGTTGATAGATATCCAAAGATATATAACGTAAGGGTGTGAGATGATAGTCAGAAATTGATCAGTATATTATATATTTTAATACAAATATGCCAGGAAAATTATAATAACCATTTTTATCATTCACATAAAATTGGATAAAACGAGATCGAAAACTTCGCAGATATCATTAAATTCAACTACAAAAAATAAAATAGAAAAATATTTATCAGATATAAATCATAAAGCAAAATCAAAGCAAATCTTTATCAATTTTCTTCCCTTCAAGCATTTATATAGATATGTTTTATCGATAATAATCATTGATGACAAATGCTATAATATGGACATTGCATGGAAAAAATGCTATATCAATAGTTTTATCCCAAAGATTTTTTTTGTATCCACTTTCTTTTGGGAAAACCTATTTTCTTTTACTTTATTTCATGTTTTTAATAGAGGGTTCATGCGGTATTTCTGTATTGATTCTAAGGTACCCTGGGGTAATAACGCCACGTTAAGGTTCTACCAATTTTCACGGCTCAGTTTTAGATTGTATTTTTCAAACAAATATATGATTTGATACAGCAACTCAGTGACTATCTATAAAAACATATAATTTAACATATATGCATTCATAAAATGTAATGGCGTGATTTCTTGACCAATGCTATTTGGCGTTATTACCCACCTATATAATGCGTAATAACGACATGCAAACAAAACTATGAAATAAGATGGGATAATTGCATGTAGATTGCTCAATTCTAAAAACACAAAATCTACAAATTTAGAAATTGACAAATTGCATTTTAAGCTATTGTAAAATGTTCAATTTTTGTGAAAGTGTAAGAAAAATAAAGGTATGATGTTGGGGGGTGGGGGAGGATGAGGCAAAAGAATATCAGACCGTGAACTCCTTTTTGCTTAAAAAGGACCGCTTAAATAGAATTATTAGAAACATTGCACAGTTTTAACTGTGTTTATTTGAATCAGTATTTAGCATGTAGCTCGGCCACTGTAGGGAATCAACCGGGGTATTAATGGCAAGGATTGGCGTTATTACCCCGTTATAGTTATTGCGCTGTACATTTTTAATTAAAAATTATCTCGAAAAGATATCCAAAGTCTTCAACAACATTTTGAAAGTACATGAAATGTACTACAAATTTATGTAATTAACAAAGCATTTCCGGATAAAAAAAATAGTCTCCACATCACAAAACGTATCTCGCAAATTTTAGATCAAGCGTTAATTTTAGTTGCTTGTAAAAACAATGACCTAAAAATGAAACATATTAACTTGAAGCAGCTTTTTGCGATTTATATGACTCAAAACCCTTCTGCGCAGAGCGCATGGGTGTTATTTACCAGGTTATTTCATAATTATGCATAATATTAGCACTTGGCGTTATTACCCCGCCTGGCGTTATTACACCAGACCACCTTATAATTATATTGTAATGCGTTTCACCATTTCAGAATGAAATCCTTTCTGAAGATACAGTATTATTAGTAAAGAAACCAGAATTTCGTACAAGTTGTTTTAACCCTTTCCGGCACACTGTGCCCGGTGTGGGATACCTAATTTTAATTCCAAATTTGCAAACGGCACCAGTAATATTTTAGTAAAATTTTGGTTTTACAATAAAAGCTTAAATTAAGGATTTCAAAATATTTAAAAAATTCGTTTGTGAATTCCGGTGTCAGTCAATAATTTCTCATTTTAGTACAAATTTTGCCCGTGCCGGAAAGGGTTAAAGAGTCACAGTACCCTTAAAACCACTTCTTCTATTTTGAATAATACTGTATTACATGTGGTTGTACTATACTTAATACTAAAATTTAAATAAAATTGAAAATAAATTCTTGTTATAAGAGTCTATTTTACTACAATTTATATTTTAATTAACTTTTTAAAAAGTTCTACTTCAAAATATGAAAATTTTTTCTTCGATTTTTTTTCTCGAATATCGAAGAATTTTTGTTGAATAGATTAGAACAAGCGTTCTTCAGTAAAATGTTGCCCTTATTGAAATTTCCATAAGTTTTTTTTTTTTTTTTTTTTTTCAAAACAACGAAAGAAACTTTTGGGACAAGCTAATATTTGCTGATTACATTCAGTTCTTTAAATGCTAATTTAAAATTCCTTTCTGCAAAAAATTAATAATTAATCTATGCAAAAAAAACTTTAATAATTACTTTAAAAATGTATTTTACTTTACATTTTTTAAAAATTCTTTTTTATTATTTACGTTGATTTATATCCATTGATCTACAACGTAAGGGTGTGATACTGTCGCCAGAAATTTATCAGTATTTAAAATATTTTAATACAATTATCTCGGAAATATTATAACAACATTTTATCATGAACATACAATTGGATAAAGCGAGGTCGAAAACTTCAAAGGTATTATTACCGTAATTTCGGGTGTATAACCGTATCAAACAATTCTTTTTTGACCCAGAATTTTTTAAGAAACAGATATAACTAGATAGATCGCCGTAAATATTTGTCTTCAATCACTAAATAAGATTTCTGGGTCTAAAAAGAATTGTTTGATCCGCGGCTAATACACCCGAAATTACGGCAAATTCAACTACAAAAAGTAAAGAATAGACAATTGTCTACCGGATATAAATCACAGAGCAAAATCAAGGCAAATCTTTGACATTTTTCTTTCCTTCAAGCATTTATATAGATATGTTTTATCGATAATAATCATTGATGATAAATGCTATAATATGGACATTGCATGGAAAAAATGCTGTATCAATAGTTTTATCTCGAAGATTTATTTCGTATCCATTTTCTTTGGGGAAAAATACTTTTTTTTTCATGTTTTTAATAGATGGCTCATGCGGTATTTCTGAATTGATTCAATATATTCTATCTGTAATATGCTGAAAGGCGTTTCATCTTCTTAAAATGAAATTCGATCTGAAGATACAATACTATTACTAAACAAAGCAGAATTTTGTACAGATTTATTTAACCCTTTCGTGACGGAAGTCTTTTGCGATTTTTTTTAATGTTTTGTAACCGGTTTTGAAAAACAGAAGGATTTTTTCGCTGCGAAGATTTATTTTGTGTCCATTTTCCTCAGTAAAAACGTATTTTCATTTTACTGGATGGTTTCTATCAGGGCTCGAAAAATCTACATGCCCGACATCAGTGTTGTTAAACGGCGACTTTTTAAAAATTTGATTGGCACCACTTTTATTAAAGGATAAAATTCCTCTTGATTAATATGTCATTAAATGAAACGTAATTTTACCAATCCAAAGAAGTGGTGCCAATCTGAATTTTTAAAAAGTCGCCGTCTAACAACACTGATGTCGGGCATGTAGATTTTTCGAGCCCTGGTTTCTATAGTATTTAAGTATTGATTCTAGAAATATGTCTTAACGCTCTCTAACGGATTGCATTGAAAATCGTTCTGAAGATATAATATTATTACTGAAAAAAAGCAGAATCTTTGAAGTCATCTCTTCAATTTTGAATAATACTGCAATATATGTGGTGGCACTGTACCTAATACTAAAAATCAAATAAATTTTTTTAAAAATTTTGTGGAACAGAATGAAAGAGTTTGGAATTTCGTGCTAATTAATTTAAGACATCTCTCTGAAAAAAATTAAAATATAAACTATTTCTTAATAGAATTTTTAGAAAATATTTCTATTGAGTTAGTAAAAATAATGCTCTCAAAGCTTCCAACTTTTACGCACTTTTCCTACCACAAACATATTATAGTAATTATTCTCTTATTTAACCGTCAAATCTTATGATTAAACAAATGAAAAATCTCTGTATAATTTTAGTGGTAGCAAAAATGCGCAATAGTTGGCAGCTAAATGCTATGTTATTTTAAAACTTTTAGGATTTGATAAAACATGATGACAAGAGATGTAAATTTATCATTTGAAATAAAGGCATATTTTAACGTTTTTAGTTATTAGAATTCTTAAAAAAATAATCTAAAATACATTTCTTGAAACAAAGCTGGTATTTAGTTCAAATTTTTTATTTTTAAAAGTAAATTTTGCATTTTCCCAGACAATAAAAGTATTTCAACCCCATTAAGTTGATTGATATCTAAAAATAAAGGAGATAAGAGCATTATCACAAAAAAATGAGCAATAAATATTATTAAAATTGTAATTGGTTAATAACTTGATCATGATGCGATTATACTCCACTACAAAATATAAGCTTCATCTAGTTATAAATGATATATAGTATAATCAAAATATTTTTTTTTTACCAATTTTCGTCTTTTAACCCTTTTATTCCCATGGTAAAATACGTTCTAGAAAATCCATAGTTCAAAGAATCTGAATTTACACCAGAAAAGTTCAATGATAAATTTCTGTTTATATAATTATGGAATTTTTGCTATTACATAAAACAAGTATTTCTATTTTAATTTTCTGGTATGAATTCGAAATATCCGAATTAAATATAGAAATAAAATAAATAATGTCATGATGCCATTTGGACTCACTGGGAATGAAAGGGTTAAAGCATCTATATACATATGTTTTACCAGTATAATCGTTGATGACAAATGCGATAATATGGATATTTCATAGAAAATGACTGTACATTTTTTTTCTTTTCAAAAAAATTTATTTGGTGTCCATTTTCCTTCGGAAAAATGGATTTTCATATATACTAGATGGTTCGTGTAATATTTCCGCATTGTTTTTAAAAATATGCTCTAAGGCACTCCATCTTCCTACCACGAAAGTCACTGGGAAGATATATTAACCCCTTAACTGATTTGCCTCTACGTCGTTCGGGAAAGACGAATTTGCTTAATTCATCATTTAAAGCTTTCTGACACCATTATTTTTTAAAAAATAATTTTATACTATTTACAGGCGGATATGTTTAGACTAATTGTTAAGAATATTTTATTTAAAAAATTGTGGTGTGAATCCGTTATTTTCAATTTATTGAACGGAAAAGAAATATTTCAAAAATATGCATTAAAATATTTAATTGCTATAAAGGACGTCAAATACTAATAAAAACATTAAAAGATCTTAATAATTTTTACATGTTTCGATTGAATTTACTCAATCATCATCAGAAAGACAAAATACAAATAAACACAAAGATGGAAAATGACAATAAACTATTACAAACGAAATTAAAAATTTTTTAAAAATAAAAATCACGCGCGTTATATTTTAATTATGTATCACGTTGCTTAATTTTTAAATTATTTAACAATTCAATCTAAATATTTGTGATTTGAAATGACAAGGAATCATTGCAGACCATCCCCATGAAATCCCAAATATTTGGATTGAATTGTTAAATAATTTAAAAATTAAGCAACGTGATACATAATTAAAATATAACGCGCGTGATTTTTATTTTTAAAAATTTTTAAATTTCATTTGTAATAGTTTATTGTCATTTTCCATTTTGTGTTTATTTGTATTTTGTTTTTCTGATGATGATTGAGTAAATTCAATCGAAACATGTAAAAATTATTAAGATCTTTTAATGGTTTTATTAGTATTTAACGTCCTTTATAGCAATTAAATATTTTTGAAATGTTTTTAATGGACGTATAAGAAAACATCTATTTATAATTAATGGAAAAGAAATAACCAGTTAACGGGTGAATATTACCAGGGAAGTGAGAGTTTGTATTTTGTTTTTCTGATGATGATTGAGTAAATTCAATCGAAACATGTAAAAATTATTAAGATCTTTTAATGGTTTTATTAGTATTTAACGTCCTTTATAGCAATTAAATATTTTTGAAATGTTTTTAATGGACGTATAAGAAAACATCTATTTATAATTAATGGAAAAGAAATAACCAGTTAACGGGTTAATATTACCAGGGAAGTGAGAGTTTCGCGCAGGATTAGCTTATTTAAGACATCTGTTTGGAAAAATATCTTTGAAAATAATAAAATACTTTTTTAAGCTTTGGTGCTCGAAAGGTGACTCATTCACCACTAGTGTTCTCAGGTTTTCCGCATAAATCGGGACACCATTCATATCTAACAGTTTATTTCGACATCTTTTATCACAGATTGTTCGGCCATTAGATAAGGTGACGAAAATTTGCTTAAAATGCCGATGTCCAGAGCATTTGGAGCATCTATTTACGCGGGACACTTGTGGTTAGTGAAAATGAACTCTCAAGTGCAAAGGGTTAATATTTTTTTAAATATATCATTACGACTGATCTCGCAAAAAATCATTTTTTTTTTTTAAATTTTTAACCGCTTGACTTCTAGGCTTAATTTCGGAAGAGCCATATCCCAGTCTATGCGTTGTAAAATGTTAGTGGAACTAATAAGAATGTATTTATTAAGATACAATTATGTTAGTTATGTATGTTAGTTATGTTAGTTAGTTATGTGTAGTTAACTATGTATGTTATGTAAAACATATTATGTTAGTGGAAACTCACCTTCAACCATTGCACTCTTATATCTGTTGAAGATCACAGAACAAAAACCGGTTCAAATAAGAAGTATACGCTGAATCGTTGATTACTGAAATAAGAAGCACCCGTCCGCTGTCAGGTTTTTTTTGTAATCTTTTGTAATCTTTTAGACTAAAATAAAAGTAATGCATAAAAAAATAAAATTCGAACAGCAATAGTAAAATATCACTTTTATTGCCGAATTAAAAATATTCTGATTCAAAAGATTAAAATAAATTCACCACCAGAATATTTATATTAGGTTATCTTAAAAATTGAAAAAAAAAACCATATCCCATTTTGTAATTATTATAAAATAATCAAAAATATTTATAATTTTTTTGGTTTATTGTTCTGTTTCAGAACTTTTTTCAACTTCGTCGATTATTAATTAAGTGAGTTTTGTATTTATATTTGCTCTGTTGTATATAACATGAAGAAACTTTTGCAATCGAAATTACTTAAGGACATATCAAAAGGTCAATGCCTTGAGCATATTTAACATAAAAAATATTGGGAATATATAAATATGGTATCAACTTTATAAAATTTATAAATCTTAAATAGCATTATAGAAGGAAATGTGTAACCATTTATGAATGCAATGCAGTTACTCCTACACTGTAAATAAATTTAAAACATATACAATTAAAACTTTAAAATCACATAAATCAGAAAGTCAGTTTGAGATAACTTAGAAGGAAGTAAAAAAAAATGTGTTTTGATGGGGAATAATGTAATCTTGATTTTAAATCGATAAAGATCAGAATCTTCTTGTACGTTTTGTTACCTATGCATTAGGTTTTCATAAAATTTTAAATGACTCGACAAAATTATGTAATAAATATGTATTTTAAATTTCAAACGATTTATGTCTTAATTCAAAAAGTATGCTGTAAATTTCCTCACCTTTTTTATGATAGACTAGAAATCAGGCAGCTCAAACAATCACTTCATCGAGTTCTCGGGTGAAAATATAGGATTGGTTAAATCTTAATTCGCATATTAAAACGCAATCAGTCTGTCAAGTATTATCTTCATGGAAAACACCCAAAACCCCGATTTTATTGGTTGACTCATAGATTTATGATTATGTTTTCTTGCTATCAATCCGCCATGTTTTCGTACTTTTGGGTGCAGGAGAACACAATAGTAAATCTACGAGCCAACCGTTAAAATCGGGTTTTTAATTTTTTTTTAAACCAAGATATGATTTGGCAAACCGATTGCGCTTTAATATGCTAATCGAGATTTAACAAATCCTAAATTTTCATCCGTGAACTCGATAATGTGATTATCTGTGCTGCCGCATCCCGGTCTATCAATTTTCCTCATGTAAATAATATACCACAATCAAATTAGTTATATATCAATATTTTCTTCTCCAAAATCATTTATACAATTTTTTTTATTGATAATAATTAATCACTACTCTTTAAAGATGTACGCTTACGGAAAATATTGTATAAACCTCTTATTTTAAATTTATTTCATATCACCTTTCTTCTGTGAAATATATATTTTTGTTTATTTTTTTACTTGATGATATACGGTAGTATTTATGTATTGATTCCAGACACATGCTCTAAGGCTCTCAACCATGATCCTTTAAAAAAATATTTCACTGTTACCAAGGAAACGAGAAGATCTTGCATGTTTAGAGATTATTTCAGATATTTTTCAGAAAAAAAATCTGAATGACAAATAGAAGATTAAAATAAACATTTTGAAAAATTACATTTTTTTTTTTATTGATAACAAAGTTTTGTATCAATACATCAAAATTTTCTATATGTATCAATATTTTCTGCTATAAACTAATTCATATAATTATTTTATCGATAATGATAGTTATCATAAATCTTAAAAAATATACACAATACGGGAAATATTATATAATTTTTTTATTTTGAAATTTATTTCACGTCATTTTTTGTTTGGTGAAAAATATATTTTGATTTATTTTTTATACTTGGTGATACACACAGTATTTATGTATTGATTCCACACATACTCTAAGGCTCTCAACCATGACCCTTTAAAAATATTTCACTGATACTAAAAAAACGAGAAGTTAGTGCATATTTAGAACTTATTTCAGATAACTTGAAGAAAAAAAAATGAGTGATAAATTTAAGATTCAAATAAATATTTTTTAATTACATTTTTATGAAGAATTTGTTTTTTTTGGTATAAATTAATTTTTGGTAATGAAACGATTTGTTTTTTGGTATAAATAGCATACCATATTCTAACTATATATTAATATTTCTTTCTGTAAAGTCTTTTATATAAATGTTTTTCATCTATAATAATAATCAATCACAATTTTCTAAAAATATACATTATATGGAAAAATATTATATAAACCTTTTATTTTGAAATTTATTTCATATCCATTTTCTTTGTTGAAAAATATATTTTCATTTTTTTTATTTGATGATACACGGCAGTATTTATGTATTGATTCCAGACACATGCTCTAAGGGTCTAAGGGATTATTTCAGATTTCTTTCATAAAAAAATATGAACGATAATATAGAAGATTAAAATAAATATTTTTAAAAATTACATTTTTAAGAACTTTTTTTGCATTCATTACAAAATTGTTTTATTAATATATAAATATTTTCTGTATGTGTTAATATTTTCTTCGATAAAATAATTCATGTAATTTTTTTATGGCTAATAATAGACAATCAGAAATTTTAAAAGATATACACAATACGGGAAATATTGTATAAACCTTTTATTTTGAAATTTATTTCACGTCACTTTTCTTTGGTGAAAAATATAGTTTCATTTATTTTTTTACTTGTTGATACACGCAGTAATTATGTATTGATTCCAGACACATGCTCTAAGGCTCCCAAGCATGACCCTTTAAAAATATTTCACTGTTACCAAAAAAACGAGAAGATCGTGCATGTTTAGAGATTATTTCAGATTTCTTTTAGAAACAAAATATGAATGATAAAAAATATTAAAATAAATATTTTTAAAAATTACATTTTTAAGAACTTTTTTCATTCATAACAAAAGTGTTTTATCAATCTATCAATATTTTCTATATGAATCAATATTTTCTTTTATAAGACAATTCATATAATTTTTTATGGATAATAACAGTCAATCACAAATCTTAAAATGTATACACAATACGTGAATATTATATAAACCTTTTATTTTGAATTTTATTTCACGTCACTTTTCTTTGGTGAAAAATATAGTTTCACTTTGTTTGTTTTTTATTTGATGATACACGCAGTATTTATATATTGATTCCAGACACATGCTCCAAGACTCTCATCCATGACAATATAAAAATATTTCACTGTTACCAAGGAAACGAGAAGATCTTGCATGTTTAGAGATCATTTCAGATTTCTTCCAGAAAAAATATATATATGAACGATAAATAGAAGATAAAGATAAATTTTTCTTAAAATTACATTTTTAATATCTATTTGTTTTTTGGTTTAAATTAATTTTTGGTAATGGAATTATATATATATGTATATATATATGGCTATTTCCATGAGTACTACTTGTAGTGTAAGTCACAGGCTACGATTTTTGGCTACCAGTATTATAGAACAAAAAATGTGACTGATTTTATTGGCACATTCTCAAAATTTGACAAAATACCGGTACCCAAAATGCCAGTAGACGTAGACCAAAATGCCCAGACTTGGCAGCTCTGCCTATAACATTTTAATTAATCACGGTACTTTTTTAATCGGATTCAAATTTAGTGAAGACAACTTTTTTTGGCCAAAAGCAGCTTTTTTCCACATGTGTAACTACGATACAATTCCTTGATGCTGAAATAAAATGTTTTGACTTATGCTATTATTGCTTCCTCTTATTTATTTATTTGAATTTTAAATAAGATGACTCAAAATCGTGTTTTTTAAATGTACAGAAAAAATACATTTCGAGAGAGGGCGAAAAGAACAATATTTGGCGATTTATTACCTGCGTTTGGCTAAGTGTCTTACTACCTTGTATTTAATACTCTTCACAATACTTCGCTGTTATATGGACTTAGGCGCTTTTATAAAAAGTTTGACGTAATTCGGGCTTAAGAAAGTGAGTTTTTTACTGAATAATACAAATAAATGAAAAATGAATACTAAGAAATACTAATAAAAGAAAAATGAAGCATTATATTGATCTATGTATATTTAAAAATTCATCTGCTAGTACTAATTAGATAATTTATGTCATGTGTATATAATAGGAGATATATAGCTTTTGATTCTGTATTTCTATGCTATAAAGCATTAACCCATTAGTGCCTGGCGTCCCATTTTTGGGACAGTTTCAAAAAATTCAAGTAAGCACCGTTCCCACCAGTAAAAAAAAGGAAAAATAAATACATTCTTTCTCGAGACGAAGTCCTCGCTAAATTAAGATAAAAGTTATTCTTACTTTAAAAGTGGTGGGAATTCGCAAAATTCGAATTTTAGCGAAGAAAATAATTCAGGCACTAATGGGTTAACGTTTGTGTGTTTTTCGTTAGCATTGGGAGTACCTAGCCGATTTAAAAAATAATGTGGGCAAGAAATGTTGGTAACCATCTTTGCTGCAAAATATACTATATTTTGCGTAGGAACAATAATCACCATCAATGCACGAGCAAAAAAAAGTTTTAAAAGTGAGAATTCTTTGATGTTGATATGACTAAAAATTTAAAATCTTTTTTTTTTTTTGGTGGCAACTTTTAAGATATAATATTCTCGTTATGAACGATTTCTAAAACATTCGACAATTTAATTTCACAAATTAAACATTTTTTTCTAGAAAAAGTTTTAAACCCAATTTATTGAGAATATTGCAATTTCTAGGATGCTGTTGGGGTCAGAAACTATAACTTTGGCATCACAGTAACTTATAAGATGTAAGTGCTCGTTTAGGACAAATTTTTAAAAAAGGATTCCTTACTCTTATCGACAACCTCATTGCATCCGTGGAAAACAGATATTCAACATTATAAACTATTCGGACGGATTTCACACCATATAAAATACACTCAATTTCTCTTCAAACATAATAGTTTATGTTATTTATAGTTTCTCAAATCGGTGCGAAACTTCTGTTTATGCTCATGACATCATTTCAAAGAGCTATATTTCCAATATAGGAAAATTTGGTGTTTTATTTTCTGTATTACTTTTAACATTTTGCATATTTCCAATTTTATATCCATGCATGGTTTGCTTTTCTTTTATAAAAATAGTATATGCAACAAGATTTTGTAGTTCTACGATTCGATATGCTTATTTTCATCATTAAATTTTATCACAATGAATGACAAATTAAAGGTAACATCTCATTTTCTTTACTTATCGCAAGTTATTAAATGTGTATTCTCAGCAATATCGCTTAGACTAATCCGTCTGAGGGAAGTCCTAGTTTTAATTTATTTTATGTCACAGGGTTCGCAGACTTTTACCACAAAATATTAAGAATATTTTCAAAGTGTTTCACTGTAGAAAACTATAGTAAAATCTGTGAATGAAGGTCACGATTATGAATGTTAGGGTTTAAAAATTAAACGTAAATTTTCTTATTTTTAATAGTGGTGCCAGAGTCCTTGGAAATTCCAAGAGTGTGCGAACCTTCATGTCACCTTTCTTTGGTGAAATATGAATTTTCATTTAATTTTTTTTTTTACTTGGTGATACACAGTATTTATGTATTGATTCCAGACACGTGCTCTAAGGCTCTCAACCATGATTTTTTAAAAATATTTCACTGTTACCAGGGAAAAGAGAAGATCGTGCATGTTTAGAGATTATTTCAGATTTCTTAAAGAAAAAAAAATGAATAATAAAAATAAGATTAAAATAAAAAAATTTAAAAATTAAATTTTTAAGAACATTTTTTTTCGCATTGATAACAAAAGTGTTTTATCAATATATCAATATTTTCTATATGTATCAATATTTTCTTCTATAAAAAATTTCACATAAATTTTCTATTGATGATAATAATAATCAATCACAAATCTTGAAAGATACATACAATATGGAATAATATTGTATAAACCTTTTATTTTGACTTTTACTTCACATCATTTTTCATTGGTGAAAAATATATTTTCACTTATTTTTTTTTTTAATTTGATGATGAACGCAGTATTTTGTGTATTGATTCCAGACGCATGCTCTAAGGCTCTCAATCATGACCCTTTAAAAATATTTCACTGCTACCGGAGAAACGAGAAGATCGTGCATGTTTAGAGATTATTTCAGATTTCTTTCACAAAAAAATATGAATGATAAAAAGAAGATTAAAATAAATATTTTTTTAAATAACATTTTTAGGAACATTTTTTTTTGCATTCATTATAAAAGTGTTTTATCAATATATCTTCTATATATATCAATATTTTCTTCCATAATATAATTCACATAATTTTTTTATCGATAATAATAGTCAATCACAAACCATAAAAATTATACACAATACGGGAAATATTATATAAACCTTTTATTTTGAAATTTATTCCATGACACCTTTCTTTGGTGAAAAATATAGTTCCCTTTATTTTTTTATGTGATGATACACGCAGTAGTTATGTATTGATTCCAGACACATGCTCTAATGCTCTCAACCATGACCCTTTAGAAATATTTCACTGTTACCAGGGAAACGAGAAGACCGTGCATGTTTAGAGATTATTTTAGATTTCTTTCACAAAAAATATGAATGATAAAAAAAGATAAAATAAATATTAAGAATAACATTTTTAGGAAACTTTTTTTTGCATTCATTACAAAGGTGTTTTATCAATATATCTTCTATATATATCAATATTTTCTTCCATAAAATAATTCACATATTTTTTTTATCGATAATAAAAGTCAATCACAAACTATAAAAATTATTTACAATACGGGAAATATATAAACCTTTTATTTTCAAAATTATTTCATGTCACCTTTCTTTGGTGAAATATATAGTTTCCTTTATTTTTTATATGATGATACACGCAGTATTTATGTATTGATTCCAGACACATGCTCTAAAGCTCTCAATCATGACCCTTTAAAAATATTTCGCTGTTACCAAGGAAAC
Source organism: Maratus speculifer (assembly GCA_964019185.1). Classification (NCBI taxonomy): domain Eukaryota; kingdom Metazoa; phylum Arthropoda; class Arachnida; order Araneae; family Salticidae; genus Maratus; species Maratus speculifer. The sequence continues at coordinate 349,701,147 of OZ025295.1, forward strand.
GAGAAGATGGTGCATGTTTTAGAGATTATTTCAGATGTCATTCACAAAAAAATATGAATAATAAAAAGAAGAATTAATTAAATATTAATTTTTAAGAATAAGTTTAAAAAACAACTTGTTTTTTTGCAAACATAACAGTTTTTTATTAAGTTTGAATGTAATTCGAAAACGAAGAACATGAATTATTGCATGAAATAAAGAAATATTGATTTCTTTCATTTCTCTCTATTTTATCGTATTCTTTTAACTTGTTCCGTAATTATAGTTTTATATCTCTTGATATCAAATAAATATTATGTATGTAAAATTTTTAAATGAATAATATGTGTTGATTTAAAATAAATATTTTGCAGTGACTATTATAAATAATGCCTAACCCCATTCAATTGTTATTGATCTTTATGATATATAAATTTAATGTATGAAAAAGCACTGGTAAGTAGATTACATTTAGCATAAAATTATTTTAAGGAACATCTAATCGTATAGTTTGCACACGATCTATAAAGCATTTATTAAAAATCGTATGGTAAAAATAATATAAGATAATCATAATAATTTGAGTAACTTGACCTTTCTTTATCGATTATTTTCATCGATAATGAATTGTCATGTTATAAGATAGACATGCTTAAAATAATAATAATAATCTGTATAAATCGATTATCTAAAACTTGTATTTTTTGTCCGTTTTCATTGGTCAAAAAAAAATTATATATATTTTTTTTTCGACTAGATACGACTACTGCGAGACACTCAGTATTTATGTCTCGATTCAAAATATATACTGTAAGGTTCTCTACTGTCTTATAATGGATGACTTCGGAAAATGTGATAGCATTATTACTTAAAATAAAGAAATAACGATTTGTTTCATTTCTCACTATCTATATTGTACTATTTTACCCTGTTCCATAATTATAGATTTATACTTGTTGATATTAAATGCCTGTTATGTATATACAAATATTAAGTAATTAACTTCTATTGATATGATTTTAAATAAAAAGTGTACAATGACAGTGATTAATAATGCTTAACTTCATTGGAGTATTTTTGATCTTCTCGAAATAGTATAAGTCTAACGTAATAACACTAGAACGCAGGGAAGTTTTATAAAATATATTTAAAACCGGAAAAATAATTTGAGATAATTTAGTTTATTTGTTTAGCTTATTTCATTGAAACTGACCTATAACTTATTTCTTCAAGATTTTTCTGGTTCGAATAGACAATTAGTCCAGTGACCGGTATCGAATTGATAGCTTCCCGGCGTTTTAGTTTTAAAAAGAATTGTTAAGCAGATAAAATTTAGCATATAATTATTTTAAGGAACAACTAATCGTATAATTTGATCGTATTCTATAAAGTATTTCTCAAACTTTACATTATATAAATAACATAAAATGATCAAGAAACTCTTGACTTTTTTTATCGTTTATAATAATCGATAACGAATGATTATTGACATTAAAAGTAATAGTCTGAATCGATTATCTTAAATTTGTATTTAGTATCCATTTTCTTTGGTAAAAAGGAATCTAAATTTTATTTTTGGGCTAGATAATACATGCAGTAATTATGTCTCGATTCAAAATATGTTCTGCAAGGCTCTTAACCTTCTTTTAAAAATGATTTCGGAAAATGTGATATCATTATCACTGAAACAGGACACTTTTTACATAATTAGAGATTATTTAACCATCCACATTGTTTGCTCCTTTGAACTTCAGGATTTAGGAGCAGTGTGTCTGAATGGCATCCGTTTGAAAATTCCCATTAAGATTTAATTCAAATCGGACGATCTTCATATGATCTCATTCGATTCTACAAAGTCGTTGTATTCTGTACGGGATTTTTTAAACCTTGTTTATCAACCTCGATTATTATTCTCATAACACATAGCTGCCATCTTTACACTTTCTTCTTACCACTAAAACTTTCTATTGACGTTAAAAACGAGAAACGATAACCCTAATTTAAATAACCAAAAGATTTCCTTATGTTCTATAAAAAAGACAATGATAAAGGATTGCTGTAGAACAAGCGAAAATTATTAATTTTCATTAACGTATATTTATCATATTCTTAGTTTCAATTCCCTTATCTTATCCCTTTTTTGCACACAATAGTTTTATTTATGTTACTTTAAAATAAATACTTTTTTACAGAATAATAGTAATAATTCGAAATTTCATTATAATATTATTTGTATTCTTGGTATATCAAAACCAATGTAAAAATAAAATAATAACATCTATTTCATCTTTTTTGTTTTTTTATCCCGTGAACTCCATATCGTATGTTTTCTCGTTGTTCAATAAAATATTTCGATAATTTTTCCCGGTATAAATAAATAAACATATAGAAAACTATGCAGTTATTGATCCATTTTCGTCTGCTAAAACCATCCGTATAAATATTTTTTAGCTGTGGTAATACACAATAAAAATATTAGAATCTGATCATTAAATAGAAAAATTATGTATCTATCTTTTACCATGAACATTCATTTGTATCTATTTTCCTTGATGAAAAAAATATTTTATTTTTATTTTTTTAATCGGCGATACACGGAAATATTTTGATAGAAAGTAGTCGAGAAATATTATTAAAGGATTTAAACCTTGTTACAACAGATAACCCTCAAGATATGTGATATTATTTTCAAGGAAACGAAATCTTCGTCAAAGTTTTAAGATTATTTAATAAATATATGAAAAATCATGATTTATAGTTATAAGTTGAAGATAAATATTTCAGAACCTTTTCATTTTAATCGTAGTAAAAATAATTTATTCAATTCGAATTACATCTGAAAGCAAAGATTATAAAAATGCGTAAAATATTTCACGTAATATATATTTTTTTACTTTATTCCCTGCCAATCACAATATTTCATTCTTATATTATAAATAATAAGTAAATATTTAATGATAGTTATATATTATCTTGTTCATGCGACAGCTGGCCAAGAAAGCCCAAATAGCCAATAGCCCTTATTAAGAACCCTTAACCAATAGCCCTTAACCAATAGCCCTTACTAATTGCCAATCTTGCTTTCTGTTATCAAGCATGTTCAAATCAGTAATTAAATACAATTTAATACATAAAACTGTTTAAAATAATTAATATAAAAAATATTCAATTAATAAATAAATTATAATAAATAAAATTGTAGACAATAATTTAAAAAAACTATAAAATATAATAAAGAAATAATCTACACTGTGTAACATTATTATTATCTTATAGTCATACTGCTACAAAGTTATAAATAAATAAAAGAAAATTGTGCAGTTAAACTGATGGAATTGAGCTCAAAAGATATGCATGCTAATTGTATTTTATACTCTTATTAACTCAAAGAATAATGAACCTCGATAAATAAGTTAACAAGGTGTCAGCTTTCCCATTTTCCCTCATTTAAACTTAACCCAGTTAATCTCCAAATCTAATTAAGCAAATACCTTACTAGAATAAATAGAAAAACTAAAAATGAAGCAAAGCGGATAATTCTACCTGAAAAACCTATTTATCTAAATTTAGGGGTAAACTAATCCCTCATTCACGCTTTTATTCTTAAACAATAAACTGTCAAACGTAGTCAGGGAAGAGCATTATCAAAATGAACTTAAATCGAAAATTTGATACAAATCGGTTATTTCTATCAAGAGTTTTTGCGTTACGAACATACATATGCACATACAGAAGCTGCCATTTTTTGTAGCCAATGAGCTAAAAAGTAGGGATTCTTGTTATTAATGTAATTAGCGAATTGTATTGACATGAAATGTATCTTATTTGAGCCGGATACTACAGGTGTACCTAGTTTAATATCACATAATATGGATTAGTGTTGGGCCGATAATGAGCCGTCCCAAACATTGCCAGAGAAGAAAGTACAGGTTAGTACAATTTGCATCAACTTGATCCGCGTTGTGTAAAAGTCTAGAATAAATGTTCTGGCTTAAAATTATTTTAATTTCCTTACTGACCGAATCATTGTAAATCCCCACTGAGTAAAAGATAAATATACACATAGCACAACATAAGCAATATATTGTTTAAATTGAATAAAAATTAATAATCGGAGTTCACTCTCTCTTTTATTTATTTATTTGATATTGATAATCCCTTTTATTTATGTTACTTACCTTCAGGAGAATAACATTATACAGTCAAAATACTTTTATTGAACAACACCTATTGTTTATTGAACAACATACATCTGACTTGTGTGCTCGACATGAAGCCTGTTTATAAGCCATCGTCAATATACAGGGACGAGATAGCACACAAGGAAATATTACAACACAAGAGAAGTACAACCAGGAGCTCCACACAAAGAGTGTATGCAATGGAGCCAGTGGGATTCGAACCCACAACCTCACGATCAGCGGCGTGATGTCTTAACCACTCAGCCACGGAGGCCCAATACTTTTACATATTATAAATAAAGAGATCATAATATGTTTATATTTAATTTACTTTTAATTTAAATTGTGTTCTATAAATATTTCATAAAATCATCATTGCCTATTGAATTTTAATACAAACGGTTTTCTAAATCATGCTTTTTTAAAATTAGTAATGCATTTTCGGTGGAAAAAATACAGATCGATTAAATAATGTATAAACTAACTTACAGGCACAGCGACAATAAATTTATAATGGAAAATACTGAAAGTTACCCCCCCCCTCCTTTAGCAGACAGAAAATTCAAATGATTTTACGGGGTGGGGGGGTGGCTTATACTTGGAATTTTTTTTTAACCCATTAATGCCCAAGTTATTTTCTTCATGAAAAATGAAGTTTTGGGTTTCCCACCACTTTAAAAGAAGAATAAATTTTATCTTAATTCATTGAGGAATTTGTCTCGTGAAACATAGTGCTTATGCATCTTCCTATTTACTGGTGTGAAAAGTGCTTTCTTGCCCATTTTTATAATTGTCCCTATAAAGGGACGCTAGGCATTAGGGGGTTAAAAAAACTGGGAGTGTGATGTAAGGTAAATTTGGATTTAGGATCCCATCATGGCATTGCAAAATTTGATGGTTGAGGATCAGCGAAGTGTCTCCTTAACCCTTTAACGTTGATTAGTTTCGCCACGAAACCAGAAAATTTTAATTCCGATATGCAACACTGACACCGGTATTTTTATCTAAAAATATCCCTTGTATTATGTATGTGAAAAATCACGTTTTCTTATTTAGAAATATATTTGTTCTTAATTACCGGTGTCATTCATTTATTTCGACATCTTAGCAATGAAAATGCTTTGATCGTTAAAGGGTTAAAGCATGGTGCAGCATAAGATCTGATAATACCTTGCTGTCCCTCAATCGCCAAATTTTGCAATGGGAAAGCCATGGTGTCCTCACACGCATTGCCACGTTAATTGGACGGAACATTTAACTGCCAGCTTCTAGCCCTCCTTCATACGCTGGCACCCACGCATGCGCACAACCACGCCGGATATTCTAATAGCGTCCCTCGATTATGTCTCATGTATGCCTGCCCCCTTACGTCCGAATACTTAACCCATTAGTGCCTAGCGTCTCTTTTTAGGGACGATTATAAAAAAGGCAATAAAACACTTTTCACGCCAGTAAATAGAAAGATAAATAAGAACTATTTTCACGAGACAAATTCCTCAATAAATTATGATAAAAGTTATTCGTCTTTTAAAAGTGGTGGGAAACCCAGAATTTCATTTTTAATGACCAAAATACTTTGGGCATTAATTGGGTAATTCCAAAGCCGCATATTTAAATTTCAACCGGTTTTGTTTTTACTTTTCGTAATTTCTCATTTGAAAACCCCTAATATATATTTCCGTTTGTGATCATTGTACATTTTCGTAAATTGTACGTCATATTACATATTTCGCCTAGTACATTTTGTAAAAAACATCTGTCTTTATTTTTACAGTGTACCCTCTATTTTCGTAAAGTTAGAAGGATCGAGAAAAATCTCAATAGTGTATGGCTGTTAGGAGAGGGGTGAAACTTATCGGTGTACCTGACTGGCTGCCAATTGTGATGGAACGTGTGTAATAAGGAGTAATAAATTTAGCCAGAAATAACTTCAATTAAGCTTGTAAAGAATAAAACTACTATAAGTTTTAAATGTATTATAATATGTTTAAATTATTTAAAGATTTTGAAAAAGCCTAAATTTCGTAATTTAAAGATATCAAACTTGATAATGAAAATAACATAGCATATTGAATAGATTAAGCAAAAATAAAGAAGAAAGTTATTAGAAAGAACATTCTAATAACTGAAGAAAGAATAAGACTGAAATTAGTTTACATAGAATTAAATAGAGGTGGGCTGGATTCCGTCCAATAATCTGACATAAAATAAATATTTGGTGTCTAATAGTAATAGTAAAGCTGCGTTTCATATAAATATGTGTTTTCCTGGCATGTAAAAAACATTGCATGGAAATAACCAGTAATCTGATTAATTTCACCATAAAACTATTTGAAGAAACTTTTTTGTTAATGATGAAAAATAACAAACTATTACAGATGAAGCAGGATACGTGTTTGTATGCAGTAAAATGTATTATGGGTTCTGCATAGAGCATGTCATGTCTAATGTTGCAAGAACAGTTTCTCCTTTTTATTTCATCGTAAATTTATGATGCTAACAAAAATAAAACTATTTCTGAAACAAAAATATATCATAACTATGAGCGATCATATGCAATAACATATACAACGATTGAAAAAAGTGTGTTTTTCTTTTTCATAATGCATCAAAAAACAATAAAATTCCAGAAATATAAAGAATGATTTTAATAATAATTTTTAGAAACAATATATTTTTCTTTCCCTGACTTTTGTAAACGGTTGATAGTATTTTATTCAGTGTTTCAACTCTTTAACCCTTTAACGTTCATTGGTTTCGCCACGAAACCACAAAATTTTAATTCCGATATGCAACACTGACACCGGTATTTTTATCTAGAAATATCCCTTTTATTATGTATGTGAAAAATCACGTTTTCTTATTTAGAAATATATTTGTTCTTAATTACCAGTGTCAATCATTTATTTCGACATCTTAGCAATGAAAATGCTTTGATCATTAACCTCTTCAGACCTGAGCATAAAATAACTCTACAAATATATATATATTGCTTTTGCATAATCGAAATGACACCATAGATGACAGAAAGAATCATTTTTATGGAATCAGTACTTCAGATGACGGGTAATTTACGTTTGCAAATATGGTTATAAAAACATTAATTCACTTAAAACATCAGTTTAACAAACAGTAATATAAATTTATGCTATAGTGAAATTAAGATCTTTAAACAAGTAAATGATCAACAAATCCTCAAATTTTTTTATTGTAAAACATTTAAGTTTAATAATTCTGAATATTTCTTACTTTTTTGGCCACAATGTCTTGAAGGTATTTTCGAATCTCGGATGAAAATAATATTTATTTTATGGAGTAATATTCATCAGTGCTGACATTTATTGGTTTTGTTTCAAAGTGAAAAACATTAAGCTGTATAAAAGTGAAGTAAAAATGCAAAAAAATCGAACATTTTAACTTTTATGCGGAAAAGAATGGAGGTACACATTTGTGTACCTCAGGTCTGAAGAGGTTAAAGGGTTAAATCAGAGTTGTGGATAGTTCGAAATTTCAATTAAATATTTTCAATTGCGTAATTGATTGATAGATCCAAACGTTATAGTGTAACATTAATTTTGAAAGTATGAACATTTTGTCAATTTAAAATGTTTGTCTGTAAATTATCGTAGTTGTTGAATACTGATTAATTGGAAATTGATAGAATTCCAAATATTTTTACAGACTCAGAAAAAATGATGGTAGGATAATAAAAAATTCTCGGAAATGTTTCCAAAAATTTGTAATTCATTTTTATTTCTGATGTATTAAATTCAATGCATGAAAATAATTTTTATCTGAATAATTTTATACTATTGTTCTAACACAATCATACTGATTGGTAAATTTATCATACGAATTGAATATATCCAACTGAGCGAAAAATACCCTAGACCGGGAATCGAACCCAGATCCTTGGCACACAGGGGCAATGCTTTACCGATTAAGCTAACTGAGTGATAACTAGCGGGCATTTTTCGCCCAGATAACCTTATTGGTCATAACATCTTGTCTGTCATTTAGGCAACTCGACAGAATAAACCGCAGGTAAAGGAACTCTATATAACGATAGATACGTAGATAAACTATTATTTTAACACAATCATACTGATTATGTTATCACCTAGTTGCTTAATCGGTGAAGCATTGGCCTTGTAAGCTAATGATCTGGTTCGATTAACGGCCTAGGGCATTTTCCCCTCTGTTGGAGCAGGGTTTGTACGCATCAGGGGATTCCTGAGAATTTAGGTTGTTTTGCGCCAGAAAATTCGTAATGTACTGATTGCTATATCTATAAACAGAATTATTTCCATGAAAAAAGTCAAATATTATTTTACAAACATTATGGTAAAAGTTCATTGAAGCGTACAAACCCTGTGGAAGTATTAAATTCGTAATAAGTTTTCTAATCTGTATGATTGTGTTAAAAAAAATAGTATAACGGACTATTAAAACTTGTTGGAGCCGGTTCCCTAAAATCGGTGCCCACAAATAAAATATGTTTTTTATGCTTCTTTCAATCTCGAAAATCTATTGATATCTGAAATTTCAAAAGACAAAGAACATTTTTCAAATTATATGGTACCTCGGAAGAGATTTCTGTACATTCAATCTTAATAATTTTATGTATTCCTGTAATTATATTTTTTATATATTATATATTTAGAATTTCTCGCATTATATACGTATAATACTAAATGAATATTTGATATCTGATAAAAATGATACTTTTATGTCTCTTTTAAATTTTTGTTTTCCGGGTGCATAAAAAATGCATTAAAATTCCTTTAATCTGATTAATTTTAGCATAATTTTTTTAACCTTTTGAGGGGCCAAAACATTTCTAGTCATAAAATGTTATAATGATTGAATGACATCAGAAATTAAAACAGGTTTATTTCAAAATAGATAAGTGCTGTTTTTTTATGTTCTCGATAAAATTAAAGTTTTCATCTCAAAATTCTGGTGTCAATATGGCATTTCGTAATTAAAATTAAGCGGGATATATATTATCGAACCGCCCATCAAGGTTTTATTGATGATGAAAAAAACTCTGTTCCGGGTTCAGAAAAATCATTAAAGGATTATTAAATATTTTAGAAAACGTTCCCTAAAAGCAATGTCCGTGAAATAAATATTTTTTTACGCTTCTTTCATTCTCAAAAATCTATTGGTTTCTGAAATTTCTAAAGACAAAGAACGCTTTTTAAATTATTTTGTAACTCGGAAGAGTTTTTTTTAACATTTCATTCGTGATAATTTTATATATTCCTATAATTATGTTTTCTATATTACATATCCCGAATTTCCTGTAATATATGCTTACTATACCAAATGCATACTTGGTATCTAATAATAGTAATAATGTTGTGTTACAGTTAAATTTTTGTTTTCCCGGTGCATAAAAAACAATGCGTGAAAATTTCTTTAATCCGCTTGATTTTAGCATAAATATTTTAAAAACTTTTTATTGATGATGAAAAAACTCTGTTCCGGGTTCATAAAAATCTTTAAAGCACTATTAAACCTTTTAGGAAACGTTCCTTAAAATCGGTGTTTGCAAAATAAACAAATTTTTTTTGTAACTCGGAAATTTTTTTTAACATTTCATTCGTGATAGTTTATATATTCCTACAATTATATTTTCTGTATTATAAATCCCAAATTTCCTGTAATATATGCGAGTTACACCAAATTCTTAATTGGTATCTAATAATGGCTGAGTTCCATTAAAATATTTGTTTTCTTTGTATATAAAAAAACAATGCATAAAAATTCCTCCAATCTGAGTAATTTTAGAATAAATATTTTAAGAAACTTTTTATTGATAATAAAAAAACTTTGTTCCGTGTTCATAAAAATCATTAAAGGACTATTAAACCTTTTAAGAAACGCTTTCTAAAAGCGGTTTCCGCAAAATAAACGATGCTTTTTTATGCTTCTTTCAATCTCGAAAATCCATTGATTTCCGAAAATTCTAAAGACAAAGAACGTTTTTCAAATTATTTGTTATTCCGGAAGTGATTTTTGTACATTTCAATCGTGATAATTTTATCCCAATTGAATAACGTGATAAATCACGATATTCACAATTTTATCACGATTGATCGTGATAATTTATCACTTTTCAAATTATATGGCATCTCGGAAGACATTTTTGTACATCCAATCGTAATAATTTTGTATATTCTTACATTTCTATTTTCTTTATTATATCTATCTCGAATTTCCTATAATATACGCTTATTATTCCAAATGAATATTTGGTATCTAATAATAGTAATAAAATAACGTTAAATTATTTATTTCCTTGTATATAAAAAACAATGCATGAAAATACCTTTAACCCTTTTTGGCGCAGACAAATTCTGTTAGTAAAGTGTGAAATTATCGACTGACACCGGAACTTACAAACGACTTTTTAGGAAATCGAGACCTTCTTATTTTAATCTTTTATTGTAAAAGCACGATTTTATTAAAATATTATTGGTGCCAATTGCAAGTTTAGAATTAAAAGTAGGTGTGTCCAGACCGGACACACTGCGCCGGAAAGGGTTAATCTTATTAATTATAGTATGATTCAGAGTCAGACACCTTATGTTTAACCTCTTCAGACCTGACACATTTTAAGCCATCGTAAAAATTATTTCACTGTTTGTTCCATCTATTTATAGGTATAGAAACATAATTTTGTAATAATAAGTAAAATAATTATTATTAGTTTTTATTTACTAGCAGGAACACATATGTGCACCTCGGGTTCATACTGCAAAAAAAAAACTTCATTTTTCAAAAATTTATTTAAACGAGGAATTTGGTGCACAATTGATACATACGTATAAGCTTATTTTACGTGCTATTTTCGAAATTTTTTTTTTTTATATATAGAGAGAGATGTATTGCATTTTGTACAAATAACTTTTGTTCTTGATTTGCCCCTTCATACTTACATTTTGAAGCAAAGTTATTATTTGTTGAATGAGGAAACTGTCCAATTTTGTCGTATCTAATACAGTAAATTGGCTTCTAAATAACCTTACGTTGTTTTCGCTGTGGTTTATTAGTGGAATTATCTTCAAAATCATTTTCAGATGAATAAATCTTGCGTGGTCTCCATGGTCGTCGTTGTTCACTTACTTTGCTCTTATATTTCATCAGTACATATGCATTCTCTAAAAATACCTCAAGCGAGGCAATCTGTTTTTTCGAGGAACTTCACCTGTTTTGCAGTTTCTGATATACATTATCCAACAAATGGAAATAATCAAATATATAAAATATATAAAAACACTTGTTGACTATTTTTTGTGTGAATAGAACAGCGTTCGTAAGCTAAACACCTATCCTTTAAATCTGTACCACCCATACACATTTTGTATTTACAATTGCAGGTTGTGTTACATTAATTTAACAGTTTTGATCTTTAGACCACCTAATACAACTACGCTTGGGATCGCTATCGATGGAAATAGTAAGAAAAGTTAGACATTTATTATCTTTCCAGTTTAGTATGCTTGATTTTTTTATCTGCTTCTCCAAGTCTTTTGTTCATAATCATTCGAGTTTGGTAGATATTGTTCCTCAATAAAAAGTCGACATATTTTACACTAGTACAAAAACTGTCCTAGTAAATCAAACGTGTGTTGTCTTTTGGTACAAACTTAAAAAAACAATTTGACAATGCCTCCACCTAGACCTAATCATAATTATTTTAAATCATCAGCTGGTACAATTCCTTTACCATGATATATTTGGCAGTCAAGGGCATGGCCATCCCTGGAGGATAAAACAAAGTTTTTTAATCCCAACGGTTTAGGTTTTAATGGCATATACTGTCTAGATCCAAAACGTCCAGCAAATGGGATCTAGTGATCTCTGTTCATCTAGCGATAAAGGTTCTGGCCGGGGCAGGGACTAACATTTAATTCTTACTGCATTCAAAATAAGATTTACTTTCCATATTTTTTTATCTATTTAAAGATCATTTGATTTATCTGCAAAATGAAGAAATTTTCTAATCTCAAAAAATCGATCAAGTGACATAGTAGCTGCAATTCTAAGTACTGACAAGTCTATTTGCCAGTAGAAGCTTGCTTGGAGATATTTTAAATTTTCCATGAGTATGTGTACGCCTGCAACTTTTACAATTTCATATTTAGATGCATTTATTGAGTGACGGTTTCGTTTTTGAACGGAATATAACGGAATTGGAATTGTTTGAACGGAATTGGTTTCATATGAAACTTTTTCCCAAAACTCTTCATTTAACTAATCTAGAAATGATTCAAAAGGATTTACGATGCTGGAAAATCTACTTTTAGATAATCCTCATCAATCAATGATCCTTGGAATACTATTAGAAGAAAAAAAGCTTTAAATAAATATTTGCGAAAAGATAAGGTTTTAGTCTCAGCATTATTATTCTAAGTGTGCTGTAACACAAGTTTTAAAAATTTACTTATTTTCAGATTTCCATAACAAAGGCCTTTTAGGTTACACTTTGTTGTTACACGGATTCGGGATATGTACTGGAGCAATATCCGCAATGGTTATATCTGTGTCATCTAAATTTTCATTGCCAGAAGACCCACCATCACCATTGGTCTCATTAGTTTATTTACTCTTACAAAGATATAATAAATATGATTTTTAAAAATTAATGTTTAATTTTAAACATCAGCAAAATGAATTCTTATTTGTAATTAAGTATATATTTTTGTAATTCAACAACTTTAGCACTGCACCAATTAGATATCATTCAGTACAAATTTTTTGTGTGAGATGACTTCTTTCTAAAAACACAGAATTGAAACCGGAGGTGAACATACGTGCACCTTACAAATTACATCTACTTTAAATAGATATTTTGATCTAGCTAAAAAATTTAAATGATTTATGCAAGCCTGAAGAATTTATAAGCATTCTTAAAACTTATTATTAATAAATATTAATTTTCTAATTAAAAAAAATGTACTTAATTTTTCGAAGATTTATATTTTTCGCTGTTGCTCGTTTATTTTCTCCAAAATCATATGAATTAAGACTGCTAGCGCCATTTCTTGCTGAAACTAGAAAAGGATAACGTACACAAATAACATCCTTTCCTCGCAATAAAAATATTTCAAATATTAAGTGAGATACGCAGTTGAAATCAAAGGTACACAAATGTGCACCTCGGGTCTGAAGAGGTTAAATCCAACATTTATGGGTTAATAAATAATATAAGCAAATGAACAAAGTGCTTTAACCCCTTGGGGACGAACGCCAGGTATATGTGCCAGAAAAAAGCTAAAGAATCCTTGTTTATCCCCACTAATAAAATTCTACTGTAAATTTTGGCTTAGTTTTTGGGAGCATTTTCTTGATTTAATAAGGCACAAATTTCTGTTTTTTAAAACAGGTGACAAAATTATAAAAATTTCGAAAGAAGCTCCCGTCGCGGAGGAATTAAGGGAGTTCAGAGCACAAAAATCTTCACATTTTCTTAAAAATTATATTGTATTAAAAATTTCCCTATTTTTTATGCTTAAAATGGTGCTTAAATCATGTTTCTATCTTAATTATAAGGAGAATTATTATTATTTTTTTTTTATCGGGTTTGTTTTCAAAATCCAGTTTTGAAGCAATGGTTGTCATAGAAATGACTTTTTGCGAAAATGCGCTTTTATTTATGATGGGATTTTTTTCACAATTTCTCGGGTGTAAATTGTTATAACTCAAGAACAATTAAAGGTAAAGACCTCAAACATGAAACATATTTTTTAATATTATTTTACTTTAATTTTGATTCAGTAAATTTAAAAAAATTGCCTATTGAAAAAAATATTTTTTTAAGTTACATAATTATTTTTCATATTGTTACTTTAAATATTTTTATTTTTTAATTAATAATTTTAAAAATGCTGAAATAATTAAAATTTAGATATTCCTTTTTATTTAAATATGAAAAAAATGAAGTTCTACAAATAATATATGTTAAAAGAATTTTAAATTGCCCACTTTTTAAATAAACTTTTAAATTATTTTGTTTTTAATTATAGAAATTTTATCATGTGAATTTGTTAAATCTTTAAACGCCGATGTTCCCAAATGGGAACATTACGTTATTTGTAATACAAAACATATATTTTCCAACATAATAACGATGTCCTTATTTTTCCTATGAAATATAAGCTTGATTTCAACTTTTGAAAAAAAATATTTATGTATAAGCACTTATCACAGGTATAAAGAAAATGTAAAATTATTAATTTGCATAAAGAATATATTATTTGCTTTTATCTTTTTCTCTATATTACTTACATTTGACCGTTAGGAATCTAATTGTTTTTGGAATTCGAGAAAATACTCAAGAACAGTATACAATAGCACATAGCAGAAAATGATTTGTTCCCGTAAAGCATGGTGACGTCTCTGCAACGTCGTTGTGAAGTCACATTGTGACTTTGTGACCATCGATTGTCGATGTGACGTCACGTGACGTCGATGTGAAGTCACAGTGACTAAAATGTGAAGTCGTTATGGCCGTTTTAGAGCTCTTTTGTGACGTTTCACAAAGTGGTCACAATGTGACATATTTGTGAAAAATGTGTCATTTGTGACTAATTTGACATTAACATTGTGACGAAACTGTGACAAAAGCGACAATATTAAAATTGGCAGAAACATGTTTTTTATAGTAAATAACATGTTTTGAAGGATATTTATAAATTTCTAAAGATTTTTAAGAAAGTCACATCTCAGTCACAATGTGACGTCACTGAGTGGTGGCATTTTGGTCACAGATGTGATGTGACCAAAGTGACTCACAGTGAAGTCACTGTGACGTCACTGTGACCATGCATGCTATTAGGGTTATATTTGCGTAGGTTGTCAATCAAAAATCATGTTCCAAAATGCGAACATTAAATTAAAACAGAAAAAAAAATCTTATTTTTTTAAGTTTGTATGCATAAATTAAAACATTTGAAGCTGTAATATAGGCAAAACAAAATTATAATTACATTGCGATATTAATTCGGCGTGTAAACATTTAACAAATGTTATGGTTAACTATTACAAATTTTTAAAATACAGTTAGATATAAAGCGTGAGGTAATTTTCCGGCAATCAATAATGTTGGATGATTCGAACAAAACGTTAATATATGACAAAAATAATATCAGACGTTGTAAATACAAGGTAGAACCCGTCGAATTTCGACGAAAGAAAATATAGTGGAATTGTTTTATTGAATTATAATAAACCTACAAAATTAGTTACGATAAAAACTGCACCATATATTGGTAAGTCTAACTATTAAACAAATAATATTTAACCTAATGTTAACAAAATACTACTTCTATAAAACTCAGTTGTAGAAATTGTTAAAATTAAACTTTAATCGTACATGTATGTAAAAAATAATAAAGATCAGCTGTTATGATAAAGTTATCAATTAAATTATCAATTATGTTAGTATTCCTAAATAAAAAAAAGCAAAAATTAATTCAACTTCAACTCAATCGTAGAATTTTTTCCCCGTGAAATCTAAGCCCGACATCATTTTCACTATATCGAAATTTACATATGCACCTTTCATATCTGTATTCATCTTTTTTTAAATAATTGGTATTTTAAATCGATTATTTTGAAATCATAATAATTCAAAACTTGAAGTATCGATGCTATTAGCTGAAACGGAAACTAAACCATTTATATTCTTTTAAGTGTATATAAAATGTTGTACATGAAACCAAAATTCACCGGGTATTATAATAAACGATATTCTCGATATAGTACATAATTTTTTCACTTTTAATGGTGAAATTTATGGCATTCACATTTATGGTATTCACATTTATGGTAACATATAGATACAGTAATTTGTTTTTTCGGCTTTTTTCCTCGCTTTTTTCTCACTTTCCTTTTATTAGAAATGGAGTACTTCTGTTGCCACAATTAGAAAAACCGTATTAAAAACTACAAAAAAAAACTAATATTTCAAAAATAAATTAAGATACAGTTTTCTAATAAATTGCATTTAAAAGTACATTTTTTTATCTATATGACGGTGTAAAAATTGAGAATGTGCGATGTTTATAAGCTTAAAAATTGGCAGTAGCAAAAATTGCAAAACCGAAATTGAATTTCAAATTTCAAAGTGTTGCCATTCGCAAAATTACGTATGCGTTACGCACAGATACGTTTGGCCTTTATAATATAGATATTAAATTTTAACAATTTGTAGAAATGTAACAAAGAAATATATTGTTAGTTTTTTATTTATTATTAATAATTATTATTAACAAAAAATGTATATTTTTGTTAACTCCTTTGGGACGACCGACACGCACATGTTCCGCCAAGAGGCTTAAGAATACATGTTTATCCCCACCAGTAAAATTTTATTGTAAAATTTTTAATGGGTGCATTTTCTCGTTTAATAAGGCACAAATTTCTGCTTCAAAAAAATGATGGCGAAACATTAAAAATTTCGTAAAAGGCTCCCGTCGTGAAGGGATTAAAGGATAGAGAGATTAATTTTTAATTTGCTATGCTCAATTAATCGTTTCAGAATTAAGTTTTTGATTGAGATAGACATGATATATTACCCGTAATCATAACACTGTAACTAGTTTTATTATCAGTCTAATAAGTTGCGTATTTTAATAGACATAGAGTGCTCGTCTTCCATAAACGAGCGATACTGCATTAATAAATTATGTTTTATTTGGTAAAGTCACATTTAAATATTCACTAAACTATTAAGTGATCATTTAATTACTGATTACTTGGATATAAACAAACAAAGATTTAATGAATAAAACTAATTACAATATTTAAGAAATTTATTTCTAAATATTCAAGGATTTACACAATTCGTAAAAAAATAAATTTTTCTTCATGAGTAAAAACAATATTAATTCAGGAAGATTTTGATGGAACCATTACTCGTGTACATTAGAGTGGAGTGAAAAATCGAAAGTTCGAATTTTGATTTAGGATAGCAGCAAAAAGTTGCCTTTTGCTACCTCTAATACACGTGCAAAATTTCATGAATTTTGAAAAACTTCTTCAGTTCCCTACCAGGACATTTGTATTTTCATTGATTTATACAATAGATTCTTACCATAAATTGTACATTAACAGGAATTTTTTGTAATCTCATTTGATATTTTTATATTTAAAATGTTTAGTGCAATTTCTTTCATCGTTTTCAAACTTTGTCTTTATTTTTAAATATTTGAAACGGTTTATTGAGTTTTAAAAATTGTATGTTGTCATTTTTACAGTCAAAATGAGTGTGTATGTAAGCAAATCGAAGTTTACCATTACAAGAAGTTGGTGATTGTGTAATTGTATAATTCCTTTCGAAGCTGCTAAATTATATAACATTAACAATCAAACAGATGTCTTAATAAACAGCAGCGTTGTAATGCATTTCAATTTTATTTTCTAGTAAATTAATCATTTGGTGGCTTAATTATCTGGACTGTACATGCATAACAAACACAAAGTAACCGTTCTTAAGGAAAATCATATGATTTGAATAACAAATTTCTGCAAGCATCAGATTTTTTACGTTTGGTGCTATTTGAAGGTTGGGTTTGCATATAATTATTGAATAGTAAACATAGTGGAATGTAGATTCTAGATTCTTTTTACTTTTTTTCAAACGAATAAATTTGTTAACTATGCGCAGAACGGAATAGAAAAAACCTGCCAATATTCAAAATTAATGGGAACACTTTCTGAATTAAACTATATTAAACTATATTAAACTATTCACAACAAGATCCTTTTGCGAAATGTTCAATCTTTTATTAAAGTTTTTTAAAAACAGAAATTTATGTCTCATTTAATCGAGATAATGCTCCGATTAAATAAGGCAAACTCTACTGTAATGTTGTACAGGTGGGGATAAACAAGGATTTTGAGCACTTCATGCGCCACGCCACGTATGCCGGTTGCTCGTCCACAAAGGTTAATTCTTTGAGGGGTTTTGATACGCTTATTAAACCAAATTAATTTATGTTTTTTAATTTTAATTCCCAAAATTTACCATGACATCAGAAATTTTGTGAAAACATTTGAAGTTTATCTTATATATGAAATACAGTTATTTCCTATTTTCAACTAAATTTGTTGATAAATTGAGTGCCATCATTAATCTCGATATTTTAGCAATGCGCATGCTTTGCTTCTGAAAGGATTAAAAACAAAACTCTTCAATAAAATAAAGGATTTTTTCTAGTGCTGCAAGACATAGGGTTTTGTGCTGTCGACGCTTAAACTATGAGCCGTGTGAAATCATTATATGGACTATTAATTCAAGAACTGGACTGCTGTAAACTCCCTGAAAAAGTTCATCGCAGTAAAAAAGCATTAGAAGATATGGATAGAATGAGAAATTATAGTCCACCATTAGTTTCATAAATTAGAAAAAAACAAGAAAGCGAATAAATATTAACCAACAAGAACAATACTCCAACACCATATATAGAAAGGAAACTGGAAAATTGCAAGGAAATTCGCTTTATATTTTACTACTTACTACTGTGATTCTGTCATGTGTGTATACATATTTATATTAATTGTAATTATTTAATAGGTAGATAAAATAAATTTGTTTTTATTAAGTAGGAATTTACTTAAAGAATGCATTTATTTTTATTCTACTTGTTATTGTTATACTTTGTTTTAACGTAAGTAACGTAACTTATAACGTAAGGAAAGTAACGTAACGTAACTCATCAATTTTTGTCTATAACTGGATGCAAAAGACATGTGGTTTTCTTTAATATAAGTAACATTCAATATCATACAGATTACTTACATCAAATTTCACAAATACAGTATCATTATATTTAGAATTAAATCAAGTACGGAATTAATAATCTCTCTTAACTCTTCTTATCTGAGCGACGTTCGAGCAGTACTCTTACCGGGCAAGTCTCGATCAACCTTCAACTCGCGATTCAACTCACAGTTGAGAAACCTCAGGTTAGCAATTCTAACCGCCGGTTAATATTTGAAATTCATCGCTAACTTTACAACCGAGATTAGTCAACCTTGGGTTAGTGAACTTCAGGTTGAAATGTGATGGTCATGATGTATCTGATTGGCCAAAGGTATCACATGACATACTTATCGCGTTCATGAGTTCGATCCTCGCGTACCACCAATTTTTAATTGCGAAGCAAAACCAAGATTCGAAATACATACTTGTGTTTAATTTTTAGATCGATAAATTTCGAATTACGTTGTGATTTGGTAGTTTTGTTTGTTCACAAAATTAGATTCAAAGATTAGAAATACCAATACAGTTATAAGATTTTTATTTTTACAAGATTTTGCGTTACAGTATCATTTTTTCATAAAAGTTACTTGATTTTAAAAAAATTATATTTTTTCTTTAATAATTAAATTTAATAAACTATTTTCCAACCAGGCTAGCAATAGTAATTGGAATAAAAGAAACTAACGAGATAGTTTATTTATTTTTCAACGAAAATTAAAATATTGAAAATGCATCTATTTTTTCATATATATTTTCTAACGTAAATCTAATGTATTAATTAATTTAACTAATGTAATTGATATGCAAATTTTTAAATGCGAAAAATTTCAAGATAAATCTTCAGAAAAATGCTTTTTCTAAACAAAAGTAATTATTTAAAACAAGTAAGAAAATTAATTATTATAGTGTATTATAGTTCAACGGCTTATTATTTTGCGGTCATAAAATTCTTGCTTTTACGATTGCATGTTTTAATTAAGTAAAAAAGCTGAAACTGAAATGTGAGAAAAAAACTACTTTGCTTTTTGATTATTATTTTTAAAAAATTTAAATTATGTAACCAAAATTTTTCATGTCAAAACTTTCTTTCTATTCATATTCAACAGATGGCGCTACCTGATATCAAAATTGGTAGGCAAACTCAAACCTTCAAAGCCTAGAGACTCATCACAAATCAATATAATTTTCGTTAATAGAGGTAAAAAAAAAAAACCTCAAAAATTTAAAGCAACTCATTCTTTTATAACATCTTTTATAATTAACATTTCGTTTACCTAGTGAGTTACAAACAGATCTCTGTGAAAAAAATTCACCAATGTTCAATTCAAAACAGCCGCCATCTTTGCTTGGATTGAGCATGCGCGGTCGAACAACCTCTGTCCCATATCAAGGTTCAGTAACTCAACTTTTGTTTCGGTTTCTTCTCAGAATTCGGCAGCTTGAGTTGACGGTGAATTAGAATTTTCATTCAACGGAGAGTTAAGCGCTGAACTCGCGGTTCAGGTTGATGGAGACTTACCCGGTTAAGGAGTTAATGACATCCATTTTCAAAATAAAAAATATTCTTTCGAGATTTCCACTATGAACTCGGAAAGAAAGATCAAAATGTTAACCCTGTCTGGGTCATGATTTGCACTGGGGCTTGTGTGAAACTATTATTATTTATGGCAAAAACCACACACACAGGCAAATAGTTAAGAGTGGTTAAGTAGCACAAACTGAACTACGTTCAGAGGGTTCAAATTTCAAATGATTATAAAAAACGGAAAAATTGGTCGATTCGTTAGCGGTTTAAAATAAAATTATTCTTTAAGTCAGTATCTTCTTGAAATAAATTTTAAAGATACATTTCAAAAGATTCCGTAAGACGGTGCCTTAAACTTCAGAGTAACCAACAACTAATTTTAACCGTTATTTTATGTATCTAATTAAATGATTTCAAAAGCTTATTAAATATTTTCGAAATCTTAGATTTAAACTTAAATTTTGAACTCAAATTCTGAATCGTTGGGAGGGGTTAAGAAGCGCAAACTGAAGTGTGTTCAGGAGCTGAAATTTAACCCTCCACCCTTCCTTCAAACACAGTTCAATTTTGCGCTACTTAAACACTCGCAATGATTCAGAATTTGATCTCAAAATTTAAATCTAAGCATTTGAAAGCATTTAATGAGATTTAAAAAATAACGGTAAAAAATAGTTGTACGCTACTCCAAAGTCTAAGGCGCCCTCTATCGACATTTTGTGAAATTTATCTTTAAAATTTATTTTTAAGAAAACACTGATTTAAAGAGTAGTTTTAGCGAAAACCGCAAACGAATCGACCAATTTTTCCGTTTTTTATAATCATTTGAAATTAGAACCCTCTGAACATAGTTCAGTTTGTGCTACTTAACCACTCCCAACTATTCAGATTTTGAGCTCAAAATTTAAGTTTAAGTCTAAGCTTACGAAACCACTTAATGAGATGCAAAAAATAACAGCAGAAAATAGTTTTTCTTTACTCTAAAGTCTAAAGCGACCTCTATCGGCCTTTTACGAAATTTATCTTTATAATTTATTTTCAAGAAAATATAGACATAAAGAATAGTATTAGTGAAAACCGCAAATCAATCGACCAATTTTTCCGCTTTTTATGTTTATTTGAAATTTTGGACCCTAAACTTTAATGGCGGCTATCTCCTTTGGAGAACGTTTGGGACCCTTGGTTTCTTATTTACTATTACTTGATGTGTTCTATCTCCCCCTAGCGTATGTACCATAAGTTTCGGGACACCCTGTATATTTCTGTTAATTTAAATGAAAAAAAAATTCTACATATTAAATTTTGAGAAATATATAAAGCAATTTAATTTTTTTTAATTATAAGAAGTTTAATCATGTGATTTTGCTTACAAATAATATGTTTAAAGATTACAAAAAAATTCAGAATTTTAACTCAATAAATAAAAATTTATTTTAAAATGTGTCCCATACCTCCTTACAAAAAATTCTGCCGGCAGTGCCTGGAGGAAGAGGTAGCTTTCATATATTTATTTATTTATTTTAAATTAAGTTATATTATACAAATGTACGAAGCTCAAATTAGTGGAACACGATTATATAAGATTGAATGCTAATTTCTGTCAATACTGAATTTTAATAGGAATTTTTAGAAATTAGTCATCTTTTATTGAACCTGGTTTTATTTTCAGCGATTTATAGGGTCGCCAAATTCCACGATTTCCATTTTAAAGCAAAATGATGGATAAAACAAACCTAGAGGTCTGCACGGGCCGGAATTTCCAGGCCCGGCCCGGCCCGGCCCGTAGGAAAGTTATTTCGGCCCGGTCCGGCCCGTTGTAAAACTCAAAAGTTCGGCCCGGGCCCGGCCCGGCCCGTTTAAATTTTTATATTTTAGGCCCGACCCGGCCCGTTTTGGCCCGTTACAATTTCTACGATTTCTAAAAAATTCAGATTTTTATCATATAACTAAGATTTCTTTAAAGAATACTGCATACATATCTATGGAATGATTTTACAGTATATTTTACAGCAAATACACATTAACAACATTAATGATTACTTAGATTCTTAGGCTTTCAATATTCGAATAAAGATTCATTAAAAAATTAATACGGCTTAGAATAAAAGAAAAAAGAAAGAAAGCTAAAAACATCGTTAATTTTGAAGCTGTTTAATAAAAGAAGATTTATAAATATATTTCTATATCATTTTATTATAGATTTCAAATCCAAATTCATTCTTAAATTCAAAGAAGCTCCTTTCTGATACATTTCTAAATTCATTTTTTTTCCTCAGAAACGCATAAGATTAGCAGATATCTTTATTCAGAAACTATATAATCGAATGGCGTTATCCATTTTTTGATACAAGCAATTTAAGAATACTGCAAACAAATAAAATACTGTCATAATTAAAGTTTTGAATAGAATTTCCGGAAGCAATAGCAAGGGAAGGGAGAAAAACCTGCAATCATTTGAGAAACTATATCTCAACAAGGTTATACACGTATTTTATTTACCAAAAATGAAAAACGCTATTCGATTCCAAATCCCTTCAATAGTTAGGCTTATCACTTTTATACTTTTACAATTTAAAATTGATCAGAAAATGTGTCAAACTTTCGCATTATTGAGAAATTAATTTAAAAATCATCAAGAAGTATATATCCGAAGACTAAGCTAACATAAGTTCTTTATCGCTGTTAATCATTTTACAAATCATGTTTTCTGCCAATAATTAAGTCTAGAAAGGGTCCGGCCAGTCTATATCTAGAAAAATAATGCAAGGGTGATCTCGGACCGGCATGAGTTAGCTAAAAAAATATTAAAACGGGTTACACATAATGTAATTCTCTGATGCCGATACACTGTGCATTTTTATATTGACGCTGTCAAACTAGTATGGCTAAATTTATACTTATTCTCGTTAAAACCATTTTCGTTGAAAATAGCTCATATTTTATCGTTTCTGCTTAAATCTTGAGAACGGGCCGGCAGGCCCAAAATTTTTTTTTATCGGCCCGGCCCGTCTGGCCCGTTCAATTTTTTCGCCGGCCCGGCCTGTTTATGTTGTTTGTCGACCCGGCCCGTTGAAAAAACTATTCTAAATCTGCCGGCCCGGCCCGGCCCGTTAGAAAATTCGAAACGATTCCGGCCACGGGCCAAGCCCGGGCCCGTGCAGACCTCTAAACAAACCAATGAGCTTGGTCGAAATCTTAATTCATGTCAACATGCACACTCACATCGAAATCGATTAATATATACGAATGCTGTCGCGGGCAAATTGTTTATTATTATTATTATTATTATTATTAATGCCACGGACATTAGAAATTCAAACTGCTATATCGCAGGCATTTTTCAAGGTAAAGACAAAGCAAAAAATACTCCGGAATTCATCATTAAGATAAATAGTTTAGAAAGAACCTTTTTTCAATTTCTAATTTTTTGTTTGAACATCATTATACAATTAAAAGATTTTTGACAAACTTAAATGGCCGCCATTTTAAAACAAGATGGCGGATAATGTTGGCCCGTGAACTCGGTCAAGGCATTGGTATGTACCACGTACACACGAAGTTATATCGAAATCAGTTTATAAATATGCGTATTATCGGGTTAAAAAAATTTCAGAGCGTTTCAAAACAAACTGGAAATTGAAAGTTCTAAAACTCAGCCATTTTTCAAGATATAGATGAAACAAAAAAAAATGCTCTGGAATCTCTGTATCAATGTCAAAACACAAAGGAAAAATCTTTTCAATTTCTTACTTTTTTGCACCTAATTTTAAAATTTAAATAAAAAAAAATAATAATATTCCGCCATTTTGTAACAAGATGGTGGGTTGGAACAGGCCAACGAACTTGATCCAGGCATCGGTATGTACTATCTAAGCACCAAGTTTCATCCAAATCGGTATATAAATACGCGTGTTATCACGTGACGAAAACCAGAGCATTTCAAAATGTGAGCAACACTAGAAATTAAAAGTGCTATATCTCAGCCATTTTTTAAGGTACAGACGAAACGAAAAATTCTTTGGAATCTTTGTATCAAGGTGAAATGCATAAAAGAAAAATCTTTTTCAATTTCTAACTTTTTTGTATCTAATTTTAAAATTTAAATTTTTTAAAAAAATTTAAATGGCCGCAATTTTGAAACCAGAAGGCGGATGGACCTGGCTGACGAACTCGGTCCAGGCTTCATTATGTACTATGAACACACCAAATTACATCCAAATCGATTTATAAATAAGCGTGTTATCACGTGACAAAAATCAGATTGTTCCAAAATGCCAGCCATAAGAAAAGTTCAAAATGCTATAACTCAATCGTTTTTTAAGATATAGACAAAATAAAAAGTGTTCTGGAATCGGTGATTAAAGATCTAACACACAAAATAAAAATATTTTTCAACTTTTAATTTTTTCGCATTTAATTTTAAATTTTAAATTTAAAAAAAAATTTAAATGGCCGCCATTTTGAAACAAGATGACGGATGCTGCTGGCCAACGAACTCGATCGAGATATTTGTATGTACTATGCACATACCAAGTTTCATTCAAATCGGTTCATAAATACGATAGTTATCGCATGACAAAAATCAGATATATATATATATATATATATACAGGGTGTTTCGTTACCAGACCGACAAACTTTGAGGGGTGATAGTAGACATGAAGACAAACATTATTAAATAGGAAACCATGGGGCGCAAACGTCTTCCGTAGGAGCTAGTGGCCATTAAAGTTTAAGGTCCAAAACTTCAAACGATTATAAAAAACGGAAAAATGGGTGGATTCGTTTACGGTTTTCGCTAAAATCATTCTTTATATCACGATTTGTTTGTAAAAAATTTTTAACGGTTACGTTCAAAAATTGTCGATAGAAGGCGCTTTAGACTTTAGTGTAACGAACAACTACTTTTTACCCTTATTTTGCGCATGGGGTTGAAATTATTTTAAAGTTTAGACTTTAACTTAAATTTTAAACCCAAAATCGGAAACATTGGGATCGGGTAACTGGCGAAAATTTAACTGTGAACAGAGGGGCAGACTTTAAACATTCATAAACATTATACAAACTGATCGATTTTGTTGCAGTTTGCGTGTTGGTCATTCCCTTGGTATTTATTTTATTCAAAATGATTTACAGCTCTTGTGTCTCCATTTTTTGATAGAGGGCGCTTCCGACACATCTCCAAAATTTCAATGGCATTACTCCTGAGTGTTTTACTACCAGACCAACATACTTCCAGGAAGTGTTAGGGATGCAAAGCGACTCGGAATCACATAGGAATGTAACGTTGAAAATGCCTTTTTAGCGAGCTGTGGTTAAAAGAAGCAGGTAAAAAAGCAACAGAAACAGGTAGTGAAACAGCAACACGTTAATGTGGTAGAAAACAATTTAGTTAAAGGTTTTACTACAAAAGGTGTCCGAAATTAAGATCAGAAGTAGTCGGGCATGCTTGACAGCAGTGTCGCATGCAATTCCTCACGCTTTGAAAGATTCCTGGCATCTCGGATAGCTTTCTCGCAGTTACAGAAATTCGAGCCTTGGGGTCTTCCATTGACGGTACGGGAGTCTCATACATTCAACTTTTCATTTGACCCCACTAGAAGAAGTCCATACAGATTCAGATTCAGATTGAGCTAAGTGGGAAGGGGGGCTACTAATTGGTTTGACCTCAACTAGCCCCACCCAGCAATGTTTATTTAAAAAATAAGGAACAATTATACAGTAATAAAATAAAAGTAGGTAACAAAAAGTAATTGATATAATGAAGTAGGTGCGACGATCTGACAGGCCAACGAACGGGGCCATTATTACCTTTCCACCACTGTCCATATGTTACGTTCAGGTGTCTGGGAACATCATTGGTAAAATGCGGAGGAGCCCCATCGTGCTATAGAGTGACGCAGAGAAAAAGGAACATGTGTTTTTACCAGAAGTTCGGCAGAACGTGTTGTAGAAATATCAAGGTACTTTTTTTTCTGCTTCTTTTAACCCTAACTCGTAAAAAAGCCATTTTCGACGTTACATTACAATATGATTCCGAATCATCTTTGCATCCCTAACACTTCCTGGAAGAATGTTGGTCTGGAAGTAAAACACCCAGGAGTAATGCCATTGAAATTTCGGAAATGTGTCGGAAGCGCCCTCTAT
Organism: Maratus speculifer; assembly: GCA_964019185.1. Lineage (NCBI taxonomy): Eukaryota > Metazoa > Arthropoda > Arachnida > Araneae > Salticidae > Maratus > Maratus speculifer. Next base: position 349,727,755 of record OZ025295.1, read on the forward strand.
GAAAAAATGGGAACATCAATGCTGTACGTCATTTTGAATAAAATTATTTCCAAGGGAATGACCTAGACGCAAACCGCAACAAAATCGATTAGTTTGTCAAATGTTTATGAGCGTTCAAAATCCCCGCCTCTGTTCACAGTTCAATTTTCGCTAGTTACCCGATAACAATGTTTCCGATTTTGGGCTTAAAATTTAAGTTAAAGTCTGAACTTTAAAATAATTTCAACCCCGTGCACAAAATAAGGGTAAAAAGTAGTTGTTTGTTACTCTAAAGTCTAAAGCGCCCTCTATCGACATTTTTTGAACGTAACTGTTAAAATTTTTTTTACAAACAAATCGTGATATAAAGAATGATATTAGCGAAAACCGCAAAAACAAACAAAAAAAATGCTCTGGAATCTCTGTATCAATGTCAAAACACAAAGGAAAAATCTTTTTAATTTCTTACTTTTTTGCACCTAATTTTAAAATCTATATATATAAAAGGAATTCTGAGGATAATTGAGGCACAGATAGGCTCTCATCCTCTATACCTTTTATTTATAGAGATTTTACACAGCTTAGGTAAACGCAGAAGAAATATAAAACAGATAATGTATTTATCACAAAAAATCGTCTGCTAAGAAAATCTTTTTTCATTTTGAACTCTATAAATAAAAGGAATAAAGCAGAAGAAATATAAAACAGATAATGTATTTATCACAAAAAATCGTCTGCTAAGAAAATCTTTTTTCATTTTGAACTTCTATAAATAAAAGGACAGATAGGCTCTCAAACAGTGAATCGTCGAATATAATTGAAGAACAAATGGAAGAACAAATGGAAGAACAAATGGAAGAACAAATGGAAGAACAGATGGAAGAACAGAAAGAAGAACAGATGGAAGAACAAATGGAAGACCTCTTCATTAACAATAAAAAAAGATATGCAAACGAAACCCCAGAACACCGATCAAACATATCTGCCGGAAACTGACGAGACATGGCACAGAAACGTGAATGTGTGGGGTTGTAGAACTGGCATTCAGATAGTCTTCGGGCTACTGAGGGCGGGCAACCGTCTAGTATAATTTAAAAGTAATCTTTTACTGCTGTTTTAGTGTATATTGAGTTCTCATAATTTTAATTACGTTTTTGAATTATTTAATGGTACACTTTTAAATGTTCGTTTGTAAAAAATGCTGCTGTTTTATGCTTATGAATTTTTTATTTCATGGAAGTGAATGCAGGAGAAAATTACATTCAATTCTATTAAAGATAAACTATTGTATCATAAATTTTAAGAAAAATTTTATTGATTAGTTGGCTATCACATTAAGCAGCAGAGAGAAACGAAGGTGGTACATAATAAAAATAATGAGATACCGCATTAAAATAACTAAACATTTTTTAGCATCTGATATAAAAAATTAAACATATTTACTACAATTCACCAAGCATTTAAGTAATAAATTACACAAATACAATGTAAGATGTCCTGAGGTAATAACGCAAGTATAGGTAATAAGATCAAGTACTAAAATTACACTTAAGCATGAAGAAATTCGAGAAATGGCTAATACGGGTTCAGCGCAGAAGGGCTCTGAGTCATTTGATTGACAAATAACTGCTACAGTTAATTTTCTCTCGTTGTAGATCTTATCGCTGGAAGAAGCACGTAAAAATCAACGTCAAATCTAAAATTTGTGAGGTAAATTCTGTAACCTAAAGACTATGCATTTATTAGGACATACTTTGTTTATCATATGAATTTGTAGTGTATTTCATGTACTTTCAAAAACTTGTGGAAGATTTTGGATATGTTCTCGAGGAAGTTTTAGTTCTATGTATACTTCGCAATAAGTGTACCGTGGCAATAACGCAATATACTGGTGTAATTACTCCGATTGATTCTTTTTAGTTTTGGAATTTCACCCGAAGAAAGTTCATTTTTTTTCTTATGCTTGAGAAAGCATTGTTATCTTTGTTCAAAACCAAAAAAGATTAATAGAAATCCATATGCCGTAAGTGCGACTAATTTTTAGTTACATATATTTGTCAATTTAAAAGGCTGTAGTGTTTGTATCTTTAAAATTGGACAATTTAAATGCCGTTAATTTATCTCATTTTATGTTTTTGTTTACGTGGCGTTATAACACAATTACCCGTAAGGCATGGTGATGTCACTGCGATGTCGTTGTGAAGTCACATTGTGACTTTGTGACCATCGATTGTCGATGCGATATCACGTGACGTCGATGTGAAATCACAGTGACTAAAATGTGAAGTCGTTATGGCCGTTTCAGGGCTCGTTTGTGACCACTTCACAAAGTGGTCACAATGTGACAAATTTGTGAAAAATGTGCCATTTGCGACTATTTTGACATTAACATTGTGACGGAACTGTGACAAAAGTGACAATATTAAATTGCGAGAAACATGTTTTTTAAAGTAAATAACATGTTTTGAAGATATTTTTATAATTTTGTAAAGATTTTTAAAAAAGTCACATCTCAGTCACAATGTGACGTCACTGAGTTGTGGCGTTTTTTTCACAGATGTGATGTGACCAAAGTGACTCACAGTGACGTCACTGTGATTATGCATGCTCTGAGGGTATGTGGGTAATAAGATAAATAGCATTGGTCAAAAAAACACACTACTGCATTTTATAAATACATATCCTCTAAAGTATTCTTTTTTGTATACGTAGTCTAAAAAGTTGCTGTATCATATCTTATATTTGTTTGAAAAAATAAATAAAACTAAGCAGTAATAATTGGTCAAACCTTAAAATGGGGTTATTAATCCAGATACCTTGCAATTAAAAATTCAAATTTTTCCGATTAAATTTTAGCATTTTTCCCTATTTAACTAAATATTAAACACAAACATTATGCATAGTTTTCTGGTTACTTGAAGACTATTAAACTGCTGAGTGGCTAAAATTTAGCCCGAAATATTTGCATTTTTAATTGTACATGTATTTATGTAATTTTGTCTGATGAATTGTAATATATTTCAAACTTTTAGATACCGAATTCCTTATAAATTTTCTTCAGGATTCAGTTAATTTCAATAAAAAGGGAAAATATCAACTCTAGTAATAATAATAAACTTTCTTGTGAAATAAATGTTTTTAGTAGATTTTTACTGTAACGTATTTTTGAATCTTTTTATTTTCTTTTTTTTTTAATATATAAACTACATAACATGTATGATATGGACACAATTTTTTTAATTATATTTTTAAACTATTTTTAAAGCTTTTGACAAAAAAAGATAACGCGAAGACTGAACTTAAACAAGTAATACGATTAAAAATAATAAAAAGATATATCTCAATGCCAGCCCAAATGTTGCTTGTGAAAAAATTCGATGCATATGCCGATAATTTTACGGAGAAATTCTGACTGCCAGATCACCATTTTCAAATTTAATTATATACTGGAAAGCTTATACTTTTGATGTAAATGTCACAATAGATTTTCAGTGCTGTCGTTTTTTTACACTGTCATATGTTAGATTAGTTAAATGACATGCTGCCTTATGTTAACATCGATAGATTTTACTTGTCTCGTAAAAACACACTTTTAAAGCGTAAGCTAGATGCAAAGTAACTTTATAAATTTTCTTAAACCTAAATATACGGTAAAACAAGAAAGAAAAAAAAATCAAGCATAGATTATGAAACATTTTCCACCACATTCAGAATAACGTAGAAAACGCACCGTTTAATAATTTAACCCTTTGAGGGGCAAGCAATTGCTTTCGAGTAATTCTGAACTCCCACCGGAAATTTGTAATAAAGTTATATCAAAAAGAGGAAAATCAATTTCACGACAGTTATCCACCAAAGTTAGAAAAATGAAATTTAATAACATTTTTCTGGTGTGAATCTTCATCAATTGTAGGTGGTATATTATATATACCACCGCCCCTCAAGGGGTTAAAATGTTATTTCTAACTCAACAATATAGAAATGCGTTTTCTATTATAAAGGAAGTAACTTATAGTAAAACCTAAGCAACATATATAAACATAATTAAAATATGCCGTAAATAATGTTCTCACCCAGTTTACCATTATGTAACGAAATTATTTTTTGTGACCAAGTAAAGGAATATTAAACATTCTTAGTGTGGAATATACTACAAAATCTATATTTCAGTGCTCGTCATAAAAGCGTATCATTTTCATCATTTTTCTACGGGTGTAACATCATTAAAAAGCACTTTAAATTATTTTACCCCATCGACCGTAATAAATCGAAATATTTTTGATTTTCCCTATATTTGAATTATATATCCAATTTCATTATTTTCTGGAATTTCAAAAGATAAATGAAAGCTTTATGGAATTTTGTGTGATTTGGAAACGATTAATCGAACATTTTTTTTAGTTGCAATAGTAAATTTTTGTTCTTTAACCCTTTAACGATAAAAGCATTTTCATTGCTAAGATGTCGGAATAAATGATTGACACCGGTAATTAAGAACAAATATATTTCTAAATAAGAAAACGTGATTTTTCACATACATAATAAAAGGGATATATATTTTTAGATAAAAATACCGGTGTCAGTATTGCATATCGGAATTAAAATTTTGTGGTTTCGTGACGAAACCAATGAACGTTAAAGGGTTAACCCCCTTCGCGACGGGAACGTTTTACGAAATTTTTAATGTTTTGTCACCGGTTTTTAAAAACAAAAATTTCTGCCTTATCAAATCGAGAAAATGTTCCAATTACATAAGGCAAATTTTGCACTAAAATTTTACTGGTGGGTATAAGCACGGTTTCTTAAATATTTTTGTGACACTTATACATATCGCTCGTGCCTAAGGAATTAACCCTTTCCGGCACACTGTACTCGGTCCTGGGATAACTAATTTTAATTCCAAACTTGCAAACGGAACCAATAAAATTTTCGATTTTTTTTTTCAATTAAAGCTTAAATTAAGTAACTCAAAATGTCTAAAAAAATCGTTCGTGAATTCCGGTGTCAGTTGATAACTTCTCATTTTAGTACAGATTTTGCCCGTGCCAAAAAGGGTTAAGAAACTTCTGTCCTTTTTTTACAGTGTTAATAGTACTAATTTTTATTATTGTAGATCCTCAATGAATGATTTTGTTATAATGCATTTATTAGCAAACAACCATTTTGTCTATAATTTGCAAACATTTTTCAATTAACATTTATATACAATTACTTACTAAAATTAAGAAGTTATTAGTTTTCTTCAAAATAATGTTCATTTTGGCGTCTACCAAAAACTATTTTTAGAATTTGATCATATGCAGGAAACGAAAACTTGTTCTTTTTAAATAAATGTCACAGTCGATTTTCAGAGTCGTCTTTTGTTTGACTAGTTACATAACATGCCCTCCACCGCTTGCATCACTTCTGCAGACTTAGCTTGATGATATATTATATTAAATGTATAATACACAAATAATAGCGAAATATTGATTATTTTGTTTCTTCATTTAATGTTTTTTTCTGTGTGTATATGCTTAAAATACCTCCCTCTTGCAGATGAAAAACAGTAGTATCTTTTACTACTATAGGTACTTATTAACGGATTTTTTACAATAGTTTTTTTTTTATCAGTACAGAAACTCCGATTTTTTTTCTGCAATTGCAATTTTTTATTGATATTTATAGATTACGTTATTACATGTTACAATAAATGCATTATTATGTTATTTTAGTACTATTGAAAGACTTTGAAAGGAATATGAGTGACCATTTTTAATTGCAACAGCTATCTCTTAACCCTTTCCGGCGCGGATTTTCAGAAAGAATCACGTTTTGAGCATCCTATCGCCAGAACAATGATTGGCGCGGGGATGAAGTCAATGCTATGCACCATTTCTTGTTTGTTACGTCAAACGCCTAGCGAATAGCAACCCTTCCTTCTGGAAAGAGATCGTGCTTATTGTTCATTTGTTTTTCCGTAAATGTTATCAAGCAAAGAATATAATATGAGGAAATGTTATTCACCGTTGTTTACAATTAAAACAAAGTTTAAAACAAAGAGTTTTTTCAGATTAAAATGATTTCGGATTTGAAAATCAAAACAAAACGACGACTGACGTTTGGCGATGCAGCTAGCTGAACGTTCTCGCTTTCGCCAACTCGCCAACGCTGGTGCTCAAAATGTGATTCTTTCTGAAAATGCTTCCGGCGCAGTATGTCCACTTCGGTCACACCTAATTTAAATTCCAAACTTACAAACGGCACCAATAATATTTTAGTAAAAATTTGCTTTTACAATGACAGCTTAAATCAGGGATATCTTAATTTCCAAAGAAGTCTTTTGTAAATTCCGGTGTCATTCAACTATTTCTCATTTTACAAACAGAATTTGTCTGTGCCAGAAAGGGCTAAATTGTTAATAAATGATTTGTGTTTAGTAGTTTATATAAATTTCGAATCTTATCAGTTGAATATATTCAGACTTTATTAATGAACCAAAAAACTATTGTATCTTCCTTTTAAAATTATTTTAAAATTAAATTTTTTAGTGCTATAATTTATTTGAGAATTTAATAAATATAAATTAACAATCTAGATTTATTAATTAAAATATAAGATGATTTGAAAGAAAAATTAAACGAAAATCTCGGTGCGATCTGATAACAGACTTACCCATTTGTTTACAGTGTAAGTAGTACTAATTTATATTATCAAAGATCCCCATTTATTCATTTTGCTATAATGCATTTATTAGCAAACATCTATTTTTTTCTGTAGTTAGTAAACAGTTTTGCATTTAACCTTTCTACCCTGAATGGGTCTAATCGACCCATAACTACAATTTGTTTTATACGGTTCGAACCAGAACTTTTTTCATAAAGTTAAATAACAGGTTTAGGGAAATAACACAATTAAATATACTGAAGTATTCTTAATAATAATTCTGGTGTGAAATGTTTTTATCAAGATTGAGTAAAATTTGAACAGGGTAGGAAGGTTAACAATTATATAGAATTAATTATTAAAATTAAGAAGTTCGCTGTGTTCTAAATATATTCATTTTTGCGTCCAAGAAAAACTATTTTTAGAATTCGTTCATATGCTGGAAAGGAAAACTTTTCAAATAAATGTCACAGTCGATTTTAAGAGTTGTCTTTTGTTTGACAAGTTACATAACACGTCGTCCACCTCTGGCGTAACTTCTCCAGATTTAGCTTGATAATATATTATATTTGTATAATACTCAAAATAAAGCAAATTACAGAGTATTTTTTCCCTTCATCTAATGATTTTTACGTGTGTGTATGAATAAGGATGGTTTTTTTACGAATTTTTTACGACATTTTATATTAAGAAACTGACATTTTTTTGTTCTTTCTACAATTGTAATTATTTTTCTTAATATTTATAGATTACTTTAATTATTTATTACAATAAATGCTGTATTAATGTTATTTTAGTAATATTATGGGACTTTGAAAGAAAGAGTTAGAATTTTTAACACGTTGTCGGACACTTGCTTATATAGCTGTCAAAGGGAAAATGTTAATTAAGAGTTGAAATTAATGATTGACACCGGGATTTGAAAACAATTGTATTTATAAATATAAATTGTATTTATAAAAGGGGACTATAATTTGCAAATTTAATAAATCGAAGTTCTTTTTACAAAATTTCTGGTGCCAATGTGCTCTTTGGGAATTAAAATTAAATGTAATAATTTGTTCCGTCAATGCGTTAAGTTGTGAAGAAATGGTTTTGTTGACGTAAATTTCGACTCGTACCAGTGGAATATTCAAAATTTATTAATGTACTGGTAACTAAAAATATTTTATGTATATTACCGAACCATTTTTTTTTATTTTAGATTTTTATTGATTCTACTCAAATTTTTGAATATTTTTATTAAGTTAATTCACACTAGCCCAGGAAACAGATTTTTTTGTTGTTTTGTTTTATAAAGCTAATAGTTATTTTAATATTATTTGCTCGTTTGCTGTCATGAGATTTATTCCCGTAAGAGGCTGCATTCTGCTATGTGTCGGGGATGTGGAGATAAGGTCCCAGGCTCCTCGAGAAAATGTTTATTAGTCGTTTTATCTATATCCAGTGTTCTCGCTGACATTTGACCAATGTCAGTAATTTGGCTAATTAAAAATGAAAAACATTCGCCAAAAGAAAAAAGTATTAGCCCAATAGATCCGCCGTGTAGCACTAAACAAATTATATTTAATCCTTTAATGTATCCTTCTTTTTTTTCAACATGTTCTAAAATAACCTAAGTTTTTATAACTACGACAATGATTATTATTAATCTAATTTCAACTATCCGCTACAAATATATTAAAAATACGTATATATTAAATATATGTATATATGCATCTGTATGAAAAACAAAAAAGAAAAGAAAGAAAAAGCAAAAATTGAGCACTAGCAATTTGGCGAATCTAATTGCTTGTTTATTCGCCAAATGAAGAATTTAGTCGCAATTTGGCGCAGTGGCGAGCGACAGCGAGAACACTGCCTATATCACCGTAGATTTTCAGTGATGTTTTTAACATTTTCCAATATAATTGAAAAGGGTTTACGAATTCGTACAGCCGTTTGCGACTATTTGTCTATTTGTCTCTAAGCGGGAACTCTAACTATCGTAAATATACTGCGATTCCCATGTAGCATATCTATGTTATTGACAGGTTTCTTATGGCATATTTTGTACTTAAATCGAAGTGTATAATATTTATAGTTTGTTTACAGAACCACTCAAAATAATTTCGTTATATTACACTCTATAAGGAATAATCTTTCACAGTGTATTCTTATGATGTTATTATATTAAACATATTTAAATTCACATACAATACGATATACATGACTAGCTATAATAACCATGATATCTAATCTATATATATGTAACTAATGTGGTCAACAAGCGTCTCACTACAGAGTTTTTTTACGTAAAGTATTTTGTAGTTCATTTACAGGGACATACTAAAAAATTAGATATATTAACCTTCATGAGCGCTAATTATTGGAAATGCATTTTCAGCTGTGGTACGCGTTTCTAAATTTAATTAATTTAATAGGATAATACTTGGCGTGTATAAATACTGTTGATCATATGCTGCGAATTGAATTATAAATAAAGAGGAGGAAACATAGTGTATTGTCTAGCAATTGCAAATGACGTAACTGAGGAGGTTGTTACAAGATGACAAATGTTTTTTGTATTCAGTTTGATAAAAAATTTCTGATTTCCGGCGATAGAATTTTCCTCCAGTAAAATTTATATATATATATAATCATCTAACTTCATCGCAATATTGGTAGGTAAATTCCGCAACAGAAATGCTTACAACTTTCAGTTTTTTTTCTCAGGTACTGTAATATTTTCCCCCATACTGATTCGCTTATCCAGTGTTGCCAGTGGGCTATTTTTTTTTCAATTCAGATTTCGTAACTGGCACCACATTTTTGAAACAGTAAAATTCCCCTTCTTTACTCTGTGATTAGTAAGTCATTAAATATGGCGCATTTTACTGTTTCAAAAAAGTGGTGTGAATCAAGAATTTGAATTTTAAAAAGTAGCCCATCTGGCAAAACTGCGCTTATCACAGTATGGCCAAACTACTACCGCAAAAGTATATAAGATTTTGTATATAAGATATAAACTGATACACTGTTAAAAAATATCGTGAAAAATTAAAACTGATTTTAAGGATTGTCAATTTTCTGATAGATGAGAACGCCTCATATACGTCTATGGAGTGTTCTGATTGGTAAGAAAGTAGATAGTGTTTAAAAACAGAAGTAATTTTTAATGATACAGTAAAACCCCGATAATTCGAATTAATTGGGACCAGACTCAATCCGGATTATCGGAAATCCGGATTATTCGGAGAATTAGAAAAACTGAAATAAAATAAAACATACTTGCAGAAAATCACCTTTATGTTTAACTTATTGATTATTTACAGACAGTAAAATTGTTTACTTTGTAATAAAAAAGTTTGTAATTTTTTGCTGTGCCAGTTTTTGCGAGCCATACGGTCACGCATCCGCTTGAGCATAAGTAGTTCGTTGGATGTAGTTTAAATAAGAAAGCTTTAGGTATTCGATAAAATATGGATTATAGACTATTTTTTAAATCGAAAAGATTTCAGAAAAAAGTTTTTTTATTCAGAATATGACGATGAAACAAGTTAATGTTATGGAAATTAGCCAAATCGCATCTCAAACTTGAAAAAAAAAAATTGACCAAAACGATCCGGATTGTTCGGAGATCCGGATTAACGGGATCCGAATTATCGGGGTTCTACTGTAATTTCTTTCTGCGCAATTTAAATTATTTTCGTGGACAAAAGTTTAAATTCTTAGTTAATCTTACGATTAATTGAATCGATTATTCTCATTAATTAATTGCGATAAATTAAATCGATTAAATAATCGATTAGAAAGATTAACTGAAAATAACCTTTCCTCTTTCGTTCTTCACTGTATTTGTTGTACTCTTCGGTGATTAGCTGTTGCCCTCTACGTTCTTATTGGCTGTTTCTTCAGCTTGTTCCTTTTCTCGCCTTTTCATTTCTGTCATGCCGCTGCTTTCATAGTGGAAGCATGTCTCCTTTTTGCCTGACAGAGAAAGACTCAGTTCTTTTGAAGGGCCTAGCGTATTTTAATATATTTTATGGTGTTTTTAAGAACTTTTTATCATTTCAATTAATTAACACCAATTTCATCTTTTTATTTTATTATTATTTTTTAAAGAATCAATTTCCAAATGTTCGTGCTAAATTACGATTTTTATTTTTCATTCTTTTTTTTTTACTCTTTTTTTTTAGTTGTGGTTGAGACTAATAGAGTTTTAGTTCTTCGGTATGGTCTCCTCACCTTGTTATTTTATATAATTTAACGTCTTATTAAACGGCGAATTTTTGTTTCAGTATTCTGAATGAATGTAAAGCGTTTCACATTCTATATCTGATGCAGGATTTCTTATTACAGCAAAACCCCGATAATCCGGATTAATTGGGACCAGATCCAATCCGGATTATCGAAAATCCGGATTATCCGGAGAATTAGAAAAAAAAATGAAATCAAATAAAACATACTTACAGGAAATCACCTTTATGATAACGTCTTGATTATTTAGAGACAGTAAAAATGTTTACTTTGTAACAAAAAAGTTTGTAATTTTTTGCTGTGCCAGTTTTCTATACTTTTGCGAGCCGTACGGTCACTCATCCGCTTGAGCATAAGTAGCTCGTTGGGTGTAGTTTAAATAAGAGTTTAAATAAGAAATCTTGAGGTATTCTTCTGAGAAGATTTCAGAAAAAAAGTTTTTTTTATTCAGAATACGGCGATGAAACAAGTTAATGCTATGAAAATTAGCCAAATCTCTTCTCAATCGCTTGATCAAACCAATCCGGTTTATCCGGAGATCCGGATTTACTGGGTCCAAATTATCGGGGTTCTACTGTATTTTGTATGACAAAACATGAAAAAACATTCGTTTATTTAATTTCATAACTTTTTTCAGTGTAACATAAATTCCGTGTAATTTACTTTAAAAAAAAGTATTAAGTAGAAATAAATAGATAACTAGTGCACACTCATCAAGCGTAGAAATAAGAAATTATCTCTCAATGGGAGTATTATTTGCAAATTTCTGAAATGGATTTTAATAATTTGGAATGGATCTATTTTTGTGCAGAATAGTTCAGATTGCTCTATAATGGTCTATCTTTTATTTTTTAGATTTTGTTTATATATATATATATATATATATATATATATATATTTAATTACTTTCATTTCTGAACCGATTGGCTGTGATATTAAAACTATCCTAATGTAAAAAAGAAAGGAAGAAAGAAAGAAATGAAAAGAGTAAAAACTGACCTATAAATCGTCCTCAGCTATACTATGAAAAAGAAAATCAATTAAAAAAAAAAAAAAAAAAAAAGCGAGATGTCTGAAAACAACTTTTTTATTGACTTTACATTAGTTTTTTCGTTTGTTCCCGTGACTAATGCGGTCTCATAAATATACTTTTGAAAAGATTAAATACAGTATAAAATAATGTATACACAAGGCTGCCAACTTCTTTTTACAGCCAAACAAACCCATTCGAACCAGAAATTTCATTTAACAAGTTAAAGGAGTATGCAGTAGTACATATCATGAAATAAATACAGAACGTATGTTATTTAATAAATTTTCTGGTTAGAAACGCGTTTTTCTCATTTAAAAAGGCGTAGAAGTTGGCAGCTCTGTATACATATACACAATTACCAACCTCCGGCTTTTTTTAAAATCTAAAACTATACTTACAACCAGAAATTTATTTAATGAGTGGAAATATGTAGTTTTCAATTGCCTACCGTATTTAATGTTAGGCACATTTAACTAGTCAATTTTTCTGGTTCAAAATACAATTTTCTCATTTAAAAAAAGCCGGAGATTGGCATGTATGCATATATTTTTTTTACCTGTGAACTTTAGAATAATACCATACATATAGTCATAATGCTTTAAATCTAGTTTGTTCATTATACGTAGTTCGATTCAAAAGTTCCGGGAAAAGTTGTAAAAAACATTATTCTGAATAGTTTCCGAAGCATATCCATCTTCAAAGTAGTGACCTTTGGCGAAGATGCACTTCTGCAACTGTTCCTATAACTTCCGAAAGCACCGCTGGAAGTCATATTTCGCAACCTTCAATAAGGCCTAAAAGTTTTGTGAACGTGAAGTATTACATATTACTGATTTAAAATCCTTTGCAGCATTTCCTTCCAAATTAGAGGAAGCTCCATGGAGGCAAATTGATAGCAAATATTGTCACTACTTATAAAGATTTCTATTGATTCTCTGATGATAGACAGAAAATATGATCTAGTTGGATATACTATTCTGCTATTTTTGAAATCTATTTGTAAAGATTCTTTGCTATATAATCTTGAGAGAGCTGTAGTTTTCCTATTGTATTTGATATCTGGTATACACTATCTACCAAAAAGTATTTGTACACTTTCAGTGTTTGACATTTTGTCAAATATTTAAAAATATACTGGTCGGATTCTTCTGGAACTTCAGAAATATAAAGATTATGTTTCACTTTATATTTATTTACATTCATTTGTTAAGCGGGTAATTAGGGGGCCGGCAAAAAAACAAAGAATAATAGAAATATTTGGGATCGCCCTGTACATGAAAATGCACGAAACAACTTATCGCTTTAGAATACAAATATATGAATACAGTAGAATATGTACACTAATTTTTGTGAGAATAGCATGTATATTTATGGCGATAGAGCGATTTTTTTTTGAAAAATTCAAAAAATTCTGGTATGTTTTTTGTTTATATCATGCTGGGTTTTTGACCAAATTTAACGCAAATTTCAGAAAAATTGGCAAAATGCAGTAGAAAAAATGTAGCGCAATTGGAATATAAATATATTAAATATTTTATGAAATATGAGTAGTTGTATAAAATAATTTTTATCTGCGCATGCGCGAACTAGAAAAATTTTTTTTTTTACATCATTTAATAGTCAATTCTATGGAGTGACTTATAAAAAAAATCCAATCAAATATCGTGAAAATTCAAAAAGATATCATTATTTTAGTGAGATGTTTTTACTCTGCTCTCTAAAAACGGCTGAATTTTAAGGGATTCTCCACAAATTGACATTTTTTAATAACTGACTTAAAAAAACTAGTATTGAATTAATACAATATCTAATACAATATTGCTGCTAATAAGTACTTGACAATTGTGATAGAAAAGAAAAAGAGCTTTATTCGCATTCAGGGCCAAAACTAAAAGGGGGGGGGGAGAAGGGCATGTGCTCCTGGCGCTAGGATGAAAGTGTTCCAAATGTATCTTTCGTTTGGCGATTTTTTTCATGGCTATGTTTAGCATAATATTGTTAAAATTATTATATCTGGGCTATGCTAAAGCATAAAAAAAATCTAATGATGATGGCTTAAGGTCCCTGCCCCTACCAGCGAAGATGCTCACGTGCTAATGCTATTCCTATGGGGATGCATTTTTCTAACTCTTTTGCTTTTGGACATTTTTAAATAATATGTTTTGCATTGGATAGCGGAAGTCCTTTTCAAGATCGCTCCGTGATTACTTTTTCAATTTTGGCGTAGATATTTTTATAATGTTTCTTTCACTTCCAAAAGAGGTTCTGAAAGTGAAACTAACTTTATAAAAAATATCTATGACTCAAATCGAAAAAGTAGTCAAGGAGCGATTTTGAGAGGGACTTCCGCTATCCAATGCAAAAAAAAAAAAAAAAAAAAAAAATTGAAAATTTTAAAATGCCAAAGAGTTATTAGAAAAATGCCTCCCCACAGGAATAGCATTAGCTCAGCAGTGTCTTCGCGGGCAGGGACAAGGGCCTTAAAGATCCTGTTGAAAGTAGAATTTTTTTGATTCGGTTTAAAGTATCAAATTGGAGTATTTTAATAAAGCAGAATACGTTATTTTATATTACATATTTTAAGTTTTAAAATAAGTCGGCTATTAATAAATTGGAGAAATTTTCTTTGTAAATATGCTTTGCGAAGGAGGGGGAAAGGGGTACCTTCAAAATCCACGTTTGCCTCGGGGAAAAAAGACTGGTTTTGGCCCTGTTCACATTTAATAATTTGTCGAGAGGCAATTACAGCTGCGAGTCTCCTGGGCATGCTCTCAACTAGTCCTTGTATTACATTTAATGGTATTTTATTCCACTCTGTTTGCACAAGGCAGGTAAGCTCTTTTACTGATTTTGGGCGTGTGTCACCCGCCTTAATTCGACGATCCAACTCGTCCCAGAGGTTCTCTTTTGGGTTCAGGTCTGGGCTCTGGGCAGGCCACTCGAGTCGATGCACTCCATTATCAGCATACCAATCCATGCTGGACCTCGCTACATGGCAGCTTGCGTTGTCATCCTGGAAATAACATGGGTCCAATCCATAATATTGCCACAACGTAGGAAGTACACTGTTGTCCAGTATATTACAGTAGGCATCGGCATTGAGCTTACCATGAATTGGGACCAAGGGTCCTAGTCCGAACCAAGAAAAACAACCCCAGAACATAATTCCCCCTCCGCCAAATTTAACTGTGGGCACAGTACATTCTGGTAGGAGGCGTTCTCCAGGCAGACGCCAGACCCAGACCCTACCATCAGAAAGGTAGAGGGTGAACCTTGATTCATCACTCCAGATAACCTGTTTCCATTGCTGTACAGTCCATTGCTGGCGTGTTTTGCACCAACTTAACCGAGCTGCGCGGTTGGACTTGGTGATTAAAGGCTTATGGGCGGCAGCACGGCCATAAAAATTAAGCAGATGAGCTTCATTACGGATGGTATTCATGGAAACAACACATCATGAAGCTTGTTGAAATTCTTGGCGTATGTGTAACATTGGTTGGTTGCGGTTCTTCCGAATTTCTCTAGACAGAACCCTTCGGTCTCTATCTCCCAGTTTCGTCGGTCTGCCTACTCTGGCCACATTCTGACAATCACCATTCAGCTTCCATTTTCTAATCACATAAGCCACAGTCGTTTTGGGGTAATTAAGCTCGCTAGATATGTCGATTAAAGATCGGCCATTTCGGTGGTACCCGATGATCACACCTTTCTCAAAATCAGACAGCTCTGTTCTTCTTGGCATCATGCATGCGATTGATGTCAGTGTTGTTTTCGACACCACATTTAACAGTGGAGAACTTGACGTATTTCAGGATCGCAGATATCGGCATTTGCATAAGAGCCATTATCAATTATGTATCAATGGGTAGATTTGACACAAATGCTTCGATTTTTTATAATTATTTTTATCCTGAAATAGGTTCGTTCTGGTAATTATCTAAGAAAAGAAGTAAATCACCAGTAAAAAACGTAAATGGAGATTTGG
Organism: Maratus speculifer; assembly: GCA_964019185.1. Classification (NCBI taxonomy): domain Eukaryota; kingdom Metazoa; phylum Arthropoda; class Arachnida; order Araneae; family Salticidae; genus Maratus; species Maratus speculifer. The sequence continues at coordinate 349,743,636 of OZ025295.1, forward strand.
CAATTTGCGTAAAATCTGACGTCATTCAACTGCTTTCAGAGACCAATTGAAAATTAGTTTACTCCTATCCACAATAACTTTCTGAATTTCCACGAAATTCGATCGGATTTTTTTATGGGTAGCTCCATAGAGTTGAATATTAAATTATGTAAAATGATAAATTTTATCGTTCACGCATACGCTGATTAAAAAATATTTCATACAAATACTCATATTTTAGAAAACTTTTAATATATTTATATTTCAATAGCACCTTATTCTTTCTACTACATTTTGCGAATTTTTCTGAATGTGGCTTTATATTTGGTTGAAAATATTGCATGACATAGAACATTTTAGAAAATATTTAATATATTTATATTTCAATGAATTTCGGTGAACTCCCCTCCCCCCCTGCCTTTTCTTTATTGCAAAGCATCTGCAAAAGTATTTGCAAAGAAAGATTTTCTAATTTATTAATAGCCGACTTATTTTAAAACTTAAAATATGTAATATTGATTAAAGCAGTCTGCTTTGTTTAAAAAAAATGATACCTTAAAATCGTGAAACCGAATCAAAACGAAAAAAAAAATCTGCTTTATGCGGGATCTTTATGCCATCATTATTAGATTCTTCTATGCTTTGTTATAGGAGAAATGCTTTGAATGGGACGATTTTGACAATATCATGCTAAACATAGACATGGAAAAAATCGCCAAACAAAATGTACATTTGGGACACTTTCATCCTAGCGCCCGGGGCACATGCCCTTTTCCCCCAACCCTCTCTTAGTTTTGGCCCTGAATGTGAATAAAGCTCTTTTTCTTTTCTATCACAATTGTCAAGTACTTATTAGCAGCAATATTGTATTAGATATTGTATTAATTCAATACTAGTTTTTTTTTAAAGTCAGTTATTAAAAAATGTCAATTTGTGGAGAATCCCTTAAGATTCAGCCGTTTTTAGAGAGCAGAGTAAAAACATCTCACTAAAATAATGATATCTTTTTGAATTTTCACGATATTTGATTGGATTTTTTTTATAAGTCACTCCATAGAATTGACTATTAAATGATGTAAAAAAAAATGTTTTTCTAGTTCGCGCATGCGCAGATAAAAATTATTTTATACAACTACTCATATTTCATAATATATTTAATATATTTATATTCCAATTGCGCTACATTTTTTCTACTGCATTTTGCCAATTTTTCTGAAATTTGCGTTAAATTTGGTCAAAAACCCAGCATGATATAAACAAAAAACATACCAGAATTTTTTGAATTTTTCAAAAAAATCGCTCTATCGCCATAAATATACATGCTATTCTCACAAAAATTAGTGTACATGTTCTACTGTATTCATATATTTGTATTCTAAAGCGATAAGTCGTTTCGTGCATTTTCATGTACAGGGCGATCCCAAATATTTCTATTATTCTTTGTTTTTTTGTCGGCCCCCTAATTACCCGCTTAACAAATGAATGTAAATAAATATAAAGTGAAACATAGTCTTTATATTTCTGAAGTTCCAGAAGAATCCGACCAGTATATTTTTAAATATTTGACAAAATGTCAAAAACTGAACGTGTACAAATACTTTTTGGTAGATAGTGTATGTTCTTTTATCCTAGTTCTGAGTTTTCTACTTGTTTTACCAATGTAATATTGCTTTGTTCCATCTTGCTGGGTGAAAGTTATTTCATATACGTTACAGATTTGATGTGGTTCAATTGGATCTATTTTCCTACATGTTGAGTTTTTTAATTTAGCCGACGGTTTTGCAACGATGAATATATTATATTTATTGAGTTTCTATTTTAAACGTTCGAAAAAACCAGGAAAATATTCCAAAGAGAATATATTCGAATTTTGTAGTTTGAAGTTACTAGTAGTTAGTTTGTAGTATTTTTACCATTCATGCTTCTAATTAACTTGTCTATTGCGCTTTTTCTATAACCATTACTCTTTGCAATGTCATATTATATTTAATTCTTTGTCTAATTGCGCCGGGGCACAGATTGGAAGGCCCCTTTTGGGGGGATAATATTTTAAATATCTGTTAAAAATCTGTGTTTATAATATTAGTTACATCTAAAAACACCTTATTAAGTTGTTTTACTTAAATTATGAAATTTAAAATTAAATTTAAATTTAATTAAAAATTTAATTTAATTTTGAACTAATTTAAAATTAAATTAGTTCATTTATAATGAGAGTCCTGTAAATAAGTCCGTTTAGGCTAGTTCCATGGGTTTTGTAGTGTAAGTCACATTACCTTATAATTGCTATGCTTGTGTGCCACTGTTATTTTCGAAAAGTCTGCTTGGCCTTATTCAATTAATAAGAATGTGCCGATAAAATAAATCAAATTTTTTCGTACTAAAATACTGGTAGCCAAAAATCGTAGCCTGTGACTTACACTACAAGTACTCACGGAAATAGCCATATAAAAAAATAAATCTAGGTTAACCGCACGTAGGTTAACCGTAACTAGGTTAACCGTAACTAGGTTAGCCTTTACTTTTTTATAATTTATGTAGATTTTCACGACCGCAAGGGTAGTGTTTTTAGAATTTATACACAAATTTGAATCCAAAGAAACTTTCTTTTAACATAAATGTCACAGTTTATTTTTCGCGCTGTCATTTCTTAAGCAAGTTACATAACATCTTGTCTAATGCTTAAACAAGACATTTACATTTATCTGGCTTTACAATTTTCTGGGAAACATGTATTTTTTTGATTTAAGAAAGAAAAAAATAGCTAACACATGCATTCTTTTTAAAGTATTTCTCTATCAGGTAAACAAACATGTTTTTTTATATATAAAAATGATTTCACTGACATGGAAATGATCTGATATATGTAATTCGTAATTTAAATGTATTTTATAGTTCGTGAATGACTATTTTTAGAATTTAATAACATATTAGAACACAAAAGCCGTTCATTTTTAGACAACCGTCGTAGTAGATTTTCAGCGGTGTCATGTGTTTCAAAAGTTACATAACATGTTATGTAATACTTGTTCATTTTTTGTTCTTCAAATTTGATTTGAAAACATATATTTTCGAAGTATAAACGTGAAATAAAGTAGCTAAGTTGTAAGATCAGTCTCTATATTTCCTGAATTTAATGCTATTTTTATTATGTTTGACATACTTCTTGCTTACAAATAGAAAACTAATGTAAAGAACAAATTTATATTATTAATGTTGCACATTTGCTGACATTCTAATTATGTTTTTATTTGGATGAACACATTTTTTCTTCTATTTACAAATTGCTTACTTTTACTTTTTTAGATTACAGTATTATTTGTAATCTAGAAATATAAACTGAACTGATATATAAACTGGAAGCTGAACAGATGTATGAGATGTAAACTTATGCAAAATAAAAACTGTAGAAAAAATAAAACTGAAATTAGAAAAATTTTAACACATTTTTAATAGTATTACTGCATTAAATATATAGACGCAGGGGGTCTTGCTGTCGCTCGCCAATGCGCCACATTGCATCTAAATTCTTCATTTGGCGAGTAAACAAGCGATTAAATTCGCCAAATTGATAGTGCTCAAATTTTGCTTTTTCATTCTTTACTTTTTCGTTTTTCATCCATATGCATATATACATATTTTTAATATTTTTGTAGCGGATAGATGAAATTAGATTAATAACAATCATTTTCGCTGTTATAAAACTTAGATTATTTTAGAACATGTTGAAAAAAAGGGGTACATTAAATGATTAAAGGTTTTTTTTCTATTGTGTGCTACATGGCGGATCTATTTGGCTAATACTTTTTTCATTTGTTGAATGTTTTTTATTTTTAATCAGCCAATTTACTAACGTTGGTCCAATGTCAGCGAGAACACTGTATAGATATACCATATATGACGAAAGGTGACCGACCACTTGCGATTTTAGATATTTTGTTAAATATCTAGAAAAATATATGAAAAATTATCTTGAAATTACTTGTGTTTAACCCTTTAACGATCAAAGCATTTTCATTGTTAAGATGTCGAAATAAATGAATGACACCGGTAAGTAAGAACAAATATATTTCTAAATAAGAAAACATGATTTTTTACATACAAAATAAAAGGGATATTTTTAGATAAAAATACCAGTATCAGTGTTGCGTATCGGAATTAAAATTTTGTGGTTTCGTTGCGAAACCAATGAACGTTAAAGGGTTAAGCAGAATAGAATCGGTTATATATTTCCGCAAAGTGTTTTTCCCGAAACTTCATACGGGACCGTCAACAAATTGAAAAATAACTACGATCTTTTGGATAGCACTGTCAAACAAATGTAGCAAAAGCATTCAAATTGCAGATTATAATTAAGTGGCTTATTATTATAAATTGCGTTCATTTTTTATGAAAATAGTATATATACTCGCAGAGAAATTAAGGTTCTTATAAAAACAGTCCCGAATTTTGCCACGTTTTTTTTTTGCTTATAATTTGCAGAATGTTTAATATAAAAAATGTTTGCTTCATCAAATATGACAAACAACATGGTACAAAGTATCCTGTAATGAGAATTCAAAAATAATAATTTTTTTTGAAAAATGAATAGGTTTATTAAAAATGTTTCACTGCGCATGTTGGAACGCAATCAAAATATAATTTACATAATGTGTTAACTAAATATATAAAGCAACTTTTGTAAAAGTCTCAATACAATGTTTTTGCTTATAATTTGCAGAATGTTTAATATAAAAAATGTTTGCTTCATCAAATATGAAAAACAACATGGTACAAAATATCCTGTAATCAGAATTCAAAAATAATATTTTTATGAAAAATGAATAGGTTTACTAAATAATGTTTCACTGCGCATGTTGGAACGCAATCAAAATATAATTTGCATAATGTGTTAACTAAATATATAAAGCAACTTTTGTAAAAGTCTCAATACAATGGCTTGAAATATCTGAAAATTATCATCAATAGAAGAAGCTCAAAATCCGTTATTCCCAAAATTAAGCAAAAAATGAGGAGCTGTATCCAAATATATGTGCAATATTGTTATGCTACCGGTTGTCCCAAAAATGACTGATGGATTTTAAAATTCAATAAATTGCAAACGGTGACAGCTATTTAAAAAAAATTTTGCAGGAGGGTTATGTATAATGTCAGGAGTTTTTTTACCGTATTTTTTTATTTTAGTTCGAATTTCAAACAGTAGATGGCGCTACGGCGATTGAAGGCCAGGTGATTAGTGCTGAGTGAAGTGTCGACCTGGCCTTCAATCGCCGTCAGCGCCACCTATTGATTGAAATTCGAACTAAAATAAAAAAATTACAGTAAAAAATCTCCTGACATTATACACAACCCTCCTGCAATTTTTTTTTAAATAGCTGTCACCGTTTGCAAGTTATTGAATTTTAAAATCCGTCAGTCATTTTTGGGACACCCGGTATATTGACACTAGTCAATAGATTTATGGATACAACCCCGCATATTTTTGCTTTATTATATGAATAACGGATATTAAGCTTATTCTGTAGACAGTAGTTTTCAGAATTTTCAAGCAATGTTTTTTGAGACTTTCAAAAAATGTGCTCGAAACATTTAGCTGACACATTATTTGTTTGAAAGCTGTATCTGAAGCTGTTTTTGATATATTAATTTTTTTAAAGCTTTTAAAATCATTTTTGTAGTTGTGGAAAGAGATTAACTTCATTTTCTTTTCAAATTGGAAAAAAAAAAGCGTGCACTATGTCAAAGATCGTATCAGTTTGGAATATTTTGCTTTAATTTCTTCATTCGCATTTATACCAACCATAAGATCCTCAATTGATAACTTCATCATAATGACTGATCTTTATTATAATTAATTGATTACATATGCAAATAAAGTTTAATTTTAATAATTTGGACAACTGAGTTTTGCAGAAATTTTGTTAATTGTAGCTTTAAATAATATTTGTGAATCAGATTGACCAATGTATGATACATTTTCCATTGTAACTAATTTTGTAGATTTATTATAAATCAATGAAACAATTCCTTTTCAAACATTTTCTTTCGCCGAAATTCTAAGTAATCCTGAAATTCTAAGTAAATTCTGCGGCACGGGCAATCACTATTAGTAAAGTGGAAATTATCGACTCACACCGGAATTCACAAACGAATTTTTCAGATATTTTGAATTCCTTAATTTAAGTTTTTATTATAACAGCAAAATTTTACTAAAATTTTATTGGTGCCATTTGCAAGTTTGGAATTAAAATTAGGTATCCCAGACCGGGCACAGTGTGCCGAAAAGGGTTAGAAATAAAGAATCGGAAACGGCGCGAAGAGAATTAAACAAATACTAATAATCAGTAGCGGCTCGTCAGGGAGTGCTGGATCCGATTTTTCACACCACAAAAATTCAACAGAATCTTTCTTATTATTTATTCGACAAATTTTGTTGATTAAATAATATTGAAATAACCATACGATATTAGTGGTGTGAAAAAATTGATGCAGCACCCCCTGACCAGCCGCTACTGCTAATAATAATTATTATTACTAAATGCCTAGCAATAAATGAAGTCACATAGAAATGCATAGACATATACTAACATTACAACATGTAAACAGTAGCAAACGTCATTCTTAAAATAAAATAATACTCCATAAAAAGACTAACTTTTAATAGTACAGCAGACCCCTGGTTAAGAAAATGGATTATCCATATATTTTCTGTAATTTGATAGAAGAAGCTTTAACAGTGTACAAAACCATTTCAAGAAATCTAAATAAATATTCTATCATTCACCATTTTTTAAACTTCATACTTCTACATATTTTACATATCGTAATTTGCCATTAAAATAACGTCACATGTTTGGAAGCGCTAATCTCGGTTTTTTATTTATCTTTCGCCCCTTTTTGCTTTTTAAAAAATCACTAAACAAGCACGAAGTGCTCTAGTTTCCTTGGTAACGGGTATTAGAGCTAATTTTAAAAATTAAATTATCATGATTTAAAATACATTTGCAGTCTTGTATATTTTTAACGATGTTAATTTACATAGACTATTGTAAATTTACCGTATAACTTCTTTGTTCTTTAACAGAATTTCGGGTTTTCTAATATCTGTTATTTCACATAAATTTTAAGATAATAGATTACCCGTAGTTTCTCCTAAATTTCACAGAATTTTTTTTAACATTGTACAAAACTATTTTCAAAAAATCTAAATATATCTTCTATCATTAACTATTTTTTAAACAACAGACTTCTACAATGTGTACATATCGTAATTTGACGTTAAAATAAGGTCACATATTTGGAAGCGCTAAACTCTGTTGTGTATTTATCATTCGCTCTTTTTTGCATCTGAAAAAGATATCTTAAATAATCACTAAACAAGCACGAACTTCTCTAGTTTCCTTAATAATGGATATCAGAGCTAATATTGAAAATTAAATAAATTCAGTATGATAAAAAATAAATTTACAGCCTTGTGAATTTCTAACAACTAATTTACAGAGTTATAAATTTGCCGAATATCTTCTCTGTTATTTAACAGAATCTCGGTTTTTCTAATATCTGTTATTATACATAAGACTTAACCCTTAATTAAATAATATATACTACTATATAGGTACTTTAAAGTACCATCGAAGAAAACTTTATATAAAACTTATTTATTCTGTCTATTGATAATTTCTTTTAATTCTTTCCGCACAAAACACTCTTATCGATCAAATTTAGATAGAATAGAGAAATAGTCAAAGCTAAATATTTTCAAAAATGTGGTAGCTTTATCATTAATTTTTGTAGGTATTTCTTTTCCTTCTCTAAATAAAATTATATGAAACATATTCAACTGCAAAAGCGTTTCCATTTATAGAGAGGATCATGATGCATTTAAACTCATTGTTTTTTTTTTGTTTTTGTTTTTTTTTAGAATTGTGATATTTTCAAAAGAGTAATTTGGGTTAATTTATCCGATCATTTTCGTAAATATTTCACAAAACAATTATAACTACCGATATATTTAATGAGTTTTAATAAAAAAAGCATGTCTAAATTCCACATTAGTATTATTTAAAAATTCCTATATACCTTCAGATATTAAAGAAGTGGATCAATTTCTTGATCAATAATTCGGTAGATAAAGTGTTAAGATAATAAATTACCCTTAGTTTCTATTTTTTTTAACATTGTGCGAAACTATTTTCAAGACATCTAAACATATCTTCTATCATTCACCATTTTTTAAATCACTGTTTTAAACTACATACTTCTTAAATGTGTACATATCGTAATTTGCCGTAAAAATAAGGTCACATATTTGGAAGTGCAAATCTCGGTTGTGTATTTATCATTCGCTCCTTTTCTGCTTCTGAAAAAGATATATTAAATAATCGCTAAACAAGCACGAACTTCTATAGTTTCTTTGGTAACAGATATTAGAGCTAATTTTAAGGGTTAAATTAAATCATTATGATTAAAAATAAATTTGCAGTCTTGTATATTTTTAACGGTGTTAATTTCCATAGTCTATTGTAAATTTACCGTATAACGTCTATGTTATTTAACAGAATTTCGGTTATTCTAATCGCTGTAATTTTACATAAAATAGATAATAGAATACATGTAGTTTCTTTGTAATTTCACAGAATTTTTTTAATAGTGTTCGAAACTATTTTCAAGAAATCTAAATAAATCTTCTATCATTCACCAATTTTTAAACTATATACTTCTACAATGTGTACATATCGTAATTTGCCGTTAAAATAAGGTCACATATTTGGTAGCGCCAATCTCGGTTGTGTATTTATCATTCGCTCCTTTTTGCTTCTGAAAAAAGATATCTTAAATAATCACTAAACAAGCACGAACTTCTCTAGTTTCCTTGGTAACGGATATTAGAACTCCAGATTCATCCATTGTAAGCAGGTGGTGAGCTCGGTCTTTTGAAATCAATACATAAATCTGCAGAAATAATATATCATCCGTTGTAAATATTGAAATGTTCTGGTAAAGATAAAAATGAATGTAACAGAGTGTAATGATTGATAAGTACTACATTTTTTTCAAATAAATATGTTTTATTTACTGGCTGTGTTCAGATTTATCACAGTTTTTCAACGTAATTGTTTTCCTCATTTAATCGAAGAAAAATATTACAATACGATCGTTCAAAAAGTTTATGTAACGAACTGTCGAATGTTGCGAGTATCTTTAATACTCATTAGGTCGCTGGTTCAATTAATACTACTAATTACTTAAAAATTCTTTATATACAAACTATTTACACATTATTTACATTTCGAATAAAGAATATAGATCCAGCAAAACACACGATAGGTCCGCTAAGATCACCGAAAAAACAAAACAATAACAAACGATATTCCAAAGTTGCCAAAACGGCAAAACTAAAGTACAGTAGAATGCGCCAAGGAGACGCACGGCATCCGAGGTTATGGTGAAGCCGTTACAAAAGAATGCGCCATGGAGACGCGATATACAAGACTGTGGTGAAGCCGTAACATACCGGCCCCCGTTGATATGTGCCAACATTCAACAATAATACTAAATGTAACAACAAACAATTGCAAATAATAGAAATTTCAATTCTACAATCAATAATACAGTATTTCGATAAAATACAATGTACTTCTTCAATATTATTAGTTAATATATTACTTAATATAAGTTTACCAAATGCAAATAGATAAGTTATAATACAACAATAATTACACTTGAATAGTATGCAAGATAGTTATCAAATTAACACTCAATATATGTAGCAATCTGATAAATTCAACAAGTTAATAATAATTAATCAAGAATATATACAGACGAAGACACGTAAATTTTATTATATATCCCCTTTCTCTGATTTTTATACTTAATCATAAAGGGTCCACAAAAGTCAACAGAACATTTTTGAAATGGGGGGCTAGGATTTACTCGATCAGCTGGCAAATTTCCCATAATTTGATTTGCCCCTATTGGTTTGTTTTTAAAGCACGTTACACATTTGTGAACTATTTTACGAGCCAAGGATCGCCCATTTATTACCCAATATTTTTGCCGGACATGATGTAACAATGATTGTGGCCCTAAATGGAAAAATTTGGAATGAAAATATTCAAAAATCATTTCACTTATTTTATGATCATGTGGTAACACTATAGGGTGTTTCCTCTCATAGGTCAGACTGGAATTGTCTAAACGACCTCCAACTCTAATTAAATTATCGGAATCTATATAAGGATTTAGAAATTTGAGTTTACTGTTACCTGAAAGGCTCCTCTGGTTTTTCATATGCTTAAGCTCTTCAGAGAAGGCTGAATACTGTACCTGTTTAATCAGAAAAATTTCTCCAAATCTCAATTCACTTACAGATAAGGCACCACTTTTTTTCTCCTTACCCTTTCGACAATTATTTAGAAATCTAAAAATATAACTAGTAATACGAATTAATTTCAAAAAATTATTAGTTAAAGAGAATAAACAATTATGAAAACAGTTTTCAGTTCTAAGTGAAAAGTTACTGTTGATTTCAGTTCTAAATTCGGACTCATAGTCAGTGTTGTTTTCCAGTTTTACTGGATAATCTTCTGCATACTGAATTCTGTCCCGAAGAAAATTTGGTCCACTAAACCAAAATTTGCAGTTAGTCAGTTCTTTAGCATCTAGACCTCGAGATAGGACGTCAGCAGGATTATTTTCCGATGATACGTGTTGCCACTGATAAGAGTCCGTGAGGTCTTGTATAGCAGCCACTCTATTACTCACAAATGTTTCAATTGGTGGGGAGATTTTCTAATCCATGCCAGTGATATTGTGGAGTCACTCCAGAGAAGAACAGTTTCTATTGGAATGTCAAGTGACGGTACAACTTTATGCATTAATTTTGCTAAGAGAAGACATGAGCACAGTTCAAGACGAGGGATTGTCACTGTTTTTATGGGGGATACTCTAGACTTGCTACAGAGTAAATGTGCATCAGGAGAACCTTCAGTTGGTATATACTGGATGTATATGGCGGCTCCATATGCCAAAGAAGAGGCATCTGCGAAGCCATGTACGACTATGCGCTCTTCACGAAAAATAAATCTAGGAATTTTTAAATTTTCTAATTCTGAAAGAATGGAAACAAATTCACTCCATTCTTTTGCTATGGAATCTGGTAATGGCTCATTCCAATCTATCTTAGCTAGCCACGTTTTCTGCATGAAGATCTTAGCCCTTGTTACTACAGGGCCAATTAATCCGAGTGGATCGAAGATTTTTGAAATCAAAGAGAGAACATCTCGTTTGCTATACAATTCCTTGTTATGAATCTTTAATTTATACAGAAAACAGTCACTTAAAGGTTCCCAGAGAACACCCAAAGTTTTTACTGAACTACAATCTGTTTGATCATCGAAATTATATTCGGTGGCAGCCATAGTATTAGGTTCAAGTAATTCTCGGTGGTTTGCACACCATTTGTGCAATTTCATATTTCCACGCTTCAAAAGTTCAATCAATTGGGACTTTAAAATTTTCGCCTTTTCGAGAGTCGATTCCCCCGAAAGAAGGTCGTCTACATAAAAATCTTTTAAAACGACTGACGATGCTAGAGGTAAGTTTGGTTGCTCATCAAGAGCTAATTGTTTAAGAGCACGAGTTGCTAAATAAGGAGCATTAGATGTCCCATAAGTAACTGTATTAAGTTTGTAAGTTTTTACAGGCGCGTTAATATTGTCCTTCCACAAGATTCTAAGGAAGTCTCGTTGGGATGAGTCAATTAATACCATTCTATACATTTTCTCTACATCCGCTGTGAATGCATATCGATGTTTTCGGAAACGTATCGTTATTACGAATAATTCTTGTTGAAAAATTTTTCCCTTTAAAAGAATATCATTCAATGACAAACCAGATGTCGTTGGCGTTGAAGCGTTAAAAACGACTCGCAAGCGTGTTGTACTTTTTTCTGGCCTGTAGACCCCATGATGTGGTATATAATAAAGGTTCTTTACGGGTTTTGATTCTTCTACTAATTCCATATGATTTAAGTTTTTGTATTCTTCCATAAATTCCGAATAGAGAGGTTGTAAGTTCGAATCCCTATCTAATCGGTGCCAAACTTGATCGAGCCTTTTTTCGGCTAGTTTTTTGGATTCTCCTAAAAGTGTAGCATCCTCCATAGGCATGCTAACAACATACTGACCATTAGAAGTTCGATAATGAGTCATTTCAAAATGATTTTCGCAAAATTTCTCTTCATTACTAAGTGGAGAACTAGAATCATTAATATTTTCGATTTCCCAAAATTTTCTTAAGGATTTGTCTATTTTTTCATTGGTTAATAAACCACAATATTGGGAATCATCTGAGGAATTATTCACGACACCGCTAGCAACATATCCGAATACTGTTTCTTGAAATAACAAATTTTGAGATGAGCTGCGAATTTTACCCGATTTTAATAAATCGAAGAAACATTGCGCGCCGACCAACAGGTCTATCTTCCCAGGGATATAAAATTCAGCATCTGCTAACGAGATATTTGTAGGAATATCAGCAATTTCTATACGAATAGGTGTAAGTGGGGTTATTTCTGTAATTTTTGGCACTACAAGAAATTCCAGTTCCCTTGTGAAATCTCTATTTTTATTTGAAATCACAGTTTTAATTTTATAATTTAATGTTGTGGTCGTGTTATTCAAACCCGATATTGGAGCAAAAACCTTTGATTTCTTTATACCCAATTTCTTTGCAAATTCAAGCGACACACAGTTTATTTGGCTACAAGAATCTAAGAGAGTTCTTGCCTGGATATAATTTCCTTTATTTGTTTTTATGTCAATAACTGCAGTTGACAAGATAACAGTTTTATTTGAAGCGAATAAGCAATTAGAAAGATTTTGTGAGACTGAAGGCGTCAGACTTGATTCTGGGCGACGTACTGTCTGATCAACACCTGGTTTTTGAAAATGAGTTTCATTACTGGAACCGATTTCTTTATCTCTATGTAATAAAGTGTTGTGAGGGGATTTGCAATGTTTACATAAATGTTTCGAAACACAGTTAGCTGCTAAATGTGATTTATTAAAGCATATGAGACAAAGTTTATTTTTTTTAACAATAGCAAATCTTTCACCAAAATTCATATTTAAGAATTTATTACATTTATATAGAGGATGAAATGAGTCACAAATAATACACTGTTTTTCAGAACTTGTATTTACTAAAAGGGATTTTGATTTTATTTCACTAGAAATTTTTGGTCTAGCTAAATTGCTTCTATTTATGCTTTCGAGAGATTGGCTTCTTTTTTCTAAAAAGTCCATTAAACTGTCAAAACTAGGAACTTCAGATGTGTTTATTGACAATTCAAATTGTTTTCTTGTTTCCTTATCTAGTTTTTCTAAAATTATAGTTGTAAACAAAATATCAGAAAGGTTATTTCTCTCAAATCCTAAATTATTTAGAGCCCTGATATTTTTGTTTATAACATCTAATAAACGCCTTAATTCTTTAGATGATTCTTGTGTAATTTTTTCAAAATCTAACACAGCCTTTAAATGTATACTAACCACAATTCTTTTATTCTCAAATCTATTTTCTAACGCTTTAAATAACGAATCAAATGTATCATCTGGAGTTTCTAATAATTTAGCCTCATTTCTTAGAGCGGAATGCAAATAATGTAATTTTTGAACATCAGTCAATTCTTCATTATTCGTAACAATATTATTAAACTCTATTTTAAACATGTTCCAGTCTTCATATTTCCCACTAAATAGCGGAAGTGGTATGTCAGGTAATTTAATTTTACTGTTACTTATCCTTAATTCCGAATTTTTTGTTTCTTTTTTATTAGAATATAATAATTGATTGAAACTTACCTCTAGCTTTTCGACTCGCTCTTCCATTTCGACGAATGAAGCATCAATTTCTGTTAAATCATGATCTTCTGGTGCTGTTATATAATAATCTCGACGAAGTACATCAATGTTTGTTGACAGTTTTTGAAGATTCTTGATTTTCGTTTCAATTTGAATTCTAGACAATTCATCGGTTTTTTCATTTAGAGAATTTTCTAATCTTGTTAACTGGGCTTTTAAAGAGCCTCTAGTCCTATTCAAGCTAATTAACGAAGCCATTTTAATTCAAATAGAACAAGGAGAACAAGTTCGAATTAAAAACGAAAGTCCCTCCGGCTCGACGGACCAATAATGTAACGAACTGTCGAATGTTGCGAGTATCTTTAATACTCATTAGGTCGCTGGTTCAATTAATACTACTAATTACTTAAAAATTCTTTATATACAAACTATTTACACATTATTTACATTTCGAATAAAGAATATAGATCCAGCAAAACACACGATAGGTCCGCTAAGATCACCGAAAAAACAAAACAATAACAAACGATATTCCAAAGTTGCCAAAACGGCAAAACTAAAGTACAGTAGAATGCGCCAAGGAGACGGCATCCGAGGTTATGGTGAAGCCGTTACAAAAGAATGCGCCATGGAGACGCGATATACAAGACTGTGGTGAAGCCGTAACAGTTTATAATCTGTATATATATATATATATATATATATATATATATATATATATATATATATATATTACGCTAATGTATGCGGCACAAAAATTACGATTATTTGTTAATTATTTAATGGCAACATCTGAATAAAACGCAAATCATCGGTTATTGTGTAAAAATAATTTAGAAGGATTTAGACCATAGGTTCCCAACCTTTCCTGGACCACCGCCCCCCTCAGAAGAAAAAAAATTTCCAACGCTCCCCTCTCCCATAATAGTTAATTACACCAATTAAAATAATATTGCATATTATCTATACCAGACATGCCAACCTCCGGCTTTTAAAAAATCATACAAATATAGTTCTAACCAGAAATTTTTTGAGTCAACGACATTAAGTAAATTTCAAATGACCCTCTAAGTTAATACTAGACACTTCTAATTAAATAAATTTTCTGGTTCAAAGTACATTCTCATGAATTAACAAAAGCCGGAGGTTGGCATCTCTGCTATACCTATTTTTTGTCTATTTATAAAGAAACACAAAGTAAAAATTATAACATAATAAAACGTTTTCCGGTAAAAATGTTAAAAATAAATACAAAATTAAATTAAATGAACTTTTTAAAAAGGTGCATTTAATAAGTAAAAGATGTCATAGATATCTAAAATATCTTATTGTATATAAAAATACAGTTTTAAAAGGTTAAAACTTCAAATATTATACGTCGAGCACTTCGACCCGAATTTCATCATGTTCAGGGCAGCTTTGTCTATATACCGAAATTCATTTTTGTTCTCTAACATAACTCGAATGTAAACTAAGCTACCCCTAGGATGATCAAGTTTTGGTCGAAAGCACTCGGCGTATAGTATTTGAAATTTTAAGTTTTTAAAAACTGTATTTTTAGATGCAACATTTTTTTAGATTTGGGACATCTTTAACGTATCAAAAGTTTCACAAATATTAATGTGAATAAAATTAAGAAATTAAAAAAAGTAATGACATAAACACAAAATCAATAAGAAATAAAAAATATCAATGAGATAACTGAGGCTGATGGAATTTTAACAATTTTTTAATGTCGTTTTTTCAGCTTTGCTTACAGCAGTCGTAAATCGTCACGTTCACTGAAGTCCAATCTATTTCTTTTCTTAGCCAATTAATTAGATACTGCACTGAACCCACGTTCAGCCAAATAAGATGACGATAAAGCAGTTAACAATTTTTGTACTTTTACACACAACTCAGTGTACAGAGGTGCTATAGACTTCTGAAGCCAAAACTCTAGGTATGTTCTTCCAAAGTTTACTTTTTGTTCTTCATTAGTTGTGAGTTCTATGAGTTACTCCTCTAAATTTGATGAATCTGCAGTATCTTCATTTGCGAAAGGATCTAAAACCCAACTCGGTATGTTCATGTTTAAAATGTCCTGAAATGGCTCAATAAAGTCCTTATGAAGAACGTCCAAGTGTTGGCAGTAAGTTAGTAAATCTTTCTGTTTTGCAAAGACTGCTGCTAAAGTGGGAAAATGGCTGTATTGTCTCTACCTAGATTTCGCTTGAACATAAGTTTTCTCACAAAAGCAGCTATGACTTTTTTTTGTTTTAATTAAATTTAATTCATCATCTTGCAATTATAAATTGATTTCATTGAATATTCTAAACAGGTCTATCAAATAACCAATGTCATTTTTAGATGTTATCAGGTTTTCGCTCAATCTTTCATCTCTGTTTTCAAAGAAGTTCAGTACTGAGTCGAGCTGATTAAAAAAACGATTCATACAAATACCTTTCGAGAGCCAACGAACTTCCATGTGCAAGAGCAAGCGATTGCAATCTTCGTCATTTTCACTACAAAGTTGACCAAATAATCTGTCGTTCAAAGAATTTCTTCTAATCTTATTCACTGCTGTAATAAAGTAATAAAGCGACGTATGCATTCGTTCATACAGTTCTTTGGCAACCAAATGCGACAATGAAAAAAGCAATGTATGGCGAGTATATTTGGTATTGCTTCTTTCAAATGCGCTATGAAACCATGTTGACGACCCCGTCTTTGCAGGAGCCATCAGTAGCTGCTGGAAAAATATGAACAGGAAATTCTTTCTATAAAGAAACATGTTTATGCTGTTAAATATCAGTTCTCCCTTTGTATGAGTTTCCAAATTTTTGACAAATAATTACTCTTGACTTTTTTCCTTCTTTTATGAATCGGTCATATAATAAAAATAGTGCTTTGTTATTTGGTGAGTTGATTAATCGAGTTGAATGGAAAATTTGCACGTCTTTAACAAATGCATAAAGATATTTAAACGTCTTTAGCCATTTAATCTATTTTCCTTTGTACAGAATTATTAATCAGAGGACTTTTTTTAATGATATCTGACAGTGTTTTATGATTAAGAACAGTTGTTGTTACATCTTTGACTGTCGGCAAGATTGATTTCTCGGCAATGGCTTCATTTGAAAAACTTTTTGGCAAATTAAACACATATGTAAAAATTGGTTTGTAGGATAATGCGTGAATCCACATTTCTAATATTCAATACTACACTTCCAGCCTTTTTTCTAAGATTCAGACACTTAGAAATACAAAATTTGCTACAATTTAAGTTAAATAGATTATCTTTGCAATATATTCATAAATAGGTTTAAAAATAAAGGCTATAATATCTTTTATAGCTTTCACTCAGTATAAACAAATTTCTTGAGCAATTTCAAACTATAGTTTCGAAATCTCTATTTAGGCATATTTCTATTCTAAGTCGTCATAGTTCCCACATTTTTGGAATACTGATTTTAAAAAAAAACTCTAGTCATTAAACTTTTAGTGAGATTAATATAGCAAATTCTACACTAGTAATCGCGATGATATTTTGAGCAATGCGTTTGATACTAAATCAGAAAGTTAAATTACATTTTTATATAACCAAATAGGACAAAATCAAATTCTTAGTCACTGCGAGAATTAAAAAAAAAAAAAAACAAAAAAAAAAAAACAGCGTTCAGAGCATGAGGTTACGCGATCCAAGTAGCATACCACATACCTACAAATCGAGGGGCAAAAACAGCGTCCCACGACGTTGGTTGGAATGGAAAGTTATCCTTCGACAGGTGCGACAAGCTGCGACAGGTGAAAGCAGATCCTAGCTATATCAGCTCGATTTCATAGATTTACATTTAAAGCTATATTTAATATTTTTATGATGCGCCTGGGCAATGACAGGGAGACGAGTCAACTAGTTTCAATATATTAATTTCTTAAATAGAGAGGTACGTCATGACCGCCCCCCTTGACTGGCTTAACGCCCCCCATTTTCCTCTGGACCTGTCACCGCCCCCCTGGAAGGCTCCAGCGCCCACTGGGGGGCGGTACCGCCCCCGTTGGGAACCTATGATTTAGACAAAAGAAAATCTGATTTACTTACATTTTTCTCTTTCGCTGCAATTATGCAGTTTTAAAATATTATTTTTATTTTTCTGTTACTTAAAAAAAAATACAAATCATGAATTTTAAACGTTTTAGTTTAAAATTAAAGTTATGTATTACAAATGAAATGAGTGTGCACTGGGCGGTATTGCGCTATTTCTATTAACAGCATATCAAGTAATTAATTAAACTAATTCTATTTTACATCATTTTATTATATTAAGTTATTTGTAAAATAAAACTAAATAGAACGCAAACACAAAAATTTATTCTTTTAAATAACAAAAATGTCGTTTGGCTTTTCGTAACCAAAACAATAAAAATAATTTTGAGAAGTTCATGGAGGCTAAAAGTGAAAGGATTATATTTTAAATGAAATTAATGCAATACGAAAAAAACTAGGGTAAGATTGTTTGCAGAATTATCCACCTGTGCCCGGTCAGTATAAAAATACCAAGTTTTTGAATTTTCTAGCAGAATTTTCTGATTTGGCACACAATTGAGCAGGTAAAATTATATTATGAATAAACGTATTGTGATACGATGTTTAGTATAAATTTAAAGGACACCAAACTGGTCGCCAAGGGCGGCTAGTTTAAATATAAAACATTTGACAAAGTATCTAAATACATTGCGCGTCACGTCAGACACCGGTCACAGACACTGAATTCTTCGTTTAGGCCGCGTCAGTTACCGTTACCTGACAGTCTAAAATATGATATAAAAATAAAGATATAAATATTGCTTTAAGTATTAATCAATATGTATTTAAAATCTACTTAACTTTTATTTATTACAAAATTGTACTTTTTTAAAAATTACTTAAGAAGTCGTCCATAATTATGTCACGCTTGAAGGGGGAGGGGGGGGTTTGATGAAATTGTGACAATTTGTGACAAGGGTGTGAAAGGGGGTAAGAAAAAATGTGCATCACACATTTTGGTTAGAACAAAAGCATTAAAATTCTGTGGATTAAATTATGAAGCATGAAGTTATTTTAAAATTAAAATATTTTATGTTCATAAAGATAATAGTTAAAGCCAAATATGTTAAATTCTATTTCAAATTCCAAAATACTACTGTTTTCAATTGCGCTTTCATATTAATATTTTATTACTATTCTATAACATGGTTCGTACGGATACCGTTATTTTCAAGGCGGTTTGCCAGAATTTTTAATAGAAAAATAAATCTACTTCAAACGCGCAAAATTTCATCTTATTTAAGAAGAGATTTTCTGTAGGAAAATGCTGGTACCAAATAAATTTCCATTCATGAAATTTCAGAATCCGTACGAACCATGTTATAACAATTTTTTGTTGTAAATCTTTTGTTGTAAACCTTATTTTATACAAAATAAGTATACGAATCATTTTTATTGTTCATCTCACAAATGTCATTAAAACACATACTTAAAATTTAAAAATAAAATTTGAAATAGGATAGAAAACATAGTGCACTATTTTTGAACTGCAAGTAGGGTAACATCCCCAGTAATTGGCACATTAAGGATTTGTCTTTAAACTTACTTCTATTTTCATTACCAAGAAATAAAATATTTACTTGCAAATATTTTTAAATCAAAGAGTGCATATCTGTGCATCTATTTTGCCCACTAAAAGCAAAAATATTTGAAAAAGTATTTTTATAAAAATATATTTATAAAAAGTTGTTGTAATCACCAGTAATTGGCACTTAGACTTTTACAGAATTAAAGTAACCCTTTTCAACTAAACAAAACTGTTTTCAATTAAAATTGACAAATATACTGTAAATCAGATAATAATAAATTGAAATGCATGCCTTTCTTAAGCCAGAGAAGAAGCATTTGCAACAAAAATAGCTAATTTGATACAAGCCATAATTGTTTCTCTTTCCTAGGCACTATTGTCATCTAGTAGCATAAATCAAAATTATAATCTGTAAAGTAAATGAGCATATAAATGGTTTATGGTCTTGCTTTTTTAAAAGACTGGATATAAATCTTATTTTAGGACAGTTTTGTAGGATGTGCTAATCACTGGTGCCTGCCAATTACTGGGGATGTTACCCTACTTAAAATTTAAAAATAACATTTGAAATAGGATCGAAAACATAGTGCACTATTTTTGAACTGCAAGTATATGTTAACCCTTTCCGGCACGGGCAAAATCTGTTAGTAAAATGAGAAATTATCCACTGGCACCGGAATTCACAAACGAATTTTTTAGATTTTTTGAATTTCTTAATTTAAGCTTTTAATGTAAAAGCAAAATTTTACTAAAATATTATTGGTGTCATTTGCAAGTTTGGAATTAAAATTAAGTATCCCAGACCGGGCACAATGTGCCAGAAAGGGTTAACATAATATAGCGTGACATGTGACAAAAGGGAGGGGTGTAAAGTGAAGTGTAACACTTTGTGACAGAGGGGGGAGAGGAATCAAAAAATGCGTGATATTTTTGGATGGCCTTTAAAACATTATTATTTTCTCAGTTTTATATCATATTTAGCACTGTTAGTGACGGTGACTGAAGCGGCCTAAACGGAAAGTTCAGTGTCAGTCTTTATGGTACTCATTGTGTTGATTCATTGGAAATTGCGGAGCCATAACTACATAAAATTTCCAAGGTATACAGACACCATCTTCTAAAATATTTATTTGTTGAAATTATTATGAATGTATTGAAGTTGAAAAAATCATTTAACAATCTTGTATTGGCATATTAATCAATTAATATTTGAAAAGATAATTGAAAAAATTGTTTTTTAACCCTTTAACGATCATAGTATTTTCATTGCTAAGATGTCGAAATAAATGAATGACACCGGTAATTAAGAACAAATATATTTCAAAATAAGAAAACGTGATTTTTCACATACAAAATAAAAGGGATATTTTTAGATAAAAATACCGGTGTCAGTGTTGCGTATCGGGATTAAAATTTTGTGGTTCCGTAGCGAAACCAATGAACGTTAAAGGGTTAAGGGAAATTGGTACTGTTTAACTTTTTTTTTATTTAAACATTTTGAGGTACATTTTTACCATAATAACATAGGACCGAACATGACTGGCGGTCTAGAATATGATATAAAACTAAATAAATATATATATATATATTGCCTTAGCCCTTGGTACTCCGTTGTCGCCGCTGCGGAAACATCATCTTCCCTTGCAAAATTCGCTTTTGTCATCAGTAATAAAGAAAATAAAATTTGCCTTATTTACTCAAAGCACTTTTG
The DNA here is from genome assembly GCA_964019185.1 of Maratus speculifer. Lineage (NCBI taxonomy): Eukaryota > Metazoa > Arthropoda > Arachnida > Araneae > Salticidae > Maratus > Maratus speculifer. Next base: position 349,764,788 of record OZ025295.1, read on the forward strand.
AAATTGTGTATTTGAAGGAAACTTCTTTTAAAAAAGTGGTGCTGGCCAAATAAAATTCGTGTAAGAAAGGCCAGATTCAGAAAGGTTAAGTATTACTCAAAATATATTCAAAATCTACTTAACTTTTGTTTATTACAAAATTTTACTTTCTTAAAAATTACTTAAAACAATATAAAATTCTCAGTTTTATATGATATTTTGCACTGTTAGTTACCAGTGATTGAGGAGGCTTATGCGGAAAATACAGTGTCAGTCAGTGTTGCCAGTAGGCTACTTTTTTTAAAATTCGGATTTCTTGATTGGCTTCACTTTTTTGAAACGGTAAATTACTTTTTGTTTTCACCTTAATTGTTATGCCATTGAATAAGGCACGTTTTATCACTTGTAAAAAGTGGTGCCAATCAAAAATCTGAAATTAAAAAAAGTAGCCCATCTGGCAACATTCGTGTCAGTCTCCAACGCACTGAATGTGTTAGACTGAAACTGCGGTTCCATAAATATATGAAAATTCCGAGGCGTACAGGCACCACCCCCCAAAATATTTCTTTGTTGAAATTATTATGAAGTTATTGAAATTCGAAAAAGCATGTAACAATCTTGGATTAATCGAATAATATTTGAATAGATAATTGAAAAAAAAAAATATTTTTTAAAGAAAATTGGTACCTTTTAACTTTTTGTATTATTCAAACATTTTAAGATACATTTTTAACATAATAATATAGGAGGATATCAGGGTTTGCACAACTGTACCAGAAAAATTTAACAGTATTTTCAAAGTATTTCATTGCAGAAAAATGTTGTAAAATTTGAGAATAAAGGTGATGATTGCGAATCCTTTTTCTTAAAAATTAAATATAAATTTTCTTATCATTAATAGTGGTGCCAGAGTCCTTGGAAATTCCAAGGAGTGTGCGAACCTTGGATATGAAGAAAAATGATTTTTATCAAGATGTACCTCAATTTCCTTGGCAAAATTCGAAAAAAATATTTATTTTTTGAAAAAATTATATAATTATTCTTTTTTTTAAATTTTAAGTAAATTCTAAAATGCATTTTCTTGTACATTTTTGAACATTTTTAGCTATTTTTTAACTATTCATAATTTTTGGTATCCTTAGTTAATTAGTTAGAGAGAGATAAAAATAAAACGTGCAAATATGTGCTAAATTACAGAAAAAACACGAGTTTCTTTAAGATTGTTACCCTAAAAAAAATAAAAAAATAAAAAAAAACAGTTTTACTGTGTAATTTTGTGTATCTTATACATTCTACAAAAGTAGTCCAGAACTCATCTGACATATACAGTAGATGATGAATGGGACGACCCAGCCTGTCAGGCAGACCGAATTTATGGTGACAAGGATTGAACTCTGTAGAGCAAAGCTAGGCATTATTTTCAGTAAGGCTCCTAAAGAACCCACTTTACTGATTGAAAAAGACCCGGATGATAATGTTAAATCTATGGGGGCGTTCTTTTCAAATATCTCGCTCAAATTTTAATATTTTTACATGATTCTTTTTTTACATGGGATAGCTGAGGACGATCTACAACCGGGCTATTTTTATTTTTTCGATTTTGATTTCAGATTAAAAAAATACTTTAACTTTCAAAACCGGTTAGAACCGGTTGTGAAATTGAAACTATCATAATATAAAAAATATATAACTAAAATTTAAAAAAAAGTAAAAACTAGCCCGATTGTAGATCGTCCTTATCTATTCTATGTAAAAAAAAAAAAATCATGTAAAAATATGAAAATTTGAGCGAGGTAGTTGAAAAGAACGTCCCTATCATTGACTTTCTAATATACGGTCTAATAATATCTTAGGTCATAGGTCCCCATAGACTTAACATTATCATCTGAGTTTTTCTCAGGCAGTAGTAAGTGAAAGTAAGTAAGAGTAAGAGTAGTAAGTACGGCTTTTAAGTGAAATCTCAACAATCTAACAATACAATTTTGATGAACTGTGGAGTTATCACAGCGATATCGAGACTTATCTATTGTCAGACAGAATAAGATTTCCATGCGCAAGACGAGTCGTGGTCCAGCTAATGTAAGTGTAATAGGCAAACGGTCTTTTTAAATATGTTCATCTTTAACTGTGCTTAAATGAATCATATTATAAATATTTTCATCTACTTGTAATCAAGAAAATTAAATTTCGTTATTAACACTAAAACTACCGGATATTTTACTAAAGTTTTGTGAAAAGTGTTTCGCACCAGAATTTGAATTTTAAACTTTTAAACTTATTTAATTACTCTATTTTTTGTGCAACATGCATTTAACATATCTTATAAAGAAAATTCTGGTTCAAATCGACTATTATCATTCTGGCAGGGGTCATTTTGACCCCTAATGGCGGTTCTAGTGTTAAGTTGAAACAATAAACTGTGCTGTCAAACACCATGTTAATGAACTTGCTTACGAAGGTCTGGATGCCACGAGAATAACCTCATTTCAAATCAGAAAATTTATTTCATCTATGTTTCTTTATTTAAATTCAGATTTCTTAGTGAAACATATTTAATTTCATTTCTTTGAAAAAATTCTGGTTTGAAATTCATTAAGCCAGGATGAAAGTAAAACTATTCTACGTAACTGGACAATATATAACCGGAACAAAGTTAACTCCTTAAATGGGGTGTAATTTAATGTGTTCAACTTAATCTTATTCTGACATGCTAAGTTCACACCAGAGTTTTGAAATAAAGTATTGCATTGATATTGAACTTGAAGAAAAGCTTTTTAAGAAAACTTTCGAATATTTTTTTTTAATCTAGCCGCTAAGCGGCGGTCAGACGATTTCGTCCCGTTTTAGGCACTCTAGCGGGCTACTGCCCGCTAAATAAGAACCTGGCTAGCGGTTAGAAACAAAACACATGTTAACTTAGATGAATCATATCCAGATATTACGGAAGATTAGTTGAAAGTTGACAGCTATGTTTATTTACAAATTAGAATAACCTGTGTTAGAAAACTAGAAAATGATAACTAGAAATTGATAATTTAATATTTAATTAGTTTCCTATACAGTCGAGTCTCTATATAACGAAACTCCATACATCGAATTTCTCTATATAACGAATTTTTAGTAGGAACGTTTCCTTTTTCCCATCATTACGTTAAAAACAATCTCTATATAGCGAAATATCTATCTCCATATAACGAATATTTTCATGAAATGTTCTTTATTCAGTTGTAAAAAAGCTTCGAAATCACATGAAATCACTTTTTCATAACTTATTTCCAATTTATCGTTCAGTGCTGTGTTTTTTTATATTACTTCACTGCTTGAATCTCCTTGTTCTTTAAGTCCAACGAATTTATCTTCCCACACACCTTTCAACATCCTTCTCAAAACAGTGTCAATTGTATAGTTATATATATATAAGAATGGGATCAATGGGAGTAATTGAAGGAAAAAAAATTACAATTGCTAAAAGGCCCAATTTTGTATACTCGAGGATAATGTGGATTCCGAGGACGGAGGAGGTGCGACGTGTGCAGACTTAAAAAGAGAAAAGGAAATCAATTAAGGAGTACGGAGATGTCAACAATATTTCTCTGATTTGTTTGACAGTGGATTACAATTGCACAGTACTGATACAGCACTTACTGATAGTGATATTTTAAGAAGAGTTATGAACAATTTCAAATTCTTAATTAAACACATCAAAATAACAATTGTTCAAAATTAATACATAAAATAAGAATCTTAATCTCTATACAATGAATTTCACAATTAAGGAATTTTTTACTCGAACAATGGATTTCGTTATATAGAGACTCGACTGCATTTGTAGATTTAGGACATTCTTTGAGATGATTCACTCTTTATTATTACTCTGATTCTGCTAACGATACAGAATAAATTGCAAGAAACACAGAGATCTGAAAAAAAGATTTCTTTGTAAGCAAATCGATCTTTAGTTTCATTTTGTATTTCTTTTATTCTAGCCTTTTATTCTCGGAGACTCTACAAAATATCGATGCTATCGAAATATCGAATAAACGTTCCGTAAAATTAAACACTCTTTTGGGTTTTGGGGAATTAGCAAAGGTATATTTCTTACATTTCTTTTCTGTGTTTGTTTTTTACGAATTTGAAACAATTAGATTAGATGGATTTTTTGTGTTTCTTATTCGTGATTTCTAATTTTTTTTCTGGGAGCTAAAAAATCACCGTATATCAAATCAGCTTTTAAAGAACAGTTATTCTTCTAAAGAAATTAATCTTTAATTGTGGGAAATATATTTTCAATTACTAAATATTGATTTTTAATTAGCAACTTTGTTGAAATTTAGGTGGTTATTACTTAAAAGATATATCATAGAAAAGTATTATGGTGATTTATATTACACAACGATAACTTTGTGATAAGCAGTCATTCAAGTATGAAAGTAATGTGAAAATATGTTAAATGTTTTTTTATGAAACTTTTGATTTAACTATGCAACTAAATTACAGCTAGATTAGAAAAATATTAGATAATCTTAATCTGTCATATTTCCATCACAATTTTGCATTGACAACTTTTTTTGGTTTAGTGCATTGAATAAGTCAGCCAATCATATTATTAATCTTAACCTCTTCAGACCCGAGTATAAAATAACTCTACACATATATATTTTTCGCTTTTGCATAATCGAAATGATACCATAGATGACAGAAAGGGTAATTTTTATGAAATCAGTACTTTAGGGGACTGGTAATTTAGGTTTACCAATATGGATCTAAAAGTATTAATCCCCTCAACTATCAGCAATATAAATTTGCGCAAAAACGAAATTAAGGTTTTCAAACAAGTAAATGATCAGCAAATCCTCAATTTTTTTCATTACAAAGCATTTAAGTTAAATAATGGTGGATGTTTCTGACTTTCTTAGGCACCATGTCTTGAAGGTATTTTCAAAACCCGGATGAAAATAATATTTATTATATGAGGTAATAATTATCAGTACTGATATTTATTGGTTTGGTTTTAAAGCAAAAAACATTCAGCTGCATAGAAGTAAAGTAAAAATGCAAAAAATTCGAACAGTTTAGTTTTTATGAGGAAAAGAATGATGGTACGCATTTGTGTACATCAGGTTTGAAAAGGTTAACGCCAAACTCAATTCACTCTTAAGTAAACATAACATTAGTTCATCCAATACTTATCGTTAGTTTACCAGAATGTTGTATTCAACAATTCGAGTGATCACATTAAACCGAATTAAGTCCATTATCTTAACCTTTTCAAAGGAAGAAGAATTCTGTTGTAAAATAATGAAGTATTGGACTGGCACTGGAATATTCAAACGCATTTCTTAGACATTTAGAATCTGCTATTTTGCGCTTTATTTAGAAAAGTAAAATTTTATTAAAATGTTTTTGGTGTTAACCCTTTGAGCTCCGATGGATAAATTTCTTCAAAATTCAAAATGTCACATTAGCACCAGTATTTTGAAAAGAAAAAAACCGCTTAACGATATACACGAAAAAATGCATTAAACCTTTTTCAAATACATTTGGTTGAATTTTCCGGTGCCGATATGACATTTAGGAATTAAAATTATGTGGTAGAAAATTCTACCATCAGAGCTCAAAGGATTATCTGTCAGTTTCGGAATCGTCCTTGAAAGGGTTAAATAAAAAATTCTTCTGCACTTAAAACGTCTTTTCCTAATGTAATTGTTCCCATAAAAAAAGCCTCCAGTTTCAGTACTTTAAACTTTCTCAGAATGATCCAATTAGACACCTATATCCAATTACACTGCCAGCAATGTAAATTTTGACAGTAACCTTCATGAATCTAATATCTGCAAAATCGCATCGAGTAAAATTCATACAAATACAACGCTTTAGCGTTCCTTGGTTTCTCTACGAGACCGCAAAATTTTAATTCCGGTATGCAACAACGGCCTCGAAATTTTAACACTAGAACCGCGTGACTTGCGGTATACCTAGAACCGCGGAGCGGGTCAATTTGACCCGAGATTAAAAATGATGCATAAATATGCCCAAATACTTAATTTGGTTAAGATTATGTTTTCTTATAATAGTAAATATTTCTTAGTTTTTACATTATATTTTACACATAAAGTCAGCAGAAATTGCCGACACTTCAAAAAATACTATTATTCAAAATTACATTTCATTAAGATGAAAATATATGTAACATATATTGGACATATATTTTAAACATAAATAAACTTGGACTTAATAAACAATAATAAAAAAATAGATTATCCCAGGGTTCGCACAGTTCTACCACTAAATTTCAAGGATTTTTTCAAAGTGTTTCACTTCAGAAAAATATCGTAAAATCTGTGAATAAAGGAGGGGATTACGAATGTTGTGGTTAAAAAACTAAATGTAAATTTTCTTATTTTTAATAGTGGTGCCAGAGTCCTTGGAAATTCCAAGGAGTGTACGAACCTTGTATCCCTTTCAAATAAGTTTAGATAAAAAAACCTAAGAATAATTTTAAAAATATATAAAAAATGCAAGTTACTAGTTTTACTGGCTTATCTAATCTAATTTATTGTATTCATTGCTTGAAAAAAATGGTTAAAGATTTTGCAAATTAGCCAGAAATGTGTCATTACATTATATTTTGAACAATTATTTTTAGTTTTAATTTGATTTTCTTAATTGTGATAACAATCAATCCAACTAACAACCCAATTGTGTTTTTCATTGTTTTTAGTGTTTCTTCTTGCTCAAATTACAAGTTTTTTCTTTTTTTTCCCCCAGAAATAAGAAACTATTCTTGTACGTCTTCAACTAAGTCTTGAATAAATTGACGTATACCGATAAATTTTCCAGTTACAGATTTGCACAATACCTAAGCATTGATAGTAGCAAAATACAAAATATTATAGATCACATTCACCGGCCTCCTATAAGAAGCAGGCATGACATATGCAGAATTCCTGTCACCTGGGTAATCACACAGCTACAATCAATTTAGTTGCGTTAGTAAACAAGTGTATTTATTATGTTTTAGAATTATCTAAAATTTCAACAGTTAGATGTAGATTAATAAACAACAAAATATCTGTCTCCTTTTCTCCTTGGATGTTTGAATGTGTTAGAAGAATAGCCGCATGCAGTTTTGGCATTTTTGCACAGACTTGTATTTCTCGTTTTGGACGTTTTACAGTTTATATAAAGCCCGTGTTTCATCATCATCTGCATGCAACTAGAACATGATACGATACAAAATTTATCTGGTTTTGTTAGAGATATACTGAATAAACAAACTCACAGATTTTAAAAGATATAAGTGCTCATTTACGCTTACTTTAGGCTCTTTTATATAGTTAGTCTTGAAGTTTTCTTGTCATCTTCTTTATTTCCAGGTGTGAATATGCCAGTTATTGCTTATTTATTTTTCAAATTTTCATGAGTATAAAGTTCAAATTTTGTCACTTTTTGTTTAAATTCTTAATTCTTCTTAATTATATCCAATTTTTTATCTGATAAATATCACAAACATTCATTCAATACTGATAAATTTTCATCTATATTCCAATGGAAAAGCCCAACACTGTTAAAAGAGTATAGGCAAAGTCGTCATCACTTTTATTTTCATCATTAGAATTTAATTTTCTTCAATTACATGCAGATATTCATCCTCAATCATTTGAATTCTCAATCATTTGGAGATGATAGTTGCTAACATGCAAAAGCTTCTTTGACGGTAATATTAAGACATCGGAAATTTTATCTATACTTTCAATAAATACAGAATAAAACCAACTTCAATACTACTTCGAAATATTTGTTGTAATTTTCCACTGCAATCATCGATTCTTCACATAAAGAATAGAAGATCTTGATTGAAAATTTTCATTATCCACCCTTCCAATTCTGCCAGAGGAAATAGGAGTGAAGCAGATGTACTTTGTCATTAATTCAGAAAAAATGCATCTCTATTTCGTCATGAATACATAAAAACTTATTACGGGTCAAATTGACCCGCTTCGCGGTTCTAGGTATGGGTGGTTATAACTAAAAAAATATTTATGTCATTTGCTAATAAATATGAAAAGTTGTCGTTTACCTTAAAATATTAAAGTCAGAAAAGGAAAAGTTTTTTCAATGAATACTTTTTGCGCGGCGAGAAATTAAACATCGATTTGGGTCAAATTGACCCACACCGCGGTTCTAGTGTTAAATAAAAATAACCCTTTTTATCATGCATGTGAAAAATAATCTTTTTCTTATTTATAAATATATTCGTTCGCAATTACCAGTGTCATTGACGTATCTCAACATCTTAGCAATGAAAATGCTTTGTCAGTGAAAGGGTTAAATAGTTTATATGGGTGATTCTCAAAATAGGGGACAATTTCAAAAGTGAAATCTTAAAAAAATTACTGTTAGCAAAATTTCTGAAAAAAATAGGTGTTGTTAATATAGTATTAGGTATACTTTACATGTAGTCAGCAGAGCTAAATATTTAAAAATTAACTTAAAAAAAATAATTAGTATTTTTGAGCCATGCTAATGACAAAACAAATTGCATGGAATAAATATATTAAGAAATTTTTATTTTCTTCCTGTTTAAATATTTTTTTCTATATTTATTAGCCTTCCTTTTCAACAAATGGTTTCCATTTTTACATATATAAATATAAGGAGAATAAAACAGGGATGAGATTTCCGCTTTTTTGCACACCAGTAAAATCTTAGAGAAAATGATATATTATTAAATCGGAACATTTTCGTGATTTCAAATAACAACATTTTCTTTAAGATTTTACTGGTGTCCAAAAAAGCGGAAATCTCATCCCTAATAAAAACATTACCAAAGAGCAAACTTTGTTTACATGAGCAACATTCTGACACTAACAATGTAAGAAGCTGTCTTAGTGATTTTCTGACAGATTTAATGCATATTTTAGGGATAATAAATGTAATACCTAAATTTATATGTAAAATTAAACTTTATAAAAGATACAATATAACCAATGGCTACATTTATGCACATAGGAGTCTTTAGCATGGACAGAAAAACCATGCTAATGACACTGATATTTATCCATGCTGATGACAAATTTTAATTTAAATAAGATTATGAGCCATAATATAATCACAATGCAATAGTCCTTTCTGGGGCTTTTTAAAACACAAACGTCCTATGCAAATAAGTAAAATAAAAATTTTAATTATAAAATAAACATGAAAATTATTATCCATTCTAATGACATACAATTGATGTACGCCCCTAATATTCAACTTCTATTCTTAAAATACAATACATGCTTCTATTTTCAGGCTAAGATAAAATGGCTACTTGTTGCCATGGAGAAACTTTATATTTTCAAACTATTGTCATATGTGAAAATGAAATTTTGATTAATAACCAGCTGTTATAGTATGACCTTGTTTTGAAAATAGAATATGGAGGACAAACTTTAATTCTTTTTTTATATACTATAATTTTATTTTTAAAAAGAAATTTATTGGATAAATCCTCTCCTTGATTAATTTAAAGAAAGAATAACATTTGTTTAATTTTATAAATATGATATTAACTCTTTAAAAAGCTAGTATATACAAGGCACAGCTGCTGTGGACATCCATGCTAATGATATTTTGAACATTTATTCTGTTATTTTAAGGTGTTTTTAACTAAAAAGTGAGTAATTCTTGAGTGCAAATAATGAATAATATTAAGACAAACATATCTAAATATAAAAACATGACAGAAAACCTCTCAATTTTTTTTGTATGCCGAAAGACATAAATTGTCCCCTATTTTGAGAATCACCCATATACATAAAGTACCTTAGATGAGATGCGTGAAAAAACGTGATGAGATGTGTTGAATTAAACATACAAGTTAAACAGTTTTAAATAAAAACTTTAATGCATAGCTTCCCACATCTACCGCTTTTTTGACAAGAAAAAATTTTATAGGAAATTTTACCATTTCAAATCGCCGTAATCTTCCGCTTAAATAAGTCAAAAATTTCTATAAAATTTTTCTGGCCCAAAAAATCGGAAGAGTTGACAGTTATGCTGATGTGAAAGATTTCATAAAAATTGAGTAAAATGTCTTTTCTTACTTCTGTTAATGTAATTTGTATCTGAGAAAAAAAAGACTTGACGGTCGTTCAATAAATAAAAAACTTCGAATGCTAAGGGTTAAATTTAAAATAGACATTTCCGTTATGTTGGAGATTTAGTTCATAAATACACTCTATAAAATAAATCTGTCAAGTTATTAAACTTTTTCTAAGAAACTGGGATTCAAAGAAGGTTTCTTCTAATTGTAACAGCATAATTTCATGTAACTAATTCTGTTACATGAATCTTTTGATACATGCATTTTTGTTATTACCGTTAAATAAAAAGTTTCCTATAAAAAAAATTACAGATTTTTTTTTTTAACAGTACATAAATAATTGTAAATTTTGTTAATTTCCGTTTTGTGTTAACCCTTTGCGGCGCAGAACAAATTATTCGCTTAAGTGTTAAAATTAACCCATTCGTGCCCAGCACCTTTTGCGTAAATTTTATTCGGTTGACACCACTATTTTTAGAAGATTTAAGTTTAGTTCATTAATCACGAAAATGCATCATTTAAATAAAATAATTATTGCTTTTCTTTTTTACCGGTGTCAAAAACAGTGCTGAATGCACCTTTTGGAGCGTCCCTAAAAAGGGACGCTAGGCACTAACGGGTTAATGATTGAAACCGGAATTTGAAAACATCTTTATTTGTTAATATCAAAAAGCTATTTTTCACGCGCTCAATAAACCGTAAATTATTTTAGTAAAATTCTGGTGACAATCTGGCGTTCAGGCAGTAAATTTAAGTGGTTTTATAAATGTATCAGCGGGCCTCAAGAGGTTAAATCAAAATCTTCTTGATTCTATGAGTATTTTTGTTAATAATCTTGGAACATTTATAACAAATATAAGGTACACGAAGTAGTATTTTTTGAAAATTAATCAATATTTAGTTTCTTTCTGTATTTTCCTCTTTTTTTATTTCTTTCGCTTTTTTAACGGAATTTCCAATAAATAAAGATAATATCGAAATATCGAACGCATGTTGTTTACAGTAAAACAATACTTTGTGTTTCACCAATTTAGAAAAACGTATATTATTATATTCCTTTGTATCTTTCTTTTTATAGACTGCTATTTTAAATCAATGTGATACATAAATGAAAAGTTGGAATTTTCGATTCAGCTGTTTTCTTAGCCAATTAACCGTTTCCTAGTATGCTAGAAGCTGTAGAAATTGTGTGAAATTGTGTATTTTCAACTTTAATGATTTAATAGATTTTTTTTTTGTTTTGTTTTGTTAAAAAATAGTGTAGAAAGGAAATCATTGTTATTTTATTTTTTGTAACGTATTGATGAAAAATAAAGTCATGTCAAGATCCAAATTTATTTTCAGGTATTATTTTACTCCATCTTATAAAAAGAAACAATTAATTAAATTTTAATACAATTAAATTTTAATCTAAATCTTCCTAAAAGATTTAACTTTCTACTGAAAATAAATAAATCAAAGATCTAAATCTCATTTAGACAGTTAAATATGCAAATAAGTCCAGTACTTACATCATTGTACAAATCAAATTTAATATTCAATCTTGCTTAACCCCTTGAGGGGCAATTGGATATATTTTGTCTCACCTAATTTAAACGAGATTGTCACCAGAAGCTTTTAACCCCTCGCGGGGCGGTGGTTTCATAGATATACCACTTAATTTTAATTCCCAAACGCCACATTGGCACCGGAATTTTGTTTTACAAAATTACGGTTTATTGAATGCGTGAACTATAGCGTTTTCTTATTTACAAATAAAGTTGTTTTCAAATTCCGGTGTCAGTCATTAAGTTCAACACTTAAGCAATGAATTTGTCTTGCCCCGCAAAGGGTTAAAGAAATTTCATAATTTTAAATTTGGTAACAAACTTTTGAAAATGTCTCTTTCTTTTCTTAACCTTCCTACCCTGAATGGGTCTAATCGACCCATAACTATAATTTGTTTTACACGATACGAACCAGAACTTTTTTAACATAAAGAAAGTTAAATAACAGATTCAGATATATACTCAATTAAATGTATTAAAATATTTCCAATAACAATTCTGGTATGAAATGTTTTTATCATGATTGAATAAAATTTGAACAGGGTAGAAAGGTTTATACAATTTTTTTTTCGGTTTTTCCGGTAAGAATTTAAAATTATATAGACATTATTGCTTGCAACTTCAAGAGGTTAAAACCCTTTCCAGCATACTACGCCCTCTCCCGGGATACCTAATTTTAATTCCAAACTTGCAAACGGAAACAAATAACATTTTAATAAAATTTTGCTTTCACAATAAAAGCCTAAATTAGTTGATTCATAATTTCTTATAGAATCGCTTGTAAATTCCGGTGTCGGTCGATAATTACTCATTTTACTGGCAGAATATGCAAGTGCCGGAAAGGGTTAAGACGACTTTTGTTCACTCCTTTGAAACACATTCTAACCGGTTTCGACGATAATTTGGAACAACATTGATTACAGCCTTGAAAGTAAGCGTGCTTTCTAAACCTCTGGCTGTGGAAAGCCAGATTCAGATTTGCCAATTCTCCGGCTTTTTGCACACCGATAATAATTTTAGAGAATATCTAATTATTTTAATAATCTGATTAATTAAATAAAACAGCATTTTCTATATTAAAATAATGGTATCCAAAAAGCCGGAAAGCAGCTTGGAAACCCCGTGGAAAGCAGCTCTGCAGATTTCCACGGGTATGCATTTTTGAATTTTTTTCGCCTAATGAAACCTTTTTAGTTATTCTTACAAGATTTTTTATCGTCTTATTTAACTCTTTGCGGCGAGGTGGTTTCATAGATATACCACTTAATTTTAATTCCCAAACGCCACATTGGCACCGGAATTTTGTTTTAAAAAATTACGGTTTATTGAATGCGTGAAATATAGCGTTTTCTTATTTACAAATAAAGTTGTTTTCGAATTCGGGTGGCAGTCATCAATTTCTACATTTAAGCAATGAATTTTTTCTGCTCCAAAAAGGGTTAATAAGGCATTTTCCCCGATTAAATTAGTAAAAAATTTCTGTTTTGAAGAACCGGTGACAAAAGATTAAAAATTATGTAAAAGACGCTCTTCGCTAAAGAATTAAAGACGCAGCGAGAAAATTAACTCTTCAGGGGCAAGGTGCTTCTATTCGTAGAATGCCGAAAAATATAAATGACACCGTAATTTAACTCCTTCGCGACGGGAGCATTATACCAAATTTTAAATGTTTTGTCACCAGTTTTTAAAAGCAGAAATTTGTGCCTTATTAAATCGAAGAAATACTCCGATTAAACAAGGAAAATTTTACAGTAAAATTTAACAGGTGGGGATGAGCACGATTCTTAAGCCTTTTTGCGGCACATATACATGTCGCTCGTCCTAAAGCGGTTACTATATCCCCAGGATAAAAATTCACTACTACAACAAAGGAAAAATGCCGTTATGTCCAAATAATCCAAAATTCCACAAAGTTTTCTTTTGTCTTTATCCCAGAAAATAATGAATTCTCAAATATTTTATAGATAAAGTGATTTTTTAAAGATACCTGTAGTTTTCTGAAGCGTTTTTCAATAATATATTTTACAATAATCAAAAGCTGTGACTCACATTTATAATGAAACAAAAATTTTCGTTCCAATATTGTGGTGTCAATACGGCGTTTACGATTTAAAATTAGGTGCTCCAAAATCAACCACTACACACGAAAGGGTTACGATGAGAATAAAATCCTTTACTTTTGTTATTTTAAATATTTATATTTACTATGAACTTTACACATTTATGAAATCGATTTTTTTTTTCATGTTTTTTAGTCATTATTTCAAAGTCTTTTGTTTAAAGCTGAAATGTTTGAATCAATTTAAATGAATCGTCCTCAGAGAAATTGTTTGTCTAGAGAAATTAATCATTCAGTACTAAAAATAACCTTTAATGTATCGGTTTTCAATTAGCAGCTTCGCTGACTTTCTTGGAGTTATTAATCTTGAAAATATTTTTTATCATGTAAAAGATTTATCATTTTTCATATTACATATCGATAACTTTAAAATAAGCATTTGTCATGAATTTAAAATATGTTATTATTTATTTTTTAAAATTAATAATACTGAAATTAGAAAAACAATTGTTTGAACAAGAAAGACAATAGTTCAAGATGATTCAGTATTGAAGATTATTGTTTTTCATTTTAAATTAAATCTGAACTAGCCGAATAACTAAACAAACGCAACACAATTTTTGTTTTTAAGCACTATCTTGTTTGCCCGAACGTCACATAGGCAACTTTTTTTTTTTTCGCTAATTATAATCTGTCTGTAACACGTACGGGTATCCATATTCGAATCACAATTTATAATACTCACCAGTATTTTTTTTTCTTGTAAGTTCTACATTTTTTAAATCGAGCACCTTTCTGATTCAATTAAGCATAAATTTGTGTTTTAAAAATTTGGTAATAAAAGATAAAAAATTCCGTAAATGATGGAAAAAATAGACATTATTTGAAATTTCTTTTTCAAAAACATTGATCATTATCCACTTAAATGATTTGCCCGTACGGCGTTTGGGCTAGACGAATTTGCTTAATTCATCATTTAACATTTTGCGGCGCAGGGCAAATTTATTGGTTAAGTGTTGAAATTAATGACTGACACCGGAATTTGAAAACAACTTTATTTGTAATGAAGAAAACGTTATACTTCGCGCATTCAATGAACCATAATTTTCTTAAACAAAATTCCGGTGTCAATGTGGCGTTTGGGAATTTAAATTAAGTGATTTAAATTTAAATTAAGAATTGAAACCACCGCGCCGCAAAGGGTTAAAGCTTTTTGGCATCATTAATTTTTTTAATGGAATGGCATATTATTCAAAGGTAGAAAAGTTTAGAATAAATATTACGAACTTTTTAGCTTAAAAAAGTGTTATAAACCCATATTTTTAATTTATCACACGTAAAAAAGGAACCAGTTAAGGGGTTATATGGTTAAAGACGCAGCGAGAGGGTTAAGATGAGAATTAATTCCTTTGCTTTTGTTATTTTAAGCTTTTATATTTACCATAACTTCTACACAATTATGAAATCGATTATGTTTCATGTTTAATGTTCACTATTTCAAAGTCTTTTGTTTAAAGCTGAAATGTTGGAACCAATTTAAATGAATCTCTCTAAGAGAAATTGTTTGTCTAGAGAAATCAATCATTCAGTACTAAAAATAACTTTTAATGTATCAGTTTTCAGTTAGCAGCTTTGCTGACTTTCGTGCAGTTATTAATCTTGAAAATAGTTTTTATCATGAAAAAGATTTATCATTTTTCATATTACATATCGATAACTTTAAAATAAGTACTTGTCATGAATTTAAAATTGGTGTCAAAATATGTTATTATTCATTTTTTAAAATAAATAATACTGAAATTAGAAAAACAATTGTTCGAAAAAGAAAGACAATTGTTCGGGATGATTAAATTGAAGATTGTTTTTCATTTTTAAATAAATCTGAAATAGCCGAATAACTAAACAAACGCAACACAGGATTTCTTTATCACCACTACCTTGTTTGCACGACCGTCAAATGGGCAACGTGTTTTTGGCAGTCATAATTTGTTCAATCACGATTTATAATACTGACCAGTATATATATTTTCTTTTTTTGTAAATTTTACATTTTTAAATCAGAGCATTTTTCTGATTCAATTAGGCAAACATTTCTGTTTTGAAAAACTGGTAAAAAAAGATTTAAAAATTCAGTAAAAGATGCAAAAATAAAAGACATTATTCGAAAGTTTTTTCAAAAGCATTGATCAATTAACCCCTTAACTGGTTATTTGTTTTCTGTTTAATAAATTGAAAATAACGGATTCACACCACTATTTCTTAAATAGAATATTCATATGATTTAATCTAAACATTTCAGCCTTTAAATAGCATGAAATTGTAAAAAAAAAAAAATAGTGGTGTCAAAAAGCTTTAAATGATGAACTAAACAAATTCGAATTGCCCGAACGGCGTACAGGCAAATTAGTAAAGGGGTTAAATGGTTAAAGACGCAGCGAGGTGTTTAAGATGAGAATTAATTCCTCTACTTTTGTTATTTTAAACTATTATATTTACTATAAACTCTACGCAGTTATGAAATCGATTTTTTTTTCATGTTTTCTGTTCATTATTTCAAAGTCTTTTGTTTAAAGCTGAAATGTTGGAATCAATTTAAATGAATCTTCCCAAAAGAAATTTTTTGTTTAGAGAAATGAATCATTCAGTACTAAAATTAACTTTTAATGTATCGGTTTTCAATTAACAGCTTCGTTGACTTTCTTGCAGTTATTAATCTTGAAAATATTTTTTATCATATAAAAGATTTATCATTTTTCATATCACATACCGATGTCTTTAAAATAAGTACTTGTCATGAATTTAAAATTGGTATCAAAATATGTTTGTGTTCATATTTCTAAAATAAATAATACTGAAATTAGAATTAAGAAAGACAATTGTTCAAGATGATTAATCCCTTAACCCTTTGCGGGGCAGGGCAAATTCATTGCTTAAGTATTGAAAATAATGACTGACACCGTAATTTGAAAACAACTTTATTCCTAAATAAAAAAACGCAATATTTCACGCATTCAATAAACCATAATTTTCTTTAACAAAATTCCGGTGCGAATGTGGCGTTTAAGAATTAAATTAAGTGGTATATCTATGAAACCACCGCCCCGCAAGGGGTTAACTGTGTTGTCCGAACTGACTTCGGGCAAGAACTCTTTGCACGCTTCGTTACTTAAAGCTTTTTCACACCACTAATTTTTAACTGAAATTTTATCTTTATTGATTGGCAGATGTTTTTCGATTAAGTATAGCAACTATTTTAGTATGAAAAATGTGGCTTTCAGCCTCTATTTTTGATTTATGTTGTAAAAAACAACGCCACAGTTAAAGGGTTAAATATTGAAGATTATAGTCTTTTAATTTTAAAATAAATCTGAATTAGCCGAATAACTAAACAAACGCAACACAGGATTTTTTTAACCACTACCTTGACTGCCCGAACATCATAAGAGCAACGTGTTTTTACCAATCATAATTTGACCGTACCGCGTACGGGTATCCATATTCGAAACACGATTTATAATGGTAACCAGAATTTTTTATTCTTTTTTTGTAAATTTTACATTATTTAATTTGAGCATATTTCTGATTAAATAAAGCAAAAATTTCATTTTTGAAAAACCGGTAATAAAAGATTAAAAATTCTGTAAAAGATGCAAAAAATAGACATTGTTTGAAAGTTTTTTTTCAAAAACATTGATCAATTAACCCTTTAACGTTTATTGGTTTCTCTACGAAACCACAAAATTTGAATTCCGATATGCAACAACAACACCGGGATTTTAATAAAGAAAAATTCATTTTATTATACATGTGAAAAATCATTTTTTCTTATTTAGAAAAATATTTGTACGCAGTTACCGGTGTCAATTATTTATTTCAATATCTTAGCAATAAAAATGCTCTGAACGTTAAAGGGTTAAGTGGCTAAAGACGCAGCTATATGGTTAACCCCTTAATGGTCGCATTAAATTACGGTTTAAAAATTCAAATTCATCATTGCCATAATTTTTTTTAAAAATATTCTTGTTATTTTACGGGAAATAAAATGATACCAGAATAAAACCAGTTACACTATTTTATAAAACTGGTGGGAATCAAACAATTCTGAATAAAAACCGTGAAACTTGCAGCCCGTGAATATCTCGCGTACGACGATTAAGTGGTTAAGATGAGTATTAATTCCTTTGCTTTTGTTATTTTAAACTTTATATTTACTACAAACTTTACACAATTATGAAATCGATTTTTTTTTCATGTTTTCTGTTCATGATTTTAACCCTCTGGATCCCAAACCGCCCGAGATATTTTAATTCGTATATTTCAGTTCCCACCAGAAAAGTAAAACAACAATATTTGCTTTAATCAATAACAGAACATTTCGTATTTAAATAAAACGAAATTAGCCATTGAATTTTTCTGGTGTGAAATGAACTACACAATTTCTTGAACGTGCTCTAGCATGGGAATTAAAGGGTTAAATTCTTTTGTTTAAAGCTGAAATGTTGGAATCAATTTAAATGAATCCTCCTAAGAGAGATTGTTTGTCTAGAGAAATCAATCATTCAGCACTAAAAATAACTTTTAATGTATCAGTTTTCAATTAGCAGCTTCGCTGACTTTCGTGCATTTATTAATCTTGAAAATATTTTTAATCATGTAAAAGATTTATCATTTTTCATATTACATACCGATAACATTAAAACAAGTTATCATGAATATCAAATTGGTGTCAAAATATGTTATTATTCATTTTTTAAATAAATAATGCTGAAATTAGAAGTAGGAAAGACAATTAATTGTTCAAGATGATTAAATAATTAAGATGGATGTTTTTCATTTTAAATTAAAATGTTCTGAATTACCCGAATAACTAAACAAACACAACACAAGATTTGTTTTTAAAATCTCCCAAGAGTTTTGAACGTAACATTCCGTTTATTAAGCTCCAGGTTTCACAGTAATATAAGCAATATTTAAGACAATATAATTCTATAGATTTATGAATTTTCAATACATTATAGAATGTTTAATACTGACAAGGGTTACATTCATATTTGAAATTAATTTTTATTTATTTATAATGTTGAAAAAACATATTTTCCGAAAATTTTAATCAAAATGTGTAGAAAACAACATTGCAATTTTATCCATTTGCAAGACGCTCAGAGGGTTAACCGCTACCTTGTCTGCCCGAACATCATACGGGCAACGTGTTTTTCGCAATCATAATTTGCCCGTACCGCGAACAGGTATCCATATTCAATCACGATTTATAATACTCACCAGCATTTTTTTTTTTTTTTTTTTTTTTTTTTTTTTTTTTTTGTAAATTTTACATTTTTAAATCTGAGCATTTTTCTCATTCAAATTAGGCAAAAATTTCTGTTTTGAAAAATCGGTAGTAAAAGATAAAAAAAATTCTGCAAAAAGATGCAAAAAATAGACATTATTTGAAAGTTTTTTTTTTTTTTTTTTTTTTTTTTTTATCGTGTAAAAGATTTATCATTTTTCGTATTTCATACCGATAACTTTTAAATAATTACTTGTGATGAATTTAAAATTGGTGTCAAAATATGTTATTATTCAAGTTTTACAATAAATAATACTGAAATTCGAATCAAGAAAGACAATTGTTCAAGTGATTAACTAGTGAAAATTATTGTTTTTCATTTTAAAATAAATCCGAATTAGCCGAATAACTAAGCAAACTCAACACAGGATTTGTTTTTAACCACTACGTTGGTTGCCTTGGTTACATGTGCAACGTGTTTTTGCCAATCACAATTTGTCCATACCGCATACTGGTATCCCATTATCGAATCATGATTTATAATAATCACCAGTATTTTTTTTTTTTTTTACTTTTTATTTTTTATTTATTTATTTATTTATTTATTTATTTATTTTGTAAATTTTATATTTTTTAATCTGAGCATTTTTGTGATTCTACTATGGAAACATGTCTGTTTTGAAAAACCTGTAATAAAAGATAAGAAAAAAATCTGTAAAGGATGCAAAAAATAGACATTATTCGAAAGTTTTTTTTTTAAATTATTTTTTTTCCAAAAACATTGTTCAGTTAAATGGTTAAAGACGCAGCGGGAGGGTTGGAATGAGAATTAAATCATTTGCTTTTGTTATTTCAAACTTTAATATTTACTATAAACTTTACACAATTATGAAATCGATTATTTTTTCATGTTTTCTGTTCATGATTTTAATGTACATTGTTTAACACTAGAACGCCGGAAACTTTTACGCAAGTTTTATAAAATATATTTAAAACTAGAAAAATAATTTGAAATTATTTAGCTAATTTGTTTTACTTATTTGATTGCAGCTGATATATAACTTATTTCTTGCAGATTTTACTGGTTCAAATCGATAATAATTCCAATGATCGGTGTCAAATTGACATCTTCCCGGCGGCATTTTCAGAAAGAATCACGTTTTGAGCACCTTATCGCCAGAACAACGATTGACGTGGAGATGAAGTCAATGCTACGCCCCCTTTCTTGTTTGTGACGTCAAACGCTTAGCGAATAGCAACCCTTCCTTCTGCAAAGAGATCTCGCTTATTGTTCATTTGTGTTTTCCGTAAATGTTATGAAGCAAAGACTATAATATGAGGAAATGTTATTCACCGTTGTTTACGATTAAAACATAGCTTAAAACAAAGAGCTTTTTCAGATTAAAATGCTTTAAATTTCACAAAACATCTAAACATAAGTTTTTTTTTTTTTTTCTCAATTCAAAAGTATTATTTCCTTAACTCGCTATGTTCGAAGAAATTGAGAAGTTAATTAAAAACAATACTAAAGATTCTCTTGTAATAAATATAATTCTATTAATCATATGTTTTATGACACATTTGAACTTAGTTTATTTTGTGTTTGGCGATGCAGCTAGCTGGACGTTCTCGCTTTCGCCAACTCGCCATGGCTGGTGCTCAAAACGTAATTCTTTCTAAAAATGCTTCCCGGCGCCGGCGTTCTAGTGTTAAAGCTGAAATGTTGGAATCAATTTAAGTGAATCCTCCTAAGATAAATTGTTTGTCTAGAGAAATCAATTATTCAGTACTAAAAATAACTTTTAATCTATCGGGTTTCAATTAACAGTTCCGCTAAATTTCGTGCAGTTATTAATCTTGAAAATATTTTTAATCATGAAAAACATTTATCATTTTTCATATTACATACCGATAACTTTAAAGTAAGTTCTTGTCATGAATTTCAAATTGGTGTCAAAATATGTTATTATTCATTTTTTAAAATAAATAATACTGAAATTAGAAAAACAATTGTTTGAACAAGAAAGACAATTGTCCAAGATGATTATATATTGGAGATTATTGTTTTTGATTTTAAATTAAATCTGAATTTGCCGAATAATTAAACAAACGCAACACAGGATTTGTTTTTAACCACTAACTTGTCTGCCCGAACATCTTATGGGCAACGTGTTTTTTGTCAATCATAACTTGCCCGTACCTAGTACGGTTATCTATATTCGAATCACGATTTATAATGCTCGCCAGTAATTTTTTTTTTTTTTTTTTTTTTTTTTTTTTTTTTTTTTTTTTTTGTAAATTGTAAAATTTTTTATACTGAGCATTACTCTGATCCAATTAGGCATAAATTTCTGATTTGAAAAACCGGTAATAAGGGATAAAAAATTCTGTGAAAGATTCAAAAAGTTTTTTTCAAAAACATTAATAAATTAAATAGTTAAAGACGCAGCGATAGGGTCAAGATAAGAATTAATTTCTTTGCTTTTGTTATTTTAAACATATATAATTACTATAAACTTTATACAATTATGAAATCGATTTATTTTCGTGTTTTCTGTTCATGATTTTAAAGTCTTTTGTTTAAAGCTGAAATGTTGGAATCAATATAAATGAATCTTCCTAAGAGAAATTGTTTGTCTAAAGAAATGAATCATTCAGTACTAAAAATAACTTTTAATGTATCGGTTTTCAATTAACAGCTTCGCTGACTTTCGTGCAGTTATTAATCTTGAATATATTTTTTTATCATGTAAAAGATTTATCATTTTTCATATTACATACCGATAACTTTAAAGTAAGTTCTTGTCATGAATTTCAAATTGGTGTCAAAATATGTTAGTATTCATTTTTTAATAAATAATATTAAAATCCTAAATAAGAAAGACAGCTGTTTGAGATGTTTAAATGTTGAAGTGTGTTGTTTCTCATTTAAAAATAAATCTGAGTTAACCAAATAACTAAAGAAACGCAACGGAAGACTCTTGTTTTTAAAATAATTTTATTATGTAATATAGGGATGCACAACCTGTGACCCGAGGGCCACAATGATACCACTATTTTTATTCAGAAAAATTTTCCTTATAATAACGTCAGAAACTTTGCTATTAAGTAAAACAAACGTCGCTTTTAAAATATTCTGGTGGCAAACGATTTTCTTGCAAAAAGTTTGTGCATCACTAATGTAATACATTTACATTTTACAAAATAAAGAATGTATTAGTAATTGATGTAATATAATTACTAAATTGATAATATAACGTAAAAATAAAAATAATAAATTGAGAAACACCTTAGTTCCATGTTTTCAATTTCATTAGTCTTTTGAATAGTTTTTCAAAACCTGATAATATTTACATTTATTGAAAAATAATTGGGAATTTTTTTTAGTACGCAGATTTTCTACAATTTTATATCTTTCTTACCACTATTAAAGAAAACTTTTTTATTTAATTCAATTTGCTTTTTGCAAGCAAAGATGTAATTTTGTAATCGATTTTTAACCCTTTGAAGAACAAACAATTGCGTTTGTGTAATATTGAATTCCCACAGGAAATTCGGAAAAAAACGAAAATATGGATAGGAAAGCAATTTCTCAACCCCCCCCCGCCTAAAAAAAGTTATGAAAGTAAAACTCAAATAAAAATTGGTACTACTCTGTTATCCCGTCGACCAATTTCGCCAAATTATACAAATCGCCAAACTAATAGCCAAATTATACTTATTGACATAATTTTTATTTTAAATAACGAAAAAAACAAATAATTATTAGAATATTAATAAAAATACAAATAAAATGTCGAAATAAAATCACGCAATGATGTTTTAAACACCTTTATCGTATTTAATGTCATTGAACGTGATATTCATGGTCATCCATTATTGGCATTTCATCTTAGAATTTGGAGATAATTTTTTGGTCGACGGGATAACAAAGTAGTACCTAAAAATTTCTAGTGCACATCTTAATTAAACCTAATAGGGATATATTATATATTCCACTCTCCTCAAAGGGTTAAGTCGTTTCCTGATGTACTAAATAAAAAAAAATACATGCAAAGATATGTTTTGATCGACTATACAACATTTAAATATTTCTAGAACAACTTAATTTAAAGTCATTTTTTGTTAGTGTACCATAAATGAGAAATCGCCAATTTCCATATGTTGTTCCAGTTGTATATTAGTTACAACAACAAGGAATTTGATTATTTGCAAAGGAGCTTATACTTATTAAACGTTATCAAGTTTTCTCACTTTGAAACCCCTCTTAAAGATACGATATCAAACGTTATTAATCGTTGAACCCCTACCTCCGCCCGATGATATCGTTATCAATGTCTAATATAAAATTGTAGCTGGTTGCCAATATGGCTTCTACTTTCAAATTAAAAACTTCGAATTAACAATAGAAATTTTGTAACAAAAATTTTTACTTTAGACTAAAACGGAACAATATAGTCAATCCAATGAATTCCCTAGTTGAGAGGCAACTTAACAACCAGTGTAGCAAGGTAGGGGTCTTTTGCAATACAATGGGAGCCATTTAAATATTTATGCGTGGCTGGTGGCAGCAAGAAAGAGTAATTTAGAAAATAAGTACAGAAAAAATATTGTTAGTTTAGCAAAATAAATACAAAAAGGAAAAAAAATGAAAGGAAAAAAATGCTCATTAGATTCAAAAACTGAGCTGAACAGTCCAAAGACAGGCAAAATAACTACTACAGGGAAACTCCGCCATTAAACAATAAAAGACTCTTTTCAGAGACCATACATTAAAGTTTAACAATTTAATTGTTGAAAATACAGTATAACAGGAAAATGAGGAAAATGTTACAATTAGCAAGCGAAATGGTGTCTTAAAAAATTTAGTCAAAACACTTTAAAAGCTTGCGTATAAAGTCTTAAACGATTCACAGAAATCATTGAAAATCGGATAATCAAAGTCACTAGCTATTCTTAAAAATTAATAAATTAATTTTAGCAAATTTTTAAACATAATTGAAATTAAAAATAACAATTTTTTATACTAATCATTTTTTCTTCTTTTCTTAAAAGAAGCATATCAAAAAATTTTCTGATACGAGTAATTACTAAAAAAATAATAATAAATAAAGTAATTATCGGAATTTTTTTTTATTTTTTTTATTATTTATATCCTCAGTCTCTTTTTTATATTTATAGCCTTTTATGAAATTATAAAAGCTTGTTATATCACGCTTCTGTCAACTCTTGAATGCTTTAAATACCTTTATACGTCTTTCTTCATATGCTTTCGATTCTCTCATCTAGTAATCTCTAAACAATAACTACCATTATCGTAATTTTTGGATACTTAAAAACACAATTTTTTAATCATAAAAGATTTCACAAAGCTTTTTTTTACAACTATATAATTAATATATTTAAACGGATAATTTAAAGTATCTTAATCTTGACAGCATATTTAAGTCAAAGAATAATTGGTAAAATGATGAAGCAAAAAAAGAAAGTCCCAGAGGGTAAAACTCGATAATACTACATTATTCTTCGATATCAATAAAAGAAAAATACAAATAAGATGCGATAAGATACAGTATAATAAATAGCGAATAAGGAAATAGCAGATATAAACAGTGTTGCAGAAAAATTAATAAAAATCAATAAATTGGAAGCGATTACTGTTAAAGATTATGTATGACACATTCAACTAATATAAAAATGAATTAATTAAAAAAGAAACTGGAAAAATTGGCATATTTTTAGGATCTTTTAAAATAATAAAACTTGTTTTACAGCATTGTTCCACCTAGTAACGAAAATCGAATCCATCATGTAAATGTAGTACATCAACCAAGTAAATGTAGCTTGCTCAATACGTTAAATATAAGATACTGCTCGTTCGTAAACATTTCTGAATAAACATATTTAAGATGTAGATTTTAGTAAGATGTAGTATTTAATATTTTTTATAGATATTTATGTTATAACATTTTAAATGTTGTAGATTTCAAATGAAATTGTCTAACTTTTTACGCTTCGGTAACAATTTAACCTTTTAATTCTCGCTCCCATGATATTGACGGGTTGCAAGCTACACAGCTTTTATTCGGAATTGGTTGATTCCTACCAGTTTTATAAAATAGTGTAGTCACTTTTATTCTGGTAACATTTTCTTGGCCTAACCCTTTCCGGTGCGGACAAATTCTGTTAGTAAAATGAGAAATTATCGACTGATACCGGAATTTACAAACGATTTTTTAAGAAATCAAGAACTCTTTAACCCTTTCCGGCACGGGCAAAATCTGCAGTAAAATGAGAAATTATCAACTGACACCGGAATTCACAAACGAATATTTTAGATATTTCGATTCCCCTAATTTAAACTTTTATTGTAAAAGCTAAATTTTACTAAAATATTACTGGTGCCGTTTGCAAGTTTGGAATTAAAATTAGGTATCCCAGACCGGGCACAGTGTGCCGGAAAGGGTTAAATTAAGCTTTCATTGTAAAAGCAAGATTTTATTAAAATATTATTGGTGCCAATTGCAAGTTTGGAATTAAAATTAGGTGTGTCTAGACCGGACGCACTGCGCCGGAAAGGGTTAAATAATTTTAATATTTCTTTTTCAAAAAAATTGTGGCAATAATGCAAAACACTTAGAAAACTTGCTTAAAATATCTTACGCGGTTCACAGAAACTTTTAGAAATCTACTAATCAAAGTTATTAAATAATCTATTTAATAAATTAATTTTAGCAAATTTCTAAGCATGATTGAAATCGCAAAATAAAAATTTTTATACTAATCATTTTTTTTTTCAAAGAAGTGTCTCAAAAAATTTCAATGCGGGTAATGAAAAAAAAAAGAAGTAATTATCGGATTTTTTTTTAAAGTCTATTTTTTTCATTTGTAATCTTAAAAAATTATAAAAGCTAGTTATATCACGCTTCTATCCACTTTTGAATGCTTTAAAAATCTTAAGTCTTTCTCCAAAATATCTAAACAATAGCTACCATTATAGTAATTTTTGGAGATTTAAAAACATAATTTTTGAATCATAAAGATCGAAGCTTTATTTTCACAACTTTATAATTAATATAATTAAAGTGGTGATTTAAAATCTCTTAATCTTCACAGCATATTTAAGTCAAAGAATAATTGGTAAAATGATGAGGCAAAAAAGAAAATCTCAGAGAGTGAAACTCGATATTGTTGCATTATTTATCGATATAAATAAAAACATACAGTCGAGTCTCTATATAACGAAATCCACCGTTCCAGTAAAAAATTCGTTATATAGAGAAATTCGATGTATAGAGAATGATGTTAAAAATGTATTTAATGTGTGAAATGTAAACAAATATTATTTTTGATCTTTTGAATTAATAATTTAAAATGTTTGAAAGTAAATATTAACATTTTATTTCTTAATTATTTAAGCTGTTTCAAAAAAGAGAACAGACATTTATTTGAAAGCTTAATGAAAATCAAATAAGGAAGACTTGCATTAATTTCAGACGAAGAAATCTGGGATTTTTTATTGTTTTGATCTTAAAATTGTTATGATCTAAAAAAGCTCAAATTTTTAGGAAGGAATGAAAAATTGTAGTTAACATTTTCCTCCATTTGAAAGCCTCTCTTATGTGCCTCTCATTGATTCCTCTTTTACATGTGCATCAATCCAATTGACTCGGTTTTGAGAAGGATGTGGAAAGATGTGTGGGAGATGGGATGAATTTGTTGGATTTAAAGAACAAGGAGAGAAGTTATATAAAAAAAAACTCAGCACTGACGATAAATCAAAAATAAGTGATGGAAAATTGATTCCATATGATTTCGAAGCCTTTTAAAACTGAGTAAATTAAGACCAATTTATGAAAAAATTCGTTATATGGAGATCGATATTTCGCTATATAGAGACTGTTTTTAATGTAATCATGCGAAAAGGGAATCGTTCCTTCTAAAAATTCGTTATATAGAGAAATTCGATGTATGGAGTTTCGTTATAGAGAGACTTAACTGTATATGCAAATAAGACGACAAAAGATACATTATAATAAATTGTGAATAAGTAAAAAGCAGATATAAACAGTGTTTCAGAAATATTGATGAAAAGCAATAAATTGGAAGCGATTACTATTAAAGATTATGTCTGACACATTCAGCTAATATAAAAATGAATTAATTGAAAAAGAAATTGAAAAATCGGCACTGATTTTTTTTAAGATCTTTAAAAATAATAAAATTTGTTTTGCAACATTGTTCCACCTAATAATGAAAATCGAATCCAAATCATATGCCATTTCAACCAAATAAAATGTAGTACCAAGTAAATGTAGTTTGCACAATACATTAAATGTAAGTTACTTCTGCTTTGTAAACATTTCTCAATAAATATGTTTATAAATCATTTTAAATGCTAATTATTTCGTATGAAATTGTCTAACTTTTTATTCTTCGATAATACTTTCACCCCTTTACCCTATAACGGACAAAACATTATCACTGCTAAGTTGTTGATATAATTGATTGACACCGGTAATTGCGAACAAATATATTTCTAAATAAGAAAACGTGATTTTTCACATACAAAATAAAAGGGATATTTTTAGATAAAAATGCCGGTGTCAGTGTTGCGTATCGGAATTAAAATTTTGTGGTTTCGTAGAGAAACTAAAGAACGTTAAAGGGTTAGAGGATTAATTCTCGCTCCTGTGTTATTGACGGGCTGCGAGTTTCACGGATTCTGCGAGATTCAGAATTGTTTGATTCCCAACAATTTTATAATACAGTGTAATCAGTTTTATTCTGGTAATCGTGTTGTTTGTCATTAAATAAGATGAATATTTCTTTTTCAAAAAAGTGGTGGCAATAATCAGTCTGAATTTTTAAACCGTAATTTAATGTAACCGTTAAGGGGTTAAAAATATTCTTGTAAATATCACTTAATTCATCGATTGATAGTAAAATAATTAAGTTGGATTAAGTTAAATATACAAACATATATATATATATATATATATATATATATATATATATATATATATATATATATATATATATAATAAATAAATAAATAAAAAGAGAAAAATATTTGTTTTTTTATTATTGAGCTTCCTTAGTTTTCAACATATGGAGGTGAAATTTTCTCTTCTGAAAAATTTCTGGATTTAATTTGTAAGTTTTCCAATTCAATAGAATAAATAATAAACAAAATATTTTAAACTCTGCTCTGCACACAAATTAATATACATAAATAGACTTTATATTTTAACAAATAAATTCAGTTGTCAACAACTACCATATTTAAATAGAGTTTAATGTTAAATAAAAGAAAACAAATTATTTTTTTTTTCTTTTGTATCTACACAAAATACGAGAATAAAAAGAAATTGTTCAATGCATGTGGAGTTAAAGAAATTATTTGGCTAGAGTTGTGAATACTCCATAAAACTCTTATAAATGCTGATTAAAATTATAAATTTTTATTGGTCAAAATCAAAAGAGGAACCATTTTTGTACCTTCTCAAATCCTGCGATTTTAGCAAACAGATAATATACTGTGCATGTTGTTCCTGTTGCAATTTATTTTTACAAAAAAAGCAAGTAAATTTTTTTTTCCGAGAATACTGAAATACAATTGGCTCTCGTTAATCCGAACTCGTCGGGACCACAAGAAATGTTCGAACTATCCGATGTTCGAATTATGGAAAATATGAAATGAAAACATACTCAATGTGGTACTATTACAAAGGAATTAATGTTATAGTGTATTTTTAATTTATTTCGTCTGTTATCATTAGAATATGATTTAACATTAAATCAGAATGGATAAAAACATAAACTAATTAAAAGATTAGAAACAAGCACGATGGAAGAAAAAATTAAAGCGTCACTGATGGACAGACGGGGGCTCTAAGAAAGTGGATATCAATTGCATTGCATTATATGTATACTTGTTTGGAAGAATTTTCACAAAAATCAAAGAAAGAAGGATATTTAAATGATCTGAAATCCGTGAGAAAGAAAAGAAAAATGAAAAATCGGAATTCCTGTTAGTTCGAATTAAACGAAGTCAAGAGAAAATGAGTTCGAATTACTGAAATTTTTTAACGTTATTCTGCCATTGAAAATTTCGGGACTTCATGTTTAGATCGAATTAAGCGAAGATTCGAATTATCCGATTTCGAATTAACGAGAGTCGACTGTATATGTAACCATTGTTTTTGCATTAGGTTTATTATTATTATTATTTTTTCTTTAAATTTTTTTTCTACTTATTATCTTTTTAGCGACGTTTATTATTATTTTTCTTTATTTCAATAGCCCATAATGGTTAGCATCTACATGAATAAATTTTCTGTGTTTTACATAAATGTTAAAATAAATAAATAAATAAATGGTGAGTAAAACTTCAAAATTCCAGGATCATCGTTTCATTAAAAAAATATACTATTATAACAATTGCAATCAAATGAAAAAAGATACATAATTGATCCCTCCTTTCCTCTATAAACAGTAAAGTGTTAAAATCTTACCATCTACTCAGAATGATAAAAATTTTACCAATATGCACTTAGAAATCCTTTGTTTTTCAAGAACAAATTAACCATATTCTAATCATTCACTAAACAAAGAAATTGTTTCTAATAAATTATATTAATTAATTTAAAATTATTATTATTATCTTTAATCGTAGGAAAACGAAAATGAAAAATTTACCTCATTAATTAAAACTTGCAAAGATTAAAACAACATCGAAAAATTTACAATCGACCTTATAAAAATATAAACACACAGTAAAATCCACAACACTCATTTAAAATTTCTTCCAATCGAGGACATTTTGGCGTAACAGCTAGAGCGACGTACTCTTTAACAGGATGTTGTGAGATCGAATCCCGTGAAGATCGAATTTTTCCCCTGTTGATAAATATAGAAGTTTTAAAACTGTTCAATAGATGGCACCACCAGCCATGTTATTGCGCATGACGAAATTTCTGTCGTCAAACATTCAACGAAATAAAATTACTGAAAACGATGAAATATTTGATCGGAGCGTTTCCCAGGAAACTGTTTCGTCATAAATGAAGAAAATTTCGTGAAATCTAAGTATCCATTTGTGAATGCGTGATTCAAAAGAACACAATTTTCTTTAAGATAATAGTGGTGTGGAAAAAGCCGGAGACTTGGCAGCTCTGCCAAAATGCAATGGCTTAACCAGGGTGGGTGCCCAAATATTGTAAGGTAATTAAATGTAAGGTAAGGATATTAAATACAGTAACGTTTTCTTCTCCTTCATTCATAAGAGAAAATATTCTTGTTAGATTAGGTGAACAGAACTCGAAAAATTTACCAGCATTCACTTGGGAACCCACGATAGTTACACCAATTAAAAAATATTTTTTTTCTCTATTATTAAATGCTATTTTTAATAATGAAATTTCACTCAAAGCCAGAAAGTTTGCTTAACTCTTTAACGATCATAGCATTTTCATTACTAAGATGTCGAAATAAATTAATGACACCGGTAATTAAGAACAAATATATTTCTAAATAAGAAAACGTGATCTTTCACGTACAAAATAAAAGGGATATTTCTAGATAAAAATACCGGTGTCAGTGTTGCGTATCGGAATTAAAATTTTGTGGTTTCGTGGCGAAACCAATGAACGTTAAAGGGTTAAGAAATCTTGACGACCGGAGCGTTTGTCTACTGGATGGTAGCCATGTGGCGGTTAACCGTCCCGATGCCAGAGAGGTAACTTCGCTCTGTTAGGGAAACACCATTTGCAGTCTGCAAACGATTAATTTTACTGTCCAAAATGTCAAGTAGCGCCAATAATTTTTTAGTGCAATTTAGGTCTCATAATACTCTAATACTCTAATAGTGAAAAGGAGTCTTTTGTTATTATGAGATATATTTGTTCGTAATTTTCGGTGTGAATTAGTTATGAGAACATTTTTGGATCAGAAATGGCTTGTCCCTGTAAGAGTTAAGGGTCTACTACGACGATACTTGTGAATTATAACATAAATTGCCCAAATTTCGTATTGTCTCCTAATATGGGACTATCTTATATTTTCTAAAGGAGAAGTCGCCCTCTAGTGAGAAAGTTCTCAAACAGTAGTTTTTCAAGTTCACTCAATAGGGTGCAGTGTATTCACATTCATTCGAATTTAGTATTCATACTCCATCGATTATTTTTCTAAGTGTGAAATATTTTTAAGGTTTCGAAGAATGCAAGTGATTTTGAAATATTTGAACATATCTCTAATTTCAGTTTACTTATATTAATGTTTGCTAATTATTGGTTGGGGGTTGAAATAAAACATTAGGTAAACAGCCCTACTCTAAATGCGTCACAGAAAGACTTAGGTAAGTATGTATGTAAAGAGTTTCCAACTTTCATGTACTATTTTAATCAAATTCTATAAGGAATTTAGTAAAAACAAAAGAAATAAAATTTTACTTTATAAACCCGAGAAACCCTTTGGACATACTATGGAACTATCAAGAACAAGCTGGAAATTGCACGTGAAGCGTAGCAAATTTAGTGCGTTCGTAAGATAACGAAGTTTTAAAAACATCACTCTCATATATCAATCTCATAAAATTGTAAATAGTTAGTCACAATTAAAATGCGCACCAAGCAATGTTCTCCCTATATCATTATTTAATGGAATAATTTTGTGGCCTTCTAAATCAATAAGAAATGTTCTTTGCACCACAGACTATGCAAAATGTATTTTAAAATATGTACTTTATAGATGCATATCAACTTTATTATGTTCGAATGAGTGTAACACCATTAAAATGCATTTGAAACATTTTTCCCTATTGACCGTAATGTAATTGAATACTTCTGATTGTCCCTGTAATTGAACTATGCATCCGATTTTCATAAAATTTGAAATGACTCGACAAAATTATGTAATAATTATGTATTTTAAATTTCAAACGATTAAAATGCATTTGAAACCTTTTTTCCTTTATTGACCGTAATGTAATGGAATACTTTTGACTGGCCCTGTAACTGATGTATGCATCCGATTTTTAAAGAATTTTAAATGTCTCGACAAAGTTATGTAATAATTATATATTTTAAGTTTCAACCGATTCGGTTGGATAGTTTTTGCGTTGTTATATGCGGATTTACAGACGGACGGACTGAACGACAACTATAGGTGCTACGTATTTACATAATAACGAACGCACCTAAAGAGTAACTGACATGCGAATTTTTTTTTCCAAGCACCTTCGTCGTTCCAAGCCCAAACTCGCACTCTGATTGGTTGTTGCTCTCGCCACTGTTTTCACGTAACTTGGCGATAACCATACTTGCTCGTAAGCGAACGAGTAAACCTAAAACCTAATCTACTCATTCTTATTCTTCCTTCATTTTGTGCTCTTGTGTATTATTATCTTGTGTTATTTTATAAAATGACTAATGCTTTAATTATTAATAAACGGGAAAAGTTACTTTGTACTCGGTTCGGAAGGAAATCAAACTCCTCGACGGAAGCATCTATCGCTACGCCAAGCATGATTATCGCCAAGTTACGTGAAAACAGTGCCGAGAGCAACAACCAATCAGAGTGCGAGCTTGGGCTTGGAACGACGAAAGTGCTTGGAAAAAAAAATTACGCAACTGACATATTCTTAAAATAGTGAAGCTTCAACAGTAACCATTTTCGAGAAATTCATTGTCACCACGAAAAAGTTCCACCAGTAAATTTAAGTAAAAAAAAAATTATCTTTATTTAATCGCCTCATTAACGGCAAACATCAATACAAAATAATGATATAACTAATATTCATTTTTGCTGGTGAAAATTTACTTCGGCGGTAATAGTTCCGCCACATTGTGACAACCAAGACAACCTGCTATCAGTGTCAGTGAAACGATTATAATACTAACAAGGAAGGTCTCCATACGGGCATACCCAGAAAATTTTGAAAAAAATACAGAATATTCTTCTCATGAGGCTATATATGTTTATAAAAAAATTTCGGCGGAAGCTCCATGCAGTGGCCGTAAACAAATAATGAAAATTTCATTATTTGGCGATTTATCATCGGTTGGCGATGGAATGCAATTTCAAAAAATACGTTTTCACGTCAAATACACTTAAAGGAAAAAAAAAAAGTGTCATGTTGAACTTGTTTAGATAAATTTAATTTAAATAATTACAGTTTTGATAGTTTTAGTTTGTTTTAAGGATAATTTTGTTATATCGATATTTATATGTATTTATATTTAAATTTAATCATCAAAATTTGCGATTTAAAAAGAAATTCATTATTTAAATTAATTAAAATTATTTCAAGCTCAAAGTCCAATTGAACATTGTCGATTCGATTTTGTAGCCTTGGAAACATGTGGCTTTTATACCTTTTATATTTGAATATGCTTAAATGTATGAAATTAAATTTTCTCTATGACTATTTTTATTTATTAAAATATTTTACCAGTGATGATTTAAATAACTACCCCAACTGGCAATATATAGATACATATCTGTAATGCAATATATATGCATATAATATATTAAACTCTCTCATTGTTTATGTTTAAATTCATTATATACCATTAACGCGCATTCCAAACGTCCAACATTTTCAGTTACATTAAAATCGTTTGCTTTTGGCGAGGAAAAGTGCAGCTTGACGCTTTCGTCTTTTCACGCCAAATATTCATAAGTATTTAAATTGTTTAAATGTTTTATAATGTAATTCCACCGCTAATTTTGACTGATCCTTTATTACATACACAAGAACTTTAATTAGTATTTTTTTCAAAAAAATCTGAATATGCCCAGTAAGGAGACCTTCCTTGTAAGTGAAATTGGCACCAGTAAAAAGAAACAGATTTCTTTCAACATATTTATTAGAGAATTTCCCGATCATTAAGGCGCTAAAATTAGACAAAATTTTCTATTCAAAGTTTATTTGTGGAAGGAACTGCTGATCTATTTAAAATAAACGTCATTCTGGGTCAAATTCCTCAGTTACTTCATTTGCAGCTGATACACAGTACATTATGTTTCTTCCTTTTTATTTATAACTCCGTTGGACTTGCGTGCATTATCAGAAATTTTTAACCTTAACCCCTCCGCGACGGAAAAGTTTTCAAAAATTTTATCTCTATTGTTACCGGATTTTAAAAACAGATTTTTGTGCCTTTTTAAATCGAGAAAATGCTCCGATTTAATAAAGCGAATTTTACAGTAAATTTTTACTGGTAGGGATAAAGAAGGATTCTTAAGCCTTTTTGCGGCACGTATACGTGTCGTCGTTCCCAAGGGGTTAACCCTTTAACGTTCATTGGTTTCGCCACGAAACTACAAAATTTTAATTCCGTTACGCAACACTGACACCGGTATTTTTATCTAAAAATATCTCTTTTATTTTGTATGTGAAAAATCACGTTTTCTTATTTAGAAATATATTTGTTCTTAATTACTGGTGTCAATCATTTATTTCGACATCTTAGCCATGAAAATACTATGATCGTTAAAGGGTTAAAGAATATTTAAATTTTTGTGGTTTATATTTAATTTTAATTTAAATAAGCAAAAAAATTTCGATAAAAAATTTCCCATTGAAATTGAATTTCCGCAAAATCCGAATGTTTCGTTCAAATAGTAAAGTCATTTATTATGCATATCACCAGACTCTAATTGTTCGGATTATAGAATGAAGGAAAATGTATTTCTGCTATGATTTCCATCTGACAGCAGAAAAAAAAGTGAGTTTTAGAAAGATGAAAAAGTAAATAGTGCAGTGTGATCTAAGTTTCCATAATCTAAAATAAACGATTCATGAAAACAGGGAAGCGGAAGAAAGAAAAAAAGGCATAAAGAAAATAAAACTCTTATTATCTCTATCTTTGATTAAAAAGTTTTACAGGAAGATTCAGAAAGTCCGGATTTAATGTCTGGAAATGAAAATGTCGTTTTTGTAAAAGACTCGTTTTATTAAAATTATCATTATCATTTACTACTAACATGTTATTTTCGTTATTTTTTCTTTTTTTTCACTGAGTAAAAATCATCTTAACCCTTTAACGATCATTGGTTTCTCTACGAAACCACAAAATTTCTATTCCGATATGCAACCACGACACCGGAATTTTAATAAAGATGAATTCATTTTATTATACATGTGAAAAATCACTTTTTCTTATTTACAAAAATATTTGTACGCAGTTACCGGTGTCAATCATTTATTTCGATATCTTAGCAATTAAAATGCTCTGAACGTTAAAGGGTTAAGTGAAATAATAATTTGTATGGGGTCTTACTACGAAATTTCTGGAAGCAATCTCACACATTGCATAAGTATATGTGAATATATGCCATATTATCACTTTCTATATTATGATACATGTACGATCTAGCCCTCCGAGAGACATGCAATTGGGTAAAATTGTAATGTTGTTTTTTCTCTATTTTATTTTATATGCTAATAAAATATGATTCTTTCAATATTACATTAAAAAAAAACTTAATTAAATATATGAATGTAACCCTTGACAGTATTAATCACTTTTCAATGCATTGAAAATTCATTAA
Organism: Maratus speculifer; assembly: GCA_964019185.1. NCBI lineage: Eukaryota > Metazoa > Arthropoda > Arachnida > Araneae > Salticidae > Maratus > Maratus speculifer. The sequence continues at coordinate 349,800,307 of OZ025295.1, forward strand.
ATCTATAGAATTATATTATCTTAAACATTGCTTATATTGCAGTGAAACCTGCAGCTTAGTGTACGGAATATTACGTTCCAAAGACTTAGAGGGCTAGATATCATTTCGAAATATATTATCATATCATTACTTTCGCACATTCCTTATATATTTTAAATACTGTCGCACAGCTCTTAATAATAAGAAAAATATATTTAATTTTTAACCCCTTGGGGGGGGGGGAGGACCGACACGTATATGTGCCGCAAAAAGGCCTAAGAATTCGTCTATCGCTACCAGTAAAATTTTACTGCTACATTTACCTTATTTAATCGGAATATTTATTCGATTCAAGAAGCAACAAATTTCTGTATTTAAAAACCGGCGATATAGCATTAAATATTTCGCAAAAGGCTCCTGTCGCGAAGGGGTCTAAGAAACATAATTCTCTGCCAACACCTTTATTCTGAAATTTGGCAATATTTTTTGCATGAAGTACTTTGAAAATACAGTTAAAATTTAATGATAAGAATGTGCGAGCCTTATATATATATGCCGGGTGTCCCAAAAATGACTGATGGATTTTAAAATTCAATAACTTGCAAACAGGGACAGCTATTTACATTTTTTTGCAGGAGGGTTATGCATAATTTCAGGAGTTTTTTATCGTAATTTTTTATTTTAGTTCGAATTTCAAACAATAGGTGGCGCTGACGGTGATTGAAAGCCAGGTGATCAGTGCTGAGTGAAGCGTCGACCTGCCTTTCAATCGCCGTCAGCGCCACCTATTTTTTGAAATTCAAACTGAAATAAAAAATTACGGTAAAAAAATAACTCCTGACATTATGCATAACCCTCCTGCAAAAATTTTTTAAATAGCTGTCACCGTTTGCAAGTTATTGAATTTTAAAATCCATCAGTCATTTTTGGGACACCCGGTACATATATATAGACTTTCTATGTCATCACTTATAAAAAAGAAAGAAAACGGCTACATGTTATACATACGCTGCAGTACAATTTCATAAGAATATTTTCTTAACGTAGGTTAAAAAAAATAGTTAAATTAAATTTCATGCTCCAAACTTATTCGTTGAATGTAAAGAAGACCTTTCTTACTTTCATTCTCCAACCAAATTAAATGATTTTTTAGAGAGAAAAAAAAAAAGTAATCACCGTGTTATCATTCCTCGTAAAAACTAAATTCTAAAAAATTCTGTGAAAGGAAAAAAACATATAATATAAGCATTTGCATATTCTTTCGATCTTGCAAGAAATTTTCTTAATGCAGATTTAACACTAGGATTACGGGAAATTTCACTTGAGTTTTATAAAAGTACTTATCACTGGAAATTTTATTTAAAATAGATTAGCTTGTTATTTACCCTTGTTTTTTTTATTTGTATATTTTGTATATCTTTGTATCTATTGTATCTATTTGTATATGGGGTCACAATGAGAAATTTCTAGAAGCAATCTAACACCATGCATGTACATATATGTATATATTCTATATTATCACATTCTATATTATAATACATGTATCATCTATATATCTTTTAGAAATATATTATCATATTTATTATTATCATATCACCACTTTCATATATATATATATATATATATTTATATATAGTCTTTCTATCCTATCACATAGAAATACTTTTAAAAAATAAACAAAGGCTACATCTTAACCCTTTCAGGGGCAAGACATTTGTGCTCAAAAAATGTTCAAATATTTAATTCCCACCGCAATTTAGGAACAAATTTAGTTGAAATAAATCAAAACACTTTTTCACTTATATTATGAGATCAAAATTGTACTAAAAAATCATTGGTGCCAGGTGGCAATTGAAGTATTAATATTAACCGTTTGCATTCTGAAAACGGCATCCTTCAAAGAGTTAACCCTTTGCGGAGCAGAGCGCTTCCATATAAAAGATGTTCTCATAAATGATTGTCACCGGAATTTGAAAATAAATTTATTTATTAATTTTTAGAAAATTTATAGAAAAATTTATTTATTTATTTATAGAAAAGGCTATAATTTACACACATAATAAACCGAAATTTTTAATTCAAAATTCTGGTGCCAATGTGTCCTTTGGTAATTAAAATGAAATGGCTACATTGACATACCCCCTTCCCCCTCAAGAATTTAAACCAACTTTTGTTGCAGTGCAATTTCCTTAGAATATTCTCTTAACGTAGGTTTTTTTTAAAATATTTAAATTAAATTTAATGCTCCCAACTATTCTTTGAATATGAAGAAAACCTTTCATTCTTTCATTCTCCGGCCAAATTGAATGATCTTTTAGACAGAAAAAATTGTAATCTCCGTATTATTATTCCTCGTAAAAAAATATATTTTTAAAAATGCTGCGAAAGAAAAAAACATATAATATAAGCATTTGCATATTGTTTCGCCCCTGCAGAATATTTTTTTGACATAGGTTTGGCGTAAATTCATTTGGTAAAAAAAAAAAAAAAAAAAAAAAAAAAAAAAAAAATGCCACCACAAATTTTGAAAAATGATCTTCCTTTTATTTAATTGTAAATGTTTCTGTTTGTTAATAAAGCAAATTTTTTAACTCAAAGAAAGTGGTTGTTTGATAGTTAATTTAAAAAATATGCATTTAATTGAACGAGACGTACAGGGAGAGCAAAAAGTCCGTAAAAACTTTAAAAATTCATAAAAACCGAAAAAATAACCGAAATGAAAAACGGTTTGCATCCATAGGTCACGGGGATTTTTTTAAGACAGAAATAAAAAATAATAAAAAAAAACAGCCGACAGATGGCGTTGGTACTTGCGATTTCAGCGGAAATATGCAAATGAACCGGTTATAAGAGCTTGCGCTCTTAATCCACAACTAGTTCACCGTTGTGAGCCGTGAACTTGATCAAAGATGCTCACTGCGAAGGACAAAGCTTTGTTGGTGAAGTTATTTTACATGAACAAGGAATCAGCGACTATTGCTTTGCGTAAATTCCGATTTCAAAAGGATTTGAGGACGGGAAAGGGGCCTTTAACAGCGGCAGGCCTCATAAAGCTTGTTCGGCGGTTTGAGGAAACATTCTGTTCTTTATTTGGGTATCTTTTCTTTGATTTGGGTACGTCAGCGCCACCTATTGGCTGTTTTTTGAATTTTTTTTTCATGTCTTAAAAAAATCCCCGTGACCTATAGATACTAACCCTGCAAACCGTTTTTCATTTCGGTTATTTTTTCGGTTTTTATGAATTTTTAAAGTTTTTACGGACTTTTTGCTTACCCTGTATATATACATCCGGAGAAGTTAAGGGGTTAATAAAATTTCACGTGCCCAATTTTATAGAAATATATCAAAAGAAATGTGGCTCTTTTAACTTACAAGTGACCTTCAAATTCATTTATTATTATTATTATTACTTTAGTTGCACTTTAATCAGTTAAGTGATTCTTTTTTTAGTACAATAAATTAAAGATATGGAATAAACACCTTTTTTTAACCCTTTACCCTTTAATGTTCATTGGTTTCGCCACGAAACCACAAAATTTTAATTCCGATACGCAACACTGACACCGATATTTTTATCTAAAAATATCTCCTTTATTTTGTATGTGAAAAATCACGTTTTTTTTATTTAGAAATATATTTGTTCTTAATTACCGGTGTCAATCATTTATTTCGACATCTTAGCAATGAAAATGCTATGATCGTTAAAGGGTTAAATGCATAGGTTAGAATGAGTTCCAAAAAATGCGCAATTCAAAGAATCAGAATTCATACCAGAAAAATCTAAATAGTAAATTTTCCTTTATTTAATAACGAATGGTCTGTTCATAAGTAAAGTGAAAATTGTTCTTTTAAATTTCTGGTGAGAATACGGAATATGTGAATAAAAACCCCAATAAATCGGGAACACTCTTGGTATCGAAAATGATACAATATGCATTTAAGGGTTAAAACTGAAATATTCATAACATGTAGTCTTAAAACTTCTGCCATTGAGAAATATGAAATTTTAATTTAAAATTTCAGTAGTATCAAAGAACTTTTAGTGATACATCAAGCAAACTCTTGTTGCCTATGCGGTATACGGGCAAATAAGTTAAGGCTAATTCCATGCGAAATTGTCATGTCGTGTTTTATTTTATTTTATTTTTAATTATACAAGTTCATATTAAAGCTCATGTTTTTGTGTACCAATAAGTAAGGTTATATCTTTTAACAAATACATTCCAAGTAGTAAAAAATGTTATGTTAATTAAAATTTAATTCACTCAATTTAATAAAAAAAATACGAAAGAAAAAATATTTCTTTCTGCCACCAACTAAAATGATCTTTAAGAAAATGAAAAACAGTAGTGTCATGAGAGTGTAATTTTTCGCTGGAAAAAATACTAGCAAAACAATAATGAAAAAAAGATAATAGAATGAAAACAAATAGAAATAAAATCTCTTTCCTTGACACAAAAAAAAGTCCGGATTAAATTCCAAGAAATAGGATGTCGTTTTTTAGAGTTCTTTAGGTATATTAAAAAATTCATTATTTTTACTTATTGGTAGAGTACTTAATTTTCTACTTTTACATAAAACATTCTTTTAACCCTTTAACGTTCATTGGTTTCGACACGAAACCACAAAATTTTAATTCCGATACGCAACACTGACACCGGTATTTTTATCTAAAAATATCCTTTTTATTTTGTATGTCAAAAATCACGTTTTCTTATTTAGAAATATGTTGGTTCTTAATTACCGGTGTCATTCATTTATTTCGACATCTTAGCAATGAAAATGCTATGGTCGTTAAAGGGTTAAAATGAAAAATATTAACTCTTCGGACCCCGGTTCCTCTTACACAAATTTTATTCGATTAGCAGCTCAAACAATTCTGTTTCGACCCAGAAATTTTCAAAAATAAGATGTAACATTTTGCATCGAGATATATATTTATGTTAAAATACTGAATGACTTTTGTGGGTCGAAACAGAATTGTTTGAGATGCGGGTTATCTACCCGAGATTACTGTAATTACATTTCACTTTGATTGTATATACGTTACTTCGGTACAATACTTTTTTTTTGTGCATGTGTTAACTCACTAAATCCGGCTTGTAAGAAAACTTGCCATTAAATAACCACGAAACATTTAAATTTGCAAACCAGTACGGTATTTACTCATGTATACCGCGCACCCCGTACTTTACAAGAAAAAAAGACGATTTTTAAAAATCTCTTATGTAACGCGAACCGTAAATCTAATACCCAAATGAATAAATAACTAAATGAAAAACAAAATGCGGGATATCTACCCGAAATTACTGTAATACATTTCACTTTGATTGTATATACGTTACTTCGGTACAATAAATTTTTTTGTGCATGTATTATAACTCACTAAATCTGGCTAGTAAGAAAACTTGCCATTAAATAACCACGAAACATTTAAATTTGCAAACCAGTACCGTATTTACTCAAGTATACCGCGCACCCCGTACTTTACAAGAAAAAATGACGATTTTTAAAAATCTCTTATGTAACGCAAACCGTAACTCTGATACCCAAATGAATAAATAATTAAATAAAAAGAATATTCCCCAGTTAAACTGATGGCATTGAGCTCACAGGCTACGCATACTATTTGTACATTAGATCTTTATGTTTTCAAGGGTTAATACCGTTCGAAAAAAATATTAAGGAGGGGAAACAGCTCTCCCCCTTTTTTTATACTTGATAATTGAACCTCCTAAACTATCAAGGACATGCTTTATCATATAAAAAATCTATATCCAAAATTCAGAGCAAATCGGATAAATAAATCCGGATCGGATCTTAATAAAAACCCATTTAGCATTTATATAATTTAAGAAGAGTTATCCCCCTCTTTTATACTTAACCATTAAACTTCCAAAACTATTCAGAGATTTGAACCAAATCTGACAATTCTGCTTGAAAAACCCATTTATAAAAATTTAGGGGAGAAGCATTAGAACCCCCTTTCCCCTGTTTATATTTATTCAGTGAACACCTAATAACAGTCACGGAATCGCCTCATCAGAATGATCCTATATCTAAATTTTGAACGAAAACTTAATTCTGCATGAAAAACCCATTTATATCAATTAAGGGGAGGTGCATGAGCCCCCTGTTCCCCCTCTTATACATATCGAATGAACTCCAAAAACTAATCAGGGAAGCGCCTTATCAGGATATACCTATATACAAAATTTCAAGCAGATCGGATACGTTTATCATGAGTTATCGCGTTACGTACGAACATACATACAGAACGGGCGAGCACATAAGCTCTCAGACTATGATAGCCTGTGAGCTAATGAATTTCAGAAAAGAAAAACGGAAGATATATTATATCAAGCAGAAAACAAGGCAAATATACATTTTTAGACTTCGGGTAGGGACTGAAAAACAGCAGTGAGAATTGCTAATTGGCATTTAAATAATGCTACAAGATCTGTTGTGTAAAAAAGTTCAAAAAGATGAGGTATTAAGTAAGTAAGATTTTCCGAGTGACTATGTCTTCTTTGAATACGTTTCATGATTCATATGTATATTGTGTGATTACATCTAGCAGTAAAAAATTTTCCGTGTATAATGCGCACCTAGGCGATTTTGCCCAAATGTTTTGAAAATAATGTGCGTTATACACTAATAAATACGGTATTTTAATAATTAAATTTGTGTATTACGCAATCTCAATCATTGAAGGACTAAACGAGATAAAATTAATAACATTCAAAAATGGTGTCAATTGCTATCAATGCATTAACCCTTTAACGATCATAGCATTTTCATTGCTAAGATGTCGAAATAAATGAATGACACCGGTAATTAAGAACAAATATATGTCTACATAAGAAAACTTGATTTTTCACATACAAAATAAAAGAGGCATTTTTAGATAAAAATACCGGTGTCAGTGTTGCGTATCGGAATTAAAATTTTGTGGTTTCGTGGAGAAAACCAATGAACGTTAAAGGGTTAAAAGAAATGTAAAAGAGACTCGTCGTTAATGGTATAAAACCGTAATTTTCTGTCGTCGAAATATAACAAATTAAAAGCATGTTTAAATTGTCATGCATGCCTTTCTATGGTAGATTCGCAAAGTTTTAGTTTTATTTTAAATCCCCTACTTTTTGTTACAATTGTTTAAAGATTAATATTTACAACTAGAAAACGGGAATTCTGCTTTTTCAGAATTTAGTATTTCTCCAGATATAAGAAATGGAAATAGATAGATAATAGAAAACATATTTCAGTCTTAAAGCTTAAAACATGTAGCTTTATTTTATATGAAATATCGTCATTCACATCCGCTGAAGAATTTAACGTTTACGATTCACTCTTTGAAAACATATACAGGAAGGTAGAAAAATTACATAAATCTAGCAAAAAGCGATGTCGTTAAATAAGAAACTCGTCGAAAAAAATTGGCTTTTTATGATTTATATGTTTTGTTTGTTTATAGCATCAATATCTCCCGCGAAGGAATTTTCACCTTCTTATTAAAGTAAAAGTTATATTTATTTAAAGATGCTCAAAAACGCATGATAATGTTAGTATACCCCGAGATCTTTCTAATGAACGTGTATTCAATTTCAAGGGGAAAAACTGACGCAAAAGTTTATGAAAAAATTAGTATACCCCGGGATTTTTTGAGTGTACATGCGTTCAGTTTCCAGGGTAAAAGTTGGTTCTAAAGCTTATGAAACTGTTAGTATGTACCGAGATCTTTCGAACGCACACGCATTCTATTTCAAGGGGGAAAGTTGACTCGAAAACTTAGGAAAATATTAGAATACTTTGATATCTTTTGAACTCGCATGCATTCAATTTTAAGGGGAAAAGTTGACACAAAAACTCATGAAAATGTTAACATGTCCCGAAATTTTTCAAACGCACATGCGTCCAATTTCAAGGTTATAATTTGATTGAAAAACTTATGAAAATGCTCATTTACCCTGAGACCTTTCGAATGCACAAACATTCATTTTCAAGGAAAAAATGTGACTCAAAAACTTATGAAGATGTTAGTATATATTAAGATCTTTCCAACAAAGGTAACTCACCTTTCACATTTGCCCCTTGAAAATGGGCGCGTGTATCAGCGAAAGATCTCGGGGTATAGTAACATCATTATAAGGTTTGAGCACCTTTTAATCTTTTCGGGTAATTTTTTTTCAATATTTAGAAAAAAAAATTCTTTTGCGTTTATAAAATTAACACTAGCAATCCAAATTGATTAATTAGTCTTTAAAGAAAATTCCATTGCTTAAAACGTAACGAATGCTGTTGTTTTGCGTACTATTCAATTTTGTTCATATGACAATAGGCTAAGGAAGAATTATTGGAGATGTTTATAACATATTGTATTACAGTAAGATTTAATTTATACAGAGTGATTCAAAAAAGATGGGAAAAATTTTAAGTACATATATAGTGATAGTACACATCCAGAAAAATAATATTAAAAAGGGTCCCAAACGTCTTCCGAAGGAGATAGGCGCCATCAAATTTAAGGTCCAAAATTTGAAATGATTATAAAAAACGGGAAAATTGATCGATTCGTTTGAGGTTTTCACTAAAACTATTCTTTATATCAGTATTGTCTTGAAAATAAATTATAAAGATAAATTTCAAAAAATGCCGATAGAGGGCGCTTTAGACTTTGGAGTAACGAACAGCTATTTTTTACCATTAGTTTTTGCATCTCTTTTATTTTTTTTAGAAGTTTAGACATAAACTTAAATTTTGAGATCAAAAACTGTGGTTAAAAAGGGCAAACTGAACTGTGTTCAATGGGAGTGGGTAGGGTCAAATTTCAAATGATTATAAAATACAAAAAAAAATTGGTCAATTGATTTGCGATTTTCATTAAAATTATTCCTTATGTCAGTATTGTCTTGAAAATAAATTATAAAGATAAATTTAAAAAATTGTCGATACAGGGCGCTTTAGACTTTGGAGTAACGTACAACTATTTTTTACCGTTATTTTTTGTATCTCATTAATTTTTTTAGAAGCTTAAATATTTTAAATTTTGAGCTCAAAATCTAAATTGTTGAGAGTGGTTAAGTAGCGCAAACTCAACTGTGTTCAATAGGGGTGGGGAGGTTCAAATTTCAAACTATTATAAAAAACGGAAAAATTAGTCGATTCGTTTGCGTTTTTACTAAAATCATTCTTTGTCAGTATTTCCTTGAAAATAAATTTTAAAGATAAATTTCAAAAAATTCCGTTAGAGGGCGCATTAAACTTTAGAGTAACCAACAGCAATTTTTAACTGTTATCTTTTGTATCTAATTAAATGCTTGCAAAAACTTACTTAAATTTTGAGCTGAAATTCTGGGAGAGGTTAAGAAGCGCAAACTGAACTGTGTTCATTAGTTGAAATGTTACCCTTCCTACGCTACTAACACAGTTCAATTTTTCGCTACTTAATTACTCACAACGATTCAGAATTTGAGCTCAAAATTTAAGTCTAAGTTTTTGCAAGCATTTATTTAGATAAAAAATATAACGGTTAAAAATAGTTGTTGTTTACTCTAAAGTTTAAGGCTCCCTCTATTGGAATTTTTTTAAATTTATCTTTAAAAATTTTTTCAAAGAAATACTGACATAAAAAATGGCTTTAGAGAAAACCGCAAAAGAATCGACCAATTTTTTCCGCTTTGTATAATCATTTGAAATTTGAACCTCCCCACCACCATTGAACACAGTTCAGTTTGCGCTACTTAACCACTCTCAACGATTCAGATTTTCAGCACAAAATTTAAGTTTATGTCTAAGCTTCTAAAAAAAATAATCAGATGCAAGAAATAACGGCAAAAAATAGTTGTTCGATACTCCAAAGTCTAAAGCGCCCTCTATCGACATTTTTTGAAACTTATCTTTATAATTTATTTTCATATATTTTATAATACTGACATAAAGAATAGTTTTAGTGATAACTGCAAACGAATCGATCAATTTTCCCATTTTTATAATCATTTCAAATTTTGGACTCTAAACTTTGATGGCGCCTATCTCCTTCGGAAGACGTTTGGGGCCCTTAGTTTTTCACATAATATTATTTGTCTTGATGTGTACTATCACCTCTTAAAAAACTTCCCATCTTTTTTTAATCACCCTGTATAACAACTTTCTATTGCTTTTTTGTGCTTTATTACACAAGATTCTTCAATAAACTTAACTTATATTTTTAATTTAAAGTGTGAAATATATGTTTAATATAAAAGAATCGCAAGCGGTGTAAGAGGATTAAGTAAATAATAATTATTATTATTAGGAATGCCTAAACATAAATGAAGTCATATAGTAAATGCATAGTCATGTATAGTAATTTGCTCTTTATTACACATGATTCTTTCAGAAAAGTAACTTATATTTTTTAGAGTGAAATATATGATTAAATTAAAAGAATCGCAAACTGTGAAAAGAGAATAAAGTAAATAATAATAATAAATATTATTATTACAAAAATGCTTAAACGAACATCAAGTCATATAAAAAATACTAGCGAGCTACGCCCGCTAGCTGGGCCACTTTTTCCAAACGAACCTCGATATTAAGCAGTATATAATAAGCAAAAATATTCTTTTAATAAGCAAGTCTTGGTGTTCGAATCCTCAAGCACAAAAAAAGTAAATTAAAGAGCTATGGTTGTTATTCGCCCATTATCCAGTTAAAAATATGTGATTTCGCACATGGGCGCTACGCGCCCACCGGAGCTATGCGCCATGGTCGCCATCGTCCCGTTAAAAATATTTGGTTTTGCACGCTTGGCGCTGCGCGCCCATAAGACATTTTCTCGTATTTTTTGGTTCATCAGAAGCAGACTCTTACGCAGATTCTGAATATGTAATCAGTTTTTTTCTACTTTAAAAACTGTCTGCATGATGGTTTAAGAAAAAACGCGCAAAAAAAAGTTTCGGTATTAAAAACTGCAAAAGACTGCTATTAAAAAAAATAAGTAATTTCATTAATATCACAAACAACATAACTAACAAACAATTTTGGCAGCTCGTTTTCCGTTTGCACTAACAAAATTTAGTATTAATCGCGTAAATCTTAGGTTACACAATATTCGTGTATGCTACCAAAAAGAAAAAGCATGAAAATGAGCTACAACGATTAATACTCACATACAGAATAAATATATGAATAGCCAGTTACATCTGAGATCTTCAAAATATGAATTAGCAACACTATTACCTCTTAGTGAACATATCTTGCTGTGCTTAAATAGTTGTACTTATTATATTAATTAAACCGTGTTTAACATTTTTACCAATTAGTTCTTTTTCTCTTATACATTCTTTGACAAAATGACGGGAGAAAAAGAGATTTTTCGACTGCTTCTTCTTTTAGCCGAAGGGGAAAAGTTCTTGTCGTTCACCGCAAGGTGGCGCAGTGTTCTGCCTGAGAGCTCCGTTTGGGAAATTAGACGTTTTCCGTTCCGATTCCCGACCGGTTTTTATTTCATAACTTTTTTAATTTTGGTCCCACGGTCTCGAAAATGCCCGAAATGACTTTTCCCGGAATTTTTCGAATCGAAAGACACCTCTCGCGACTTCCAACTCGCCCGCGTTTCGAACTGTAATCGGCTTCAAGCAGACAGACAGACAGAGGCGCACGGATTTTATTAGTATAGACTAGCGAGCTACGCCCGCTAGATGGGCCACTTTTTCCAAACGAACCTCGATATTAAGCAATATATAATAAGCAAAAAAATTCATTTAATAAGCAAGTCTTGGTGTTCGAATCCTCAAGCACAAAAAAAGTAAATTAAAGAGCTATGGTTGTTATGCGCCCATTATTCCGTTAAAAATATGTGATTTCGCACAGTGGGCGCTACGTGCCCACCGTGCAAAGGCGGCCCACCGGCCTACCACCTACCGGCGCTACGCGCCATGGTCACCATCGTCCCGTTAATAATATTTGGTTTGGCACGGTTGGCGCTGCGCGCCCATAAGACATTTTCTCGTATTTTTTGGTTCATCAGGAGCAAACTTTTACGCAGATTCTGAATATGTAATCAGTTTTATCTACTTTAAAAACTGTCTGTATGATGGTTTAAGAAAAAACGCGCAAAAAAAGTTTCGGTATTAAAAACTGCAAAAGACTGCTATTAAAAAAAATAAGTAATTTCATTAATATCACAAACAACATAAATAACAAATAATTTTGGCAGCTCGTTTTCCGTTTGTACTAACAAAAATTAGTATTAATCGCGTAAATCTTAGGTTACACAATATTCGTGTATGCTACCAAAAAGAAAAAGTATGAAAATAAACAGTGTTTAACATTTTTTACCAATTAGTTCTTTTTCAAAGAACCGAAACGAAAGAAAAAGTCGTTTTCCCGGGAGAAAAAAGAGGTTTTCGGCTGCTTCTTCTTTTAGCCAAAGGGGAAAAGTTCAGGTCGTTCACCGAAAGGTGGCGCAGTGTTCTGCCTCAGAGCTCCGTTTGAACTCCGTTTGGGAAATTAGACGTTTTCCGTTCCGATTCCCGACCGGTTTTTAATTCATAACTTTTTTAATTTTGGTCCCACGGTCTCGAAAACACCCGAAATGACTTTCCCGGATATTTTCGAATCGAAAGACACCTCTCGCGACTTATAACTCGCCCGCGTTGCGAACTGTAATCGGCTTCAAGCAGACAGACAGACAGACAGAGGCGCACGGATTTTATTAGTATAGACTAGCGAGCTACGCCCGCTAGCTGGGCCCCTTTTTCCGAACGAACCTCGATATTAAGCAGTATATAATAAGCAAAAAAATTCATTTAATAAGCAAGTCTTGGTGTTCGAATCCTCAAGCACAAAAAAAAGTAAATTAAATAGCTATGGTTGTTATGCGCCCATTATCCCGTTAAAAATTTGTGATTTCGCACTCTGGGCGCTACGCGCCATGGTCGCCATCGTCCCGTTAAAAATATTTGGTTTTGCACGGTTTGCGCTGCGCGCCCATAAGACATTTTCTCGTATTTTTTGGTTCATCAGAAGCAGACTTTTACGCAGATTCTGAATATGTAATCAGTTTTTTCTACTTTAAAAACTGTCTGCATGATGGTTTAAGAAAAAAAACGCGCAAAAAAAGAAGTTTCTATAGTCCTGTTTTATTTCTAAGTTCAAGAATTTAGCGGAAACTACGGTAAATATTCTACGGCAAGTCAAAAAAATTGATGCGGAAAAAAACGCAATTAGCGCCCATAGAAAAAGAGGTTTTCGGCTGCTTCTTCTTTTAGCCAAAGGGGGAAAATTCATGTCCTTCACCGTAAGGTGGCGCAGTGTTCTGCTTCGGAGCTCCGTTTGGGAATTGAGACATTTTTCGTTCCGATTCCCAAGGGGTTTTTAATTCATAACTTTTTTAATTTTGGTCCCACGGTCTCGAAAATGCCCGAAATGACTTTCCCAGAATTTTTCCAATCGAAAGACACCTTTCGCGAGTTCCAACTCGCCCTTGGTGCGAACTGTAATCGGCTTCAAGCAGACAGACAGAGGCGCACGGATTTTATTAGTATAGATATTGCTTAGTAAATGCATAATTTGCTAAGTCATATAGTACACTCCCTCAAATATATCTTCGAATCAGCTAACCGGTTCCAAAATCCTTCCATTTCAAAGTCGAACATAAAAAAAAAAAAAAAAAAAAAAAAAAAAAAAAATCCGAACGTGAATGCTAAAACAATTTCCAACCACAAAGAAACATAGAGTACACTCTTAAAACGAAAGAGCTGATTTGGCTCCTCATGAAAGAGCTGTAATTTTTTCGATCATAAAAGAGTTGTTTTTCAAATGATTAAATCTTCTTGATCTAAATTGGTTATTTAAATAGCTCAACTTCATTTAAATTGGTTAAAACTCGAGTTATTTCAACTCTTTTTTGAGAAGCTGCCTTTCAACATTGAGATGAGTGGATTTCAGCTCAACATGAGCTATTTTGTGGCTGACTTTTTGAGAGAGTGGAAAACATTGAATTAAAAAAAATGTGCAGCTCTGAAATGGGAGGATTTTGGAATCGGTCAGTTGATTCGAATATATATTTGAGAGACTATAAATACATAGATATTTACTTACATTACTTCATGTAAATAGTAACAAAAGTATTTCTTAAATTAAAATAATACTCCTCTAAACAACATGTACTATTAACAGCACACCATACTCGAAAGGGCTAAGATATAATATATTTTCATTTATATCAAATGATTCCTATTACATAGCTGCCAACTTTTACGCATTTTTCCTACCACAAATATTTTATAGTAAATATTGCCTTGTTTAATCGCCGAAATCCTATGATTAAACAAATGGTAAATCTCTGTACTATTTTAGTGATAGCAAAAATGCGTAAAAGTTGGCAGCTATGCTATTAAACAGATTATTTAATACTGGGATGTAAATCAAATATTTTATTTAACCTTTTAACGATCAAAGCATTTTCATAGCTAAGATGTCGTAATAAATAAATGACACCGGTAATTAAGAACAAATATATTTCTAAATAAGAAAACGTGATTTTTCACATACATAATAAAAGGGATATTTCTAGATAAAAATACCGGTGTCAGTGTTGCATATCGGAATTAAAATTTTGTGGTTTCGTGGCGAAACCAATGAACGTTAAAGGGTTACGTGTAGGTTCTTACTCGGAAAAATTTCTTACCGGAGATTAAGTGAGGATATATTATTGTAAATGAAATTCCATGCGTCCAATGTAGTCGAAAAATAAATGAGGTAAAATATTTATTTAAAACATTTCTTTCTACTAGAAACGAAGATTAAAATTAGGAAAATGAAAAATAATGCAACGTCTTGTGGATCTTATTCTTAGTAAATTAAAAGGAAGAACAAACCAAACGAAAATGAGAAAAGGTGAAAGAATGAAAATAAAATTACAGATATAATTCTCGAATGTAGTAAAAATGTTTCCCAGTAGAATTTTAGAAATCCGGATTTAATACCAGGAAAAAGATATCATTTTTAATGAAAAGTCAATTTTTTTAAGATTTCATTTTCTGTTTTTATTGATACAGTACTTTTACAACGGTAAATCTATATTATAAAAGAAAAAAAAACATGTCTATGAGTAACGATGTTGGTACTATAGAATTTTTAAAAGTTTCATGCTAAAGCCATAGCTGCCAATTCTCATTTTTTGAGCCGGAAAAATTTAATAGAAAATTTAGCCCTATTTAATCAGCAGATTACAGCGATTTAAAATATTTAAATTTTCTGTAAAATTTTTCCGGGCTGAAAAAGCGAAAAATGTTGACTCTATGATGAAGCATGTGTTTCCCGATAAATCTACAATAACTAGTTTAGGTGTGGCAATCCTAAAACATTCTTCTATCACATTAAACCTTTTCGGCACGGGTAATTTTTTTTTAGTAAAATAAGTAATTATCGACTGCCACCGCAATTTGTACATGACTTTTTTAGACATTATGAACTCCTAAATTTAAGCTTTCATTGTAAAAGAAAAATGTTACTAAAATACTATTGGAGCAGTTTCCAAGTTTGGAATTAAAATTATGTATACCAGACCGGGCACAGTTTGCCGGAAAGGGTTAATACTCTCTTCAAAAAGAAGCATAACACCTGTTAGATGCTTACATCAAAATCTTATTCCGTCTGACTTATAAGTCAACTACTTTATTGTCAACTACTAACTGATCTGAAATTTTATGAAAATCCGTGCGTTAGTTTTTGAGATTGAACCATTGCGTAAAAAAAAAGGTTAAAAGAGTCACCTGGTAGCAATTTACTCCAAAAACTTAACAGCACTAATTTAGATCAGGAACTAACTGATTCTGAAGTTTGTTAAATTTTCGTCAATTATTTCTTGAGATACTGGTATTTCGATAATCATGAATAATACCGCAAAGCAGCACCAGCTGTAGGGTGATTTACACCAAAAATATTTAACGCCATACTATATCATGAACTATTGGAATTTGAAGTTTTATGAAAATCCGTCTAATAGTTCTTGATATATAGCTACTGATGAAATCATAAAAATGGGGGCACAGCCGAGCCACTTGTTGGTCTTTTTGCACCGAAAAATAATCAGAAACAAATTACATCAGGGACTAATTGAATGTAAAGTATTATTGAATTTCATTCTTTGTTTCTGGAGATAGAGCACCCACAAAATTTGTGTAACATACTGACAGACACATTTACAAATGGCAATTTGTAAAGACATGTTTTTCGAATTCTCTTAAACCTAAATATAATCACCAACAACTTATATTATGTTCTAACTAAATCTGAACTTTGATGAATATCGGTTCGTTAATTTTTGAGATAGAAACATTAGAGAAATCGCAAAAAAATTCTGGATAGAAGCTCCACCTGTAAAGGGTCTACTTCAATCAAATGAAAAGACCCGTTCGCTAATGCTAATCCTGTGGAAGAAATTCATTAAGATATCTCGAATGCACCTCAATATTTTTTTTTTTTTTTTGTGCCTTATATAACTGAGATTGATCTCAATGCAAGCCGTTTTTTTTACTTTTTCGATTTTGATTGCAGATATTTTTTATGAGTGTGTTTTCGATTTCCAAACCAGTTCTGAAAATGAAAGTGTCCTCGTAAAAAAATATTTAAAATCAAAATTAAAAAAAATGTAAAAACGGCTTGTATACAAATCAGTTTCAGCTGTCCAATGAAAAAAATACATATATATAAATATTAAAATTAAACCGAGATATCTTCATAAACTTCTTCCATAGGATTATCATTTGCGAACGGATTTTTTCATTTGAATAAGATAGTTTCTTAAGCGATTTATTCCAAAAACTAAAGAATATTAATTTTTATAAGGGACTAGCTGAATCTGAAGTTTGATGAATCTTCGTACACAGAGCCTGATTACTAACGGGCCACTCTCTCACCAGAAAAAATTTATAGAAATTTTCGTCTTCTTTAAACGCCCTTTTCATACAAGATTACTGTCATGAATAAGGAAAAATTCTTTATTTCTTTTTCCTGGTGGGAGAGTGCCCCGTTAGTAATCAGGCCCTGTTCGTACATTAGTTTCATCGAAAGAGTCAATTGCAGAAATCATAAATTATGATGCATAGCAGCGCCACCTGTTGGGAAATTCACACAAAAACAGCAACATATTATATCAAGGTCTGACGGAATCTGAAGTTTTATGAAAATCTGTCCATTAGTTCATAAGATATAGCTATTGTAGAAATCGTGAAAAAGACAGTATAGCAGTGCCACATATTGAGCGATATACACTAAAAACAAATTAACTCTATTTTGTATCAAGGTCTAACTGAATCTAAATTTTTGTAAAAATGCGGGGATTAGTTCTTGAGATAGAGCATTCACAAATTTTTGTCACATACAGAGTGACAGACAGACTCGGCAATAGATATTTTATAAAAACATGTTTTTTAGCTTCTCTGATCCTTGAAACGTGTAAATGCGTCGAAAACCAGAATTGGAAAATTTTAAAGAATCCACTTGTAAAGATAAAAGAAAGTAAAATAAATAAATAAATAAAAAGGTAAAATAAAATAAAATTAATATTCGTTATGGAGATTTATTGTTAAAATCTGGTTTTCTAGTGAGAAATGTGTGAAACCATGTATACCCATGTTTCTCACTGGCAATGTTTAGTTATCAAATTTAGTTAAACCCAGGGGTGCAAAAATCTACGAGCCAGCAGGCAGTATCTCACCACAAAATTTATTTCGCTTTTCTCCGTCTAATATTTCGTGTAAAATTCCTGCTAGAATGCTGTTAAATTTTGAGCGAAAAAAACTTTAAAATTTTAGTGGTGAGACACTACACTCTGGCGCCTAGATTTTTGCACCCCTGGTTAAACCATTATTGGAAGTATTGCAAAAGTGTTATATAATCTACATTTTTTTTTTCTTTTTTAACTCTGGAATCACAAAGCTTTTTTCGAGAAACAACAATCACAGTTTGGTCGTTAATGACCTCATGTGATATCACGTTTTTTTTTTCTCTCTCTTATCTATTTTGGGAAGAAAGAAAAAGGGGTGATCAACATCCTAGTGGTCTTTAAGACTTTACAAAGACTGCGATAGAAAACAATAAATTGAAAATCATATTTAAAACCACTGTAAACTATAAAGCATTTTTGGAAACATTGCAATGTGTTTCATAATCTACACTTGGTACGGGATTTTTTTTTCTTGTTTAATTTTAACAACATAAGACTTTTTTAGAGAAATCAGAGTGTAATCACAGTGTACAATCACAGTGTAGGGTCGTTAATGACCCCGAGTTTCATCGCATTTTTTTTTCTTTGATCGATTTTGGAAAGAAAAAGAAAGGAATTCAACATCGTAGTGGTCTTACAGACTTTACAAATATTGCAATAAAAACAATAAATTGAAAATCAGATTTCAAATCATTATAAACTTTCATCTGCGGAAAAAATTGCTATAAAAGGCTAAAAGTTGAAAAAGATAATTCGTTTTAAGAAATTATACAAACATAAATATCGAAATTATATATAACATAATTTAATTACAGCAGAGTTTTAAAAAATGCTAAAAATTGTATTAAAAATAGATAAATATTAAAAAATTTGGTTAGACAAAATTTAGAGTATTGGAGTAAAAATTTGGAACTAAATTCGAGGATAGGCGAAGAAAATCTAAAAATCGGCCAAAATTATTCGCCAAAAATTCAGAAACCAATGTGCAATTTCCTTGTAAATATAGTTGAAAAGAGGAGGAAAATGTGAAACATATCCTTTTATTAATGTGAAAAAAGGGAAAAAAATCACTAAAAATCAAATAAAATATAAAAATAAAATATAAAACTCAAAGAAGAGGTTTCGAGGTGATTAACTATAGATAAAAAAGTACCTTCTTGGAAAATTTATTAGCTTTGAGGTCTAGGTCCAGCGGTCTCTTCAGAAACCACATACACAAATTTCTATTTTTAGTTTATTCTTTCTTTACAAGAAGAAAGTGTAGAATTCGTAAAAAAATTCGAATTGATGAACTTACACGTTTAGGGTTAAGTCCTTCAGGGTCGCCGTTTGCAGTCTGCAAGCGGTTATTAGTAATCCCTTAGGGACGAGCGATATGTATATGTGCCGGAAAAAGGCTTAAGAACCCGTGTTTATCCCCACCGGTAAAATTTTACTATAAAATTTGTCTTATTTAATCAGAGTATTTTCCCAATTCAACTCTTTAACAGATTAATTCTTTTCGGATCAATAAATTGAAAATAGCGGATTCACTCTACTATTATATAAATAAAATATTCGTAAAATTTAATCTAAAAGTTTCCGCCTTTCAATAGCATGAAAATTTTCTTAAATATAACAGTGGTGTCAAAAAGCTTTAACCCCTTGCGGCGCGGTGGTTTCATAGATATACCATTTAATTTTAATTCCTAAAGACCCCGTTGCCACCGGAATTTTGTTTAAAAAATTACTGTTTATTGAATGCGTGAAATACAGCGTTTTCTTATTTATAAATAAAGTTGATTTCAAATTCCGGTGTCAATCATTAATTTCAATACTTAAGCAACGAATTTGCCTTGCGCCGCAAAGGGTTAAATCATCTAATCGCGATGTTGGTATGCTTCATTTTTCTGGAAGTATTAACATGCGTGAAATAGAAGCAAGTTTTGAGATTGCCACATCCGACTAGTTAGCCTTGTATTTAATCCAAAGATTTGTAAATATTCTATATAGTACGCTAAAATTTAATTTAGTAGGGTAACATCCCCAGTAATTGGCATGCACCAATAATTGGCACATCCTACAAACATGTCTTAAAAAAATTTATATCCAGTCTTTTAAAAATGCAAGACCGTATACCAGTTATATGCTAGTTTAATTTAAAGAGTATAACTTTAATTTATGCTACTAGATGACAATAGTGCCTAGGAAAGAGAAACATTGTTTGTATCAAATTAGTCATTTTGTTGCAAGTGCTTCTTCTCTGGCTTAAGAAAGGCATTCTTTTCAATTCATTATTATCTGATTTCTAATATATTTTAAATTTTAATCGACAACAGTTTTGTTTAGTTGAAAAGGGTTACTTTAATTGTGTAAAAGAATTTTGGACACAGATATTTCGATTTCTGAATTAATGATAGATGCCAATTAATAGTGCTTCAATTTTGATAGTTCCAAGTAATTGGCACCTATTCCAATTACAAGGGAATCTCATCATTTGAGATTAAACCACTTATTTTGGCAGTACACTAAGTTAGTTACAGACTAATTTTGTTTATCAGTTGTTTTTATTTGAAAATACGAAATATTATCAGTAATTGGAATCCATTAAAGCTTTATATGACAATAACTGGGGACAGCATTACAATTACTGAGTATTAACATAAATATATTGTATTGTTTTAAAGTATTCACATTTCAGACTAATATGCTAATTTCTTTCTTTCAAAATCCTGAAATATGGAATCTTCATCTACAGTAAATTCATTTAAAGCGATTAAACCCAATGCAAAATGTAAAATATTTTTTTAAATATAAACATGTTTAATATATAAACATATATAAACATATATAAACATATATAAACATATTTTTAAATATAAATTACTGGATCACAAAGTGTCATACATTGGTGCTCGAGGTGCCAATTACTGGTGTCTAGAGCAACTTTTTATAAATTTATTTTTATAAAAATACTTTTTCAAAAATTTTTGCTTTTAGTGGGCAAAATGCATGCACAGATATGCATTCTTTGATTTAAAAATATTTGCAAATAAATATTTTATTTCTTGGCAATGAAAATTGAAGTAAGTTTAAAGAAAAATTCTTAATGTGCCAATTACTGAGGATGTTACCCTACGAAAATTTATAATATGTCTAATATTCACCCTCAGAATTTTTACTAATTGAAGGAAACATGCTTGAATTCTTTTGTACAGTCCTGTATACTACTTATATATTTTTATAGTCTACAGAATTGAGCTAAAAATTACTTCAGTCTAAAACTCACTTTACCGAAATCTCACTTCCTGAAGTCATCATCTGTAAGTTTTTTGTATTTAGTTCTTTGCGTGGTCCTGTATGTGATTTATTTAGGTTTTTGCAAACATCTCTTAGTATACCATATATTGTTCAGATTGAAAATGCACACTTCATTTAAAACCATAATTAAGCATTTCACATTTGTGCTCTTTGCGCTATCGATTTGAGTATACTTAAATATGATCAATAGCTTTTATATGTTCCATATAATATATTCAAAAATTTAGTTAAATTTACAAACACATATAATTGAAAATGTGCTTTTAGTAATTACCGCATTTTGAATATGCTTATCCCTTTATATTATTTGAACTCATTGCGTCCATAATAACATTACGGCATGCAATATTTAAACGGAAAAATTAATATTTATTACATTTTCCTATAACAGAAACAAAAATAAATACTACCCGTAAGGCATGGTGACGTCATTGCGACATCGTTGGAAGCCACATTGTGACTTTGTGACCATCGGTTGTCGGACGTCATCGACATCATCATGTCGTGACCATCGGATGTCACGTGACGTCAATATGAAGTCACAGTGACTAAAATGTGCAGTCGTTATGGCGTTTTAGAGCACGTTTGTGAAGTCACATTGTGACCACTTTGTGAAGTCACGGTGTGGCAAATTTGTGAAAAATGTGTCATTTGTGACTACTTTGACATTAACATTGTGACGAAACTGTGACAAAAGCGACGATATTTAAATCGCCAGAAACATGTTTTTAAAATTAAATAATGTGTTTTGAAGAATATTTGTAGGTAATTTTCTAAAAATTTTTAAGAAAGTCACATCTCAGTCACAATGTGACGTCACTGAGTGGTGGCATTTTGGTCACAGATGTGACCAGAGTGACTCACAGTGACGTCATTGTGACGTCACTGTGACCATTCATGCTATCAGAGTTGAACATTTAAGTATAGACATACATGAAAAACAAATTTGAATAATATTAAACTGCTGCCTGTATTCAACGAAACAAACGCATATTGTAATTTTATTACAGTGAAACCTCCAAATAAGGGACACCTATGGGACCGAAACTTTTGTCCCTTAGATAGAGGTGTCCCTTATTCGGAGTTTTTATTATTTTTTTTAATAAAAATGATATAAAAATAACAAAACATTAAAAATGATGTTTAAATATATTTGAAGTGTATAAATTATGTTAATAAGACACAAAAGGAATAGAGAATAAATATTTAAAATTTTCAATTCATTAAAGCAGCGGTTCCCAAACTTTCTTGGTACACGACCCACCTTTCAGTAAAAAGAAATTTCGCGACCCATTTAAGAAAAAGCTGTATATCAGTATAGCAATTTTATACGACCTCTATACGCTCGGCTATGCTATCCTACGAAAAATGCAGATTTTCGTACGGAAGACACATTATCAACAAAAACAAGAATCAATAATCTCAATGTGTGTAAGTGAATAGTAATTAAAACAATGCATAAACTACAAAGATAGTAAAAAATACTTTTAATTATCATGAAAACATAAATTTATAATCCATAAAATTTCTGGTATTGGTGTTTGCCAACGTAGGAACTTATAATAACATGCAGTTTGTCTCACAAGGGCACCACCAAACATGGTGCTCACAGATTTTGATGATTTCAAAGTATGTTGTAGGGGTCACACCACTAATTATTCAGCTGAAAGGGTTTTTTCAAATGGGCCTTAGTTTTTGAGAAATTGGGGGTCAAAGTTTAGCGCTCATTTCAAATAGCCGTTCGTATTGCAAACCGATTGTGGCTGGGTGGCGCTGCGGTAACGTTCGAGACTCCAGACCCGGAGTTGGCAGGTTCAACCCCAAGTGAGGGCTTTTTCTCCGTTCTTTATATACTTTTTTACACGTTGCATATTTAAAGCAGAATTGGGAATTCTACAAGCTTTGAACTTATAACTATTTTCTTATGGGGATAGTTTATTTTTTCAATTTTTACTTTTCGATTTTTTCGGAATGAAATATAACGTATAAATACATCTATATATATATATTGCTAAGTAAAAAAAATTAATACCTTTGTAAATTCATTTAATTCATATTCTTCATTCAATATCAGTTCATCTGCTTCAATAATTTGTCGATCATCTAATATTTTTAATATTGAATTATGAAATTCTTCAGCCATAGGAATAGAAGCTCAGGAAATATCATGCGGTAGAGAATTTGTAAGCAGATTAACATTTTGTAACAACATCTCGCAATATTTTAATGCATTCGTAATTTCGCCTTCATACCAATATTGCAAGTCTTTTATTTGTCTGCAAAAGAAGCTAAATGACATTAGTAAAAAGAATTTCTATTTTTGCGTGATTTACCGAGCAAATAAAAGCAGACGAATAAAATAAACAGATATGTATGTATTTTTTTTTATGTATCGTAAATTTTATCTTATTGAAATCATTAGCAGACGATTTTTCCGATCTAGTTTACTTTTTTTATGAATAGTGTTTTAGTTTGTTAAAATAAAAATGTATATGTAATTTTTTAATGTAATCTGTCATTTCTTATTTGTGCAAACGATAAATAATGTTTAGGTTGAACATTAGAGATGAATGTATTTAAAGATCAGTAAATAATTTGGATAATATTTTAGCACTACTGCATTATTATTTTATTACACTTTCGAAGATATGCATTATTTGAATTAACTAATCCTATAAGTGTTTGAGAAATTGCACCTGAAAATTATTTTATATAATTTATACAAAAAAGAATAAATTTTCATTTAAAAAATTCCACAAAAAAAGGCGATAGAAAAATGAAAAATTATTATTTCAGAATTGTGCTTCATAAAAAAAGAAATTACATAATAATTAATAAAAAGGAGTTCTAGGCATAAATTAGTTTTGCAGTTTTGTCAATAAAAATATTAGTTTAAAAATTGCACAAAAAATACATTTTTATGAAATAAATTCGAAAATATAAATTTAAATTATTAAGAAAATATTAAAAAGTTCAAAGCTTGTAGAATTCCCAATTCTGCTTTAAATATGCAACGTGTAAAAAAGTATATAAAGAACGGAAAAAAAAACCCTCACTTGGGGTTGAACCTGCCAACTCCGGGTCTGGAGTCTCGAACGTTACCGCAGCGCCACCCAGCCACAATCGGTTTGCAATACGAACGGCTATTTGAAATGAGCGCTAAACTTTGACCCCCAATTTCTCAAAAACTAAGGCCCATTTGAAAAAACCCTTTCAGCTGAATAATTAGTGGTGTGACCCCTACAACATGCTTTGAAATCATCAAAATCTGTGAGCACCATGTTTGGTGGTGCCCTTGTCAGTACGTGTCTTTCAAAAACAGCCAAGTAGAAAATACATGAAGTATTGAATTTCACCAAGGACCTTAAAGCTAATTTAAATACTTCTGGATATTCTCTTAGTAAATTAATCTAGAAGGATATTAAAAAAATTCCTTTTAAATATTACTAGCATACCCAGCCCGCTTCGCCGGGCTTAATTTGAAGGTTTATTTAATAATTTATGTGTATGGTACGCTTCTCTCTCAGCTCGCGACGGATCCCCCGGTGACTCTCCCCGGACCATCGGCACTCCACGTGCGTCGGGTGAGCGTCAGAACAAACTTTCAGCATATACATATGGGTGGTTGTACTTGAATGCACAGACCTGCGCGTTTTTTTCTATCTTGCTTTTATACCTCTGGACCGAGTTGGCGCATTGCCAAGATTTGCTTCCTCTGGACCGAGTTGGCGCATTGCCAAGATTTGCTTTCGCCTGTGCCTCAATTATCCTCAGAATTCCTTTTATATATATAGATTTCCTATTGAAATTGTAATATCTTTTTGTACAGATGAAATAAAAGATATAGGTTGATGACAAATCTCGATTGTTCCGCGACCCACCAAAACAACTGCCGCGGATCAACAGTGGGTCGCGACCCATAGATTGGGAACCGCTGGATTAAAGTAATGAAATAATTTCTAGAATTATTGATTTATATTTTTCATGCAAACTTCGTACATGCAAAAAGTAAAAAACATTTAACCCTTTAACGATCAAAGCATTTTCATTGCTAAGATGTCGAAATAAATAAATGACACCGGTAATTAAGAACAAATATATTTGTAAATAAGAAAACGTGATTTTTCACATACATAATAAAAGGGATATTTTTAGATAAAAATACCGGTGTCAGTGTTGCATATCGAATTAAAATTTTGTGGTTTCGTGGCGAAACCAATGAACGTTAAAGGGTTAAAAGAATTTCACTTCAATTAATTAATCATAAATGTTTGTTTTGCAAATTTCAAATTTTCACACTAAACATTTCAAGTGTTCATTTACCACTCTTATAAATTTTAATTCTTCATTATCAGTAGTATTTACTAAGAAAAATATTCAACTGCTTTGCATATTTTAAGACAACGAATCTCCCAAACTGCTCAGCTCAGCAAGCGGAAAACTTTCTGACATATTTACAAATTCATTTTTCAACGGATGTGTATAAAATAGGAACACCTGACTATGAAATCGATTCGGAATCAAACTATGTTTTCAAGTTTTGAATAAATTACCTATTGAGTTATAAGCGATTTTGATCACGTGATAATAAAAAAGTTTTTAACCCTTTCTTGAGTAGTTATTCTTCTTTGCCGTTAAAATTTGGTTGAAAACATCCACCTCGGCAATATTTTCTAAAAATCTATTACATTTGAAAAAAAAAAAAAAAAAAAAAAAAAAACAGTTTGATTACATAGTTTTTAACCCTTTGTTGCATACTGTCCACTACAGTGGACAAAAATTCATTTCCAAATGCTAATGAATTTAATTCCCAAATGCCACATTGGCACCGGAATTTCGGTTAAAAAATATTCGGTTTATTAAATTCCTGCAAAATAGTTTTTTCTTGTTTACAAATAAAGCTGTTTTCAAATTCCGGTGTCAGTCATCAATTTCAACACTTAAGCAATGAATTTTCTCTGCGTTAAGCCTATGCAACAAAGGGTTAAACAAGAACGCCTGCTAATTTCAGGCATTCCTGAATAAAAATAAATTAAAACTTATGGCATAAAAGTAGCCCTTTTGGATTTGAGAACAGCCTTAAAGCATCTGTAAAGTTTTTTATTTCACAATTTTCTTTTATTCTCCATTTCAGAATCATCCTCACAAATTTCAGCGTTACTGCAATGGGGATAAACACACTTAAGTCGAATCGGAATTGCGGGTAAATAAGTGCTCGTCAGTTGTGTCATATGCATTTGTATCAACATGACTGTCTATATGTTTAATAATTTCACAAAATTTTTTATTTTCATTTTCATCACAGACTATTTCAATATTTGAAATGCAAAAGCCTGCCCCTTTAATCTCTTTTTCAAGTGTCCCTTATTTAGAGGTAAATATATTACACGTCCTATACCAAGGGACTGGGACCAGACGTTTTGTCCCTTAAATAGAGGTGTCCCTTATTCGTAGTGTTCCTTATTTGGAGGTTTCTCTGTAAAAGGATTTATGTAGTCGTCCTTATTTGACAACTAGTATGCTTGATAGTATGACGGCGTCGGCTACGAATTATCATGTTAAATTGAACAATGGAACAATGTAGTCTGTTACTTGGACTTTCTAGTTGCTGAGCAACTTTACATCCAGGATACAGTGATTTTTAAGGCACTGGGAGCCATAAAGTTGTTTAAACGTGGCTGGTGGCTACAGAAAAAAAAGGATAAGAAAAAAAAGGTACATAAAAAATTAAAGTTT
This sequence comes from Maratus speculifer, assembly GCA_964019185.1. Lineage (NCBI taxonomy): Eukaryota > Metazoa > Arthropoda > Arachnida > Araneae > Salticidae > Maratus > Maratus speculifer. The sequence goes on from OZ025295.1 coordinate 349,827,038, forward strand.
AACTTAATACATAAAAAACGAAAAAAGAAAAAGAAAAGAAAAAATGCCCCTTATATCCACAAACTGAGCTAGCCAGTCCATAAAGTCGAAAAAAGCAACTGCAGGGAAAAACACCGCAATGTAAAAAAAAAAGACCCTTTACAGATACCATACATTTAAGTTTAACAGAGTAAATTATTCAAAAAACAGTATAAATTGAAAAAAATATAAGAAATGAAGAGAAAAATTTAACTTTAACATTAAGCAAATATATATATATATATATATATATTTATATAACCAAGATAAAAAAAATATTTACAATATATACAATGAGGAGAGTTCAATCTATCTATATACAAAAACATAAGGATAAAGGGAAAACAAATCATAGAAGAGCTCGTCGACCGCGTAGTCTGGTAACTCAAGGGAGAGTTTAAGATTAAATGCAAGAAATATGTAAAGAAATATCAAGTATAATAATCATAAGAAAAAATAAAAATAACAAAAAAAGTTTTTTTTTATTTTACTTTTAACACAACAAAACGGACACAACAAAAAACACTGAAATACTAAAAGTTTATCTTAAAATAGACATTAATCTACGTTAATGTGGAGTTGGTTCGCAATTATGTGAAATTGTGCTATAACAACATATATTTTTGTATAAGATCCTTATATTGTTTTGTTTTATTTGAAATGTTTTTGATGCAGTTTATAAATTTAGTGACTTGCAGAATTTCTTTAAAATCCTTAAGAGTTTTGAAAATATCTTGGATATCATTAGTATAATTAAATTGAATATTGTTAGAGTCTGAAGAATTAAACATACCGGTCGGATTATCTGGAGTTGACGACGAAGGAGTTTAACAGTTTGATCCTTGGAATTTGGAGAGTTTGGGGTTTGAAAACTGTTATTTTGATCGGCAGAATTAGTTTTCTTAGTGTAATTCTAATTTTTAAAGATTTCAGCCAAGAGTTGGGATTCCTTGGTAACCCGGTTACTGACATTTTTGTTAGTTTTTTTACTGGATTTATTTTCAAGTCTATATAGGTTTTTTGGGCATCCTCGGTAGGATGCAGAGTGAGTCAAACCGCAATTGGCGCATTTGGGCGTAATGCGCCCTTTATAAGTACAGGGAGTGTTGTTCGCCGCGTTTGACTCATTTAGCGTCAAACCCGCATATCTCCGAGGCGTACTCGTAACCCTGGCAACGGTAATATTGTTTTACACGTTGCTTGCTAGTAAAAGCTTCAATTTTAACAGATAAATAGTGGATTGTCTTAATTTGGTATATTTCTTCTCGATTTTTGCATGGTAAGATATTCGCCATATAAAGTGGCATAGGATTTCCAGTTTTTCGATTTTTAAGCATGGCTACTCTAGTAGCCGTGAAGCCATAATCTTTGAGGCTGTCAGTAATTAATTTGGTATCAGTATAACATGGAAGACCTCTGATACATATTTTTGGGGGCCTAAGTTTACGAGGATCTAGAGTAGTGTATTTTTGGCGTTTTGGTCATGCCAACGCTGAGTTTTTCTGAAATCATCGGCAGTTTTACAATGGACGTTCACCTTTTAAGGGGACTTTAGGTTCTTTAAAATTAACTCAGTAATTTGTTGGGCTACAGTCGTACAATTTTGAACAATCTCCGAATAAAAGGGGTTGGTACTAATTTTTGAGCTACCAGAGCAGCTATAATTATTTTCAGAAGAAGAATGTTCCACTTCGGAATTAAAAAAGTATTATCACTGGCTATTTCTATGAGTACTTGTAGTGTAAGTCACAGGCTACGATTTTTGGCTACCAGTATTTTGGTACGAAAAAAATGTGATTTATTTTATCGGCACATTCTCATTAATTGAATAAGGCCAAGCAGACTTTTCGAAAATAACGGTGGCAAACAAGCATAGCAATTATAAGGTAATGTGACTTACACTACAAAACCCATGGAACTAGCCCACTGTGATTATTTTCATTTAGTGTAACATCATCAGACTTTTTTTTTAATTTATTGTTAAGGGGGATAGATGAAATTTTTACGTTTAATGCCCTTATTGGATTAAACAATGATTTTTTAATTTTGAATGAAGAAGTTTTTGGATTAAACAATGTAAAATTCAAAATAAAAATTTTGTGATGAGAATAAAAAATTATAATTGGAATATGGATACCCGTACGTAGTACGGGCAAATCATTATTGGTAAAAACTCGTTGCCCGTATGACGGACGGGCAAATCAGCGGTTAAGGCAGATGCAAATAATAATAAAAGGTTATTTTAAAGATAAATATTGTGTTGTTTCATTCTATTCTTCCTAAAATGAGTTAAGCTAAATATGTAGTGAATAAAAACTGAATGTATATCTTTTAGGTGAAATAATGAATAATAATATGACTGTCAACATTCGAAATACAAATATTTAGTAAAGGGGGATAAAAAACAATAATGGACTCTATTCCATATTTTATAAAACATAATTTCTTGTTTACATTTAGAAAATCTTTGAGTGCGCACCGGAAAAAAATAGTAGAACTATTTAATTTTATAATAAAAAATTGACTTTACAATGAAATACAAAAAAGTTAAGCTAACTTGTTCTCGTTACGTCTGTGGTCGGAGTAAGACGTATGTCTGCTCGGCTATCAAACGTGATGTTTATCAAGCGATTTCTGAGTGATTAAAGACAGTTCGTTAGAATAACTTTGGTCGCTGTGTGTGCGTGATGTCATCATATGCTAATACGAAAGTTATTGAAGATACTGTGGATAAGATTGCTAATGGCGATCTTACTACTAATCTTAAACATCAGTTTGACTCCATTTCTCCATGTTTTGAGGAATATTCTGCTGGTTTATTAACGAATTTCTTCGACTTTGCTGATAAATACATCCAGGATTTAAAAGCTAAACCGAACTATGCTAGCTCTCAGGAAGTTGTTACTGAGGTAAGATGAGCCTGTTTTGAAATTTTTTCTCTGCTTAGGGAACCAACCTATGAAAATTTATATGATTCTGGAATTTTCGGCTTTTTCTGTTCTATTACTTATCAAAAATCTAGCAACTTTATCGTTAGCAAATCATGTATGAAAGATCAATTATTCACTGCCGTTAAAAAGGGCATTAAGCGTAAAAATATTAGTAATAAGCATTACGAAATAGAGGTATTTACCCTCTAATAGAGGTACCTTTATTTCGTAATGATTATTATTAATATTTTTCCCGCTCCTTTTTGACCTTGTTCTCTCCCCTCCGGTCACTTTCCACGTGCGCTCTCCGATTGGCCCTTACTTGCAGTCCTCTGCCATCCTATTGGTTGCCTTGAATCCTCCGTCTCTACTATATATATAAGCAGATTTCCACCTCCGATAGCACTGATGACGGTACTGTAAATGCTACCGAAACCGGTCTGCTATTTATACACAATATTTGGTGCTTTTTAACGTTGTTAGTTTTGTATTCCTCCCTATAAAGTATCGATAGGATTTAAATCAGGATTTATTATCGGCCATTGCAATTCTTCAATGTTTTCTAAAAGAAATAAATTTTCTCTCTCGATTTGTCTAGATAAGCGCATTATCTCGCGGTTATATCCGTTTTTAGGTGCGTTCGTAGTTATGTAAATACGTAGCACCTATTGTTGTCGCTCTGTCCGTCTGTCTGTCCGTCTGCATATAACAGCGCAAAAACTACCCAACCGAATCGTTTGAAATTTAAAATACATAATTATTACATAATTTTGTCGAGTCATTTCAAATTTTATGAAAATCGGATGGATAGATCAATTACAGGGACAATCAAAAGGATTCCGTTACATTACGGTCAATAGGAAAAAACAGCTTCATGTACATTTATACTAAAATATACATTCTGTACAATCTGTGATGCAAAGAACATTTATTATTAAATTACAAGGCCACACAAAATTATTACGCTACATAATTCTATACGGGGAACATTGTTTGGGGCGTGTAGTTTAATTATATTAAACTATTTCACAATTTATGAATATGATATGTGTTGCTAAGGTTTAACAAAAGTTACTTCTTGTATATTTACAGGAACACAAAAAAGATTTCGGCCACTATAAAATATCTGAAGTACTGTCTACTATAACAGCAAGATCTGAATATTTTTAAAACTTCGCTATCGTACGAACGCACCTCATTTGCTATACTTCAAGCAGATGTAATTTTCAACTTGTTTTTCTTGCCAGAAGTGTTGGAACAGATGAAAGATGGTCAAGAAGAGTTTGTACATGCGTCTTTAAATTAAATTTTCCTGAAAGATACATAATTGACGCCACGTCGTTGAATGAACAGCAGCCCCATGTTGCAACGAATCCACCACCTAACTGATGCTTTAAAAAAATCTCTTTTTCTTTTCTTAAATCATCCCAATGATATTTATAGTCATCAAGGTCTTTCCATCATAGAAAATTAAATTGAGAACATTAATTATCTAATCTGGTAATAAGTGCGTTCTTACTATAATGTAGTTTTCAAAATATTCAGATCTTGGTTTAAAAACTGTTGCTCTCTTATGCAAAACTGCATGAATATAAAATTTTTAATGATTTTATATGCTATTTTCAGTAATACAGAAACAATATTACTACCTGCTAGGAAAGGGCATCATCAACATGGAAACCTGGAATCAATGTAGCTATCATGAGATATACAGGGTGAACATAAAGTCCCAGCCCATTTTTTAGAAATAATTTATTCATGAATTTTATATTTTAGTGGTATTATACAGCATATTAGTACTTTTCAACATGATGTCCATCAAGTTCGAAACAAGTTTCCCACCGGTTCAGCGTAGCTCGAAACACTTTTTCCAACATCCCCATGGTGATCATTTCGCATGCTTGGCTTATGCGTTGTTTTAGGACTGTCACATTTGTAACCTCTGTCTTGTAGACCTGTTCCTAGTTTAACCCCTAAGCGAAAAAATCCACCATTTGTTATTCATTTTTCGGAAGTTTCCTTGTGAAATTTATTTTAAAAAAAAAAAAAAAAACTTCATATTTTTTTGTTGTCCTCATAGTTTTTACACGCACTGTATATTGTACTAAACACCAGCAAAAAAACTTATGGAGCTATACAATGTTTTAAAATTTTCTTTACATTCGTAATATTCTTTTTCTGGTTTAAAGCAAAAATTCAAATTACAAAATTGTAAATCAATTTTGCGAACGAAACTTCGGGAGAAAGCTGTCAAGTTTTTATCTTTTTCTTTTCACGTAGTCCAATATTCAACTTAAAGAAAAAGTCAGATCTCTTTTCCTGAAGTACAGATGATGTCTTTTTCGATTATAACATTTTTGTACTATATTTTTCAGTCTTTTTGGATTACTGACAAATTTTGAATTTCATAAAATGTGTACTATGCATAGTGAAATTTTAAAGTGAAAATTTTAAGTTTGTATTATAAGGGATGAAATGACAATAGCAAATTTAATAAAACAAAGTCGATCAATATATATATATATATATATATATATATATTACACAAATTTTAACATAAAATTTTGAAAATGTAATTATTTACATTTCATAAAGTGGCAGAAAAAAAGGCTCTAAGAATATATTTTAACCCCTTACGGCGCAGTGGTATGTCTATGACACCACTTAATTTTAGTTCCAAAACGCCACTTTGGCAACGGAATTTTTGTAAAAAAAAATTACGGTTTATTGAATGCGTGAAATATAGCTTTTTCATATTTACAAATAAAGTTGTTTTTAAATTCCGGTGATAATCATTAATTTCAACACACAAGCAATGAATAAGCCCTGCGCCGCAAAGGGTTAACCCTTTCCGGCACACTGTGCCCGGTCTGGGATACCTAATTTTAATACCAAACTTGCAAACGGCACCAATAATATTTTAGTAAAATTTTGCATTTATGATGAAAGCTTAAATTAAGGGATTCTTAATTTCTAAAAAAAGAAATCGTTTGTAAATTCCGGTGACAGTCGATAATTTCTCATTTTACTTCAGAATTTGCCCGTGCCATAAAGGGTTAATGGACTTTTTTTTGTTACAAGGTTTAACGGAATATTCCGATTTGAATAAGAGAGGATACAGGAAACACTTTAACCCTTTCAATGACGGTAGCGCGTTTATAGACCCACTTAATTTTAATTCCCAATTGCTAAAATGCTAGCAGAATTTTCATGTAAACTTTTCTGTTTCATGTAAACTTTTCTGTACCATATTTGTACAAAATAGTTTTTTTTCTTTTTTCTAAGGAAGGTGATTGTAAATCCCGGTACCATTTATTTCTAAAAACATTTTCGCAATCAACGTGCTTTACGTCTGAAACGTTTAATGGGTTTAACTGATCAATATTTCTGAAAATTTAGATAATGCCTATTTTTTTCTTGTCTTTTACAAAAATTTAATTTTTTAGCACTGGTTTTTCAAAACAGAAATTTTTGCCTAAATGAATCGTGAAAAATGCTCGAATTAACCCTTTAACGTTCATTGGTTTCACCACGAAACCACAAAATTTTAATTCCGATACGCAACACTGACACCGGTATTTTTATCTAAAATTATCCCTTTTATTTTGTATGTGAAAAATTACGTTTTCTTATTTATAAATGTATTTGTTCTTAATTACCGGTGTCATTCATTTATTTCGACATCTTAGCAATAACAATGCTATTATCGTTAAAGGGTTAAATAATGCAAAATTTTGAATAAAATTTTACTAGTGAGAATAATAAGTTATGATTGGAATTTGGATGCACGAACGTGGTACGCATAAATCATGATTGGTAGAAACACGTTGCTCGTATGACGTACGGGTAAATCAGAGAAGTGGTTAAAGCAAGGTATATACCAACAGCTAGAAGAATCTGTCTATTTCTTTCAAAACACTGCGACCCACCAACGAGGGAAAACTCCCATTTAGCATAGGTGCCAAATTTTACGCATTTTTCCTACCACAAAAATTATAAATTAAATATTGTCTTATTTAATCTTCGAAATCTTATGATTAAACAAATGGAAAATCTCTGTACATACAGTAAAACCCCGATAATTCCGATTAATCGGGACCGGATTATCGAATATCCGGAGAATTAGAAGAAATATGAAATGAAATAAAACATACTTACAGAAAATCACCTTTATGTTAAACTTATTGAATATTTACAGACAGTAAAAATGTTTACTTTGTTTAATTCTTCCAAAAAGATTTCAAAAAAAGATTTTTATTTATTCAGAATAAGACGATGAAATGAGTTAATGTTATGGAAATTAGACAATTGCTTCTCAAACTTGGAAAAATTGACCAAACCGATCCGGATTAACGGGGTCCGAATTTACGGGGCTCTACTGTATTTAGTGGTAGCAAAAAATGCGTAAATTTGACAGTTACGCGAGTTTGTGAATATTTAAACTGCCTTTTCCTAATTTTGAAGTTTTTTCAAATTTCCTGGGGAGATAAGAATTATATAAAGGCGATTGCTAGCCCCTCAAAGGGTTAAGCGGTTAAAGTACAGTTAAACACAGTTAAATATTATAATGTTAATGATTACATTGCACTCAATGCTTGCAAATGTTTTTTTTTCATCTTATGGAGTGTAAAAACAGTACTTTGAAAGTTTGTTTACGTTATTAATATTCTTATTCTGTTTTAAAGCTAAAATGCAAATTACCAAATTGTAAATCAATTTTGCGAGCAAAACTTCGACGAGAAAGCTGTCAAGTTTTTATCTTTTTCCTTTCACGTAGTCCAATATTCAAATTAAAGAAAAAGTCAGACCTCTTTACCTGAAGTGCACATGATGTCTTTTTCGATAATATCATTTTCGTGCTATATTTTTCAGTCTTTTTGAATTACTGACAAATTTTGAATTTTATAAAATGTGTACGATGCATAGTGAATTTTAAAGTGAAAAATTTAAGTTTTTGCTATAAAGGGTGAAATGACAATAGCAAATTTAATAAAACAAAGTCGATCAATAAAAAAAAAATATTACGCAAATTTTAACATAAAATTCTGAAATGCAATTATTTGCATTTCATCAAATGTCAGAAATAAAGGTTCTAAAAATAGATTCTTAATGGATTATTTTTTTAAGTACAGTTAAGCACAGTTAAATATTATTATGGTAGTGATTATATTGCATTCAACATCTACAACAAATCTTATAGAGATTAAAGTTTCTTTACATTCGCAATGTTCTTTTTCTGGTTTAAAGCAAAAAATGCAAATTATCAAATTGTAAATCAATTTTGCGAACGAAACCTAGGGGAGAAAGCTGTAAAGTTTTTATCTTTTTCCTTTCAAGTAGTCCAATATTACACTTAAAGTAAAAGTCAGATCTGTTTTGCTGAAGTAAAGATGATGTCTTTTTCTCTAATAACGCTTTCGTACTACATTTTTCAGTCTTTTTGGATTACTCACAAATTTTTAATTTCGTAAAATGTGTACGATGCATAGTGAATTTTAAAGTGAAAATTTAAAGTTTTTGTTATGAGGGGTAAACAGTTGAAATTTAATAAGACAAGGTCGATCAATAAAAAAAAATCATTTCACAAACTATAACATAAAATTATGAAAATGCAATTATTTACATTTCATATAGTGGCAGAAAAAAGCTTTAAATATATACAGTCGAGTCTCTCTATAACGAAACTCCATACATCGAATTTCTCTATATAATGAATTTTTAGTAGGAACGGTTCCCTTTTCGCATGATTACATTAAAAACAGTCTCTATTTAGCGAAATATCGATCTCCATATAACGAATTTTTTCTTAAATTGGTCTTAATTTACTCAGTTTTAAAAGGCTTCGAAATCATATGGATTCAATTTTCCAATACACAGATTTCTTCGTCTGAAGTTAATGCAAGTCTTCCTTTTTTGATTTTCATTAAGCTTTCAAATAAATATCTGTTATCTTTTTTGAAACAGCTTAAATAATTAAGAAATAAAATGTTATGTTAATATTTACTTTTAAACAACATTTCAAATTATTAATTCAAAAGATCAAAAATAATATTTGTTCAAATTTCACACATTAAATACGATTTTTAACATCATTCTCTATACATCGAATTTCTCTATATAAAGAATTTTTTTACTGCAACGTGGATTTCGTTATATAGAGACTCGACTGTATTTCAAGTTTTTTTTTTTCAAAGTTTATTTACAGGAATATTCCGCTTCGAGTGATTTTGAGAGAGGATACAGGAGATACTTTAAATCTTTCAAGGACAGTGTAAGTTTATAGATCCAATTAATTTTAATTCCCAAATGCTAAAATGCTAGCAGAATTTTCATACAAAATTTTCTGTTTATCATATTTGTGCAATATAGCTTTTTTTTCTTATTTCTAATGAATTTGATCGTAAATTACGGTATCATTATATTTCTTACAACATTTTCGCAATCAACGTGCTTTATGTCTGAAAGGTTTAATGGGTTTAACCCTTTCTTGCGCAGTGTTACCGATCTGGACACACCTAATTTTAATTCCAAACTTGCAATTGGCACCAATAATATTCTAATAAAATTTTGCTTTTACAATAAAAGCTTAACTTAAAGAGTCCTTGATTTATTAAAAAGTCGTTTGTAAATTCCGGTGTCAGTCGATAATTTCTCATTTTACTAACATAGTTTTTTGTCTGCACCGGAAAGGGTTAACTTATCAGTGTTTCTGAAAAAAAAAACTTTCAACTAATGCCTATTTCTTATGTCTTTTACAGAAATTTAATCTTTTATCACCTGCTTTTCAAAACGGAAATTTTTGCCGAAAAATGAATCTAAAAAAATGCTCTGATTAAGAAAATGCAAAATTTACCATAAATATTTTCTAGTCACAATAATAAATTATGATTGGAAATTCGAAGCCCGTGTGTGGTACGCGCAAATCATGATTGGCAAAAACGCGTTGCTCGTATAACATACGGACAAATCAGGGAGCAAGGAAAATCCCAAGTTCTCAGAAAAATCTGACTATTTCTTTCAAATCACTGTGAGCCACCAGCGAGGAAAGAATTCCCATTTAGTCAAGATTTAAAAAATATACCTATTATTTCACATGAACTTAATAATTTAATTAATTAAAATTGAACAAGATATTTTAACCTTCCTACCCTGTTCAAATTTTACTCAATCTTGATTAAAAACATTTCACACCAGAATCGTTATTTAAAATATTTTAATATATTTAATTGACTTATTTGTCTGAATCTGTTATTTAACTTTCTTTATGAAAAAAGTTCTGGTTCGAATCGAATAAAACAAATTATAGTTATGGGTCGATTAGACCCATTCAGGGCAGGAAGGTTAAAAATAAATTCTTACTTCATGAAAAAAAAAATATATTTTTTTTCTAATTGTATTTGTCCTGTTTTTACGTTAATTTTTATGAAAATAATTTCTTGTTTATAAAATTTCCATACATATCTATATATATTATTATATTATAGTTTATATTTATTTGATAAAATATAAAATAAATCATAATGGCGGATTTTTTTTTTTTTTAAATCATGTACTATTTAACATAAAGGTATCCGACACCAAATCATTATTAAAAGATTATTACTAATTGCTGCAAAAAAATGGGATGTAACCATAGCTGCCAACTCTTCTGATTTTTTGACCCGGAAAAAATTAATAGAAATTTTTGTGTTAATTGATCGGCAGATAATAACAGTTGTAATTGATAAAAAATACTGTAATTTTTTTCCGGGCCAATAAAGCGAAAGATATTGGCAGCTATGGTTGTAACCATTCCAGGAGCAAGGCATTTCTATTCATAAAATACCGAAAAATATTAATGACACCGTAATTTAAAAACAAATTTATTTTAAAATAATCAAAATCTTTGATTCACATTCTTAATAAGAGGAAAATTTCTGCTCCAATATTCTGGTGTCAATGTGGCATTTAGGAATTAAAATTAGGTGGCCCAAAAATGATTATCCCGACCTTGAAGGGGTTAACTGTATTTTGCGAGGAGCGTCAAATATGCCAGACTTCTCACAAGCTGCTCAGAATTCTCAAATTTCCCTATCGATAACTGCGAGTTATTCAACACTGAAAAATACCGGTTTCAATGAATCAAAATTTTGTAAATGAATTAAGTATTGTAATTGCATTATATATGAGGACCCCAGAAGCCAAGGGGTATAAGTGACAAAATTGAAAAAAATAAACTAAGTACACAGACGACCTAAAAATATGCTTTTTTCATTTCAGGTAAAGAAATATAAGTAATTTTCTTATTATTTGCTGAGTTATAGAGGCAAACCACTTTTTTTCGAAAAACAAAAAATATTGATTAATTATACATCTAAAGAAAATTGTACCTTATTTTTTAACAGTTATTGAAATAAGAGTTCAAAGACCAGAATGCAACAAGCAGAAATTTCCTATTTCAATTCACTCAATTGTCATTGATGTTCCAATTTAACATCAATTATCTTTAAACTCAATTTACTCCAAATCGAAATTTTGTCACTTGTACCCCTTGGCTTCTGGGGTCCTCATATATAAAAAATTAATTAAATTATTTGTACTCGAGAGGTTATTCTCACGAACCACTAGTGTCCCGAATAAATGGGTGCTCTAAATGCACTGGGCAGCAGTATTTAAATCTAATTTTCTTCTCCTTCACCCTTTTGCGTCGCAGGGTAAATTCATTGCTCAAATATTGAAATTAATGACTCACACCAGAATTCGAAAACATCTTTGTTTCTAAATAAGAAAAAGCCAGATTTCACTCATTCAAAAAACGGTAATTTTTTTTTTTACCAAAATTCCGGTGCCAATGTAGCGCTTGGGAATTAAAATTAAGTGGTTTCAAAGATATATCACCATGCCGCAAGTTGTTAACCCTTTGGGGACGAACGACACGTATACGTGCCGCAAAAAGGCTTAAGAAGCCTTGTTTAGCCCCACCAGTAAAAGTTTACTGTAAAATATACATTATTTAATTGGAGCATTTTCTCGATTCAATAAGGCAGAAATTTCTGTTTTTAAAAACCGGTGACAAAACATTAAAAATTTCGAAAAAGACTCCCGTCGCGAAGGGGTTAACTAATGACCGAATAAACAGTGATAAAAGATGACGAAATAAACTGTAAGATATTAGTTGTGTCCAAAGTATTTGGCGTCCCGTTTAAGAGCCCACAATAGTCACAGAAAAAGTACGCAAAAAGACCCGGATGATTATGTAAAGTCTATGGGAGCGTTCTTTTCTAATATCTCGCTCAAATTTTAATGTTTTTACATGGTTTTTTTTTGCATAGGCTAGCTTAGGACGATCTACAACCGGCCTAGTTTTTACTTTTTCGTTTTTGGTTTCAGATTTTTTTTAAAAAAATATTTTAACTTTCAAAACCGGTTTAAACCGGTTCTGAAATTGAAACTATCATAATATAAAAAATATATGAGCAAAATCGAAAAAGTAAAAACTAGCCCGGTTGTAGATCGTCCTAAACTAGCCTATGCAAAAAAAATTATGTAAAAACATTAAAATTTGAGCGAGATATTAGAAAAGAACGCTCCCATAGACTTTACATAATCATCCGGGTCTTTTTGCGTACTTTTTCTGTGACTATTGTGGGCTCTTAACGAGCGACATCTGACAACAATAATGGAGAATGAGAGTCACTACTCGAGGGCAAAGGATTAACCCCTTCGCGATGAGAGACTTTTTCGAAATTTTTAATGTTTTGTCACCAGTTTTTATAAACAGAAATTTGTGTCTTATTAAATCCAGAAAATGCTTCGATTAAATAAGGGAAATTTCACAGTCAAATTTTACTGGTGGGAATAAACGAGGATGCTTAAGCCTTTTTGCGATACGTGTACATGTCGCTCGTCCCCAAGGGGTTAGAGGTGTATTCGAAAAAACGCTTTTCCACCTTCAACAACTCGAAATTTTCTGATACAATTTCAGGTATATTTTTAAAAGTAAAAACATGAAACTTGCTGAGAGGATTTTTGAAAGAGACGTATAAGGTGTATTGTGATGTTATTTTACGCTCCATTCATTAGAATATGATTTATAAACAGTTACTTTCTCAGTATGACCCTTTTTTCGTTCCCGGATCTCTCGCTTCGCAAAAATCGGTTCAAAATGCCTTTTTTGATTGCATTTTTTTGCAATATTTTCTGCATTTATCAAAGAATCGACTATCACGGCACCTTATGTACTTTTTAAATAAGACAATTTGCTAGTTTGTTTCATTTGAGAGCAAAACTGAATTTAAAAATAAATCGAAAAATAAGCATTTTGAACCGAAATACACCCTTAAAGGTCTTTCGAGAAGAAGTAGAAAGATAATCACTATTCAGGATTTGTACGTTTCCGGGAATTTTCGAGGACAAATATCAGTACTTTTTTTTAATAGAAAAATTAATCTAGGTTAAACGCACGAAATTTCGACTTGCGGTATTATCTATGAGAAAATACCGGTATCGAAGAATTTCCTCGTCGAAAAAATTCCAGGAGGAGTACAAACCCTGGTTTTTGTCCTTTACGATAACAATAGCCAATAACAAATTAATGAAATGTCACTGGCTGGATTGTTTTAACTTTTTAGAGAAAAGAAAAATAATCTGTGTTAAGTTTTACGTACGATTTTTCTGGATATTTATTTACAGATTGGCTACTACTCTGTTATCCCGTCGACCAAAATATAATCGCCAAATTATAAGATTAAATGCCGAAAATGGATGATCGTGAATGACAATTCAATGACATTAAATACGATACACGTGTTTAAAACGTCATTAAGTTATTTTTATGTCAACTTTTTATTTGTATTTTTATTAATATTCTACTAATTATTTGTTTTTTTATTATTTAAAATGAAAATTACGTCAATATGTATAATTTGGCTATTAGTTTGGCGATTTGTATAATTTGGCAAAATCGGTCGTCGGGATAAGAGAGTAGTACCACAGATTGTTAAAAAAAATAATTTAAAAAAACATCACGCGCAAGGGTGCAAAAATCTAGATGCGAGCAGATAGTCTCTCACCATTAAATTTCTCTCTATTACTTAAATCTAATATTTCGCGTAAAACACGCGTATGAACGCTATTAAATTTTCTGAAAAGATTTTTTTAAATTTTAGTGGTGAGAGATTAGCTGCGAGCACCTACATTTTTGTAGCCATGTTTATACGTCATAGGTAAAATTCTAGGATATTTCGTTTCAACATATTTAAAAAAATAGAAACTCTTCATATAAAGTAGACTAAAAATAAAAGACATAAATTCTCACGCATGCATTTTTCTGAACTCTAGATCAAGCACGAAATAATAAATTAATAAATAATAAAACACATTTTCTTTCCTTTATATATTTTGGATAAAAAATCATTTATACTTTTGATGTGCATAAATTTATTTAAGCCATAACGTTCTCCATGGATAATTATTTCTGCTTATAAACAAGACCCATTAGTTACGCTAGACGTGATTAAATAAAAGATAACTTCACTTGAAATTCTTAAACAATTTAATCACCACATATACACATTGACAGTGTTAGAATCGAAATGTGTGCTTTTATATTTGGAGTTCTATGCAAACACAAAGTTCTTTTATTTAATTATAATTTTTTTTCAGACATAATGTAAGATGTGGAATAAATCACATAAATTTGTAAAGTAAATTGAAATTACGTTAGTGAAAAGATAATTACTACAGTGCGTGATTTATGCAGGTTATTAAAGGAAGCATATTCTACAGAATGTAATTACACGAGCCTCTTGTTCAATTATTCTCGGAAATATGGGGAAGTAATTTAATATCTGCAGTTGTTCCAGACATACTTTACAAGCATTCATTAACCCATTCCGGCAACACCTAATTTTAATTCAAAACTTACAAACGGCACCAATAATATTTTAGTAAAATTTTACTTTTACAATGATAGCTTAAATCAGGGAATTCTTAATTTCTAAAAAAGTCTTTTGTAAATTCCGGTGTCAGTCAACAATTTCTCATTTTATGAAAAGAATTTGTCTGCGCCGGAAAGGATTATCTGTTATAATTTTTGTGAGACTTTTTGTTAGGATAAAAAAAAAAATTACTTTTAACAAAGTTATAAAACATTTATGATAGTTTAACTTTTAAAAAGATAAAATATTTTATAAATATATATACAATATGGTTAGTTCCATGCATATTTGTACTGTAAGTCAAAGAGGTGAATATGTCTGCGATTTTAAACTATCATTATTTTATCATAGGAAGGAAAAATGCGACTTATTTTATCGTAGACATTTCATTAATTGAATAACGCGAAGAAAGTTTTTCTAAAATAACAGTGGCCAAAAAATACAGCAGTAATCATCTATGCTACTAACACTAGTAAAAAATATAAATAAAAAAAAACATTTTTTTCTTTAAAAGAAAAAAACAGGAGAGGGAGTTTGTGTTAAACCTTACGTACGATTTTTCTGGATAATCGTTCTCAGATTGTTAAAAAACAATAATAATAATTTTTAAAACTTTATGCTTCATACTTAAAATTCTGGGATATTTTATCTCAAAAATAGAAACGTTTCAAACTGTGTCGATGCAAATGAAAGATAAAATTTCCTCATCTTGTATTTTTCTAAGCTCTAGCTCAAATACAAAATAATAAATCAATACATAATAATACAATTTTTCTTTCCTCTAGCCCTAAATGGTCGCATTAAATTACAGTTTAAAAATTGCGATTGATTATTGCCACCACTTTCTTCAAAAGAAAATATTCACCATGAAAAGCAAATTTAACCATATTTAATGAAAAGCAAAATGATTCCAGAATAAAACCAATTACACTTCTATATAAAACTGGTGGTAAACAAACAATTTTGAATAACAGTCGCGAAGTTCGCTGCCGGTCAATGTCACGGTAATGCCAATCAAGAGGATTATGAAAAATGCGTTTATATATTTTAGATAAAAAATATATTTATATTTCTGATTTGCATAAATTTCTTTATTTCAAAAAGTTCTCCATAGATAATTATTTATGCTTATAAGCAATGCCCATTTGCTAAGCTAACTTGTGATTAAATAAAAGATAACTTCACTTGAAATTCTTAAACAATTTAATCACCAAAAATCTACCTTGAGAGTGTTATTTAGATTCGAAATGTGTACTTTATATTTGGAGTCCTGTTCTAACATAAAGTTCTTTTGTTTAATTATAAATTTTTATCAGACAGAATGTATGATTTGGAATAAATCACATTAATTCGTAAAGGAAATTGAAATTACGTTAGTGAAAAGATAATTAATACAGTGCTTGATTTATCCAGGTTATTAAAGGAAGCATATTATATTTACAGAATGTAATTACTCCAGCCTCTTGTTGAATTATTCTGGGAAATATGGGAAAGAAATTTAATATCTGCGGATGTTCCAGACGTGCTTAAGCATTCATTTACTGTTATAATTTATGTAAGGCTTTTTGTTAGGATAAAAAATTATTAATTTAAAAAAAGTTATTAAACATTTACAATATTTAACTTTTATAAGGATGAAAGATTCGTTTTTAAATAGAGATATATGCAATATGATTATTTCCGTGCATATTTGTAATGTAAGTCAAATAAGGTGAATATTTTTTTCGATTTTTAACTACCAGTACCGAAAAATGAGATTTATTGTATCGAAGATACCTCATTATTTCAGGGCTTCTAAATGGTCCGCCAACTGAACATCAGCATTTCCTTAGAGAAATTTTCGTTTTATATTTTTCTTGCAAATTCAGCAAAACCCCCCTTCTGAGGTTAGTTTTAGTTCAAATACTGTAGAAACCTACTATGGAATGTTCTGTTAAAAAATATTGGTTTTCAGTTCGCGGACCATTTGGGAGTTTTGTTAATTGAATAAGGCAAAAAAAGTTTTTCTATAATATAGGGATGAGATTTCCGCTTTTTTGGACACCAGTAAAATCTTAAAGAAATGTTATCATTTGAAATCACGAAAATGTTCCGAATTAATAATATAGCATTTTCTCTAAGATTTTACTGGTGTGGAAAAAAGCGGAAATCTCATGCCTGATAACAACAGTGGTAATAAACATAGCAATCATCGGCTTCAGGGCTGCACAACCTCTGGCCCGCGGGCCAAAATGATACCAGTATTTTTGTGCAGAATAATTTTTCTTATAGTAATGACAGAAAATTTGTGATTCAATAAAAGAAACTACACTTTTCAAATATTCTGGTGGCAAACGATTTTCTGGTAAAAAGGTTGTGCATCACTGGGCTAAGTGAGTAGCACAAGATAAAAAGATATACTAAAAATACATGTTTTTCTGGGAAAAAAATAATCTGTGTTAAATCTTACGTACGATTTTTGTGCATAATCATACTCAGATTGTTGAAGAAATAATTTTAATAATTTTACAAACTTTATGCGCCATACTTAAAATTCTGGAATATTTCATCTCTACACATTAAAAAAAAAAGTTTTAAATTGTGCTGAGTAAAAATAAAAGATATAATTTTTTCCACTTCTATTCTTCTAAGCTGTTGCTCAACCACGAAATAATAAATTAATAAAATAATAAAAAAAATTTTCTTTATTTTAATGAAACATGTGTTAATATATTTTGGATAAAATATTATTTATATTTCAGATTTGCATAAATTTATTTATGTCATAACGTTCTCTATAGATAATTATTCATGCTTATAAACAATATCCATTAGTTACGTTACTTTGGACGTGATTAAATGAAAGATAACTTCACTTGAAATTCTTAAACAAGTTAATCACAAAAAAATACACCTTGATTGTGTTATTTAGTTTCAAAATGTGTATTTTATATTTGGAGTTCTGTTTAAACATAAATTTATTTTTTGTAACTATAAATTTTTATCAGACAGAATGGACGATTCAGAATAAATCAGATAAATTCTTAAAGGACATTGAAATTATACGTTAGTGAAAAGGTAATTAATACAATCGTGATTTATGAGGCTATTAAAGGAAACATATCATATTTACAGAATGTAATTAAATCAGCTTCTTGTCCAATTATTCTCAGAAATGTGTGGAAGAAATTTAACATCTGTGGATGTTCCAGACATGCTTTTCAAGCATTCAATATTTGTTATATTTTATGTAAGACATTTTGTTAGAAAAAAAAAGCTGATTACTTTAAATATAGTCATATGATATTCATATTATTTTAACTTCTATAAAGTCAAAATATTCCTTTTTATACAGAGGTGTATACAGTAACGTTAGTTCCATGCGTATTTGTAATGTAAGTCAAATAGTTGAATATTTGTGCCATTTTCAATTACCAGTATTTTAGACCGGAAAAATATGACGTATATTTTATGGAAGATATTTCATTAATCGAACAAGGTGAAGAAAGTTTTTCGAAGATAAAAGTGAGAAAAAAATACAGCAATCATCAGTTATTTGATTAACAATAGAAAAGAACGTATATTAAAAAATACATTTTTTTTTCAAACAAAAATAGTCTGTGTTAAATCTTACGTACGATTTTTCTGAATAATTATGAATAAAGTTTCAAATTATGTCGAATACAAATGAAAGATATAATTTCTTACCCTTGCATTTTTCTAAGCTCGAGTTTAAAAACAAAATAATAATAAAATATGCTTTAAAAAAAATACTAACCGACAGAGCCTGATTACTAACGGGGCACTCTCTCACCAGAAAAAATTTATAGAAATTTTCGTCTTCTTTAAACGCCTTTTTCATACAAGATTACTGTCATGAATAAGGAAAAATTCTTTATTTCTTTTTCCTGGTGGGAGAGTGCCCCGTTAGTAATCAGGCCCTGCTAACCGACTTCAAAAAAAGAATCAAGCTTGGCGGCAACTTGGCGCTAACGCATATGAATGCATAGTTTTAATATGCTTATGATTTGAAAACGATTGCAAGAATGAAAGATTATTTGCGCCAAATCATTTTTTTAATCAAATTTACATTTTTTTTATTTAAAAAAAAAAAAAAACAATCATCGAAATTTAATGAAGTTAAAATAGGACCACATGGGTATCTTATACTTTCAAACAAAAAAAAGAATTATCAAAATCGATTCATATTTAAAGAATTTATGAGTGAACAAGAAATACATACAGGTCGAAATCATAACCTACTCCTAGAAGTCAGTTAATAATAAATTAATAAATGATGTTTCCTTCACACATAGCATTTGTCGTTAGAGGGCGCAACCGAGCGCAGAATACTGTAGATGTACGGGAGATTTTCCCGCCAGTTGAAAAGACGTAAGCGCAGTGAACTAACCACTGCCGGTCATACATTAACATTTTGTAAATAAAATGTGTGTTTGTTTATGTTAACAATAGTTCTCAATGTTAATGATTCGTCTTTATTAATCACAAGTGACGTCTTATAGCTATCGACGCTTAACAAATGATAAAACAATTTTCCATTCCTTTAATGAAACATGCATTTATATATTTTGGATAAAAAATTATTTATATTTTGGATTTGCATAAATTTATTTATGTCATAACGTTCTCCGTAGATAATTATTTATGCTTATAAACAATATCCATTAGTTACGCAAACTTGGACGTGATTAAATAAAAGATAAATTCATTTGAATTTCTTAAACAATTTAATCATCAAAAACCCACATTGAACAGTGTCATTTAGAATCGAAATGTGTACTTTATGTTTGCAGTACTGCACAAACATAAAGTTCTTTTGTTTAGTTATAAATTTTTATCAGACAGAATGTATGATTTGGAATAAATCACATAAATTCGAAAAGGATAGTGAAATTACGTTAGTGAAAAGATAATTAATACAGTGCATGATTTACACACGTTATTGAAGGAAATATATTTCCAGAATGTAATTAATCAGTATCTTGTTTAATTATTCACAGAAATATGTGAAAGAAATTTAATATCTGCGGATGTTCCAGACATGCTTTTCAAGCATTCATTAACTGTTATTATTTATGTAAGTTTTTTTTTTATTAGATAAAAAAAAATATTAGTTAAAATAAAGTTATAATAGGGCCGTCATTAAATGATGTCACGCTTCAAGGGGAGAAGGGGGTTTCGGGAAATTGTGACAGTTTGTGACTATTGGATGGGAGGATATAAGAAGAAATGTGACATCACACATTACGGTTAAAATAAAATTATAACAAGTAAGAAAAATCATACGTTAAGCATAGATTATGAAGCACTTTCCAATACTTCATGAAATCTTTAACAAAACTTCGTTATTTCTGGAAATAATAGTGTATAGCCAAATATATCTAAATATGTATTCCAGTACTTTTGAACAGCCCTGTAATTTATCTGTCAGTTAATATAATGGGAAAATATAGTTTAGCAAAAAAATGCAAAGTAGCTTGAAATTTCTTTTTCAGCAATTCATATTATTAAATGGAAACATACTTGAATACTTTTGTTCAGCCCTGTAGTTTACCTTGTACCTTTATTACACGTCAGCATTAAGTTAAAATTTATTGTAAACTAAAACACTTTTAAAACAACTGAAATCACATTCTTATAAATTATCATTCATAGGCGTCCATGTACCGAATTCCTTGCGTGGCCCTGTATATGCTTTTATCTATATTCTGCAAACATTTCTTAGTAAATTTAATGCAGTTCAGCGTAAAAATGCATAATTTATTTAAGAATCACCTTTAGGTAATTTAGGCTCATATTCAGTAACGTTGGCGTGCTCTTTTGGGTAGCCCTGTATATTAACTATAGCATTTATACACACCATATAATATGCATAAATTTAGTGAAACTTATGCGCGCATATCATAATAAAATGCATTTCATCCATCCATCAGCCATAATCGAATACATATACCGTACTCCGGAAAGAATGTACTATTTAAAATCTTTTGTGTGTCCCTGTAAATACTATGTACTTTATATTAGGGAAGGCAGTATCATATAATTTATACTAAGCCTCATTGCCATACATCAATTTTATTATACATGAAACAGTTTAATATATTTAAAATATGTCACACACAATTCCCCCTTTTACCATTATCTAATGGAATTTTTTTACGTGGCCCTGTAAATGAATAATAGCTACATTCTCACCTTATATTTTATAGAATGCATGTTTTAATGCACCTCGTAAAAGCATATAAATTTTAATATGTTTGACAGGGTATAACATCTTTAAAATTCCTTTGAAACGATTTTTCCCCATAGGCCGTAATGTAATGGATAAATTTTGACTCTCTCTGTAGATAAACTAATCATGGTAGAAACTTCATTTTCAATAGGGTTCGTGCTAGGGTAAACGTCAATAACGTCCTAAAATTTCATGGCAATCCAAATATATTTACGTGAGTTAGAGCGCGGACAGACGGCCAGACAAACCCATTGCATATGCACTTTTCAACTTTGTTGGAAAGTGCTAAAAAATCGGCAGATTAAATTATTTGTATTATTACAGTCAGTTTGAAATACAAATATTTTATATTCATAAAGTAAAGGTAAAAATTTAAGGCCAAATTTGTTAAATTTCATTTCAAATTGCAAAATACTGCTGTTTTTAATTGGTCTTTCTTAATAATATTTTATTACTACTTTATATTAATTATGATTTTAGTTGTAAACATTAATCTTGTTTCAATACAAAATAGGTTCATACTAGTCCTTTTTAATATTATGCTCATAATTGTCGTTAAAACTCATAGTTAATGTTTAAAAATAAATTTTGAAGTATGATCTATAACGTAGTGCTTTGTTTTTGTACAGTAGGTATTTGTATATGCAGGGGTGCAAAAATCTAGGCGCCAGAAGGCAGTCTCTCAATACTAAAATTGTAAAGTTTTTTTCGCTCAAAACTTAATAGCATTCTAGTAGGAATTTTACACGAAATATTAGACGAAGAAAAACGAAATAAATTTTGCGGTGAGAAACTGCCTGCTGGCGCCTAGATTTTGGCACCCCTGTGTATATGGAATATAGCGTGCCATGTAACAAGGAGGAGGGAGGGGGTTTGGTGAAGTGTAACACTAAGTGAAAAAGAAGGGAGAGGGGTCAAAAATATTGAAATAAGGTGTGACATTATTTAATGACAGCCCCCAAGACATTTATATTATTTTAACTTTTATAAAGATAAAAGATTTTTCTAAGAAATAATAAATTAAAAAATAATAATAATAATAATAAAATAAAATAACTAATAATCCAATTTTTCTTTCTTTTAATGTTACATGCATTCTTTTAGTTTGGATAAAATTTAAATAAATGCATTGTTTATGTTGTTATTACGCTGTCTTGGACGTGATTGAATAAAAGGTAATTTCACTTGAAATTCTTAAACAATTTAATCACCAAAAAATACACCTTGACAGTGTTCGCTAGAATCGAAACCTGAACTTTATATTTGGAGTTCATGTTTAGTAAAAAGGCAAAATGATATCAGAATAACGCCAATTACACTATTTTATAAAACTGGTGGTAAACATAAAATTTTGAATAACAGCCAGGAAGATCACAGCCGGCCAATATCACGGGAACGACAATCAAGGGGTGATGAAACATGCGTTTATAAATTTTGGATAAAAAATATATTTACATTTCTGATTTATGTCATAACGTTCTCCATAAATAATTAATTATGCTTATAAACAATACCTATTTGTTACGTTACATTGGACGTGATTAACCCCTTAATGTTCGCATTAAATTACAGTTCAAAAAATCAAATTCATTATTGCCAGCACTTTTTTAATAAAAAAAATATTCATATTATTTAAAGGACGGTTAAAGGATTCCAGAATAACCCCAATTACACTATTTTATAAAATTGGTGGGAATCAAACAAGGTCTGAATAAAATCCGGGAAGCTTGTAGCCCGTTAATATCTCGGGAGCGACGTTTAAGTGGTTAAATAAAAGATAACTTCACTTGAAATTCTTAAACAATTTCATCACGAAAACTACACCTTGACAGTGCTATTTAGATTCGAAATGTGTACTTTATATTTGGAGTGCTGTGTAAACATAAAGTTCTTTTGTTTAATTATAAATTTTTATCAGACAGAATGTATGATTTGGAATAAATCACATAAATTCGTAAAGGAAATTTAAATTACGTTAGTGAAAAGATAATTACTACAGTACGTAATTTATGCAGGTTATTAGAGGAAACGTATTTTATTTACAGAGTGTGATTACACCAGCCTCTTGTTCAATTATTTTCAGAAATATGCTGAAGAAATTTAATATCTGCAGTTGTTACAGACATACTTTACATGCATTCATTAACTGTTATAACTTATGTAAGACTTTTTGTTAGGATAAAAAAAAATATATTAGTTTAAATAAAGTTATAAAACATTTATAATATTTTAACTTTTATAAAGATAAAATATTTGTTTTTATGTTGATATATATGGAATATGGTTAGTTCCATGCGTATTTGTAATGTAAGTCAAATAGGTGAATATTTCTGCGATTTTAAACTATCATTATTTTAGAAAGGAAAAACGCGACTTATTTTATCGAATATATTTCATTAATTGAATAACACGAAGAAAGTTTTTCTAAAATAAAAGTTTCCAAAAAATATAGCAGTCATCATCTATGCTACTAACACTAATAAGAAATATAAATTAAAAAATACATTTTTTTTTCTTAAAAAAAAAAAAAAAAAACGAGAGGGAGCTTTTGTTAAATTTTACGTACGATTTTTCTGAATAATCGTTCTCAGATTGTTCTCATCCGGTTAGTATCACGGGAGCGTCCATCAAGAGAATGATGACACATGCGTTTATACATTTTGGGTAAAAAATATATTTATATTTCTGATTTGCATATTTTTTTAGGTCATAACGTTCTCCATAGATAATTACTTATGCTTATAAACAATACCCATTTCTTATGCTACCTTGGACGTGATTAAATAAAAGATAAATTCACTTAATATTCTTAAACAATTTAATCACCAAAAATGCTTCTTGACAGTATTATTCAGATTTGAAATGTGTACTTTGTGTTTGGAGTTATGTGTAAACACAAAGTTCTTTTGTTTAATTTTAATTATAAATTTTTATCAGACAGAATGTATGATTTGGATTAAATCAATAAAATTCGTAAAGGATAGTGAAATTACGTTACTGAAAAGATAATTAATACATTGCATGATTTATACGCGTTATTGAAGAAAACATATTATATTTATAGAATGTAATGACATCAGCCTCTCGTTCAATTATTTTAGAAAATATGTGGAAGAAATTTAGTTTCTGCAGTTGTTCCAGACATGCTTTACAAGCATTCTTTAACTGTTATAATTTATGAAGACTTTTTATTAGGATTAAAAAATAGTTTAAATAAAGTTATAAAAGATTTATAATATTTTAACTATTAATGAGACAAAATATTTGTTTTTATATAGATATATCGTCGGTACCATATCAAACTATTCAATGTGAAAATAGTGAATTATTTTTTTAAATTCAGGTTTCTTGACTTACACCAATTTTTTTAAATAGTAAAATTTGCTTTTTTAATCTTATTTAATGAAATTTTATTCAGGAAGAAAACAAGGAGAATTTCACCCTTTCAAAAAAGTGGTGCCAATCAAGAAATCTGGATTTAAAAAAGCTAACCCAATATTTACATAGGGTAGTTTGACATGGTACCTACGGTACATGCAATATGGTTAGTTCCATGCGTATTTGTAATGTCAGTGAAATAGGTGAATATTTCTGCGATTTTAAACTATCAGTATTTTAGAAAGGAAAAACGCGACTTATTTTATCGAAGCTATTTCTTTAATTGAATAACTTGAAGAAAGTATTTCTAAAATAACAGTGGCCAAAAAATACAGCAGGGCTATTCCATGCGAATTTGTTGGTCTGTTACGCACTACGATTTTTGGCTACCAGTATTTTATGTCGAAAAAATGAGACTTATTTTGTTGAAGATATCTCATCAATTGAAGGAAACGAATCAAACTTTACGAAAATACAGGTGGCCAACAAGCATAGCAATTTTTATCTGTGTAACAGACAAACAAATTCGCATGGAATAGCCCAGCAGTCATCAGCTGTGCTACTAACACTAGAAAAAATATAAATTAAAAAATACATTTTTTTTTCTTATAAAAAAAAGAGGCGGAGAGGGAGCCTATGTTAAATCTTACGTACGATTACCTACGATAATAATTTTTTAAACTTTATCGCCATACTTAAAATTTTAGGATATTTTATCTCAACACATTAAAAAAATAGAAACGCTTCAAATTGTGTCAATGCAACTGAAAGATTTAATTACTCACTCTTGCATTTTTCTAAACTCTAGCTCAAATATAAAATAATAAATCAGTACATAATAATACAATTTTTCTTTCTTTTAACCCCTTAACTGTTGCCTTAAATTATGGTTTAAAAATTCGGATTGATTATTGACACCACTTTCTTGAAAGAAAAATTTATATTCACCATGAAAGGAAATTTAACCTTTCATAATCAAAAGCAAAATGATACCAGAATAACGCGAATTACACTATTTTATAAAACTGGTGGCAAACAAACAATTCTGAAAAACAGCCATGAAGATCACAGCCGGTCAATATCACGGGAACGCCAATCAAGGGGATTATGAAACGTGTTTATATATTTTGGATAAATTGTAAATTTACATTTCTGATTTGCATAAATTTATTTACGTCATAATATTCTCCATAGATAATTTTATTTATAATGAATACCTATTTGTTACGTTACCTTGGACGTGATTAAATAAAAGAACTAAACTATTAACTTCCCTTGAAATTCTTAAACAATTTAATCACTAAAAATACACACTGACAGTGTTAGAATCGAAATGTGTATTTTATATTTGAAGTTTTGAGCAAACATAAAGTTCTTTTGTTTAATTATAAATTTTTATCAGAGAGAATGTATGATTTTGAATAAATCACATAAATTCGTAAAGGAAATTGAAATTATGTTAGTGAAAAGATAATAAATACAGTGCGTGATTTATGCAGCTTATTAAAGGAAACATGTTATATTTACAGAATGTAATTATATCAACTTCTTGTTCAAGTATTCTCGGAAATATGTACAAGAAATTTAATATCTGCAGATGTTCAGACATGCTTTTCAAGAATTCATTAAGTGTTATAATTTATGTAATACTTTTTGTTAGTATAAAAAATTCATTAGTCTAAATAAAGTTATAAGATTTTAATAATATTTTAACTTGGATAAAGATAAAAGAATTGTTTTTATTTAGAGATATATACATTATTGTTAGTTTCGTGCATCTTTGTAATGTAAGTCAAATAGGTGAATATTTCTGCGATTTTCATTTACCAATATTTTAGAACCGAAAAATGTGACTTATTTTATCGAAGATATCTTATTAATTGAATAAGGCAAAAAAAAGTTTTTCGAAAATAACAGTGGCCAACAGCAAACATAAGCTATGTTGCTAACACTAGAGCAAAATATATATTAAAAAAATATTTTTTTCTTAAAAAAAGAGTCTGTGTTAGATCTTACGTACGATTTTTCTGGATAATCATTCTCAGATTGTTAAAATAATAATAATAATAATTTTAAAAACTTTATGAGCCATACTTAAAATTCTATTATCTTTCATCTCAACACATAAAAAAAGAAAAGAAAATAAAAGTTCTGCAAATTGTGTCGAGTACAAATAAAAAATATTTCATTTGTACATCATAAGCTTGCATATTTCTAAGCTCTATCTCAAACACGAAATAATAAAGTAATAAATAATAAATCAATTTCTGTTATTTTTTATGAATCAAGCGTTTATGTATTTTGGATTGTTATATATATTTGTGATTTGCTTAAATTTATTTATACCTAACGTTCTCCATAGATAATTATTTATGCTTATTTACAACACCCATTAGTTACGCTATCTTAGACGTGATAAAATAAAAGATAACTTCACTTGAAATTATTAAACAATTTAATCTCAAAAATCCACCTTGACAATGTTATTTAGCTTCGAAATATGCACTTGACATTTGGAGTTCTGTTTAAACATAAAGTTCTTTTGTTTAATTATAACTTTTTATCAGACATAATGTATGATTCGGAATAAATCACATAAATTCGTAAAGGAAATAGAAATTATGTTAGTGAAAAGACCGTGATTTAGGTATGTTATTAAAGGAAACCTATTATATTCACAGAATGTAATTAGATCAACTTCTTGTTTAATTATTCTCGGAAATATGTAGAAGAAATTTAATATCTTCAGTTGTTCCAGATATGCTTTACAAGCATTCATTAACTGTTATAATTTATGTAAGACTTTTTGTTAGGATAAAAAAAAATATTAGCTTAAATATAATTATAAAACATTTACAATATTTAAATTTTTATAAAGATAAAATAATTGTTTTTATATAGGCTAATTCCATGGGTTCTGTAGTGTAAGTCACATAACTTATTAATTGCTATGCTTGTTAGCCACCGTTATTTTCGAAAAGTATGCTTGGCCTTATTCAATTAATTGGAATGTGCCAATAAAATTAATCACATTATTTTTTTGTTCTATAATACTGGTAGCCAAAAATCCTAGCGTGTGACTTACACTACAAGTACTCATGGAAATAGCCTATAGAGATATATACAGTATGACTAGTTTCATGCGTCAAACAGGTGAATATTTCTGCGATTTTTTTACTACCAGTATTTTAGAACCGAAAAATGGGACGTATTTTATCGAAGATATCTCATTAATTGAATAAGGAAAAGAAAGTTTTTCGAAAATAACAGTGCCCAAAAAATATAGCAATCAACAGCAATGTTACTCACAATAGAAAAAATATACATATATAAAAATATTTTCTTTTCTAAAAAAAATAAAAAAAGAAAGAAAAAAAAAGAAAAAGAGTTGGTGCTAAATCTCACGTATGATTTTTTGAATAATCATTCTCAGTATGTAAAAAAAATACTAATAGTTTTAAATCTTTAAGCGCCATACTTAAAATTCTAAGATATTTCATCTCTATTATATTAAAAAATTTATTAAAAGTATGCATATTAAAAAAGCACTTTAAATTGTGTAGATTAAAAATAAAATATATAATTTCTCACGCTTCCATTTTTTAAGCTCAAGCTCAAACACGAAATAGTAAATTCGTAAATAATGAAATAATTTTTCCCTCCTTTAAAGAAACAAGTGTTTATATATTTTAGATAAAAATTATTTATATTTCGAATTTTCATAAATTTATTTATGTCTTAATGTTTTTCATAGATAATTATTTATTCTTATAAAAAATGTTTATTTCTTACTCTACCCTGGGCATGATTAAATGAAAGATAAGTTCACTTGAAATTCTTAAACAATTTAATCACCAAAAAATACACCTTGACAGTGTTTGCTATAATCGAAATGTGAACTTTATATTTGGAGTTCTGTGCAAACATGGAATTCTTTTGTTTAATTATAAATTTTTATCAGACAGAATGTATGATTTAGAATCAGTCAATAAATTCGTAAAGGAAATTGAAATTACGGTAGTGAAAAGATAATTAAATCGGGACGTGAATTATGCATTATGGTTATTAAATGAAAAGTGTTATATTTACAGAATATACATCAGTCTCTTATTTAATTATTCATTGAAATATGTGGTAGAAATTTAATATCTGCTGATGTTCCAGACATGCTTTTCAAGCATTCATTAACTGTTATTATATGTATATGTAAGATTTTTCGTTAGGATAAAATATTTACTAGTTTAAATAAAGTTATAATGGGGCCGTCCATAAATGACATAGCTGCCAACTCTTCTGATTTTTTGACCCGGAAAAATTTAACAGAAATTTCTGCTTTATTTAATCAGTAGATTACGGCGATTTGAAATAATAAAATTTATTGTAAATTTTTTCCTGGCCGAAAAAGCGGAAGATGTTGGCAGCTATGAAATGATGTCACGCTTCAAGGGGAGAAGGGGAGTTCGGGAAATTGTGACAGTTTGTGACTATTGGATGGAAAGGGATAAGAAGAAATGTGACATCACACATTACGGTTAAAATAAAATCATAGAAAATCAGCAGATTAAATTATTTTTGTTATTACAGTCATTTTGAAATTAAAATATTTTATATTCATAAAGTAAAGGTAAAATTTAAAGCCAAATTTTTTGAAATTTCATTTTAAATTCCAATGTACTGCTGTTTTTAATTGCTCTTTCATAATAATATTTTATTACTACTGTGTATTAATTATGAATTTTGTTGTAAACCTTAATCTTATTTCATACAAAATTGGTTCTTACTAATCATTTTCAATAAGCTCACAAGTGTCGTTAAAAAACATAATTAAGGTTTAAAAATAAATTTTGAAATATGATCTATAATATAGTGTTTAGTTTTTGTGCAGCAAGTATGTGTATATGAAATATAGCGTGACATGTAACAAGGGCGAGAGAGGGGGTTTGGTAAAGTGTGACACTATGTGACAAAGGGGGGAGGGGGGTCAAAAATATTGAAAAAAAGTGTGACATCATTTCTGGATAGCCCCTAAGACATTTATATTATTTTAACTTCTATACAGATAAAAGATTTGTTTAAGAAATAATAAATTGTAAAAGTAAAAAATAATAATTAATAACCCAATTTTTCTTTCTTTTAATGATACATGCTTTTTTTGGATAAAAATGTATTTATGTTTCGAATTTACATAATTTTATTTATTTCATAACGTTCTCCATGGGTAATTGTTTATTTTTATAAACAATATCCATTAGTTACTCTACCTTAGACGTGATTAAATAAAAGAAAAAATAACTTTCCTTGAAAATCTTAACAATTTAATCACCAAGAAATCCACCTTGACAGTGTTATTTAGATACTTTATTTTTGGAGTTCTGTGCAAGTATAAAGTTCTTTTATAAAATTGTTAAATTATAAATTTTTCCCAGACATAATGTATGATTTGGAATAAATCACATAAATTCGTAAAGGAAATTGAAATTATTTTAGTGGAAAGATAATTAATACAGCGGGTGATTTATGCAGGTTATTAAAGGAAGCAGATTATAATTACAGAATGTAATTACATCAGCCTCTTGTTCAATTATTCTCGGAAATATGTGGAAGAAATTTAATATCTGCAGATGTCCAGACATGCCTTTCAAGCACTCACTGACTGTTATAATTTATGTAAGACTTTTTGTTAAGAGAAAATAATTATTAGTTTAAATAAAGTGATAAGATATTAATAATATTTTAACTTGAATAAAGGTGAAAAAACTGTTTTTATTTAGAGATATAAACAGTATAGTTAGCTCCATGCGTATTTGTAGTGTAAGTTCATTGTTGCAAGTGGTCAGAGAAATATACAATCAAAAAAGGTATTATATACCAGTATTTTGTGACAAGAAAATTCGCCTTGTTTAATCCCTACATAATCTACTTATATATATATATATAACACAAACGAAATTTTCGGGTTTTCCGCTAACTCCTCCAGTTCTACTGAACTGGTACTTTGATCTAACTTGCTCCGTTAAATAGGTATTATTCCAAGAAAGGTTTTCGTACATAGTATATCGTGCTAGATAGATTAGAAATAAAATTATGACGAAAAAATCATTTATTTTGGACATTAGGGTTACCATTTGGCATATTTTTTTTCATTTGGCGTAGCATTAAACTATCTCTGTTAAAGAATTGAAATGTTTATATTAATTAGAAATAAAAAAAAATACAAAGATCCTTTAAAATAAAATAAAATAAAATACTGGTGATTTTATTTAAAATACAAATTAAAAAAATTCTTTAGAAATAATATAAAATAAAACTATTCACTTTAAATATGGGGGCAATCTTAATACGGCTTAAAGAAAATATTCATTCTCAAAGTCTATTCGTTGAATCAATATCTGGTAATTTATCGCTATTTTGCCTAAATATATGGCTCCGGAATAACAACAACAACAACAAAAATACTCAAAATTTAAGTAAAATAAAATATAAATGACACTTTTTTTAAACAGAAAGTTTTTTAGAATGTCAGGGTTAATTACGGGAACTGCTATATGCATTTTTAAAAATTACCTACATCATTGAATAGATTTGCGGTGTTTTCATAATACTATTACGATACATCTTTTTTTTTTCTTTTTAACAAATTGCATTTTTTTTTCTTCTCTGTTTTCAGTCGCAAAGAATTTTCCTTCTAAATGTTTATCAGCTGCGCAATAACATGTTATGCTGCTGTTTAGTAAATAATTTAAACGGCTTTATTAATTGGGAAAATAATATGAACCGAGAGAAAAACTGTTAGTAATTTTATATGGAGTATCATTTGGCACAAACTTTTATGATTAGCGACAGTGGATTGATATCACTTAAACACAAAGAGTTTTTAAACTGCAGCATGTATAATAACATTTATAGCCGTGACACGAATAATACACAATAAACCTATCGGTAAATAGCTTAAAATTGCAGATATGTCATATATGCTCCACAAAGGCGCGATTTTTCTCTGATGCCAATGTCATATATGCATCTGGTATTTAATTGGCGCCAAAGTGTTATTATTTTACTTGATATGGTAACCCGATGTTGTGGCTTAGTTATCAATAAATTGTGTATTTACTTTTTTTCTTTTTTTTAAATGCGCAAATTGTTTTGTTTTACTGTTATTATAAGAATTTTTTTTATTTATTGTTATTATTTCTTTTTTAAAAATATATATGTAACTGGTATTAGAAAATGAGTTTTTCGCCAAATCCGAAAAAATTGCGCTATTTTTGCACGTGTATGACATCTATGCCTGTGAACCTAGCGCTGAAACGGTAAAATGTCTTTTGTCTAAGTAATTTAAAAATTAAGATAAGGAAAGTTCTATAATCGAAATACATGTCCAATTAGTTCAGTTTAGCGAGATTTCTTTGGTACAAATTAAATACCGTTGTTATAACCGTAATAGTAAATCACAGTATTCGTGCATTGAAACCTCTAAGTTTACGCTATTTTGATGCAATTACGGCATTTATTCAGCAGAGATAACGAAAAATAACATACTATTTCATTAATTTTAACGATCAATATTGTTATGATGTGAAATCTACCTACTTCTAATTTACACATAAAATGAAAATCGGTATTTCACTCCGGTAGTTGATAACCTGAGTCCTGCTAAAAGATTTTCATTGATTTGTTTTTCTTTTAAGCATTTAGCATGTTTTATATCGTTTTATGTACTTATTTACTGAATTATGGGTTAAAGTTTGGTAATCAGGAGACCTCACTTCTTTAATATTATTCATTTTTAAAAAATCTACTAGATGTAATTTGATAAAAATTGCATTGTAAGTCAAATAATCTTTTACGGATGATTTTAGTATATTGTGTATTGCTATACAATGCTCAGTTACAGTGTTAGTCAATTTTTTGGAGTGAACTTCTATGACCAAGTAAACCTTATTATGAAAGTTTAGTCTTAATAAAAACTACTGATAGACGGATTTTGATGAGACTTACATTGTTAGATAAATTTTCAAGGGTAGTATTTGTAAATTGAATTAGGTTATGTCGTTTACCAACAAAAACTACTGTAAAAAAATCAATGATTCGTCTGGAAATATGGATCAGCGTAGCGGGCGACGCCCGCTAGTATAATATAAAATATTTTCTCTAATGAAATGCTGGTGAAAACTTTGCATTTAAGTTTTATAGATACTGGGGGAAAATGTGGCATGTTGCAAAAATGCACTACCAGATAAAAAGTTTGGCTCCTGAGACCCCTTAACCCCTTGGGAACGAGTGATACGTTATACGTGCCGCAAAAAAGGCTTAAGATACATTGTTTATCCCCACCAGTAAAATTATACTCTAAAATTTGCCTTATTTAATCGGAGCATTTTTATGATTTAACCCTTTAACGTGCATTGGTTTCGCCACGAAACCACAAAATTTTAATTCCGATACGCAGCACTGACACCGGTATTTTTATCTAGAAAAATCTCTTTTACTTTGTATGTGAAAAATCACGTTTTCTTATTTAGAAATATATTTGTTCTTAATTACCGGTGTCACTCATTTATTTCGACATCTTAGCAATGAAAATGCTATGATCGTTAAAGGATTAATAAGATATAAAGTTCTTTTTTTAAAAAACCGGTGACAAAACATTAAAAATTTCGTAAAAAACTCCCGTCGCGAAGGGGTTATTAGAACCATGCTGCAAATGCTCAAGCAAGTTTGAAATCACTAAGCATCCGGTGACAAATCATTAAAAATTTCGTAAAAAGCTCCTCTCACGAAGGGATTAAAGACAGCGATGGCTTACCATAAAGAATGGTGGGTGCGGCGTGCTCTGTATACCATTAGATTTTAATGCCCAGATAACTACTTTTAACACCTTGGGGACGAGCGACAGGTATATGATCCTCAAAAAGGCTTAAGATTCCTTGTTTATTACCACCAGTAAAATTGCACTGTAAAATTTGCCTTATTTATTTTCGGAGCATTTTCTCGATTTGAACACCGGTTTTTAAAAACAAATTTTTCTTTTCAAAAACCGGTGAAGAAGC
Organism: Maratus speculifer; assembly: GCA_964019185.1. Classification (NCBI taxonomy): domain Eukaryota; kingdom Metazoa; phylum Arthropoda; class Arachnida; order Araneae; family Salticidae; genus Maratus; species Maratus speculifer. The sequence continues at coordinate 349,860,564 of OZ025295.1, forward strand.
ATTAAATATTTTGTAAAAAGGCCTCCCGTAGGAAAGGGGTTATTACTATATTTCTTTAATGCAATTCCTACAGTAGCAGTATAAAAGCAATAAATTTCATACACTTACATACATACTAATTTTATTTTATTAATTACATAAATCAGGATTTTTATGAATTCATAGCTGCCAACTTTAAACTAATCTTCCGTAATACCTGGTTTAGTTGATCCAGGTTAACGTCATTTCAAACCAGAAAGTATATTTCATGAATCTTTATTTATTTAATCTTAGGCGTATAAGTGGAATAAATTTAATTTCATTTCTTTGAAAAAATTCTGGTTCGAAATTCTCAAATTAACGAAAATATTACGGAAGATTAATGACAGGTTGGCACCTATGCGAATTTAACCCTTTGCGGCGCAGTGGTTTCATAGATAAACCACTTAATTTTAATTCCCAAACGCCACATTGGCACCGGAATTTTGTTTAAAAAACATACTGTTTATTGAATGCGTGAAAGATAGCGTTTTCTTATTTACAAATAAAGTTGTTTTCAAGTTCCGGTGTCAGTCATAAATTTCAACACTTAAGCAATGAATATGCCCTGCGCCACAAAGGGTTAAAAAATATATAGGATTTTTTAAAGTAATATTTGCCTTATTAAATACGAAACGTTCGTTATTTTGGAAATAAAGGCCACTACGTTACGAAGTTTTTGGTATTCAAATGTCTACTTTTTTATTACTTACGCATGCAAACACTTTATAAGTACTATGGGGTTTGCGACTAGTTTGCATTGAGTTTGTGTCTCATTACAACTCTTGTGCATCTAAAAGTTACTTAAAATTATGTTAGGAAAAACACGTCATGCACCAAAGCGCATTTGCAATTTTGCGAGTTTCTTTCTATACAAGCTATTTTAGCCCAATGCCAAATTTAAACATTGATCAAGGGTTCTGTTTTAGTCACACTAAAAAAAAATATTATAACGCTGAATTTAATTTTTAAAATGAAGTTTACATAATCACTACATTTTATTCTCAGAACCGAGTTAAGTTCCGTAAAAATAGATAAGGATAAGATAAAAAAAATCATACTTTTCTAGTATATTCAGCTATAAGCAACCCTAATTTGTTTTTTACAAAGTCTTATTATCATTTAGCAACGATTTTTTTAAATAATACAGTTAACGCCGTTGCGATGAGAGTATTTTGCTTCATTTTAAAATCTTCTTTCGCCACCGGTTTTGAAAACATTTTCTGTAAAAAAATTTCTGAACTAGTATCGCGAAAATGCTCCAATTAAATTAGCTAAATTTTACAATAGGCTAATTCCATGGGTTCTTTAGTGTAATTCACATAACTTATTAATTGCTATGCTTGTTAGCCTCCGTTATTTTCGAAAAGTGTGCTTGGCCTTATTCAATTAATGAGAATGTGCCAATAAAATTAATCACTTTTTTTTTTTGCTCTATAATACTGGTAGCCAAAAATCGTAGCCTGTGACTTACACTACAAGTACTCATGGAAATAGCCAATAAAAAATAACTGATGGGAATAATGAAAAATTCGGAGAATTACAAGGGGTACATATACCAGTCGCTCATCTCCAATGGGTTAATAATACATATGTTTATTGTACGAAACCCTCTGAGTGGGAGTTCGACCGGTTTTTTTTTCGATTGATAAAGGGTAAACAACAAGCTTGATTTATTGAGATTCTTTTAAAATTCAACTTTGTGAAGCATTACAGATTGAATCACTTCTTTTATTTTTATGCAATACAATAGCTATTAAGTCTCTCAACTTTTTAACACCATTATTTTCATGTTTTTTTTTTCTTACTTAACCGCAAATTACAGAAAACTTAAGGTACATAAAAATCGGTAGATTATAATACATTAAGTCGTAAAAGTCATAAAGATTATAATACATAACGTTCTCGTAAATTTATGCAATATTGTCAACTACTTAACGATTTAATATTGTAGTATTTGTATTATTTAAATTTTTTATACAATATAAATGTAATGCGTCAAAATAGTCACCGTTATTCTTTAAATTGATTATTTTTTTAAACCACGGATTTATGTATCCTCACGCATTCTTCTGATTTAATTCTCTCATATTATTTGTTTAGCATAGAGGAGAATATCATAAACAGATATGAATAATCGCCATATTTTTAAACTTCTCTGTTTTTTTAGCACTTTCCAACAAAGTTGAAAAGTGCTTATGCATTCGGTTTGTCTGTCCGTCTGTCCGTCTGTCCGTCTGTCCGCGCTCTAACTCCCGTAAATATACTCAGATTGCTATGAAATTTTTATACGTTATTGAGGTTTACCCTAGCACGAACCCTATTGAAAATGAAGTATCTACCATGATTAGTTTATCTACAGGGCGAATCAAAAGTTTCCCATTACATTACGGCCTATGGGGAAAAATCGTTAAGATACTCGGATTGCCATGAAATTTTAGGACGTTATTGACGTTTACCCTAGCACAAGTCCTATTGAAAATGAAGTTTCTAACCTGATTAGTTTTTCTACAGGGCGAATCAAAAGTTTCCCATTACATTACGGCCTATGGGGAAAAATCGTTAATATACTCAGATTGCCATGGAATTTTAGGACGTTATTGAGATTTACCCTAGCGCGAACCCTACTAAAAATGAAGTATCTACCATGATTAGTTTATCTACAGAGAGAATCAAAAGTTTTCCATTACATTACAGCCTATGGAGAAAAACCGTTAATATATTCGGATTGCCATGAAATTTTAGGACGTTATTGACGTTTACCTTAGCACAAACCCTATTGAAAATTAAGTTTCTATTATGATTAGTTTATCTACAGAGCGAATCAAAATTTTTCCATTACATTACGGCCCATGGGGAAAAATCGTTAATATACTCGGATTGCCATGAAATTTTAGGACGTTATTGACGTTTACCTTAGCAAAAGTCTTACCGAAAATGAAGTTTCTACCATGATTAGTTTATCTACAGGGCGAATCAAAAGTTTCCTATTACATTACGGCCTATGGGGAAAAATCGTTTCAAAGGAACTTTAAAGATGTTATACCCTGTCAAACATATTAAAACATGCATTCTATAAAATATAAGGTGAAAATGTAGCTATTATTAATTTACAAGGCCACACAAAAGAATTCCATTAGATAATGGTAAAAGGAGGAATTGTGTGTGACATATTTTAAATATATTAAGCTTTTTCATGTATAATAAAATTGATATATGTCACTGAAGCTTAATATAAATTATACGTTACTGTCTAACATAATATGAAGTACATAGCATTTACAGGGCCATACAAAAGATTTCAAATAGTATATTCTTTCCGAAGTACCGTATATGTGTCCGATGATGGCTGATGTAGGGATGAAATGTATTTTAATTATGATATTCGCGTTTATATTTCGCTAAATATATGCACATTATATGGTGTGTATAAATGTTATAGTTGATATACAGGGCTACCCAAAAGAGCTCACCAACGTTACTGAATATGAGCGTAAATTATTTAAATGTTGTTCTTAAATAAGCTATGCATTTTTACTCTGAGCTGCATTCAATTTACTGAGAAGTGTTTGAAGAATATAAATAAAGAGATATACAGGGCCACGCAAAGAATTCGGTACATGAACGCCTATGAATGATGATTTATGAGAATGTGATTTCAGTTGTTTTAAAAGTGTTTTAGTTTACAATAAATTTTAGCCTAATGCTGACGTGTAATAAAGATACAATGTAAACTACAGGGCTGAACAAAAGTATCAAAGTACGTTTCCATCTAATAGTATGAATTGCTGAAAAAGAAATTTCAAGCTACTGGGTATTTTCTTGCTAAGCTAAATTTTCCCATTATATGAACTGGCATATGAAATACAGGGCTGTTCTAATGTACTGGAATACATATTTGGGTATATTTGGCTGTACACTATTATTTCCCTAAATAACAAAGTTTTGTTAAAGATTTCATTAAGTGTTGGAAAGTGCTTCATAATCTATGCTTAACGCATGATTTTTCTTACTTGTTTTTTATAAACTGCCTATGAAGACAGTTATTACACGAACGCATGAAAATGACGACTTAGATGCCCGTAAATTGGCTTTCATTAAGTTATTTATATTTTTACAGTATAATTTTTCTGATGTTAATTACTAATAATAAAAAAAAAAGACACGCATTCAGTTAATAATATGATATTAATTTTTAGATTTCATTTTTTAAAAACTAAATATGCAAATATTTAGTACCAATATTATTTATTTATTTCATATTGTTATTTATTTTATGGCTGTATTATGTTTATCTATGATTGTCGTATAATCTGAATATATTCGTATTCCAAATTATTTTATTTTTATTTTTCAGGGTTCGTACGGTCCTAAGATTCCTAGAGCAAGAAATTTTTCAGTAACAGTATTTTTTTTATACATATATGGAAAATCTCTCCTTAAATAATGGTGTTATGAATAAAGAAGAAGAGACACTTTGTCTGTTGTTTATCAGTAGCGAGTGATTTTACTGAGAAGGTTGTCACAAGATGGTGGTTGTTTTTTCAATCGGATCAACAGTTTCTGATTACCGCCTGTGTCAACTTCCACCAGTAAACAGGCCCCACTAAAAGAAACGTCGGCCAACGTCAAATCTATAGAAAATCAGTAGGGATAGGCCCAAAATATTGTAGAAAATCTGTAAGTAACTGGCCCATTCTGAAGATATTTTAAAGACTATTTTAAAATATTCTGCAGTTATTTTAAAGCTAAGGAAAAATCTGCAAAATTTCTATAGAAAGCGCAGATTTCTTCACATAATCTTAAGATTAATTTTAGAAAATAAAATTCTATTTCGTTTTTCTGGTTTCAATTGGCCAGGTATAATCTTGGGTTATATTGTCTTGGTTATCACAATGTTGCGGAGCTATTGCCGACAAAGTAAACTCTTACCTTTAACCCTTTAATTCCCATGATAGAACACGTTCCAGAAGTTATGTAGGTCAGAAAATCTGACTTTACATCGGAAAGTTTCAATGGCAAATTTCGGTTTATTTAAATCCGGAATATCTGTAATGAATTAAAGTCAATATTGCTACTTCAATTTTTTGGTGGGAATCAGGATATACGTATTAAAATATCTCAAAACATCTTGAGCGGTGTCGGGCGGTTTGGGATCTAGACAGTTAAAAACGAATACTATTATTTGCCATTATTTTTGATTGAAAGGTCCCATTAACGAGGCGGAAGAAGAGAAAATAAAGAGAAAAAGAGAAAAATAAAGAGAAATGTTCTGCATTAATTTAATAGTGGAAGATTTCGATGGTGGTAGTGAACCCGTGCGAAAGCGGTTGCAGCTGAAACTTTTCTATTTTAAGGATATTACAGTTCCCTTTTCTAAATAGTTCCATGCCTTAAGCCCTTGGGGACGAACGACACGTATACGTGCCGCAAAAAGGCTTAAGAATCCTTGTTTATCATTATCTGTAAAATTTTATTCTAAAATTTGAGGAGCATAAATCGGAGCATTTTCTCCATTTAAAAGAATAAAAAATATTTTCAGATACGTGAACTACTATTGTAGTCAATCATTTGCATAGCAGCGATTGGATGTGATATGTATCATTCACAATCCCAATAATCGATAAAGTTGAGAACTAGTTTTATTGCAAATAATATGATCAGTCTGAAAATTAAAATTTATTAATAAAAAAATAATCGTTCTTAATAATTTTAGACATTTTCATGTGATTAAATATAAACAAAATGAAATCGAAAACATCAAAAGTATATAATAAATACAGGATACGTGTGGGTGCCGTGATGATCCAGGTGAAAAATCTGTATTTTTTGTTTTATAGAAAAATAAATCTAATTTAAACGTGCGAAAATTCGTTTTATTTTACCTCTACGCGAAGGAACTTTTTACGAATTTTTTAATGTTTTGTCACCGGTTTTTAAAAACAGAAATTTGTGCTTTATTAAAGTTAAGAGAGTTCATATGCGTTTTTATTCGGCTTACATATATATATGCAGGGTGATTCCAAATTTTTTTTACAATAAAAGAGGGGTGATAGTACACATCAAGAGAGACAATATTAAATAGGAGACCAAGGGTCCAAACCGTTTTCCTAAGGAGATAGCCGCAATTAAAGTTTAGGGACCAAAATTTCAAATAAACATAAAAACCGGAAAAATCGGTCGATTGATTTGCGGTTTTCACTAAAATTATTCTTTATGTCGGCATTTTCTTGAAATTAAATTATAAAGATAAATTTCAAAAAATACCGATAGAGGGCGCTTTAGACTTTGGAGTAAAGAACAACTATTTTTTGCCGGTATTTTTTGCATCTCATAAAATGTTTTCGTAACTTTACACTCAAACTTAAATTTTGAGCTCAAAATCTGTAGTTGGGAGTGGTTAAGTAACACAAACTGAGCCGTGTTCAGAGGGTTCAAATTTCAAATGATAAAAAAAAACGGAAAAATTGGTCGATTAATTTGCGTTTTTCGCTAAAACTATTCTTTATTTAGTTATTTTCGTGAAAATAAATTATAAAGATAAATTTCAAAAAATGTCGATAGAGGGCGCTTTAGGCTTTGGAGTAACGAACAACTATTTTTTGTCGTTATTTTTTGCATCTCATTAAATGATTTCGGAAGCTTAGACTTAAACTTAAATTTTGAGCTGAAAATCTGAATAGTAGGGAGTGGTTAAGTAGCACAAACTGAATTGTGTTCAAGGGGAAGGGGGAGGTTCAAATTTAAAGTAATTATAGAAAATGGAAAAATTGGTCGATTCGTTTGCTGTTTAAAATAAAACTATTCTTTAAGTCAGTATCTTCTTGAAAATAATTTTTGAAAATAAATCTCAAAAAAAATTCCGTCAGAGGCCTTCTTAAACTTTAGAGTAACTAACAATTCATTTTAACCATTATTTTTTGGTTCTAATTAAATGCTTGCAAAAGCATTTTAAATGTTCTCGGAAGCTTAGATTTAAACTTAAATTTTGAGCTCATATCCTGAATCGTTATGAGGAGTTAAGAAGCGCAAACTGAAGTGTGTTCAGGAGTTAAAATTTAACCCTCTTTCCTCCTCGAGCACAATTCAATTTTTCGCTACTTAAACACTCCCAACGGTTCAGAATTTCAGTCCAAAATTTAAGTCTATGCATTTGAAAGCATTTAATGAGATTAAAAAAATAACAGTTAAAAATAGTTGTACGCTACTCCAAAGTCTAAGGCGCCCTCTATCGGCATTTTGTGAAATTTATCTTTAAAAATTATTTTCAAGAAAACACTGATTGATCAAGAAAACTGCTGATTTAAAAATTAGTTTTAGCAAAAACCGTAAACGAATCGACCAATTTTTCCGTTTTTTTTTACAATTATTTGAAATTTGAACCCTCTGAACACAGCTAAGTGTGTCTACTTAACCACTCCAAGCTATTCAGGTTTTGAGCTCAAAATTTAAGTTCAAGTTTAAGCTTGCGAAAGCATTTAATAAGATGCAAAAAATAACGCCAAAAAAGAGTGTTTCGTTACTCCAAAGTCTAAAGCGCCCTCTATCGGCATTTTTTGAAATTTATCTTTATAATTTATTTTTACGAAAATACCTAAGAATAGTTTTAGTGAAAACCGCAAATCAATCGACCAATTTTTCCGTTTTTTATAATCATTTGAAATTTGAACCTTCTGAACACAGCTCAGTTTCTGTTACTTAACCACTCCCAACTACAGATTTTGAGCTCAAAATTTAAGTTTGGGTCTAAGCTTACGAAAACATTTAATGAGATGCAAAAAATAGTTGTTCGTTACTCCCAAGTCTAAAGCGCCCTCTATCGACATTTTTTGAAATTTATCTTTATAATTTTATTTCAAGAAAATGCCGACATAAAGAATAATATTAGCGAAAACCGCAAATCAATCGACCGATTTTTCCGTTTTTTATGTTTGTTTGAAATTTTGGTGTCTAAACTTTAATGGCGGCTATTTCCTTAGGAAAACGTTTTGGACCCTTGGTCTCCTATTTAATATTGTTTGTCTTGATGTGTACTATCACCCCTCTTTTATTGTAAAAAAAATTCGGAATCACCCTATATGTATATATATAGATTAGAGGCATTTGCTTAAATTGCAAAATAACATTTTATACAGGTTGTTTGTTTGCACTATTACACAGATTAGTTACATCAATTAATTTCTCTTCATATTATTAGCCTCCGATGCTATTTCTTTCAGACAAGCTAAAAAGTGTCGTGTCAAAAATTGTGGCCCTCTTTTACTTACCTGTGATACATAGTATAGGGTAAGTCTTGCAATCGTTTTGAAACTCGAAAGAAAAAATTGACGGATTTACAGGTTTCAGATACTAGAGATTCCAAAGAACATATTTTTAGAAAAAAAAAAATGCCATCCGTCTGTCTGTAAACGCTCTATCTCACGAACAAATGGAGATAGAGACTTAAAACTTTGTATGTACTTAGTAAGTAAGAATAGGACGAAGCCTATTTAATCTAATTGAAGCTAATTTTATCAGTAACCTCGATTATCCGGAACTTTTTTTTCGGACTTTCGAAAAATTCGTTCTGATGAAATGTACATAGAAATTTTCATTTTTTTTTATTTTAAGGAAAGGACGTAAAAGGCAATAAAATTACACAAATTTTGCACTAAGAACGAAGTTGGTCGGATTAATAGTTGCCAAGATATTTGTAATCCTGTTTTCCACATTCTTCGATTTTTCATGACCCTGTATTTTCTTCAAATTTCAATTCAAAGATATGTTTTAATTGGAAATGAGACGCTTAATCTGACGCAGTAAACTGTTAGTTAATATGATTATTGTTTTTGGAGTTATAAGGATGTTTCTTTTACGTAATCCGGTACTACTTGTGAAGTTTGGTATTTTACATAATTTGTCGAAATTGGTTCATCAGCAATTCATTAATGGAGCATTTCTATGTATATTAAGAATATTTAAATATACGTTTAAATTTTGTTTTGGAAATGCAATGCATTTTATAAATAGTTTTCACATATTATAAAATGCGATGATGGGAAAGTATTACGGGTATTACGGTGGCCCCCAACGACTAGTTTCGTAATCTGGCCATTAACCTCTTCACTACTGGCGATTATTACAGTATTTTTAATTATTACTGAATTATTTCTTCTCTCGTTTGACTTCAGAGCAAGATTTTTGTTTTATTTTCATTAGCTCGAATCTTAGAATTCGAAACATATTATTCTTATATCGAAATTTAATTTATATTTGAGTATCATTAATAAAATGGCACAAAACTGATGTACCCATTTGGGTACTCAGGGACTGAAGAGGTTAAAACGAGACATTCATACAATTTTATTGTTAAAATGCATTTCCTTTTTCTCAGAGTCTATAAAAAATCGTTTGTTTAAACTAAAGAAAAAATCCGTTTTTGATGAATCTAGTCAATGAAGAAGTAGCACGTCAAATTATATCTCTTTATTATTCAGCAATTCCAATGTCTCAGAGAGAAATGGCTAATAAATTGGGTATTTCACGCCGTTCTGTTTGCTATTATATTGATAAACACAAGAAAAATAAAGTTAGTCCATTGCATTCTAAACGGGGTCGCCCTTCTAAAAAGCCTCTATCGATTTTTTTTTTTTAAATCGGAGGTGAAACTGAATTCTGCAATGGCAGAATCTACATTCAACTTGTATATATAATTGAATTAATTTCCATGATTAATTTGTACCTAACTTTTAACAAATTGGATTCCTAAAATACTACTCCCTCTGTCCCAAATTAGTTGCGACATTTGAATACTTTTGTACTGATAATTGATATTTATGGCTTTATGATTTTGTTTGAACATTTTTCAGAGAGCTATACTATCAATCAACATTATTTACGTATTTAACATTCTCTCCATAATTACATAAATAAGTAATAATTTGTTTAAAAAATCCCAGTTCACACGCTCTTAAGCCATGCCCCATTTTGTAAAAAATTTTTTAACAATAATAACATAAAACTGTCTTCAAGCTAATTAACCGTGAATTCTGACACCTTATTAATTCTAACACATGGTATACGGCTTAATTTTCATTTTAGTATAATTTTACTGGTGTAGATGTACTAAAATGTATCAGAAGTTACTTATGACTCCGCCTACTTGAAATGTCGCAACTAATTTGGGACAAAATTTTCATCCTAAATGTCGCAACTAATTTGGGACAGAGGGAGTATTTTAAAGTGTATCCAGGGCCTGATTACTAACGGGGCACTCTCCCACCAGGAAAAAGAAATAAAGAATTTTTCCTTATTCATGACAGTAATCTTGTATGAAAAGGGCGTTTAAAGAAGACGAAAATTTCTATAAATTTTTTCTGGTGAGAGAGTGCCCCGTTAGTAATCAGGCTCTGAGTGTATCAAATGCATATAAAAATTATCTATTTTTGTTTCTTATTTCATCTTATATTAAGATATTGCGTTTTTGTTAGCATAGTCAAATTAATTGATTTTGTTTACATATTATTCTAAGGTAATTTTTTTTCTGTTATAACATTGGAAATGCGATTTTAATTTTTTTAATGTTTTTTCTCTTTTTATTTTTTTGTCTAATTTAGTAATTTTGCTGTATTTTTTTTTTATGTTTTTCCTTCATTTAATTTTGATTTTATGTTTATTGGCAGCCCCAAATTCGTATTATTTTGCTTTTTCATGACTAATACGAAGATGAAACCGCACACTTCATTTGTTGTTCCAAGGTATTTGGGGCCTGAGGATTCTGTTTTGGTTCATCAACTTCCATTTGCATTCAGTTAAATATAGTGTTTAGTATATATATATATATATATATATATATATATATATATATATTTATATATATATGTATATATATAAACATTTAGAAAATTCTAGCATTCATAAATCATACGCAAAACGAAATGTCATATGTCTTTATTGAACTATAAATTTATCATAAACAGACAAATTTTTTCAATTGTAAAATTGTAAATTTAGTTTTTTTTTTTATAGCTGAAGCTATTTTTTATTTTTATGAGACTATCACTGTAGCTAGTTATTGTACAATAATGAGCTGTGATTCACGAAGATAAAAAAAATAACTTTTTCGTGGTAGAATGTGAAATTATAATTATTACTGATTTTTGTTGCAATAAAATAGGTATCACTTGGTTATTCCGTCGACCAATTTCGCCAAATTATAGAAATCGCCAAGCTGTTAGCCAAGTTATACAAATAGACATAATTTTTATTTTTAAATAATGAAATACCAAATCAGTTAGTAAAACATCAATAAAAATAAAAATAAAAGGTCGAATTTAAAATCACTTGATGACGTAACAGACACGCATTTCATGTTATAATATCAAGTGAATGTGACACATACAGCAACCCATTATTGGCATTTAATGTTAGAGTTTGGCGATAGTTTCTCGGTCGACCAGGTAACCAAGTAGTACCAAAAAAAGTATTGCAATCAATAATGTGTAAAATGGGGAGTTTTAATATTATGGGGGAAGGTAAAAATTGTTTTAGATTTTTGTGTAATTTCTTGTATCTTCATTCACCTTTGTCATCTTCACAAAAATAAAGAAAAAAAACTTTTTGTGCTACAAAAGAATATCGTCCTGAGTTATGGTAACCATAAAACATTAGAAACCCTTAAAATGGGGAAGAAGAAAAAGATTGAAAGTATTTTTCTTCAGACATTTATTATTTTTCACAAATTATTTTATCACAATCTATATTATAAAGTTCTAATTTGAATAAAACTAATAAAACTATTATTCGCTTGATTCAGAGAATTTTTTATGCTAACCGCTTCCCCGATTTGCCCGTATGTTAAACGGCCAGCATTTATTTTTCTGCACGTTATGTTTTGCTAATACCACGTATGGGCATCCACATTCTGATCATAATTGATTATTGCCATCTGTACGTTTTCACACTTCCCCCTCTACAATGCCTAATCACTGAGCAGATGACAAGCGTGAAACGTCATGAAGTGGAGGCGAAATCACTAACCCTACTGGTTCCACAATCGCCACGAAGCTCAGAGCGCGATCGTTGTCAGGGAAACCGCCTCCACTACGTCACAAGCGAGAAGGCATTGTAGAGGAGGCAGTGGTTTTCATCAAAAATTTTGTATTACTTAATCCGAGCATTTTTTCTGATTCGATGAGGCAAAAATTTTTGTTTTGAAAAACCGGTGATAAAAGATTAAAAATTCTGTAAAAGACATAAACATAATAGGCATTATTTGACAGTTTTTTTTAAAAAAATATTGATCAGTTAAGTTGTTAGAACGCATTATTTTCTTTAACGATATAATTCTACATTTCCAAAAGGGTGTAGCCGGGTTTGTTAGTAAAATGTGCCCTTGAGTCAACCCCATCGAGTCCTGCATAAATCAATAGCCCATAAAAAGTAATTCAGTGCTCCCCAGTTCCAAGTTTGTATTTCAAGATCACGGGGGATTATGACCCTAAATGCCTGTTTTGGAAAAGAGCGCATTAAGCCAAAACTATTGAGCGGATTTCAACAAAAAATATAAAGGATGTATAAAACAACCATACGAATGTTTTTTTAACAAAAGAACAAGTTTTCTAACATTTTGCTTTTTTTTTAATGAACATTTTAATTAAAAATCTATGACCACCTTATTTTTTTTACATGAAATACATATGAAATATGATGTTTATTCACTATCAATTTCAACTTTCTACGTAGAGTGCTTGTGTTAAAAAAGTAAAATCATATTCCAGCGGTGATGGGGTCGTCTCTGCCACAAATCTCACATATTTGGTCTAACAGAAAGTTCTGTCGTAAAATGTTATGTCATACCTTCTTTTTAAACTACCGTTTGAACTAATATGTGAGATTTGTGCGAGACACGCCCCTCCCCCATCGCCACCGGAATATGATTTTGAATTTTTTAATTTGGTGCACTCTACGTAAAAAGTTGAAATTGATACTGAATATACATCATATTTCATAGTATTTCATGCAAAGAAATTAAGGTGGTCACTCAGAGTTTTCAATAGATTCTCAAATTAAATGTTCATTTACAAACAAGAAAAATGTTGGAAAACTTGCTCTTCTGTTAAAAATAAATAATAAAAAAAAAACGTTGGTGGTTTTATACATCCCTTATTTTTCATTGAAATCGGCTGAGTAATTGCGTCCCAATGCGCAGTTTTTCAAAGCCGGTATTTAGGATCATTACCCCAGTGGTCTTGAAATGCAAACTTGAAACTGGGGAGAAATGAATTTCTTTTTATGGACTTTCGATTCATATAGAACTCGATGTGATTAACTCAAGGGCATTTTTTACTAAGAACCTCGGCTATACCCTTTATTAAACTCACCATAAATCCATATAGAAGCATATTTAAGCAAATGGCTATTTCCACGCGAAATTGTTTGTGTGTTACATACTACGATTTTGGCTACCAGTATTTTAGAGAGGAAAGTGTGACTTATTTTATCGAAGATATCTTATCAATTAAATAAGGTGAAGCAAACTTTTTGAAAAGAACGGTGGACAACAAGCATAGCGAATTTCAATTATGTAACAGGCAAACAAGATCGCATGGAAATAGCCAAATCTATAACCCATTTATTAACATAAAACACTTAAAATGGGGAAGAAAAAAATAAATTAAAAGTATACTTCGCGGGATGCAATATTTTTTACAAATTCTTTGAAGATAATCTATATTATAAATTGGTAAAAGAAAGGTATAAAATAGATATAAAAAAGTTTTACTTAATAAAACATATGTTTCATTAATTTAGAAAAAAGTTGATATTAAAACGAATTACTTTCGTTAAAAACTGTTCTGCTTTCCCAAAATTTATTTAAGGTACCAATATTCCGAGTAGCTGAATATTTATGCATGTATATGTTTCACCCATTAATTACGCTAAGAGTGATTTAATAAAAGCTCTTTCTACTAAAACTTTCTAACAAATTAATAAATAAACATAAGTTAAGCAATGTTACATGTGATAGCTATTTATATATTTAATTTGAAAATCTCTACAGATGTGACGTTCTGTTGTTTAATCACAGATTTTTACCAAACATATTTTATGATTTGAAGTAAATCATATAATTTTGTAAAAGAAATTAAAGTTTGAGAAAAGATAACTAATATAGTACGTGATTTATATAGGTTATTATTGAAAACATATTCTAATGATAAAATATAATTACACTTCTTGAAGCTTAATTGAAGATTCTTGTTCAATTATCTTCAGAAATACATGAAAGAAATTTAATATCTGCGGATGTTTCCGACATCTTCATCAGATATTACTTCAATCATGCATTATATTTTATAAATTATATAAGATTTTTCTTTAAGAATAAACGCTATTCCAGTTCATGTAAAGTTTTAATATGTAATAATAGATTAATTTTTATAAAGATATGAGATTTTTTAAAAAGATAAATTATATAAGTTTTTCAAAGTAGAATTAAATCTAATCAACGGAAAGTTTACCTTTTTCCCGCACTTAGATTTAGAACCGTAGAAGAAAATTTGTAGAATGAGAAATTCATATTATGTTTTAGAAAAACCGATAAAAAGGTAAATAAAGCTTCATGTGGTACTACTTGCTTATCCCGTCGACCATTTTCGCCAAGTTATAAAAATCACTTAACTATAGCCAAATTATGCATGTTGATATATTTTTTTATTTTAAATAACGAAAGAGCAAATAAATTAGCAAAACATGAATAAAAATACAAAAAAAAAAAGTGGAATTAAAAACCTCTTCACGATGTTTTAAACAAGTGTATCGTATATAATGTCATTGAACGTGACATTCACAATCATACATCATTGGCATTTAATCTTATAATTTGGAAATAGTTTTTTTCGTCGACGAGTTAATAAAGTTGTACCCTTCATACTAACAAAATGCTCCGGTATTGTTGTAATAATCATTTAATAAATCATTAAAAAAATTCATGTAGTGTTTAATATTTCTGCTCTGTAGCACTAAATAATATACTGTCATATATCGCTTACAATATTTATATTATATCATTGAAATTTTTAAGGGAAATGCTCGTAAATGAGAATAGAGGGTAATAATAATCTCAACAGGCCTTTATCATTAATGTTTTCTTATAATTTTTTTTTCAATCTTTTTTTTATTGGAGATAATATATAAACAGACATAAAAAGTGCCGCAATTTGCGTAGATAAGCCGCAGCTCAAACAAATCATTTTCAACTCAGAAAATCCATTCAGTAATTTAAGATAAAAATATACCACGATACAAAATGTTACATTTTATTTTTGAAAATTTCTAGGTCGAAACAGAATTGTTTGATGTGCGGCTTATCTACGCAAATTACGGTAGTCTCGTATGCAGGTTTCTTTTACGAGCCACATGAAATTACGTTTCTGAAATAAAAATGAAACAAGAACGAAAAATCACGCGCGAATCATAGATCATATAACACTTTTCAACACAATCAGAATACTGTGAAGAAAAAAATGTTATTTTTTAAGATGAAAGATGAAGGCTAAATAAATAATTTGGAAAAAAGCATACAGTATCGAAAATTCAATTTTCTTTACTGCCATAAAAACTTGGAAAAATAACCGGAAAATTTTTTGTTAATTGTTGCTATTATTTGCAGTCATGTGTATGATCTATAGATTTGTATGTATACTACATAGTAAAGGTGCAGATTAACGGTTGCCAGTTGCCACGGGACGGGTAAATTTTATCACTTGACGACTAATTTTTGGCATCTAAGTCGCCATCTTTTTACGTTCCCCCCCCCCCCCGACCATTTGACGAAAATTGCGTTTTTGCGCAATTCTCTGAAGAGAAATTCTATGTTTTTTCACGATCCTCTAACGAAAATTGCGTGTTTTGTTGCGATTCTATAACCGAAATCGCGTTTTTTTCCGCGATCATTTGACGATCATCGCTTATTTTAACGATTCTTTGACGATAATCACGGCGTTTTTTGCGATCCTTTGATAAAATAAGCTTTTCTTCTGCAATATTTTAACGCAATTTGACTTGTTTCTTATTTTTTCTTAAAAATTAAGCCTTGGCGGAGACTGGGATATTTGAATTTCGAAACCACTAGCTGCTTAAATTCTTTCGGAATCTGCACCTATACTAGAGTATATACTGCGCGAATTACTTTTAAAAAATACTGTTATTAAATGTCCCGCCAAGTTGCAAAGGCATTCACTGTGATTTCAGTCTTTTTAACACGCACTGGCTTAACCCTGTGAGCTCTGGTGTTGAAAATATCAAATGTCTCGCTTTAATGCATCGTGGCGAGTGGTTAAATAAAAACACAGTCAATATAGATGGTAAATACCAGTATTATGTTAAAGATAAATTCACTTTATATACTCTCTTTATATTATTTGAAGTATTTTCTGTAAGAAATTACTGGTAGATTACTCTTTCCTTGACTGTGTTTTTCCCGGTTTTCCCTGACCACTTGCCACCCTGTAATGTCTCCATTAAATGGCTTCATTAATCTAATTCCATTTATAACATTGGTACCAGTATTTTGCAAGAAAAATTTCGATTTACCATATAAGCGAAAAAATTCTTTAAACCTTTTTGAAATAAATTTTGCCGAATATTCCGGTGACTTTGTGGCATTTCGGAATTAAAATTAAGTGGTAGAAATTTCAGCCATCAGAGCTCAAAGGGTTCACGCGAAATATTGATTATAGTGAACTGAAAAAAAGATCGGCAGTTGAAATATTTCCTATTCATAACACGCACAGATACCAATTCTTGCGATTTTTTTGGCCCCGGAAAATTTTTATAGATATTTTTGTCTTAACCCTTTCAGGGGCAAGATATTTCTGATCCGAAAATGTTCAAATAATTGATTCACACCACAATTTAAGAACAGATTTATTTGAAAATAATCAAGAGCTGTTTTTCGCACATATTATAAAATCGAAATTGTACTAAAATTTTACTGGTGCCAGTTCGAAATTGGAACAGTAATATTAAGTGTTTGCAGACTGCAAACACCGCCCCTGAAAGGGTTAATTAATAGGCAGATTACGACGATTTGAAATCGTAAAATTTACTAAAAAAATTTCCCAGGCCAAAAAAGTGGAAGATGTTAGCAGCTATAAGCACAAACAAAGCAGTTTTTTTTTAAACTTTTCAATGCAATTGTGTTGCATTCTGTGTTTTAAAACTTCATTTTTTTTTTTTAAGAACGTTAGTCTCGGAATAGGAATGATTTTAGTTTTCATAGCCACAATCTGTGATTGCAAAACTGATGCGATTGCTCTTTCTACACACCCAAAAGATATAATTCCAATGTAAGATTTGCATGGAAGAAGAAAAAAAATGTACGTGAGGATAATTAAAGTTTTTTTTTTCACAAAATGTACTCAGAATAATTAAACTATAAAATCGACATGACTGTGGTGACTTAAATTCTAATTCGAAAAAAAAAATTAAAATGGCAGTTTGGAACTTTATGAATTTCTTCGAGTGTAACCTAAATAACAGCTTTTCCTCCTAGAAAAACTTCTTCTCAGAGATATAACATGTGTAGGTCTACATTCTCGATAGATCGCTCTTATAAAACAATATCAACACTGTAGATTTTGAAGATACATATATATTTTTATTCTTCTCATATGGAATATATTTTAACCCTTTGCGGCGTGGAGCACATTCTTTTCATAAGTATTGATATTGATGATTGACACTGGAGTTTTAAAACAACTGTATTTGTAAACAGGTAAAAGCTATATTTTACGCATCTAATAAACCGATTTTTTTAAACCAAAATTCTCGTGCCAACGTGCCCTGTATGAACTAAAATTAAGTTAATTCATAGGCATATCACTGCTCCTCAAGGGATTAACACTAGAACGCCGGAAAATTTTATGCAAGTTTTATAAAATGTTTTTAAAACAAGAAATATAATTTGAAATTATTTAGTATGTTTGGTTAGCTCATTTCACTGCAACCAATATATAACTTATTTCTTGAAAAATTTTCTGGTTTGAATCGACAATTAGTCCAGTAATGGGTGTCAAATTGACACCTTCCCGGCGTTCTAGTGTTAACACGAACAAAAGAAACAATGCATTAACTCTAGAATGTCTGGAAGGTATGACCTGGTCAATATGACATCGATCACTGGACTAATGGTCGATTCGAACCAGAAAAATCTTCAAGAAGTAAGTTATATATGAGTTGCAACGAAATGAGCTAAACAAATAAACTTTCTGGTGTCAAATGTATTTTATAAAAGTTGCGTGAAATTTCCCGGCATTCTAGTGTTAAAAAGGTTCGAGAGTAGCGTATTTGAAATTTTTCATCCAGCAGTTTGCGTGTATAAAAGAAAATGTACTTGAGAACATTTGTACTGATCCGTAGAGGGTCCATGTTATTTAAAAAAAATTAGTTCAAATTAAAAACGCATAACACATTTGGAAATCCAATTTCCTGCTATTGCAATCAATAATTGGTGAAATATCCAATTTTCTCCTTGTGCAGTTCTGTTCATGAATCTATAGATTTATAAGTATACTACAGTGTACGCTAATATTTATTAAGTTGACCGTTTGAGTCCCAAGCAGCTCGATCGAACAATTCAGTTTCTATGTCGAAAAATCCCAGCATATTTCGAGCGTTCGGACCACTGATAGCGCGCCATTTGAGACTTATCGACGTAAAATAGAAGCACTATCCCACCGGTTGGGATTTTTCGACATAAAATAAAGGAAGGCTATCGCGCTGCTTGATTATTTTGGGCATAAAATAAAAGCAGGCTATCGAGCTGCTTGATTATTTTAGGCATAAAATACGTTATCGACGTAAAATAGAAGCACTATCCCATCGGTTGGGATTTTTCGACATAAAATAAAGGAAGGCTATCGCGCTGCTTGATTATTTTGGGCATAAAATAAAAGCAGGCTATCGAGCTGCTTGATTATTTTAGGCATAAAATACGTTATCGACGTAAAATAGAAGCACTATCCCATCGGTTGGGGTTTTTCGACATAAAATAAAGGAAGGCTATCGCGCTGCTTGATTATTTTGGGCATAAAATAAAAGCAGGCTATCGAGCTGCTTGATTATTTTAGGCATAAAATACGCACTACTTTGGTCTTTTAGGCATAAAATAAAAGAAGCGCCATCGAGCTGCTTGGGATTATTCGACAATGTTTTACAAAACCTTCTGAGACTCAAACTGTTAAACAAGTAGCAAAGTTGAGAATTTCTATGCAGCAATTTTTATAAATAAAATGAAATGTACTTTATAGAGTTTAGACAGACCAATAAATAGTTTAAAAATGCGTGTCAGAACTAAAAGTGTATTTCCAGCAATTATCGTTCATCGGCTGCAATAGTTTAATCATTATTATTTTTTTCTGCATTTAAGTTCTCTTCTGTTTCTCTATAAATGAACAATAAATTATGTGCACACTACATTCTACAGTAAGCATCTTATAGTAACCATAAATGGTGCATGCGAAATTTTCAATATGCTTAAAATGGTGTAATAGAATCAAAATACACCGCTGGCGAATTTCCCGATTACGCTGTAATTCAACGGAATTCCTTTGATTATCCCTGTAAAAAGACCGTAAATGCTACATATCTCGTTTTCCATACCAAACATGTTATAGTAATCCCAAATACTATACATCAGTATCATGACAATCCGACTATCTTTACGCGAGTTAGAACGGGGGCAAACGACAGAAGGAAAAAAAATCATATCATTAACCCTCTTTAGCTATGTTGGAACGGGTTTTTAATTTTAATAAAATTTGGTCCAACAGTATAAGCTCTAGTGGAACAAATATACATTCTTTAATCATTTCAAATTATTTACATTTGTAATGTGTCATATGGGGTGAATGTTAATTATTTTTGTGAGTTTAATACTTAATAATGTCTGTAAGAAAAGAATGACAAAACTGTGCTATTTAGTACGCATAAAAGTAACACGTAAATTAAGTAAAACTAACTATGTATTTTATTAAATTCCATCTAATTAAACTTGAAGCATATCTAGGTAAACATCTACAATTTTAAATGTAATTCTACGTATAGATTAGCCACCGAAGTAAGTACCCACTGTCTTCAGTCTATTTCTATTTGTGATGTCATGTTAGACAAGATGGTAAAACTAAGAAACTTGGGCCGGCGAAATTCTGTTTTTTCAGTATAATGTAGTGTCGCCACACATGAAAAAAAAAGTATAAATATTGACAGTACAAAACATGTTTTAGTTTTAAGACTTAAAACCCAGTCTTTTAAAACATATAAAATGGCGTCACTTGCATCTGCTGAAGAATTCCACACTTACGATCCAGTCTTTCACAACATCTTTAAAAATGTAGGCATATGACGTCACTATAGCAAAATAATACAAAAATCCAGCAAAAAGAGATAATAATAAGAAACAATGCCAAAACAAAAAGATTATCTAAACCAGGGGTGCAAAAATCTAGGCGCCAGCAGGCAGTTTCTCACCACAAAATTTATTTCGTTTTTCTTCGTCTAATATTTCGTGTAAAATTCCTGCTAGAATGCTATTAAATTTTGAGCGAAAAAAACTTTAAAATTTTAGTGGTGAGAGACTACCCTCTGGCGCCTAGATTTTTGCACCCCTGATCTAAACATTCATATACCTTCACTTGTTTGTAGCATTAATATAGATACTTAAATTAAATATAATTTAAAATAGTTCCATATTTTATCAGAAATCATTCATTTATAATTTTTCAGACTAGCACAGATTTTAATCGCATTTTTTTAAAGTAAAAGACAACAAAATACAGTCGAACCTCTATATAACGAAACTCCATACATCGAATTTCTCCATATAACGAATTTTTAGTAAGAACGGTCCCCTTTTCGCATGATTACATTAAAATCAGACTCTATATAGCGAAATATCTATCTCCATATAACGAATTTTTTTATAAATTGATCTTAATTTATTCAGTTTTAAAAAAGCTTCGAAATCATATGGAATCAATTTTCCATCACTTATTTTTAATTTATCGTTCAGTGGAGAGGTTTTTTTTTTTATAAATATTACTTCTCTCCTTATTCTTTAAATCTAACAAGTTCATCCCACCTCCCACACACCTTTCAACATCCTTCTCAAAACACAGTCAATTGAATTGTTATACATATAAGAGAGGAATCAATGAGAGCAC
Source organism: Maratus speculifer (assembly GCA_964019185.1). Classification (NCBI taxonomy): domain Eukaryota; kingdom Metazoa; phylum Arthropoda; class Arachnida; order Araneae; family Salticidae; genus Maratus; species Maratus speculifer. The sequence continues at coordinate 349,881,785 of OZ025295.1, forward strand.
ATAAGAGAGACCTTCAAATGGAGGAAAATATCAACTACAATTTTTCATTCCTTGCTAAAATTTGAGAATTTTTTTGAGAGCGTAATAATTGTAATTTTAAAATCAAAACAACAAAAAATTACAGATTTCTTCCTCTGAAATTTATGTAAGTCTTCCTCATTTGATTTTCATTAAGCTTTCAAATAAATGTCTTTTCTCTTTTTTGAAACTGCTTAAATAAGTAAGAAATAAAATGTTAGGTTAATATATACTTTTAAACATTTCAAATTCTTAATTAAAAAGATCAAAAATAATATTTGTTCAAAATTTACACATTAAATACTATTTTTAACATCATACTCTATACATCGAATTTGTCTATATAACGAATTTTTTACTGGAACGATGGATTTCGTTATATAGAGGCTCGACTGTATATAATAATCTACTATTTTCCAAATGATTTTAATTTATTTTCTAGAGAAATGGAGTATTTTGTTGCCAACTTCGAAGAATTTTTTTTTTTTTTTAAGCACAAAACAATTAATATCTCAAACACAAATTGAGATGCAGCTTTTAAACAAATTGTTTTTAAAAGTGCTTTTTTCTTTATAGGATGGTATAAAATTTTATCAATTGCGATGCTTAGAATTTTTTAAAAATGCAGCAGAATCCGTATTTCCCGTTGTTTTACGCTTATTTAACGTAACGTTATTTTTGAGAGACGACACTTCAATAGGTAAGAGAAAGAAACAAAACTCCTGGAGTTAACTAGTTTAAACAAAATATATTTTTGTTTAAAGGGAGCTGTAACCAATACTTGACTGTTACTGTAGTCAAGACGCTCGCTACTAGGGACCAAGTTATTTAACTCCTTGGGAACTATTGCAAGATTATGTTTTCAAAACATTTCGAAAAATTCATTCTTAGCCTATTGTCATATGAATATGAATTGAATAGTACTAAAATCAAAATTCTTTACTTTTAAGACAAAGAAATATTCGTTAAACTGTAATTAATCTATTTGGTTAGCTAGTGTTAATATTAAAATTATTTTTTCTAAAAATTGAAAAAATAATTCGGACATGAAAGTATTAAAACATTATATTGCAATGATTTTTTGCTATATTACAGTTTACTAATTAATATATTTACTGTGCGAGACAGGGGCGTGCGAAGAGAAAACTGCGCCTGGGGCAAAGTCTAAATTTGGCGCCCCGCACCCCAAAATTTTTCTTGTGACAGGCTAAAAAGTGATTTAGTAGTATAAATTTGGCGCCTCCTAAATTTCCGCTCCACCTCTTCGCCCCCCCCCCCCTTCACACGGCGCTGCGCTGGTCGGGATCCTCTGTACGTAAGTAATTCTCGCAACTGAAGGATTTTCAACCCTTTTAGTGACAAGGAGCGCCGTCGCGCTTTCTAGTTATGAAAAATGCCAGCGTCGCGAAAGCGCGCCTTTTTGACAGTTCACTTTTGGCGCGCGCAGTGTTTTATAAAGTGCTATTTAAATTTATTTAATTTATTGTCGCCTAGCAACAGAAATAACGAAATGTAAGAAGTTTTCTAATTGCAAACGATAAACTGTGAATGAAATACATTATCATTTATTTCTGCAGTTTTTTCTAAGCTGTGTTAAAAATATCTTTGTTTTTCCTGTTGTGATATAATTTGGATGACATTGGATAAACATAGTGACGGTCGTATTACCGTGTTCGTATTTTTATTCATTCATTGCATTCTAACAATATTCGATCGCATATTTTTTTATATAAACATCGTGATTATAATTTTTTCAATATTTCTAATTTTGATTTCTAAATGTCGGACACTAGGGAATTTTCAGATACAGCACGACGACATAGCAGCGTGACGGCGCTTCTTGGCACTTTTCATCGCCGCCCGGCGGCGCTCCTTGCACTAAATAAGTTAAAGAAAACTTTTTTTTTTTTTTTTTTTTTTTTTTTTTTTTTTTTTTTTGCAGCTTTACATATTTTTACTATGACATTAAACTCTTTCATTACTAATCGATTTCTATGCGTCACATAAATCGAAATCTAAAAAGCGTGTTCGTTATTCTTTTTATGAAAATTAGACTACAGTTAAAGTTACCCCGATATATTCTAATAATAGTTAAAATTCCGTATCGATTCAAAACGGCAGTGATGACTTTCACTCGGGCAAAAATAAAGCCTGCAGATAAATCACGTTCCAGAATACTTGACTGCAAAGGAAATAAAATTCTTTTAACTGTACGAAATCATTAAAATTCGAATTTAGCAGATGAGGTGTAACAGTTTCGTCTAGGTCAAAAAAGTCTTTTTAAGAAAAAAAAGTTTGAAGTGGTTACAGTCGTTATTTTACTGTTAAGATGACTTTTATTACTTAAATTTTTCATATTTTTTTGTTTCTAATAAGCAAATAAATTCATTTTTTAGCAATTTCCAACAAGTTTGAAAAGTGCTTATGCATTCGGTTTGTCTGTCCGTCTGTCCGCGCTCTATCTCATGTAAATATACTCGGATTACCCTGAAATTTTAGGATGTTATTGACGTTTACACTAGCACGAACCCTATTGAAAATGAAGCTTCTAACATGCTTTGTTTATCTACAGGGATAATCAAAAGTTTCCCATTACATTACGGCCTATGGGGAAAAATCGTTTTAACCCTTTACGGCACGGGTAAAATCTGTAATAAAATGAGAAATTATCGACTGACACCGGAATTCACAAACGAATTTTTTAGATAATCTGAAATCCTTAATTTAAGCTTTTATTGTAAAAGCAAAATTTCAGTAAAATATTACTGGTGCCGTTTTCAAGTTTGGAATTAAAATTAGGTATCCCAGACCGGGCACAGTGTGCCCGGAAGGGTTAAAGGAATTTTAAATATGTTATACCCTGTCAAACATATTAAAAATTATATGCTTTTACGAGGTGCATTAAAATATGCATTCTACAAAATATAAGGTGAAAATGTAGCTATTATTAATTTACAGGGCCACACAAAAGAATTCCATTCGATAATGGTAAAAGGGGGAATTGTGTGTGACATATTTTAAATATATTAAACTGTTTCATGTGTAATAAAATTAATGTATGTCAATGAGGCTTAGTATAAATTATACGATACTGCCTTCCCTAATATAAAGTGCATAGTATTTATAGGGACACACAAAAGATTTCAAATAGTACATTCTTTCCGAAGTACTGTATATGTATCCGATGATAGCTGATAGATGGATGAAATGCATTTTAATTATGATATGCGCGTATAAGTTTCACTAAATTTATGCATATTATATGGTGTGTATAAATGCTATAGTTAATATACAGGGCTGCCCAAAACAGCTCGCCAAAGTTAATGAGCTTAAATTACTAAAAGGTTATTCTTAAATAAATTATGCATTATTACGCTGAAATTTACTAAGAAATGTCTGCAGAATATAGATAAAATGATATACAGGTCCACGCAAAGAATTCGGTACATGAAGCCTATGAATTATAATGTATGAGAAATGGATTTCATTTGTTTTAAGAATGTTTTAGTTTAAAATAAATTTTATCTTAACACTGATGTGTAATAAAGGTACCAGGCAAACTACAAGGCTGAACAAAGCATTCAAGTATGTTTCCATCTATTAGTATAAATTGCTGAAAGAGAAATTTCAACTTACTAGGCATTATTTTCTAAACTAAATTTCCCTATTATATATTATGTATATTAGCTGACAGATGAAATACAGGACTGTTCAATAGTACTAAAATACATATTTGGCTTTACATCCTTATTTACCTAAATAACGAAATTTTGTTAAAGATTTCATGAAGCGTTGGAGAGTGCTTCATAATCTATGCTTAGCGCAAGATTTTTCTTACTTGTTTTATGTTTCATAGCAGAAAAATGTCCCGAAGTTTAGACACCAATTCGAAATCTATATATTTCCTTCATTAAGTGACAGAAATTCTCCAATTAAATAAACAAAATATTTTATTTATAAAAAAGTAAGAAATTCAGTGGAATTAGTACTTATGATGTGATTTTCCCAAATATTACATCGGAAATTTAAAATGTATTTATTTGTTAACTATTATGAATCATTGGATCAAATTAGTGACACTTTTAACCTTTTCAGACGAGGTACACAACTGTGTACCTCCATTCTTTTCCTCATAAAAAACTAAACTGTTAGAATTTTTTGCATTTTTACTTTACTTCTATACAGTTACTACTACTATTACTTCTATATGAATGTTTTTTTGCTTTAGATAAAATTCACAAAAAGTCAGCCCTGATGAATATTACGTCATACAGCGTTCGCACAGCTCTACCGCTAAATTTTTACAGTATTTTCAATGTATTTCAGAGCAGAAAAATTTGTGAAAATTGAGAAACGTGAGGGGTGTTTGCGAATTCTGTATCTTAAAAATTAAATATAAATTTTCTTATCAGTAATAGTGGTGCCAGAGTCCTTATAAAATATAAGGAGTGTGCGAACCCTGTCATAAAAAAATATATAATTTTCATCCGAATTTCGGAAATACCTTCAAGACATTGTGGTCAACAAAGTAAGAAATATTCATGATTATTTAAGTTGAATGCTTTACAATAAAAACTTCTTTGAGGATTTGATGATCATTTACTAATTTGAAGACCTTGATTTAGTTATTGCGTAAATTTATATTACTGATAGTCAAACTGATGTTTTATGGCGATTAGTACTTTGTAAACTTAAATTACCAGTCCCCTAAAGTACTGATTTCCTAAAAATGACTCTTTATGTCATCTATAGTATCATTTCGATTATGCAAAATCAATAAATATATGTGGGATTTTAAGTGAATAACTTATGATTTAAGCAAAACTAATATTCTTCAAAATATAAAGAAGGTTTTATAGACATGAAACATATAAGTAACATTCAAATATAACAGTAAAACTGAATAATAGATAACATAATCAAGCTTCCCTGAGCTTTGCATTAAATATCAACGGAACTCCTATGGCTGAAATCTATAGAACACCTCGTTCTATCCACGCATCATCACACGAGTCTCGCTAGGGATATCTCGCTCATTAACCCTTTCCAGCACACTGTGCCCAGTCTGGGATACCTAATTTTAATTTCAAATTTGCAAACGACACCAGTAATATTTTAGTAAAATTTTGCTCTTACATTAAGAGCGTAAATTAAGGAATTCAAGATATTTTAAAAACTCATTTCTGAATTCCGGTGTCAATCCATTATTTCTATTTTATTAACAGATTTTGCCCGTATCGGAAAGGGTTAAATCTTTGAGTTTATTATATTTTATTGTTGAGCACTTCATCTTTTATTCCCACATTCTCGGTCATCCTGACGTTTCTGGCGACCTCGTCAGCTGCTTATATTTGTAGCGTTATTTTATGCTCAGGTCTGAAGAGGATAAATAACTCACCTAAATTATAATGAAAAGAAAAACAATTTAAATGTTTGTTTATAGATGAAATTGCGATGCCTTAACTGCTTCCCTGATTTGCTCTTACGTCTCACAAACAACTAGTTTTTGCCAATGATAATTTGATCGTACCACGGATCGTACTGGTATCCATATTCCAATCATGATTTATTACAGTAAAACCTCTAAATAACGGAGACCTCGGGAACGCAGAAATTTTCCGCTATTCGGAGGTGTCCGTTATTGGGAAAACCTCAGAGATAAAAAAATCGCGAAGAAATGCTTAATATTTCATTAATTGACATTTATATGTTATAAAATCTCTATTATAAGACTAATGAGAAATTAAAATTATTTTTTAAGCAATAAAACTTCATTAAAATTGTGCACACCTTTAAGTGCCGTTTATTACATTCTTATTTAAATATATAGGTAGAACTAGGGCACATTGATACACCCCCTCTACTGCTCACAGGGTCATTACAGATAGTTTCACAACAGCTCCAAAAAGGTGATGCTAGTGCACTCAACTACATACAGAAAGTCTTGGAATGATTCAGTTGTTTGATGAAACGGGATAGGTGATTTGTTGTTTTTGTAGATCAAAAGTAAATATGAGTTGTACAATTGAAATGGTATTATACAACTGTTCTAGTGTTTTCAACAGAAAAGAATACTCTCCTTGGCATGTAAAACTACACTTTATCAGTTTCTCATTTTTTTGTTAGATAAATTATGAAATATTGGATTTGAGACTCATTTTATTCAAAATGGCTGTATGGGGCACATTGATACAGTCTTTGTCGGGGCAAATTGATACAACCTAAATCCTTTTCGAGTTTATTTTTTCCTTTCCTTTTATTATTTCTTTTACAATGCACTCCTTAATCAAACGCTAAAAATTTCTAATATTAGTTATTGCAGAAGTGAAATAGCTTTAATTTCTTTGTATTAGAACATTTTATAATATTTTTGCAAAGAGAAGGCGTACGAACTTACCCAACATATAGTGCTACTAGAACTAATTAAAAAAAGGACGGCAACCTGGAAAATCTCAAATTTATATCAATTCTCAGAGCAGCACAGTATAATTATATTAAAAACAGAATTTTTAATATAATTATCCTTTATTTTCTGTTTATAAACCGGTTTATAAACAGAAAATTTGGTAATTTTTCATCTTTCCTAAGAAAGAAGATAATACTGGGGTTGAAGTACCAGACATGACAAAGTTACTACAGCCAACAATCAGACAAGGAACAGCCCAGAGATGGGAAATACAGTTATTTTTGGTCAACAGGTTACGATGTTACACACTTGCACAAATAACAGGTTCCAACAACCTGTTATTTTTATAACATGTATCTAATGGTATCCTGTCAAGAGTTGTTTTAATTAGAAGGCCTTTAATAAGATGTCTAAAATAATTTGGGGACGAGAGTATAGATGCTGTTTTTTGATCACATGAATCCACACCATTAATGTCAGTTTTTGCTTAAAATCTTAATTTCTACAGGACAAAACTTATCTAGTTATGCTACTTTTTAATTTCAAGCATTTTCAGCTTTTTTGGCACTAAAAACAGGAAGCAGGAAATTTCGGCCCCGCCATTTCGGTCCTGCCGTTTCGGTCCAGCCATTTCGGTCTCGAGACACTTCGGTCCCGATACACTTCGGTCCCTAACCATTTCGGTCCCAAGACATTTCGGTCCCTAGCCGTTTCGGTCCCAATACATTTCGGTCCCCAAGACATTTCGGTCCCTTCTCCTGCAAATCCTTAAAGAGCAAGTATCGCAAATCTGAGTTTTGGTTATAGAAGAATATTTTTTTATATATTAAAACACCTAGAAAGCTATAAGACCGAAGCATTGTATTTTATTATTATTTCTTAAGTATTTAAAAAACAGCTTTTTTACGATAAATCGATTTTTTATGATACAGAGCAAAATTTGAAACCGTTTTGTAATTGTAACTATAAATCTAAAATTAATGGTTTAAAAATTAGCTTTTTGTAAACGATAAGAAAAAATGTGTTAAAATAAACAGTGCTTTAACAACATGTAAAAAAAGAAATTTGAAAAAAAGAATTTGTAAAAAAAGAAATTTGAACTCCGACTTCATTACAGCCATCTTTATCAGGGCCTATCCAAAGATAATCCAAAAGAACCTGAAAATGTTATTTATAAACTTTCAATTAAAAGCAATTTATCCAAACGGATTTTTATTACTTTTTCAGATTAATTACAGTTGTACTCGCGCGATCACAAAGAAAAACAAACTTCTGAAACTCCATAAGCATTATATTTTTAACTTCCTAAGTCAAAGAAACCGCCGCTCTGGTCAAAAGTATAACAAAAACAAAATATTTCCCTTCCTCTGATTCCCTTTAAGTCAAAGAAAACACCACATGGGCAAAAATGGCTGACGAAATTGTAACTCTGCCAATGAAACGGGATCGAAATTCATCCCATCCTTTGATATCCCTTGTTAAAAAGCACCTTTGACATTTTAATTCCAATGAAATCCATCTAATAAAATGATTCCATGCAACACTATTATCTGCGAAACAAATTATAACATTTCAACTTATATGAATGTGATGAGTTAAAAAATGTTTTCTCTTCATCCTGTTGAATAAACAGAGTTGCAGTATTAGAAGTATTAGAATTAACATTAATGAATAAACGGAGTTTTCAGAACATATTATAACAGTCGTAGCGTTTTTTTTTTTTTTCTTTTCTTTTCTTTCTGGCAAATGACCAGGTGTTTGTTCGCTAGTGAATTGGACTTTGATAGGGTGTTTGGTTAGGGCTATACAGCTACTAAGATTTACTTATTCTGTATGGATAGGGAATGGTGGATGATACTTTCTAGATATTGAAAGCTGATAAGGACACGAAAGAAAGATTTGTGACTGTCTGCAGTTGATTCGATCTCTTTCGGTTTGCTTAGGCAGTCGTAATAAGTTTTAAAAAAGACTTTTTTTTAATTTCAAAATATATTTTAAAGGTCTTTTTATATTAATATCGAAAACAAATTTTGAAAATTTTATTTTTATTATAATTCAGCATTATAATTGCTTCTCTTCTTTTTCACATACTTTGCAGATAATGCGTTCCAAATTTAACAGGGACTTTTCGTTAATCTGTTACTAAATACCGCACCATAAAAGAATAACGTTGTTATTTATCCTAATACGTTAAATAATGCCCATCTCTAGAACAGCCAGAACATCAGGTCATTATACATTTCATTTTGATTGCTTTAATATTGCTTACAAATAAAGTGTGGGTGATTTGAATTTTTATAAACTAGCAAAAGCCGTGCTTTGTTTGGATTCGCGAAGCATTATTTCATAACATAAATATTTGAAAGTAAAATTTTTTTTCATATTATTTTTGCATCTTTATTAAGCAAAAACGTTATCTCATGTTTTGGCGCATTTAAATTTTAGAATTGTAAATTCAGCCAAATAACTAAGAATTTCCTCGGAGTTTTTTATTTTTGATATAAGGCTGATATAAATAAAAATATTTTCGAAGCAGAATTTTACAAAATATTTTTTAAATTTTTAACTAAAAGTTTTAAAGTTGTTTTTACATTTTCCAATGGCCAGTAATGGAGTTCGTTCTGGCCAGTAAGTGTTCTTTTTTTCGGCATTTTTTAATTATTAATACATTCCAGAAATTATTTATAAACGTAGTTAATATATTTAATTTGGTTGAATTAACTCAATCTTCAATCAATTAAAATATTCTTAAATTATTCTTCAATCTTTCATTTCGAATACCAAACTTAAGAAACTTACCAAATTTAACAAAATATTCACTTTAAATACCAAATATATGAATTAATTTTACTTGTTTACGATTCTTTTGGTGCCATTTTACCAAAGTAAATACCAAAATAAATAAATCATAATATAATTCTTTTAAAATCCGTAAGTATAAACTGCGTAAATAATTTTGGCAGAATAATGAAAGTATATTTTATTTAATATATTAATCATGATTCTATCTATAAGTACTAACCCCATGGTTTATTTTTCTTCTTAAAATAAAAAGATACGCGTTAAATTTTTTTATTTGCTAAAATGCATCCATAATAGAAAAACATGTAGAATAAATTAATTATTAAAATAATATTTTTTTAGGTTATTCTGTTAAAAAAATAACATTCTGCAAATCTACGAATCATAATTTATTTTTATGTTTAATTTGAAGTTAAAATAATGAATAGTTTTTTTATAAAGTGTACGACAAAATGTAACTTGAGTGGCCTAGTAGAGGATTCGCTTCGCATGAAATTCACTTAACCAAGTTAGACAAGCAAATAAAGAAATTATTTCCAATAATTCGAGTTCGAAAAAAAATTAGGAGTGGAGGATTCGCTTCGCACATCCTAATAATATAAAATGGTTTGCTAACTATTTTTCTATGAAATATATGCATTGGTGTTATTTTGTCTACATTTTTCCCAGACGTATGAAAGTGTATCAATCTGCCCCAAGGATGGGGCACATTGATACAAATTACTTTTTTTGATTTTTTAAAAATTACATGCAAAAATAATATATAAAATAACGATTGTACATTTTTATTTGACACTACACAGGTTTTGCTGACATCACATAGAAAAATAACTTGAAATTTCTGCTTTCTATACACCAATTTTTTTAAAGAAAAAAGCTGTATGAATGTGCCCCAGTTCCCCCTATATATGTTTAAAAAGTTTACTTTTGCTTGCAATTAAGTGTAATTTGTTTTTCAGTGTGATGTCATTATAGACTTCCGAGCGGGGTAGGGATTACACTTTTTAATCATTAAAAAAATATAAAATCATAAAATCTTCCGTGGGGACATGGATTGGAGATGTCCCTCCCTCAACTCACTGAATTCAATAATGAACGTGAAGAAGAAATTTCCCCAACCCATCCTTTACGTTTATCTGTTACCACAAAATTTATGACACATTGCCTTGAAAAATTTAGAAATCTTTTTTTTTCATTTTTTTTTTTTTTTTGTTAAAAAATCTTTTTTCATCCTTTATAGCCGAAAATAGTATCCGCTATTTGGAATGTCCGTTATTCAGAGGTTAAACATACAAAAAATTTATGTTTTGGTAGTGGGGAGGTTTTACTGTATTCTCACAGTAAATTTTGTACGATTTAAACCGAGCATTTTTCTGATTCACATAAACAAAAATTTCTGTTTTAAAAAACCGGTGATTAAAATAGTTTTGCTTGTTTCCTGGATCTTTTCATCCGAAATATTAACTCTTCTATATTACATTTATTTCCTTTAAAAAGTAAAAAATTATATTTATTACTGTTTGAAACTGTTTCCAACTTATAATATTTGCCGAAACGTCAGTGAAGGCTTACTTTGGAGACACGAATTTTTTTTTTGTCTGTCTGCCAGTCAGTCTGTCTTTTCCGCGATAACTAACGCAAAAAACATACGATTGGCTTGAAATTAAGTGGATATGTTAGTGAGGCACTGGGATTAAGCTGTATAGTTTTTTGTTAGATTTGATTCATTCGTTCGGAAAATATAGAATATTTTATTTTGCGCAATAATGCTTTTCTATGGCAAATCCAATGATTTTCAATTTTTTTTTCCTTGAGAGAAAATGACACATTTCATTAATGAAATTCAATGATAAATGGATACTGAAATTTACCAGTTAAATTATTCGTATTGCTTTGAAATTTTGTCTATGCATTTGCTCAGATTTTTAAAGTTATTACTGCAAATTTTGGAGATTTTTTTATAAATGTGTTCCAATAATATAAACTAATTTGGTTTAGAGATTTACTTATTTAAAATGTATTTACTTCATTTTCTTTATTTTCTCTTAATGGTTGCTAAGCAGCCATTCATCCTAATCCTTATTATATTTTAATGCTATAAATTTGAAAGCGTGAACGAAAATTTAAATGAAGTCAACGTCAAAACTGATGAATTAATTAATGTCTTTTTTTCTTTGCGGATAAATATAACATAGCCCAGAAAAGAATATAGGCTATGTTTTATTAATTTTATTCAAATATTTTCCTTAATAATTCAAAATTTCCTTTTTTTTCATACAGAATCAAGAGCGATTTTTTAGATAAAATTTAACCAATTTTCTTTATCGTTGCCAAAAAAAAATCTGGAATAATTTTTTAACGGCAATAAGTTTCAATTGAGCAATTTCCATTCGAAAAACCAAACTAAGAAAAAATAAATATGACGTCAGAATAAAAATAAAAATAAAAATAAAAATAGTACTTTGTTAGATATAAACACGGAAATTTGTTTTGTTAATAAGAATTTTTCTGACAAAAATGGGGGCATAATTAGAAGTAAAAGAAATAAAAAATAATTATATTTTTAACAAATATTTCAATTGGTAAAATTTGACGTCATAATTGAACAAAAACAGGTATTTTATATTAGTCGTTAAAAATACAAGAAACATGGATATCAATAACTCATGAAAAATAACGCCATTGCCGAAACTTCAGTGAAGGCTTACTTTGAAGACATGAAATTTATTGTTTTTCATCTGTTAGTCTGTTCTTCTGTATGTTTGTCTGTCCCGCTATAACTGCTACAAAATGCAATCAAAGCATTTTTTTTTTAAACAAAATTGTAAAACTCTAGATTACTGAGTTTACACTTACAAAAGTTCCTGATACATCAGATTTAGGTGTTTGTGGTTGGCAGGTATGTAGAAGTATGAAGATAATGAAAAATATTTGTCCAAACTGTTACTTATCCTTATAAATCAAAATGTATAAGGAAATGCAAGATATACAATAACCATTAGCACAATTATTAGAAAGTGGCAAATTTAAATTAAGTGATGCTACGGGGGGTTCAGGGGGTCTCCGCCCCCCTGAAAAAATCTACTATGTTATAATAAAAAAACAAAAATAATAGATCATGAAAATTTCAGAATATCCTAACAACTAAATTTTTAATTTACCGCTTTTGAAGGCTGAAAACTTCTAATTCTTATTTTATTCTTATAAATAATTAAGTACTATGAAAATTTTAAATTAAAGTTTCCAAGATGTTGAATATTACCCAAAGTGTGTTTAAAAATATATATATATCTGTGCAAAGCTGACGTTGAGGCTCCTCATCTGCAGATTTACTAGTTAAATTACGTATGCTTCGAATACGTGGATTGTAAGTGAAAATTTGATTGTAAATTAAATTATTTAAATTGTATTTCTTATTTTCATATATAAATAGTTTTACAAGTTCCTTTATATTTAATTTTTCATGCACTAAATTTAGGAGGGCAAAATATATTTTTTTTTCTTCACTTCGAGATTTTTTCAACTAGTTCCTTTAATTTGTTATGTAACTGTAACAGAGAATGTACAGCGTAATCAAATGTAAAGATACTTTAACGAACTAGAATAATTCGTTACTTTATATTCAATCAATATTGTCAAAAGAAAATCTACTTTCGCAAAATGCTTTCGCTTAATCAGCTATTTAATCCTTTAGGAATATTTTTGAAATTTTAGATTTTCTTTTAAATAATTTTCGATATCAAACTGATTTTAAATTACAAAATTCATTTTTATTTAACGTTGAACATCAATAAAGCTAGTATAATCATATATTTCAGGGCTCAATTTTACATTTTATGTTATTATTTGGCAGATACCATTTATTGTTTGTTAAACTAAAACATGAAAGAATAAATTATGCATCAAGTATAGATTATGAAGCACTTTCCAACACATTCAGTATAATGCAAAGAACTTTCTCGTTTAATAGGTTGAACTAGGATGTATAACTGAACAATTAGGAAACGCATAAATGCATTAAAAAATATCTTTAAAAAAGTAGAAAAATTTATTTTTATTGCTGACTAAAACAGTTTCCAAATTGTGATTCACAACTTAACTGATTATTTTTTTCTACGTACCGTAAATTAGAAGTACGGGATTAATCCATTAGTGCCTAGCGTCTCTTTTTAGGGACGCTTCAAAAGGTGCTTTCAGCACTATTTTTGACACCGGTAAAAAAGAAAAGCCATAATTATTTTATTTAAATGATGCATTTTCGCAATTAATCAACTAAACTTAAATCTTCTAAAAATAGTGGTGCCAACCAAACAAAATTTAAGCAAAAGATGATGAGCACGAATGGGTTAACACCACTTTTTTTTTTAACCCCATCGAGATGGGAGACTGTTACGAAATTTTTTATTGTTTTGTCACCGGTTTTTAAAAACAAAAATTTATGCCTTTTTGAATTAAGAAAATGCTCCGATTAAATCAGGCAAATTTTACAATAACATTTTACTGCTGGGAATAAACAAGGATTCTTAAGCCTTTTTGTGGCACGTATACGTGTCACTCGTCCCCAAGGGGTTAAGCTAAAATATTCGTTATATTTTGTGTAAACATTTCTGCCATTAGCCCTTTCACGGGTGCCGTTTTCAGTCTATAAACTTTTAGTTTTATTGCACCAATTGCGAACTAGTAAATTTTTAGTACAATTAATATCTCATAAGATACGAGGAAAAAATGTTCTTGATTATTAAAAAAAAATTGTCCTTAAATTGCGGTGTGAATCAATTATTTGAACATTTTTAAAGCTGAAATTCCTTGCCCCTGAAAGGGTTAAATAGTATGAATTGTACTTTAAAAAAATTAGTCGTGGCAAATAGTTTTAACCCTTTAACCCTTTCTGGCACGGGCAAAATCTGTAGTAAATTGGGAAATTATCCACTGACACCGGAATTCATAAACGAATTTTTTAAGTATTTTGAATTCCTTAATTGAAGCCTTTATTGTAAAAGCAAAATGTTACTAAAATATTATTGCTGTCGTTTGCAAGTTTGGAATGAAAATTAGGTATCCTAGACCGGGCACAGTGTGCCGGAAAGGGTTAACGTTCATTGGTTTCGCCACGAAATCACAAAATTTTAATTCCGATACGCAACACTGACACTGGTATTTTTATCTAAAAATATCCCTTTTATTATGTATGTGAAAAATCACGTTTTCTTATTTAGAAATATATTTGTTCTTAATTACCGGTGTCATTCATTTATTTCGACATCTTAGCAATGAAAATGCTATAATCGTTAAAGGGTTAAATTGCGATGTGAATCAATTATTTGAACATTTTTAAAGCTGAAATACCTTGCCCCTGTAAGGATTAAATAGTATGAATTGTACTTTAAAAAAATTAGTCGTGGCAAATAGTTTTAAGTGATGCATCAAGTAAATATTTTCTTGCCCTTACGACGTATGGGCATATCAGTTAACCCTTCAGTGTTGCGTATCGGAATTAAAATTTTGTGGTTTTGTGGCGAAACCAATGAACGTTAAAGGGTTAACCCTTTCCTGCACGAGTAAATTTTGTTGTAAAATTTGCAAACGACTTTTTTAGATATTATGTACTCCTTACTTTAAGCTTCCGCTGTAAAAGCAAAATTTTACTAAAATATTATTGGTGCCGTTTGCATGCTTGGAATTAAAATTAGATATCCCGGACGCATTTTCAGAAAAAATCACGCTTTGAGCACCTTATCTTCAGAACAACGATTGCGGAGATGAAGTCAATGCTACGCACTCTTTTTTGTTTGTGACGTCAAATGCCTAGCGAATAGCAACCCTTACTTTCGCAAAGAGATCGCGCTTATTGTTCATTTGTTTTTCCGTAAATGTTACCAAGCAAAGACTATTATAATATGAGGAAATGTTATTCACCGTTGTTTACGATTAAAACATACTTTAACCCTTTCCGGCACGAGTAAAATCTGCAGTAAAATCAGAAATTATCGACTGACACCGGAATTCACAAACGAATTTTTCAGATATTTTGAATTCCTTAATTTAAGCATTGAATGTAAAAGCAAAATTTAACTAAAATATTACTGGTGCCGTTTGCAAGTTTGGAATTAAAATTAGGTATCCCAGACCGGGCACAGTGTTCCGGAAAGGGTTAAAACAAAGAGCTTTTTCAGATTAAAATGCTTTAAATTTCACAGAACATCTAAACATAGGTTTTTTTCTCAATTCAAAAATATTATTTCCTTAACTTGCTATGTTCGAAGAAATTGAAAAGTTAATTAAAAACAGTAGGAAAGATTCTCTTGTAATAAATATAATTCTATTAATCATATCTTTTATGGCACATTTGAACTTAGTTTATTTTGTGTTTGGCGATGCAGCTAGCTGAACGTTCTCGCTTTCGCCAACTCGCCAAGGCTGGTGCTCAAAACGCGATTCTTTCTGAAAATGCATCCCGGACCGGGCACAGTGTGTCGGAAAGGGTTAAGTAGTTAAATTGTGCATGTTACGAATACGTCAACTCTTAGTGAACAATTCGTACTGTATAAAAATAATGAAACTGTACAGATAGTTTTCTTAAATAAATTGTTTTTTCAAGTTCTTTTACATTTTTCTTTTTTTGACCCACTAAATTTAGAAAGGCAAGATGTATGTATTTTTTTCCATTCGGGGATTTTTTTAACTAGTCACTTTAACTTCTTACATAACATTCATTAGACATAAGCTGTATAGCATAATCAAATCAGAAATATAAATGAACTAGAATAATTCGTTACTTTATTTTCAATCAATATTATCAAAAGAAAATCTACTTTCGCAAAATGCTTTCATTTAATAAGCTATTTAACCTTCCGTCTACCAGACAAAACACCCATTTATCTACGGCAACACCTAATTTTAATTCCAAACTTGCAAACGGCACCAGTAATATTTTAATATAATTTTGCTTTTACAATGAAAGCTTAAATTAAGGAATTCGTAATATCTAGACAAGTCCTTTATAAATTCCGGTGTCAATCGACAGTTTCTCATTTTACCATTGACACCAGAAATATTGCTGTCGGGTCCAATGGACCCGTCTGGTAGACGGAAGGTTAATCATTTAACACTAGAACGCCGGGCAAGTGTCGATTCGACACTGATCAGTGGACTAACTGTCGATTCGAACTAGAAAAAATCTCTGAGAAATAAGATATAAACATGTTGCAATGAAATGAGTTAAACAAATAAATTAAATAGTTTTATTATTATTTTTTTTTTTTGGTTGTAAATATATTTTATAAAACTTGCGTAAAATTTCCCGGCGTTCTAGTGTTAAAAATATATTTCCAATTGTGAGTATTTCTTTCAATTAAATTTCTATTGTAAACTCATTTCAAACTACAAAATTCTTTTTTATTTAGCAATTGAAAATCAGAGCTGCCAAGTCTCGGGCTTTATTTGGATACTAATATTTTAATGCAAAAAATGTAGTTTTTGCTTTGGAATTTTGTACTTAATTGCAATATTTCGGCGATTTAAAAGAACCAGATTTTCTCAAAGATAAGAAGAAGTTTAGGTGCAAGAAGCCGGAGATTTGGCAACTTTAGAAAATAAATAAAGCTAATATAATAATATATTTTATGGCTTAATTTTATATAGTAAATTATTTTGTGAGTTGCCGTTTGTTGTTTGTTAATCCGGAAGAACACGATCTTTCCAAGGGTAGAAATGGTTTTAACTTTGTCACCAATAAAATCAAATTAAAACCGTCATTTTATTTCAGCGGAGACACTCCATACAAATTTTGCGATAAAATGAGTTGAAGATTACTTTTAAAAGATAAGTGGTTACAATTGCAAAAATCATACTCACTCCGGGTCAAAAAGATCCGGCGCGTGTACTCCCGGGTTAAAGTAACCCCTTCAAGGACGCCGTTCGCAGTCTACAAACGGTTAATTTTGCTGTTCCAATTGCGATTTGGCACCAGTAGGTTTTTAGTACAATTTTGATCTCTTCGTAAATCTTGACCCTGAAAGGGTTAAAACAAGAAAGAAAAAAAAAATTATGCGTCATTTACATATTATGAAATATTTTCCATCCACATTCAGAATAATTTAACGCAATTTCACCGTTTAACCCCTTAACTGGTTCTTTCTTTTCCGTTCAATAAATTGAAACTAACGGATTCACACCACTATTTTTTAAATAAAATATTCGTAACATTTAATCTAAACATTTCCGCATTTAACCCTTTAACGTTCATTGGTTTCGCCACGAAACCACAAAATTTTAATTCCGATACGCAACACTGACACCAGTATTTTTATCTAAAAATATCCCTTTTATTTTGTAGGTGAAAAATCACGTTTTCTTATTTAGAAATATATTTGTTCTTTATTACCGGTGTCACTCATTTATTTCGACATCTTAGCAATGAAAATTCTATGATCGTTAAAGGGTTAAATAGTATGAAATTATTTTTAAAAAAATAGTGCTGTCAAAAATGATGAATTAAGCAAATTCGTCTTGCCCGAACGGCGTACGGTCAAATCAGTGAAGGGGTTAATAAGTTGAACTAGGATATCTAACAGAACCATTCGAAATACTTAGACACAGTTGAAAAAAATTCTCCCTTAACCCCTTGGGGACGAGCGACACGTATACGTGCCGCAAAAAGGCTTAACAATCAGTGTTTATCCCCACCAGTAAAATTTTACTGTAAAATTTGTCTTATTTAATCGGAGCATTTTCTGGATTTGAAAAGCCACAATCAGCTTTTTAAAACCGGTGACAAAGCATTAAAAATTTCGTAAAATGCTCCCGTCCCGAAGGGGCTGAAAAGTAGAAAAATTAATACTTATTTCTGACTGAAAATCTTTTCAAATTATGTTTAATTTATAAATGTTACGAATACGTAGATTATTAGTGACCATTTCGTACCAGATAAAAATAATTAAATTGTAAGGATTTAGTGCATTTTTCCTATCGTGTACGAATTTTTCCTATAGAAACTGTTTTTCAAGTACTTTTACGTTTATTTTTTTGACGCATTAAATTTAGAAAGGCGAGATACACTGGCGGAAAAAAAAATCCCAACACCAAGAAAAACTTATTGTAGAGTAATGAAATTTGGACAGTGCATTCGTCTAGTTAAAAAGTTTAATTGATTAGATTTTCGAGATCATAGGTTAATTTAAGGTCAATAAAATGCATTTCAAATGTGAAATGCTGATACATTAAAAGTCGCTATAACATCCAGAATTTTGAATGCATACTTGCACACGTGCAAGCATTGTGTCATACAGGTACCAAAAATCATTTTGTCGTATGGAGTTTTATGCTTGTTGTACTGGCTGTGTCAATACTGTGATGGTCAGTGCTGGCTGGGGATGACACCGGAGTTCTCATCCGATGATAGCCCATACATGCTCAATGGTAGACAGATCTGGTGATCTCGCTGGTCAAGATAACAGGTCGACACTCTGTAGAGCACGTTGCGTTACAGTAGCGGCATGAGGGCGCGCGTTATCCTGTTGAAAAACGCCCCTTGAATGCTTTTCTTGAATGGCAGCATTACAGATTGAATTACCGAACTGACTTACAAATTTCCAGTCAATGTGCTTGGGATAAGTCCGAGAGTTCTTCTGGTGTCACTAAATCTCTACAGAGATTTTCCATTTGTCTAGTCATAAGATTTTGACGATTAAATAAGACAATATTTACTATAAAATTTTTGCGGTAGGAAAAATGCGTAAAAGTTGGCAACTATGCTTTTGTTTAACCCTTTCCGGCGCAGATAAATTCTGTTAGTAAAATGAGAGATTATCGACTGACACCGGAATTTGTAAACGACTTTTTAAGTAATTAAAAACTCCTTAATTTAAGCTTTTATTGTAAATGCAAGAATTTATTAAAATATTATGGACGCCAACCGCATGTCTGAAATTAAAATTAGGTGTGTCCGGACCGGACACACTGCGCCGGAAAGGGTAATAAGCATAGGTGCCAACCTGACATCGATTATCCGTAATACATGAGTTAATTTGACCCTAGTTTAATGAGTTTCGAACCAGAATTTTTTCAAAGAAATGAAATTAAGTATGTTGCAGTAACAATCCTGAAATTAAATAAATAAAGATTCATGAAATGCATTTTCTGGTTTCAATGACGTTAGCCTAGACCAAACTAATCCAGGTATTACGGAAAATTAGTTGAAATTTGGCAGCCAGTGTTCTCGCTGACATTTGACGAACGTTCGTAATTTGGCTAGTTATAAATAAAAAACATTCGCCAAATGAAAAAAGTATTAGCAAAACAGATTCGCCGAGTGCCCCCCCCCCCCCCAAAAAAAACAAACAAAATCTTTAATCTTTTAATGTGTACCCCGTTTTTTTAATATGTTCTAAAATAGCCTAAATTTTTATAACTGCGACAACGCTTGTTATTAATCTAATTACAACTATCCGCTACAAATATATTAAAAATGTATATACATACATATGTATGAAAAAAAAAAGAAAAGAGAGAAAAAGCAAAAATTGAGCTCTAGCAATTTGGCGAATCTAATCGCTAGTTTACTCGCCAAATGAAGAATTCATTCGCAATTTGGCGCAATGGCGAGCGACAGCGAGAACACTGTTGGCAGCTATGAATAAGCTATTTAATCTTTTAGCAATATTTTGCAATTATGGAATTTAATTAATTTTCTATTGCGAACTGATTTCAAATTACAAAATTCATTTTTATTTAGCATGAAAAATAAATAAAACTAATATAATAATATTTTTTAAGGATTTAATATATTCATTTTGCCAATTGTTTTTTTATTATTATTATTAAATTGACCCTTTACTGTACCGTGTACCACATCTGGCATATACCTAGAAACACTATAATTCTCACTTTGTGCCAAGAATTCGGCCAATGTGATCTTTGGTTGTGGCTAACAGGTCTTCCGATTTTCAAATATTTCGCCGGAAGTGGGCACTGTAATAGCGCTTATTGTGCCATTTCAGTATTGTGCCATCGAAAAGGGTATGAAGATATGCATAAAATTAATCTAAATTTTTTGTGCAAGTGTTTGGTTGTAGCTATTAGTTCCTCCCTGAATTTGAAAAAAATCTGTTGGAA
This sequence comes from Maratus speculifer, assembly GCA_964019185.1. Taxonomy (NCBI): domain Eukaryota; kingdom Metazoa; phylum Arthropoda; class Arachnida; order Araneae; family Salticidae; genus Maratus; species Maratus speculifer. The sequence goes on from OZ025295.1 coordinate 349,902,123, forward strand.
GGGGGATACTCTAATGGCAATTTTTGTAACATTTTTAGTATTGTACCACCGAAAAGTGCATAAAGCTATGCAGAGAGTCAACCTCTTAACTGATTTGCTCGTACGCATTTCGAGCAAAACGAATTTGCTTAATTCATCATTTAAAGCCTTTTGATACCACTAATTTTTTTTTTTTAATATTTTCGTACTATTTAAAGTCGGAAATGTTTAGACAAAATATTATGAATATTTTATTTAAAAAATTGTGATGAGAATCCGTTATTTTCAATTTATTCAACGGAAAAGAAAGTGCCAGTTAAGGGTTTAACCCTTTAACGATCATAGCATTTTCATTGCTAAGATGTCGAAATATATGAATGACACCGGTAATTAAGAACAAATATATTTCTAAATAAGAAAACGTGATTTTTTACATACAAAATAAAAGGGATATTTTTAGATAAAAATACCGGTGTCACTGTTGCGTTTCGGAATTAAAATTCTGTGGTTTCGTGGCGAAACCAATGAACGTTAAAGGGTTAAACCAAATTTTTGTGTGAGTGTTTGACTACAGCGAGTAAATCCTCCAAGAATTTAAAAATTATACATAGGAAGGGGCCATATTAATCTGTCAATTATTTAAACAAACAATAATATGCAAAAATAATAATAGGTTTCTTAATTAAAAGTCGGAAATTTTGCATGAAATGCAGCCAATGAGGTGCGTTGGTACTATATCCAGTTTTAAGAATATTCAGATTTTGGTGAAATAACTTGCGCATACAAAATGCATAGATAGAAAATTTGTTACTATTAAATATTTATTGCATTCAGTAATATAAAAATAATAGGACAGCATATTAAATATAACAAAACCATCATGGCAATCTAGAATCATTAATTATCATGCTATATTAGAGAATTAGTTACATATTATTGAATTTAATAGAACGAGGTGGAACCCGACGAAATTCGACGAAATAAAATCTTTAGAAAAGAACTGTCTATAGATTTATAATAATTCTACAAAATTAGTTACAGTTAAAAATACCTTATATTGGTCAGTCTAACTCTCAAGCAAATATCATTTTAACCCTTTGAAGGGCACCGGTATATTATATATACCACTTAATTTTAATTCTCTTATGCCACATTGGCACCGTAATTTTAGTATTAAGATTTGCTTTTTACAATGTACGCGAAAAACAGCTTTTACTTTCTATCCTGTAATTTTTTTGTGAATACCGGTGTTAATCAATCATTTGAACATTTTAGGAACATAAATGCTTTGCCCCTCAAGGGGTTAAGCTAAAATTAACAAAATATATTAAATCTCAACTATTCAAATTTTTAAACGAAATAAAACCGCAATTCACCGGATTTTATAACAGACGCATTTTAATTTTTATATATTTATTTATTTATTTGTTATTTATTTATTTTATTTTATTTACTTTTTTTTTTAATTTTGAGAGAAAATGGAGAGATTTTGTTGCCACAATTACAAAATTGGTACTAAAAAATATTAAAAAATTAATAATCTCAAAAATAAATTCAGATACAGCTTTCAAACAAATTGCATTTAGAAGTACTTTTTTTCTTCATACGACGATGTTAAAATTAAAAATATGCCGTGCTTAGAATTATGAAATTTCCAGTACTGAAAATTGCAAAACCGAAATTGCAGGTGAAAGTGTTGCCATTCGCAAAATGACGTATGCTTTACTCACAGATACGTTTGGCCTTTATAATATAGATAATAATCATCGCAATCTAGAATAATTAACTATCATGGGACATTATTGAACAAATTACGTGGGATAAAATTTCATAAAAACAATCACCATGACTAGAATTATTGCATATTATTGCATATTACTCAATTAATTACATATTATACAGGGTTCGCACATTTTTACCACTTAATTCTTACAATATTTTAAAAGTACGTTACTGCAGAAAAACATTGCGCAATTTGAGAATAAGGGTAGTGGTTGTAAATTTTGTTTCTTAAAGATTAAATATGATTTTTCTTATCATTAATAGTGGTGTAAGAGTCCTTAAAAAATATAAGGAGTGTGCGAACCCTGTTATAGGATTAAATAGAATGGAGAGAACTTTCATTAATAGCTTTTTAAGTATTTTTAACCTTCCGTCTACCAGACGGGTCCATTGGACCCGACAGCAATATTTCTGGTGTCAATGGTAAAATGAGAAATTGTCGATTGACACCGGAATTTATAAAGGACTTGTCTAGATATTGCGAATTCCTTAATTTAAGCTTTCATTGTAAAAGCAAAATTATATTAAAATATTACTGGTGCCGTTTGCAAGTTTGGGATTAAAATTAGGTGTTGCCGTAGATAAATGGGTGTTTTGTCTGGTAGACGGAAGGTTAATAACAATTTTAATTTTTCTTAAGAAAGGTGTTATAATAAAAATAAAAGTCATTGACATGTTTCGGAACCGTCAAATAAGTTCCATAATCATAATATAAATAAAATAAAATTTCAAAATATTTCACGGTCAATACAAATGACACGCGACAATGAGATATAAATAACAAAAAACACAAAAACACGCTCTCTATTGTAAAAATTAAAATATATGCCATGACCTAAAATATAAATAAAATTAAAATTTCAAAATATTTCACGGTAAAAAAAAAAAAAAAAAAAAAAAAAAAAAAAAACACGCGCGCTATTGTAAAAAATTAAATTAAAAATAGATTTGTATTGACCGTGAAATATTTTGAATGTCATTTGTATTGACCGTGAAATATTTTGAAATTTTATTTTATATATATTATGATTATGGAACTTATTTGACGGTTCCGAAACATGGCAATGTATTTTATTTTTATTATAACACCTTTCTTAAGTAAAATTAAAATTTTTATTAAAATTTTTATATAAAAGGTGAATGTGTTAAAATCTGATGATTTAAAAAATCAATTGGATTTAATTAACTTTTTATCATAGCTTTTTAAGTTTTAATTTGATTATCATGAAATTTAAAATGACTCGATAAAATTCCGTGCAGATTATGTATCCAAAACTTAAAATTATTCAGGGCTCCCAAATGGTTCGCGAACTGAACACCAATATTTTTTAACAGAAAATTTCATAGTAGGTTTCAACAACAGTTGCACTAAAATTAACCTCCGAAGGTGATTTCCGAAAAATTTGCAAGAAAAATCTAAAACAAAAATTTTTTCTAAGAAAATATTGATATTCAGTTGGCGGACAATTTGGGAGTCCTGATTATAGATTTGGCAGTTTTTGCGCTGTTATATGCGGACAGACGGACAGAAAAGACAAAGACAGTAGTTGCTTCATATTTATATAATTACGAACGCATGTAAAAATACTGTACATTGGAATCACGAATAAAAGGTATTTATAAATTCATAAATTTGGTATACGTACACTACATTTAACCCTTTGGCGACGAGAGACACATATACGTGTCGCAAAAAGGCTTAAGATTCACTGTTTATTCCCACCAGTAAAATTATACTCTAAAATGTGCCTTGTTTAAAAGGAGCATTTATGATAATGAACATTTTCTCGATTTAACCCTTTCCGGCACACTGTGCCCGGTCTGGGATACCTAATTTTAATTCCAAACTTGCAAAAGGCATCAATAATATTTTAGTAAAATTTTTCTTTTGCAATAAAAGCTTACATTGAGGATTTCAAAATATCCAAAAAATTCGTTTGTGAATTCCGGTGTCAGTCGATAATTTCTCATTTTACTAACAGATTTTAGCCGTGCCGGAAAGGGTTAAAAAGGCACCAATTTCTGTTTTTACAAACCGGTGACAAAACATTAAAAATTTCGTAAAATTATGCCTTCGCGTAGGGGTTAACGGGCCATACTTTTAGCGATTTCCCTCATTTGCCCGTACGTTATACGGGCAACTTTTTTGCCAATTATGATTTGCCAGTAGCATGTACCGGTATTCATATTCCAATCATAATTTGTTATTCTTACCAGTAAATTTTTACTCTTAATTTTCCATTATTTAATTGGAGCATTTTGCTGATTCAGTTAGGCAAAAATTTCTGATTTGAAAAAGCCGATGGCAAAAGATTAATAAAAATTCTGTCACAGATTCAAAAAATAAGCATTATTTGAAATTTTTTTTCAAACATAAATGTCAATTAAGTGGTTAAATCCTTGTTCTCTTGGATTTTTTTTTCTTTTTTACGTTTACATATTTTATATTATATATCAAAATTTTATTTTTTTCAAATCGAGTGCATTAAAACTGAAATTTAAATTCACAATAAATTTTAGCTTGTTTTGAAATGTTTAAAAATTTATCTTTCACTTACTTTTCATAATTTACTAAAATTTTATCGCGTAAATTCTTTGCTTAAGAACAATATCATTAATCACAAACATGAATTTCATTAATCATACAATGTTTACTTTTATCAGTGAAAACTGAATACAACTCTTTGCTTTGCGTGATTCAGTGAAATCAGTTAAGTTTTGTGTACGTTATTATTAGAGATAAAAGGATAGTTACAAGTATGTTAACAATAAATATTTAAACTATTATTATTTACATAAGCGACTGATGTCAAATTTAACATTTTAGAAAAACGTGTATGCTGGTTATTTTATACCGTATATAATGTTTTCAACAAAATAACATAATTTAATCGGAAAATATGTATTTATTAAAATATAATTACTGTAACATTATGCTAAACAAAATGGTGTGTATAAAGGCCTGGCCATAATGTGGAAAATTTAACATGTAGAAGTCCACTATACAAGTTGAGACGTTAAAGATTGAAATTCATGACTCTGTTTCAAAAAACCTTCATGGCACTATAACACTGTCTTACAGACTCAGGCAGCCTACATAAATTTATTACAACAATAAAATTCTTTTAAGATAGAAAACCATCGATTATAAATGCACAAAAAATGTATGAAAAGGTATCAAACAGCTGTTTCGAATCTACTAACGAGATTCTTCATCAGTGCAAAACTCAGCGGGACAGGCTGCTTTCTTCTCATTGGTTTACTTTTTTTGCGGGATCGATTCCGTAGTAGGTATATAGGGCTGCGTTTCTCTGTCTGATTGCCCAGTTTTGCTCTTTCTAGCTCGCTGAGTTTTTCACTGATGAAGAACCTCGATATTAGATTGGAAACAGCTGTTTGCTATCTTTTCATGCATTATTTGTGCATTTATAATCGTTGGTTTTCTACCTTTAAACATTTTTGTACAAAGACTTTTTTTTCTATTTTAACAATAAAATTCATCCCTAAATTAAACTTTTTTTTTTTCTTTTTTTACGTTGAACAGTGTTTTCATTGTATCATATGAGAGCAAGAGAGAAGCCAATCACATGCAGGTTCCGACATGGAAAAAGGACCAAGAGCTAACAGAGTCATTAGGAGTCACAGAAAATGAAGTCTCACGTCTAGCTCGCATCGAATGAAGGATAATCTTTTCATTTCCGTTCTTTCTTTCTTTACATTATTTATTTATTTATTTTATTAATTTACAAAACTTCAAGTTATAATTTTTTTATATTTTTTTTAAGTTGTAATTTCTACCAGAAAAATAAAGCTGTAAAATACTATAAATAATAGTTGATTCTCGCTCTAAATGTAATATTCAATAAATGTATAATTCATGTGACTAAACACTCTTTTGAGAGGGCTTAGAAACAAGTGATTTATTTACTCTGAAGTCTTGTCGTCTTCGATATCTCCACACGCTGTCATTTCACAGCAAATTTTGTGGCCCCATGAACCTAACGAGCTGGAATATTCATACTTTTTTGTTTCTATAGTTTCTTTGATTTTGTCTACTCCAGTTTTATCTTAAATGCTTAAGAGTGCACTTTAGTCTTGGAAAGAAAAATAAAGATTAATATAAATATAATAAAATAATTTATAATTTAAGTCTAGGGACGCTCTTTTGATATTTCTCGCTTTGATTTTAATGGTTATGATTTTTTTCAGCGAATACTTAGGGACTAAATAATACAACTGGGACAGCTTTTATTTTTTCTATTCCGGTTATAGTTTTTTACATTAGGATAATTCAATTACAAAGCCGGTTTCGAAAGTGAAAGTAATTTTTAAAAAATCTGAAGTCAAAATCGAAAAAGTAGAAACTAACCCAGAAATTGCATGCCGACAGCTAACCCTATGCAAAAAATAACGCAAAAATATTAAAATTAAAGCGAAAAATTTGAAAATAATGCCATCATAGATTTTTCCTTTCTCTCAGTGACTGAAATAGGCTCTTAACCTTTAACTTACGTGCTAGTTTTTGAGACTATTTTTATATTAACTATTATCATATTATGATAAAAAGTTTATTAAATCCATTAGATTTTTAAATCACAAGATTTTATGAACTCCACCTTTTATGTAAACATTTTATATTACTTGAAGTTGGTGTTACAAAAAATTAGAAATAAATAACATTGACATGTATCGGCTCTAATCTGATGCGAAAAATAATCATAATATAAATAAAAATACAAAATGCTTCACGGTCAAAGCAAATGTCACGCATGGTTTTTGTTTGCATCTCATTGTCGCATATCATTTGTATTAACCGTAAGAGGTTTTGTACCTTTATTTTTATTATGATTATGATTCTTATCAAATTGGAGCCAAAACTGTCAATGTCATATGTACATATATATATATATATGTACATATATATATGTATATATATATATGTAATATATATGTACATATATATATATATATATATATATATATATATATAATTATCATATTTTATTTAAAAAAAAACTTTATCCTCTTCAGTCCTGAAAAAAAAAATCTCCAAAACTGTAGCAGCCATTATAATAATGCTTGTGTTATGCAGGCATCTATTATAAATGTTTAGAAGTAATTTTAACAATTCTCGAAGAATTTATATTCATTTAAAAGGTGTTTTTTAGTTTCTCTTACAGGCAACATCAGGACTGAGGAAGTTCTGATAGATGTAACTTGAAATTATCAAAGCACATATCTTTGGAATAGGTAAATTTTTCAAATTTGGTTCAATTGACGCAAAGAGATAGTTGCTGTGACCAGCCCTATAATCAAAGAGTTAATCGATGAATAAATGGCCTCAAAGAAATGACAAACTTGATTGCAAGATAGGCGTGCTTAATTTTAAGAATTTGTAGGCTTTGGAGGATGCGTGTATATAAAAAAAAAATTTGGATATTACACCTGAAACGTGGCAAATGAGGTCAGTTAACTTGAACTGAGGTGAACTAAAATTAATTTTACAAAAAATCAGAACTTGATGCATTTGCTGTTAAACTCATATGCAGATATCCATGAATACAAATTTTGATGTGATTATATATCTTCAATTCAGTCAAACGAAAATAATTGTACTGCATCTTAAATAGTTCGTAAACAACATGACAAACATGGAATCATTACCTATCCCTGTACGAACCCTGAAAACAGTAGCTTTATCTGGATAAACTGTACTATAAATTGCTGTGAAAATAAAACGTTATCAAATTAAAGGGGATGTGGGTCTGACATATGACATCGTAAGATATCTCTGGGGAGAGGGGGTTTGTCGATTGATATTGATATAATTTTTGATCCAACCAAATTTTTCTGTTTTTATTCGTAACATGCTCTTTGTTGCAAAATTGTATGTTATTTTTTCTAGATTAGTATCTTTTTTAAGAAAATACCAAGTTATTAATAAAATCACTAAATTATTATAAAGTTTTTAAATTCTAAAATATGGAATACCCCAACGTTTGACATTCATATAGCTCTTCATATACACATATATAATTATGGTTGGAGAAACCATATGGGAATTATATTTTATTTGAAGTATGTGTTTATTAATAAATAAAAGAGAAAGAGAAGGAATGTTTCCACTTGTATTGTTGATAAGAATTTCCTCCGTTCGGAGCAAGTGCAACAGGACTTTAATATCATTGAATGCATTAACAAATTTCTATTATAAGGTACTTTTTAATAGTAACTACTTCTTTTAAGTGTTCATTGATATAATGTTTTTTTTTTCAATGAGCAAAGTGATACTTTATTGATTTCTCTTCATTTGCATCTTAAAAGTATGCGGAAATAAAAGGTAGCCAGTTTGCTATATAACCTCGAAAAAAAAAAAAAACACTCTTTTACACCGGTATTATTATCGAGGGGAGAGGTGGGGTTCGAGGTATAAGAACGTACAAGGTTCGCACACTCCTTGGAATTTCCAAGGACTCTGGCACCACTATTAAAAATAAGAAAATTTACATTTAATTTTTAAACCCCAACATTCGTAATCACCACCTTCATTCACAGATTTTACGCTATTTTTCTGCTGTGAAATACTTTGAAAATATTCTTAAAATTTAGTGGTAGAACTGTGCGAACCCTGGAACGTATGATACCGTAAGGGGCAGAGGTGATTCTAAATTACCAAAATGGTGATAACGTTATACAGTGCGTGTCAAAAGTTTAAGCACAATAGCAATTTTAAAATAAAACTTTAGATATTACCTTTAATTTCATCATCTGTCTTGTATATGTTAATAATATGTATTTTTATACCATATTCATTTATATTAATTTTTAAATTTTATTTCAAACCATGGAGTTTAAGAATAGAAGAATACCGTGTCAAAAGTTTAAGAACAAAATCGTTTTTATGCAAATTTTACAGTATGACGTAAACGGTTGCGCACGCAAACAATTTCTCGGTGTATAAGAAGAAGTCCGCTGTTTTTGAGTTAGTACAAAATGCCCAAGTCGAAAGAATTTTCAGAGGAGGAGATGATAAAAATTTGGAGTATGAGAGCAAAATGTAATTCTGTTTCTGAAATTGCAAGTGCATTAAAAAGTTCAAAACAAGGTATTTATCAAATTTTGGCTCTTGATAATGATTTTAAACGAAACTTTCGTTCAGGAAGGCTGCGAGTGACTAGTTTGAGCAAAGATAGCAGCATCAGAAATTTGGCTTTAACTGGTAATTACTCCCTTTCTGAAATAAAATATGCAGCTGGAGAACAAATATCGAAAAAAGCTGTTTATAGAAGAGTTTTGGAATTCAAATACATCAAATACCTTAAAATGGCCCGATTACCGCGTCTCAAACGACACCATAAAGAAGCTAGATCACAGTGGGCCAAAGAGCATATGTCATTTGGTGAAAAGTGGCTGAATGTCATATTCAGTGATGAAAAAAAATTGAACCTCGATGTCCTGATGGGTTTAAGTACTGTTGACATGATCTCCGCAAAGAACCTAGGAGTGTATTTAGCCGACAACATAATGTTGTTGACAACATTATAGGTTCTGTAATGGTATGGGGCGCTATTTCTTTCAATGGTCAGACATCTCTAGCATTCATCAGTGGTCGTGAAAACTTTGAAAACTACCAAGAGACACTTGCCAATAATTTGCTTCCTGTTGCCGAGTTTTGTAGGGGAAGAAAAATGGTTATTTCAACATGATAATGCTTCTATCCTTACCTCAAATTCAACTTCATCGTGACTTAAGTCGAAAACAGTGTCTGTTTTGAAAAGGCCGGCAATTAGTCCTGATTTAAACTTTATAAAAAATATGTGGGGTATTCTCACTCATGCAGTTATCCAAATAGAAAGCAGTATTCTTTAGTTAAAAATTTGAAAGAGGCCATTGAGAACACTTGGTTTAAAAATAAACCAGAAACAATACAGAACCTCATTTTAACGATAGAAGACCGTATATTTAAAGTAATTCAGCAGAAAGGAGTAATAATCAAGTATTAATTTTTTTTATTCTTGTTCTGCTAAGACTAAAAAACTACTGTGCTTAAACTTTTGACACACTCATTTTTGTTGTTTTGATAAATTTTATTATTTAAGATAAATTTTATAGCATGAATCTGTTAACTATCTTTTTAAAACTACAATTTGTAGGCTATGTGAAAAGGGAAGTAACTTTCACCCATTAATAAAATTTTATTTTGAAATTTTCTATTGTGCTTAAACTTTTGACATGCACTGTATTTGCACAACTCCTAACCGATGAACTCCAATTAATTAAAATCAAGTGTATTTAAAAAACAAATTTATGATATAAAGGTGAAGCCCTCCATACTTATTCCATATCCATAAGTAAAGTACCATAAGAATAGTTGCCAACTTTTGCGCATTTTTCCTACCACAAAAATTTTATAGTAAATATTGTGTTATTAAATCGTCGAAATCTTATGATTAAACAAATGGAAAATCTCTGTACAATTTTAGTGGTAGCAAAAATGCGTAAAAGTTGGTAGCTATGAGCATAAGCAAAAATCAGTTTAACGTTTAAATCAATTTTGCATAAGTTATAATAAAATGCATTTTTAATAGACTAAAATAATAAAATTAAGGTTTTTTTCAAAACAAAATTTATCAAATTTATATGATCGTCAAAGTTAGAGAAAAGGATTGTAATATTACATAAAAAATACATATAAACAAGTTCTTAAAATAAGATATTCCACAGAAGATAATTATTTACAAAATGTGCCGTCAGATAGCAGCACCAAATCATATAGAACTAACATAAGCTATAGAACAAATATTCTTTTCAGCCGCAAGGAAAAAAATCATAAAATATTTCAGAGAACTGATAAATTAATTTAAAAATCTCGCTTCCTTTCTTTTCTTTTCTTTTTTTTAATAAAAATTTTATTATACTATAATTGAATCAAACTGGATAATTATACATTTTTATTTAACTTTTTACACAAAGTAAAAAAAAGCTCGTAAGCTATTGTTATTTTCCTATTATATTTCATGAAGATTATAAAATAATACAGCTTTCTTTTGTTATTTTAAACAAGAAAATGCAGAAAATTTACATTAATATATTGTTTTTGAGAGTGCTAATATTTTACCTGCGTTAGAAAGCAAAGCAATAATCATTAAAGACAAATTCGAAAACAGTTTTATTTTGATATGTGAAGATGAAAAATGGGGAAAAGATTCCAATTAAATACAAATGAGAAGATCATTTAAATTAAATTAAAAAAAAAAAAGCTCTAATATATTGGGTTGTTCGGAAAGTCCTTTCCGTTTGTGAAAATCAATTCGTACCGCAAATTTCTGTTAATTAATTGTTAGATATTGTTTCTGCTATATAAAACTTAGATATAATGGACAATATTTTACGGTATGAATTGATTTTCCCAAACGGAAAGGACTTTCCGAACGACAAAATAATTCAAAAGCATTGAAACTTCACATCTGATTGGTAGAATCATGCATCACGGTTCCTATTTGAATTTTCCAGAAAATTCTTTCGGATTTTTGAAGCAGTATTTTCTTCCAAATGTCGATAATATTTATTTCGATAAATGTCATCAAATTTCGAGACATTCTTTCAATGGGCGACAAGCATGAATTGCGATTGATAATCTTGAATGTCAATTTTCCAGACAAAATTTCGCCATGTATTACCAAATTTCGCGAAATATTGCCAACTTTGTGACATGTTTACTGCCAATTGTTTAAAATTTATTTTTGTAATTCTTTCAGCCTGAATTCCTTTTGAAATGCTTTGGCTCATAGTGACCCCCAAATGACCTAATAATTGAATTTTTCGAACTTGTGACTTAGCCCATAGGTCTGTTTGTACCCTGAAACTTTAGGATGAAAAATTTACACAAATTCGTTCAAATTTCTTTAGGACCCCGCCAATGGCTCAGAGGTTCTAATCTCGAACCTGGTAGACAGAAAGTGCTGAGTTCGAACCCACTCGCGCTCGTCTTCCGAGACGTTCAGAGTTTTCCGTGGTTTTCTTCGAACCTTGGGTAACCTTTTGAAATACGTGTTAGGATCCCTTAGAAAGACCACCAAGAAGGGCTTTATCAATTAACCCTTTCCGGCGCAGTGTGTCCGGTCTGGACACACCTTATTTTAATTCCAAACTTGCAATTGGCACCAATAATGTTTTAATAAAATCTTACTTATACAATAAAATCTTAAATTAAAGAGCTCTTGATTTCTTAAAAAGTAGTTTGTAAATTCCGTTGTCAGTCGATAATTTCTCCTTTTACCAATAGAATTTGTCCGCGCCGGAAAGGGTTAAACCTATCAATGTATAAAATTGAAGCTGGTGTTATACACAATTGAAGTGAAAAAACTTCTTTAAACACCATAAAATAAGTTAACTGCGCAAATAAGTTAACTGCGTTAAACCTGTATCGCTCGTGCATAATCGACCATCATGCATAATACCGTAGATTCCAACATCTCTTAATTATAAGGAATGTGATCCAAAATTTGCATTCTGAAACCGGAAAATATATAAAGATATTAGAAAATATTTCTTATTACTAAAAAGTACAAGCTGTAATTCACGATAGAAAACATATTCACTCTAGATCTGACTCGGAAATAATTAACCCCTTGGGAAAGAGCGACATGTACACGTGCCGCAAAAAGACTTAAGAATCCTCGTTTATCCCTGCCGGTAAAAATTTACTACAAAATTTTCCTTATTTAATTAGAGCATTTTCACGATTTAAAAGGGCACAATTTTCTGTTTTTAAAATCCGGAGACAAAACATCAAAATTTTCGTAAAAGTCGCGAAGGGGGTTAAGAGGTGTTGGGATCTATGATAATACCAATACTACACAAATTTCTTTAGATGAAATTTGCACAAACACACAGAGGGACGAAATATATGCTTATAGTTTGATACAAGATTTTTCACTACCAGACCGATAACCTTGCAGGATATGTAGCAGGACACAGAGGCGATTGTGAATCACATAGCAATGTAGTGTCGAAAATGCCCCATATGTAGTTGCGAGTTAGGGTACAAAGCATTGTTGCCAGGGGGCTACTTTAATTTGAAATTAAAATTTCTTGATTGGCACCACTGATGAAAAAATGGTAAGAGATGAAGTAATTTAAAGTCTCTTTTCTTAATAAAATAAATAAATAAATAAATAAATAAAAATAATAAAGATTTTATATACTGTAATTAAATAATAAGTAAGAAGAATAAAGTAAGTAAGAAGTATGATTTGAAAATGGTAAGATTTCCCTTATTAATAAACATATTAAGGCGAAAATAAGGAGAATTTCACAAATAAAAAAACTCGTGCGAATCATGAAATTTGGATTTTTTTTTTTTAAATAGTCCACTGGGAACAAAAGTACACATAAGAACTTAAAACGAACAGAAACAAAAATGTAGTAATGGGACAGGTTTTAATGAGCATGTTAAAAGCGTCTTCACAGTTTAGTCGTGTAAGCATTTCTTGCTTTATAATTTGCATTCACGAATTGAAATAGTCCTGTCTGATAATTATAAAAGTTCACAACAGTAAATAAAGAATGTCACTAGCGTCTAGCGACAGCAGGATTCCTAATGGTAGGACTTAGAAAAAAATCTTCCGATCTTTGCTCTTAGGATTTATCCCTAAAGAGGGATAATTTGCTTTTTTAGACTTTTGTATTGTGCTGCATCTGTTAACAGAAGACTAAAGTTACAGTTAATTAAAACATTGCATTATATTGAATATTGTGGCAGATAAAAATAAAATAAATTATAAATTATAAAATAAATTATCAAATACATTTAAATTATTCATAGCGATTTAAATTATTGATAGTTATTTAAAATATCATTTTAACTATCGTGGCAGATAAGGAAGAAATTAATTATCAAAGACATTTAAATTAATAATAATGTTAATATTGCTCTTTTTTCTTGCTCAAAGCAAGTAATTCTTGAATTTATGTAAGAATTATTACATTCTGGTATTCAAATAGTAAACAGAACAATCGTATAAATACAATAGTCTAACGAAAAGCCAGTTATCTCTTTTTCAAAAAGCCATGCCAGGCACCACTGACGATGATTTCCTCCACAGACTGTGGATTTCCCTAAACATTTGAAGAAAGAGGGGAAAATCCCTCTTTAGGGATGTTTCAAGTTTCGCGGATTTTACTCTAAGTCCTACCATTAGGAATCCTGCTGTCGCTAGATGCTAGTAAAAATGTCTCATTTGAGCCGTTAGGCATAGCTGCCAACATCTTCCGCTTTTTTGGACCGGAAAAAAATTACAGTAAATTTTACCATTTCAAATCGCCATAATTTGTCAATTAAGTAAGGCAAAAATTTCTATTAATTTTTTCCGGGTTGAAAAGTCGAAAGAGTTGGCAGCTATGCAATTAAACCGTAATATACGTGGTGTCACATTATTTAATACTAAAAATTGAAAAAAAAAATTAAATCTTGTAGAACATTTTACTTAAATTTAATTTTTTTAAATTATCTTAAAAAAAACCACTACATTTATAATAAATATAAATATTTTTACTTTTTTATATACATTTATTGGAATATAGTGTATAAAAATGAACATGAAATTTTAGATGTATGAGATTTTACATATAATATGATTTTTTTTCTTTCGTGTAAATGAAAAAATTAAGGAAATTCAACAAACTCTCAATTTAAAATTTAAATAAAAAGAATACTGCCCAGTTAAACTGATGGCATTGATGGAATTGAAAAAATCTATATCCAAAATTCAGAGCAAATCGGAAAATTCTTAATAAAAACCCATTTATATAATTTAAGAGGAGTTATCCCCCTCTCTTTTATACTTAACCATTAAACTTCCAAAACTATTCAGAGATTTGAACGAAATCTGATTATTCTGCATGAAAAACCCATTTATATCAATTAAGGGGAGGGGCATTAGAACCCCCGTTCCTCCTGTTTATACGTATACAATGAACACCTAATACCAATCACTGAGGCGCCTCATTAGAATGATCTTATACCTAAATTTTGAACGAAAACTGATAGTTCTGAATGAAAAACCCATTTATATCAAGTAAGGGGAGGGGCATGAGCCCCCCGTCCTCCCTTTTATACTTATTGAATGAACTCCAAAAACTAATCAGGGAAGCGCCTTATCAGTATATACCTATATACAAAATTTCAAGTGGATAGGATACTTTTATCATGAGTTATCGAGTTACGCACGTACATACAGAACGGGCGGGCACATCAGCTCGCAGTCTATGATAGCCTGTGAACTAAAAAAGTCCGATGAACATTAATGTTAAATCCTTGCACAAAAGTATTAAATACCCCATGAAGAAAAAGCTTTAAAAAATCAAACCTCTATCTAAATTAGCAAAAAAGCCTTAGTATTTATCGAACAAGTAAGTTATAAAAATGTGAACAGGGAGAAAAATCAGCTTAAATTTTCCATTTGTATGCCTAATTGCGCTGGACAAAATTACCTAATTGCGCTGGATACTGTAAATTTTGCTATTAACAATATTTACAGTAAAATAGCAAATAAAGCCTTTGTGCAAAAATGTTTAAAGATAGAAAACCAACGATTATCAATGCACAAATAAAGTAAGAAAAGGGGAACAAACAAGCTGTTTGCTCCCCTTTTCGTACTTTATTTGTGCATTGATAATCGTTGGTTTTCTATCTTTAAATATTTACAGTATCAATTGATGTATCGTTGTATATATAAAAATGAGTTGTCAAAATAATTACAATTAAAGAAGCATTCAGTTAATATTAAAATAAAAGAAAAAGAAAAAGAAAAAGAAAATTCGATATTCTGACCGATTTCAAAGTTCAAATCTAAAGAATGTAACAAGAAAATTGAAAAGCGAATTGTTTAGGTTGATTTTCGGTGCTACTGAATTTTTGGTTGCATTTTCGCCGAAGACGAATTTTTGGCCAATGTCAAATGTTGGCCCGAAAAGGAAATCGAAGTTGAATTTTTTGTCGGCCTCTTATTAAAATATCGATTTTATAAAGGTCATACAATAATATTTTAAACGATTAATAATATTTTAAAAAATTTTAATTATTATGAGTTCTGATTGTACAATATTTTTTAAAATCATTATGAAGATTACTCATAAATTTTCAATTGCTACAAAAATTAAAACACTGTATCATAAAAGTTGTATAATTTTTAATGACACAAGAAAATTTCAAGCATTGCAAATTTAGCATTTCAAATAATATGATCGAAAAATACATATTATATACAAGTCATACAAAAGGTAGAAAAGAATGCCTTTTGATATCAGATTGCTTTTTAATGAACAGATGGAAGTGACGAAGACAAAAATTCGCGATGTCGGAATTGACCAAATAAATAACGTTCGTTTTTTCTTTCTAAATGAGAAACCTGACATTCTTAGCACTGATTGCAGATTTGATTGAAAGACAAATTTATGAAAGTCGAAAAATCAGATTTAAGTATATAAAAAGAAAGACAAATGAAGCGTCAATTATAGATTATGAAACACTTTCTAACACCTGAATGATTGCATTAAATTACGCTTTAAAAATTCAAATTCATTACTGCCACCACTTTTTTGAAAAAAAAAAAATTCATCTATTTAATGCTAACTAAAATGACACCAGAATAAAACCAATTACGCTAGTTTATAAAACTGGTGGGAATCAAACAATTCTGAATAAATGCCGTGAATCTTGCAGCCCGTGAATGTCACGGGCGGGACGATAAAGTGGTTAACACTCCTATATATTAAGCTAAATTATAATTCAGATAAAAGCATGCTTAAAATGGGTACATCAGTTTTGTCCCATTTTATTAATGATACTCAAATATAAATGAAATTTCGATATAAGAATAATAATATTTCGAATTCTAAGATTCGAGCTAATGAAAATAAAACAAAAATCTCGTTCTGAAGTCAAACGAGAGAAGAAATAATTCAGTAATAATTAAAAATACTGTAATAATCGCCAGTAGCGAAGAGGTTAAAAATAAGAAAATTTACATTTAATTTTTAAACCACAACCATTCGTAATCCTGACCTTCATTCACAGATTTTACGATATTTTTCTGGAGTGAAACACTTCGAAAATATTCTTAATATTTAGTGGCAGAACTGTACGAACCCTGCATTTATTAATTTAATGTTACAACTGAGATGCTTTTTCCCGCGTTTAGAAAGAACTATATTAATAAATGTTTTAATTAAATCATATACCAGAAATAACATAAGAAATAAATTTGAAGTAATTGCGAGTTTTTTTTTTTTTTATAACGCTGGGTAGTATCAATTTGGTCATTCTCAAGATCAAGAAAAGATGTCGAAAATAAAACGACTTCTGTATTCTAAATAAAATGCTGCACCAAGACTGTGAAACAGGCGACTGTGAACTTACAATCACCCATCTAAAACAGTGGCTTTCAACCTGGGCGACGCGTTCAGTGATGGTAGCCTCGTCAGCGAAATTTTCCCACATCAGTCTGATTTTTCCCTCGTCACAAATTCGCCTCTCTATTGGGAAAATTTCTAACTACAGTATTTTCTATATTATTCTCCATCTCCTGTTTTAAACTTTGGAACATTTAAAACAATACTACATTTTTAAAAGTATATACATTTATAATAAATGTAAGCAATTAAGAATTTATGAAAGATTTTTCAGTACAAAAAAATATGTATGCACTCCAGGACTAACATACTGAAAAAACAAAAATATAACTAATTTTGTTTGTTGGAACTAAGCATGTATTTTTGGCGATTAGAAATAATTTTGAAATATTTTATTTTTAAACAATTTGAATATGCATATAGAAAAAAATTCTGAACATTAAAATAGTCGAGTTCTTCTATTATTGTAAAAGTTTATACAAAAGAAATTGTAAATATCAACGAAAAGCTTCAAAATGGATTTAAGGGGTCTCAGGAGTGTTACTTTTACTTACCCATCATACGTAGTATAGGGTCAATAGTATCAATAAATTTATGATACACATTTATAGAACCAAGAAATCTTTGTAATTCTTTAGTGTTAGTAGGAGGTTTTAATTTTTTAATTGTTTCTATATTAGTATTAGCTGGAGTTAAAGTTCCATTTTGAATTTCATACCCTAGAAAATTGATTTGTTTTTGAGCAAAAGTACATTTAGATAATTTTAATTTAATATTTTCTATTCGGCATAAATCAAAAATTTGGATGAGATGCTGTATATGTTCATCTATTGATTTAGAAAAAATAATTATATCATCAAAATAATAACAAGCAAAGTCTATTTTATATTTTGTAAGAATTCTTCTAATTGTCCTGTTGAAAATTGGGGGGGGGGGGGCCTACCTTTACACCAAAGGGGAGAACATTCCATTCCCAGAGCCCACAATTAGTAGTAAAGGCTAACTTTTCGGAATCGGCTGGGTGAATAGGTATGTGCCAATAGCCTGAGGCTAAATCTAGTGTAGAGAAATATTGGGCACCACTTAATTTGTCTAAAATTTCATCTATTCGGGGCAAAGGTTCAGCGTCATTTTTCATGATAGAATTTAATTTTCGGTAATCAACACACATTCGGGTTTTTTTTACCTTCATCTCGTTTATTTACTAATGTAACTGGAGAAGAGTATGGGCTATAACTTTCTTTAATTAACCCAACAGCTAATAAGGATTGGATTTGCTGAGATATTTCTTTTTCATCAGCAGTGGATGTACGATAAGGCCTCAAAGATATTGGTAGGTCAGATTTAAGATAAATACGCTGAGGTTCAATATTAATTCTCCCTACATCATATTTATTTTTTGCAAAAATATCTAAATAATCCCTTAAAAGTTCCCTTACATTTTTATTTTGAATAGCATTCAGATTCCCCAATAGATTATAATCATCATTATTAGTTCGCGACAAGGATTGAGGAGTTATGGTATTTCTATAATCGGGTTGCACAGTAGTATCATTTTTTATAATATCAAAATGAAGCAATTCTAAGTTATCACTGGATATGTTGACATATGGGTTTAACGAAATATTGTCTTGTAACACCTGGCTTTTTGCACAATCAATTTTCAATTTAAATTTGGCACAATCAGGTAAACCTAAAATAGCATAGTCCAAATCAAGTTTACTTATTAAAAAATTAACATATCTCTTTATATTACCAAATTTAATACATAATCGACAAGATTTATTAATTGTAAGAGTTCCTTGTGCCTGTCTGATAGTAATAGAGGTAACATTATGTAAATTACCATTTAAATATCGAACAAATTTGAGGGGTAAAATTGAGACAGTTGATCCACTATCAACCACACAATACACTTTGTTATTGCCCACATATCCAGGGATAAATAATTGTCAGACATTATTAGTAGGGGGTGGTTGAATATGAGCAGGAGTTTGAGCTTGAAAGGAATTTGTGTTTAATATACAACTCCTCTCCCAATGATATGCATTTTCTATGCCTCTGTTTAAACATATTCTGCACGGACGACTAGGGTAATTGTTTTGATAATGAGTTGCAGGCATTCTAGGAGTGAAAAACCTAGGATTAAAATTTTGGGATGGATTGTTTGGAGTAGGTCGAGTCCAATGTCTGGGCTGAGGATTGGGATTGTGCATTGGTCTAGTTTGTTGAAAATTTCTATTGCCGTTATTAGAGGTATGATTTGGAATCGTTGCTAATTGTTTACCAATGCGAAACCATTCACGAGTATTGGAAGGAGGGTTAACCATCAAACAATTTTGATACTCCGGCTGAAGTCCATCAGTTAATCCCTGTATAATTAAATTTTCCCCAAGCTGAAGTTGCCTTCCGATCTCAACTTTCTTTCTAAAATAAGAATCCAAATCACTTAGATCATTTAACTTTAAGGAAGTAAATTCAGAAAATTTTGGAACTCTAACTTGAATGAATTTTTCACTTAAAATCTCGACAATTTCCTCATAAGTAGCACAATCCAAACAATCATTTATATAAGCTTTTAGCTCTTCCCCCTTTAAATATTTTGAAAGATTTTGTTTTTTCCACTCATTATCTTTTTTTTCTCCAGAACATTCAGTATCAAAGTGTTTAAACCACTTAAAAATGTCCATGCCTGATTCAAAGTCAAAAGGGACCATATCAAGTTTATTTTCTGACATTTTTTCTTCTTTTACTAATCCTGATCTTAGTAACATGAAAGAAGGATAATTCATATGGAAAATATTTAAATGCTATACTTCAATTATTAAAATTCAATTACTATACTTCAAATACCTCAATAAATAACAATAAAAATAATAAATAATAAATAAATCAATTCTGTTTGACTTCATGTGAAATAAATAAATAATAAATAAATAAGTAATAAAATAATAAATATCGGTTTTCCATACATGGGAAATAACAAATAATTTTAAGAACAAAAATACTTTTCTTTACGTATGGAAAGTAAATTTAGCAACAGAGTATTTTTTAACAACAAATTAATCCATCTTTCGATTAAAAAGAAAAAACACCTTTAAATCTAAATAAAATTTCTATGAGCAGAAAATTTTAATTAATTATAAATTAAGAACAAATTTATTTTTTAATATCTGTAATAAAAGAGAAAAAAAATCAAGAATTTAAACAAAGAAATTATTATTAAAATTTCTTAATCAATAAAACAATAAAATAATAAATAATAACTTACAGACATGCTCGATGTGGCCTTGTTCAAATACCTAATTTTCTATTAAAATAAACAAAAAATAAAACACTTCGTAGATACGACTCACAGGTGCAAATTTCAATTGACTTATATTACCGATGGTATCAACAGTAGTTTCGCAATCTTGCTGCAGGTGCTCATTTATTATGAAATGAAAGTTTATCAAAATATTTCAGTACTGTTATCTAGAAAATACATAAATAAATAAATAAAAGAAAATGATGTTGAATTTTGGCGTTCTTTGGATTAAGTAATAATCAGTAGATGATTTCGTAGATGTCAAGTATAAAAAAAAAATACTGGAGGCATATTTTACACTTAAAAATTTGCAGATGCTAGACAGAATCACAACAAAACTTCATAAGACGATCCTTTTCCCAGCTGAAAGGTTTATCATTTATGCACATGAAGATGTTTTTCCATGCAGGCCATCTCGTCGTAACATGGGTGGAAGTAGACGCGGATGAGATTAAAGATGCGTGCAGCTAGCATCTCAAAAACTCTGACTGTTAGTAACACACATTGAGTCTTATTGCAGGAAACAAAATTACAATATTAGTATTAACACACAGCAGCTGATCCCATCCATCTTCAGTCTTGGACATACCATTTAGATGGAAGATATCATATTTATTTTTTTCTGTATTAAATGTTAAGATGAAAACAATACCAGGAAAAATGTAGGAACAACTGTACGTGTATGAAGAGCATGCAGCTTATTCTCAAAAGTTTTACGCCGGTTCATTTTTCATCCTGCCGGCTTTCAATGTAATAATAATTCGACGATTCAGTGTAATAATAATTCGACGAAGGCGATGTTCCATAACAATGTACAAGTTCCAGTGGCACACCATCTATGAGGCAGAACAGATTACTACTACCAAGAATCAACAGTGGGACGAGCTGAGCAGTCGCTCCGGCAGTTTGACCAGCAGTGGATGAGTTTATTGGGCTATTTCCCCATAAGAAAGTTCAATCAAGCAGTCTTTAAATTAATTTTATTAGAACTCATAAATAAGTTAAGTTCTTTCACGCAATCACCTTGGCACTCTCATCGAATAACTTCCACTTCACCAACTTCGTGATTAAGCTGCATTCCACGATATTAGAATTTTGGGGAGAAAAAAGAAACAGCATCCTAATAATTTTTGAAAGTCAATCGCATTCTCGGGAAACATGACATGGCTTCCGAGTAGTTTTTAAGAAAAAATGCATTCTAATTCAGCGGAGCAATAAAACGCGCGTCTTGATAGTTTAAAGAAAAGGTGCATTCTGTTCTCCTGAAAAGCCAAATGAAAAAATCATTTTCACGACAAAACTAGCGCCCTCCTACTTCGCGTCAATCATTTTAAAAATCCAATCAGGATGGACTCGAGCCTCTAACGGACAAAATGATCAATTCTAATTGGCCGTAATAGGCGGTCTATTGGCAAGAACTATATTTTTTCCTCGGAAGACTAAGCCCTTTAGCAACGCGTAGTAACACCTGTCACGCGATGTTAAAAATAAAAAATAAAATTAAAATCGCAGGAATATGCCAGAAAGTAAAAAGCTTACGAAATACTTCCCGCCTTTTTGAGAAGCAAGTAATAATTTATTAATAACTAAAGTAAGAAAAAGAATTTTAGCTGTTACAAGTTACGAAACTAAGATTGAAATATGTTCCACAAATTTAGAATTGAAGCTAAGAGAGAACAAAAAAATGGCGAAAATTTTTTTTATTTTATTTTATTACATATATATATATATATATATATATATATATATATATATATATATATATATATATATATATATATATATATATCGGTTCAATTATATTTCCATTCAGCTTTATCTTTTTTGTTTGTTATGGATAACTATTATTTTTACTTACTTTCAACTCCTTTTTGTAAAATATCTTTGTTCCTTGTTTAATAATTTGGTTTTTGTGCGATGGTAGTCCCAAATTCGTATTGTTTTGCTTTTTCATGGCAAATACGAAGATGAAACCACACACTCCATTTGTAGTTCCAAAGTATTTGGGACCTGAAGATTCTGCTTTGGTTCTACAAATTTCATTTGTATTCATATTATTCTTTTTTCCTTCCATGTTCAATGTGCTATAAGTTATTAAATTCAATGGTTAATTTCATATGGTTAATATTGTTTACTATAATTCAATTTAATTCTTCGTTTTGGTTTATTGTTTTATTGATATAATCCATTGGTGAATCTTGTCTTTTTTTAATGGTATTATATATATATATATATATATATATATATATATATATATATATATATCTTTAATCCTTTTATTACCCTCTCTTTTTTAATATGTTCTAAAATAACCTAAGTTTTTATAACTACGACAACGATTGTTATTAATCTAATATCAACTATCCGCTACAAATATATCAAAAATATATATGTATTAAAAATACGAATGAAAAACGAAAAAGAAAAGAAAAAAAGGAAAAAACAGAGCATTAGCAATTTGGCGAATCTAATCACTTGTTTACTCGCCAAATGAAGAATTTATTCGCAGTTTGGCGAAATGGCGAGTGACAGCGAGGACACTGCCCCTATATATCTTGTTTCCCCATTTAGCACTGCACCACATTCTCTCAACTGTTTGTGTATGAAAAATCAGCGTGAAAATGTATAAAGTGTATGAAAATGAGGTTGTGTGTCAAAAATCAGCCAACAACAAGGCAAAAAGGAATCCAAAAGGTAACTGCGTGCGCGTGAGAACAAGATTTTTTTATTGCCACGTTAGCGCAACTTCCGCTGCGGTGGCGTTAATACGTAAATACCGAAAAATAAATTGTTTTTGTGTCGCATCCACCGCGCGCAATATTGTTCCAAAACTATTGGTTCAAGAGATCCTAAAAATATTCATAATGTTGTAAAACTAATGTATCTTGAGCTTGTACTTCATTTTTAAACAACTTATTTATTTATTTAAAAATAGTAATTTTTCAATAAAAACTGAATTTTTTTCAAAATTTTATAATTTTCTGATTTAAATTAAAATTTTAAATAATGAAATTAATAAATTTCTTAAAAATGAAGTATTGGTTTAAGATACATTAGTTTTACATCATTATGAATATTTTAACCCTTTAACGATCAAAGCATTTTCATTGCTAAGATGTCGAAATAAATTAATGACACCGGTAATTAAGAACAAATATATTTCTAAATAAGAAAACGTGATTTTTCGCATACATAATAAAAGGGATATTTTTAGATAAAAATACCAGTGTCAGTGTTGCATATCGGAATTAAAATTTTGGGGTTTCGTTGCGAAACCAATGAACGTTAAAGGGTTAAAGAACTCTTGAACCAGTTATTTTCTATAATCTTGCAAACAGTAAGTAATAAGTGGAAAAATGTAATAGCAATAAGTAGAAAAATGTAATGAAGAAAAATGTAAATATGTAAAAATATAAAACAGTTTAATATCTTCTGTTCCCGCATCGTACTTAAAATTAATGGAAAATTGCAAAAATCATGCCTTTTTTGTAATTTTTTAAAGTTAATTAAAAATATAAAAATAAACACGATTTTTATTTTTTATGCTCGGCATGGTTTAAATAACCTTAATAAATTAAATTCTAATCAATAACATATTTTTCCGTTCGCGCAGTGTCACAGGAAATACGAAATTTCCCCAGTTTTACGCAATTTTCATTGTGCAACTGTCCGCTCGTTTTGCAATAACAAAACGACCCAGAACTCACCACATGGAGGTGGTTGCACGTTGATTGCCTACCCAACCAGCCATCCATTTTGTTGAGTGTTGTATTTACATTATATTTACATCTATTTACAGACATTTTTCATAGAGTAGGATATTTGACTTACTGTTTTTTTACTTTTCCTTTTTTATATTTACCACGCATTTAAAGTCTGATTTTTTTCTAGAAATGATGTTTAATCTTGACTTCAGTGTTGTGCGGATATAGACATCTCTAGCATCATGTCCGCATGCTATATTCGAGGCCTCTGTCACAAGATTGGTGCACCTCTCCACAACCTGGGTGTGACAGGGAAACTTTTGAATTTCTCTGATTAGTATAGTGTCTGAATTGATGATTAATTTAATATCATCTTGAATAAGATCCCGCAGCATTGGTGGAGCATACACTGCACAAGAATTCCAATTAATAATTTCAGTGTAATCGAAAGCTTAAAAGTTTACATGCTTTGGTACGAAATTTTTAACAATCTTCTTCTTTTGGACAGATTGTCTTGCTTCTAGACCCTTCGCGACGGATAATTTTTACAAAAATTTTAATGTTTTATCACCGGTTTTTAAAAACAGAGATTTGTGCATTATTAAGTAGAGCAATTACTCCAATTAACCTTCCTACCCTGTTCAAATTTTACTCAATCTTCATAAAAACATTTCACACCAGAATTGTTATTTAAAACATTTTAATATATATCATTGCCTCAATTCTTTTGTTCTGATATTTAACTTTCTTCATAAAAACAGTTCTGGTTCGAATCGTATAAAGCAAATTATAGATAGGGGTCGATTAGACCCATTCAGGGTAGGAAGGTTAAATAAAACAAATTTTAATGTAAAATTTTACTGGTGGGGGTAAACAAGGATTATTAAGTGTCGCCTGTCCCCAAGAGACCCTTCTGCAACCGAGCTCCCGAATATGCTTTCTTTCATAGACAATTATTGCCAACAGAACAATCGCTGGGTGCGCAAAAAACGCATTTTGTCCTATTACTTGATTGACAACTTGAAATAATTCGTCGGATAAGTAGAGTGATGTTTGAATTGATTGAAAAATATGTTTTGGTCCATCAGTAAAGTATTTGCTCTCTTCTATTGCAAACCATACAGGCATATATAATTTTAAAATGAAACCAACTTTTTATTTTGAGTTTTTTATTGGATTTGATGAACTTATAAATAACCTAACAATTCGGTTGGATGCAGTTAGTCAACTAGGGAGCTAAATCCCAGGATTTTTTGGAGAGTGGATCATTGGGAACAATGAGGATGTTCATAAGGTCCCCGAAACTGGGTTCATTTAACCTTTTAACGATCAAAGCATTTTCATTGCTAAGATGTCGAAATAAATGAATGACGCCGGTAATTAAGAACAAATATATTTCTAAATAAGAAAACGTGATTTTTCCCATACATAATAAAAGGAACATTTTTAGATAAAAATACCGGTGTCAGTGTTGCATATCGGAATTAAAATTTTGTGGTTTCGTGGCGAAACCAATGAACGTTAAAGGGTTAAAAGATTTTCAAAAAGTATAAAATTGTACAAAGTTGAGTGTAGTTTGAGGCTTTTATAAAGTGTCCTGGGCAGGGGTGGAAAAATCTAGGTGCCAGCAAGCAATCTCTCACCACTAAAATTTAAAGGTTTTCTTCGCTTATTATTTAATAGCAATTTTACACGAATTTTACATGAAATATTATACGAAAAATAACGAAATAAATTTAGTGGTGTGAGTCTGCCTGCTGGCGCCTGGATTTTTCCACCCCTGGTCCTGGGCAATGCAGGTGAGTCAGCTGGTATCTGATAAAAGGTTGACACAGACTGCGATATTAGAGACAGGAGGTTTACCTCCAAGTTTGAGCAAAGATCATTCCTCCAAGAATTCGGTATTGATAGAAATAAGTATCAAAAGTGCTTTAGCAATGGCAGCTACATACGAATATTTTTATATTCTGTTCGCACCAGTCTTGCTCAAGTATAACTTTTAACCCTTTAACGATCATAGCATTTTCATTGCTAAGATGTCGAAATAAATGATTGACACCGGTAATTAAGAACAAATATATATCTAAGTAAGAAAACGTGATTTTTCACATACGTAATAAAAGGGATATTTTTAGATAAAAATACCGGTGTGAGTGTTGCGTATCGGAATTAAAATTTTGTGGTTTCGTGGCGAAACCAATGAACGTTAAAGGGTTAAAGTTTATTTTTCTTGCAATTGCTTTCAAGATGTCTGTTAACCCTTTGAGCTCTGTTGATAGAATTTTCTACTACATAATTTCAATTCCGAAATGTCACAACGGCACCAGAAAATTCGACCAAATTTATTTGAAAAGGTTTTATGCATTTTTTTTTTTTTCGTGTTTATTGTTAACCAATTTTTTCCTTTGCAAAATGCTGGTGCCAATGTGACTTTTTCAATTTTGAAGAAATTTACCCACCAGAGCTCAGAGGCTTAAGAATTTGTGTTTTGAGAAAAAGGTGTCAGTAAGAATAAAAAAATACATTGCAGTTTTGTCTTTAGGAAATGAACACAAGGGGTTCATGTCAGGCTGGGTGATCTGCTCGAATATGTGCCTTATAGAACTACAAATCCCAAGATCTCGAAAGCGAAATTTCATTCTATACGTAGATTATAACGTCCCCAATTCATTTTTTAATTTCATTAAATGATTATGTATTTCAGTATTGTTTTTAAAAATTTTCCAATATCACGAATGTTATTAAAAAATTAGTTTTGATAAAAAGGGCGATAATTGATACTAAAAATTGTCTTTTTTCCCATTAAAATGATTCTGATTTTTAATAAAATAAATTGAAAATATGGGATAACCACCACTTTTTAAAACTAAATTACTCTTTATATTTAGTCTAAACATTTTTGTCATTAACTACTTAATCGTCGCGCCCGAGACATTCACGGGCTTCAAGCTTCACGACTTTTCTTGCTTCACACTTATTCAGAAATGTTTGATTCCCACCAGTTTTATAAAATAATTTAATTTGTTTTATTCTGGTATCATTTTACTTGTCATTAAATAAGATGAATTTTTTTTTTCAAAAAAGTGATGGGAGTAGTGAATTCCAGTTTTTAAACCATAATTTAATGCGACCATTAAGTGGTTAAACAGTATGAAATCGTAATTACAAGGTTGCCACAGGCGACTATTTTTTTTAAATTCTAACTGGCACCACTTTCTTTAAATGAAAATCCTTAATAGGCACTTTGACGACATTTGCAAGAAAATTATTCTTTAAAATTTATATTAGGAAAATACTGGTGCGAACGGAATATAAAAATAGTTCCCTGTGCAGCCCTGTAATCAAAATAATTATTGTTATCAAACAGCTTTAACCCTTTAACGATCATAGCATTTTTATTGCTAAGATGTCGAAATAAATGAATGACACCGGTAATTAAAAACAGATATATTTCTATATAAGAAAACGTGATTTTTCATATACAAAATAAAAGGGATATTTTTAGATAAAAATACCGGTGTCAGTGTTGCGATGGGAATTAAAATTTTGTGGTTTCGTGGCGAAACCAATGAACGTTAAAGGGTTAAGTAATGGATTAATTAAACTCTTCTGGCCCATATGCGGCATACGAGTAAGTCATTTAGATGATTATAAAATGGTATATTTGAATAAATATTTATTAAACGCTGTTATATTTGCATATCTATCTGCATATTATCAGAAACGATCGAGAAGACTTTAAAAACAAAATAAAAAAAATCTTATTGATTTCTTATTTGTTATGGTATGTAATCATGTATTTTTAGATAAATATATATATTTACTTATTGAATCAACAAATAACTCTCGATTTGCACTAATTTTTTTGGATGCAGTTCATGATAAAAGATATTACAGACTAGCAAAAATCGATCACGGGGCTGTAACCATGGAAATAGTGTCTATTTTTAGATTAATTCAACTTCTCTATTCAACTGCTCAGAAAATTAAGAGTTTGCATTTGAGGGTGCTGATGCTTTTTTTTAATCAATTAAGTAATCCGATAAGTTCGATAAATTTCATGCATTTCCATGAAACTGATACATTTTGGTAAAATGTGTGGTGGACCCAAGTAAAAAAAAAAAAAAAAAAAAAAAAAAAAAAAAAAAAAAATTCTTTTCAGCTGTGCCTATTATGAGCGAATTTAAGGGGAGATTAGGAAATTTGTTATAAGTTAAATAAAATTAGCAATTTCTTAGGAATCTTCTTCACAAAGGCAAAGAAATTGTGCATTTCAAGAAGTGTTTGACAGTAAAAAAAAAACAGTGAAAAAAAAAAAAAAAAAATTCTTTTCAGCTGTGCCTATTATGAGCGAATTTAAGGGGAGATTAGGAAATTTGTTATAAGTTAAATAAAATTAGCAATTTCTTAGGAATCTTCTTCACAAAGGCAAAGAAATTGTGCATTTCAAGAAGTGTTTGACAGTCTTTTATTTCTTAGGCAGTATTTTTGTTTTTATTTTATTTTATTTCATTTATTTATTTTTATTTTATTTATTTATTTATTTATTTTGCTTCAATATTACGCTACTGCAGAACTGCCGACTGATTTGAAACGTAGCTGCTAAACTACGACTCTAAAATTTAATAGTAAACTTTCCCCAAATAAATCTCCAAAAATCTAACAAGTTCTTAGCGATTAACCCTTTCCGGCGCGGATAATTTCTGTTAGTAAAGTGAGAAATTATCGACTATCACCGGAATTAACAAACAATTTTTTTAAGAAATCAACAGCTCCTTAATTTAAGCTTTTATTGTAAAGGCAAGATTTTATTAAAATATTATTGGTGCCAATTGCAAGTTTGGAATTAAAATTAGGTGTGTCCAGACCGGACACCCTGCGCAAGAAAGAGTTAAATAATACGAAAAATTTCTATGGCGTTTTAACCCCTTCGCGACGGGAGCCTTTTACGAAAGTTTTAATGCTTTGGCACCGGTTTTAAATAACAGAAATTTGTTCCTTCTTAAATCGAGAAAATGCTCCGATTGAAAAAGGTAAATTTTACAGTATAATTTTACTGGTGGGAATAAACAAGGATTCTTAAGCCTTTTTGCGGCACGTATACGTGTCGCTCGTCCCCAAGGGGTTAATGATAATACCTTTCAAGCCCGATATTTTTCATTTCTGAAGAAAAAAATACTTTTACTTTCAAAATATTAAAAGCAGTTAGCCAAAAATATATACCGAAGTTTGAAGAATATGTCATTTCCTGATAGACAATGAGTAATAATAGTGGTTTTTCATTACTGGATCATCAATGACACTGTCAAAATAGCGCGACAGCACAAAAATCCTTTACTTACAACCCGAATGCTTTGGATTCTTAACCCTTTAACGTTCATTGGTTTCTCCACGAAACCACAGAATTTTAATTCCGATATGCAACACCGACACCGGAATTTTAATTTAGAAAAATTCATTTTATTACGCATGTGAAAAACCACTTTTTTAATATTTATAAATATGTTTGTTCGCAATTGCCGGTGTCATTTATTTATTTCAACATCAAAGCAGTTAAAATGCTTTGAATGTTAAAGGATTAATAGGAAAGAAAAAAAGTAAGAGAAATTGAAACCGGACAAATTTAAAAGAGAAATTAGACAAATTAAAGATATTGAATGACGATTAGCGGGTGGGTGGGGTTCCAAAACTAGCGATTTTCCCTGCCTTCATCCCGAATATATATGTTAATGAGATAAGAACAATGGTTCATACAGCATACGAGATGGCGCGGCTTGGAGGTCTGTTTAAATGAGCTTATTCGAGATTTTAGAGCACACGCGAAAAGTCGTGTGCACTAAATTGCTCTCCTACTGCCTTATGTTTGGGGAAAAAAAATTATCCAGGAAAAAAGTTTTTCCACCATAAAACACGAATTTTTGACACTGTCAAAAAAACGAAAAACCAGAAAAACGACTTGAAGTG
This sequence comes from Maratus speculifer, assembly GCA_964019185.1. Classification (NCBI taxonomy): domain Eukaryota; kingdom Metazoa; phylum Arthropoda; class Arachnida; order Araneae; family Salticidae; genus Maratus; species Maratus speculifer. The sequence goes on from OZ025295.1 coordinate 349,932,273, forward strand.
AAAACAAGTTTTACAAAATGTAAGATTTTAATCGTTTCTCTTTTTATTTTTAGTTTCTAAAAATTTCGCGTATTAACAGAAGATATTTTTTATATTTGGAATATTGATGGAAAACTGCTAATTAATAAGTAGAGTTAGCGAGAAATTTCTCCAAAATAATTTATTTATGGATACCGGTATCGGATTTGTCTATCAGTATTAAAATATCGTTATCCAAGAAGCCAGAGACCCTGGATGTAGTTAAAATATATGTTTTTTTTCCTTTTATTTTCCCACTGTTACCAGAAAAAGTAAAGGAGTAGATTTATATAAATATTGAAAAATGTAACCGTATAAATGTAAGCACTCGAGATATATATATATAATCAAGCAATCACGTAGCAAAAACTGTAGGAATTTTAAAATTACAAAAAAGTGGTATCTATGTAGAAGTATAAATTTTTAAAAAAGTACGCCTGAAATATCAGGGGGCTACCATAGGAATTTTTTAAAATTACGTTCGCACCAGAATTTCTGTAATATAAATTTTAGAATTTATTATTATTATTATTGCAAATGTTGCCAAAGTGTCTGTTAATGATTTCTGTTTAAAGAAAGCTGTTCCTGTTAGAATTAATAAATAGTCCCCTGTGGCAGCCCTTCATTATACGACAGGGCTTTCCATTTGACCTAATAACTATCATTTTAACGTGTTTGCCTACCTTTGGCGAACTTTTTTTTGAAAAATGTGAATTTTTTATTACACACAATTGTGTTTTAAGTTTAAATAGTAAAACTATGAATTCAATAATAATAATAATAATAATGAAAGTTTAATTAATTTTTTTTTATATTTAGGCAATAGTAAGTCAAATTTTAGCAAAGAATTACGCTGGATATTTTTAATTTACTATTATAAACGAAATTTTCTATACGAAACATGATTATTTCTTTAAAAAATGCGCTTTTTTTCAATAAAAATAGCTTACATATGTACTTAAAAAGTATACTCTGCTTCATAACATACCAATAAATGAGCAGAACTTTAAAACCAAATCTTATTTCCATGTCTTAAAAACTTTTTAAGAAATAAGATTTCGTGTCAACGTAAACAATAAAAAATGCAGTTTTCCAGAGTGATGTAGTTAAATATATATATTGTTGCAGCGTATATAGGGTTCTTTCGATCTTATGGTTAGACAACTTCAAACTCTTTTCTCTTAGAAAAGTAGAAAATAATTTATTTACAGATCTTCAGAACAACAGAGTCTTCGAAACTCACAAATATTACAAGATATTCCAAAATAACTGTTTAAATCTATCGAACAAGTACAAATATAGGTCGCAGAGACTCTTTATACAATGTCTCAACACTATATCACATTCAAAACAACGTAGATAAAACTCAATACATCAAGCAAACTTGCTTGGACAATCTCTAGTAGCTCACTCAATGACTGACTGGTAAATAATAACAACAACAGCTCGTATCGCTCTCCTTATATATAGTCTCGTAGCATGTGCTAGAAATTTCTAGAAAAACCTGGAAAACCACGGAACAACAAACAATGTATCAGTAGACCTAAGGGGGGTTACCATAAATAGGGAAGGGTTACCATCGCCAACAATCGCCAAGTTTGTCGCCAACTTGGCGATATATCGCCAAATTTGGCGACCAAAATTAGTCGCCAAAAGTGACGCCAACTTGGCGATATCGCTAATATTTCGTTAATCTGCCGTAGACATACACTGAAAATAATAGACAAGTTTGCTTGATAACAGAGACAATGTAACAAAAACTAATATTAGTAAAGAAATGGAGCTTAATAAGATTATTTACATTATTTTACAGTACAAACACTAACTATTTACAAAATTCGTAACACTACCCCCTCCTCAAAGACTGCACGTCCCGGGCAGTGCAATCCTTGAGTTAGAGGAAAACACTTAAAATAAATAAACAAATAAATAATAACAATAATAATAAAATTTACATAAATAAGAACTAATTACTATTTACATATTTACAAAAAGTGACTTTCATGACCATGGTCTGAAATTCCAGTTTTGAATTTTTAATCACTTTGGCCAAAATAAGGGGCTAGCCGGTTATAATGTACGACCCTGGGTTTGGTGTGTGGCGATTTTCGTATGCGTACGACGACGTCATTCAGCCTGTTGACGACTGTGTAAGGACCGTCCCAGTTTCTTTGTAGTTTTGGCGACAGTCCCTTACGACGTATCGGATTCCACAACCAAACTTTGTCACCTTCGTTGAACTCATGTCCAGTTGCCTTTGTGTCGTACCGTGTCTTCATCTTTTCTGATGCCAGTCCAATTCGGTTCCTCGCTAGACAATGAATCTCCTCAATCCGTGCCTGGAGTTCATCGACATATTCCTCAGGCGATGAAGGAGCATCAGGAGGACGGCCAAACAAAAGATCAGCAGGCAGACGAAGATCACGACCAAAGAGCATTTGAGAAGGGGAGTAACCAGTGGCCTCATGAATGGCACTCCTGTAGGCAAGCAGGAAAAGAGGCAATTTCTTGTCCCAGTCCTGTTGGTCTCTAGACACCAGGAGAGAGAGGCTATTTAGGATGGTACGATTGAACCGTTCCACCATGCCGTCCGATTGAGGGTGTAGAGGTGTTGTTCGAGTTTTGTCCATGCCGAGTAGTTCACACATTTCCTTGAACACAGCCGAATCAAAATTTCTTCCTTGATCGGAATGGATTTGAAGAGGAACTCCGTATCTGGAAACCCAGTGTTGAACAAGTATGTCTGCTACGGTTACCGCCTCTTGATTAGGAATGGCATAGGCTTCAGGCCACTTAGTGAAGTAGTCCATGACAACGAGGATGTACTTATTGCCATCAGATGTTCTAGGAAGTGGACCCAGGATGTCTAGTGCAATTCGTTCGAAAGGAGCTCCTACATTATAACGTTGCAATCGTCCACGGGTGCGCTTCTTTGGACCTTTACGTGCTACACAGGTGTCACAAGTTCGACACCACTTCTCCACATCACTGCGAACATTATTCCAGTAGAAACGCTCTCGAACCTTTTGCAGGGTCTTCATTACACCAAAATGACCTCCTGTGGGACTACCATGCAGTTCTTGAAGGACCATAGAAATTCTCGACTTAGGGAGTAGTAGTTGCCATCTACATGTCTTTCCATCGTCAGACTCCCATTTTCGGTACAAGATGCCGTTCTTCAAATGTAAGGAATCCCAGAGAGCCCAATAACGTTTAGTCGTAGGATGGTAATGGGCCATGTCTTGCCAGCTGGGCTTCCTGTTGGACTCCTCTTTCAGCTCTAGAATTGGCTTAATTTCAGGATCAGCAATTTGATCTTTACGCAGGCTCTCGTCACTCCACGGATCTTGCGATGATGTAGACCCAGTTGAAACTTGTCTTACTATAGGACCTTTGACATTAAATTTCTTCTCAACCCGGTCGCAGTATCTACAATTCTCTGAGCAGGGTCTTCTTGAGAGAGCATCTGCATTTCCATGTGATGAGCCTTTTCGTTGGCGTATCTCCATATCGTACTCTTGAAGCTTTTGTATCCACCTGGCTATCTGGCCTTCAGGGTTCTTAAAATTCAATAGCCAAGTTAGAGAAGCATGATCAGTTCGGATCAGGAACTTTCGACCGTAAAGATAGTGATGAAAGTGGTCTATGGCTTTCACTACAGCAAGAAGCTCTTTTCTTGTTACGCAGTAGTTTCGCTCGGCCTTTGACAAGCACTTGCTGAAATAGGCGATAACACGCTCCTGGCCGTCGATTTCCTGGGACAGTACAGCGCCAATGCTTTCGTTGCTTGCATCCGTATCAAGTATAAACTGTTTATCGATTTGAGGATACGACAGAATTGGAGTGGATGTCAAGGCCTCCTTAAGCTTTTCGAAAGCAGCGTCACATTCCTGAGTCCACATAAATTTTTGATTGGCTTCTGTTAATTTATGAAGTGGTCTTGCAATCATCGAGAAGCCTTTGACGAATTTTCTGTAATAGGTGCATAATCCTAGAAAACTTCGAAGCTGGTGAACATCTGCTGGACGATTCCAATTTTTCACGGCCGATATCTTCTCCGGATCAGTCCTAACTCCTTCCGCCGAAATGATGTGTCCAAGGTAGGCGACTTCATTGCGAAACAAACTGCACTTCGAAGGGCTTAACTTCAAATTAGCTTCCTTTAGTTTTTGTAGCACCCGCCTGAGGTTGTTCAGATGTTCATCAAAAGATTTTCCTATGATTATGATATCGTCTAAATAAACAAGACATGCCTCATATGACAGTCCCCGAAGAACCGTTTTCATAAGGCGTTCAAAAGTTGCAGGTGCGTTACATAGACCAAAAGGCATTACCTTGAACTGCCATAATCCTTGTCCCGTTGTAAAGGCAGTCTTCTCGCGGTCGTCGGGATGGATCTCTACCTGCCAGTAACCACTCTTCAAGTCTAAAGTCGAGAACCAAGTGTTGCCCGCAAGTGTGTCAAGAGTGTCGTCAATCCTTGGCAGAGGGTAACTATCCTTTTTGGTGACGTCATTCAGTCGGCGGTAGTCTACACATAATCTTGTAGAACCATCCTTCTTTCTTACTAATACAATGGGAGACGCCCATGGACTTGTTGATGGTTCGATGACGTCATTTTCTTCCATATCTTTAATTAAATTCTGCACCTCTTCTTGCTTGGCAAAAGGTAATCGTCTAGGGTGCTGTTTAATAGGAGAGTGATCTCCCGTGTCAATTCGGTGTTGTGCCATTTTAGTTCGTCCAAAGTCTTCAGATGTTTGGGAAAATAAACTTTGGAATTCTCTAATTAAATTTTCCGCAGCTTCCAACTGTTTTGGATTTAAGTCTGTATTTTGTAACAAATACTTGACTAAATTATCTGAAGATTTCTCAGAGTGACTGAAATTTTGATTTATGCACGTCACAGGAGCACATGACGCTATCACCTCTCCTTTCTTGATAGTCCTCGTCTTATCACTGATGTTAGCAATTCTCACTGGAATGGTCTTTCTCGAGAGGTCTACTACAGAAGAAGCCACCAATACTCCTGCTTGTGTACTATTGTCTACTGGATAATCTATATGGCCAAATCGGTAATTAGTTTCATTTTTAATTTCAGCTGGAACTAAAATTTCTGTTCTTGGATCTAGATTGATGTCTTCTTTGGCTATTACTATTTGTTTACATTCAATTTCGTTATTTAATCCAAAAAGACTTATTTCTTCAAATTTAGAGAGCATTTTATTATTTTTGAAATCAAGTTTGAAGCCAAATTTCTTCAGAAAATCTAGTCCGATTAAGCAAGGATCTGTTATGTCAGCCACATATGCCGTATGGTAATATTTCGTTCCTCCAAAGTTGATAGTTAAATTTGCCTTTCCATATATGCCTATTTTGTCGTCGGTCACAGTTTGCAGGGTAACGCATGGAGGATTCCAGATGAGTTTACATTTCAATTTTCGAGCCAAATCTTCTCTTATTATTGTAACATTGGCTCCTGTATCGACAATCATACGGCACTGAATTCCGTTAATAAAGCCTATCACATATAATTCATTATCGCCGCCACTCATTTTCGATATTTGAAGGATCTTCAGGTGGGGCTTTTTATTATCTGGTCTTGAATTCATCTCACGTTCGTGGACTTTGGGGCAGTTTCTTCGGAGATGTCCTGTATCACCGCCATCCCCAGCACCTGAGATTCTGTCTTCTTGAGCTTGTTCTTCCATATTTTAAAGCGTCCAGCTCTTGATTTATTTTCCTAATTTCTTTCAAGACGTCGCTCTCAGTGTCTGAGCTTTTGTTCACCGTTGACCCTCGGACTGAATGACGATCTCTTCGGCTGGCTTGTGTAGCTGCTTCCAACTTTAAAGCATATAGTAATGCAGCTTTTAAATCCTGTACATCTGCCATTCGTACCGCTCTCTGCACTTCTGGATCTTTTATTCCGTCTACGAAATATTGCAGTGAGAGCATTTCCCGTACATTTGTTGGACAGTCGATGAAGGCTAAATTTGCAAGCCGTTCAATTTCCGAGGCAAACTCTTGAAGGGTTTCACTCGATTTTTGATGGCGGCTCTTCATTTGTATTCTCGTATAATCCTTGAAGAATTTTTCACCGAATCTCATTTCAAGTGCACAACTTAGAGTCTCAAAATTGAGTTGCGTCATATCGGGCAATGTTTGCAGCACGTCGGCGGCTTCTCCTCTTAAAGATGCTGCCAGTTGACAAGCTTTCACCTCGTCACTCCATTTGTTCGCTTCAGCTACAATGGTGAATTGGGTCTTGTAAACTTGCCAGGAACTCTTTCCATCGTATGTCGACAGCTTAATGTGCACGGGAGAAGCAGGCGGATTCCTAAATTCTTCATAATTACCACTAGACGCTGAAAGTTTCTTCTCAAGATCTTGTACTTTTTTATTTAGCTTTTCATCTACTTCACCTAGTATTTTCTCTTCAACGTTACTGATTTTCTCTTCAACGTTACTGATTTTCTCTTCAACTTTACAAACTTCATTCTGAATTTTCTCTTCTACTTCCGTCATTTTCCGTTCCATTTTCTGTTCAACATTACTAACTTCATTCTGAACTTTCTCTTCTACTTCCTCTATTTTCTCTTCTACCGAGCCTATTCTTCTCTCTACCGACGAGAACTTTTCTTCTAAAGTTTTCTTCATTTCTTCTTGGCCTTTATTAATCTTTTCAGTCACATCTTCTTGGCATTTGTTCATCTTTTCCGCCAACTCTTCTTGGCCTTTATTCATTTTTTCCGCCAACTCTTCTTGGCCTTTATTCATTTTTTCCGCCAACTCTTCTTGGCCTTTCGTCAATTCTGCCTTTATTCCATTAATAGCTTCTAACAGTTCTTTCAGTTGACCATCCATTGTTCTTGTTTTCGCCATAAGATCCCGACTCCTGACACCAAATGTTGCAGCGTACATAGGGTTCTTTCGATCTTATGGTTAGACAACTTCAAACTCTTTTCTCTTAGAAAAGTAGAAAATAATTTATTTACAGATCTTCAGAACAACAGAGTCTTCGAAACTCACAAATATTACAAGATATTCCAAAATAACTGTTTAAATCTATCGAACAAGTACAAATATAGGTCGCAGAGACTCTTTAGACAATGTCTCAACACTATATCACATTCAAAACAACGTAGATAAAACTCAATACATCAAGCAAACTTGCTTGGACAATCTCTAGTAGCTCACTCAATGACTGACTGGTAAATAATAACAACAACAGCTCGTATCGCTCTCCTTATATATAGTCTCGTAGCATGTGCTAGAAATTTCTAGAAAAACCTGGAAAACCACGGAACAACAAACAATGTATCAGTAGACCTAAGGGGGGTTACCATAAATAGGGAAGGGTTACCATCGCCAACAATCGCCAAGTTTGTCGCCAACTTGGCGATATATCGCCAAATTTGGCGACCAAAATTAGTCGCCAAAAGTGACGCCAACTTGGCGATATCGCTAATATTTCGTTAATCTGCCGTAGACATACACTGAAAATAATAGACAAGTTTGCTTGATAGCAGAGACAATGTAACAAAAACTAATATTAGTAAAGAAATGGAGCTTAATAAGATTATTTACATTATTTTACAGTACAAACACTAACTATTTACAAAATTCGTAACAATATATATATATATATATATATATATATATATTTTTTTTTTTTTCACTCGTCCCGGAAAAAGTAAAATAGCAATTTTATATAAATTTCGAAAAATCTCGTATCACGTTTGTGGTAGTGTTGGATCCGTTGTTTACTCAAGTTATCATGTTGTCTTAAAGACAACTGCGTAACGTTCTTAGCATCTTCAAATGCTAGTTCGTTACGTCTTTTAAGTAAAGCTGTTTCACAGCTACTTTTTTGAAATTTAGATTTTTTTTTTCCATTAGCAACACTTTTTGAAGTGGTAAAATTCCGATTGTGACCTTAACGTGAAACATGAAAATTATGGGAATTCTCCATTTCAAAAAAGTGGTGCCAATGAAGAAATATGATTTTTTAAAGGTTAGGCGAAAAATGAAATCATACGACAGAATTTTACGGTCGACCTAATAAATATCCTTTTGAGGTATGTACGTGCCTTCGGCGGACATTTATCGAAAAATATGAAATTTTTATTACACACAATTGTTTTTTACGTTAAAATAGTTAAACCATAAATAAAAAAAAAAAAAAAAAAAAAAGAACCGAAAAAAAAAAACCCGAAAAAAAAATTATAATTACCTTTCTATATTTAGGCAATTTTAAATCAAATTTTAGCAAAGAATTACGTTTAATATTATTAATCTACTATTATAAACCAAATTTTCTATACAAAAACATGATTTTTTCTTTAAAAAATGCATTTCCCCCCCCCTGTAAAAACAGCTTTATATGCACTTAAAAACTGTATTCTAATTCATAACATACCAAAAGATGAGTAGAACTTTGAGACTAAATTTTATTTCTTTGCTTAAAAACTTCTTAAGAAATAAGATTTCACTTGAATGTAAGCAATGAAAAATGCAGTTTTCCAGAAAACTCCAACTAAGATTTTAATGTAGAACAAAAACATATGTGTAAAAGTTTACATTTTGGGCTATAACTTTGTCTCTAATTATGGCTCTAATATTATGTAAAACTGTTTATAATATCATAAATATACCCAACTTTAATCATGAATTACAAAATATTTTAATTTTATTTAATGATAAACAATTTATTTCAGCTTTTAGAAAACTAGCTACCTATTCATTGCAAGCATAATCTTTATATCTATCAACTATAAGTATTTAAAAAAAATAGTATTTAATTTTAAACTAGTCGTTGGGGGCCACCGTAATACTTTACTCATCATATATATGCATATATAATATATGAAAAAAAAAAAAATAAAATAAAAACATTTGTAAACTATTTATAAAATGCATTGCAATTTCAAAACAAAATTTAAACGTACATTTAAATATTTTTATTGTGCATAGTAATGCTTTATTAATGAGTTGCTTATGAATCTATTTCGACAAATTATACAACACGCCAAACTACTCAAGTAGTAATGATTTGCGAAAAAGAAACTTCCTTATAACACCAAAAAATGATAATCTTATTACCTAACAGTTTTCTGCTTCGGATTAAGCGTCTCATTTCCAATTAAAATATATATTTGGCAGGGCCGTAACTACCGCCGGGATTGAAATTTGAATGAAATACAGGATCATGAAAAATCGAAGAATGTGGAAAACAGGATTACAGCTATCTCGACAATTAAAAATTCGATCAAATTATTTCTTTTTGCAAAATTTGTGTTATTTTATTGCCTTTTACGATCACCCCTTAAAATAAAAAAAATCGAAAATTCTTATATATGTTTCATCAGAACGAATTTTTCGAGAGTCAGAAAAAAAAGATCCGGATACTTGAGGTTACTGATATTAAATAGGCTTTGTCCCATTCTTACATACTAAGTACATACAAAATTTCAAGTCTCTATCTCAATTTGTTCGGGAGATAGAGCGTTTAGAGTCAGACAGACAGACGTACGACAAATTTTTTTGTCTAAAAATATGTTTTTCGAAGTCTTCAGTGTCTAAAACGTGTAAATCCGTCAAAAAAATTTCAATTTTAAAAACTATTGCAAGACTTACTCTATACTCAGGGTTCGCACACCTCTACCAAAAATTTTTTACAGTATTTTCAATGTATTTCACGGCAGAAAAATTTTGTGAAAATTGCGAAACGTGGTGGTGGTTGCGAATTCTGTAGCTTAAAAATTAAATATAAATATGCCAGAGTCCTTACAAAATATAAGGAGTGTGCTACCTTGGTACTACATATGACGGGTAAGTAAAAAATGATGTAGTTAATATATATCTTTTTTTTTTTTTTTTTTTTTTTTTTTTTTACCGGAAAATGTAAATGAGCAGCTTTATATAAATTGTGAAAAGTGATCACTATTATATGCAAACATTCAAAATAAATTTCTTATGAAGTTCTCACATTGTCTTAAGAACAATTGCAAAATAGTAAAAGCATTACACAAAAATTGTAAGCATCTTCTTATACAATGTGGCACTTAGCTAATCCAAGTTAAATAGTAGGTCAACCGAAAATTTCTGTCCTATAGTGCTACTTTTACGGCTATTTTTTTTTAAATTCAGATTTTTTTTTTTTTTTTTTTTTTTTTTTTTTTTTTTTTTTTGTGGACACCAATTGTGTTTTAAGTTAAAACAGGTAGTAAAACTATGAATTCAAATAAACTTTTAATGAAATTTTAATAATTTTTTTAACTTAGGCAATATTAAGCCAAATTTATCAAAAAATAACGTTTAATAGTATAAATTATTAAAACCAAATTTTTTATACGAAACATGATTTTTTCTCTAAAAAATGCGTTTTTTTTCTATAAAATTATCTTACATATGTTAGGGATGAGATTTTTCTGCGTTTTTACATACAAGTATAATATTAGAGAAGTTATTGTTCTGTTAAATCACAGCATTTTTTGAATGAGTAAAATAGCATATTCTCTACGATTACACAACTAGTAAAAAACACGGAAAATTCTCATCACTAATATCTATCTATATATTATAAAGGCTTTACCTATCTGTGCGTAACGTATACGTCATTTTGTGAATGGCAACACTTTTCCCTGTAAGTTCGGTGTTGCATTTTTCGGTACTGCAAATTTTACACTTCTAAACATCATACATCTTAAATTTTTACACCATCGTGTAGAAAAAAAATGTACTTTTAAAACTTGTACTTGTACTTTACTAAAATATAATTGATGTCGGTTGCGTGTTTGAAATTAAAATTAGGTATCCCAGACCGGGCACTGTGTACCGGAAAGGGTTAATAATTTGGATAATTGATTTTTATTGATTTTTTTTTTATTATTATTATTTTAGCTCAAAATATTTGTTTTAGAGTTAGACCAACCACTAGACCAACCACTTGGTTTAGACTGACCAACATACGAAGTATTTTTTACTGTAACCAATTTTGTATTTTTATTATAAATCAATGGAACAGTTCTTTCTTAAAGATTTCCTTTCGTCGAATTTCGACGGAATCCTCCTCGTGTACTTAAAAGTTCTATTCTGCTTCATAACATACCAATAGATAAGCAGAAACTTGAATCCAAATTTTATTCAGATGTCTTAAAAACTTCTTAAGAAATAAGATCTGATATGAACGAAAACAATGAAAAACGAAGTTTTTCACAAAACTGCAATTAAGATTTTCATAAAGTACAAAAACTTATGTATAAAGTTTTATATTTTGGGTTATAACTTTGTCTCTAACTATCGCTCTATTATTATGTAAGATTGTTTATAGTATGATAATAATGCCCCAGTTTTAATCATTATTTACAAAAGATTTTATTATTATTTGATGATAAGTAATTTAAATTATGAAAAATCGCTATAATAGCTCTTTAATTATACTTATCTGGAAAATCGTGAAAAATGAAGCACAGCAGCGCCATCTGTTGGTCGATTTACACCAAAATCTAACCCACACTATTTTACGTCTAATTCCAGAATCCAATGTCCAATTTAGACACTTTTCTCCGGGACGGATTTCTATGGCTCAGGGCGAGAGGAATATTTTAGAGTTCCGGGAGAAGGGGGATTGCACACAGGGCCTGATTACTAACGGGGCCTTTCTCCCACCAGGAAAAAGAAATAAAGAATTTTTCCTTATTCATGACAGTAATCTTGTATGAAAAGGGCGTTTAAAGAAGACGAAAATTTCCATAAATTTTTTCTGGTGAGAGAGTGCCCCGTTAGTAATCAGGCTCTGATTGCACATTTTATGAAAACATTGCATGAAATTACAAAATCTACAGAATTAGGAGGGGGGGGGGTCTCAATGTCCCGATCGCGGATGACCTTCAACGGGCCACAATGTTATTCAACTCTAGTAAGATGGAGTTCAAAATTGTTCCTTCTCAAATGCAAAAATCAGTCAAAATTTGTTATAAATTCATTGTATTTTTCTTTTAAAAGTAAAAATTATTCAATAAAATATTAATATTCTTTTCTATTAAAATTAATAGATGGCAGCACATGTTGTACTCTTTTGAATTTTTGAATGCATAAATAAATTTTCTAAGTAAACTGTTAATTATAAAGAAAAAAAACGTGATGAATAATAACGCAACAATAGAATGTAATATTTATGCCAAATATATATGCATTTCCGTGCTAAAATAAGGGATTACAGCGTAGTTATTGACTATTTCTTGTTAACTTATAGTAAAAGAAGAAACTATTCTAATAACTGTTTTCATATTTTAATGAAATAAATAAACAGGAATGAAGAAATTTTGTAGAATTTTTAAAAGAACAGTTTTTTTTTTCCAATAATATTGTGCATGCATTAATTTGAAAAAGTTTACTTAAATGTTAATAGAATGAAATGAACATATAGCATTAATATTATGCCAGAAGTTTCTATACATATTTAAAATTTTCATTTAAAAAAAAAAAAAACAATATTATTTTTACTATCGAATTTATAACCCTTACAGAAATTCCTTGACGTTAAATATTGAGATTTGTAAATTATCGTACATAATTGATTTTTTGAAAACAGTTAAATTATATAACTGTGATAAGAAAAACCTTTTTTGTCTTCTTATAAACTTATTTAATTTACGGTAATTTAAAATTTGCTCTGATTTAAAAGTTAAGTATTTTTCATTAATTTGTTCATATAATTTTTAAAAAATTATAAGAATTGTTTTATTAGAACTAGTTAGAATTAGTTTGTATTATTAGAACTGTTTATCAAGACATATAATTCCATTTTTCTTCTTATAAACTTTATGCATAACTAATTCTAAGGCTGTTCGTTTTTTTTTTTCTTTTATTTTAAGTAAATAAAATTTCAGGATTCTTAAAAGTGAGTGAAGCATCATAACTTGCATTGACTTTGTTGAAATTTCAGCAGTGGTGCTGCCATCTTGCGAATTGCAAATAAACTACATTGAATTCATTGTGTTGATAAAAAGTTCTAATATATTTTTTCGTATATATATATATATATTTTTTTTTTTTCAATAATTTTTATTATTTAGTGGATGTAATTAACACTATAACCGCGGTCAAATTCATTAAAGATTTATAAAAATATTTCTCACCGGAATTTTCATTTAAAACAATTTAAGTTGTCTATTGAAAATATTTTTGCTCAACATATATTTAGCTTACTTTATTAAGAGTTTTCTGGTTCGAATCGATGTTTCTCCATATGATACGGGCCAAAATGACCCGGCACCAGGGTTCTAGTGTTAAAAAAAAAATACGAAAAGATATATTAGAACTCTTTATAAACAGAAATAATCCCCTTTCAAGTAGAAAACCACAATGAAAATAGGAAATAGCTTTAAACTTCACTTTTTATAATTATCAGTCGTGTTTTACTCAAGAAAATAGCGAAAATTGTAAAGCAAGAAGTACATATATGACTGAACTTTGAAGATCCTTTTCACGTGAACATTAAAACTTGCAAACTTTATAGAAATAGAAAATTTTTAGTTTGGAACCGCAGAAGATTTTCGAATACCCTTTATGTATAGTATAATAGACAGGGTGCGTAGTCATCAAGAAACTCAGAGGATTTTAATTCTTTTAGTATCAGAAATTCTTTAAAGTACTGGTTGTTAGATCTGAAAAAGGATTTCTTTTTCGTTGAATAAAACAAATATTACATTATAAAAATTCTGATAAAAGGTCCTTACAAGGTGCTTCCAGACTACGCACCCTGATAGAGTAGTATAGCAGTTGATCATTTATAAAAATAAATTTAAAATAGATAAATCCATGCATGTTTACCTAAAACATTTTTCTTTTTTTCAACACTTTACCAAATTCTTTATCAAGAAATTGATCGTTTGAAAAATTCGTTTTCTCACAATCATTTGAAAAATTTGTTGTTTTCTCACAATATTTTGATTTTTTTTTTTCACAATATATTTACAAATTTGCCATTTTTCGGCATGTTTTCACACAATTTTGATTTTTTGCGATCTGTTGACGAAATTTGCTGTTTTTTGCGATCTGTTGACGAAATTTGCTGTTTTTTTTCACCTATTTACAAAATTTCTGGGTGTTTTTTTTTGTTTTTTTTTTGGGGGGGGGGGGTATTGATGACATTTTCTTTCTTTTTTTTTTCAATCTTTTGGGAAAAATTGCTATTATTTTTGCGATTATTTGCCAAAATTTGTGTTTTTTGTGGTACCTAGACAATTTTTGTGTATTTTCGCAATCTTTTGACAAAATTTACGTTTTATAAGATGCTTGGACTAAATTTGTCATTTTCTCGAGGTCTTTTGGTGAGATTTGTCGTTTTTTTTTAGGTCTTTCGCTAAAATTTGTCCTTTATTCTCTCAATCTTTCAATTTAATTTGCCGTTTTATAGAATTTATCCTTTTTTTGTAAATGGAAAAGTATCAAATGAAAGAGATTATAATTCTATGACAGCATGTTTAAATGTAACTCTGCCAATTGCGGGTCATTTGCCTGGATGCAAAATGCAGGGTTTTTTTTTACTTATTGAAATTTTTGCTGAGCATTAGTCGTTAAAAAATCTTTTAATAGATGTAAAATACCTTTTTCTTTCTTTGGTGCCGTCAAGTTTTGAAGGGTTCCATCTAGTCTTTTTTAATATCTGAAGGTATACTCGAATTTTTAGATAATACTAATGTGGAATTTTGATATATTTTTTTTCATTAAAATTGTTTAAATATATCGGTAGTTATAACTTTTTTATGAGATATTTACAAAAATAATCAGATTAAATAAAAAAAAAATTACTCATTTGAAAATATAACAATTCTTAAAAACGCAATGATTTTAAATGTATAAAATGATCCTCTCTATAACTGGAAACGCTTTTGCAGTTGAACATGTTTCATGTAATTTTATTTAAAGGAAGAAAAGAAATACCTATAAAAATGAATAATAAGATTACCACTTTTTGAAAATATTTAGCTTCGATTGTTTCTCTACCCTATCTAAATTTGATCGAGAATTGTGTGGAAAGAATAAAAAACCTTTATTAATTGACAGAATAAATAAGTTTTATATAAAGTTTTCTTCAATGGTACAGTCGACTCTCATTAATTCGAAATCGGATAATTCGAATCTTCTCTTAATTCGAACTAAACATGAAGTCCGAAATTTTCAATGACAGAATAACATTAAAATTTTTCATTAATTCGAACTCATTTTCTCTCGACTTCGTTTAATTCGAACTAACGAGAATTCCGATTATTTATTTTTCCTTTCATTTTCACGTGTTTCAGATCATTTGAACAGCTTTCTTTCTTTGATTTTTGTGAAAATTGTTCCGAACAAGTATACATTTAATCCAATGCATTTGATATCCACTTTTTTGTGCCCCGTCTGTCCATCAGTGACGCTTTAAAAGTTTCAGCCATTGTGCTCGTTTCTAATATTTTAATTAGTTTATGCATTTATACAGTCTAATTTAATAATAAATCCTATTCTAATGATAATAGACGAATTGAATTAAAAAAACACTATAACATTAATTCCTTTGCGATAGTACCATATTAAGCATGTTTTTATTTCATATTTTCCATAATTCGAACTTCGGATAATTCGAACATTTCTTGTGGTCCCGACGAGTTCGAATTAACGAGAGTCGACTGTAGTTATAAAATCATTTTGTCTGCGGACTTAAATATATTTTATTTTATATGAAAAATAAAAATTGTTGGTCAGAGGCGCAGAGAGTCAACTTTAGCCGTCCGAGTAATTAATTAATAATTAGATATACTCGTATTTATGTGCATATAAATTGTAAATAAATGGTCCCTTTTCTTTTTGGCCGAAAAAAGGAAGATTACCGAAATTCGGCTTCTGTTTTCATTTTCGATTTTTAAAGGGTCTCATACCTTTTAACCTTTTCAGACCTGAGCATAAAATAACTCTACAAATATGCATTTATTGCTTTTGAATAATCGAAATGACACCATAGATGACACAAAGAGTCATTTTTATGAAATCAGTGCTTTAGGGGACTGGTAATATAGGTTTACAAATATCAATATAAAATTACTAATCCCCTTAAGGGTGTATTCGAAAAAACGCTTTTGCACCTTCAGCAGCTCGAAATTTTCCGATACAATTTCAGATATATTTTTAAAAGTAGAATCATGAAACTTGCTGAGGGGATTCTTGAAGGGACGTATGAGGTGCCGAGTAAAGTCTTTTTGCTCAATTCATTAGAATTTTATTTATAAGCAATTAACTTCTCTGGAAGACCCTTTTTTTCGTTTCCTTATCTCCCACTTCGGAAAAATCGGTTCAAATTGCCGTTTTTGATTGCTTTTTTGCAATATTTTGTAAACTTATCAAAGAATTGACCTTTACGGCACCTTGTGCACTTTCTAAATAAGAGAATCTGCGAGTTTCATGTGTTTGAGAGCAAAAATGAATTCAAAAATAAATCGGAAAACAAGCAGTTTGAATCGAAATACACCCTTAAAACATAAGTTTAACTATCTGTAATATAAATTTACGCAATAACAAAATTAAGGTCTTTAAACAAGTAAAAGATCAGCAAATTCTCAAAATTTTTTATTGTAAAGCATTTAAGTTAAATAATCATGAATATTTCTTACTTTCTTGGCCACAATATCTTGAAGGTATTTTCGAAACTCGGATGAAAATAATATTTATTTTATGAGGTAATATTCATCAGTGCTGACATTTATTGGTTTTGTTTTAAAGCAAAAAATATTCAGCTGTATAGAAGTAATGTAAAAATACAAAAAATTCGAACAGTTTAGTTTTTATGAGGAAAAGAATGGCGGTACACATTTATGTACCTCAGATCTGAAGAGGTTAACCCTTTGGACTCCGGCGTCTCTTACACAAACTTTATTCAATTTGAACCACTTTTTCAAAAGAACTTTCCTTGATTCGCACAATTTCAAAAATTCTCAGATTGAATAAGGAAAATGTTATTTTCCTTTATTACTGGTGCCAAAAACAAATTTTGGAAGGAAAGGTAATGTCTCCGCAGCGGAGTGTCAAGGGTTAAAATCTCCATCACCAGTGTAAAAAGGATGTAATTTAAAATTCTTATAACATTCTAAATTTTTATTTTAATTGCATAAAACTTTGTAATATATTCAAGCCATAATTAATACTTTGTAAAATGTAAAAACAAACGCTGATATTCTAATGTAATACAAAACACAATTCAGCAACATTTTTTCATGCAGTATTCCACAATCCGTACGGTAATTAAATTTACACTAGATATATAAAAATGAAAATTATGTTAAATTGAGCTGTAATCTATACTTTATATAATGAATTAATAGCTTTGAGATAAGTAAATATTATCATTAATTTTTTTTCATTTTTCGAATTTAAATGAATTTTTAAATAAGTTTCTTTAAAGAATTTTATCTATCGTTAATTCATTCGATAAAGCAGTGTTGCCAGAGGACTACTTTTTTTTTTAAAATTACCATTTCTTGATTAACACCACTTTTTTGAAATGATAAAATTCCCTTTATTTTTAACGTAAATAATGTTACGAAACAAGAAAAAAATTATCTTTTAAGAATAGTAGTGTCAAGTAAAAAAAAAAAAAAAAAAAAAAAAAAAAAAAAAAAAAAAAAAAAAACGGAATTTATAAAATGTATCCAGTTGGCACTCTGCAATAAAGTAGAACTTGAAGTTCATTTTAACATAACTTTTGTGTTGATATGTCTGTTCGAAGTTACGTTATCGTGCGGATATTTGCACATCATATGAAAATATATATATATACACTGGTGTCCAAAAGTTAAGCATAATTGGTAATTAAGTAATTATTTTTAAGTAATGAAAGAAATATGAATCGGAATGTGCTGAAACTCCAGGTGTGTAAACAAAATAGTACGTGTCACATATTTTCGCGAAGATTTTCCCGCGAAATCGAACAGGGGACCGTCAACAAATTGAAAAAGAACGAAGATCTTTTGGATAACCCTGTCAAAACTAATGTAGCAAAAGCGTTCAAACTGCACATTATGATTAATTGGTTTATTTCAATGTACTGTGTTAATTTTTACAAGGATAGCATGTATACTCGTAGAGAAATTAGAGTTTTTATAAAAACAGTCCTAAATTTTTCCAAGTTTTTTGCTTATAATTTGCAGAGTTCTTATTATAAAATAATGTTCTTTTCTGAAAATATGACAAAAATCATTGTACACAATACCCTGCCATCAGAATTTAAAAATAATAAAAATTGTATGAAAAATGAGTATGTTTAGTAAATAATTTTTCATTGCGCATGCGTCAACGATATCAAAATGTCATTTGCATATTGTGTTAGCTAAATGTATAGAGCAACTTCTGTAAAAGTTTCAAAAACATAGCTTGAAAATTCTGAAAATGGGAGATTATAGAATCAACTCAAAATCCTTTATTCCCTAAATGAAGCAAAAAGATGAGGGGCTGTATCCATATTCCATTGTTTAGTGCCTACACAATATTGCACGTGCAACTATATTTAGGTAAAACCCCTGATTTTTTTTGCTTCCATTAGGAATAATGAATTTTGAGTTGATTCTAAAGGCTCCCATTTTCAGAATTTTCAAGCTATGTTTTTGAAACTTTTACAGAAGTTGCTCTATACATTTAGCTAACACAATATGCAAATGACATTTTGATATCGTTGACGCATGCGCAATGAAAAATTATTTACTAAACATACTCATTTTTCACACAATTTTTATTATTTTTAAATTCTGATGACAGGGTATTGTGTACAATGATGTTTGTCATATTTTCAGAAAAGAACATTATTTTATAATAAGAACTCTGCAAATTATAAGCAAAAAACTTGGAAAAATTTAGGACTGTTTTTATAAAAACCTTAATTTCTCTACGAGTATACATACTATCCTTGTAAAAACTATCACAGTACATTAAAATAGGCCGATTAATCATAATGTACAGTTTGAACGCTTTTGCTACATTTGTTTTGACAGGGTTATCCAAAAGATCTTCGTTCTTTTTCAATTTGTTGACGGTCCCCTGTTCGATTTCGGGGAAAACTCTTCGCGAAAATATGTGACGCGTACTATTTTGTTTACACACCTGGAGTTTCAGCACATTCCGATTCATATTTCTTTCATTACTTAAAAATAATTACTTAATTACCAATTATGCTTAACTTTTGGACACCAGTGTATATATTAATTAAACTGCATTTTTCATCATATTATGTTGATAGTTATTTTGATATTTTTAAACACTTAAATATGATTTAAATAAGTTTTAGGCAATTTCAGTAAGCATATCAAAAAGTTATTAGAAATCGATACCAAAACATTTTGGAATTGGCTACGAAGATTTTGGAAGTATGAGACCTCCTAAAACCAGTTTCCGTCGCACCTTGGCTTTCACAATACACTTTTTTAACAACAATCCGTTGACAGTCACGGGATTGAATCTAGAATAAATACAGAGTAAATATTGAACACGCAACGAAAGAAAAGGTAAAATAATTATTTTCAATTTCTTTATATATTTCTGGTGGCAGTATTTTTTAAAATCATTTTGTAATTATTTAAAACAAAATACTATTTAAGACATCGCAAAATGTTTTAATTCTCCGGGAAAACGAATGAATTTTTCAAAATTCAAAAGAATAACGTTTCAAATAAAATGGATCATAAAAGAGCTTGAAAAAAGTTATAAATTTTATTACTGAAATGTACTACAATCAAGTTACATTCTTCATTTCACGATTACAGTGTTGAACAAAGTGTAATTTTATCCCCCCCTCCCCTAATGACAGATTTTTGTTTTTAGTCTTTTACTTTTTGCTAGTTTTTGCCTGTACAATGTATCGGTACCCGTAAAGCATGGTGACGTCACTGCAACGTCGTTGTGAAGTCACATTGTGACTTTGTGACCATCGATTGTCGATGTGACGTCACGTGACGTCGATGTGAAGTCACAGTGACTAAAATGTGAAGTCGTTCTGGCCGTTTTAGAGCTCTTTTGTGACGTTTCACAAAGTGGTCAGAATGTGACAAATTTGTGAAAAATGTGTCATTTGTGACTAATTTGACATTAACACTGTGACGAAACTGTGACAAAAGCGACGATATTTAAATTGCCAGAAACATGTTTTTTAAAGTAAATAACATGTTTTGAAGAATATTTATAAATTTTTAAAGATATTTAAGAAAGTCGCATCTCAGTCACAATGTGACGTCACTGAGAGGTGGCATTTTGGTCACAGATGTTATGTGACCAAAGTGACCATGCATGCTATTAGGGTAAGAAGAATTTGCTTGATTCATCACTTAACCCTTTATTTACCGCATTATGAATTCATGAAAATTTTACATTCTAAAGCATTTTCAGCAAATTGCTTAAACTAAATTAAAAGATTTAAAGAATCATTTAATAAACAGTTGAAGGCTTTTATAAGGATTGAAGGATTTAGAAGAATTAAGTAAATTTGAATTTACAGGGATTTTGTGCAATTTTTATAACCCCACTCAAATCGTTTATTTTCATTTATTTTCTTAGTGTTTTGTAGAATTATAAAATGTACAAATATGTTCTTGCAATATAAATATAGAAATATTTCCGCATTGAAAATTCCCATGTGTTCTCCCTTAGCGCCAAGAAAGTTGAAAAGATGCAAAGGCAAAAGAAATAATCCTTTTAAAAATATTTTTTTTTTTTTTTTTTTTTTTTTTTTTTTTTTTTTTTTTGTGTGTAACCAATAATTTTTTTGGAACACGATAAAGTAATGTATCTGTAACTCATTCTTAATAGTATTACAACTAACTGGCCTATTAAAAGAAATTTATAATAAGTTATTGGTACTTATAAGTACCGCTGGTAGGTAAAGGGTTAGAGCTTTTGACACACGTATATTTTTTAAAATATAATTTCATACTATTTAATTGCAGAAATGTTTAGACGAAATAATACGTATATTTTAGCTTAACCCTTTCCGGCGCAGACAAATTCTGCACGTAAAATAAGAAATTGCTGATTGACACCGGAATTTACAAGAGACTTTTTAAGAAATTAAGAATTCCGTGATTTAAAAGCCCACAATAGTCACAGAAAAAGTACACAAAAAGACCCGGATGATCATGTAAAGTCTATGGGAGCGTTCTTTTCTAATATCTCCCTCAAATTTTAATATTTTTGCATGATTTTTTTGCACAAGATAGCTGAGGGCAATCCACAACCGGGCTAGTTTTTACTTTTTCGATTTTTGTTTCAGATTTTCTTTAAAAAATTACTTTAACTTTCGAAACCGGTTTAAACCGGTTCTGAAACTGAAACTATCGTAATATAAAAAATATATAACAAAAATCGAAAAAGTAAAAACTAGCCCGGTCGTGGATTGCCCTCAGCTATCTTGTGCAAAAAAATCATGCAAAAATATTAAAATTTGAGCGAGATATTAGAAAAGAACGCTCTCATAGACTTTACATGGTCATCCGGGTCTTTTTGAGTAATTTTTCTGTGACTATTGTGGGCTCTTAAGCTGTCATTGTAAAAGTAAAATTTTACAAAATTATTATTGGTGCAGTTTGTAAGTTTTGAATTAAAATTGGGTGTTGCCGGAGTAGGGTTAACCCTTTCCGGCACACTGTGCCCGGTCTGGGATGCCTAATTTTAATTCCAAACTCGCAAGCGGCACCAATAACATTTTAGTAAAGTTTTGCTTTTACAATAAAAGCTTAAATTGAGGATTTCAAAATATCTAAAAATTCGTTTTCGAATTCCGGTGACAGTCGATAATTTCTCATTTTACTAGAAGATTTTGCCCGTTCCGGAAAGGGTTAAAAAAAGTGGTGTCAACCCATATTTTCAATTTATTGTACGTAAAAAAGGTGAAACAGTAAAGTGATTAATGCTGAAAAAGAATACGGTAATGAAGAGTGGTCATCATTCGCAGGTGTTGTTTAGGAAAAAAAAAAAACTAATTTTAATATATTGTAAATAAGTATATAATAATATATAATAAATAAGTTGTTGTTGTTGTTTATTACGGCCGATTATCTAGATAGTGGATACAGACCTGAAAAGGAAAAGGCCTCCTCGGGGGGGATATTTCTAAAAGAACCTACCCATATTTTGCAATAAGCAACATAACACATGATGTTTGTCCTTTGAATTTAATAATAAAATTAATGATTCAATGTACTTTTACGTAATTTATAATTAAAATTATAGTACTAAATGCATTTAACCCTTTAACGATCATAGCATTTTCATTGCTAAGATGTCGAAATAAATGAGTGACACCGGTAATTAAGAAAAAATATATTTCTAAATAAGAAAACGTGATTTTTCACATACATAATAAAAGGGATATTTTTAGATAAAAATACCGGTGTCAGTGTTGCATATCGGAATTAAAATTTTGTGGTTTCGTGACGAAACCAATGAACGTTAAAGGGTTAAAAATAATAATAAAGAACAATTTTATAAATGAAATCTAGAATAATAATTCCTGAAGGTCTTTTAACCCTTTAACCCTTTGAGGGGCAAAGCACATCTATTCATAAAATACTGAAATGGTTGAATTACAGCAGAATTTGAAAACAAATTTATTTCAAAATAGATACATGCTTTCCTTTACGTATATAATAAAATTAAAATTTTCGTTTCAAAATTCTGGTGCCAATGTGGCATTTCGCAATAAAAATTAAGTGGAATATATTTTATCCTACCGCCCTTCAAAGGGTTAAGACTGGAGGACTTTTGACAGTAATTAAAAGTTTCGATGGTTTTCCCTAATTAACCCCTTCGGGACGAGAGTCTCTAACAGAATTTTTTATCTTTTATCACCGGTTTTTGACAACAGAAAATTACGCCCATTTGAATCTGAAAAATACTCAGATTAAATAAGGCATAATCTACAGTAAAATTTTACTGGTGAGAATAATCAAGGATTTGGGGCAATTTTTGCAGCATGTATACTTTGTCGCACATTCCCAAGAGGTTAATAGGATCATATTTGATTAAAAAAAATGTAAACTCCTTAGGCAGGGGTGCAAATATCTAGGCGCCAGCAGGCAGTTTCTCACCACAAAATTTATTTCGTTTTTCTTCGTCTAATATTTCGTGAAAAATTCCTGCTAGAATGCTATTAAATTTTGAGCGAAAAAAACTTTAAAATTTTAGTGGTGAAAGGCTACCCTCCGGTGCCTAGATTTTTGCAACCCTGCCCTTGGGGACGAGCGACGATTGCGTTACGCAAAAAGGCTTAACCCTTTGAGGGGCAAGCAATTGCGTTCGTGTAATTCTGAACTCCCACCGGAAATTTGTAAAAAAGTTATATCAAAAAGAGGATAAGCATTTTCACGACTGTTTTCTACCAAAGTTAGAAAAGGGAATTTTAATGACATTTTTCTGGTGTAAATCTTCATCAATCGTAGGCGGTATATAATGTATACCGCCGCCCCTCAAGGGGTTAAAATATCTTTGTTTATTCCCACCAGTAAAAAATTACTGTAAATTTTGCCTTATTTAATGGGTGCATTTTCTCGATTCAAAAAGACACAAATTTCTGTTTTTAAAATCCGGTGACAAAGCATTAAAAATTTCGTAAAAGTCTCTCGTCACGAAGGGGTTAAAAGAATAGACAATGCCAAGGTTATGCCAAGGAAGAGTCCGCACAATTCTGTGGGTGCTCAAATCTCTCAAAAAGAGGAGAATAATTCTTTTTTATTTAGGATAGTCTACACAATTTTGTAGGTTAGATTTTTAAAACGATAAAAAAATGTACTAAAGCAAAAAAACAATTAAGATAAAGTATCGAAAATAAGTCCCCCCCTTTTAGGAAAAGTAAATTATAATACTTTTAAGAGATGTTTATTATTGGAACTTTTGTGAAGTAGATAGGTAAAATTAGGAGGGTGAAGAGACATATTTGGAACTTCTTGACAAGAGATTGCCCTTTCCTAAAAAAATATAGTTCAATGTTTCGCAATCTTTTAAAAGCCGGCCAAATTTGCGTGTTTTTAGAATTTCTGGTGTCTTAACGGCGGTTGACAAGCGTTGCTCGTAGGGGGTAGAGTCGCCTAGTACACATTTTTAGGTGCGTTCGTAATTATGTATATACGTAGCACCTATTGTTGTCGTTCAGTCCATCCGTCTGTCCGTCCGTCTGTCTGTCCGTCTGTCTGTCTGTCCATCTGTCTATCCGTCCGCATATAACAACGCAAAAACTACCCAACCGAATCGTTTGAAATTTAAAATATATTATTATTACATAATTTTGTCGAGTCATTTAAAATTTTAAGAAAATCGGAGATCAATTACAGGGACAATCAAAAGGATTCCGTAACATTACGGTCAATGGGGGAAAAAGTTTCAAATGCATTTTAATCGTTTGAAATTTTAAATACATAATTATTACATAATTTTATCAAGTTATTTCAAATTTTATCAAAATCGGATGCATAGTTCAAATACAAGGACAATCAAAAGTATTCCGTTACATTACGGTTAATGGGGGAAAATGTTTCAAATGCATTTTAATGGTGTTACACTCATTCGAACGTAATAAAATTGATATGCATCTATAAAGTAGATATTATAATATACATTTTGCATAATCTGTGGTACAAACAATATTTTTTATTGATTTACAAGGCCACACAAACTTATTCCATTGCATAATGGTATAGGGAGAACATTGTTTGATGCGCATTTTAATTGTAATTATTTACAGTTTTATGAGATTGATATATGAGAGTGATATTTTTAAAACTTCGTTATCGTACGAACGCACCTCATTTGCTACGCTTCACGTGTAATTTCCAACTTTTATTTTTATTTTATTGAAATGTCGGGATAATTTGTTTTATTGGGTCGTTTACAAAATCGTGTATGTTTGGGAAATTCAATTGGTACCGGAAAATTCTGCCCATTAATTTCTAAACGTAAGATATTGGAAACAATATCTAACAATTAAATGATAGAATATTTCGGTACGAATTAATTTTTCCTAGCAGATACGACTTTCCGAGCGCCCCAATAATTATCTAGTAATTAGAAACATAAAGAATTTACTCTCTGATTTGTATTAATTAGTATTACAGTATAGTGTAAATATAATATAGTATATATACTATATAAGTACACATAGCTGCCAACATTTACGCATTTTTGCAACCACTAAAATTTTACAGAGATTTTCCATTTGTTTAATCATAAAATTTCGAGGATTAACCCTTTCCGGCGCAGACAAATTCTGTTCGTAAAATGAGAAATTGTTGACTGACACCGGAATTTACAAAAGAATTTTTTAGAAATTAAGAATTCCCTGTTTTAAGCTGCAATTGTAAAAGTAAAATTTTACTAAAATATTATTGGTGCCGTTTGTAAGTTTGGAATTAAAATTAGGTGTTGCCGGAGTGGTAACACTGCGCCGGAAAGGGTTAAATAAGACAATATTTGCTATTAAATTTTTGTGATAGGAAAAATGCGTAAAAGTTAGCAGCTATGTATTATACTTAATTATAATGTATTATAATATAGTAAAGCGTAATTAGTATTGCCTTTCATTGTAAGAACATACTGGCAGAATAGATAATATTGTGTATTACAAGAGCTAAGTCACCAGGGCGAAGAAAATACCGAAAAATATG
The DNA here is from genome assembly GCA_964019185.1 of Maratus speculifer. Taxonomy (NCBI): domain Eukaryota; kingdom Metazoa; phylum Arthropoda; class Arachnida; order Araneae; family Salticidae; genus Maratus; species Maratus speculifer. The sequence continues at coordinate 349,957,967 of OZ025295.1, forward strand.
TTTGACTGTTCATTCTTATCTGTCTTTGAACAGAAACCAAGTACCTACTTTGTCACAAGGGGTAATATAAAGCACACAAAACCAACATCAAATGGGATGCCTTAGTATTTAGCCCAGATACAAATATAAAAGAAACTTGTTAGATAGAAAACTTGTTGTTTTCATTTAATTGCATACGTGTTAAAATATTACACAACTAGTTAATTTGTATTTAACCAGTAACTTGAATATAAAATTATTATCACTTAACCCTTTCCGGCACACTGTGCCCGGTCTGGGATACTTAATTTTAATTCCAAACTTGCAAACGGCCAGTGTTGCCAGATTGTCGAAAGCCAATTTCCCCAAAATTTCTGAAATTTTCCCCAAATCAGGGCTTTTTTCAGAAAAATCCCCAACGCAATTTCTACTCAAAAAGGCAAGTTCCCAATTTTCAATTTTCCGTTATAAAATTTTTTTAACAAATTTAAATTAAAAATTTTCCCCAAATCAACCATTTTTTTGAAAAAATTCTCCATTTATGAAAAAAAAAATTAATCCCAACAGAATTTTTCATGTATGTTCAAAGCTAAAAACAAAAAAGAAAAGTTATGAAATTGTTTTTATTTTTGTTGTATAAATCTATACTATTAAATGAAATGTATTTCTGTGCTGGTGTTTCTGTTCGTATTGACAGGAAAATCTGAATTACTTATCTGAAAATTCAGAGGAGGGATAGCTCAGTGCAGATCATGATGAATCTGTACTCTGTAGTACATATAAGCGGTGAGCGCGACTGCGAGAATGATTTATATTATCTATTATTTCTGTATTTTATTTTCGTTTTCCAAACCAAAATCGAATTCGAGACAGATCCAGTATTGGTTAATGTCTGAAAGTAAAAATTGAAATTGTGATAACAATTCCCCAAGTTTTTCCCCAAATATGTTCATAGTCCCCAAACATGTCCCCAAAAAATTCCCCAGGAAGTTCAAAATTCCCCAAAATGGGGACAAAATCCCCAATCTGGCAACACTGCAAACGGCACCAGTAACGTTTTAGTAAAATTTTGTTTTTATAATAAGAGCTTAAATTAAGGAATTCAAAATATCTTAAAGATTTGTTTGTGAATTCCGGTGTCAGTCGATAATTTCTCATTTTACTAACAAATTTTGCCCGTGACGGAAAGGGTTAAAAAGTTTTGCAAATGTTACATAAAAAGCAAATATTTCTATTGTAAGGGGCTATTCATATATTACGTTGTTGTTTTAAGGGTCAGGGGTGTCTCATGATATCGCAAGATATCGCTATGGGCAAGGCCTGATTACTAACGGGGCACACTCACACCCATGAAATTTAAAATATGATCACCGTATTTAAACATCGTGCGTACAGTGAAATTCTGCCATAAATAACCTAAAAATTTCAGTTTCTTTTTACTGGTAAGAGTGTGGTCCGTTGGTTATTAGGCGTTGGCTAAGGGGAGGGGCGTTGTATTTTTATATCGTTATCACTTTTGATACAAACATATTTTTCTGTTATTTATAACTTGGGCCTTATATAAAAATACTATGTTTTTTGTGACTTATGAATGCATAAAAATACTACTGTTATCATTTTTTTTAGAAAATACAAAGTTGTTATTAAAATTATTAAATAATTATAAAATTATTCAATCCAAAATATGGAACACCGGAACGTTTGTCTTTTCTTATATTTTTCATATGCGTATCATATGTGCAGTGTTTCCCCCAGGACAAGGGCGCACAGGCCTTCGACCAGTAAATTTTTGATCTTCCACCAGTAAATTTTTGAAAAGAAATGTTCCCCTTATTTTTGGCATTAATTCTGTATCTTTAAGAATTTAAATAAGAAAAAACCTTCTGCTAACATTTACCGGTGGACGTTTCCCCGAAGGCCTGTGCGCCCTTCTCCTGGGGGAAACACTGATATGTGTATAAACCAATGTTGGAGTAACTATATGCGAAGTATATAGTTTTGTAATGATACTTGTGCTTAATTGTAAATAAAAGAGAAAAAATAGTTGTGTACCTGTTTTATTGATAAGAAGCTCTATTTCCTGCTTGCAGAGCAACAGTGTTGATTTCAGAGAGTGATCTGCCGATACATTCTTCCCTGGAGCAATGAGATCCCCCCCCCCCCCCGAAGGATGATTTGACATTTGAATTTTTAATGGTAAAAAAAGTGAAATTTTCCTCACCGGAACCACAGAAATCTCTTCCGGATAAAAGTATCTGAATTCAGCAGGGCATTCACAAGCATATATGTTTATTGTTGAATAAATTATATAACAAAAAGCTATCATAAAATACTTTTGAATAGTAACTATTTCTCTTAAGTGTCATTTTGTATAAAATTATTTCATATATAAAATCTTTTATCGAATTTCTTCATTTGAATCAATAAAATATGAGAAAAACAGGAAGAGGAATGATAACTTACAGGGGTGGGGAATTTTTCAAAAATCTTACCAGCCATGGATTTATTTCACCAGCCTGCAAGATACAACACGCATGCAGTTGAAAATACTTTTGACAAAATCGCACATAAAATTACTATTATTACAATACATTTTCGTAATTCTTTTTTCCCTATAAAATTAAGAAATATATGCAACAGAGGTAAGCTGAATATAAGATAGAACTTTAGTATCATATTTACACTGTAATAATTTGGAAAGTTAAAATATCTAGATTGAAAAAGTGTCTCTGATAATGTTTCTATTGCCTACAGTTTTTTCAAAAATTAAAAATGCACTCGCCTTGCCAGAAAATCCACTCGCCACTGGCGAGCAAAATGATGTATTTCCCCATCCCTGATAACTTATGATATTGAAATGTAGGAAGGCGATGATTCAGAATTACCAAAAAATTGATAACGTTACATATGTACAGCCCCGAAGAAAGTCATTATTATAATATTGATTTTTTACAAAATTAAGAATGAAGAAAATTGATAGTTTTAGTACAAGAGCCGAACGCACAAAACCGTAAGTCATCGAGGACAAAAAAAAATGCCTTTATTTTATGGAAGAATACTATATGAGGAATCTAATGATCCATGTCTGCTGGAAGCGAAGTGGTGCATGAGCCAAAAATTAATACGGCTAGTGGTTGACTCGTAGGCTTAGCATTATGTTTTCCTGCATCCGGTTTTCCATGTTTTCATACTTTTGACTGTACGGCAAACAGAATGCTAAGCCTACGAGTCAACCACTAGCCGTATTAATTTTGCGTAATTTTTTTTTCCGAGCACCTTCGTCGTTCCAAGCCCAAGCTCGCACTCTGATTGGTTGTTGCTCTGGGTACTGTTTTCATCTAACTTGGCGATAATCATTCTTGGCGTAGTGATAGATGCTTCCGTCGAGGAGTTTCATTTCCTTCCGAACCGAATACAAAGTAACTTTTCCCGTTTATTAATAAGTAAAGCATTAGCCATTTTATAAAATAACACAAGATAATAATACACAAGAGCACAAGACCACGAGGATAAGAATGAAGGAAGAATAAGAATGAGTAGGTTAGGTTTTAGATTTACTCGTTCACTTACGAGCGAAGTATTTTTCGCCAAGTATGGTTATCGCCAAGTTACGTGAAAACAGTGCCGAGAGCGACAACCAATCAGAGTGCGAGCTTGGGCTTGGAACGACGAAGGTGCTCGGAAAAAAAAATTCGCATTAATTTTTGGCTTATGCACCACTTCGCTTCCGGCAGACATGGATCGTTAAATTCCCCAATTACTACTCTTCCGTAAAATAAGGTAATTTTTCTTGTGCTTGTTGACTTAGGGTTTTGTGTGGTCGGCTGTTTGAATATATTATGGCTGCAAGTACTATAGTTTTGATATATCTCTTATGTTTTTTACTTTATAAAATTTCTGGTGGTAATTGATTAAAAATATACATAAAGATTATAAAACATGTTTTTGCTTATGCCCGAATGATTTATTTTAAAAATACATTAATTCTGCCCATGACTGGATAATAGCACTTATTTTCAGAACCGAGATTTTTATGCTTTCAAAATTTCCTTAAAATCATAGAAACGAATTAAAATTTAGCTTCCAATTTCCAAAAATTCTGCAATCAAAACTAAAGACAAATTTCATCAAATAACGGGACTGTTTTTAAGTGCGTTCGTAATAATGTAAATTCAAAGAACCTATAGTGTTGTTTAATCCATCAGTCTGTCCGCATATATCAGAGCAAAAACAATCCAACTGAATCGTTAAGAATTTAAAATGTATAATTTTTGCATGATTTTTCGAGTCATTTCAAATTTTAGGATAATTGTATGGAAAGTTTAATTACAGTGACAGTCAAAAGTGTTATGTTAAATTACGGCCGATGGAAAAAAAATAGTTTCAAGTGTATATTAATGATGTTACACTTGTTCGAAAATAATTAAATTGGTATGCATCTATGAAGTACATATTAAATATACATTCTGATGAATCTGTCGTGCAAAGTATATTTGTAATTAATTTACAGGGCCACATAAAAGTATTCCATTACATAATGTTATAGGGGGAAACGATGTTTAACACTAGAACGCGCGGAAATTCTACTCAAGTTTGAAAATAATATTTCGCACCAGAATTGTTATTCAAAATTATATAATTGATATATTTTACGTAAATTTGCGTGGATTAAATTTAAATTATTTCAAGAAAATTTTTCTGGTTCGAATTGAAATTTAGTTACATGACTGAGGTCGAATCGAATCCATCCGGGCGTTCTAGTGTTAAGGAGCGTTTTAATTATGTAAAACTGTTTCACATTTTACGAAACTGATATATGTTGATAAGGTTTACTACAAGTTACTTCCTGTATAACAGAAAGCAGATAATATTTACAGGGACACACAAAATATTTCGGCTCTTTTATTGTATCTGAAGTACTTTATGCTATTACACAAAGATTTAAATTTGTAAAAAAATCGTTATAGTACAAAATCATCAGATTTGTTATGCTTGATGTGGAATTTCCCACTTGTTTCAATTGTGCTGCGAGTGCATTTTACGTTTTTTTTTTTTTTTTTTTTTTTTTTTTTTTTTTTTTTTTTTGCGAAATTGTTTGGAGGAAAAGAAAAAAAAAGAAAATGAAAGTTAATGGTAAAAAAAAAAAAAAAAAAAAAAAAAAAAATGAGTATACAGTCTTTTGGCACTTCTAGGTTATCCCGTCGACCAAAAAATTATCGCCAAACTATAAGATTAAATGCCAATAATGGATGACCGTGAAAACACATTCAATGCGATTCACGTGTTTAAAATGTCATTAAGTGATTTTTATTTCGACTTTTTATTAATATTTTTATTAATATTCTACTAATTATTTGTTTTTTCAGTATTTAAAATAAAAATTATGTCAACATGTATAATTTGGCTATTAGTTTGGCGATTTGTAAAATTTGGCGAAATTGGTCGACGGAATAACCTAGAAATACCTTTTTTTTTTTTTTTTTTTTTTTGAAAAATACTTTGAAAAAGGCAACATAGCGAGTGTAAAACGCGGTTATTTAGTATTCGCTGTTGCTATTTCTTTTTAATATGTCAAAATTCTGAATAAATGAATAAATATATATATTCAATTTTGAAAAAATTATTGGTACATAAATAAATCTATAAAACTTTAAAAAAAAGTATGGAATAAGAATGTTATCATTATTATATAAACTGATTAAAATTATTACCACTAAATGTAAAGACAATAATTCACTTCATCATTAATAAATGAAAGTATGTTGATTCGAGACAGAAATTTTATCATCAAATATATAAAATTAAATCGTACAAAAAGTTGTTATGTATACAGAAAATTAATTAAAAAAAAAATAGTAATAGTTATAAATAAATTTTGTGATATGAAATATTTTTTTAAATAAAATTCGAGTAAAATTTCCGAAATACTGTTTAGTTTTGAAGTAGTAATTGGTAAAACGAATGTAAAGTCTATAACGTATCAAAAAACTCACAAAAATTTCAAGTAACCTGCAACATGAAGAATGTAGCATCTAATCAGTGTTTACATTAATTGCGAAAACATTATGTCAGAATAAATATAATACCGTAGACAACAACCTAAATCTGCAAGACGAAGTTAATACACATAATTTTTTTTCTGACTGACTGTTCCTATCTTACTTTGAAGAGAAAAACAAAGTGCTTTGTATGTCACAGCGGGAATATAAAGCTAACAAACATGTGTCAATTGAGACTACTTTATATTCAGTCAGGGTACAGATAAAAAGGAAACACTAGTTAGAAAGAAGGGATTAGTGTTATTATTATAATAATGATTTATTACAATTACTTTTATTAATAGTAAGTATTCGACAATTGTTTATTTGACCAGTAACAAATGAAATATATTGACTGAAAAAATATTTTTATTCATCAAATAAATAAAATATAAATCACACGGAAATTAGAATAATATAAATAAAATAAAAATAGTTATGAATAAAACTTCTTATATGAAATATTTTTATAAAATTCGAGTAAGATTCCCCATATAAAGAAAAGCCAGTTGACGTCTCTGTTGGTCGAATTACTGTGGCTCCGTCTCGCGGTCAGCAAGAAGAAACTGTCTGTTGTCTACATTTGTCAGATCTATGATATGATTGGCCTACGTCGTCCAAGATGATTCCTGCAACGATCGCTTTGTCAAAAATGTAGCGATAGATTTGTTGACAGAAGTGTTTTGTTCGCAGACATGTCCTTTCCATAAATTTTGCGTCAAATAAGTAATTAATAAAAATAAAATAAAATCTATAATAAGTCAAAAAAAAATCTGCAAAAGTTGTAAAATAACACAAATTTAACAGCAGTAGTAAACACTATCAAGTTGCGCATATATACGAGACTGTTGTTTATTCTAAATGAACGAGAGGCCTTGCTATATTAAAAAAAAAAAAAAAAAAAAAAAAAAAAAAAAAAAACATTTATATAGAGGAACATTGCACAAACATTACACACAAAAACTACACAAAGAATAAAAGAATTATGCTGGAGAGCATCACACACGCATCATCGAACGACCCACGTCCATATTCCTCTCTTTTGCCATTGCCATTCCGCGTTTTTAACCCATTAGTGCCTAGCGTCCCTTTTTAGGGGCGCTTCAAAAGGTGCATATAACACTGTTTTTGACACCGGTAAAAAAGAACAACAATCCTTATTTTATTTAATCGAAACATTATCGAAATTAATGAACCAAACTTAATTCTTTTAAAAATAGTGGTGCCAACCGAATAAAATTTGTGCAAAAGGTCGTGGGCACGAATGGGTTAAAATGTTCTTGAGCCATGGAGTATAGGCGATCTTCACAAACACGAAATTATTTTATAAAGAAAATTCTTCTTCTAAATCTCGAGTATATATATATGTGTGTGGGAATAGTATTCATTCTGAGCGTGTTCAGCAGTTACGCACGTCAAGCGCGCGCGCTCAGGAGTCACGGATATGGAGTGAAACCTTATTGCGGCTGTTCAAGTACCGAACCAGGCGCACAGTACTCAGAACTGTGCTCTCAGATACAGACTAAGAACAGTTCATGGATTTGATTGGACGGTGCTAATGAAAAGATCATCTGTTACCTTCATGAGCTTAAAATCAGCGATTGTGAGTTCGAATCTTTCGCGTCTATAAACTGTGATTATGTTTTTTTTTAATTATTAATAATCGTTTGCTTTATATTAATAATTAGGATTTTTTATTAAAGATAATTTTTTATATTAATAATACAGAAGCACATGTATTTCTATTACAATAATGAAATACTTATTTAAATATGAGAAAATATGATATTTTAAGAAGAAAGTTTTACGTTTGAACTTATTTAATATTTTAAGTATCGTTCCAAAGTGATTTATATATATACATATTAAGCAAATAAACAACAATAACAACAACAACAACAAAAAATTTAAAAAGAATTTCTTGATGTTTTTCATTCATTCATTCTTTCTTTTTTTTTTAAAAAAGTACTTTAGAAGTAAGTTTAAGATACAAATCATATTTTATAATAACTATAGTTATTAGAAAATAACTAGCTTTATTTTTTTTTAGAATATTATTTTTACTCAGGGCCGGACTTATGCAGGGGCAAGAGGGGCAACTGCCCCTGACTCCTCCCCCCCCCTGAAACTAATCAGGATTTTTATTAAAAGGTGCCAAACTATTAGAATCAGCCAAAATGACCAAAATTCATATATTTTCAAACAGTTAAGAAGATAGTGCGGTCCTCTTTCCCTTCCAGTATCCATTGGATGGAGTATCCATTTATGCAAAAAACAAGCTACATCATTAGACAACTAGTCTGTAATAATTATAATTATTACAGAATACTATAGTATTCTGTAAAATATGCAATTATTAAATGAGAAATATGTATACTAAAACCTTTTCTGAAAAATTGTCAAACTAACAGTGCAAATTGCACTGAAATACATCCAATTTAATAGATTAAAAATAAACCTTATAACATGTTGATATCACAATCTTGTTTGATAATAGCATTTTAATTATCGCGAAAAATATAATGCAACTGATAAATCATTTTTAAATAAATAATAAAAAAATTGTTAAAAAGTTAAAATCTTTAGATCCGTAATTGAATTGTTAAATTGTATCAATCAACCTACCATCACAAGTACAACCAATGAAATAGAAGCACGAAATGCACAATCACGTGATCAAATCACTCACATTTTTTTTTTTTTTTTTTTTTTTTTTTTTTTGAGTTACGCGCGTCAAGGTTGGTGGTAATATTTTAAGTGCTGATCGGGCTTAATTAGATAAAATAGGTCACGTGATACATTTTGGGAATATTTTAGATTTTATTTGAGTGACCGCAGATATGTCTTTCTGCTACGAGAATCATGTTTTGGAAAGATAAAGGAATATAGTATTTGCATTTACCAATTTTGAACCATAAAAATAATTCAATAATTGAATAACGTTAAAATTCCCTTATTCGATAGTACCTACTCCATGCAGAATCTTCTGAGCGCGCGCGCGCAAAAACGGTGTCATTTGAACACGGCCTCTATCACTAGCCTGCATATTATATGTCTCATATATTTGCTTCCCCGTATCATAACTCTGATGACAAGGCACTCCAGCGACGCAGCCGAATAAAGTAGGCGTGGTTTGAAGCGAGCCGCAGAAAGGAAGTGAAGAGAGTTTTTTTGGAACAGTGGTTGTTGGTCGGCGAGAGAACATTCGATGATGGTTTTTCCGCGAAAGATGTGTATGAAATCTGATTAAACTAAAACTTATGATGGTTTAACTTGTACATAGAACTTGTAAATAATTCATTTGTTCATGTTTAGCATAAATCTTTAAATTTAAACGGTGTCAGTTTGGAATATATGTGTTTGTGTTTACTAATCATTCCCATATATATATATATACAGTCGGCTCTCGTTAATTCGAACTCGCCGGGACCACAAGACATGTTCGAATTATCCGAAGTTCGAATTATGGAAAGTATTAAATGAGAACATGCTTAATATGGCATTATTGCAAAAGAATTAATGTTATAGTGTTTTTTTTTTTTTTTTTTTTTTAATTTTTTATGTCTGTTAGAATCAGAATATATTAATATTAAATTAATTTAATCAGAATATCTTAATATTAAATTAGAATGTATAAATACATTAATTAGAAGATTAGAAACAAGTACAATGGAAGAAAAATCTGAAGCGTCACTGATGGACGGATGAGGCACTTAGAAAGTGGATATTAAATGCATGGGATAATATGTGTACTCGTTCGGAACAATTTTCACAAAAATCAAAGAAAGAAAGTTATTCAAATGTCTGAAATCCGTGAGAAAGAAAGGAAGAATGAAAAATCGGAATTCTCGTCAGTTCGAATTAAACGATGTTAAGAGAAAATGAGTTCGAGAAAAAGTTTAACGTTATTTTACCATTGAAAATTTCGGGACTTCGTGTTTAGTTCGAATTATTCGAAGATTCGAATTATCCGATTTCGAATTAACTAGAGTCGACTGTATATATATATTTACCTTTCATTATTTTGGTAATCTGCCTTCTATTTCAGTTCAAACTTCAACTGTTTTCAATAAGATGACAGTAAAAATACTTGTTTCATTGGTTTATTGTATGGTAATACAGTAAAACCTCTAAATAACGGACACCTCGGAAATGCAGAAATTGTCCGTTATTCGGAGGCGTCCGCTATTGGGAAAACTTCAGAGATTCAATAATCGCTAAGAAATACTTAATGTTTTATTAATTGGCTTTTATATGTCCTGAAACCTCTATTACATGATTAATCAGAAATTAAAATTATTTTTTAAGCAATAAAACTGAATTAAAATTGTGTACACTTTCATCCACTGTCCAGCACACTCTTGTGAAAAAAACTGTTACAAAAGTTTACTTTTGCTTGCGATTACATGTAATTTGTTTTTTAATGTGACGTTGTTGGACATTATAGAGTTCCGGGACGGAAAAGGGAGGGTTGCCCTTTATGAGCATTAAAAACATAAAATCGCAAAATCATCCGGGGGTACGTGTCGAACGCTCTGGGAGAGGGCCCTCCCGAGCAACCTCCTGAATTCAACACTGGATGTAGGGGGGGGGGACTTTTCCCAGCCCATCCTCTACATTTATCTGTGATCACAAAATTTATGATACATTTCCCCAATAAATTTAGACGCATGTTAATTTTTTTTTTCATTTTTTTCTCGTTAAAAAATACTTTTTCATTCTTTATCCCCGAAAATAGTGTCCGCTATTCGGAATGTCCGTTATTCAGAGGTTAAACATAGAAAAGTTTAAGTTTTGGGAGTGGGGATTGGAAAACTGCCCGTTAAATAGAGGTGTCCGCTATTCGGGAGTGTCCGTTATGGAGGTTTTACTGTATATGAATTACTCTGGTTATATAATGTCCATTTATCCATATATTTTTTAGTAATTTGGTAATCTGCCTTCTATTTCTCTTCAAACTTCAACTGTTTTTAATAATATGATTGTAAAAATATTGGTTTCATTGGTTTATTTAATGGTATTGTCTGAATAACTTTGGATGTATTTATAAAAGTATTTATATATATATATATATATATATATATATATATATATATATGTCTAGTTATTAGAAACATGAAGAATTCAGCATTTAATCAGCTTAATCAATCATTTCAATTGCCAGAACATTCTGCCAGAAAGAAAGTAGTACTGCGTATGAGAACCCAAATCCACCAGGCGAATAAAATAAACACTTTGTTTTGTGACTATTCGCTTTATCTGTCTTTGAAGAGAAAACCAAGTGCTTATTATGTCACAGGGTAAATATAAAGTTAACAAACATGTGTCAAGTGATACTACTTAGTATTCAGTCAGGATGTGGATAAAAAAAGGGTTACAATTGCTAGAAAAAAGATTCATGATTTTCTTTTAAATACATTAACATATTCACGCCGACGCGAATCACCGGTGACTCGCAAAAAAAGGCCTAAGAATCCCCATTTACCCTCACCAGTAAAATGTTACTGAAAAATTTGCCTTTAAGTTTTTCGATTAAATAAGACACAAATTTCAGTTTTTGAAAACCGGTGGCAAAATATTAAAAATTCCGAAAAAGGGTCCCTGGCAGAGTGGTTAAGTATTAAAATCTTACTTAAATGATCAATTTTTTTAAGAATTAAAAAAAAAAAAAAAACAGATGGAATGATATTCTGTAAAATACATGAAAACATTTTAGTGAAACCACTTTATTAAAAAAATACTGTCCGTTGATTGTATTTCACAGAAACCTCAAATAATGCTAATTTTTTGTGTCTTCTACAGAATTTTTAATTTTTTTATCTCAGTTTTTTTAAACAGAAATTTTTGCTTAACTGAATAAGAAAAATGCTCGGATTATACAAAATTTACAATAAACATCAACTGGAGGGAATAATAAATCATGACTGGCAAAAGCACGATGTTCGTATGTCATAGGCGCAAATCAAGGAAGCTGGTAAACTTAACCCATTAGTGCCTGGCGTCCCTTTTTAGGGACGCTTCAAAAGGGGCATTCATCACTGTTTTTGACACCGGTAAAAAAAAAGCAATAATTATCTTATTTAACCCTTTAACGATCATAGCATTTTCATTGCTAAGATGTCGAAATAAATGAATGACACCGGTAATTAAGAAGAAATATATTATTTCTAAATAAGAAAACGTATTTTTTTTCACATGCATAATAAAAGGGATATTTTTAGATAAAAATACCGGTGTCAGTGTTGCGTATCGGAATTAAAATTTTGTGGTTTCGTGGCGAAACCAATGAACGTTAAAGGGTTAAATGATGCATTTTCATGATTAATGAACTAAACTTAAATCTTCTAAAAATATTGGTGCCAACCAAATAAAATTTACGCAAAAGGTGCTGGGCATGAATGGGTTAAGAAATATCATTCCCTCACATGCAACCATTATAACTAAAAATACAAAAATACCATTTCATGCAGAAATATTTCTTTTGTGTGACTTTTGCATTTAGTATGAACATAAAAATTGATATTTCTATGTATTAAATTACTTTTTTACTGGTCTTCATATGCGATTTCTGTTTATTAAATGTTTGCAACTCATATTTTAAATCAGTTCCTCACTCATTAACCCTTTGCGGTGCAGGGCAAATTCATTGCTTAAGTATTGAAATTAATGACTAACACTGGAATTTGAAAACAACTTCATGTTTAAATAAGAAAAGTCTATATTTCACGCATTCAATAAAATAAAAATTTTTTAAACAAAATTCCTGTGCTAATGTGGCGTTTGGGAATTAAAATTAAGTGGTATATCTATAAAACCACCGCGCCGCAAAGGGTTAAACTTTTCACAACGGGAGTTTTTTACGAAATTTTTAATGTTTTGTCACCGGTTTTTAAAAACAGAAATTTGTGCCTTTCTATATCGAGAAAATGCTCCAATTAAATAAGGCAAGTCTTACAGTAAAATATTACTGATGGTGATAAACACGAATTCTGAAGCCTTTTTGCGGCATGCATACCTGTCGCTCGTCCCCAAGGGGTTAACAACTCAAGAAATTTAGATAGGTGGCACTACTGTAGATTTACCACTTAATCGTCGCGCCCGAGACATTCACGGGCTGCAAGCTTCACGGCTTATATTCAGAATTGTTTGATTCCCACCAGTTTTATTATATAGTGTAATTTTTTTAAATCTGGTATCATTTTACTTGTCGTTAAATAGAATGATTGTATATTTTTTAAGTGGTGGCAATAATGAATTTGAATTTTTTAACCGTAATTCAATGCGACTATTAAGGGTTTAAAACACTGCACATATATTGAGCACATTTGCTTACCTGTCAGTAAAACAATTTTTAGTCATGCTAGACAAATACTTCAGTGTGTAATGAAGAATTTAACCTTCGTGCGTTGTTCATTTTGAACAGACATTTATTACATATGCAAAGCTTCTAAGTTTCCTACCAATATTTTAATTCAGAAAATATTCTTTTATTCAACTGGAACATTTCAGTGATTAATCAGAACACCCATTTTTCTGAAATAGTGGTATGCAACTAACCACAGACTCAGCATCCCTGAATATTATTTTGAGTCGAAATAGACATGTATATCTTAACACATAGCTGCCAACTTTTATGCATTTTTCCTACCACAAAAAAATTACAGTAAATATTATCTTATTTAATCATCGAAATCTTATGATTAAACAAATGGAAAATCTCTGTACAACTTCAGTGGTAGCAAAAATGCATATAAGTTGTCAGCTATGCCTTAACCCATTCAGGGGAAAGGCATTTATGCTTCAGATATGTTCAAAGAATTTACTGACACCGCAATCTAGAAACAAATTTATTTGAAAATAATCAAAAGCTCATTTTTCACGTATATTTATGAAACCCAAATTGTACTAAATAATTACTGGTGCCATTCGGAAATTTAGGTATTAAAACTAACCTTTTGCAGACTGCAAACGGCGCCCCTAAAAGAGTTAACATGGTTAATAGACTAATTTTATTACTGATCAAATTTTATTGTCTATGTCTCGCTGTTCTATTATAAAGACATTCTACTAAGAATATCGTAAAGTGACATAATTCGCACAATTTAAATTTCGCATTTTTCAGTTACTATACATAATAGTTGTTTAAAATAGATAATAAATATTACAATTACATTTAAACTGTACAATTCGATTAGAATTTATCTCCCCTCCCAATATATATATATACATAGATATATATATATAAAGATCAAAATTATCGATCATTATTAATGCTGATTTATTATAATTAATTTATTTAACTGAAATTAAAAAGAAAAGACAAAATCTACATTGTGTAAAATAGTCCACAAAAAATGTTAAAAAAAAACTATTATTTTATAAAAGAATACTCTAATTCTTAATCTTGAATTAATTTCATGAATTTATCTACTAATTAGAAACATAAAGAATTTAGCATCTGTTAAGTATTTCCTTTAATACTGGACAAATTTTGGTTAGAATAAAAATAACACTCTAAATAAGAACCTAAGACCTCAAGGTGAAGGGAATATATATACTTTTTTCTGACTATTTGCTCTTATCTGTCTTCGAAGAGAAAATCGAGGGCTTGTTATGTCACAGGGGAAATAGAAAGCAAACAAACATGTGTCAAATGAATAGATTCAGTATTAATCTAGGTGCAATAAAAAGGTAAAGCTGTTTGAAAGAAAATTTGCTGTTTTTAGTATCATTATTTATAAACTTTTACTTAAATAATCAATTTTGTTGAAGAATTTTGAAAAACAGAATAAATGATACAGAAAAGAATCTGTAAATCATATAAAAAATAATACTGAGTTGTTATAGAAATTTGTAATCTTAATAACACTGATTTATTATAATTAATTTTATCAAACTAGTATTTAAAAAAAATGTCTAGCCAAAAATGACGCAACAATTGTTAAAAAACACACAAGTATAACACGAAGAAAACCCTCCTTCTAAATCTTGAGTTTTTTTTTTATATCTTAATTCCACACTGTTTTTTTTTTTCTTTAATTGCGAGAATGCTGTGTGAGGTATTATTAAGGAAAATAAACGATCAAGTGCAAGTAGTACCCGCACTCAAAGCGTTCCGTATAATAAACAAAAGCGTCTGAAAGCTGCTCAGTATGATTTAAGTCTGGAGATCTGACTGGCCAATCCATCAAGCGAATATCCTCACTTTTCAGAAAATCGTCGATCAAATGATGTCTACCTCAGGCACGCGTTATAGTCCACTGAAATGAAACAATTGGCAACTTCATCGCTGAAAATGCAAACATCAGGAACTAAGATATCATAGTTATACTGTCACATCACTCATTGGATATTTGCTAAATACAGAAAGAGGCGTTCGCTCATTTAACATAATGTTTGTCAAGACCAGTGGTGCCAGATTTGGAACTTTTTTATTTCAGATTATTTGACTGCCACCACTTATTTAAAATTGTATAATTCGTCTTATTTTTCAGAATTCACCTATTTCTATTCATCTATTCATCTATTTTTAAATAGGCAGAATATTACTTTTTTTAAAAAGCGGTGGCAATCAAACATTCTGGGAACTTGTCCCCAATCTGGCAGCAGTAGTCCAAACTATCAAACGCCCGTTGCCATAGTGGTCTTTTTCTCCGAAATAGGAAAGCAGACAGTGGATCCCTCGTTTTCTCCAGATAAAAATCCGTCGAGAATTCGTATTCAGGCTTAAACCCTTGGACACGTGTACTTGCCACAAAAAGGATTAAAAATCCGTGTTCATCCCCATCAGTAAAAATTCGCTGTAAAACTCGCCCTTTTTAATGGGAGCAATTTCTTGATTTAATGACCCACAAATTTCTGTTTTAAAAAACGATGACAAAATAATAAAAATTTCGGGAGTTAAAAATTAAATTTCATTAAAAATTAACCCATTAATACCTGAATTATTTTCTTCTTTAAAATTCAAATTTTGCATTTCCCCACCACTTTTAAAGAAAGAATAACATTTATCTGAATTTATCCAGGACTTTGTCTCGAGAAAAAAAGTATTTATTTATCCGCCTTTTTTACTAGTGTGAAATGCGCTTACTTGAATATTTTAAAACTGTCCCAAAAACGGGACGCTAGGCAATAATGTGTTAAAAGGATCCCGTCGCGCCACGAAGAGGTTAACCCTTTCCGGCACACTGTGCCCGGTCCCGGGATACCTAAATTTAATTCCAAACATGCAGGCGGCACCAATAATATTTTAGTAAAATTTTGTTTTTACAATAAAAGCATAAATTAAAGAATTCAATATACGTAAAAAAGTCGTTGGTGAATTCCGGTGACAGTCGATAATTTCCCATTTTACTAACAGATTTTGCCCGTGCCGTAAAGGGTTAACAGCAACTTATCAGCGAATAGGATAAACCTCCCAAAATCCATGATCTAAAGTTGATGATAGCTGCACCATGCTGAAAGAGTTCCCCTGTGTACAGAAGAGAGCGGTTCAGAAGAAGCGGGATTTATTGCAAACAGTACACATGACACATGACATGATGACATGTCATGTACACATGACATGTCTACAAACAATAACCCATGAAATTCGACTGTCTGCCGCTGCATGAAGGTCAAGAAAAATCTGAGATTTTTTTGCAGTATTATTACTCTTCGCTGTAATAGACAATTAGCAATTTTCGTTTTGTGGTCGGGGCTCTTAACCCTGTTAGAGGCAAAGTACTTCTAACCTTAAAATGCTGGAATGGCTGATTTGCACCAGAATTCAAAAACAAATTTATTTCAAAGTGGATAAAAGCTTCTGTTGAAATACTTCATAAAGTTAAAAATTTCATAATTTCAAAATTCTAATATCAATATGACATTTTGTATATAAAATTAAGTGCGATATATTTTATCGCACCATCTTTCAAGAGGTTAAACGATCTATCCGATGCTTTTTCTCTTCTGATGATGTATTCGTAAACCTTTCAGGAGCAAGGTATTTCTTCTGCGAAAAACTGCAACAATTAATTCACACTCAAATTTACGAACAAATTTATTTGAAAATAATCAAAAACTCTTTTTTATGTATATTATGCACAGCTGCCAACTTTTACGCATTTTTGCCACCACTAAAATTCTACAGATATTTTCCATTTGTTTAATCGTAAGATTTCGATTATTAAAGAAGACAATATTTACTTTAAAATTTTTGTGGTAGGAAAAGTGCGTGAAAGTTGGCAGCTATGATTATGAGATTTTTAATGTATATTAAAACTTACTGACGCCAGTTCGCAGTTATTGAAACTAACTGTTTGCAGAATGTAAACGGCGCCTTTGAAAATATTAAACTGTTTCCATAAGGTGGACACGACGTTACATTGAAGTTTCAAAAATTGTTCACTTGAGACCGTCCAATTTCCGGCATCCCTACATTCCATCATTGAAACGTTAATGGTTACTAAGTTTTACTGTTTTTAGGTGCGTTCGTAATTATATAATACGTAGCACCTATAGTGGTCGTTCAGTCCGTCCGTCTGTCCGTCCGCATATAACAACGCAAAAACTACCCAACCGAATCGTTTGAAATTTAAAATACATAATTATTACATAATTTTGTCGAGTCATTTCAAATTTTATGAAACTCGGATGCATAGATCAATTACAGGGGCAATCAAAAGTATTCCATTACATTACGGTCAATGGGGAAAAAAGTTTCAAATGCATTTTAATCGTTTGAAATTTAAAATACGCAATTATTACATAATTCTGTCGAGTTATTTCAAATTTTTTGATAATCGTGTGCATAGATCAATTACAGGGGCAATCAAAAGGATTCAATTACATTATGGTCAATGGGGAAAAAGTTTCAGATATATTCTATACGTTTGAAATTTAAAATACATAATTATTACATAATTTTGTCGAGTTATTTCAAATTTTATGAAAATCGGATGAATAGATCAATTACAGGGACAATCAAAAGTATTCCGTTACATTACGGTCAATAGGAAAAAATGTTTCAAATGCATTTTAATCGTGTTACACTCATGCGAACTTAATAAAATTTATATGCAACTATAAAGTATATATTATAATATACATCTTACATAATTTGTGGTGCAAAGAACATTTGTTATTGATTTACAAGGCCACACAAAAGTATTCCATTACATAATGGTATAGGGAGAACATTGTTTGATGAGCGTTTTAATAGTAATTCACTATTTACAATTTTATGAGATTGATATATGAAAGTAATATTTTTAAAACTTCGTTATCGTACGAACGCACCTAATTTGCTACGCTTCACGTGCAATTTCCAACTTGTTTTTAAATATTATAGAATATTGCAAAAAAAATACCAAGATATTTAGCGAAATGTGCGATCGAACAAAACGCGAATATTGCCACGTCCCCTTATAAACCCTTTTCCTTTAGCCACTCTCTCCATACATACATACGCCCTTACATATTCGACACTATAGAGTTGCACATTTGCTTCGAAGCATTAATTTTACATTTCGTGCAGTATTTTTCATTAAAATTAACAAAATATGCATATTCTGCTAATTTTGAATATAATTATGTACAAACATAGCTGCCAACTTTCAACTAATCTTCCGTAATACCTGGATTAGTTTGATTCAAGTTAACGTCATTTCAAACCAGAAAATATATTTTATGAATCTTTATATATTTTCAGGATTGTTGGTTGAACATAGTTAATTTCATTCCTTTAAAAAAAAAAAAAAAATCTGGTTCGAAACTCATTAAACCAGGATCAAATTAACGCAGGTATTACTGCTAATCGATGTCAGGTTGGCCCGTATGTACAAATCTTAAGGATTTACAAGATAGAGAAAATACAACCGATATAATCTCATAAAAAATATTTATATTAAAGCTGGTGTTAATTTGTTTAGATTATGTAGTAATTAGAAACAAGAACAATCAACCCTTTCCGGCGCATTGTGTCCACTCCCCGAGCACACCTAATTTTAATTCCAAACTTACAAACGACACCAATAATTTTTTAGTGAAATTTTACTTTTACAATAACAGCTTAAATCAGGGGGTTTATAATTTCTAAAAAGCCTTTAGTAAATTCCGGTGTCAGTCAACAATTTCTCATTTTACGAACAGAGTTTATCCGCGCCGGAAAGGGTTAAGCATCAAATCGGTGTAATTAAAAAAACACAAGAACATGTCGACAAAATTAATCTAATATTATATATAAGAAGAGATAAATCTTCAAGGCGATGAGAATACACGTAATTCTTTTCTGACCTTCCATTCTTATCCGTATTTGAAGTGAAAACCGAGATTTTATTATATCACAGGGGAAATATAAAGCAAACAAACGCATGTCAAATGCGACTACTTAGTATTCAATCAGAATATGAATAAAAAGCAAACGCTTGTTAGGGAAAAAGATTCATGTTTTCTTTTAATATCAAAGATGTTAAAACTATAATAAAACAGTTAAGCATTCTTTAACAATTTTATAAATCAAAATTAATGATTTACGAAAAAGTTCTGCAAAAGATTTTAAAAAAAATGTCTTACAAACGGGTATTTATTACATATTAGTTTATAATTTTCAACATAATTTTATTGAAATCTTAAAAATTTTAGCAGATTGAAGAAAAAAAGCATTCGAAATTGTTTCTCAAAAAAAAAAACTTTTTTTTTTTATAACTGGTGTAATTTTTTTTTTCAATTATCTAATGATTAGATACATAAACAATTAAGCATCTAACCGGTGTTTGCACTTATGCTTTAAAGCATTAATTTTATTTTGCGTGCAGTACATTTCATGAATTTAATTCGCTTAATTTTGAACTTAATTTCATACAAATTTTTAAAAGTTCGCAAAATAAGAAAAAGCATTCGAAATTATTTGAAAAAAAAGTCTTTATTATAAATCTAGTGTTAATTTGTTTCAATTATCTAGTAATTGGAAGCATGAACAACTAAGCATCTAATGTTTTTTTTTTTTTTTTTTTTTTTTTTTTTTTTTTTTTTTTAAGTTGAAAGAACATCTCGACAGAAAAAGAATAATATTGTATATAACAAGATCTAAATCCTCAAGCCGATGAAAATGCACATAATTCATTTCTGACAATTTGTTCTTATATGTCTTTGAAGTGAAAACCGACTTCTTAATATATCACAGTTGAAATATAAAGCAAACAAACGTATGTCAAATGAGACTACTTATTATTCAGTCAAGGATATGAATATAAAGAAAACGCTTGTTAGGGAAAAAGATTCGTGTTTTCTTTTAATAACAAAGATGTTAAAACCATAATAAAATAGTTAAGCATCCATTAACAATTTTACAAATCAAAATAATTAATCGAAAAAGTTCTGCAAAAGATTTTTTTAAAAATGTCTTACAAACGAGTATTTATTACATATTAGTTTATAATTTTCAACATAATTTTATTCAAATCTTAAAAATTTTAGCAGATTGAAGAAAAAAAACATTCGAAATTGTTTCTCAAAAAAATCTTTTTTTTTTATATCTGGTGTAATTTTTTTTTAATTATCTGATAATTATATACATAAACAATTAAGCATCTAATCGGTGTTTGCACTTATGCTTTAACCCTTTAACGATCATAGCATTTTCATTGCTAAGATGTCGAAATAAATGAATGACACCGGTAATTAAGAACAAATATATTTCTAAATAAGAAAACGTGATTTCTCACATACAAAATAAAAGGGATATTTCTAGATAAAAATACCGGTGTCAGTGTTGCGTATCGGAATTAATACTTTGTGGTTTCGTGGCGAAACCAATGAACGTTCAAGGGTTAAAGCATTAGTTTTACTTTGCGTGCAGTGCTTTTCATGAAATTTAATAAAATATACAAATTCGCTTAATTTTGAACTTAATTTCATACAAATTTTAAAAAGTCCGCAAAATAGGTAAAAGCATTCGAAATTATTTGAAAAAAAGTCTTTATTATAAATCTGGTGTTAATTTTTTTCAATTATCTAGTAATTGGAAACATGAACAACTAAGCATCTAATGGGTGTTTTTTTTTTAAGATGAAAGAACATCTCGACAGAAAAAGAATAATATTGTATATAAAAAGATCTAAATCCTCAAGGCGATGAAAATGCACAAAATTCTTTTCTGACAATTTGTTCTTATATGTCTTTGAAGTGAAAACCGAGTTCTTATTATATCACAGGGGAAATATAAAGCAAATAAACGTATGTCAAATGCGACTACTTAGTATTCAATCAGAATATGAATTTAAAAAAAAAGCTTGTTAGGGAAAAAGATTCGTGTTTTTTTTTTTTTTTTTTTTTTTTTTTTTTTTCAATATCAAAGATGTTAAGACTATAATAAAATAGTTAAGCATTCTTTAACAATTTTACAAATCAAAACTAATGGTTTACGAAAAAGTTCTGCAAAAGATTTTTAAAAAATGTCTTAGAAACGGATATTTATTACATATTAGTTTATAATTTTCAGCATAATTTTATTCAAATCTTAACAATTTTAGCAGATTGAAGAAAAAAAGCATTCGAAATTGTTTCTCAAAAAAATCTTTTTTTTTTATATCTGGTGTAAATTTTTTTTCAATTATTTGATAATTAGATACATAAACAATTAAGCATCTAATCGGTGTTTGCAATTATGCTTTAAAGTATTATTTTAACTTCGCGTGCAGTACTTTTCATGAATTTTAATAAAATATGCAAAATCGCTTAATTTTGAACTTAATTTCATACAAATTTTAAAAAGTTCGCTAAATAAGAAAAAGCATTCGAAATTACTTGAAAAAGAAGTCTTTATTATAAATCTGGTGTTAATTTGTTTGAATTATCTAGTAATTGGAAACATGAACAACTAAGCATCTAATGGGTGTTTTTTTTTTCTTTTAAGTTGAAAGAACATTTCGACAGAAAAAGAATAATATTGTATATAACAAGATCTAAATCCTCAAGGCGATGAAAATGCACATAATTCTTTTCTGACAATTCGTTCTTATATGTCTTTGAAGTGAAGACCGAGTTCTTATTATATCACAGGGGAAATATAAAGCAAACAAACGTATGTCAAATGAGACTGCTTAGTATTCTGTCAGGGATAAGAATAAAAAGAAGGCGCTTGTTAGGGAGAAACATTGGGGTATTTTCTTTCAATATCAGATATGTTATAAAATAGTAATAAAATGCTTAAATATTCTTTAACAATTTTGCAAATCAAAGTCAATTGTCTATAAATAAGCTCGGCAAAAGATAAAAAAAAAAAGTCTTACATACAGGTATTATACATACAGGTATATTAGTTTAAAAAATTTTGAACATAATTTTATACAAATCTCAAAAATTTCGTAATATTAGAAAAAGCATTTGAAAGTATTTCATGAAAGAGTTTTTATTTTAAATCTGTTGTTAATTTCTTTGAATCATCTAAAAATTAGAAAATTGAATAATTGTGCATCTAAATGGTGTTTGCACTGTTACTTTGAAGCAGTAGTTTTACCTTATGTGCAGTACTTTTTATTAAATTTAACAAAATATGCAAATTCCCTTAATTTTGAATATAATTTCATACACATTTTAAAAATTTCGTAAAACAAGAAAATACTTTGAAATTATATCAAGAAAAACCTTTAGTAAAAATCTGGTGATAATTTGTTTAAATTATTTAGTAATTAGAAACATGAACAAATAAGCATCTAATCAGTGT
The DNA here is from genome assembly GCA_964019185.1 of Maratus speculifer. Classification (NCBI taxonomy): domain Eukaryota; kingdom Metazoa; phylum Arthropoda; class Arachnida; order Araneae; family Salticidae; genus Maratus; species Maratus speculifer. The sequence goes on from OZ025295.1 coordinate 349,980,689, forward strand.
TTTTTTTTTTTTTAATTTATTATTTATTTATTTTTTTTTTTTAAGTAAAGAATATATTGGCAGAATAAGGATAACATTGTACATAATAAGATCTAAATCCTCAAGGAGATGAAAATGCACATAATTCTTTTTTGACAATTTGATGTTATATGTCTTTGAAGTGAAAACCGAGTTCTTATTGTATCACAGGGGAAATATAAAGCAAACAAACGTATGTCAAATGCGACTACTTAGTATTCAGTCAGGATATGAATAAAAAGAATGCTCTAGTTAGGGAGAAAGATTGATGTTTTCTTTTAATATCAAACGCCTTAAAATAGTAATAAAATAGCTAAACATTCTTTAACAGTTTTGCAAATCAAAATCAATGGTAAATAAATAAGCTTGGCAAAAGATTAAAAAAAAAGTCTTACATACGAGTACTTATTAAATATTTGTTTAATATTTATGAACATAATTTTATAGAAATCTTAAAAATTTCATAATATTAGAAAAAGCATTCGAAATCATTTAACGAAAAAGTAGAGTCACCAAGTCTACGGCTCTTTGTACATCAATATTATTTTACATAAAATGTTGCTATTTTATATCGTCGAAATATTCCATTTAAATAAAACAACATTTTTTGTATTAAAATTGTTGTATCCAAAAAGACGGAGACTTAGCAGCTCTGGAAAAAGTCTTTATTTTAAATCTGTTGTTAATTTGTTTGAATTATCTAATAATTATAAAATTGAATAATCGAGCATTTAATTGATGTTCGCACTGTTACTTTAAGGCATATTAATTAATCTAAAAGTCTTTATTAGGTGCGTTCGTAATTATGTAAATACGTAGCACCTATAGTGGTCGTTCAGTCCGTCCGTCTGTCTGTCCGTCCGTCTGTCCGCATATAACAACGCAAAAACTACCCAACCGAATCATTTGAAATTTAAAATACATAATTATTACATAATTTTGCCGAGTCATTTCAAATTTTATGAAAATCGGATGCATAGATCAATTACAGGGGCAATCAAAAGTATTCCATTACATTACGGTCAATGGGGAAAAAAGTTTCAAATGCATTTTCATCGTTTGAAATTTAAAATACATAATTATTACATAATTTTGTCGAGTTATTTCAAATTTTTTGATAATCGGGTGCATAGATCAATTACAGGGGCAATCAAAAGTATTCCATTACATTACGGTCAATGGGAAAAAATGTTTCAAATGCATTTTAATGGTGTTACACTCATTCGAACTTAATAATATTTATATGCAACTATAAAGTACATATTATAATGAACATTTTACATAATTTGTGGTGCAAAGAAAATTTTTTATTGATTTACAAGGCCACACAAAAGTATTCCATTACATAATAATACAGGAAGAACATTGTTTGATGAGCGTTTTAATTGTAATTCACTATTTACAATTTTATGAGCTTGATATATGAGAGTAATATTTTTAAAACTTTGTTATCGTACGAACGCACCTCATTTGCTACGCTTCACGTGCAATTTCCAACTTGTTTTAATTCTGGTGTTAATTTGTATTAATTATCTAGTAACTAGAAATATTAACAATTAAGTATCTAATCGGTATATTTTCTTTAAAGTTGCAAGAACATATTTGAGAAAGAAAGGATTATATTGTAGATAACAAGAGCGAAATCCTCAAGGCGATGAAAATGCACATAATTCTTTTCTGACAATTCGTTCTTATCCGTCTTTGAAGTGACAACCGAGTTCTTATTTTATCACTGGGGAAATATAAAGTAAACAAACGTATGCCGAATGAGGCTACTTAGTGTTCAGTCAGGATATGAATAAAAAGAAGGCGCTTGTTAGGGTGAAAGAATGAGTATTTTCTTTCAGTATCAGATGTGTTATAAAATAGTAATAAAATATATAAATAGTCTTTGATAATTTTGAAAATCATAATCAATGGTATATAATATAGTTCTACAAAAGATTAAAAAAACTGTCTTATAAACGGGTATTAAATATTAGTTTAACTATTTTGAACATAAGTTTATACAAATCTTTAAAAAAATTGTAATATTATAAAAAGCATTCAAAATACTTTCACGAAAAAAATCTTTATCTTAAATCAGTTGTTAATTTGTTTGAATTATCTACTATTGGAAAATTATCGAGCATCTAATTAGTGTTTGCACTATTACTTTGAAGCATTTGATTTACCTTCCATGCAGTAATTTTTATTAAATTTAACAAAATATGAAAATTCTCTTTTTCAAAATTTTGAACATGATTTTATACAGATTTTAAAAATGTCGCAAACTTAGGAGATGAAATATGAAATTATTTCTCGAAAACATCTTTATTTTAAATACGGTAATAAATAGTTTCAATTATCTAGTAATTAAAAACATGAAAGATTAAGCATGTAACCGGTGTTCTTTTATATGTAAGAACATGTTGACAAAATAAGGATAATATTGTAGATGGCAAGAGCTAAATCCTCAACGCGATGAGAAGGCACATAATTCTTTTCTAACAATTCGTTCTTATCCGTCTTTGAAGTGAAAACCGAGTTCTTATTATATCACAGGGGAAATATAAAGCAAACAAACGTATGTGAAATGCGACTACTTAGTATTCAGTCAGGATATGGATAAAATAAAAAAGCTTATTAGGGAGAAAGATTGGTGTTTTCTTTTAATATCAAAGGTGTTAAAATAATAATAAAATAGTTAAACATTCTTTAATAATTTTGTGAATCAAAATCAATCTATACAATAAAGTTCTGCAAAAGACTAAAAAACTGTCTAACATACCGGTGTTTATTAAATATTACTTTATAATTTTTAACATAATTTTATCTAAATCTTAAAAAGATTAGAAGATTAGAAAAAAAAAGCATTCGAAATTATTTGTCCAAAAAAATCTTTATTTTATATGCGGTATAGTTTTTTTTTTTCAATTATGTAATATTTAGAAACATGTACAATTAAGTATCTAAACGGTTGTTGCTGCTTTGCTTTGAAGCATTAGTTTTACTTTGCGTGTAATACTTTTCTTTAAATTTAATAAAATAAGTAAATTTTCTTAATTTTGAACATAATTTCATACAAATCTAAAATATTCGCAAAGCAGAAGAAATCATTCAAAATTATATGTAACGAAAAATCTTTATTATAAATCTGGTGTTAATTTGTTTCTTTTATCTAGTAATTGGAAATGTGAACAACTAAACATCTAGTTGGTGTTCTTTTTTTTTAAGTTGAAAGAACATCTCGACAAAAAAGAATAATATTGTACATAACAAGATCTAAATCCTCAAGGCGATGAAAATGCACATAATTCTTTTCTGACAATTCGTTCTTATCCGACTTTGAAGTGAAAACCGAGTTCTTATTATATCACAGGGGAAATATAAAGCAAACAAACGTATGTCAAATGAGACTACTTATTTTTCAGTCAGGATATGAATAAAAAAACCGCTTGTTAGGGAGAAAGATTGGTGTTTTCTTTTAATATCAGATGTATTAAAATGGTAATAAAATAGTTAAACATTTTTTAACAATTTTGCAAATCAAAATCGTTTATAAAAAATTTTACAAAAGAAAAACACACGAGTCTTACATACGGGTATTTATTAAACATTAGTTTAATAATGAATTATATTTTGATTTGAATTGTAGTGGAGAACTTATGTACCGCGAGGTGGTAGAACATACAATCAGCTCATTGAGTTCACGGATGAAAATCTGGGATTAGTTCAATCTCGATTTGCATATTACAACATATTCGGTCTGCCAAGTTACAATATGGTGGAAAATACCTAAAACTTGATTTTAGAGGTTGATTCAATGGGTTTACTATTATGTATTTCTGCTTCCAATTCTCCATGTTTTCATAATTTGGGCGCAGGAAATCACAATGTTAAACCTACGAGCAAGCCGTTAAAATAGGCTTTTTAAGTGTTTCCTACCAAAATATGACTTAGGAGACCAAATTGGGTTTTAACCCTTCGGGCTCCGGCGTCTCTTATATAAATTTTATTTGGCCAACACCACTTTTTTAAAAGAAGTTTCCTTCAAGTACACAGTTTTAAAAATGCTCTGATTAAATAAGGCAAATTTTATTTTCCTTTATTACTGATGAAAAAAAAAAAAAAAAAAAAAAAAAAAAAAAAACGCATTTTGCAAGTTTTTGCAGTGAAGACAACGGAATGCCAAGGGTTAAAAATCCTATTTAGTATTATATTCAAAGTTACAAAAGATATTTTTGTTTTACGAAACTAATCACTGTATCTCTATGTTTTCTCTTACTAAAAAAATTGCGGCCATTTGAAACGGATATTCTATTAAAAGTTCATCAGAATTTGGTCCGTTAGTTCTTATACCTATTTTGAACATAAAAGATAGATTTTCTTCATTTTCTAAAAAATATTATGGAGTTTTTATAATAAATATTTATAAAATTAGTCAGCCGTAAAGAAATATTTCGACCTCAAACTTTCGACCCGCAGCGGAGACAACGGAGTGCCAGGTGTTAACCTCTTCGCGCCGGGAGCCTTTTACGAAATTTTTAATGCTTTCTCGCCGGTTTAAAAAAAAAAAACAGAAATTTGTGCCTTCTTGAATCGGAAAAAATGCTCCGATTAAATAAGGCAACTTTTATCGTATAATTTTACCGGTGGGAATAAACAAGGATTCTTAAGCCTTTTTGCGGCACGTATACGTGTCGCTCGTCCCCAAGGAGTTAATAAACGAATCGAGATTTAACTAATTCTAGATTTTCTTCCGTGAATTCGATGAGATGATTCGCCTGTGCTGTTCATAGGTTTACTATTATATCTGTTTGCTTCCAAATCTAGATGTTTTCATACTTTTGAGCGCAGGAAACCGCAATGGAAAACCTACGAGTAAACCGTTAAAATTGGTTTTTTATGTGTTTTCCACCAAAATATGATTTGAGAAACCAACTGAGTTCTGATATGCGAATCGAGATTTAACTAATCCTAGATTTTCGTCCATGAACTCGATAAGGTGATTGTTTGTGCTGCCACCTCCCGGACTATTATCGAAAGAAAATTTTATGCAGCAAAAATTAAATTTTGGAAAAATTTGTGTGAAATCTCTTTGTTTTAAATTATTTTCATGTTTTATACTTTTAGTTGCTTGTATTTAACATATAAACAGTAAATTCTCTTGCTACCTGCTATAGCGGAGCAAAAACATCCACCAATTTGCAAATGTTTGGCGTAGTTTCGGGAAGAATATTGATTGCTAGAGGACTCAGTGAAACTCTGTCGGGCACTTCTTGTACGGTGATCATCGATGAAGTGTCGCATTGGGAACAGGTGCTGGTCGGCTGTTAAATATCATACTACATCTGATAAAAAATTTCAGTAGAGGAATTCAGAACGAACGATCTGGCAACACTGAGGAAACAAAACGCTGCATCTGCATAGAGGCAGCTGTTGACCATCTTCACCCACGGTTGTTCAGTTGAACGTCGTGTATGTTCTGTGTAAGACGTGCTTTACTAAGTGCTTGTTCAATGTGTTGGTTCTTAATTGAGAACAGGGAAATGAACGAACAAAAGTGAGTTTAAAGTTTTGCTTTAAGCTTTGCAAAAGACCGACAGATATTTATGAGGGGTGGTGCAAATCGAACATCCACCATACTCGCCAGATCTCAATCTTCCAGGCTTCTTCCTATTTCCGCCGCTCAAGCTCTCTTTGAAAAATCTACCATATTGCTGACATGCAATGAAACGCGACGAAGCTTTTGTACTCCATGACAAATGAAGGTTTCTTGCGAATTTCCCAGGACATGTATAACAGATCTCAGCGGTGCATAGTTATGGGAGATGACTATTTCGGAGGGTGGCATGGTAACTTTCGATAATATTTCATCTACATTAATGTTACAGGACTATTCACCGAACTTTATTATCAGAAGTTGTATATGTCGGTAAATATTATTGCAGTTTATGTTTTGATGTAAAGCGCTATACATGGGTGCTTTTATGCGTTATATTCCCTATATACGCAATAGTCCTAATTTAAAGGCACGTAATATCATATATTTACGATCTTCCCGAGAAGTATAAGTTGTCATTTAATCCTCATGCAGTGTTTTATTAGAAAAATTACACAAATGGTAAGTTAAAAGAACAACAAAAAAATGAAAATATCAGGTTGAAATTGGTTGCTTTCGATGTTTAATTATTAAACTATACTTTATTGTCAGTGCCAGTATTTATATGTTTCTTACCATATGTTAAGTTATTTATATTTTTAGTTGACTTTTCTATATGTTTAATGAAATAAAGATTTGTACAGGGAAAAAAAGCCATGTATAAATAATCATAGCTTGAACTTGCATCACTACAACTGTTTTTTGCGGCATACTGTATCTTCCTCCATGGCATGGTTCTTTGCGGTGGTAGATGAGAGAAGACATTCGACTGGAACGTTAAAAAATCGTATGTTTCAGAGAATAGACACATGACTGTAAAGGATTTAATCTCAAGTATCTTTGTTGCTACAATTTTCGAAGTGTACTGCTTGTAGTTTTATAGGTGTATTAATTATAATTTTTTTAAACCCAGAAAATAAGGTTTTTGGATGGCATCTATTCTAAAATGAACATATTTATGTTCAGTAAATATGCTTTAATTCCTTGGGGACGAGCGACACGAATACGTGCCGCAAAAGGCTTAAGAATCCTTGTTTATTCCTACCAGTAAAATTTTACTGTAAAATTTTCCTTATTTCATTGGAGCATTTTCTCGGTTTGAAAAGGCACAAATTCTGTTTTTAACCTCTTCAGACCTGAGCATAAAATTACTCTACAAATATATATTTTTTGCTTTTGCATAATCGAAATGACACCATAGATGACAGAAAGAGTCATTTTTATGAAATCAGTACTTTAGGGGACTAGTAATTTAGGTTTACAAATATGGCTATAAAAGTACTAATCCCCTTAAAACATCAGTTTAACTATCAGTAATATAAATTTACTCAATAACAAAATTAAGGTCTTTAAATAGGTAAATGATCAGCAAATTCTCGAATTTTTTTATTGTAAAGCAATTAAGTTAAATATTCTTGAATATTTCTTACTTATTTGGCCACAATGTCTTGAAGGCATTTTCGAAACTCGGATGAAAATAATATTTATTTTAGGAGGAAATATTCATCAGTGCTGACATGTATTGGTTTTGTTTTAAAGCAAAAAACATTCAGCTGCATGGAAGTAAAGAAAAAATGCAAAAAATTCGAACAGTTTAGTTTTTATGAGGAAAAGAATGGGGGCACACATTTGTGTACCTCAGGTCTGAAGAGGTTAAAACCGGTGACGAAAATTAAAAAATTTCGTAAAAGGCTCCCGTCCCGAAGGGGTTAATCTTTAACTAATCAATATATTTTTTTTAAAACTTTCAAATATTGTCTATTTTATCATATCTTTTACAGAATTTTTAATCTTTTTAATCATCGGTTTTTCAAAATAGAAATTTTTGCCTTAATCGAATCAGGAAAATGCTCGGATTAAATAAGGCAAAATTAATAATATAAATTTACTGGTGAGAATAATAAATCATGATTGGAATATGAATGCTCGTACGTGGTACGGACAAATAACGATTGGTAAAAACACGCTGCCCATATGACATACGGACATATGAGAGAAGTGGTTAATCCTTTCCGGCGCAGTGTTACCACTCCGGCAACACCTAATTTTAAGTCCAAATTTACAAACGGCACCACTAATATTTAAGTAAAATTTTACTTTTACTATGACAGTTTAAAAGAGAGAATTCTTAATTTCTAAAAAAGTCTTTTGTAAATTCCGGTGTCAGTCAACAATTTCTCATTTTACGAACAGAATTTGTCCGCGCCGGAAAGGGTTAATAAGAAACACGAAGATTAAGGAACATGAATATTAACCTTAAAAGTAGTATCACTTTGTTACTCTTGCGTGATGAAGTTGTTTATTCTTGTAAAGGTTTAATTTCGAATTGATAGCATCCTAAAAACTAATATTTCAGGTTAAAAAAACTAATTAGTACACTCTAAAGACTATTCGGAAATATTTTCGAATATCAATGGCAGTAAAGAAATCTAGTTTTTATACCTAATTTTTTAAACTTTGATCGGGCCGTGATAGCCTAGTGGTCATAGCGTCGAACTCTAGACTAAAAGGTTCCGGGTTCGACGCTTGACATCACCAAAGACCCACCGAGTGCATGCTGTGTACGCCCTCGTTAAATAAAGAGGTTATGAAAATCCTATGGTCGGTCGTAGCAGTTACCATGGGTATTGATCTCTGGAGAAACTTTTCCTCCCCTTCAGAGACATATCGAAATTGAGAAGGTGGCGATGTTCTGTGCTGCCATCTATTGATGTTTTTCCGAACATCTTCCGCTGCAGAAGTCTGTCTTCCAACCCCCTGGGTGCAGTTCAAAGGAACACGCCAGCAACCCTCCTGCACTTCGGACACAATTGAACAAAATATAAAGCATCCTATATTGCTCTCTTAAATTTCTAACGATAAAGATACTTTTTCTGAATCATGGGTACATCGGAAAGAGTTATTGATAATTTTCGAGTGTGGTAATACTGTATTTTCGTAGATCAACAAAAATATTCCTCTATTTTTAAAGATTAGTAGTTATATGATACCATTTTCATGCGTATAAAAAAATAAAAATTTAGGAAAAATATACCGTCAGTTGTTTTTCAGTGAAACTCTAAAATCAAAAAAAATTTGAGTGAATTAAAAAATTATAAAATAACATTAAATTTTCGAGAAAAATAATAATGAAAAATGCTTTACTAAATATGCTAAACATAAAAATAGTACTTAGTTCTTATATAATAATTTTCTCATTCTAATGCGTAATTATTTTATTGATTTATTAATTGTTGCTATTAGTATAGAAATATACAAAATCTATAAAAAACTTCTAAAACACATAAAAAAATAATGTTTTATTACATACGTAAAGCCTTATCGAAAATGTTGGATTCTTTTTACGATTTATCCAGGTTTTATGTGAAGATAAAAAAATCAATGTCTAAGTATGTCATAGGAGAAACACAAAGGAAAAAAAAGCAAACACATGTCATATGTAAAGATTTAGTATTAAGCCTCGTTACGTATAAAGAAAGAATGTTGGTAACAACAATTGCTCTTTCCTTTTAATATCATAAATGTTAAAAACTTCGACAAATAGTTACTTGTAACAATTTGAATTGTTAATTCAATAGTATGTACAAATTCAGAATAAAATGAGAAAAAAAAATTGGGTATTTACTTAAGGATGATTTTAATACAATGCATTAAACTAAAACGCCAAAAACTATTGAAATTGAGCTGAAACGAGTTTCTAAATGGTTTCAAAATTAGAAATTAAAAAACAAGTAATATAAAAAAATAACGTACGGCACATGAAAAACTGAATGATGGCGTTTTAGTTAACCCTTTCCTTCACACTGTACGCAGTCCGGAATACATAATTTTAATTCCAAACTTGCAGCAGCACCAGTAATATTTTACCAAAATTTTGTTTTGACAGTGAAAGCATAAATTAAGTTATTCTTAATTACTAAAAAAGTCGTTTGTAAATTCCGGTGAGAGTCGATAATTTATCATTTAACTAACAGAATTTGCCTGTGCCGCAAAGGGTTAAATGAATTGTAAACCGTGCAACTTTGGAATATCATATTTTATTTGTTTTGAAAATGACTCTGTTATGAGTTAAAACATGTCATCAAAATAAAACTATTTTTCTGTTTTCAAAATCTTCAGTATGCCATTTAACCCATTGGGGACGAGTGACACGTTTATGTGCCGCGATAAGGCTTAAAAATCCTTGTTTGTCCCACCAGTAAAATTTTAAAGTAAAATTTGCCTTATTTAATCGGAGCATTTTCCCGATTTAGTAAGACATAAATTTCTATTTAAAAAGACCGGTGAGAAAACAATAAAAATTTCGTAAAAGGTTCTCGTCACAAAAGGGTTAAGCAAATCGAAATAATATAGTTCTTAATACAGTTCATGAATTTGCTTATTTGCAGAATTTCTTTATTATCGTTAAACCTTTTCAATATTTCTTCGATGTCGTTAACACAGTTTAGTGAGATTTTGGTGCAATTAAAAGAATTTTGTATATTGTTGGAATTTTCAGAAGTTTTTTAACTTGCCTTGTTATTAGTAAAACATCAATTTGTTGTTGTTGTGACAAAATTTTATTCATTTGTGTTTTAATTATATAAGGTAGAACCAAACGAATTTCAACGAAAGAAAATATTTAAGAATTAACTGTTTCATTGACTTATAAAAACTTACCAAAATAATTAGAATAAAAATTTATCTAATATTGGTTAGTCTAACTCTCAAACGGATATTTTTTCATCCTAACGTTAACAAAATGCTATTTCTATAAAACTCAGTGGCTCGAAGTATTAAAATTAAATTTTTAATCGTAATTTAAGCAGTAAAATATAATAAAGATCTGTTATTATGAGAAAGTTATCAATTAAGGCTCTTATGCTTGGTATTCCAAAATGGAAAACATCAAAATTTATTCCACTTTGACTTGATCATAGATTTCTTTACCTCATGAAATCTAAACCCGACATCATTTTTTCCATCTCTAAACTTACATACACACCTCTCATATCGGTATTCACCTTTAAAAAATTGTATTGTAATTTAATTATTATAAAATAATTCAAATTCAAAGCTTGAAGTCTTGATTGCTATTAGCTGAAAATAGATACTAAGCTGTTTATTTTAACCGTAAGTGAAAATTTCTGAAATAATCTGCATGCAATAAGTATGACACAACATTCTTGTTACGTCACATAAGGTAAAATGACAATTTTTTCTCGAACTCGAATTATTGGAAATAATTTCTTTATATGCTTGGCTAACTTGGTGAAGTGAATTTCATCCAGTCGAGAATCAAGTTCTAAAACATAAATCGCTATTATTATTATTATTATTATTATTATTATTATTGGGGGGGGGGGGGCAAAGACTTTTGATTACGCCATGCACACTCTATGTCACGACTCTAACATAGAGATACTCATAAAGATACTTATGCAGTTAATTACAATAAAAATTTACTGGTGAGAATCATGAAGGATTCGGAGCATCTAATGCGGCACATGTACAGGGTGATTCAAATTAAAGTATCCCTGTTTGCGACACCCTAGCGTGAGAAGCAGTGGATGAAACGTCTTCATATTTGGAAGATATACATATCAGACCATGGGAAATTAAATGGTGCAAAAAAAAAAAAAAAAAAAAAAAAAAAAAAAAAAAAAAGTTTAAACAAAGGCCACCAGGGGATAATAAGACGCTGCGATCAGTTTAAGATAAGAAGAAATATAACATGACCAAGGATGTTGGTGCCAAATTACTGATTCCCACCAATAATTTTTAATAGTATTATTCGTTTAAGTTTTATTAGTATATGCTGCGATTTATTTTATTAGTGTTCTTATTAGGCAAAGAATACTAAAAACTTAGCGGTGGGAATTTTAAATTTTATTTCATTTTTCTTATTTTAAACCGATTGCAGCGCTTTTTTATCCCCTGGTGGCCTCTATTCGAACTAATTTTTTTTATTGCATAAATCAGTTTTACATGGTCTGATATATATATGCTCCAAATATAAAATTGTTTCATCCACTGCTTCTCTTGCTAGTGCGTCTCAAACAGGGATACTTTAATTTGAATCACCCTGTACCGGTTGCTCGTCCCAAAAGGGGTTATGGCTGTGGCGCATGTTTTGTGGGGTAAAGATGGAATCCTGCAGCGAAGGGGAAATAAAGTGCAACATATAACAACATTTTCTTTAAAATAATAGCAATGTGCAAAAAGCTGGAGTCTTGGCAACTCTGGAAAAGTACTTCTATTTTGATGTCTCTTCATCCAATTCCATAGCCTTTTTGAAGATAAACTTGGTCAGGCACTAATTCAAAACTAATTTCAAAGTTAAGAACTTTAATTATCCCTTCCCCCCCAAAAAAAAACCCGCGAGAATTTCCGGTGAGATAGTTACATTAGATGCAGTGTTGCCAGTAAGCTACTTTTCTAAAATTCAGATTTCTTGATTGGTACCACTTTTTTGAAACGGTAAATTACCTTTTGTTTTCGCATTAATTGCTATGTCATTGAATAAAGCACATTTTATCATTTGTAAAAAGTGGTGCCAATCAAAAATCTGAATTTTAAAAAAGTAGCCCATCTGGCAACACTGATTAGATGTCTCAAATCTTTTGAATATCTTAAAATTAAAAAAGTAAATTTCAAACAGTCGCTGCCATTTTTTTAACATTAGCTTGCAAGTCTTTCCACGTATAGCCTCTTAAATAAACAAAAATAATCCAAACTTATTTCATGATACAGACTTCATTTTTGCTTTTTGAAGCATTAATTTTTAGCAATATAAACAAATACATAATATTAACAAGCAGAACAAAATTTCTAAACAAAGCGTTATAAATCTGTCAAAAGTTGCATATGTCAATTAAGTTTCACGTTACTTCTTCTATTTAGTATGTTGTCAAAATTAGAAGGAGTACATTTTCCGTTTATTGAAGTTCCAAGGAAATTAATTTCGCTGATAGGAAATTGGTTTTTTAAAAAGAAACCTTACATAGTTAATGAGATTTAAAAATTCGTTGAATGAAGCAGCATGTTTTCACACAATTTATTCTTTAGTTTATAGTAAATAAAAGGACAATCTACATTTAAATGCATTTAATTTTTCACGGCTTTGTATCTTATACAAATGCGTGTATTTTTAATACCGAATGTCGTGGTCATAAAGCCAGAATAACTTTAATATTTTGATAATTTAAATTTTTGTCCATATACAGGCTGACTCGAAATGAATATCCCAAATTTTACAAGACTTTGCTGAAAGAAAACAAAAAAAAGTTTGTTGTTCATCGGAAATCAAAAATAATAATTTAAAGTTTAAATTCGATAGAGTTATAAGTGTTCAATGTGAGCTTCTGTAGAAACACGAACGATATCGAGACAATACGATAACTGATACCACACATGTTTGTTGCACATACATGATTGTTTTTGTGGGGATCTCATTAGATGTTTGTTCAACCGTTACCATCTGATCTTGAAAAACGTAGGGTACGCATATCTGAAGCAATTCAAAGGTCACACAGGTCATACTAAAATAAAGAGTGGGATGAATTTGATTAAGTTACGTAATTTCAGATTAAAGAAGTGCATCTATATATATTTTAAAAAAAAGAAAAAAAAAAAAAAGAGGGAAGCACGCAGAAGTCAGGTCATATATTTTTGTACTAACTGCTTTTTCTGTTTTGTCAGTACATCGTACGGACAATGTGCTTTTGCGAAATCATGACTTGCCCATACAAAGTACGGACATTCATACTTCAATCATAAACTATTATTCTCACCAGTAAAACTTTATAGTAAATTTTGTATCATTTTATCCACCCATACGTTAAATACTCTTGTGCAAAAATTTCTGTTTGGAAAGGTAAGTGTTAGCCCCTTAACGGATTTATCCGTACGCATATGCTGTTCGGGCAAGACGAATTTGCTTAATTCATCATTTAAATCTTTTTGACAGTACTGTCATTTTAAGAAAATAATTCCATACTATTAAAAGGCGGAGATGATATATATACTACGAAAAATATTACGAATACTAAATATTACGAATATTTTATTTAAAAAGTTGTGGAGCGAATCCATTATTTTCAATTTATTGAACGGAAAAGAATTAACCAGTTAAGCCTTTGCGGCGCAGAGCAAATTCATTGCTTAACCCTTTCCGGCATACTGTGCCCGGTCTGGGATACCTAATTTTAATTCGAAGCTTGCAAACGGCACCAGTAATATTTTACTAAAATTTTGCTTTTACAATAAAAGCTTAAATTAAGAATTTCAAAATATCTAGAAAATTCATTTGTGAATTCCGGTGTCACTCGATAATTTCTCCTTTTATTACAGATTTTGCCCGTGCCGGAAAGGGTTAAGTGTTGAAATTAATGACTGACACCGAAATTTGAAAACAACTTTATTTGTAAATAAGAAAAAGCTATATTTCACGCATTCAATAAACCGTAATTTTTTTAAACAAAATTCCGGTGCCAAAGTGGCGTTTAGGAATTAAAATTAAGTGGTATATCTATGAAACCACCGGGTTAAGGGGTTAACAGATTAAAATTCTGTGAAAGATATAAAAAAATCCTTACTTGAAAGTTTTTTTAAACATATTGATCAGTTAAGTAGTGAAAAGCATATTTCTAATTTTGATTAAGTTGAACACTTACCGGACTCTGGCTCGTGTTTCCTGTTATAAAAATTTTTCATTATTATATTGATTAAGTTTTCCAATTCTTGTTTAAAGAAGTTTATGTCAAAGTCACAAATACAAAGTTAACTGTCTTCAAATAACGCAAGAAACAAAAAAATATGTATTTTCTATAAAAGTAAAATAAAGATGTTAAAATTTTCACTCTCATATATTTTTCAATGTAAGCCATTAACAACCGTCATTAGCCACAGCATAGTATAATTACGAAAAAAATGCGTATCTGGGAAAAACAGATCATCCTCATTAACTTAGAAGTGATGCATCTGTTCATTAAATCCATCTTTAAATATACAGGGTTGTTATAATTAAAGTTCGCCTATTCAGAAGGCTCTAGAGCCGGTTCTATGGCTCAAAACGAATCAGAATTTCACTAGCACGTAGTTGAAGACATGCGCTCTGCGAAAATTGAAAAAAAAAATAGTTAAAATTTTTGTCGGTAGGTGGCGCTGTGTCAATATTTAAGCCGATATTTGCCGATTCTTTTATTTTCTGGGGATTTTTGTAAGATTCTCTACCTAAACACCTATGTCAGACAATCTCTGATCTGAAACACAACATTGGACTTCATATTCACTCAATCTCACAGGACAGTTTACGCAATGCTGTAGAAAGCACAATTCTGAGAATGGAATGCATTATTAAAAATGGCGGAGGATTCATTGAGCATGCGTCATCTTATTCTTTGTTATTTCCTTACTGACGAGCAACATGTTTTATTTTTGTTGATGCAGATTACATCACATGAAATGATATTCACTTTTCTGTATTGTTTGGAGTCATAGGTGAGGCTCTAGAGTTGTCCGATTAGGTGAACTTAATTATAACAATTTGCAGTTGGTTGCCGTTTGTTGAAACTTTTAAATTTGTGTGTTTCGTCTGGATTCACTGATATTGATATAATGAATCTGCAAACATCGCCTTAAATATTGGCGCAGCGCCACCTAGTGACAAAAAATTTGACAAATTTTTTTTCGATTTTCGCAGAGCGCATCTCTTTAACTATGTACTAGTGAAATTTTGTTTCGTTTGGAGCAATAGAACTGGCTTCAGAGCCTTCTGAATAGGCGAACTTTAATTATAACAACCCTGTATATTTCTAAATGTGATTCGAACCAGAAATCTAATCATTAGATACAGTGTTTAAAAAATCTTTATTGTAATGATTAGAAAAAAAATGCATCATTAAACTGCAGGACATATTTTTGCGTGTTTAATAGCACACGTTACAATTATGAAGAAATTTTTTTAATGCCTTTTCCCCCTTAAAATACTCTTAAATTAAGATTTTTTTTCTTGGAAATTGTCAGGTTTGCTTGACGAGAATTGACAGCCGAAACAAGAACAATTGTTGTACAATAGAACTATGAAAAGTTTAGAAACATCGGCACTACAGTGCCCCCTTACGGAAAAATATTTCAAATTAAAGTGAATTTGTTGGCCATACATGAAAATATATTTAAAAAAAGTTTTAATTCTATGCATTATTTTATATTTTTCTGTAGTACAATAATGAGAATGACACAAAAATGTCTCTTATAGGCCTCTTCCCGGCGGAATATTTCCAAACTCAAAGAGGACATGGTGAATTGTTGATGATAACTAAAATCATACGCACAAAAAAATTGATTCGGTTCTATGGATAACTACATACACTTTTCGATGATACAAAGGGGATATACTGGCACGTTGACAAACGGACAGTGGTTTCTTACAATTTTGTGTACAAATTCTATATAATCTTTTTTCCTCGGAATAACTACCCTACATAATGCCGGAAGGCAGACGAAAAAATATTCATATAGTGATAGCACGTGATTATTATTTCTTTTCATAAAAACTCATTAAAAAATTATACATATATATACCATAATTTCGCGCATATATACCGCAGCTCAGTTTATTCTTTTTTCAGACCGGAAATTTTATTGTTAAAAAGTAATTAAATAAATACTGAGCAACAGTAAGTCGCAAAATTTATGGTATATATTATAAATAGATTAACAGAATAGATTAATAAATCAGATTAACAAAAAAAAGTTATGGAAATCCTACAGTAGTCCGGGAGCTACGCATCAGAAAACTGCAAATCGTGATAAGAATATACCGCTTGGTGAGTATATACTTTATGATAATACAATGAATATTAGAGGGGGAGGCATCTGGTAAAGTCGTCGGAATTCAAGATGGCGGCCGTTATTCAAAATGGCGCCATTTTCGGAATTTTCTTAATATGCGTATTATAAATGTGCATTTCACGTCGATTTCGATGTTTTTAAAATCAAATTTTCATTTTTGACACCTTCCAACATTATTTAAAAGTGTATGAATTCGGTTTATCTGTCTGTTTGTCTGTCTGTCCGCCTGTCCTCCCATGCTCTAGTTCGCTTAAATATACTCAGATTGCCATGTAAATTTTATATGTTATATGAAGTTTATAATAACATGTTCAGAGTAAAAAACAAAGCGTATAGCTTTTATGGTCCATTTACAGGGCACTCAAAGTAATTATAAATTGTCTAGCCGTCAGTCTGGCCCTACTCTTTTTTGCTTAAATTTACTCGGATTTCCGTGTAATTTATATATGTGCTATCTCTATATGTAATTTAAAGAAGTGGTATACTGCAAAATGTTTTACATCGAAAATATAGAGCGTAGAATTTATAATTCGTTTACAGGCACACTCAAAATAATTCTCTTACATTTTGGTCTAATGGCGAAAATACTTTTTGGAATGTTTTAATGATGTTAAACTGTTTGAAACATATTGAAATTAAAAGATATCACTGAAGTACAGTACGAGATACTTGCTGTACAGTATGGTGAGCGTAAAATTTATAGTTCATTTACAAGCTTTCAAAAAAGAATACGTTTACAGTGCTGTCTATAACCATAATGTTGTGTATGTGCTTTTCAATTTATAATATGTTTTTTAAAACTTTTCCAAGTACGAACGAATTGCAAAATGTCATATGATTATTTTTTTGTTTGAAATGCAGCTTATAAATGCACATTGTAATTACGATGATTAATCACCAACCAAAATGAGATGAATCAAAAGTGATCCAAAATTTGAATTTGAATTTATTTTCCTTTCTTTTTGTTTCGATTGCTAACTCTTCTCGCAGACTCATTTCTTTCTGATCACCCTAATTATGTACGTTAATTACCAATCCATCTAAAAGATCTGTTTGATGCAGATATTAATTTACCAGACGTACATCGTGCATTTTTATCGGGACATTTTGTGATAAGAAAATTAAACAAACTCTTCTCAGCTATGGGCATATATCAAGCGCATGAACAAAAGAACGCTGTTTTCAGAGGAGAAAGAGGTGCAGTATTGCAGGATCCATCGGCATTTATACGTTGGATGGTATCTGGACCAGAAATCTGTAATTTCATACAAGAGTTTGAGTCTAACATTCAAGCAAACCCCAAGACAGAAATCGATAACATCATGAACAATATCACTTATTTCAAATTAAATTTTTCTATAGAGTGCTAAGGTTCAAGCACTCTATAGCGTACTAAAGGAATTAGGGAACCCATTTTTAGAAGATGGTGAAAACTTGCTTGTAATCGAAAGCAGACTTATTGTTCATAAGGATATTAATGAATCAATTTATTCAGCTGAGTCAACTGGTATTGACCAATTACACAGATTCATTAAAGGACTCCTAGTAAAACAATTTTCATCAATATTTCAACCTTTAAAAAAACAAAATTTCAGTGTTTAGTACTCCGGCGGAAAACATAAACAATAAAAATACAGTCTTGAAGGTTTTAAAAACAGACGTCCAGTTGTTTTCATTGCTTTTAATAGTTATACAGAATCGTCAGTTAGACTTGCATTTTTTTTTCAAATATGAAAATCAACCATTTCTATCTGCATTTTCTAGTAACAGGGAATTTAGACCTAGCCATAAGAGTTATTTACCACTTATTTTAGAGGAAACTGTTGGGAAAAATGGCAAAGTTTTTCCAGGAACATGTGATGCTTTAATATATGTTGAGCCAGTTCTTACTAACATTTTAAAGCCTCAACAAACTTCAAACACGTTTAATGAGTACTACATTAACACATTTTATCTTCACTTACGTAACGACATTGAGAGATTTATATGTCAAAGAATAGATTTGGGATAGATATATTACACCAAGTTTTAAAAGAGAAACAAGACAGAGGAGAGGTGCAGGAACCAGATGACAAGTGCAACCACATGTTAGATTTCTTAAAAGTTTGCAAATAACAAAGAAGAGCTTTTTACTAAACTTGGGACGCCAGCAATAAATACCATAAAAATACACAAGCTTTAATATAACCACTTCAGGAGAAGAAGTTAAATTAGGAAGAAGTTAAATTTACTGCTGTAAATTCCTTAATTGGAATGACTTGCCCTGGTCACGAAGAAGCTGATTCAAGAATAATACTGCATTTCAAAGACATGGTTGAAAAAGGACTGAAAAATATTGTTATACGCTCTATATACACAGATGTATTAGTTTTAACGATTGCACATTTTTTATCATTTCAGATAAATTTCTAGAAAATATTTGAGTTGCATTCGTAACAGGCAAAAAATACAAATTTATTCCTGCTCATACCATAGCTGCAGCAATCGGACGAGAAAAGTCTTTACTAGAATTGCACGCTCTTATGGAATGCGACAGCAATCCGGGTTCCACAAGAAAGACCAAAAAGTCAAATAGGAAAACATGGATTCCATTTAAAGAAACTACTGCTGCATTTTCATATCTATCAAAACCACAAACTTCCATTCCTGAAAATCTTTTAAATCTTTTAGAAAATTTCGTAGTATTGTTGTACTGTTCAACAAGCAATAGCGTAAGTGTCGAGAATGCAAGATAAGAATAGTTTATTGCAAAAAACCGTTCTTTTGAACATCATCCGCCAACCAAGGGTGCACTTTAACAACATATTTTACGCAGTGCTTTCCAACTTGGACACATTTGGGGACAAGCATATCAGCGTAAAATACGTCCACCCTCTCCAAGCAAATGGGAATGGTGGTTGGATAATTTATCATTGAAAAAATAATGGTTGGAGTTGCCAGAGATTTCAGACTCTTATGAAGAATTAATAAAATGTAAATGTAAAATATGTAAAAATGAATGTGTCTGTAGAAAAATTGGACTTTCTTGCACATTATTGTGCAATTTCAAAAACGAATGTGAAAAATATGATTATACCAAGTGAAGTTTCTATATTCTACAGCTTTATATGTAGCATTACTTATACAATATATTAAAAAATTAATGTGTTGTTAAAATAGTATTTTTATTATTTATATATTCCTTTAATTTTTCAATTGTAAATGACAAAAATATTTTAATAATTGTCCTATTTTCATTTTAGGTACATTTCTAGTATTATAAAGAGAATTTTTGAGTTATAAAAAGTGGAAATGAAACATGAGAAATAGGCTTGTAAGATGCCCAGGAATAAAACTGCAAAAGATTTTAGATAATAGTCGTCATTTTGAATTTCTATAAATTTATACGATGACTCAAATTCTTATATGCATTTTATTAATATACGATAGATATTCACTATTCGGGATATACTTATCACAAAATGAAGTTTTGTCCCACCTAGCACCTCCACTAATAATACTTGAATTAGATCGTGATCTTTATAAAATTTATATACAAATTACAAACGCATATTTTCTTGTTTTAGTGTGTCACTTTTAATAAACGATAAATTTGCCCACCTTATTATTTAGTAAGTATTTGGTAGTTCATTACAGTATTAACATTGATGAAGATCAATTTGAATGAGTTTTAACACTAGAACCGCCATTAGGGGTCAAAATGACCCCTTCCAGATTGATAATAGTCGATTCGAACCAGAATTTTCTTCATAAGATATGTTAAATGCATTCAGCAGAAAAATTGGGTAATTAAATATGTTAAATAGTTTAAAATCAAAATTCTGGTGAGAAACACTTTTTGTAAAACTTGAGTAAAATACCCGGCGGTTCTAGTGTTAAAGAGTATAACATCATTAAAACACATTGGAAACGATTTCGCCGCATACTCAGTATTGTAATGTCATTTTTTTAGCATGTTGTAAATGAACTATAAAAGCTATACACTTTATATTTTACTCCGAACATGTTATTACAAACTTCATACAACATATAAAATTTGTCTGGCAATCTGATTACATTTAAGCGGGCTAGAGCATGGAAGAACAGGCGGACAAACGGACAGATAAATCAAAGTCTTACACCCTTTTATGTAATGTTGGAAAGAGTTAAAAGCGAAAATTTGACTAAAAATATCGAAATCGACATGAAACGCACATTTATATTACGCATATTAGCAGAATTCAGAAAAAGACGCCATTTTGAATACCGGCCGCCATCTTGAATTCCGACGACTTTACGAGATGCCTCCCCCTCTAATATCCATTGTATTATCATAAAGTACATACTCACCAAGTGGTATATTCTTATCACGATTTGCAGTTTTCAGCTTATTTTTGTCGCGTAGCACTCGGACTAATAGCTCTTATTGAAGTATTGGAAATAAATGTTTTATATTCCTATCGGTTAATAGAAATTTTTTAAAAATAAAAATAAAAGGTTTTTTAAATAAAAATAAAAACATATCACGAAACACAATTTTCACCTTGTTTTTAGCACAAAATATATAATATGAACTTTCAAAAGTTCAGATTTAATTGAAAGCCGATTAAAATAATCAAATATGAGTTATTAGTTAATTTTATTAAAACATTTTAGTACTTTCAATCCTTAATCAGGCTCTTCCTCCTTCAGGTTTACTTAACCCTTTCCGGCACGGGGAAAGTCTGTTAGTAAAATAAGAAATTATCGACTGTCACCGGAATTTGCAAACGGCTTTTTTACTTTCTTTTATCTTCAATTGAAGAAAGTATTGTAATCGAAATTTTTTTCGACTTCCGCTTTTCGACGGATTTACACGTTTTAGGGGTCAGGGATTCCAAAAAATCTGTTTTTGCAAAATGTCTGTGTGTATGTCGCCATTCTACCATCAAAAAGTGTATGAAGTTATGCATAGAAATGAACTAATTTTTTTGTGAATGTTTCTGGCTGTGGCAAGCAGGTCCTCCTTCAGTTTTGAAATATTCCACCGGAAGGGGGCGCTGCAATCGCGATTTTGTGCCATTTTTAATATTGTACCGGCCAAAAGTATATGAAGTTATGCATCGAATTGAACCAAATTTTTTATGTAAGTGAATGACTATGGCTAGTTGGTCCTCCCTGAATTTGAAAAAAAAAATCTGCCGGAAGGGGGCGCTGCAATCGCGATTTTTGTGCCATTTTCAATATTGTACCGCCGAAAAGTATATGAATTTATACAACGAATTGAACCAATTTTTTTGTGTAAGTGTCTGGCTATGGCTAGTTAGTCCTAACCTGAATTTGAAAAATATCCGCCGGAAGGGGGCGCTGCAATAGACAATTTTATGAAATTTTCAATATTGCACCATCTAAAAGTGTATGAAGTTAGTCCTGGAACTGAACTAAAATTTATATATATATATATTTTATTTGTGGCAAGGCAAATAGGTCCTCCCTGAGTTGAAAAAAAAATCTGCCTATCATTCTATTGTTCATCGGCTCGTGTAGAGACGGAAATTCGTTTTTACTCCGATTAATTGATTGAAACAGAAATTTAAGATGAAAACCAAAGTTCGTATGGTATTGAATTAAAATTATTAAAACATTAAAATGAGTAACTATTTTTTAAAAATATTAAAATTTACGTATAAGATGGAGGAAAGTTTTGGGATTGGCATATCCAATTAGTTAGAAATGAAGAATTCCTTAACCCCTTAACTGCTTCAGGCGTATCTATACGTCTCAGAGAATACTTGTCGTAAGTTATAAAAATGGGGAACTTCGATGTTAGTGGGACAATTTTCATCACCACAGACGTTTCATATGTATAATATGCGTATCTTCTTATTGTTATTCCATAAAACTAATCGTTGTCTAATTTAATTGAAGAATTATGTTATTAATTAAGGCACGGAAGAATGCTTTAGATTTTGTTGGAAATTAAAGGGTAAATTTAAGCTTTCATTCTAAAACCAAAATTTTATTAAGATATTATTGGTGCCGCTTGCAAGTTTTAAATTAAAATTTGGTATCCAGGACAGGACACAGTGTGCCGGAAAGTGTTGAAAGGCGATTAAAACAATCAAATAGAGATGATAATAATTAATTTTATTTAACTATTTTTAATTATTAAAAATATTTAAATAAAATTACCTATTAACATCTATGTTTGATTACCTGAATTGCCTTTTGACCCTTTAACGATCATAGCATTTTCATTGCTAAGATGTCGAAATAAATATTGACACCGGTAATTAAGAACAAATATATTTCTAAATAAGAAAACGTGATTTTTCACATACAAAATAAAAGGGATATTTCTAGATTAAAATACCGGTGTCAGTGTTGCGTATCGGAATTAAAATTTTGTGGTTTCGTGCCGAAACCAATGAACGTTAAAGGGTTAAGTAAACCTGTACATTTTAAAGTTCATATTATATATTTTGTGGAAAGGTTTTTGTAGTTTAAACAAAATATCTAAGAAATTTTAGTAACTGTAAAGCTATATCTACGTAGTTGAATCAGTAAAAAACAACATTAATAAATGTGTAGTTTCGACTGTTTCGTTATCCTTTCTAAATGCTACAAAACAAAATATTTTGTAGGGAATGTAAAATTTGTTAACAGAATGATAAAGAGATTAAATAAATTTTATAATAAACTTTCGTAAGTGCCATTTACGGTGGATAAAGGAATAAGAAGACATTTCGTCTAACATATTTTCTAAACAAATCCTTATACAATCAAGTAAAAACAAGTATTAAAAATACTCATTTTTGTCAAATACATTTCTTTTAACCCTTTCCGGCACACTGTGCCCGGTCTGGGATACCTAATTTTAATTCCAAACTGGCAAGCGACACCAATAATAATTTAGTAAAATTTTGCTTTTACAATTAGAGCTGAAATTAAGGAATTCAAAATATCTAAAATATTTGTTTGTGAATTCCGGTGTTAGTCGATAATTTCTCGTTTTACTAAGAGATTTTGTCCGTGCCGGAAAGGGTTAACACCTTGTGTGGTAAGCATTAATGTTTCTGTAATATTGAATTCTCACCATAAAAAAAATGTTTTAACCCTTTCCGACTAGGGCAAAATCTGTTACTAAAATGAGAAATTATCGACTAACACCGGAATTCACCAACGAATAATTCAGATATTATAAAACCCCTTATTTAAACTTTTATACCAAAAGCAAAATTTTAGTAAAATATTATTGGTGCCGTTTGCAAGTTTGGAGTTAAAATTAGATATCTCTGACCAAGCACAGTGTGCCGCAAAGGGTTAAAATAAGAAAAGGCAAACTTCGGCAACTTACCGTCAAAGTTAAAAATATAAAAGTTCATTAAAAATTTCTGGTGAGAATCTAGTTTAAATTAGGTGGCATAAAAAATATATCATTGCCCATGCTTGCCAACTTTTTTAAATCAACAAAGCATACTTTTTACCAGAAATTTCCTTTCATTAATGAAATCAAGTAGATTTTAAACTACTACCATATAGAAGTAAGAAATGTTTAATTTATACATTTCTGGTTAAAAGTATGCTTTGTTGATTTAAAAAAAATAATAATAAAAAAATAAATAAAAAAAATTGGGAGGTTGGCGAGTATGCCATTGCTCCACAAGGGGTTAAAAACATACATATATTTGCCTGAAAATGAACAGTTTTAAAAAGTACATAAATCAGTGTACCGGAAATGTACAAGTTTATCAGAAAAATGCAATTTTTTTTCGACTCTATTTTTAAAGAAAAAACATATCTATGTCTCTTGTTATCTTTTGAACTTTTCCATTTTATTTCTCATCCTTGTTAGAAGGATTTATTTTTCCAGGTGGGATACAATAACTTTTCCATAAACGGATGATAAAGAAAAAAATTGTACCATTTGTACTGATTGTGTTAAAATATAAAACATAAAGCGTATTGTCACCTTCTTACTGAGTGAAATAAGTAAATTTTAACTAATTGAAGCGACTTTATTAATTGAAACTGTTCAAAAATAGCAACGATTTATTTCTTTTGAAATTTCTTTACTTCTGCAATAAAATTCATAAATAAGTATTTTAAAAGATTTTTTTTGTTATTTTATGGTTTTAATAATTAACTGTTATATTTATAAGAAAAAATCATCAAATCGGAAAATATTGATCAAGAAATATTGAATAAAAAACATATGACGGAATGCAATTTTCACTTTATTTTAAACACAAAATGCGTAATATGAAGTTTAAAAAGTTCAGTTTTACTTAAAAGCCGATTAAAATAATCAAATACAGTTGTTAATAGTTGATTTTATTTAACCTTTTCTGGCACACTGTGCCCAGTCTGGGATACCTAATTTGGTACTACTAGGTTATCCCGTTGACCATTTTCGCCAAATTAAAAAAAAATCGCCAAACTAATAGTCAAGTTATATTTGTTGACATAATTTTTATTTTAAATAACGAAAAACAAATAAAATTAAGTTGTTTCATAGATATACCGCAAGGGGTTAAAATATCGTAATTTCCGGTGTATATTTCGCGGATCAAACAATCGCTTCTCGACCCAGAAAATTCTTAAATTAAAATGTAACATTTCAGATCGCAGTAAATATTTGGCTACAATTACTCAGTCGAATTTCTAGGTCGAAAAAGAACTGTTTGATCCGCGTATTATACGCTGGAAATTACGGTATGTGCTTGCAGTGTAGTATAATTATAAAATAAAAGCTGAAAATATTGTGTCACATATTTTCCTAAGTACTTTTTGAAATTAAGCCTAATGCATAATTTTCTTGCCTCCTAATAATTTTAAGAAAGCTGGAAGCAATATGTTGCAGTTTAAGAGAAATCAACTTTAAAATAGAAAAATTAAATACAAATTTAAAAAAATGATAACTTAAGTCTTTTGAATTAATGAAAGTAATATTGTGTATTTCCATGAGCATTTGTCGTGTACGTCAGATTATTAGTAACAGCTAAGTTGTTGGCCACCGTTATTTTGCATGGCCTTATTCAATTAATGAAATATCTCTGATAAAATATGCCACATTTTTCAGTTCTAAAATACCGTAATTTCGAGTGTATAAGCCGCGGATCAAACAATTCTTTTTGGAACAGAAATCTTATTTAGTGATTGAAGGCAAATATTTACGGCGTTCTAACTATTTATATTTGTTTCTTAAAAAATTCTGGGTCGAAAAAGAATTGTTTGACCTGCGGCTTATACACCCGAAATTACGGTACTAGTAATCGTAGTATGTGAATTACAACCACATGTGCTCATGGCTATACCCTATTATAAAATATTTCTTTTAATTGAAAATAAAATCTTCACAATGTAATTCCTTACATTTTTAACGAATGCTTAATTGTTTTTTCCCATTCAGACACACACACACACACACACACAAAAAAAAAAAAAAAAAAAAAAAAAAAAAAATCAGAAATTGTTACATCAGAATTATAGAGATTGTTTCTAAAATAAAAAGAATGCAAATGAACCCTCGAAAAATTATTGAATGTAGAAATGATGCACAAAAAACCCTAACAGGAACTAATCTTTTTTATGTCAAACAATTCTTTCAGAAATAAATCTGCAAAACGAATTATTTGATTAAATTTACGCTTTTTTAATATATATATATATATATATATATATATATATATATATATATATATATATATATATATATATAATGGCTGCCTTTTTTATATGTTTGGAAACTCTAACCACTTAACTCATACTAATATAAATGCTACGATATTAAAAAGGTAATTTATTTAAATAAATTGATTTTCATTTGTTCGTAAAAAAGATTCAACAAATCGCAAAGAATTTAGATTAACATCAACAATCATGATAAAAAATTAGAAGTAATTTTGTTGGTCTTTAATATTATTAAAAAAATAATTGCTTTTTACCTTTTGTAATTTTTAGCAATTTTTTTTTTCAAATAGATAATTAATAATAGAGAAAATAAGACTGTTTTATGTTGATGAAGAAACATGATATGTGTTCTACATTATATGCATGTTTGTGTCTTGAAAAATATATATGCAAGGATTGAATAACTGCACTTTTTTCCAATTATGTTTTATTCTCCCATTTAAATTAACAATTTCTTCAATTAAAAATTGCGTATTTTTGAAATAGGAGACCTTTAGTTTGTTTTGTTTTTTTAAATAAAAATGTATAATAGAAATATAATGATTAGTATATAATGAAACTTTTTCATAATGATTTTTTCTTAACCATGTAACAACTATTATTGTAATTAATCGACTTAATAATATTCAGCTTTATATTTAACCCTTTCCGGCACACTGTGCCCAGTCTGGGATACCTAATTTTAATTCCAAACTTGCAAAGGAGACGAGTGGTATTTCAGTAAATTTTTTGTTTTACAATGAAAGTTTAAATTAAACCTTTTCGATACGGACAAATTCTGATAATAAAATTAGAAATTATCGACTGACACAGGGATTTACATACGACTTTTTCAGCAATTAAAAACTCCTTAATTTTAGATTTTATGGTAAAAGAAAAGTTTTAATAAAAAAAAATTATTGGTGCCATTTGCAAGTTTTGAATTTAAATTAGGTGTGCCCACTCTGGCCACGCTGTGCGGAAATGGGTTAAGAATTCAAAACATCTATAAAAGCCGTTTGCAAATTCCGGTGGAAGTCGATAATCTCTCATTTTATTACAAAATTTGCCAGTGGCAGAAAGGGTCAAGCAAGAAGAAAACGATTTAGCTCATTCTTTATAAGATAACCTGGGACAACTGAACTTAGGAGGTAACTGGGCCATAGACATTTTTATAATAACCGAATGATGTCCTTTAAGTTTTACCTGTCGTAAATAATGCACCACCCTCCTCCAGAGCCTGATTACTAACGGGGCACTCTACCACCAGAAAAAATTTATAGAAATTTTCGTCTTCTTTAAACACCCTTTTCATACAAGATTACTGTCATGAATAAGGAAAAATTCTTTATTTCTTTTTCCTGGTGGGAGAGTGCCCCGTTAGTAATCAGGCCCTGCCCTCCTCTGTTCTTTTTAAAACAACATGTATCAAATCAAATATAACTATGCTTTTGTTGCAATAAATTGCTGAAATTTAAAGCATATAGCCGACATTGAAAGAAAACTAACGCGTTTTAAATTTTAAATTTATATATTTTTTGTACATATGTTTAAATTTGAAAATTTTATGTATCCACCAAAAATTGCTTTTTAAATTTGTTTATACTATTAGAAGTGTGCCACGCTTCAAAGAATTTTTCCAGTGAATGGTCAGAATTTTGTTTAACCTTTTGCGGCACAGTGCAAATTCATTGCTTAAGTATTGAAATTAATGACTGACACCGGAATTTGAAAACATTAGTTTGTAAATAACAAAACACTATATTTCACGCATTCAGTAAACCGTAATCTTTTAACACTAGAACGCCCGGAAATTCTACTCAAGTTTGAAAATAATATTTCTCACCAGAATTTTTATTCAGAATTATTTAATTGATTTATTTAACGTAAATTTGAGTGGATTAGATTTAAATTATTTCAAGAAAATTTTTCTGGTTCGATTTGAAATTTAGTTACATGATTAGAGTCGAATCGACTCCATCCGGGCGTTCGAGTGTTAAACAAAATTCCGGTGCCAATGTGGCGTTTGGGAATTAAAATGAATTGGTATATCTATGAAACCACCGCGGCCGAAGGGGTTAAAGAAAAATAACTGTAGTAAAAAAATATAAAATTTTATACTATTTTAAGAGATATGTTCTATAAGAAAATACCGGTACAGAACAATTTCCTGGTCTTTTATTTCCTTGACCCATATGAAGCCTGTTTTACTTTTACTAGATCTCACACCTTGTTCTTTTTTAGCATTAATCTCTTCGCGACGGGAACCTTTTACGAAATTTTTAAAGTTTTTTCACCGGTTTTTAAAACCAGAAATTTGTGAATTAGTGACTCCAGAAAATGCAAAACGACTAAATAA
Source organism: Maratus speculifer (assembly GCA_964019185.1). NCBI lineage: Eukaryota > Metazoa > Arthropoda > Arachnida > Araneae > Salticidae > Maratus > Maratus speculifer. The sequence goes on from OZ025295.1 coordinate 350,009,173, forward strand.
TGCAAATTTTACAGTAAAATTTTACTGGTGGGATAAACAAGAATTCTTAAGCCTTTTTGCGGCACGTATACTTGTCGCTCGTTCTAAGGGATTAAATGTTGATAAACTACGGCTAAAAAAATCTTGGCACATGAAGTAAGCCGTTTGTGTTTTTAAGTTACTGCAAATCGTCCGTGTTATATAAATTATAATAAAACTAATCCCTTTTTAATACTTTCATTAAACAATGATATCATTAAACATTATTAGTAAGGCTTTAAAATTCCTTTTCATATATAATATGGCACCTGTGACTTCATGTTATTATGAAACGGCGTTTTATATTAATTATAATTAAATCACCGTAGATACTCGTGGGTAAGTCTAGGAGTTTCTAACAATTTTTGGTCGACTTGCAGGTCGACTTGTACACAAGTCAATTAAAAAAGAAAAAAGACCTTAGCATGCTGCAAAATTATGGCTTTTTAGGTGCATGTATAACAGAATAAACTACATAAAATAATTAATAATAATAATTTATCATTATTTTTTCAGTGATTTGTTTTGTTTACTTACTAATTTTTCGCACCTGCCAAGTAACATCTTTGATATGATTTTGAGCAAAATTGAAGTAAAAGGTTAGGAGGTCAATTTAAACACGAATATATACGGTATTTTTGTCTTTCAGAATTGTATTAACCCCTTAACTGGTTAATTCTTTTCCATTCAATAAATTAAAAATTTTGATTCACACCACTATTATTTAAATAAAATATTCATAAAATTTAGTCTAAACATTTTCGCCTTTCAATAGTTTGAAAATTTTCTTAAAAATAATAGTACAGTAGAACCCCGCAAATTCGGATCCCGATAATCCGGATCGGTTTGGTCAATTTCTTTTTCAAGTTTGAGAAGCGATTGGTTAACGCGATTTTATAACATTAACTTTTTAATCGTCGTATTCTGAATAAAAAAAAGCTTTTTTTGAAATCTTTTCGGAAGATTACCTTAAGCTTTCTTATTTAAACTTTTTGATGTTATTTTTCAAAGAAACAACAACGTATCACTAAGTTTGGCAATTCCAATTTTCCCAATTTTCTGTTTAAGCCACATTGAAATGTCATAAAAAATCACTGCACAGTAAATTTTTACTTAGAGCATTGCAAGGAAGCAAGGTAAACAAGTCCCTATAAAGACCTATTGCTATAATGAAGCAACATCTCATTTAGAACAATTAATGGTTTATTTTGAACGTCAGGTAGAGACCACACCCTACGAACTACTTACGCTCAAGCGGATACCTGACCGTACGGTTCGCAAAAGGTATAAAAACTGGCAAAGCAGAAAATTACAAAACTTTTTATTACAAAGTAAACATTATTACTGTCTGTAAATATTAAATAAGTTTAACATAAATGGGATTTTCTGTAAGTATGTTTTATTTTATTTCATTTTTTTCGAATACTCCGGATAAACCGGATTTTCGATAATCCGGATTGGGTCTGGTCCCAATTAATCCGAATTATCGGGGTTTTACTGTATTGTCAAAAAACTTTTAATGATGAAATAATCAAATTCATCTTGCCCGAACGGCGTTCGGGCAAATAAGTTAAGGGGTTAAACATATGTATCATTAAATGTTGTTATTTGACACATGGAATACGTTACCCCTATTTTTAGATACCACAAACCATCCGTGTTTTTAAATGTTAAATATGTTGTATTTAAAAAATACATATGAATGATGAGTCTAAATTGATAGCATAAACTTTAAGGGTTTATACAGGATACCATAACAATCATTTATTGTGTAAGAATGCCTGTAACCAAGTGATGCACTGAAGTATAACACCAGGGGGTAAATTTGGTCTTTTTTTTTTATTTAAAAAAAATATCATCCACACGAGAAAAATTCTACAGTATTCTTTTGCTTATTTAAGTGAGACATTTCATGTTTACTTATTCAAAAATATGTATTATTTAAAATTATTCAAAATTTTTCATTCAAAAATTTTTTAATTCATACCGGAAGATTTTAATGATGAATTTTTTTCAATGTAATCATGAAATGTTTGTTTTAAATAAACAAATCAATAGTATAAGAATTTTCTGGTGCTGATAACAAAATTTTAAATAAAATAGGGTCAAGTTGGAACACTGGTGATAGTACATAACATATCACTTGCGCCCTACATTCCTATATAATAAATGATTGGTACAGTGTCCTCTACCAACCCTAAACCCCTTGAGGGGCGGTGGAATGTAGTTTATCTCACGTAATTTAAAAGAAAATCTCACCAGAAACTTTTAGTTAAATTTTATAATTTTTACTTTGACGGCCAAATGTTGAAATATTGCCTTTCTTTATTTTAGAACAAGAATATTCAATTTTTCCGGTGAGAATTTATTATTACAGCGACATTATTGCTTGCGCTCCAAAGGGTTAAAGTTTGTAATTTAGTATCACCCTGTATTTACAGTTCGTACGCATCAAGGAATTCAAAAGATTTCAGGGGGCTAATAATAGGCAATTAATAATAGAGAAAATAAGACTTCTTTATGTTGGTGAAGAAACATTATATTTCAGAATGCTTGTCTGTTAAAAAATATACGCAAGGATTGAATAACTGCACTTTTTTTCCACTTATGTTTTATTCTCCCATTTAAATTAACAATTTCTTCAATTAAAAATAGGGCATTTTTGAAATCGAAGATTTTTTCTTTTCATTTAAAAAAAAATAAAAATGTATAATGGAAATATAATAATTTTTTTAGAATGATAAATTTAAAACAGAAAATGTATAATGGGTATATAATGATTTTTTTTCCAATAAAAATATTCATAATGATTTTTCTTCACTGCGTAACAAAGATTATTGTAATTAATCGACTTGAGAATATTCAGCATTATATTTAAATAAAACAGGAACAATTTGGCATATTTTTATAAGATAAGGTGGGACAATTGAACTTAGGCGGTAACTGAGCCATACATTGCATCAGAAATTTCATAAAGTATTGATAGCTATACCTGAAGACAGATCTTTTCCCCGTTAAATAACACTAATGTTATTTTACGGAAATTCTGGTGCAATTTCCTTAAAACGTACGGACCGTCTGAACATATATTTAATTTTGTATAGATGAGCGATAGCTTTAATATAAAGATTTTTTATATGGTTTGCTTGAAAACCTAAGAAAATATTAAATAAACAAGTTGGAAATTGCACGGAAAGCGTAGCAAATGAGGTGCGTTCGTTGATAACGAAGTTTTAAAATATTCAGATCTTGCTGATATAGTAGAGCGTACTTTGGATACAGTATAGTGGTCGAAATCTTTGTGTTCCTGTAAATATGCAGGGAGTAATTTTTTATTATACTTCATTAACGTATATCTTATTCATAAAATGTGAAGTAGTTTAATATAATTAAAACACCCCCCAAACAATGTTTCCACGTATAACATTATTTAGTGGAATACATTTGTGTGGCCCTGTAATTTAATAATAAATATTCTTTGCATCACAAATTATACAAAATGTATTTTTAGTACATATTTCATAGATTCATATCAATTCTGTTATATTCAAATGAGTGTAACACCATTAAAATACATTTGAAACTTTTTTCCCCATTGACTGTAATGTAACGGAATACTTTTGATTGTCCCTGTAATAGATCAATGCATCCGATTTTCATAACATTTGAAATGACTCGACAAAATTATGTAATAAATATACGTTTTAAATTTCAAATGATTAAAATGCATTTGAAACTTTTTTCCCCATTGACCGTAATGTAACGGAATCCTTTTGATTGCCCCTGTAATTGATCTATCTATACGGTTTTCATAAAATTTGAAATGACTCGACAAAATTATGTAATAAATATACGTTTTAAATTTCAAACGATTAAAATGCATTTGAAACTTTTTCCCCCATTGACCGTAATGTAACGGAATCCTTTTGATTGTCCCTGTAATTGATCTATCCATATGATTTTCATAAAATTTGAAATGACTCGACAAAATTATGTAATAACTATGTATTTTAAATTTCAAACGATTCGGTGGGGTAGTTTTTGCGTTGTTATATGCGGACGGACAGACGGACGGACAGACAGACTGACGGACAGACGGACGGACTGAGCGACAACAATAGGTGCTACGTATTTACATAATTACGAACGCACCTAAAAATTATATACAATTCCAATTAAGAAATGTTTTCTATGAATTCTTATTATTTTTGATTTCTCATGTTCGGGGCCCTATTTTTATAATATAATATTTGTTGCTAAATTATTTTACGTGACATAGTTATGGAAAAAATTAATTAAGAGAAAAATACATTCTATCTAGAATTTTACTTATTTTGTTTACCTGCCTTCTTGTGGAAAGTTTATTTAGATTAACTCATATTGTTGTAGAAAGAGAACGAATTAAATTTTTCTACAAAGAAGTCTTTTGTATTTGCTAAATTATTATATGTGATATAATTATGGAGAAAATTTAATTAAGAGAAAAATGCATCCTATCTAGAATTTTTACTTATTTTGTTTATCTGCCTGCTTGGGAAATGTTTATTTAGATAAACTCATATTGTTGTAGAAAAACAACAAATTAAATTTCTTCTACAAAGATTTCGTTGTAAGATGAAAATTTATTTTCCTGTTTTCTCTGTGATTCCTTATTTTCTTTTTTCACTACCTGTTAGAAAGATTTATTTGACAAGTGGTATACCATACATTTTCCAAAATAACGAAATGCTGTCTGATTTAAATTTTTACTGTGCTCGGTTTTCCAAGTCTTCTCGAATTAATATTCTTATTTGGAAGGGGAAAAAACTCATTAATGCCTGAAAAGTTTCAGCATCAAAATCATGAGTTTTTAAATTTTTTAACGATAGTTAAATGTTTTTGCCTTTTGTCATTATAACTCTTATCAGGTATTAAATATTTTTCAAAATAAAAAACCTTCTTTTAAAAATACAAATATATCCTGTAAAATATAAATAGTAAGCCTACTCTATCAAAATTGCGCTCGCGCATATTTTTTTCCCAACCAGGTTTTGTATTTCAAACTGTATCTCGCAATCTGATTGGTCAGAGACTTTAGCATGAATTCGCTACTTCTTGGCAGGAATCGTTCTTGGTGAAAAAACTTTTTTTTTGTTTTAAATTTCTGTCTCTTATAGTGTAAGGGTTTTTTTTTTTTTTTTTTTTTTTTTTTTTTTTTTGTTCAATAACTCTATGCATTCATATGAAATTAACAAAAGACGGAACTTCTGAATTTTCTGAGGATGAATTTCTAAAAATAATTTTTCTTCAGAAATAGGTTTGGTAAATTATGTTTATTTTTAAAATTAAAATAATACGCTGTTATCATATGCCTTTCTGAATTGAATTTTGTTCGAAAATACATGAAATTGGCTAATGTTTTTATCATTAAACTATGCAATCGAATGGTGTTTTCAATGTTTTGGTAAAAGCGGAAGATCTATAACAAAATACTGTTAAAGTTAGTGTTGGAAAAAAAAATGATAAAAAAACGAAGTCTATTACGCAAAAATTTCTTTAACAACCGCACTGATTGTAAATATTATGCAGTATTGAATATAAATAATATAATCTATAATAATATTATCTAAGTTTTGTTTGGGTAAAGAGGGTCTAAGTTTTGTTTAGTTTATGTCTTTGTGGATTGTAGTTAAGAGTGAATTTCGATTCAAACTGTTTATTTTCCGATTTATTTTAGAATTCACTTTTGCTCTCAAATGCATCAAACTCGCAGATTCTCTTATTTAGAAACTTTATAAGATGCCGTGTCTGTTAATTTTTTAATAAATGCTGAAATTATAGCAAAAAATGCAGCCAAAGTTGGCTTTTTGATCCGAATTTTCCGAAGCGGGAGATTTGGGAACGAAAAGGGTCATACTGAGAAAATAATTGTTTATAAATCAAATTATAATTAATTGAGTGCAAAATGATTTCAAACGGCACTATTCTCTTCGAAAATCCCCTGAGCAAGTTCCATGTTTCTACTTTAAAAAATGCGTCTGAAATTGTATCAGAAATTTCGAGCTGTTAAAGATGGAAAATTATTTTTTCGAATATACCTTTGAATTGCTTTATCGGTAAGGTAATGCTGCCAAAATTTTCTGCTTCGTAATGCGTCGATTCAACAATGCAAAAATTTCTGTTAAATTTTACTGGTCAGACAAGTTGGAAGAGTTGGCAACTTCTAGCAAGGATAAATAAATCTTTTGTGATGGTCACCTGATATATTGAATGCGCAAGAAATCGAAACAAAAACACACATATATCACAACAGTGTACGGAAGCCGAACAGAATTACTCAATATTAATTATAAATAGAAGTTTTCATATACGTCCATTAAAAAAATTTCAAAAATATGCATTAAAATATTTAATTGCTATAAAGGACGTTAAATACTAATAAAAACATTAAAAGATCTTAATAATTTTTACATGTTTCGATTGAATTTACTCAATCATCATCAGAAAAAGAAAATACAAATAAACACAAAGATGGAAAATAACAATAAACTATTACAAATGAAATTTAATTTTTTTTTAATTAAAAAATAAAATAAAATATTTTTTTAAAATATAATAAATAAAATAATATAATAAATAATATAATATAATATAATAAATAATATAATAAAAAATATTTTTTTAAAAATTGCAATTAAATATTTTAATGCATATTTTTGAAAAGAATTACTCAAGATCATGTTAGGGATCATCCACAAATGAGGTCACACTTGAAAGGGCGGGGGGGGGGGAGGGGGTCTCGAAATCGTGACAGTTTGTGACAAGAGGGAGTGAGGAAGTAAGAAAAAATGTGACATTACACATTTTGGTTAAAATAAAAACATTAAAATTCAGTAGATTAAATTATGAAGTATAACCTTATTTTAAAATTAAAATAGTTTGTGCTCATAAAGATACGATTTAAATCTAAATATGTTAAATTCTATTTCAAATTCCAAAATTCAACTGCTTTCAATTATTGCTCTTTCATATTAATATCTTATTGATATTTTATATTAATTATTATTATTTTTTTCTTTTTTCATACTTAACCTTATTTTATACAAAATACGAATCATTTATATTGTTCAGCTCACAAATGTCTTTAAAACACATAGTTAAAGTTGAAAAATAAAATTTAAAATGTTATCTAAAACATAGTGCTTTGTTTCTGATCTGTAAGTACATGCTTACGTAATACAGTGTGACATGTGACAAGAGGGGTGAGGAGGTACAGTAAAGTGTGGCACTTTGTGACAAAGGGGGAGGGGGAAGGTAAACAAAAATATGGAAAAAACGCGTAATATCATCTATGGACAGTTCCTTACTCGATTAATTAAACATATTTGACAATTCCACATGCAAAATTTTTTTTGTGCAGTGTATTTTAATGTATGAGGCTAGCGCTACTTACTACTTCGACACCAAGATGTACCTCCTCGGTCGAACTCTCAAACAGTATTCACCTCTAATCCTGATTGGATGTCTTCTTGATAATGTCCAATCAAATGTTATCGTGAATTTCACTTGAATGGTAGACCGTGGGTTCTATGTTAAGGTTGATGGTAAAATCGTGCATGAATGGTTTTAAGTGTCCTGAACTCATGCGCCAAACAGTAACAGAAGGTAAAGCACATATAAAGACACAATTTTGATAGAGAAAAGTGTTGTTGAAAATTAAAAATGATCACGAAAAAGAAGAAATTTTTAGGAAATGAAAACAAGCACTTTACTGACGCATGTGTATTGATTTTATCACAGAGTACGGGATTGTAACAGAGAATCAACTTTCATATACTGTAATGGCAGCTTGTTTAACATGGGATTACGCGTAGACAGTAGTGACACGAGCGGACTACTCTGAAACTACGATCATAACATAAGAGAGGTTGCTAATTCGGCGAAACATCGCTTCCTTGGCGACAAATGATAAGAGATAAAAGAAAACAAATACAGCGACACCTTGCTGCTTCTTGTTTTAAAATTTATGAAATAACTTTGCCGTATTCGTCTTGCAAACAATACATGTGTCTCTTCGTAACATAACGATCTAATAATTTAAACTTGAAAATTGAAGAATAATAACAGTAATAATTATGAATCAATATAAGCGCGGAAATCTAAGATCAAATAGCATAAGCACATGTGCAAAGATAATCAAATCAGCATTCAGAAAGAAGCGCCAAGCAGAATAAGGTTACAGTTAAACAGAAATCACGAGGATAAAAATTGCCAACGCGATGGTTTAGTTTTTAAGCGATCCACTGAGGGCGCTCTTTTCAAGCCGAGTTGAGGCTCTGTTACTACTCTGTGGATTTTATAACAGAGTTCCTGCGCCTTCTGGAATCTTCCAACCACGGAAAATCCTTAGTACTAATATTTTCTTGTTGGCAATTCCGGCTGAAATGTGGTAAATTTTCATGCGTTTAACCTAGTTCTCTTTTACTATAAAAAATACTGATATTTCTCCTGGGAATATTCCTGAAGCGTACGAACACTATAAAAATTATATTGATTGTTCAAATATGCCATTTCTAACATCGATATAGTCCTAATAGTGTCTAGCAAGCCTCTGGCGTGTACTTTTGATGATTCCAGTTATTTCACGAATAGTGACAGCAGCGATTGAAAGTTTTGTAATGAGGTCCTCATCGAAGTCAATATGATCATATATGAGACACCTGAAATCACCTGAAATGTTTAACCCTTTAACGTTCAATGGTTTCGCCACGAAACCACAAAATTTTAATTCCGATATGCAACACTGATACCACTATTTTTATCTAAAAATATCCCTTTTATTCTGTATGTGAAAAATCACGTTTTCTTATTTAGAGATATATTTGTTCTTAATTACCGGTGTCATTCATTTATTTCGACATCTTAGCAATGAAAATGCTATGATCGTTAAAGGGTTAACCCTTTCCGGCACACTGTGCCCGGTTTGGGATACCTAATTTTAATTCCAAACTTGCAAACGGCACCAATAATATTTTAGTAAAATTTTGCTTTTACAATAAAGGCTTAAATTAAGGAATTCAAAGTATCTAAAAAATTTGTTGGTGAATTCCGGTGTCAGTCGATAATTTCTCATTTTACTACAGATTTTGCCCGTGCCGGAAAGGGTTAAAAGGTTACGCAAATAATTTGCTAGATGATACCAATCTTGTATCGAGATTGATGGAGGCACATGTTGATCAGTTGCTATAATTGTTAAGTCAATAAAATGTTTGATTTTATTTCTTCAGAATTTCTTGTTTTTCGGAAACGCTTTTCAGTTTCGGCCCCTCCCTCTATTCCAAAATTGCTTTTTTATGTATACTTTAATTTCAGTTTGATTTTTGAGTTCAACGACACTATATATTTAATGTTTTTCTAAGATATTTGCATTTTGTAAAAAATACCAGTTAAAATATATAATATTCACTTGTTAATAAGTTTTCTATAACCTACAATAAACTTTGAAAAATATATATTAGAGAAAAAAAGATGAAAATCCAAAATGATTTTTTTTTCAAACGTTTTGAATTCTTCTTTATGATTTATCTGCAAAACATTTGAAATCATTTATCACCGTGGAATTCTCTGGGATATCTAAGATTTGTCCTTTACTAAAATTGATTGTTGTATCCGGTCTCATGTGGGATTCTTAGAAAACTATACTACTTCTTTTCCTTGTGTGTTGAAGAAATCTTCCATTTCCTTTCTAAAATAATGCACTAGTAGAATATTTCGTTCTTCACTCATTTTCAACCATAAAACTATTTCTCATATTGTGAGATGAAAAGCTTTTTTAGTTTACATTTTAATACCGAAATATATTTGTAATTAATGAATATATAAATTATTTAAATTGTGAACATGAAAAATATCTTCTGGCAAAATATTTTTTGTTTAAATGCTAAATGAAATTTTAAAATTCCTGCTTCAATTTATTGAAACGTTGTATTTATTGATTTTATTTTTTAAAGGCTTTTGGGTCTATTTCTTTTGATATTGAATTAAAAAAATATTTTACGTTAGTTATGATAATAGGGGTTGACGAGTAGTCCGTAACTGGCAGTCCAAAAGGTGTTAAATACCAGTATTCTATTAATGGAATATTCGAATTCTATAATCTTTTTTCATTGTTTGAAGTATTTTCAATAATAAAAAAAATACTGGTAATTTCCTCTTTTTTGAATGTGTTTTTCGCTGAACACTCGCCAACCTGCAATAGTATGTAATCAAATAGAATATGATGCATATTAACTGTGTCATTGTCCAAAATAATCTGACGAATGTAGCTATTTTCCATACTATTCATTTCAGTTTCATGTGATAATAAGCTAAGGGAGACCTTTTTGGAGAAATTTGCAAAAGAAAAACGCTATTGCCACAGGATTACAACTTTCTAATATTTTTGACTGTAATCACACATGATTCGTTCAGAAAACCAAAGTATTCTTGAAATTTAAAAAATGAAATACAGTAATCCAGGGCCTGCACCACCGTCCCTAAAATTTTCATACGTTGCTATCAGTATTTTAAATCAAAAATCTTTATGGAAGGTCCGTTTAACATCTACACTAGAATTATACAATAAATATTATCGTTAAAAAATTATGGTAGGATCACGAAATATTACGAAAGTACGAAAACGAGAAGTACGAAAATTTTAGGAACAGTGCAAACCCTGAGTAATCCCACAACATTCGCGAAGGTTAGGATTCCGAAAACATCCATGTTGAGACTATCTTCCTGTACCTATTAGGAGATTAGGTTCGATTTTTTTATTCTTAATGGAAAAGAAGATCTGGAGTTCAAAAAAATTATTTATCAAGCGTAATACCTTAAAAATACATGGTTTAAATAAATTTGAATAATTATAAACATATTGTACAAAATTTATTTGCTAATGTGTGGCGTAAAAATTTAGTGATATGTGATTTTTTGGCAGAACAGATTTTATGTTCATGAATTTCCATATAAGAAATAGTTGCGGCTTTGATTTACTAATTTGAATTTAAGACACCCCAACGGTGAAGAATTGCAGTCTACTGCTTTTTCAGCAACTTGTTGATGTTTTTATTTCCGCGAAAATTTTTGCGGAAAATATTTCACCTACAATAAAAGTTTTAAAATTTAGAAAATTGAAAAAAATCTTCATAAAAAATTACTGAATAATATTTTCCCACCTCAAAACAAGGTCTGAAGTTCTCACAACTCAGGACATTCAGTAATATAGCAGATTATATAGTACATAAGTATCCAGTGCCAGGTTAGTTCATAGAATTTATAAAACAAAGTGAGCTTACTTTATGAAAAAATATTCCTTATAAAATAAAATCCGCGAATAACCAAGATCAGTCCTTGCTCTAATTTTGAAAATTTCCACATTTTTTATTTCACGATTAATCAAAACTAATAAATGTTAAATGCGCGAAGGTTAAGGGATTATGGTATATGATTAAAACAAAAAGTCGCCATTGGTGCAAATACAATTAAGCAAACACTTATCATTATTAATGAATCAAACACTTATAACCTGTTTAGTTTTATTATTTAATGCTTTTCTTCTTAGTTTTTTTATCAAAACTTATTTAACAATGAAATTCCTGGTTTGAACCGAAACATATCTATAAATAAAGTTGACGAATTTCCGTTTTTTTTTTTTTTTTTTTTTTTTTTTTTCACACCGTTATTTCATTAAGAAAATCTGGTTTTATAAATTCGGCGCAATTTTCGTATTTAACCCGTTGCGGGGCGGTGGTTTCATAGATATACCACTTAATTTTAATTCTCAAACGTCACATTCGCACCGAAATTTTGTTAAAGAAAATTACGGTTTGTTGAATGCGTGAAATATAGCGATTTCTTATTTAGGAATAAAGTTGTTTTCAAATTCCGGTGTCAGCCATTAATTTCAATACTTAAGCAATAAATTTGCCCTGTCCCGCAAAGGGTTACTAAAGTAACTTATTCTCTATTATCCCGTTAACTGGTTAATTCTTTTCCGTTCGATAAGTTGAAAATAGCTGATTCACACCGCTATTATTTAAATAAAATATTCGTAAAATTTAGTCTAAACATTTCCGCCTTTCAATAGCATGAAAATTTTCTTTAAAATAATAGTGGTGTCAAAAAGCTGTAAATGATGCAATGAGCAAATTCGTCTTGCCCGAACGAAGTTCGGGATAAACCAGTTAAGGGGTTAAAATACTGGTATCGAAAAAGCCGGAGACTTGACAGCATTGACATATTGCACCCGTCGAAATGACGGATCATGATAGTTCTAGTGCTAATCTATTCAAGGTAAACAATTTTCTGAAACGACATTTGTCGGCGATTTTTGGACATTCTTATATAAGTAAACTTATATCAGAGCTAATATATAAGAATACTTTTACTAACAAATTATACTTCGTCATGTTTGAGAAAGGAGATTATAGAATTTCGAATTACAAGCTACTTATGTGAATACGCATTAATATTTAGGGAAATAACGGATTACGCGCTGTGAAACTTCCTTCGAATAATATTCAAGCTGCTTATTTGCTACTTATTCTGAAGACCTGTTGAACTGAAAAATGCTACAAAGAATATGTTTTCTGCTTCCTAACAAAAGCCGTTTTTGATTTAAATAAAACATTGTATTTTATGTGATTCTAAATGTGTAGTTCTTTGAATCTAGCTTAACAAATAGCATAGATGCCAACTTTTACGCTTTTGTTTTACCACAAAAAATTTATAGTAATTTTTTTCTTATTTAATCGTCGAAATTTTATTATTAAACAAATGGAAAATTTTAGTGGTAGCAAAATTGCTTAAAAGTTGGCAGCTATGAAATAGCTTTAAATAGGAGCTTTCAAACATACAGGCAATGCAAAATTTTTGTCGGTATATACAAGAACCTCAGAAGCCAAGGGCTATAAGTGACAAAACATCAATTTGGAGTAAATTGAGTTAACCCTTTCCGGCGCAGTGTTACCACTCCGGCAACACCTAATTTTAATTCCAAACATACAAACGGCACCAATAATATTTTAGTAAAATTTTACTTTTACAATGACAGCTTAAATCAGGGAATTCTTAATTTCTAAAAAATTCTTTTGAAAATTCCGGTGTCAGTCAACAATTTCTCATTTTACGAAAAGAATTTGTCTGCGCCGGAAAGGGTTAAATAATATTATTAAATATAGATAACTAGTGTTAAATTTGAACATAAAAAATAATTGATTGGGTTGAAATAGGAAACTATCGTTTATTTCATTGTGGTTTTTGAACTCTTATTTCTATAACTGTGAAAAAAAGTAGAGTAGAATTTTCTTTAAATTTATAAATAGTCAATATTGATTATTATTCCTCAGAAGTGGTTAATCTCTATAACTTAGCGCATAATTAGAAAAATCACTTATGTGTCATTTGTTGAAAAGAAAAAAGCAACTTCCAGGTCGTCTGTGCACTTATATTCCAAGAGCTGACTGCACAAAACCCTATGACATCGAACACACGAAAAACAGCTTTATTTTATAGCAGAGTAGTAATAGGCAAATCCAATTATCCATGTCTGCCAAAGTAAAGAGGTGCGCATGCAAAAACTGAATACCATTTTTAGGTGCGTTCGTAATTATGTAAATACGTAGCACCTATTGTTGTCGTTCAGTCCGTTCGTCTGTCCGTCCGTCTGTCCGTCCGTCCGCATATAACAACTCAAAAACTACCCAACCGAATCGTTTGAAACTTAAAATATATTATTATTACATAATTTTGTCGGGTCATTTCAAATTTTATGAAAATCGGGTACATAGATGAATTACAGGGACAATCAAAAGTATTCCGTTACATTACGGTCAATGGGGCAAAAATGTTTCAAATGCATTTTAATGGTGTTACACTCATTCGAACATAATAAAATTTATAGGCGTCTCTATAAACTACATAATATAATATACATTTTGCATAATCTCTGGTGCAAAGAACATTTGTTATTGATTTACAAGGCCACACAAAAGTATTCCATTACATAATGGTATAGTGAGAACATTGTTTGGTGTGCATTTTAATTGTAATTAATTATTTACAATTTTATGAGATTGATATATGAGAGAGACATTTTTAAAACTTCGTTATCGTACAAACGCACCTCATTTGCTACGCTTAACGTGCAATTTCCAACTTGTTGGTTAACTCGTAACCTTAACATTGTGTTTTCCTGCACCCAGTTTTAACTGTTTTCATACTTTTGATTGTAGGGCAAACCCAATGATGAACCTACGAGTGAGCCACTAGTGGTATCAATTTTTGGCCTATGCACCACTTCACTTCCAGCAGACATGAATCATTTGATTCCTCTATTATTACTCTTCCTTAAAAAAAAAAGAAATTTTTCTTGTGATCGATGACATAGGTTTTTATGCAGTGGGCTCTTGGACTAATAGCTCATTTCTTTTCAGTTTTGTTACTTAACAATCATTATTACGATCATACGACCACCCTTTAACGATCATAGCATTTCCATTGCTAAGATGTCGAAATAAATGACTGACACCGGTAATTAAGAACAAATATGTTTCTAAATAAGAAATCGTGATTTTTCAAATACAAAATAAAAGAGATTTTTTTTGGATAAAAATACCGGTGTCAATGTTGCGTATCGGAATTAAAATTTTGTGGTTTCGTGGCGAAACCAATGAACGTTAAAGGGTTAACCCTTTAACGATCATAGCATTTTCATTGCTAAGATGTCGAAATGAATGACACCGGTAAGTAAGAACAAATATATTTCTAAATCAGAAAGCGTGATTTTTCACATACAAAATAAAAGGGATATTTTTAGATAAAAGTACCGGTGTCAGTGTTGCGTATTGGAATTAAAATTTTGTGGTTTCGTGGCGAAACCAATGAACGTTAAAGGGTTAAACCACCTTAACTTCTAGGGTCCGCATATAAGAGAATACATCTAACAATAAATTATTATTTCGTCACGTTTGGGAAAGGAGATTATGGAATTTCGCATTATAAACCACTTTATGTGAATACGCATTAAAATTTAGGGAAATAATGGATTATGCTCTGTGAATCTTCCTCCGAATAATATTGGTGCTGCTTACTTACTAGCTGAAGTGAAAAAGATTACAAGGAATATGTTTTCTACTGCACAACAAAAGACGTTTTCAAATTTAAATAAAATATTGTATTTTATCAGATTCATGTTTAATCCACAGAATAAAGAGTTCAAATATTTCTACCACTAAATTTTAAGTATATTTTCAAAGTATTTCACAGTAGAAAAAAAAATTTTAAAATTTGTTAATGAAAGTAGTGGTTATGAATTCTGTGTTTTAAAAATTAAATCTAAATTTGCTTAATTTTATTAGTGGTGCCAGTGTCCTTAAAAAATATACGTAGTGTGCGAGTCTTGGAATATATTTTAACGATTGGCTTTAAATAGGCGCTTTCAAACACATAGGCAATGTAAAATTTTAGTTGGGGTGTATGTTCAGTATTCTTCTATAGATGTTGGTTTTTTACAGGATTTTCAAATTTGATTTAGTTGTAAAACGAATAAAAAATTTCAAGATTCACGTTCGACAATAACCGTTCATATAATAAATACCATTTTTTAGAGATTTTAGTTTTGGTTTATAGATTTCCATATGTAAAAAACAGTATGTTGAAATTTAATTCAGCTATAAAAGAGGATGGTGTACCTTTTAGGTACACCATCCTCCAGTGACAACACTTCTGTCAATCACATACATCCCCATAGATTATTAAAGAAAAATATATACAATATTATTTTCGGAGTTGTATATATGAATTTATTTATATTTACAAACAACTCTTTGTCGAATAAAATATAGAAGAGCTAGAAAATATCTAACACACTTTAATACCACCGCAGTATGAATTCATGAAAAAAGCATTTTACACAATTTGTTTAAACTAGATTAAGTAAAAAAAAATCTAAATTAAATTAAATTTAAGAAACTTATAAAGGATTGAAAAGGATCGAAGGATTTAGAAGGATTAATTAAATCTGAATTTACAGGGGTTTTGTGCAATTTTTATAACTCAACTCAAATCTTTTTTTTTATTGTTTTCTTAGTATTTTGTAGAATTATAAAATGCACAAATATGATATTCTTACAATATAAATATAGAAATATTTCCGCATTGAAAAATCCCCATCCACCTTCCTCAGCGCCAAGAAAGCTGAAAAGATGCAAAGGCAAAAGAAATCATCCCTTTAAAAATATTTTGGTTTTGTGTAACCAATAATCCTTTTTGGAGTAAGATAAAGTAATGTATCTGTAACTCATTCTAAACAGTATTACAACTAACTGAAGTATTAAAAGAAATTTATAATAAGTTATTTTAATTGTACTTACCGGGTGTCCCAAAAATGACTGATGGATTTTAAAATTCAATAACTTGCAAACGGCGACAGCTATTTAAAAAACTTTTGCAGAAGGGTTATGCATAATGTCAGGAGTTTTTTTACCAAAATTTTTTATTTTAGTTCGCATATCAAACAATAGGTGGCGCTGACGGCGATTGAAGGCCAGGTGATCAATGCTGAGTGAAGTACCGATCTGGTCTTCAATCGCCGTCAGCGCAACCTATTGTTTGATATGCGAACTAAAATAAAAAATTACGGTAAAAAAACTACTGATATTGTACATAACCCTCCTGCAAAATTTTTTTAAATAGCTGTCACTGTTTGCAGGTTATTGAATTTTAAAATCCATCAGTCATTTTTGGGACACCCGGTATAAGTACCGAAAAAATTATTCAATATTATTTCCCGAGTCCTATATATGATTTTATCTATATTTTAAAAACAACTCTTGGTCGAATAAAATGCAGTAGAGCTAGAAAATATCTAACATACTTTAAGGGGACGGTGGACGTTAATTTTTTTTTAATTTAGAACATTGTAATATGAAATTTTGTGCATATATTCATTTCACCAAAAGTATATAGAAAACCTTCAAGAAAATGTCCAATCTTATTGAATTTTTTAACTAAAAAAATAATAGTAATTTTTTTAACGAAATTTTAAAATGCTCCTAGTGTCTTAACTTTTGAGCTATTTTCTTCCTTTTGCATTTTTATCACTTAAAACTCTATTATAAACAAATTTGTGTAAGATTTTTTTTTATCTCTTGTATCGTTAATATTTTACAGATTTTTTTCTAAATTCCATATCGATTTTCATCAAAATTTTGCCTTTTAATAAGTAAAAAAAATAAATTTGACTATCTTAATGAAGATGAATTTTAGAACATTTCTTTCTAAACATTATTAGGATACTTTCTTAACAATTTGATAAACATTGATAAAAAATTACGTCGCAAAGAACATTTCAAAAATCTAAAAACGCCGGAAAATTAGTTTTGAGGAAAACAGGTCTAAAGTACATAAATGCACTTACCTTTATTATTTTCTTCTTAAAACCTTCATAAATGATATTTTAACCCTTTCTCGGTGCCGATCTAGGATACAAAACTTTAATTTCAAACTTTCAAACGGCACCAATAATTCTTTAGTATAATTTTGCTTTTACAATTAAATCTCAAATTAGGGGTTTCAGGATATCTAAAAAATTCGTTTGTGAATCCCGGTGTCAGTCGATCATTTCTCATTTTAGGAACAGGTTTTGCCAGTAGTGGAAAGGGTTAATACGAAAAAAAACTGTTATGGTACTATTATACCGCAGAAATAGACATTTTTTGGACGATTTTCTCAAATAAAAGTCCACTGTCCTTTTAAGAAATTTTAGGCGACATATGTTAATTTCTACAGAGTCATTCTTTAAACCTCTAATTATCCAGCAGTTTCCACTAATAGATAGTAGTATAACATAATTCATTTACAAGTTACTGTACATTAAAGATAAATGCTGCATATTCCCTATTCTATGGAAAACTTGTAAGCACAGCATGAAAAATATCGCAGTATAATGCCTCACAAATTTATTGTTTGTTAAATCATAAAAATAGACTTTACACAATTCTTCTCCATAGTAAATAATATAGCGGAATTATTTTGTTTACACGAAATTAATAAAGCTATTAATGCTACCCATACTATTTTTCGTATGGAGCGCCTCATTATAAAACCAAAAATAATATATACCAGTATATTATAAATGAAATTATATTTAGACTGTTGCAGCGTGGACAGACAGACAAGTTGCAGTCATCAACGCTTTTTAAATTTTAATCATTAATGATAATTCACCGAAATTTCTTGTTATTGTTGTTTGACAGACTTTAATTTAGATTCAAAGTACGATATTTTAGGATTAATTTAATCTTATGATTAACTTATGTTTCCTTTCTTTTTAAATACTTATGGAAAATAAATCGAAAAATGTTTTGATTCTGCGATTAGTTAGGAATATTCATTGTTGGGTGTTTTAGAATAAATCATCCTTGAAAATATTCGAAAAGTGACTTAAGGTGCAACACTAGTCACTGAAAAAGACCTGGATGATAATGTTATGGGATAAGTTTATGGGAGCATTCTTTTCAAATATCTCGCTCAAATTTTAATATTTTTTTCATGATTTTTTTGCATAGGATAGCTGAGGACGATCTACAACCGGCCTAGTTTTTACTTTTTCAATTTTGGTTTCAGATTAAAAAAAAAAATACTTTAACTTTCAAAACCGGTTTGAACCGGTTCTGAAATTGAAACTATCCTAATATTAAAAAAAGTAACCAAAATCGAAAAAGTAAAAACTTGTAGATCGTTCTTAGCCATCCTATACAAAAATGTCATGTAAAAATATTAAAATTTGAGCTAGATATTTGAAAAGAACGCCTCCATAGACTTTACATTATCATCCGCGTCTTTTTCTGTGACTACTGTGGAGCCTTAATTGAGCAACAATTTTCATACAACTTTCATTCAAAACTACACCATTTCTTAATTTTTTTTTCTGGAAAATGGAATTTATGTGATATTTAGAAATTGTACTCGAGCGTAAAGAAAGAGAAACAAAGAAAGAAATAAAGCGGTTATGCATTCGCCCAAATGTAAGCTATAAATTTCTGACAGAAATGTCCGTAGTAGGTGAACGAGTCTTTTATCTCGGAAAAGCAAATATTTTGTTTTCTTGACAAATAGCTAATATATGTTATTAAGACGAGATTTATGAAGCAAAAATATTTAAAAAATATCAACAAACTAAAATATTAATGTGCACGGCAAACTTTTAAACGGAAATTCTATTTTATGACAGCTGACTTTTAAAACAAATATCGGACATTTAAATATTTTAATAAACAATTTATATTACTTAAGAAAGATGAAAAAAAGAAATAAAAACAAAAATTAAAAATTAAAATTTGAATATAGGACATTGTTTGATTTGAAATATGTTAGATACCGGAAAATTTTAGGAAGTGTAATTATATAAATTTTAGAATTCACGATGTATGTAATTCCTGATGTGCTTTTTCTTGTTCAAGATAGCTGGCTATTAAAGTATGATGGCCAGCGTTAATTCAAGCATGGAAGTAGTGTCACATTGGGGATTTTCTAGTGATGAGATTTCTGCGTTTCTCAACACAATATTAATTTAGAAAAATATTGTTCCCGTAATTCGCAAAACTTTTTCGATTAAATGAAACAACGTTTTCTCTAACAAATTACTTATGGGCAAAAACGCGGAAATCTCATTCCTAGTTTTCAGTACATTTTTACTGGAAGTCTTTATAATAAAATAAAAAATTTCCCATCATACGTAGTATACAGCAAGTCTTGCAATCGTTTTGAAAATCGAAAGAAAAATATTTTTCACGGATTTACACGTTTCAGATACTGGAGATTCTAAAAAAGAAAAAACAGATTTCTAGAAAAAAAAAGTGCCGTCTGTCTGTCTGTATGTCTGTAAACATTCTATCTCCTGAAAAAATTGAGATAGATACCTAATATTTTGTGTGCACTTAGTATGTATGAATGGGATGAAGCCTGTTTAATATCAGTAATCTCGATGTCGGTACTATTTTTTTCGGACTCTCAAAATATTTGTTCTGATGAAATGTATAAAAAAGTGTTTGAATTTTTTTAATTTAAGGAATGACCCTAAATGGCAATAAAATAACACACATTTTGTATAAAGAACGAAGTTGATCGGATTATTAGTTGTCGAGATTTTTGTAATACTATTTTCCACTTTTTCGATTTTTCATGACCCTGTATTTCATTCAAATTTCAATTCAGAGGTATATTTTAATTGGAAATGAGACGCTTAATCCGACACAGTTAATTGTTAGTTAATAGAATTATTATTTTTGGAGTTATAAAGATGTTTCTTTTACGCAGTTCGGTACTACTTGAGTAGTTTGGCGTTTTATATAATTTGTCGAAATTGGTACATCAGCAGTTCTTTAATAAAGCATTACTATGTATATTAACAATATTTAAATTTTGTTTATGAATTGCAATGCATTGTATAAATAGTTTTCACATGTTTTATTTTCATATACATATCCATGATGAGTAAGTATTACGGTGGCCCCCCAACGACTAGTTTAAATACGGAATGACCTGTTACTAATTGAAGCAAATGTTGCTGTTTTAACCCTATTTTAATTGGAAATGAGACTTTTAATCCGACGCAGTAAACTGTTAATCAATATTATTATTATTTTTGGATTCATAAGAATGTTTCTTTTATGCAATTCAGTACTACTTGAGTGGTTTTGCGCTTTACAAAATTTGTCGAAATTGGTTCATCAGCAATTCATAAATACAATGCATATTACAAATATTTAAAGCTACGTTTAAACTTTGTTTTGGAATTGCAATGCATTTTATAAAAATTTTACACATATTTTACTTTCCTATTTTATGGAATGTATATCCATGATGGTTAAGTATTACGGTGGCCCCCAACGACTAATTTTGTCTAGGAAAAGTAAATGTTTTATTTTCTTGACAAATAACTAATATATGTTAATAAGACGAGATTTATGAAGCCAAAATATTAAAAAATTATCAACGAACAAAAATATTTATGTGCATGACAAACTTTTAAACTGAAATTTCATTTTATGACAGTTGAATTTTAAATGAAAATTTGGGCATTTAAATATTTTAATAAACAATTTATATTGCTTAAGTAAGGTGCTAGAAAGAATTAAAAACAAAAGTTAAAAATTTAAATATAAATATCGTACATTGATTTGAAATATGATAGATACCGGAAAATTTAAGGAAGTATAATTATTTATCTTTTCGAATTCACGAAAGTTTCATCGTTCGTATATTCTTCTTGTTCTTCAAGATACCTAGCTGTTAAAGAATGACGGCTAGAACTAATCCAATCATAGAGCATCTTTTCGAACCGATAGCCGAATATTTTAATTAGGTTCTTCTTTAGTAGCAATTGTAGCAAACTGTAAGCTTACAGAAATAATGCATATCTTATAATAAAACTTTTTGACTTAAGAAATTTTTCTTTGCTAAATATTTTTATAAAATTTAGTTTTATGATGCGTTTAGATTATTTCAATTTACGGAAGATAATTATGATTTCAAATTCTTGTGATAGTGATAAAAACTACTTCAACAACGTATTATTACTTCGAAAACAAGAAAATTTAACACAATTTTTTCCAAAGAATCAGAATAATTTTATTAATATAATTTAAAAATGTTTAGCATAATGATTTGTTATAGAATAGTGTTTTGAGTTTCTCACCAATTTATTGTCTTGATTCATAATGGATTACTATCTCAAGACGACCCCTTTTCGGGTTGCAAGGTTCCAAAGTTGATATATAACGTGAATTTTCACAGCACTTTCAGATATATAATTTATCCTGTATAGAAAAAAAAAAAATAGAAAACGCTGTCCAACTTTTCAGTTCTGTGTACGAATATTTGATAACACATATAAACAAGATAATTTTTCTTGAGAAGTTTTAGCAAATTTAAGTAACCATATCCTAGGGAATTTAGGAAATTTCACAAACAGATGAAGATGATTTCCGTTTCAGAGATATCTGTGTTTAAATATATCTCATTTTGTAATTTTATTTCCTTTTAAAGTGTTTTGTATCAACAGTCTAGTTAACCTGAATGTGAACAAATATCTGCTACTCATAATGCATCTAAATTTCAATAAGATGTGTTTCGTCAGAGATTGTAGTGCCGTGAAGAATTTCTTTGTCCTTTGTAAAAAATTTATCATCGTATCATTGAATTAGCTGGCGAACGTGTACTTATAAAATACCTCTTAAGTACGTTAATTCCAGGGATAGTTTTTGCTTGTGACAATTTATGACCACTACTCGCTGAAGAAACATTATACATTTATGATTAAAATTGCCTATAAATATTACTTTCGGTGCGAAATTGGCTATCAAGCGATAGGCACCACACATCTGCTGTTTGCGTTGTTCTACCCGGCATCGAAATGGATTAACCCTTTCCGGCGCGGACAAATTATGTTAGTAAAATGAGAAATTATCGACTGACACCGGAATTTATAAAAGACTTTTTAAGAAATGAAGAATTCCTTAACCCCTTGGGGACGAGCGACACTTATACGTGCCGCAAAAAGGCTTAAGAATCCTTGATTATCCCCACCGGAAAAATTTTACTGTAAAAGTTGCCTTCTTCTATCGGGCATTTTCTCGATTTGATAAGGCACAAATTTCTGTTTTTTTTTTTAAACCGGTGACAAACATTAAAAATTTCGTAAAAGGCTACCGTCCCGTAGGGGTTAGCCTCTTCCGGCACCGGCAACTTCTGTTAGTAAAATGAGAAATTATCGACTGTCACCGGAATTTACAAACGAACTTTTTTAGAAACGAAGAGTTCCCTAATTTAAGCTTTGATTGTAAAACTAAAATTTTATTATTAAAATATTGTTGGTGGCGTTTGCACGTTTGGAATTAAAAGTAGGTATCCCAGACTGGGCACAGTGTGCCGGATAGGGTTAATTTAAGCTTTTATTGTAAAACCAAGATTTTATTAAAATATTATTAGTGCCAACTGCAAGTTTGGAATTAAAATTAGGTGTGTCCAGACCGGACACACTGAGCCGGAATGGGTTAAGGGGAAGGGGACTTTTAAGACTTTCGTCATTAAAAGTCATACCAATGAGTCACACTAATGATCTGGAGCGTATCTAGCGATCATTAAAAAGATTGCTATTTTTGTATGACTCGGACAGCAAAAGGCGCTTGAATCAGAAACATAGTCAGTATCCAAATATCGATTCTACTATGACACCAGTACCTCACAATGACACGCCTCCTGTGGCGCAACCCCAAGAAAACTACAGTCTTTCGTTTCATGCAGAATTCACACCATTTTGTAGTCATGAAAGTAAAACATAAATGAATTAATTTTCACCACAGTAATATTTGAACCCTTATATGATAATGCAAGTACATTTGAATGACCTTGTTCACGATTTCGGGTTAAACGTGAATGAAGTCGAATTTTTGGGATCAAGACATCAGGAATGGAATGCGTTGGCTAATGATGTACGTACGTCTAAATACCGTAACGTACAGTATTGACTTCATAAATATTTATGAAAATATGGTGAAATATGCTCTTCCATCCGACATTCCAAACCTTATAGCATCTTTAAATTTATGTCATGAGCAGAGGAATGAGGACTTCTTATTGATGCATCTAAGGTGAGTCTAAAAGCAAAACTTATTAAATATACATATAAAACATATTGACTTTTTTCTTCTCTGTATAATGTGTGAACATTACATATAATTTTTAGAAAAAAATTACTTTCTTCCTACAAAGGTTCGTACACTCCTTATATTTTTTAAGGACTCTGACGCCACTGTTAATTATAAGAAAATTTATATTTAATTTTTAAGAAACAGAATGCCTAACCACCACCTTTATTCTCAAATTTCGCAATAATTTTCTGCAGTGAAATACTTTTAAAATGTTGTCAAGATTTAGTGGTAAAATTTTCAAACTCTGCCTACATTTTTATTTTATTAAATTGTAAATTTTGTACAAATTTGATTACAGTTAGCCACAAAACAACGATAATACTTAACTACATAGAAATTGTCTACATAGAGGTGTCCGCTATTCGGGAGTGTCCATTATAGAGGTTTTACTACATTCTATTTTTATGGAAAATAAATAATTCGTTTAATTACGACTTGAATTATTAAGCTAAAATATATAAAAATATCAGCTAGCTAATATATGAACGAATTAGTAAGTTAAAATATTAATGTGCACAGCAAACTTTAAAAGAGAAATTTTATTTTATAAGAATTGACTTTTAAATAAAATACTATAATACATCGTTTGGTTTGAAATATGATACCGGAAAATTTCAGGAAATGTAGTAATATATTTTTTAGAATTAATTTCCGGTATTGTGGTTCGAAAATGTTTCTTTATAACCTTTCAAGATAGCTAGCTGTCGTTGTGTGATGGCTGCAATTTTACATAAACTTGGAGCTCGTTGTCCTTTTACTAGGTAATGTCGATCGCAATTGTTTTTACGCTGGTACTATGTTCCTTTATTTCTATTTCTATTTAAAAGCAACTGCAGCAATCTGTAAGTTACGGAGCTAAATGCGTTTTTTATTTTATAATAAAACTTTTTAATTTAAGAAATAATTTTTCTGTACTCAATATTTTTAAAGAATATTATTTTATAATATGTTTAGATTCGTTCAATAAAAAATATAGTTCTGGTTTTAAATTCTTCTGATAGTGATATACTAATATATGTCGATAGCAATTATTTTTACGCTGGTACTGATATATTTTAATTCTACTTTTCTTTAAAAGAAACTGTAGCGATCTGTAATCTTACGGAGCTAAATGCGTTTCTTTATTTTATAATAAAACTTTTTGATGTAAGAAATAATTTTTCTATACTCAATATTTTTAAAGAATTTTCTTCTATAATACATTTAGATTATTTCAATACAAAAGATAGTTCAGGTTTTAAATTCTTCTGATAGTGAAGTACTAATATTACTATTTTAACAACGCGAAAATTTAACATAATTTATCTCATGGTGTCCAAGTCATTTTTATCAATACAATTTTAAAATATTCAGCAAATGACTATTATGTTATCGAATTTTGCTTTGCATTTCTGATAAATTTATTGTCTTAATTCAAACATTTCTATCTCAAGAGATACATTTTTTGGGGGGAGGGGGGTCTGAAGTTCCTATATATATATATATATATATATATATATATAATGTCAACTTTTTGGGCACTTTCTGATGTATCATTTATATTATAGAGAAAAAAATAGAAAACATTTTCTAATTTTTATTTGTCTTTAATCCATTAACCGTCAAAACTATAAAGTTGAAATTTTCAACTATTTAACTCAACGTCGTTTACTACCTGATACCATGAAAAATAATGCTCACTTTATATGATCTTAAGATTTCTTGATTAAAAGTAAAATAATAGTCCATTTTTTAAACCCCTTGCAGCGAGGAGGCATATCTATGAAACCACTTAATTTTAATTTCCAAACGCCACATTGGCGCCGAAATTTTGGTAAAAAAATTTACGGTTTAACCCTTTGCGGGGCAGGGCAAATTCATTGCTTAAGTTTTGAAATTAATGACTGACACCGGAATTTGAAAACAACTTTATTTATAAATAAGAAAATGCTATATTTCACGCATTCAATAAACCTTAATTTTTTTAACAAAATTCCGGTGCGAATGTGGCGTTTAGGAATTAAAATTAAGTGGTTTATCTATGAAATCACCGCCCCGCAAGGGGTTGTGAAATATGCCCTTTTTTAGTTACAAAAAAGTTGTTTTCAAATTCCGGTGTCATTCATTATTTTCAACATCTAAGCAATGAATTTGCCCCGCGCCGCAAAGGGTTAAAGAAAAATAGTTGTGGGTATATACATAACCTAAATATGTGCATTATTTTTTACTGTTGCGCGAACGTAACATCAGCGGATAATGCGTTAACCCCTTGCAGCGCAGTGGAATATCTATGAAGCAACTTAATTTTAATTTCCAAACGCCACATTAGCACCATAAATTTTAGTTGAAATAATTTCAGTTTATTGAATGCTTTAAATATAGCCCTTTTATTTATTTTATTTTATTTTTTTACATATAAAGGTGTTTGCAAATTCCTGTGTCAGTCATTAATTTCAACACTTAAGCAAAGAATTTGCTCTGCACCGCAAAGTGTTAAGAGTATTTGATTATTTCTAACATGTAACCCTTTGAAGGTTTGTGGAAAATGCTAATTAAGATTTACACCAGAAACTTCTATTACAATTTTACTTAAAAAAAAAATTGCTATGTTTATGTTTTATTAAGACATTCCGGTGTGAATTCAACATTAAAGAAGGACAAATGCTTGCCCCTAAAAAATTAAGAATAAAAGTCACTTCATGAATATGTTAGATGAGGCGTTGGGATTAACAATCAAAGAATGTAAATTGTATATCAATTAATTGTAAGCGAATATCTGATAAACCGTTTCCAGATCATTTTTCATTTTTATCATGTAAACGAAAGAAAGGAAAAAGGTTTCAATATGAAATAAAATTCATATTTCCTCCCTTTTGAAGCATTTATGAAATTTCTTATTATAAACTGTTTAAATGAATGTAGATCGAAATTTTGTGAAGTAGCCAATGCTGCATTGTACACTTTCCTTCAAATAATAATTAAGCTGTTTATATAATGTAAATTGAAAGACTTCTAGAAGTGGAAAAGATTATAAAGAGATCAAATATTCATTGAATATATTTTCTGCTGCTTAAACGAATATATCAGGGATCTAAATGAAACACTGTATATTATGCGATTCTAAATGCATATTTTGAAGAACATAGAGCTCAAATAAATTTAGATAAGCCTCTTAAAATATTTATGTCATATGATATTTAGATGAGATATTTAATAGGCATACTTTTAGAAAGTATTGGAGAAACTAGCAATATTACATACTAAGACATTTTGTCAGATTGAAAGCGATGTGAATATAATTCATTATTAAATAAACTAAAAATGAATGTAAACTGTACATAAATCCATCGTAAAAGTTTATTTGAAATGACACTTTCAGATCTTTCTTCATTGTTTTCGCGTTAATGTAAGTCAAGAAAAATATTTCAGCGTGGATATAAATTTAAGAAAAAATTATATTTCCTTCATTTTGAAGCATTTACGGCATTTCTTATTGTAAACTCCTTAAATAAATATGAATCGAAATTTTTTCGGAGAACGCAATGCTGCTTTGTGCACTTACCTTCAAGTAATATTGAAGCTGCTTATATAATATTGTTACGAATTTTGTAAATAGTTAGTGTTTGTACTGTAAAATAATGTAAATAATCTTATTAAGCTCCATTCCTTTACTAATATTAGTTTTTGCTACATTGTCTCTGTTATCAAGCAAACTTGCCCATTATTTTCAGTGTATGTCTACAGCAGATTGGCGAAATAATAAAGATATCGCCAAGTTGGCGTCACTTTTGGCGACTAATTTTAGTCGCCAAATTTGGCGATATATCGCCAAGTTGGCGACAAACTTGGCGATTGTTGGCGATGGTAACCCTTCCCTCTCAATGGTAACCCCCCTTTAGATATACTGATACACTGCGATGTCAATATAATTCATTATTAAATAAACTCTAAATGAATGTAAACTGTACATAAATACAGCGTAAAAGTTTATTTGAAACGCCATTTTCAGATCTTTCTTCGTTGTTTTCGCATTAACGTAAGTGAAGAAAAATATTTCAACCTGGATATAAACTTAAGAAAAATTTATATTTCCTTCCTTTTGAAGCATTCTTATTAAATACTAAAACACTAGGGAAATAAATGAAACACTGTATTTATCTGATTCTAAGTGTATATTTTGATGAATATAGAGCTGAAAATAGCTTTAGATAAACGAATTGAAATATGCAGATCATGTGTAGTTTTAAACCTTTGAGCTCTGGGGTGTAAATTTCTTCAAAATTCAAAATGTCACATTGACACCAGCATTTTGCAAAGAAAAAAACCGGTCAACGATAAACACGAAAAAATGCATTACACCAAAGTTGCCAAGTCTCCGGCTTTTTGTACACCAATATTACTTAACAGAAAATTTTGTTATTTTAAATCGTCGAAATGCTCGAATTATCCAAATAAAACTATATTTTCTATATTAAAATTCTTGTATCCAAAAAGCCGGAGACTTGGCAGCTCTAATTAAATCTTTTTCAAATAAATTTGGTCGAATTTTTTGGTGCCATTGTGACATTTCGGAATTAAAATTATGTGGTAGAAAATTCTACCATCAGAGCTCAAGGAGTTAAAAAGCCAAGTTAACATCTTGGGAACGAGTGCCAGGTATACTTGTTGTATAAGGTGCTCAGAATCCTCGATTATTCTCACCAGAAATATTTTGTTGTAGGTTTTGCTTTATTTAATCCAAGCATATTCGCTATTGATCTAGGCATAAATTTCTGCTTTAAAAAACGATCATGAAAGATCTAAAATGTTGTAAAAGTCGCTCGTCCCGAAGAAGTTACATTTTTTACCCCTTCGCCACGGGAACGTTTACGAAATTTTTAATGTTTTGCCACCAGTTTTTAAAAACAGAAATTTGTGCCTTATTCAAACGAGAAAATGCTTCGATTACACAAGGCAAATTTTACGATACGTTTTTATTGGCGGGGATAAACATGGTTTCTTCAGCCATTTTGAGACACATATAAGTGTCGCTCGTTCGTAAGGTGTTAAACTTCACGCCCTATAAGTGTAGCTAAAAAAGTAGCCCACTGGCAACACTGGTGTCGACATCCATTGCTACTTTTTTTCCAGATTTTGAATCTTCTTAGCCATATAACTGATTTCCCCGTACGGCGTTTGGGTAAAACGAATTTGCGTAATTCATCATTTAAAGCTTTTTAACACCATTAACACTAGAACCGCCGGGTATATTATACAAGTTTTACAAAAAGTGTTTCTCACCAGAATTATAATTTTAAACTATTTAACTTATTTAATTAGTCTATTTTTGTGCTATATACTTTTAAGATATCGTATGAAGAAAATTCTGGTTCGAATCTATTATTATCAATCTGGTAGGGGACATTTTGATCCCTAATGGCGGTTCTAGTGTTAATTTTTTTAAATGGAATGGCATACTATTCAAAGGTAGAAATGTTTAGAATAAATAGTATGAATATTTTAACTTAAAAAAGTGGTATAAACACATATTTTAAATTTATTACATGTAAAAAAAGGGAACCACTTTAGGGGTTAGTTTTGAAATACTGACTAATTCATAACATCTAATTCATAACATCGTGATTCCATTATTGTTGATTTAGTTGCATTTTATTATTACAACTGAGGGCTTTGACACACATTGGAAATGATTTTGATGTTAAAAAAAAACCAACAAGATACTACAGGGAAAAAGCATGTTATAACATAACAACTTAAATATCAGTTTTTAGGAAAAAATATCCCCTAATATTGAAATGATCACGTGCAAGAGGAGGTTGATTTGTAGATTGTAAATTTGCTCTTTCCGAAAATAATTATTCATATTCCGTGGGTTAAAATCATTTATAAAGTTATAAGGGGAAAAAATTGCCACATTTGATGAATCGTGGATTTATCTAAATCATTATAACTAAAGATTGATTTGATAAATGAAAAGAGGCTAAAACAATCTCTTCTACAATTTTTAAGACTACAAAGAAAATTTTACTAAAGGGTTTATGGTGATTACAGGGATCTTTTGCAACAGAAAATCTGAAAAGTTCTGATAAATGTCAAAATTAATTTTTTTTAATCAAACAATGATCTGTTTATCATTTTTAATGAAAAAAATCAAACAACGGGCAAATTGTTTATTTCATGATAAAGATAGCATTCATATATCCAAATGTACAGTCACTTTAAAAAATGACACGAGGAACTGAAGACAACTTTACACTTTCAACCCCTTTCCAACACACTGTGCCCAGTTCTGGAATACCTAAGTTTAATTCCATACTTTCAAACGGCATCAATAATATTTTTGTAAAATTTTGCTTTTACAATGAAAGCTTAAATAAGGGGATTCTTAATAAAAAAAAATCATTTGTAAAATCCAGTGACAGCCGATAATTTCTCATTTTACTAACAGAATTTGCCCGTGTCGGAATGAGTTAAACATTTTCCAATCATGTCCCAATTTGTTTCACTGATGAATGGAATGGCCTTTGAACTATTAAAGCAAGCTGTTGCAAAAACCTGATTAACTACATTAATCCCTTCGAGGCTAATGGCTTTCGCACAAATATTTTCGATTGGCGACTTTTTTTTAATTACCATTAGGCTATTTCCATGAGTACTTGTAGTGTAAGTCACAGGCTACGATTTTTGGATACCAGTATTTTAGTACGAAAAAATGTGATTTATTTTATCGGCACATTCTCATTAATTGAATAAGGCCAAGCAGACTTTTCGAAAATAACGGTGGCAAACAAGCATAGCAATTATAAGATAATGTGACTTACACTACAAAACCATGGAACTAGTTCAATAACAAATAAAAGGACCGTGTGGTCTTTTTGAAAGTGCATATGTTACAGGCCAAACCCGATTTTAAGCCAAACTAGATTGGCCCAGGCCAAAATAGTCTATCCTAACGCCCATCGGATAAACTAGTTTTTCCTAGGCTAAACCGGTCCATCCTAACGCCCATCGGATAAACTAGTTTTTCCTAGGCCAAATCGGTTTATCCTAACGTCCATCGGATAAACTAGTTTTTCCTAGGCCAAACTAGTCTATCTTAAGGCCCATAGGACAAACTAGTTCTTCCTAGGCCAAACTAGTTTGGCCTAACTCTTATAGGACAAACTAGTTTAGCCTGTTGTTTATTGGTCTGAACTAGTTTATCCTAGGCCGATCTAATTTATCCTAGGCCAATTCAATTTGGCGTGATTTTTTTAAATTCAATGACCGCCTCAGCGCCAACATTCTAGTTTGTCCTAGGTTGATCTAGTTTATCCTAGGCCAATGTAATTTTGCGTTATCATGTAATTGCGTAATCATGTGTTTTTAGCTCATGGGCGTCAAAGCCAAAGAAATAATGGGTTCACAGGTTCTGTATGTATGTATGTATGTACGCATGTATGTATGTATGTATGTAACGCAATATCTCTTCATAGAAATAATGTAATTTGACATGTTTTTATCTCATCAGCTACCAAAGACTGAGAACTAATGTGCCGGGTGGATTCTGTATCTATGTATGTATGTAAGTACGTAACGCAATAATTCTTGATAGAAATACTCGATTTGCATCAAACTTTCAATATAGGTTTATTCTTATGAGGAGCTCTTCTGATTAATTTTGGGAGGTCATTGGAGAAGAATAAGGGGGGGGGGACGAGAGGCTGATTCGACCCTTACCTAAATTCAAATAAATCGGTTTCCACGGATTATTAGCATATTTTATTCAAATTTTAGATATAGGAGTATTCTGTTGAGGCGCGTCCATTAGTTGTGGGTGTCAACTGTTTAAGTATAAGGGAGGGGAGAATAGGGGTAACGCCCCATAATTTATGTAAATGCATTTTTCACACAGAATTTACTGATTTGCTTCAAATTTTTGAAATAGATTCATTCTGGTAAGGCGTTTCCCTAATTAGTTTTGGGGATTAATTGAATAAGAACAAAGGGAAGAATGGGGGAATCCCGGCTAATTTTGTTAAATGGGTTTTTCATGCAGAATATCCAATTTGCTGCAAATCTTGGATTTATTCATTCTGATAAAGTGTTTCACTGATTAATTTTCGTGGTTCTTTGGTTAAGTATAAAGAGGAAACGTACAATTTATTTCCTTCCTTAAATGTATAAATTTGTTATAATACAGAATTATCCAATTTGCTTAAAATTTTGATCAATTCAATAAAATTCATTTGATCAGGTGCTTCTTTAATTAATTTGGGTCTTTTCTTATGGTTATGTATAATGGGTTAGTGGACGATTTATCGCCTTCCTTAAATTAGATAAATGGGTTTTTATGCAGTTTTATCCGATTTCCTGTAAATTTTGAATATAGTTTATAATTTTTTCTTTAAAAGGCGAATCCCTGAATTGTTTTGAGGGTTTAATGATTAAGTATAAAGAGAGGAATGTGGGATTACCCTCTCTAAATCAGATTAATGGTTTTTTGAGCAGAATTATCTGATTTGCTTCAAATTTTGGATAATTGTTTAATTTTATAAAGTATATCTGTCATTAGTTTTGGGGGTTCAATAGTTAACTATAAGTGGGGGAAATGGGAAAAAGTAATCCAGCGTATTTTATTTTTCGAGGGTGTTATACTTTAAAAAAATAAGGCTGTACTACACAATGACTGTAAATAGCCTGTGAGTGCAAAGCCATCAGTTTAACTGGGCAATATTCCTTTTAATATTGATCCCGACTACTGCTCCATTGCTAACCTTGTGCAAAGTGGTTTTGTCATCACCCCTATATAATGTATTTTATTCGAAGGGTTTTAGAATACTGTCAGAAGATTGCACGGGCCAAAATTTTTAGTTCCGGGCCCCGCCTTTCCCGAAGGAAAGTTATTTCTCCGTGACCCAGTGTGATAATTAAAAGTTCAACCCGACCCCTGTCTGTACAAAAATATATCAAAAAAGACTCAGTCCCGCTCAATCTGGCCCTACTCAATTTCTGCAAAAAATTCAAATTTTACTTAACATACAAATAGGATTCCTTTAAAAAATACTGCATACATACATATTGGATAAATTTACAATGTATTTTTAAATTACGAGGTGTTCACAGAATGGAAAATACACAATGTATTATTGATTATTTAGATTCTTAAACCTTTCAATATTAAAACAGGGATTCATTAAATAATTAATGTAGTTTAGAACAAAATAAAAAAAAGGAGAGTTATAAACATCATAACTAACCTGTTCAGTAAAAAGCAAATTAGTGAATATGTTTCTCTGTCATTCCTTAAGACTTTTCTTAAATCCAAAAGAGCTACATCCTAACACATTTAAGAACTAATTCACTTTCGGAAATGCATAAGATCAGGAATTCTCACTGAGAAAATATGTAATCGAATGGCGTTAACCATTTTTTCATAAAAGCGATGTACCTTTGAGAAAATACTATTAAAGCTACGTTTTTAATCGAATTTTCGGTTACGACTTCACGGAAAAGAAAAACTTGACGACGTGACAAGAATAGCTTATATGTCGACAAGTAATTAACTTCTAAAAAATGAAAAACGCTGTTCGATTCCAAATTATGTTCAGCTTGGGCTTGAATATGCAATATTTGGCTTGAATATGCAATAATAATAATAATAATAAATGCAAGCCTGATTTCAGTTGGCACGAGTCTGCAGAAAAAAAAAACCCTTGTAAAATGCATTATGTCTTTACGGTGGACATGTGAAATTCCTGTATTGATGTTATAAGCAATTACTCTTGACACACATTTATACTTATTCTAGTGAAAGACATGTTTTTTACCGTCCAAACCCGATTTTGAGCCACATTAGATTAGCCTAGGCCAAACTATTTTATCCTAACGCCAACTATATAAACTAGTTTTTACTAGGTAAGAGGGTAATCCTTCAATTTCCCTTCATACTTTACCATTAGACCCTCCAAAACTATTCAGGGAATTGCCTTATCAAAAAGAACCTATAACCAAAATTTGAAGCAAATCCGTAAGTTCTGCGTTAAAACCATTTATCTAAATTATGGGGGGGTTACCTACATTGCAATTTCTTTTACACTTAAACAATGAACATCCACAACTAATCCCGGAGGCGCCTTGTCAGAATAATCTTATATCAAAAATTTCAAATGAAAACTGATAATTCTGCATGATAAATGCATTTCTCTAAATTAACGGTGGGGAATTAGCCTCCTGTTCACCCCTTTTATTCTTATCCAGTGAATGTCCAAAACTAATCAGAAAAGTATCTTATCAGAAGGAACCTACATCCAGAATTTGAAGCTAATCGGATATTTCTATCAAGAGTTATAGCGTTATGTACATTCGTACGTACACACGTACATGCATGCGTAGGTACATACATACAGAACTTGTGAGCCCTTTATTTCCCTGGCTTTGACACCCGTGAGCTAAAAACACGCAAAATTACATTGGCCTAGGATAAACTAGATTAGCCTAGGAGAAACTAGAATGTTGGAGCTAAGGCGGTCATTGAATTCAATAAATCAACGCCAAATTGAATTGGCCTAGGATAAACTAGTTCAGACCAATAAACAGCAGGCTAAAGTAGTTTGTCCTATGGGCCTTAGGATAGACTAGTTTGGCCTAGGAAAAACTAGTTTGTCCTATGGGCCTTAGGATAGACTAGTTTGGCTTAGGAAAAACTAGTCTATCCAATGGGCGTTAGTATAGACTGGTTTGGCCTAGGAAAAACTAGTTTATCCGATGGGCATTAGGATAGACCGGTTTGGCCTAGTAAAAACTAGTTTATCCGATGGGCGTTAGGATAGACTAGTTTGGCCTAGGCCGATCTATACATATATGCACACTTTATCTCGAACGGGTTAATTGATTTCTAGAAATGCGTGGTAGAGTAATGGAAGAAAATTCTATTTTCGGTTTCACAAAAAGCACTACCATCTTGGAAATAACGCTGCAATATCAACAACAAAAACTACCAGACAGTACATATTAAAAAAACAAGAGTTTTAATTTATAAATTTTATTTTTGTTGCCAAAAGCTTCCTAAACATTCTCTGAGTTTCCCTTATAAATCAAACATTCTTTGAACATTAACATTTAGTTAAAAGTAATTCAGATGATATCAAAACAGTCATAATATTCAGATAAAGTTAATTAATATTTATTATATCAAAATTACACGCTTACTAATTTACTAGAATTTAGTTATGTGTATCCTTATATTATAGTACTGATCCTTAAATATTTGAAACGCTCCCTAACCCACTCTCTATCAGATAAAATCGATATACAACACATAACACAAATGATAAAATGGCTGGTTTTCTCATTACTTGTTTTTATGACATCAAGTTTTATGACATATTATCATAATATATTGACACTACATACATGTAACTAGTTTAAAGTGATGTAGCAAATGTTTAATGACTGCTTAGTCCATTAATCAGAAACGGAAATTGACAATGTAATTATGTCAGGAGTGTTCGAAATTAGTGTTTAATAACAAGTATATATTATTGGTCAGCACTTCACCATTCTAAGTACAGCTGGTTTTAAGTTATTTTGGTTATTTCTGTATTAATTGCATTAATTAAACATGCATAAGATCATGTTTTGTGCATTGTATAATATCCGAAATTCACTGCAATATTAAATTCGAGTTTCATTAACAAATTCATAATTGTTAGAGGATTGTTTGTTTATCGGGATCCTGAAATATTTTACGAAACACAACTATCTGTAAAATTTTTGGCCTACATTTTTATTTTACTAAATTGGAAATTTTATGTAGAATTTATATAGTGGTTTAACAAAAAATAACAAACAAATAATGCTATATCGTTTATATTGTGTGTATTGTCTTAACAATTAGTATTTGAATTATGTATTTTATTTAATTTAATTTATTTAAATAAATTAAAAAAATCTTTCCCAGTGTATTCAAACACTCTCTGTATTTCTTTTGTAAATAAAATATTTAATGATCATTGGCATTTCATTCGAAGTATTTCTGATGGTTAGCAAATTTGCCTATAATTGGGGTAAAATTAATTAATTTTTTTCATATCAGACATATATAGTTATGAATTTACAAAAAAAAGTTATACTTATGTTTATATGACACTATCGGTCTTTAAATATTTGAATCACTTCCTATCACACAATCTATCTGATAAAAGCAATGTGCAATATATTACACAAATGATAAATGGTCTACATGAAAATGTCTACATGATAAAATGGTTGTTTTTCTCATTATTTGTTTTAATGACATAAAGTTTTATGACATACGTAATATCATAATATATTGACACTAATTAAAGTATTGTAGCAGATGTTTAATTACTGCTTAGTTCATTAATCAGAAACGGGAATTGAAAATGTAATTATATCAGGAGGGTTCTAAATTAGTGTTTACAAATGTACCGGGTGGTTTTAAAATAAGTATCCCTATTTGAAGCTGTCTGTAGCTTGAAGGAATAACACGAATGAAGCCAAAATTGTACACACACTATTTGAGAAGGGGGAAGACTGGAACAATAAAAAAATGAATTGCAAAAATCGCCGACAGATGGCGCTTTTGTGTCACCTGGTAATAATTGTTGATGACAACTAATTTTATACGGATAAAATTTGATTACCTTTCGTAGGACTTTTCGAACAGTAGCCTATGGAATATCAAAATTTCGGGCAATTCCACGTGCACTAGGACCGTCTTCCGGAGTCCCTGATGGCTCTACAGTCGCAGTAACAATTTCTTCTTGAGTGTGGAAAGGTAATGGTTTCCTGCCTCTTCCACATTTTACAGTAAACGATCCTGTCTCCTCGAATGTTTTTACCATGCTTCTCACTGCACACGATGTCAAAGGACCTTTTCCGTTACGCATTCCTTTCACACGCCTAAATTCACGTAAAGCAGCTGCACGATTTGAACTGTTAGCGTAGAATAGTTTTAAAATTAAAGCGCGATCTGGTAAACTGAGAGCCATGTCGTACAACATTAATGACAGGAATGACTATTAAAACTCTTTTTCAAATATATTAGAAGCTAAATATAAAGATCAAAATCTTCTACTTACCCTCTCTCTTAATCAGGTAAGTTCTGGCTGCTTCGTTTCAGTAAAATCGGGTCCGCGCCAGGCTGGTTTTCAATAAATCATACTCAAAGAAAAGGATGCAGGTATTAATTTAAAAATTATATACAACTATATTACAATTATTTACAGCGTTTTTAACATAGAATATTAGAATAATTTCATCAATACGAAGTCATAGCTCCGTTCAAATCCCGAACAAAAACATTTCTTCTACATATCCATAGCAACATCGGAAAAACATTCTAAAGAAAAACAATTTTATCAGTTCATTTCAGTTCATGAAAAAAGGAAAAAAGTTCTGCATTCATACAAAAGTTAAAGTTCGATTAAAATCGTTTGGAGGTGCGTTCAGTCTTTACAAAGAGAAACAGAGGGAGCTGTCCGCGACACACTCCCCCCCTTGAGTTTTACCATGTTGAAACTCAATCACTGTCGAGGTCAAGTTCATGAGGTCTAAACGTTCTGGGGTTCGAATCACACGTCCATACTTAGTCTTTCTAGGAGAGTGTTCTCGAACTTTGGCACAAATGGGTGACTCATTAAATGCTTTAGCTATTAAATTTAATGTTCATAGTCATATCCCGTTTGCAGAAGCAGACAAAGGCGTCAAAAATAAAATATGAGGAAATTTACAATGTAACTTTAAACTAGTTGGATGTCTCAATCCCAAAACTTTCTTCTATCTCATAAGTACATTTTAATATTTAAAAAAAAACGTGGTGACCCCAAAGTTACCCACTATCGAATTTCCTCGAACATTTGACCTAGCCTAATGATATTCTGGTATCGAAAATCCTAAAACGCAAAATTTAATTAACATTCTGAGAAAATGAGCTTAGTAGTGCCTCATGTTGGGTAATTTATACTAAAACCTAATAAGCATCTATTTATGTCAAGACCTAACAGAATCTGAAATTTGATGGAATTCCGTCCATTAGTTCTTGAGATATAGTTATAACAAAAAAATTGCAAAACGTAGCACAGCAACACCATATCTTGGACAATTTATGTCAAAACGTAAAAAAGCGTCTAATTATGTTATGGTGTAAAAGAATCTGAAGTTTGATGAAATTTTGTGCATTAGTTCTTGAGATATAGCTAGTTAAAAAAAAAACCGTGTAAAATATAGCACAGCAGCACCATCAGTTGAAGGATTTATAACAAAACGTAACCATCGTGTAATTATGTTATATGTCATTTTGTAACAAAATCTGAAGTTTGATGAAATTCTGTGCATTGGTTGTTGAGATATACTTATCGGAAAAATCGTGCAAAATGCAGCATAGCTGCACCGCCTGTTGCAAGGTTAATACCAAAATGTAATCAGCGTCTATTTATGTCATATATTCTAGTGTAACAGAATCTAAAATTTGATGAAGTTTTCTGCATTAGTTCTTGAGATATAGCTATCGCAAAAATCGTGCAAAATGTAGCATAGCAGCGCCACCTATAGGGCAGTTCACACCAAAACCTTATCAGCGGCTATGTATCTCAAGGTTTTGCGGAATCTGAAGTTTGGTGAAATTCTGTGCATTAGTTCTTGAGATATAGCTATCATGAAAATCATGAAAAACGTGGCATAGCAGCGCCACTTGCCGGCCAATTTACACCAAAACTTAATCAGCGCCTATGTATATCAAGGGGTCACAGAATCTGAAGTTTGGTGATATTCTGTGGATTAGTGCTTGAGATATAGAAATCTTGAAAATCATGAAAAACGTAGTATAGCAGCGCCACCTGCAGGCCAATTTTCACCAAAAACCAATAGACACTAATTTATATCAAGGTCTAATTGAATATATAATTTTATTAAATTTCGAGCACTAGTTCTTGAGATAGAGCGCCCGCAAATTTTTTCTCACATACTGACAGACAGACAGACGGACAGACTCACAGACAGGCATTTTCTAAAAATAGTCAAAACGTGTTCAGGACCTTCTAAAACGTATAAATCCGTCGAAAACCGGAAGTCGAAAATTTTCATGAATCCAATACTTTCTTCTTGTAAAAATAGAAGAAAGTAAAAAATTTCACGAAAAAAATATTTGCGGACGAAAAAAAAATATTTTTCTCAGCCACTGAACAAAATCAAAGATGTCCCAATAAAATGAAGACAATCACTGTCATTAGTCAAGTACTTAATCACTGTCAAGATTATAATTTGCCGATATAATTCGTGAATCAATATTACACAGGATTCTCTAGGCTGATAAAGTGTTGGAACATATTTCATCCACCATTAAACCAAGTCTGTTAGAAAAAAATAAACTCGACAGAATTCGATTTGTTTGCAGCATATTCAAGCTAAAAAATGCTTTTTAAATATGCTGAAATTAATTCACGATTGATTAGCTTGAAGAAAGTTTTATGGGATTACTCTTAAAAAAATCTTTGCAAAATGGGCGTGGCTTAAAAACGTGCGAACCAGGATTTTTTAAACTAATTTAATACTAATTTATGGAATGACGAAGGGAATATTAGGGAAGTAAATGTGATAGTATAGCTCTCTGAATAATATTCAAACAAAATCATAAAGCCATAAATATCAATAATCAGTACAAAAGTACTCAAATGTCACAACTAATTTGGGACAGTGGGATTACAATTTTCTATAAAACAAATGCATATACAGGAAAATACTCATACTCGTTTCGAACCGGAAATTTTAACAACTCATCATCAATGCGTTACAATTTCAAGACCAAAACACGTCCTGTGCGTGCTTTTGTTTCATGGAGATTAATAATAAAGTCTAATTATTTTATGGTGAGTAATTGTCAGTTTTTATCTGTTTATTCAGTTTAATTAATACTTTAGTTTTCATTCCTATTTAAGAAATTTTGTACCTATATTATACACATGCACGGGCTATGAATATATAATGTGAATTGTTTTTAAATGCAGTAACAAAGGAAAAAAAATCTAAATTTTGCCAATTTCCAAAATTTTGCACAGATGTATGTGTTTACTTTAGATTAATTTTGACACAATAATTCTAATTGGTAAATTAATCACATGAGACATAAATTTCTAATCGGAAGAAAAATGTCCGGATCAAGATTCGAAAATCAATTATTCAGATACTAAAGCATTGGCGGTTTCAGCCAAAAAATATCTCGTTCGAAACCTGGACGGACATATTTTGCCTAGTTGGAAACTTATAGCTATACAAATTTAGATATGATTAATGTACCAAGTTGACTTATTATGTCAAATTTAATGTAGTGTAATTACGTATATAGCTTTTCTTGTGTTCCATTACCAGCGATTTATATAATGTTGAACTGATTCAGATATAAGTCTACCCGGAATAATTCAAAAGGTTACCTGGGTTAACTGAATCCACCGCATTCGTCTTGAATAACTCAGATGGTAGAGCATTGGTGGCTTCCGCTAGAATTTAGAATTGCAAAATAAAAGCTGACGACAAGCAAAACGACCAGAAAGAAAAGGAAAGTAAAAATTTTTCGTGTCGGTTTACGTTATTCCCTTGTAAATGTGTCTATCGCGCATTACATTGTGAAGAACCAAGTTCATTCGTTTCATTAATTATGCTTATGGCAGTCAGCTTTCTTCACGGAATTGTAGTTTAGATAGTCAAATCTTGCAACCCCTCCCTTTCCGCACCAGTTTTCACATCAAATAACAAACAGTTCCGTGTTAATAAGTAAATATTTTATAAGTAACCTACACTTGCTTCTGCAAAAAAGCAAGCAGCTACATACATTAATGCCCAAGAAAACGTTAAGGAATCACTTGGAAAAAGCAAAATGGTAATACTGTTAAATGAACTTATATGTTTTTCCTGGTGTCCATTGACATTTTTTAAAATTGAATAATCACCAAAGATTCTAACGTAAAGCTGGTTGCAAACAGTTGATTCAAGAGAAACTTTCGGTGGGCCACAGAAAAAATATGATATTATTAGCATTTTTACGTTTTATTTATTATAAATTAAATGTAACAATTTATGAATTTTTTATTTTTATGGAAAATCATTGTTGATTGATAAATTTCATTGAGTTTGAATCAATATCTTCGTGCAAATACCTTTTTTCTGTCCAACAAAACGCAGTTACTAGTATCAACTTGAAAAAGGGACTTGTCTTGATATAACCAGTGACGTTGCCAGGGAGAATATCCAAATGCTCTGGAAAACAGTAATAAATTTTACTTCAAATAGATTAACAGCAGAAAATTTTCCAATCAGATAAAGCGAACAGAACTTAACAAAATTAGTAGTATCAAGAGCATTAAGACACTCCCCCCCTGGCTACTCCACTGGATATAACATTTAATCAAAAATTCATGAACTTATTTCAAACATATCGCAATATATTTGACAGTAAATGTGTTTGTTTTATATTAATAAATAATAATAAATAACTTAAATAAGTCTCAATTATTTCGTAGCAATAACTTCATACTGTGTTCATTTCGAATTTCATTTGCAATTTACCTCCTTTTTTTGTCGACTTTAATGATACCAATTTTATATCACATGCTGCATCTTAAAACTAAAATAATTGCGATTTGTAGCTAAACAGTGCTGAGTACTCTTTTTGTAATGTTAATATTAAATACCAATCATTAGGTAGACGAATGATACTTTATCTTTGTTTGAATGGCTTCCACTCAATTCGAGAGACTACAGTTTCGTAAATGTCTACGTGAAGTTTTAAAATAAATTTTTCGATGCATTCAGGACAAATTATACAAAAGAAACAGTGAAAACAAGATGCTTCTGTGAACATGCTTTTGTCTTTAGGTGCGTTCGTAATTATGTAAATACATAGAATCCATGATTGTCGTTCAGTCCGGCCGTCTGTCCGTCTGTCAGCATTTAACAAAGCA
Source organism: Maratus speculifer (assembly GCA_964019185.1). Classification (NCBI taxonomy): domain Eukaryota; kingdom Metazoa; phylum Arthropoda; class Arachnida; order Araneae; family Salticidae; genus Maratus; species Maratus speculifer. The sequence continues at coordinate 350,050,859 of OZ025295.1, forward strand.
AAAACTACCCAACCGAATCGTTTGAAATTAAAAATACAGGGTGTCTATAAAAGAACTCCGGGGTTTTGAGGCAAAATATTTTAATGAAAAAAAAAACATACATACATGTTTTATACTTGACTGAAAAGCTTACATTTTCAAGTTTTTTTAACACTTAGTAAAGTTCTATAGGAGCCCCGTTAGTGGCACGGCAGACGTCTAAACGTTATTCTACCTCTTCCCATGTCCTGGCGAACATGCCTGGGGGGACGGTTGCCACACAATTGACTATTCGTTCCCTGTTGATCTTGGTAACCCCAACTCCAGGCTACGTCTTGTCAACGATTTCTTAGGGCGTCAAAGGCATGAAGCTCGGATTCTGTCCACTTTCTCTCACACTCGGTTTACCCGGCGACTTTTGCTTCAAAACACTTCCTGTTTCCTTAAATGCACTGAACCATTGATGAATGGTTTTGTCAGAAGGCGGCTTAACACCATAGTTACGTCGAAAGTTTCTTTGTACGGTAACTACAGACTTCGTTTCTATGAGCCAAATAACACATTGAGCCTTTTTTTGCGGAGTCGCCATCATTTCAAGGTCAACGCCCTGCAGCGCCGCCAACAGTTGATGCAAACATTCCCAATTCGTATGAGTAAAACTTTTTGAGCTACTCTTTTCAGAGAAATCGACTAAATTTTGCTATATTTTATAGTTAGTGAGATATGAAGTTTTAAAACCCCGGAGTTCTTTTATAGACACCCTGTATATAGTTATTACAGAATTTTGTCGTGTCATTTCAAATTATTTGAAAGTCGGATGCATAGATCAATTACAGGGACAATCAAAATATACCGTTTCATTACGGTCAAAGAGAAAAAAAATGTTTCAAATGCATTTTACACTCAATTGAATATAATAGAATAATTAACATATGAAGAATATATATACTAAAATATACATTCTGTACAATCTGTGATGCAAAGAATATTTATTATTAAATTACAGGGCCACACAAAAGTATTCCATTTCATAATGCTATACGGGAAAATATTGTTTGGGGCGTGTGCTAATTATATTAAACTATTTCGCATTTTATGAATATGATATACATTGCTGAGGTGTAATAAATGTTTCTTCCTGTATATTTACAGGTACACAAAGAAGATTTCGACTACTATACTATCTCCGAAGTACTGCCTACTATAAGAGCAAGATCTGAATATTATTAAAACTTCGTTTTCGTTCGAACGCATATCACTTCCTACGTCTCACGTGCAATTTTCAACTTGTTTTAAATAATTTTAGTAGAATAATAAAAAAGATGATGGACATATGGTGTATTCTCTAGCATTTGCGAGTCATCTAATTATTAAGGTAATCACATGAGGACGGGTATTTTTTTCAATCTGGGCAACAGTTTCTGATTACCGACGGTGAAATCTTCCACAGTGAACTTTAATAGAAAAGTCATTTTTTAAACTATTATTTATTAAAAAAAATCTTTGCAACAAATATTTTTATAGGTGCTAGTTTGTCCAGGTATTCTGTTTTCACTGAGATTGAAAGGAGGTAGCCTTGCATGTTGCCTCGTTTGGTACAAATATGCCAGAAATATAACCGCCGATGTAAACTGCTACCAGTAAAAATAAATACCAGAATTTGCCATTATTGTTTATTAAAATTTGCTTTGAATGAAGCATTTAAAAGGAGAAAGTTTTCTACATTACTTTACACTTGGAATGTGAGATGCTAATGAAACTCTACGAAAGCAGTTACAGTGAAAGCTGCACTATTTTAAGCATGGAACTGTTAAGAAAAAGGAACTGACTTAGCCTTAACCCGTTACGGACGAGTTTCCTTTACAGTTTTTGACATATTGTAATTTTGAACTATTTAATCTCTCAAAAATTGAGATTGGATAATACGAAAAGTTCCAAACTAAAATACCGGTATTACAATTTAAAAGTTTTTTTTCGCTTTACATGGCAAGTTTTCTTTCCAACCTGCTTTAACCCTTTGCGGCTGGGTGATAAATCTACGAAACCACTTAATTTTAATTGCCAAACACTACACTGGTACCGACATTTAGGTAAAATAAAATTCGGTTTACTGAATTTAAGCAAAATAGATTTTTATAATAACAATTGAAGTTTTTTTCGAATTCCGATGTCAGTCATCAATTTCAACACTTAAACTACGAATTTGCACTGCGCCGAAAAGGGTTAATGAGTTTAAACGCTAAAACTTCAACTTTTACCGTTTTTGTACAGGTTTTTTACCACCGCGGTAAATATCCACTAGTAAATTTAGGTGGATTTTTCCGCTTTATTTAAAACTCTCGTTAGTGGAAAAAGAAATTTAAATAAACAATAAACTCATATTTATTTTTAGTAGTAGCAGTTTATCTTGGCGGTAGTAATTCCGCCAAATTGTAACGACCAAGACATACTACTGCCTGTGTCAATGAAAAGATTATAATTCTTGTGTTGTTTAACACTAGAACCGCCGGGTATTTTACTCAACCTCTATAAAAAGTGTTTCTCACCAGAATTTTTATTTTAATTTATTTAACTTATTTAGTTTGTCTATTTTTCAGCTATGTAGATTTAACATATCTTATAAAGAAAATTCTGGCTCGAATCGACTGTTATCAATCTGACAGGGGTCATTTTGACCCCTAATGGCGGTTTTAGTGTTAACACCAGTAAAAAAGAAAGACAATATTTTGTCCATATTTGTGAACAAAACTTTCCATCAATAAGACGTTTAAATTAGAATAAATTTACTATTCAAATTTATTGGTGAAAGTTTTTACCGGCGGTCATCAGAAATTACTAAAACGATTGAAAGCCGTCATCTTGCGACAACCTCCTCTGTCACTTCACTCGCAACTGACAGACGATACAGAATATGTCTCCTCATTTTTATTCATAACTCTATTTTTTAAGGCTATGTCATCTCCTCTTTCTTAATAGTTTCATGGCATAGCTGCCAAATTTTACGCATTTTTGCTACTACTAAAATTGAAGATAGATTTTTCATTTCTTTAATCTTAAGATTTCGACGATTATATAAGACAATATTTATTATAAATTTTTTGTGGTAGGAAAAATTCATAAATGCTGGCAGCTATGCCATGGTAATTTCATTCTTTTTCGCATATTTGACGTCATGAACGTTAGAAGTTTTCTCCTTCACATTATTGCAACAGTTTATAGTATTGCTGATTTAATTTTCTTTTCTGCTAAGTAGGCTTATTAAGTTAGTTTTTTGTCAAAACAAAGTTCTTCCTTTGTTGAACGATACGTATTCGCATATCGAATAATTGAGTTATTCTTCTCAACTTAAACAACATTTAAAACCAACTATAGCAAAATTTCTTCATAAAAAAGATTAAAAAACAGCAGATAATATAAAAAACAGCACTTAAAGATTAGAAAACAGCAGATTTTTGCTTAAAATCTTTAATTTAATAAAATTCCAGGCAAATCTTTTTATTCATTTGAGTACAAGCAATGTAGTTGCATCAAAATATTGACTTATATACGAGCGACAAAAATAACATACGCATTGATAGGTTTTAAAAGAAAACATTATTTTAAGAAGATTATAAAATGAAACGAACAGTAAGTAGTTTTACAGATAAGACTAAGAAAAACATAAGACACAAAACATTTTAAAGTATATATATATATTACACGTCTTATATTACTTCTGTCGATAAAAACTAAAAATATATAAGAAATTTTAGCTACTGGTGAAAAGTGCATTAAAGTAATTACAATCTTCTAAAGGAAATCTCATTGAAATCATTTCAATTTTATAAATTTGAGGCGGTATTATGAATTCAAAAAAGATATTATAGTATCAAAATCTTAAAATAAAACATTCTCTAGTTTATTAGTATTATTGATATTATTATTATTATTATTATTATTATGAATATGTTTGTCGATTTTGAAACTTTTATTTTTCAGATGCTACATCTATATTATTTTGCTAAATTTCATTTTTTGTGAAATTTATAATGAATATAATAAATAAAGAAGATAAAAAATGCACTTATTAATTATATTATTACTTAGTACTTTAAAATTCCCTTAGAATTAGGGGGCAGTCTATATGCCGATATAAAGCCCCTCTAAAGCAAAATATTCCAAGAAAAAATTTCGTGTATTAATGCATAGCTGCCAACTCTTCTGATGTTTTGCCCCGGAAAAATTTAACAGAAAGTTTTGCCTTATTTAATCGGCAGATAACGGCGATTTGAAATCGTAAAATTTACTATAAGATTTTTCCGGGCCAAAAAAGCGGAAGATGTTGGCAGCCATGATAATGTCAATATTTCTTGAATATTGATATTTCGATGAAATATAATAACAAGTTGAATGTAGAATTGTAGAATGTTGAAATTCACTTTACACTTGAAAATTATGTTTTGGTCAGGTATTAGTTAAATTCTGCACCGCGTTAATTATTTACTAAAAAGTAATTAAATAAAAATTAAAAAAAGAAAAACAAGTTAAATGTAGATCCTGCCATTGCAGAATTCAGTTTCTCCTCCGATTAAAAAAAAAATCGATAGAGGCCTTTTAGAAGGGCGACCCCGTTTAGAATGCAATGAACTAACTTCATTTTTCTTGTGTTTATCAATATAACAGCAAACAGAACGGCGTGAAATACCCAACTGATTAGCAATTTCTCTCTGAGACATTGGAATTGCGGAATAATAAAGAGATACAATTTGACGTGCTACTTCTTCATTGACTACATGCATCAAAAACGGATTTTTTCTTTAGTTTAAACGCTTTTTTATAGACTCTGAGAAAAAGGAAATGCATTTTAACAATAAAATTGTATGAATGTTTCGTTTTAACGGCCAGATTACGAAATTAGTCGTTGGGGGCCACCGTAATACTTACCCATCATGGATATGCACTATATAATGTGTGAAAATAAAATATGTGAAAACTATTTATAAAATGCATTGCAATTCCAAAACAAAATTTAAACGTATATTTAAATATTCTTAATATACATAGTAATGCTCCATTAACGAATTGCTGATGAATCAATTCCGACAAATTATGTAAAATAACAAACTGCACAAGTAGTACCGGATTGCGCAAAAGAAACATCCTTATAACTCCAAAAACAATAATCATATTAACTAACAGTTTACTGCGTCAGATTAAGCGTCTTATTTCCAACTAAACCATATCTTTAAGTTGAAATTTCAAGAAAATACAGGGTCATGAAAAATCGAAGAATGTGGAAAACAGGATTACAAATATCTCAGCAACTATTAATCCGACCGACTTCGTTCTTGAAGAAAAATTTGTGTTCTTTTATTGCCTTTTACGTCCTTTCCTTAAAATAAAAAAATAGAAAAATTTATATACATTTCATCAGAATGAATTTTTCGAGAGTCCGAAAAAAATAGTTCCGGATAATCGAGGATACTGATATTAAATAGGCTTCGTTCTATTCTTACTTACTAAGTACATACAGAATTTTAAGTCTCTATATGCATTTGTTCGTGAGATAGAGCGTTTACAGACAGACGGACGGCAATTTTTTTTTCTAAAAATATGTTTTTTGGAATCTCCAGTATCTGAAACGTGTAAATCCGTCAAATTTTTTTTTCGATTTTCAAAACAATTGCAAGATTTACGTATGATAGGTAAGTAAAAGTGGGCCACAATATTTGACACGACACTTTTTAGCTTGTCTGAAAGAAATAGCATCGGAAAGTTTTTTTTTTTTTTTAAAGTAATTTCATTTTTACTGTGACATGATTTTCACAAACTGAAGTCATCTGAAAGTAAAATCTCAATCCCAGTGTCCATAATGAAAAGAAATATTGAAATGTAATATCGTTATGAGTAAAAATGCGACCTTTTAAATAGTGACGTCATTTTCTCTTCAAATGTATTTTAAAAGTTACTGTTATTAGTAATAAGAAAAAGGCATCCGTAATAATATTGTAATTCCCATTTATCTGGTTGCTCAATGACATAATTTTCCTCTTTTGAAATTTTTCTTATTTTGCTTTAGACATTAATTTTTTTCATAAATTATTTTCTGTTATTTTATTTACATTATTAATATTATTTCTCAGTAAATATGTATATATTTTAGCTCAATTAGTGCATAATTATACGCAACCATTTTGGAAAATAAATTTTTATTATCGAGAGAAAAGCTAAACTAAGTTGCCACCATTTTGAAGAAATATCGTAAAAAGCATTTAAAATTAAAAATAAAATATAAAAATGGAAATAAATTAAAAAATAGTTAAAATGGGCACAACTACACATAAATAGCTTTCATTTAAAAACATAATTATCAAAATTGGTTGAGTAGAAAATTCAGGGCTGATGACACGACATTTTTTAGCTTGTCTGAAAGAAATAGCATCGGAGGTTAATATCATGTATTATTTAATGTAAAATAAAGATCGATATTTCATTCATGTGTTTCGGATGAATGCGACAGTTATTCAATACTTAACCTTAACAAATACAATCAGTATGCCAATAACGGTATGAAAGCTTAAATTATTGAATTCAAACTATTTAAAAAATTCGTTAGTCAATTCCGGTGTCAGTGGATAATTTCTCATTTTATTACAGATTTTGCCCTTGATGGAAAGGGTTAAGAGAATTCCTTACTTCAGCATAGCTGCTAACATCTTTTGTTTTTTTAGCCCGGAAAAATTTTATAGAAAATTTTATCATTTCAAATCGCCATAATTTGCCGACTAAATAAGTTAAAAATGACTCTTTAATTTTTCCGGGTAAAAAAAATCGGAAGTGTTGGCAACTACGCTACAGTGTAGCGAAGAGACCCTTTCGCTTATGCTTTTCCTATGGGGGAAATTTATAAAGATATCTCTGTTATATTTTAATATTTATAAGTAAAATTTTTTGATTGGATGTCTCAGATGTACAAAGACTTTTTTTTATTTTATTTATAGATATATTTTGTGAGGACAATTTCATTTTCGGAACCGACTTCGATAGTGAAAACATATTCATTAAGAAACAACAACAACAACAATTAAAATAAAAATTAAAACACTTCGTTTGTACAAATCGATCTCAGCTATTCAAGTTAAATAAAAAATAGCAACGAAAATTAAAAAGAAAAATAAAAACAGTCTTTGTACAGATCGATCTCAACTATTCAATTAAAAAAAATCATTTAAACACAATGAAATGATAAGTGGTATTTTTAGAAATTTCTTTCATTGAATTAGCATAACAAGCGGATCTTTTCACCGGTCTTGACTAAAGTAGCCTCTTTACAATGTGAACTGGAATTTTATACTTTCAATATTTCGAGTAAGAGATTTATTAAATTCCATCACTTAATAAATTGATTTTCAAATGTACGAAATTCTAAAATATCATGCAAAATGTCAACTGTCTTTTTTCAGTTTATACGTAAACAATTGCAACAAGATAATTTTAAGCAGATAAAAATAATGTATTTTACTAATTATTTTAAGCCGGTTTCTTATATCACTTAACTAAAATTAAGAAGTCTTAAAATTTATCATTCCTAACCTCCTTTTTTTTCTTTTTCTTTTTGTAAAATCTATTTATTTAATGGGAAAACTGAAACATTCTTTTCTTTACTAATGTTAATTTGTAACAACAGAAATCATTTGATAAAAGCGAATATTTAATCTCCATTTTCTTCCCATCTGATATTTCAAATCGTTGTCATAGTAACTAAAAACTTTTCAAAAAGTCTCTTTCCTTAGCAAAAATTAATTGGTATGAAATATTACAAATTCAGTTGCGATGAGTTAGCTTTATGTTGCAATTACTTAAAAGATTCAGTGCCCTTATATTTATAGAATGCTTGAATGAAAAAGTCAGAATAATCTAATAAGCATTCGTTTCTATTTTTGGTTCTCAACTTCATCTTAAAAATTAATTAATAAAGCATGTTAAATTCTTACAACTTTCCTTAAAAAAATCTTCATTGATAAATTGCACTTGCACGCTATCCTGTCTAAAATTATCAAATAAGTTATGAATTTTTAATTGAATTTAGATATTTATTTGAAAAGTATCTTTAGCACTAGAATTGCGAAAAATGTTATTCAAGTTTTTAAAAGTATTTAACACCAGGATTTTTTTTTATAACAATTTAAATTGTTTATTTTATCTGGTATTTCTTTATATGTTTAAAACAAATTTCATACAAAAAAACTTCTGGTTCGAACTAGTTGAAATTCATTTAGTGCCAGTCAAAATAACGGCTTACTGTAATTCTAGTGTTATAGGATAATTTTTAATATAGTTAGAATTTTTTATGTTTATACTTTTTAAAGGAAAATTAAAGAAAAAATATGAAGATTTTTCACAGAAAACGTCTTACAAATTTTTGAATTATCTTGCACTATTTAAATATAGTATGTAGCACCATTTATTCCGTATTTCTTTGTTGCGCAGGGGTGCAAAAATCTAGGCGCCAGAGGGTAGTCTCTCACCACTAAAATTTTAAAGTTTTTTTCACTCAAAATTTAATAGCATTCTAGCAGGAATTTTACACGAAATATTAGACGAAGAAAAATGAAATAAATTTTGTGGTGAGAAACTGCCTGCTGGCGCCTAGATTTTTGCACCCCTGTTGTTGCGTATATCTATACATAATTAAATATCTGTTTACATTGATATTACATATGTATTGTAGGCATTAATGCACGTTGTAACATACACAAATCTTCTAAAACATAAACCATGCGTACAAAGTTACAGACAAGATACAACTATGTTTCCATGTGTCACACATGATACACACAGAATGAGCCAAGTTTGTCAGTTTGGCTTCGAAAATTATTCAAAATCTGAATTCGTACCAGATATTGAAAAAATACAATTTTCCTTTTAAATTTCATAGTTACTTAAAAATTCAGCATAGAAATCCGGCACCAAAACCATTTATTCCCTTCCTGTTTATTTCACATTTTCAATATATGGGAGAAGAAAAATAATAATTCCTTATAAATTAAAAACTTCAAGATCAAGATTCAAGTAAAAATGAAAAAGAAGAGTTTGATTTTTAGGGTTTTGTTCATATGACGAAACGGTACTCGTCTCTGTTCTCTGTCTGTCACAGAGTCCGTACACAAAAACTATGTTACACAGATGAAATTTTGTGTACTTACAGCTGAATATCTTTTGTCACGCAACAAATCGTAAAATTTTGAAAAAGACTGTTATTTTAATTAAAATTTATTTTTTATATCAGTTCATTTTTTTTATCTTCTAATTGCTGCACGCAAATTTAAATAGATGTAAAAATATTATGTAAGTAACATAAATTAATGGATTAAATAAATCACCTGAAAAGGCGCTTATTTGTCATCGCTTATTTCGTCATATCTCATCATATTTATCATCTATTTTGATACGCGAAGTGAAGTATAATTTATTATTTATTAACCCCTTGTGGCGCGGTGGTATATCTATGAAACCACTTAATTTTAATTCCCAAACGCCCCACTGGTGCTGGAATTTTGGTAAAAAAAATTACGGTTTATTGAATGCGCGAAATCTAGCTTTTTTCTCATTTACAAATACAGTTGTTTTCAAATGCCGGTGTTATTCATTAATTACAACACATAGGCAACGAATTTGCCTTGCGCCGAAAAGGGTTAAATTCCGATTCATTTAAATTTTCTAATGATAATTTTCGTTTTTTAACTATTTCGGCACGAGCAAAATCTGATGTAAAATGAGAAATAATCGACTGATACCGGAATTCATGAACGAATTTTTTAGATATTTTGAATCCTCTAATTTCGCCATTTATTGTAAAAGCAAAATATTAATTGTAAAAGCAAAATTTTACTACAATATTACTGGTGCCGTTTGCAAGTTTGGAATTAAAATTAGGTATCCCAGACCGGGCACAGTGTGCCGGAAAGGGTTAATTTAATGATAAAGTGTTTTGCAAAAAGTATAAAAATAAACCCTCTGTGCAATCTGCAATCACAGTTAATCACCTGTTTTATAAGTGATAGGCATTTATTTTCTGCAGACGGTTTTCTTTTTTCCGGGAGTTGAATCGCTGTTTGAGGATAATTTTGGCGAATTCATGGTACAATATGTGACCAGAACGAGATTTCGGAACTGCGACATCAATGATGAGGAGAAAATTAAGGCTTTCACAGTTCTCGTGAAAACACCTCAATTTTTGAGCTCATTTAACGCGCAAAATCTAATAATGAATTAAATGTCGAAAAAAGAGATATAGATGAGAAAGAGATAGAGATATAGATAACAGTTTAACCCCTTCGCGACGGGAGCCTTTTACGAAATTTTTAATGTTTTGTCACCGGTTTAAAAAAAACAGAAATTTGTTCCTTCTTAAATCGAGGAAACGTTCCGATTGAATAAGACAAATTTTACAGTATAATTTTACCGGTGGGAATAAACAAGGATTCTTAAGCCTTTTTGCGGCACGTATACGTGTCGCTCGTCCCCAAGGGGTTAAGCATTGACAAAAAAGCATCATCGACGAAGAATTTAACTGTCAGCGAAATAGCTGACGCTGAGTCATCCTCTTGCGGCGAGGTGGTATATCTATGATACAGTCGACTCTCGTTAATTCGAAATCGGTTAATTCGAATGTTAACTTAATTCGAACTAAATATGAAGTCCCAAAATTTTCAATGGCAGAATAACGTTAAAAATTTTCATAAATTCGAACTCATTTTCTTTTGACTTCGTTTAATTCGAACTAACGAGAATTCCGATTTTTCATTTTTCTCTTTTTTTCTCACGGATTTCAGATCATTTGAATAGTTTTCTTTCTTATATTTTTGTGAAAATTGTTCCGAACGAGTGTAGATATAATCCAATGCATTTGGTATCCACATTCTTAGTGCCCCGTTTGTCCATCAGTGACGCTTTAAATTTTTCTTCCATTGTGCTTGCTTTTAATCTTTTAATTAGTTTATGTATTTATACATTCTAATTTAATAGTAAGTAATATTCTATTGATAACAGACGAAATAAATTTAAAAACACTATAACATTAATTCCTTTGTAATAGTACTATATTAAGCATGTTTTCATTTCATATTTTCCATAATTCGAACTTCGGATAATTCGAACATTTCTTGCGGTCCCGAAGAGTTCGAATTAACGAGAGCCGCCTGTACCACTTAATTTTAATTCCCAAATACCATATTAGCACCGGAGTTTAGGTAAACAAAAATTTCGGTTCATTGAATACTCGAAATATAGTTATTTGTTATTTAAATTCCGGTGTTGTTTTTTCAACACTTTAGCCATGAATTTGCACTGCATCGCAAAGAGTTAAATGTAACTATCAATAATAATAGTAACTGCGCAGAAAATGAGAATGAACAATCGACAGAAATGGGCAACTGGCAAAATAATAGGTGTCATAAGAAAAAAATATATTAATTTGGCAAGATAATTAATACACGCTTTAACCCTTTAACGATCATAGCATTTTCATTGCTAAGATGTCGAAATAAATGAATGGCACCGGTAATTAAGAACGAATATATTTCTAAATAAGAAAACGTGATTTTTCACATACAAAATAAACGAGATATTTTTAGATAAAAATACCGGTGTCAGTGTTGCGTATCGGAATTAAAATTTTGTGGTTTCGTGGCGAAACCAATGAACGTTAAACGGTTAACACTAGAACCGCCAAAAGGGGTCAAAATGACCCCTGCTAGAATGATAATAGTCGATTCGAACCAGAATTTTCTTTATAAGATATGTTAAATATACACAGCACAAAAATTGACTAATTAAATAAGTTAAATACTTTAAAATTAAAATTCTGGTGCGAAACACTTTTTATAAAACTTTAGTAAAATACCCGGCTGTTTTAGTGTTAAAGAAACAAGACTGTATTTCTGAAATACACATTCTTCATTTATATAAAAATGAAAAAGATAATGTTAATCCTTTCCGGCATAGTGGTCCCACTCCGGGACCGCCCAATTTTAATTTCAAGCTTTTAAAATGCACCAATAATACAGGGAAAAGAACATACAAACGAATCATCGGGTTTCCGAAGCGTTTATTTCGAAGCATAATCAGGTTGCAACGATGAGTTATACATGAAAATAAACCGAAAGTATAGGGGAAGATGAGGATACTTGAGCCATTTTTTAAATTTTAATTTTTTTAAATTTTTTATAATTTCTTAGAACAAAATAAAACACTGAAAATGAAAATTTGATATTTTTTCTTCAATTGAAAACCACTTTAAATTAATTTTGAACTATTTTTCTATGTCTAATAAATTTTTACTTTTTCTTTTACATCGTGGCTCAAGTATCCCCATGGAGGGGATACTTGAGCCAGATGTCACATTCGAACCAGTATTTTGCAAAGAAAAAAACCGATTTACAATATACGCGAAAATATGCATTAAACGTTTTAGAAATAAATTTGGTCGAATTTTCTGTTGTCGTTGTGACATTTCAAAATTAAAATTATGTGGAAGAAAATTCTACCAGCAGAGCTCAAAGGTTAATCACCATACTTTCAAAATGTTACCAAGATATGTGATTTCTTTTTTACATGTTCAGAACTATAAATATGTTACCATGGTGCCAGGTTTAGAAAGAAAAATTGACCAACTGTGGAGATAATAGGGGTGGCTTAAGTATCCCCTATGCTCAAGTATCTCCACTCTCCTTTACAAGATTGACGTCCATGGTCGCGAATGGCAGTCTTTAAATTTCATTTCGTCATCAGTTCAATTTCCTGTAACTATGGATGAAACTCTCCCTAAACTCGGTCCATTATTTCTTCAGTCACGCTTGGTCTGCCGGAACTTTTGTCTTTACATAAACAGCCGGTTTCTTTGAACTGTCGATACCAACGCAGAATGCTTTGTTGAGTTGAATTAGTATGGCTTCTGGAATGCTCTCAGAACGGTTATAAGTGATTTACACTTTGAAAATACTAGTACACAAAATGCTTTCTGTTGTCCAACCGCCATTTTGAATATGACGTTCGTGCAGCAACCATGGCAACGATACACACATAAGGCATACGCAGCACGACATTGTAATTATCGTCCTCTCGTTTGAGTTGTCGTGGAAACATATACGTTTCCTAGTTCGCACGTAGTAACTCATCAAAACCCGATGATTCATTTGTAATAACCCTGTATTTTAATAGTATTTTGCTTTTACGATGAAAACTTAAATTAAGGAGTTCTTAATTTCTAAAAAATTCATTTGTAAATTTGGTGTCAGACGATAATATCTCATTTTACATAAATAATTTGTCCATGTCGAAAAAAAAGTAAAAAAAAATAGAGAAAAGAAAAGAAAAGAAGTAAACAAAATTTATTATCGGTGTTTCCGAAATTACAAAAAAAGAAATAATTTCACTGTAACTTAGAAAACATAAATTGAGGTATTTTTTTTCGATTTAATTTTTGTCTTTCTTTTACATAATTATTATTCATTAATGAATTAACTATGGCTAAAATTTACCATTAAGAATGTAGCAGTACTTTTAATATACTTAGTTACTATTTTTGCTATTCCTTCAAAAATACGAATACAGTCGACTCTCGTTAATTCGAAATCGGATAATTCGAATCTTCGCTTAATTCGAACTAAACATGAAGTCCCCAAATTTTCAATGGCAGAATAACGTTAAAATTTTTCATTAATTCGAACTCATTTTCTCTCGACTTCGTTTAATTCGAACTAACAAGAGTTCCGATTTTTTATTTTTATTTTCTTTCTTACGAATTTCAGATCATTTGAATAACTTTCTTTCTTTGATTTTTGTGAAATTTGTTTCAAACGAGTATACATGTAATCCAATGCATTTGATATCCACTTTCTTAGTGCCCCGTCTGTCCATCAGTGACGCTTTAAATTTTTCTTCTATCGTGCTTGTTTCTAAACCCTTAATTAGTTTATGTATTTATGTCTTTGAATTTAATATTAAATCATATTCTAATGATAACAGACAAAATGAATAATTAAAAAAACACTATAACATTAATTCCTTTGTAATAGTATTATATTAAGCATGTTTTCATTTCATATTTTCCATAATTCGAACTTCGGATATTTCGAACATTTCTTGTGGTCCCGAAGAGTTCGAATTAACGAGAGCCGTCTGTATTTCAATAATCTGGTATCGTCTCAGACAAATTATGCCGTGTTTTCAAAATTATACTGGTTTCGTAACATTTTGAAATTACATAAAATAAATTTTCTTCCTTTAAAAATTCCGGTGTCAATTTGAAATTTTGAAGTAAAAACGGAAGCCGGTCTGACAACATCGTAGTTTTGGATTTACATATCCATTGTTCATTTACTGAAATTATTGTGTATGAATTATGCTTTGCATTTACTTCATATGTACTTTCTGAAATAAAAACCATTTATTTAAAAATATAAATAAATAAATCATCATTTGTATTCTAATTTTTATCATTTATGAAGATTTATTAATTCTTTTTAGGTGTATTCATACTAATTTAAATGCCTAGAATGTATAGACGATGTCTGGGTTTGAAGTTTAATCTCTATAAACTTTGCACAATTTTGTGGGGTGATTTCAAATTGTGTGAAAATCCAATCAAAATATTAAAGCGACATTAACAAAAATTTTCTTACTTATGAAAATCCTATCATACGTAATGTATGCAATATCTCATGATGGTAATGATTTTAGGTTGTCATGGTAATTAAGTCCTATTTAATGTGAAGCAGGGTTCTCGCTGTCGCTCGCCTTTGCGCCAAAATGCGACTAAATTCTTCATTTGGCGAGTAAACAAGCGATTAGATTCGCCAAATTGCTAGTGCTCAATTTTTGTTTTTTCTTTCCTTTCCTTTTCGTTTTCCATACATATGCATAAATACATATTTTTAATGTATCATATTTTTAAAATATTTGTATCGGATAGCGGATAGTTGAAATTAGATCGATAACAATCTTTACCGTAGTTATAAAAACCTGGGTTATTTTAAAACATATTAAAAAAAGGGGTACATTAAAGGATTAACGATAATTTTTTTTGTGCAACACGGCGAATCTATTTTGCTAATACTTTTTTCATTTGGCGAATGTTTTTTATTTTTAATTAGCCAAATTACTAACATTGGTCAAATGTCAGCGAGAACACTGATTGTTGGGTCATATTATTCCCCGGGTATTTTACTCAAGATTCATAAAAAAGTTTTTCTCACCAGAATTTTAATTTTAAGCAAGTTAACTCATTTAATTAGTCTATTTTTCTGCTGCATACATTTAACACATTTTATGAAGAAAATCCTGGTTCAGATCGATTATTATCAAACTGACAGGGGTCATTTTGACCCCTATTGGCGGTTATAGTGTTAATACACAGAATAATAATAAATCCATGAAATTCTTCGAAATTTTTCTTTGGAAAATTTCTAATTTGGCACCTCGCATTCAGTATTTAAAATTTAAATTGCTGAAGAGACGTACAGTATACAGTGTGGAAAAGTACCCAAACCGGTACTCGGACTCATTTCATCGGTATAGTGCACCGATGGCGAAAGAAGGGAGTCGCTTAAAATGATACCGAAACTGGCACTCTTCACATATACAGGGTGATTCAAAAAACGTGGACAAATTGATATGACAAATCAGGCATGCGACGAGGATAAAAAATCACATAGGAACATAGGGCCGCAAATCATTTATTCAGTCACAAATACAGGGTGTTTCATCCTAACCCAATTTGGGTTAACGGTAATAAATTTCAGAAAACTGAAGTATATTATAATAAAACATTTAACAGACATTCACATCTTTGTTTTAAATGTGATAACACCAAGCAAAAGAGACAGAAGTTTGCATTATGAGCACCAGCAGTATGTACTTGGCTCTTCACATTTCGGACCGTGATAATCAGTTTATACGGTATTATCGATTAATTGAACAATGTGTCTTTCCAAATCTTTTTGTAACGTTATCACATTTCACACAAAATAAGGTACATATGGTTGCATTTTCATTACAACGTTTTTATTTTCCTCTAAGTTATTACTTTCAAACCGGGTGTAGCTAGAATGAGACA
This sequence comes from Maratus speculifer, assembly GCA_964019185.1. Lineage (NCBI taxonomy): Eukaryota > Metazoa > Arthropoda > Arachnida > Araneae > Salticidae > Maratus > Maratus speculifer. The sequence continues at coordinate 350,066,934 of OZ025295.1, forward strand.
CCCTGTATTTGTGACTCAATAACTGTTTGTGACCTTATGTTCCTATGTGATTTTTTATCGTTGTTGTATGCTTGATTTGTCATATCATTTTGTCCACGTTTTTTTTTAAACACCCTGTAAATGTTCATATCCAGGAGTGCAAATATGCAAATATATAGGCGCCAGTGGCTAGTCTCTCACCACTAAAATATAAAAGTTTTTTTCGGTAAGAATTTAATAGTCTTCTATGAAGAATTTTACATGAAATATTAGACGATTAAAACGAAATAATTTTAGTTGTGAGGAACTGCTTACTGCCCGTAAGGAATGGTGACGTCACTGAGACGTCGCTGTAAAGTCGCATTGTGACTTTGTGGTCATCGATCGTCGATGTGAAGTCACAGTGACTAAAATGTGAAGTCGTTATGGCCGTTTTACAGCTCTTTTGTGATGTCACATTGTGACCACTTTGTGAAGTCACGGTGTGACAAATATGTGAAAAATGTGTCATTTGTGACTACTTTGACATTAACATTGTGACGAAACTGGGACAAAAGCGACGATATCTAAATTGCCAGAAACATGTTTTTAAAAGTAGGGGAGACCGGGGCTAGTAGTGACATTTTCGACATTTTTTATATTAGCTGCAAGATTTGAACTGAAGCGAAACATTTAGTGTATTATATCATTAGAGTAAGTCTTACGTAACATATTTATAAAACTACTCTTAACATTATTAACGTTTTTCATAACATAAAATGAATTCTACGTAAACTCGAAATTTGTCACTACTAACCCCAGGTACGGGGCAAGTTGTGACATGCTTGGGGCGTATTATGACACATAAATGACACAAACAAGTACATTGTAACATATACAAATTATGTAACAAAATCGATTAAATGGGATATCTCAAATCAAGAATGAGAAATTTATTCCTTTATAACGTTGTTAACAGAATAAAACACTTTCATGTTTTAATAATATTGTAAATCAAATGAAAATAAAATAGTTAAATTGTTAATACTTGTAAAATGAGGAACTCAGTAACACTAGTTACTGAGGAACATAGGAAGTCTTCATCTGTAAAAATGTTCCTATTAAATTCCCCATTTCCATTACAACGAAATCCTGCTTGAATGTTTTTTGGAGTGGCATCATTAAGAAAGGCTATTTTGACAATACCGGGTACGTCTTAGATCGACACAGTGCTTCCAGGATGCGATTTCAACCATACATATACAGCCTGATTGTAGAATTTTTTGAACGGCCAGTATACTGACCATTAAGGGGCTATAATCTGTGACTCGTGTGAGGTGAAAATGATAACAAAATCACTCCGTTGTCCCTGCAATAATCCAAAACATCAATATTTTAATGAGAGCTATGGTTATCAAGCAATAATAATACTGGCGACTCTTCTGAGCACCTTACATTTTTTAACAAATTGTTTCATGAAAAGTAAAAAGTCAGCTCCTACAATATATCCACTTGATTTTAATGTTCCACAACAGTCTATAGGACCGTCAAGAATAAAATGAGCTTTATAAAACTCACGTGGAAATACAAACATCGGTGGGACTGAATTTCCCAGAGCGTTAATGCCATTAACCATAGTTACGTTTGTTCCTCTTTCTGCAGAGGTTTCTGCATTCCCCAAACTCTTTTTTTACTCTTTTCTGCAATTATTTTTACTGGTTTCTACACTGTTCCTACTCATGTCTCATCAATATTCCATATGTCATTTGGATTAAATGTTTTAGCTTCTGATACAAACTCTAAGTTATTAAATATAGTTCTACATTATGTTTATTAAAACTTGTATTTCTACTTAAACTTGTTGCTTCAGGAACTGGAAAGGAAATTGTAGGATGTCGTTGCATAAACTTAGTCAACCAATCAGCACTTGCAGTGTTTTTGTTAACCAATTTTCAGGCATATTTATGTCATTTCTAATGGCAAACTTATAAGCTAAATTTCGCAGTTCTGCAGGACTAATTCCATAAAACATATTTGCTGATTGTTTGACGTATTCACATAACTCCATCTACTATTTAGGTGTGAATATCATACGCGGATTTTTATATCCTATTTCAATATCTCCTTCCGTATTAGTACTCTTCTTTTTATTCATATATCTAAGAAGAGACATTCGGTTTACATTGAACAAATATTGGGAATAGTTCTTGATCTTTCCGGATTGAAATTTTATTGCACCCTTCCATAATCTACAAAAGTAACTTTAGCTTTTTCAGTACGCCTCTTATAATTTCGCACCATTTTTCATAATATATAAAAACCTTCATTAAAAATTATGCTGGGGATAAGTAGTGATACTGTCACAACTTGCCTCGTAGACTTCGTCACAACTAGCCCCGCGTTACGCCATTTTAAACTTTATTCATTAGTTTCCGAAATATTGGAATCATTAACAAATGAAATACATAGAATAACAGCTCAAAATATAAGCATTTAAATAATGTTAGGTAAGTTTACATACTTCAGTATCGCTAGTGGCAATGACGATTCAAATACAGGTGGGAAAATTTACTTTTACGATAGGAAACAAGATAAATATTTTTATCTCAAAAACAAAGCGACGCTATACTTCAAAAAATATGTAGCACATTGAGACAATCCACCTCTTCACTCACATGACGTGACAGGTGCTGCAACCTGTTGGCTCAGTCAGGAAGCTCGATGGCACAACTTGCCCCTGGAACAACTAACCCCGGTCCCCTCTAAATAACATGTTTTGAAGAATGTTTGTAATTTTCTAAATATTTTTAAGAAAGACACATCTCTGTCACAATGTGACGTCACTGAGTGATGGAATTTCGTCGCAGATGTGATGTGACCATGCATGCTATGAGGGTGGCGCCTAGATTTTTGCACTACTGGTCATATCATATGTTGGTCTATAGTCAGTGACTCAAAGAAAAATGTTTCAACTGATGTCATGGGTGTAGCCTTGCCAATGTATGATATAGACCGGGAGGTGGCAGCAGTGACAATCACATCATCAAATTTATGGTTGAAATTGAAGAAATACTTAAAACTCGATTCGCATATTAACCCCTTGGAGACGACCGACACGTATACGTGCCGCAAAAAGGCTTAAGAATTCTTGTTTATTCCCACCGGTAAAATTATACTGTAAAATTTGCCTTATTCACTCAGAGCGTTTTCTCTATTTAAAAAGGAACAAATTTCTGTTTTTAAAACCGGTGACAAATCATTAAAAATTTCGTAAAAGACTCCCGTCGCGAAGGGGTTAAAGGTTATAGGGCTGTCAAATCACATCTTGATGATAAACACCTTAAAACCCGATTTTTAACGCTTGACTCTTAGATATACCATTACGTTTTCCTGCATTTAACCCTTTGAGCTCTGGTGGGTAAATTTCTTTAAAATTCAAAATGTCACATTAGAACCAGTATCTTGTAAAGGAAAAAATCGGTTTACGATAGACTCGAAAAAATGCATTAAACCTTTGTCAAATAAATTTGGTCGAATATTCAGGTGTCAATGTGATATTTTGAAATTAAAATTAAGTGGTAGAAAATTCGACCATTTGGGCTCAAAGGGTTAAAAGTGCGAAAACATAGAGAACTAGGAAACATAAACCATACTCAACCATAAACCTACGAGTTAACCGCTAAAATCGGGTTTTCAGGATTTTTCACCAAGATATGACTTGGCAGACCGATTGCGTTTCAATATGTGAAGAAAGATTTCAGTAATTGTAGAATTTCATCCGTGAATTAGATGAGATGATTGTCTGTTCCGCCACCTCTCGGTTTCATAGAATGACAATAGTAAGAATTCCAAGTGGTTCAATTGGTAGAGCCTCGGTGCGCTATACTATTGACTCGGGTTCAAATCCCGATACTTTTTCACTCTGTTGGCTGTATACCTTTTAACCCCTTGCGGCGCGGTTGTTTCATAGATATACCACTTAATTTTAATTCTCAAACACCACATAGACACCGGAATTTTGTTTAAAAAAATTACGGTTAATTAAATGCGTGAAATATAGCTTTTTCTTATTTATAAATAAAATTGTTTTCAAATCCTGGTGTCAGTCATTAATTTCAATACTTAAGCAATGAATTTGTCCTGCCCCACAAAAGTTTAAGCAACTAAAAGTTGCAACCTTTGTTAGAAATAAATTTTGTATTTATGCATTTTTGCATAAGAGTGAAACAGCTTTTGCACTATAATTGAAAAAAAAAATTAAAAATCATTTATAATAAGAACACACCTCATTTGCTACATTTGACGTACAATTTCAAACTTGTTTTAAAAATTAGCTCTTTTCAATCCCGATCCTTAGCATATAGTATATTTAGATCCTTAATATATTTCTGAGAAAAGTGTGCAGCTGCAGATTTTTAAAAATATGCAAAATCTTGCGAGTTCTGTAATTTACAACTTATATAAATTTTTTAATTATTATTTTTTTAATTTACTACGAAAATTGCAATTTTGTTCAGTTAAATAATTTTTGTTTATGAAGTTCTTTTGATATTATATAAATAAGATATTACAAATTGCTCAAATAAAACACTTTGTGAAAAATGTGCTGAGACCTGTCAAAAAGTTAAATTGAAAATCGTTGAAAACAAAAGTTTATTCCATATATAAATGTTTGTGGAACTTTTAAATGTCAGTTCATCTGCTTCAAGTTCGTTGCTATGGAAACAGAAATGCGATTCAAGAAGTTTCGCAGAAACTTTCAACAACTAAGTAACCAAATTAACAAAATTCATTTACAGTTACAAATAGGAAAACATGCTTTCTAACGACAAAAGTTTTTGTAATTAGTTTTGTGTTTTGATGCTTAAATTTAATTTTAGAGTTGGATCTGTTATTAGTGTGTTATTTTATTTATTTTAAATTCCATTAGTATATGCTGCTTATACCCAACCCCATATAATTCTCTTTTTATAGAATCCATTTATAACAAGGTTCGTACTGTACCCCGTTATTATCCAATGAAAATAGCAGCATTCTTTTATAAAATAAATAAATCTAGTTTCAAAAGCACAAAATTTCATCTTAACCTCTTCAGTCCCTGAGTACCCAAATGGGTACATCAGTTTTGTCCCATTTTACTAACGATACTCAAATATAAATGAAATTTCGATATAAGAATAATATGTTTCGAATTCTAAGATTCGAGCTAATGAAAATAAAACAAAAATCTCGCTCTGAAGTCAAACGACAGAAGAAATAATTCACTAATAATTAAAAATACTGTAATAATCGCCAGTAGCGAAGAGGTTATATAAGCAGAGATTTTCTATAAAAAAAAAACAGGTACCGAAGAAAATTCTATTCTAGAAATCCCAGAAGTATTACGGTACTCCTCATAATACATATGTGTCAACAAATCTTAACCCCTTGAGGGACAAGCATTAATCCTGTAAGGCATGGTGACGTCACTGCGAGGTCATTGTGAAGTCACATTGTGACTTTGTGACCATCGATTGTCCATGTGACGTCACGTGACGTTGATGTGAAGTCACAGTGACTAAAATGTGAAGTCGTTGTGGCCGTTTTAGAGCTCGTTTGTGACGTCACATTGTGACCACTTTGTGAAGTCACGGTGTGACAAATTTGTGAAAAATGTGTCATTTGTGACTAATTTGACATTAACCTTGTGACGAAACTGCGACAAAAGCGACGATATTTAAATTGCCAGTAACATGTTTTTTAAAGTAAATAACATGTTTTAAAAAATATTTGTAATTTTCTAAAGGTTTTTAAGAAAGTCATATCTCAGTCGCAATGTGACGTCACCGACTGGTGGCATTTTGGTCACAGATGTGATGTGACCAGTGACTCACAGTGACGTCATTGTGACGTCACTGTGACCATGAATGCTATGAAGGATGTGTCTGTAATATTAAATTGGCATCGGAAATATAAAACAAATTTGCTTAAAAAAAAAAAAAAAAAAAAAAACGCAATTTTTCATTATTTTGTAGCGAAAGTTAAAAATATAAAACTTTGTTAAAAGTTTCTGGTTATAATCACCTTTAAATTAGATAAAATATATCCCATAGGCACTTAAATGGTTAACCCTTTAAGGTTCATTGGTTTCTCTACGAAACCACAAAATTTCAATTCCGATATGCAACAACGACACCGGAATTTTAATAAAGAAAAATTCATTTTATTATACATGTGAAAAATCACTTTTTCTTATTTTCAAAAATATTTGTACGCAGTTACCGGTGTCAATCATTTATTTCAATATCTTAGCAATTAAAATGCTCTGAACGTTAAAGGGTTAAATATTCTGGAGTCTAGTCCTCTATAAGCATGTTTTAATTTTTAACCGGAAAATATACATAGAGAAATGTGTCCTGATTCAATAAGGTATATTTTAGTTTTATTTTATATATATTTTCAGGTCTCTCAAATGGTCCACCAACTGAACATCAGTATTTTCTTAGAAAGATTTTCGTTTATATTTTTCTTGCAAATTGCGCAGTAATCGCCTTCAGCATTTCGTTTTAGCACAAATGTTGTTGCGATTTGGAGCCTTGTATTTTTGTTAAAGTAAAATTTTCGGTTCAAAACATACAGTCGACTCTCGTTAATTTGAAATCGGATAATTCGAATCTTCGCTTAATTCGAACTAAACATGAAGTCCCGAAATTTTCAATGGCAGAATAATGTTAAAAATTTTCATTAATTCGAACTCATTTTCTCTTGTCTTCGTTTAATTCGAACTAACGAGAATTCCGATTTTTTATTTTTCCTTTCATTCTCACGCGTTTCATATCATTTGAACAGCTTTCTTTCTTTGATTTTTGTGAAAATTGTTCCGAAGGAGAATACATATAATCCCATGCATTTGATGTCCACTCTCTAAGTTGTCCGTCTGTCCATCTGTGACCCTTCAAATTTTTCTTCCATCCTGCTTGTTTCGAATCCTTTAATTAGTTTATATATTTATACATTTTAATTTAATATTAAGTCACAGTCTAATGATAACAGACGAAATAAATTTAAAAAACATTATAACACTAATTTCTTTGTAATAGTACCATATTAAATATGTTTTTATTTCATACATTCCATAATTCGAACTTCGGACAATTCGAACATTTCTTGTGGTCCCAACGAGTTCGAATTAACGAGAGCCGACTGTATTTGCTTTTTATCAGAACCTGGAATAATTAACACTCTTGCTGCGCATCCTGAGATTTCCTCGGACAAAGCAAATGTAACATATTTTCCCAACCCGAGATTTCTTTGGAGATGCAAATTTCCGTTTAATTAACCTTTTTGATCTTCCTACCTGTTATTTTTTATTATAAAAATTGTAGCATTTAAACTTGGCAATTTCCCTACTTAATTGGACAAAAATTTCTGTTTTGAAGAACTGGTGCAAAAAGATTAAAAACAAAGATTAAAAATTCTGTAAAAGTCCTTCGTCGCCAAGGAATTGAATGCGCAATTTTGTAACTTATTTTTATTAACGAATTACGCATCGAGAGGGTTAACCCCTTAACCGTTTCCGGCACGGACAAATTTTGTAGTAAAATGAGAAATTATCGATTGACATCGGAATTCACAAACGAATTTTTTAGATATTTTGAATTCCTTAATTTAAGCTTTTATTGTAAAATAAAATTTTACTAATGTATTATTGGTGGCGTTTGCAAGTTTGGAATTAAAATTAGGTATCCCAGACTGGGCACAGTGTGTCCGAAAGCTCGTGCCGGAAAGGGTTAAGGGGTTAAGAGTTATTGGTATCTATGTTTAAAATTTTTAAGATTTCATAATAGCAGTACAATCAATTATCAAGAAATGTCTATGGAGACAACCGTTTATGCAATGATTTTTATAATGATACTATTGCGACATTTTAGTATAAGAACATACGCTAATGTGTTTTTATATCTATATTATAAAGGCCAAATCTGTGCGTAACGCATACGTCATTTTTCGAATGGCAACATGTTACAATTTAAAATGAAATTTCTGTTGCGCAACTTTTACTACTATACATTTTTTAACGTCTGAACACCCCATATTTTCAATTTTTACACCATCGTATAGGAAAAAAATGTGCTTTTAAATGCAATTTCTTTGAAAACTGTATATTAATTTGTTTCTGAGATACTAATTTTTTTGCAGTTTTTAATACTACTTTTATAATTATGGCAATTAAAGTACTTCATTTCTATTGAAAATAAATGGAAAAAAGGCCGAAAAAAAATAGATTACTCTTTCTAATTGTTGCCATTTTCTTATAAAAATTGAAAAAAAAAATGCAAATTAAAATGCGTGCTATTTCAAAGGTATTGTCCGTTTTAAAACCCATTAAGTTTAGCAAATAAAAAAAGATTTTTGCAGTATTTCAAGTTTGAAATTATGAAAATCGTCATTTTAGCTTATGTGACGTCACAGTAATATTGTCTATAGTATTTATTGCTGTAGATTATTTCGGAAATTTTCATGTACACTTCAAAGAATATAAGCAGTTAAGTTTTGAATTTAAATTACTTTAAAATTATCAATTTAGAATATCATTAAAAAAAGGTAACTAGAAGTGTTTTGTTGAAACAACTAAATTTTTGTTACTATTGCCCCTACAAAATATTTTGGTTGTAATGACCAAATTATGGTTGGATTAAACAAATAATTTTGTTAATTCAACAAAATTTTGTTGAATTAACAAAATTCATGGTCATTTCAACAAAAAAATTTTGTGGGGGCAATAGTAATCAAAATTTAGTTGTTTCAACAAAACACTTCTTTCCGTGTATAAATTTTGAGATGGTAAAAGTAATATCGGATTTAGATTTTACGGGGGAAAATTTCTATAATTGTGTCAGAGTGGATTATATTTAATTATTTTCATTACTATTAAAGTTTAGTTTTAATAATTCCTAAAACTGAGCTTTATGGAAACAATATTTTGTTAATTTTAGTTCAAATATCCCTTTTTTAAATAGTTAAACTTAGCATATAACGTACATTTTTTATTGTGTCTAATTTTACAGGCTTATTATAAATCAATGAAGCAGTTTCTTCTTAAATATTTTCTTTCGTCGAAACTCGACGTGTTCTACCTAGTTATTATAATATTTAATTGAGATTTTACAATTTTACAAACTATTTCATAAGTATTTTCTAAAAACATGCAGGAATCAAAATACCAACTAATGCAAATATTTCTCAAATTTTCAATGCCGATAAACCTAATGGAGTTATGAATAAAGAGGTACATATATATATTAGGGATGAGATTTCCGCTTTTTTGGACACCAGTATAATCTTAGAGAGAATGTTGTTCTTTGAAATCGCAAAAATGTTTCGATTAAATAATATAGCATTTTCTCTAAGATTTTACTGGTGTGCAAAAAAGCGGAAATCTCATCCCTGATATATACATATACTGTAAAAAAAGAGTAACAAAACAACGATTTTACGTATATTGCACTGGTAATCCGGACGCCATTACAATTTATTGCTTTTTCACGGGATAACTTCCCTAAATACCAGAAAAATCGGAAAAATTTCTGGAATTTGCGGAAATTTGTTCGTTAACCCCGTCGCGACGGAAGCCTTTTACGAAATTTTTAATGTTTTCTCGCCAGTTTTAAAAAAACAAAAATGTGTGTGTTTTAAAATCCAAAAAAATGCTCCGATTAAATGGGGCAAATTTTATAGTAAAATTTTACTGGTGGGGATAAACAAGGCTTCTTCAGCCTTTTTTGCGGCACATATACGTGTCGCTCGTCCCCAAGGTGTTAATAAACAGTAAATTGTACTGGTGCTCCGATTACCAGTACAATTTCCGTAAAATAGTCCTTTTTATCTTTTTTTTTTAGAGTATAGGGCAGCGGTTCCCAAACTTTATTGGTACGCGGCCCATCTAATATATAAGGGACTTATATATGAAAACTAATGTATTAACTGATAAAGCTATCGGCTATCCCATCGTATGAAAAAGGGAAATTTTAAATAGTTCACGAAGCATACACTATCAACAAAAAGAAGAAACAATAATCTCAATGTGTAGAAATGGCCTAATAAATATAACACACAAACTTACAAAGATAAATAAAAATACGTTAAATTATTAACACTAGAGTAAATTTTAGCCAGTGAAATTTCTGACACAGGTGTTCTCTGATGAGGGCTTTTACATAATGATTAAAAGTGATTAATGTTAATATTAAAAAAACTTTCTACACGCAGTTTGTTTCTGTAAGTAGAAAAATCATTCACACATTTCGTGCTGAAACACACACTACATGTAGAACCTCATTAACCCTTTCCGGCACGGGTAAAATCTGTATGTAAAACGAGAAATTATCGTATTACACCGGAATTCATAAACGAATTTTTTAGATACTTTGAATTCCTTAATTTAAGCTTTTATTATGAAAGCAAAATTTTACTAAAATACTATTGGATTTCGTTTGCAAGTTTGGAATTAAAATTAGGTATCTCAGACCGGGTACAGTGTGCCGAAAAGGGTTAAGGAATTTCAAGTTGATTTTCCGGTGGTATATTTATCTAGATGAAAATTAAGGATTTTACCTTGAAAGATTGTTTGACGTTAAAATTGTTACGTTTTTTAAGCAGAGGAAATAACAATTATATTTTTGTGACGAATCTAGATTGTTCCACGACCCATTAAAACACTCGCCGCGACCCACCAGTTGGTCGCGACCCATAGTTTGGGAACCGCTGGTGTAGGGTTTTATCTAGAAGTTGCGAGTGATGTAACTGAGGAGGCGTCACAAAATGACGGTATTTCTTAAAATCGGGTCAACAGTTATGATAACCGCCAGTAAAAAATTCCACCAGTAAATTTAATCCTTTCATGACGGGAGCCGTTTACGAATTTTGTAATGTTTTGTCGCCGGTTTTTAACCCTTCGGTGACGAGCGACACGTATACGTGCCGCAAATAGGCTTAAGAATACGTGTTTATCGCCACCAGTAAAATTATACCGTAAATTTTGCCTTATTTAATCGGCGCTTTTTATCGATTTAATAAATTACAAATTTCTGTATTTTAAAACCGGTGACAAAACATTAAAAATTTCGTAAAATGCTCCCGTCGCGAAGGGGTTAAAGACAGAAATTTGTGCCTTTTAACCCACAGAGTACGGAACAGAGAATCAACTTTCATACACTGTAATGGCAACTTGTTTAACATGGGATTACGCGTAGACAGTAGCGATACGAGCGGATCACTCTGAAACTACGATCATAACATAAGAGAGGTTGCTAATTTGGCGAAATATCGCTTTCTTGGCGACAAATGATAAGGAAAAAAAGAAAAAAAGATACAGCGACGGCTTGCTGCTTCTTATTTTGAAATTTATGAAAGAATTATTTTAATATGAAATAACTTTGACGTATTCGTCTTGCAAACAATACATGTGTCTCTTCTTAACATAAAGTCCTAATAATCTAAACTTGAAAATTCAAGAACAATAACAGTAATAATTACGAATCAATATAAGCGCGGAAATCTAAGATCAAATAGCATAAGCACGTGTGCAAAGATAATCAAATCAGCATTCAGCAAGAAGTGCCAAGCCAAAATATGGTTACAGTTAAACAGAAATCACGAGGATAAAAATCGCCAACGCGATGGTTTAGTTTTTAAGTGATCCACTGAGGGCGTTCTTTTCAAGCCGAGTTGAGGCTCTGTCCGTACTCTGTGTTTTAACCCTTTGAGGGGCAAAGCACTTCTATTCATTAAATGCTGAAATGATCGAATGACACCAGAACTTAATAGAAGATTTATTTCAAAATAGATAAATGCTTATCTTCGTGTACTTGATAAAGTTAAAATTTTCATTTCAAAATTCTGGTGGCAATGTGCCATTTTTCAATTAAAATTAAAGGGTATATAATTTATACCACCGCCCTTCAAGAGGTTAAAATCGAGAAAATGTCCGATTAAACAAGACGAATTTTACCTTAAAATTTTGTTGGTGGGGATAAAGAAGGATTCTGAAGCCTTTTTGAGGCACGTATACGTGTTGCTCGTCCTCAAGGGGTTAAATAGAAAATTTCTTCTTATTTTAGCACTTTATTCAGGAGGTAATATTTTCTCAAACGTGGTAAAAAATTTCTATTTATGTTTACTGGTATTAGTTTTCCCAGTTAATATGATCTTTTCACTGACACTGACAGGAAGTTGTCTTGGTTGTCACAATTTGGCAGAACTGCTCCCGCATAAATAAACTTCCACCAGTAAAACTTTCGCCATTTTTGATTGAAATTTTCTGTTAATGAAGCGTTTAAATTAAAGAGAAGTTTTTTATTTAAATTTATCTTAGGTTTTCTGCCGTGGTAATAAACTCCTTCAAAAGCGGTTATAGTAGTAGCTTCAGCATTTTAAAGATATGCCGTTTCCTCTTTTTGAATAGTTCCAAGACACACTTCGTTAACCCTTTAACGTTCATTGGTTTCGCCACGAAACCACAAAATTTTAATTCCGATACGCAACACTGACACCGGTATTTTTATCTAAAAATATCCCTTTTATTTTGTATGTGAAAAATAACGGTTTCTTATTTAAAAATATATTTGTTCTTGATTACCGGTGTCATTCATTTATTTCGACATCTTAGCAATGAAAATGCTATGATCGTTAAAGGGTTAATCCCTTGAGGGGCTAGCAATAATGTGTTTGTAATATTAAATTATCACCGGAAAAATCGTAAAATTTTGTTTTTAAAATAAGAAAGGCAATTTCTCAGTATTTTGCCGCCAAAGTTAAAAATATAAAATTTCGTTAAAAGTTTTTAGCTCACAGGCTATCATAGCCTGAGAGCTTATGTGCCCGCCCATTCTGTATGTATGTTCGGGCGTGCGTAACGCGATAACTCCTGATAAAAATATCCGATCCATTTGAAATTTTGTATATAGGTATATCTTGATAAGGCGGTTCCCTGATTAGTTTTTGGAGTTCATTCGATATGTATAAGAGGGGGAACGGGGGGCTCATGCCCCTCCCCTTAATTGATATAAATGGGTTTTTCATGTAGAATTAACAGTTTTCGTTCAAAATTTAGATATAGGATCATTCTGATGAGGCGATTCCGTGACTGTTATTAGGTGTTCATTGAATAAGTATAAACAGGGGGAACGGGGGTTCTAATGCCCCTCCCCTTAATTTATATAAATGGGTTTTTCATGCAGAATTATCAGATTTCGTTCAAATCTCTGAATAGTTTCGGAAGTTTAATGGTTAATTATAAAAGAGGGGTATAAGACCTCCTAAATTATATAAATGTATTTTTATTAAGAATTATCCGATTTGCTCTGAATTTTGGATGTAGATTTTTTATATGATAAAGCATGTCCTTGATAGTTTAGGGGGTTCAATGATTAAGTATAAAAAAGGGGAAAGAGGAGAGCTGTTTCCCCTTTTTAAATATATTTTTTCGAACGGAATTACCCTTGAAAATATAAAGTTGTAATGTACAATTAGTATGCGTAGCCTGTGAGCTCACTGCAATATGTTTAACTGGGCAATATTCTTTTTATTTGGTGAGAATCTTGTTTGAATTAGGTGGAATAAAATATATCCCATCGCCCCTCAAGGGGCTAATTCAATTATAGTACATGTTATTAAAACGAAATTGGAATTCGAGAATGTCTACTGATACTTTCAATATCTACGAAACTGAATTAAAATGATTCATAGAAGTAAATAGGAACATATTTTCGTCGGAGAAAAGCGTATATAATTAATGTTATACACTTACGTTATCGCCCTTTTAATCTAAGGTGGTATGTTATTTAATTAATTATCCATTGTTTCACTGCAAAGACTTAACCCTTTGCGGCGCAAGGCGAATTCATTGCTTAAGTATTGAAATTAATGACTGACCCCCCGTTTTGAAAACAACTTTATGTGTAAATAAGAAAAGTCTATATTTCACGCATTCAATAAAATGTAATTTTTTTCTAACAAAATTCCGGTGCCAATGTGGCATTTGGGAATAAAAATTAAGTGGTATATCTATGAATGTGGTATATCTACCCGCAAACGGTTAATATTAAACATTTTTGTATCAAATTAAAGATGTTTCTGGTTTCATATTTATATTCACAACAAAAATTTATTTTAAAATGTTAATTTCAGTCATTTGCCATTTAACGCGGTTAAGATGAAGAACATGCAAATAACAAGTTATATCTATATGTAAATATATCCCAAACTTTTAAATGTCAACCACCCATCTACTTCAATTCCGTTGCTATAGAAACAGATTTCCAATTCAAGACCCTAAGCAAATAAATTCAGCAACTGGGAAAGAAAAATAACAAAATTCATTCATGGTAACAAGTCGAAATACATGCTTTCCTCTGATAAAAGTTTTTGTAATTAGTTTTACGCCTTGATGTTTCTGGGGCATTTTGTATTTAAATCAGTTACAATTAATTTTTAAATCAAATTTTATCAAATGTTCTTTAGCTTAAAGGCAACACACAATTGAAATTTTTATATTAAATTTTGCATTAGGTTTTTAAGTCACAAAATGCGTTTGCTTTTAAAATGAACTTGCGATGTAAAAATTAGAAATGCGTAAAGACAATCTTGAAATGGTAATATATCACAAAAATAACAAGATAGATTAGCAAAATAATGATGGCAACAATGTTTGATATCATTTTAGCTTTTACGATCATATATTCGCTTCTAAATATTACATGGGCAGGGATACAAACACCGCGCCAAAAAAGTCTGTTTTGAACCATTAAAATTTAATAGTATTCTTCCTTTATTGAATCTTAAAAATCTTATAATTAAATAAGGCGAGAAACATTTTGAAAATTAAATAGTACCAATTGCTCTTTTTTGGCGCAGCGCTTGCGTCCCTGCATAGGGTAATATTTACAACATTAATTAGAAAAAAAATGTACTTTGAAAATAAATTTTCTGATTTTCGTGGCTTTTAAATATACTTCAAACATTATTTTAAAAAATAAAAATTGCCTCATCAATAAATGATTTCCGAGAACGATGTGAGTTAAATAACGGAAGAAGAGAATAACTACGATCTGAGATCGCACTTAGGGTTTCGTTTAATATGTCTTTTACATTACTTTATTCTTAAACTAGTCGTCCTTGGCGACCAGTTTGGTCTCACTTAACCCTTTGCGGCGCAGTGGTTTCATAGATAAACCACTTAATTTTAATTCTCAAACGCGACATTCGCACCGGAATTTTGTTTTAAAAAATCACTGTTTATTGAATGCGTGAAGTATAACGTTTTCTTATTTAGAAATAAAGTAGTTTTCAAATTCCGGTGTCAGTCATTATTTTCAACACTTAAGCAATGAATTAGCCCTGCGCCGCAAAGGGTTAAAAGTATATGATAAGTTATAGTATGCTATATCATGTAACTTTTATTCATAATTCAGTTTATTTACTTGATTTTTCCCCAAATAGGACATTTTGACAGAGAAATAAAGAACATTTTACGTTTATGTTAGCGGGCGCAAATGATAAATCGCCGAAAATTGATCCCGTCACACTTTTTATTACATTAAAAATATAATCCTTTCAGTCATTTAACTTAAAATATAAAACTTTCATTCATATTGAAACATTTAAAATTTTCGCTTTCCTCATATTTCTTTCTTTCTCTTTTTTTTCTCAAAAAGAAACGAAAAGAAAAATATTAATTAATGCCAAAAACCATGATATTTAATTTCAATTTCAAAGCATTGTTTGATTTACCACACGGAAAAAAATTACCACACTGACAAATTTTAAAATGATATTAGCGAGGTTTACACCCGGCAAACATAAAAATATCAGGAATTCTTTACAAATATGGTAACTTTCGTTTAGTTTTATTCGAAAATATAGTTCTGATTTTTTATATTAAAATGGAACTCTTGCATACGAAAAGCGATGGAATCAGCTGGTAGTAGTTTTTGAATGGCACATTCTATTCTTGGACAATTATAATATTGATGAAGGGATGGCGATAGAACAATATTTGGCGACTTATCACCTGCGCCTTTATAGCATTAAAATACCCTAATGACCGCCTGTCACATTAAAATTGAAGCGATCGCCCCGGAACTATTGATGAGAGTCACATGACTTAAGTTTATATAGATTAATAAATCAAAATTGCTAATTTATAATTATTAAAATCTTACATAAATGTCAGTTCCATTATTCTCGTATTTAATTAAACAACGGCTCTTCCATGCAGTGTTTCATGTTTTACCAATAGAAAGCAGCACGAAAAATGCGATATGTATTTTATTTTAAAGGAATACCTAAATATGCTCCCAAATTACCTTTTATTATTATTTATTTATTTATTTATTTATTTATTTTCAATAATGAAAAATATTTTGAATTCCTCTTTGATCTACCAGAGCAGTTTGAGAAATATATTTAAAAATAAATGAAAAAGTGATTTTAAAAACAAAACAGGATAAATTTATTATACAAAAAATGTTTTAAACCAGCGATTCCCAAACTTTCTTGGTGCGCTGCCCACCTTTCAGTGAAAAAAAAAAAAAAAAAAAAAAAAAAAAAATTCGCGACCCACCTTTGAGTAAAATAAAAAATTTGCGACCCACCCAAGATAAAGTTATATATCAGTATAGAAATTTTTGTACGATCTCTATACGTTCGGCTATTCTTTGCTAGGAAAAGAGCAAATTTTCGTACTGAAGATACAGTATCAACAGAAACAATAATCGGTAATCTCAATGTGTGTATGTGAATAGTAATAGAATGCACAAACTACAAAGATAGTTAAAAATACGTTTAATTATTGTGAAAACATAACTTTATAATCAATGAGACTTCTGGTACAGGTGTTTACCAGTGTGGGAATATATATTAACCCTTTCCGGCACACTGTGCCCGGTCTGGGATACTTAATTTTAATTCCAAACTTGCGAATGGTACCAATAATATTTTAGTAAAATTTTGCTTTTAGAATAAAAGCTTAAATTAAGGAATTCAAAATATCTAAAAAATTCGTTTGTGAATTCCGGTGTTTTTCGATAATTTCTCATTTTACTACAAAATTTACCCGTGCCGGAAAGGGTTAACACGCAGTTGTCTCAGTACTTGTCTTTCAAAAACCGCAAAATAGTAAAAAGCATGTTATTATAAGCTGATTTAAATATTTCTGGGCATTCTGTTCGTATATTAATCTAGATATCTAGAAGGAAATTAACGAGTTTCCCTTGAAATATTATATCCTGTTGCAATTGTCATTTCTTTTTAAACAGATGAAATAAAAGATATATTTTAACAAACCTCGATTGTTCCGCGACCCACCAAAATAACTGCCGCGGCCCACCAGTGGGTCGCGTTCCATAGATTGGGAACCGCTGTTTTAAACATTAATAAAAATATCATAAACCTTTAAATTGAAAAAAAAAACTTACAAAATTTGCTTTTAATTAAATTCATTTCAACATGAAAATTTTGACTTCTAGCACCGGCATTTGAACTAAGAATCTTTTGTTTGCAAGCGAGATGCTTCACCACCAAAACTATGTAAAACGTTGAAATTAAGGTTCTATTTAAATTGCAAAAATGACCTGATAATATGGAAAAAATTAATTTAATTAGAATAATGGAGTTTTTGAAAGTTTTATGAATTTTTGTGTGACATGAGGTATTCAGCTGCAAGTGCACAAAATTTGAAGTCTCTGACTTATGCAGCTTTTATTTGCGGAGTGTGTGACGGACAGACAGACAGAGGAGTGCGACAAATAGGATTTTGTCGGATGAACGAGGCCGTAAAAAGTGAACGTTTTTCACCACTGCATAACATACCTTGGCGGCTTTTTAGAAAGTACTGAATCGTACCACTTTCTTCAAACAAAATCTTCCAAGCTAATACGTCTAAGAAACGTGGAAATGTTGTTGCAAACTTTGAGAAAGATACTGCATTATTTTTAAATTGCGGTGCGAACCGATTATAAAAATAGTGGTAACTCTGGAATAGGCTATAAATTTTGCATGCGTGGAAAAAAAATCACATAAAAAATCTTTATTTCTTTATGTTTTAAACCTGTGATGAGATAGTCTTTATGCAGATAGTCTTTAGTATTTAATTTGCAATCAAATGTTCTTTCGTGGCTACAAAGAATTAAAGAACATGAAACTAAATAAAAATAAAGTTAAAATTTTAGAATACACCCTTGCACCAGACAATCTTTTAAAAATATACATATTTCAATCGTAATAACAGAAAAATAAACTAATGCAAATGTGTTCAAACTGCAAACAATCCTGTATTAATTCATTAACTCTTTTATTTAACGTAACTTCCCATATCTATACAAATATCAGGATTGGTAATCGATTTTTCACTCAATTCCTTATAACTAGAAACAACAACAAAAAAATATGTATGTAAATATTTTCCGGAGACAATAAAACATTTTAATATATTAAGGTGTTAAGTTGTAAAATAAAGGAATGAAAAGGAAAAAATAAACAAATACAGGGTGATTCCAAATTTTTTTTACAATAAAAGAGGGGTGATAGTACACATCAAGACAAACAATATTAAATAGGAGACCAAGGGTCCAAAACGTTTTCCTAAGGAGATAGCCGCCATTAAAGTTTAGGGACCAAAATTTCAAATAAACATAAAAAACGGAAAAATCGGTCGATTGATTTGCGGTTTTCACTAAAATTATTCTTTATGTCGGCATTTTCATGAAATTAAATTATAAAGATAAATTTCAAAAAATGCCGATAGAGGGCGCTTTAGACTTTGGAGTAACGAACAACTATTTTTTGCCGATATGTTTTGCATCTCATTGAATGTTTTCGTAAGTTTACACTCGAATTTAAATTTTGAGAACAAAATCTGTAGTTGGGAGTGGTTAAGTAACACAAACTGAGCTGTCTTCAGAGGGTTCAAATTTCAAATGATTAAAAAAAAAACGGAAAAATTGGTCGATTAATTTGCGGTTTTCACTAAAACAATTCTTTATTTAGGTATTTTCGTGAAAATAAATTATAAAGATAAATTTCGAAAAATGCCGATAGAGGGCGCTTTAGACTTTGGAGTAACGAATAACTATTTTTTACCGTTATTGTTTGCATCTCTTTAAATGATTTAGGAAGGTTAGACTTAAACTTAAATTTTGAGCTGAAAATCTGAATAGTAGGGAGTGGTTAAGTAGCACAAACTGAACTGTGTTCAAGGGGGAGGGGGAGGTTCAAATTTAAAGTAATTATAGAAAATGGAAAAATTGGTCGATTCGTTTGCGGTTTAAAATAAAACTATTCTTTAAATCAGCATCTTCTTGAAAATAATTTTTAAAGATAAATCTAAAAAAATTCCGTCAGAGGGCGCCTTAAACTTCAGAGTAACCAACAATTCATTTTAACCATTATTTTTTGGTTCTAATTAAATGCTTGCAAAAGCATTTTAAATGTTCGCGGAAGCTTAGATTTAAACTTAAATTTTGAGCTCAAATCCTGAATCGTTATGAGTAAATAAGCGCAAACTGAAGTGTGTTCAGGAGTTAAAATTTAACCCTCCTTCCTCCTCGAGCACAATTCAATTTTTCGCTACTTAAACACTCCCGACGATTCAAAATTTCAGCCCAAAATTTAAGTCTATGCATTTGAAAACATTTAATGAGATTTAAAAAATAACAGTTAAAAATAGTTGTACGCTACTCCAAAGTCTAAGGCGCCCTCTATCGGCATTTTGTGAAATTTATCTTTAAAAATTATTTTCAAGAAAACACTGATTGATCAAGAAAATTGCTGATTTAAAAATTAGTTTTAGCAAAAACCGCAAACGAATCGACCAATTTTTCCGTTTTTTACAATTATTTGAAATTTGAACCCTCTGAACACAGCTAAGTTTGTCTACTTAACCACTCACAGCTATTCAGATTTTGAGCTCAAAATTTAAGTTCACGTCTAAGCTTACGAAAGCATTTATCAAGATGCAAAAAATAACGCCAAAAAAGAGTGTTTCGTTACTCCAAAGTCTAAAGCGCCCTCTATCGGCATTTTTTGAAATTTTTCTTTATAATTTATTTTCACGAAAATACCTAAATAAAGAATAGTTTTAGTGAAAACCGCAAATCAATTGACCAATTTTTCCGTTTTTTATAATCATTTGAAATTTAAACCTTCTGAACATAGCTCAGTTTGTGTTACTTAACCACTCCCAACTACAGATTTTGAGCTCAAAATTTAAGTTTGAGTCTAAGCTTACGAAAACATTTAATGAGATGCAAAAAATACCGGCAAAAAATAGTTGTTCGTTACTCCAAAGTCTAAAGCGCTCTCTATCGGCATTTTTTGAAATTTATCTTTATAATTTAATTTCAAGAAAATGCCGACATAAAGAATAATATTAGTGAAAATCGCAAATCAATCGACAGATTTTTCCGTTTTTTATGTTTATTTGAAATTTTGGTCCCTAAACTTTAATGGCGGCTATTTCCTTAGGAAAACGTTTTGGACCCTTGGTCTCCTATTTAATATTGTTTGTCTTGATGTGTACTATCACCCCTCTTTTATTGTAAAAAAAATTCGGAATCACCCTGTATATTTTCCCGCTAGTAGGGAAGATGATAAATCGCTAAATTTTATTTATAGATACAATTTTTAAATAAGAACTACAAAAATGAAGTTAATTACGCGTTCATATATGCCCTTTTAAGTATGCCAAGTCCAAGTGACTGTGAAACTATAAGAATGAAACTTATTTTAAATGTTAAAATATCACTTAAATAAATAAAAAAAAATTGAATGTGTATTAACCTTTGGCACTCCGCTGCAGAGCCATCATCTTTCCTTTCAAAATTTGTTTTTGGCACCAGTAATAAAAGGGAAATAAAATTTTCCTTGAATTTTTGAAATTGTCTACTTCAAGGGCAGTTCTTTTAAAAAAGTGGTATTAATCGAATAAAATTTGTGTAAGAGGAACCGGAGTCCGATGGGTTAATCATTTGAACTTTGTTGTCGACGCAACTGCAATTTTATGTTTTTTTTTTTTTTTTTTTTTTTTTTTTTTTTTTTTTTTTTTTTGAAAAAAGATCGGCGCCAGTAATAAAGAAAAATGTAATTTGGCTCATTTAATAGAGCATTTTTTCTAATGTGTACTTGTAAGAAAACTGATGCCAATCAAATAAAATTTGTTTTAGAGGAATCCAAAGGGTTAATTTTTCAAAATATGCATTTTTATCAATTAATGTATAAACGTTAATTAAATTACGACTATACAGAGAAAAAACGATGCAGAAATTCTATATTAAATACTCTTTTATTTACCTACTTAGAAATTTTTTTAAAAAAAAAACAAACACACCAAAAAAAAAAAAAAAAAAAAAAAAAAAACAGTGTAACAATTATAAATTTTTAAATAAACTATTTAACCCTTAAACGGACAAGGCATTTTAATTGCTAAGATTTTCAAATAAATGAATGTCACCGTTAATTGCGAGCAAATATATTTGTAAATAAGGAAAATAAGTTTTTCACATGCATAATAAAATGGAATTTTTAGAATTAAAATTCCGGTGTCATTGTTCAATATCGGAATTAGAATTTTGTGGTTACGTAGAGAAACCAATGAACGTTAAAGGGTTAAATCGTGATCATTAGAAATCGTAATTCAATAGAAGCCATGACATTTTACTTTCGGATACCATGAAACTTAATTATAACACGTTATAAATTAGGAAAACTATTCAGTAAAATATGGCACCTATAGTCGTTGTTTAACCCCTTCGCGACGGGATCCTTTTACGAAATTTTTAATGTTTTGTCACCGGTTTTTAAAAGCATAAATTTGAGCCTTATTAAATCCAGAAAATGCTCCGATTAGATAAGGCAAATTTTACAGTAAAACAAGGATTCTTAAGACTTTTTGCGCCAAGTATACGTGTCGCTCGTCCCCAAGGGGTCTCTCGTCCATGTACACTGCTCAAAACATTTAAAGGATATTTGAAGTTTTATATAAAATAAAGATATAAACGAAATTTTTTTGCCGAAAATAGAAGAAGAGAATCACAAATGCAAATTTTTCTGGTTTTCAAACTGTGGAGTATGCAAATTTTGAGTTCGACGTCAAAAACGTCGCTTCAGCGGCAGCGAATGAAATTTGACTTTCAACTGGATAAAAGAGAATGAAGACAAGGATGATCGGCATTCAGTGATTGCTTTGTTTCGATGAGTACGATGTCTCAGCGAAGTCATTTGACAGATTCAGAAGCTTGGAGAATTGTAGGTAAGTTAGAAGGGGGCCAATCTCAAGCCGAAGTAGCGCAAGCCATTGGAGTGTCACAAATTGTCATTTCCAGGATCTGGAAACGTTTTTTGGAGAATGGATGTGCAGGCCGAAGACCAGGGCAAGGTCGTAGACGGGCAACAACGCCCAATGAAGATCGGTATTTAGCGTTAACAGTTCGGAGACACCGAAACATGAACGCTACTCTTCTCCAACAACACCTTCGCTCGGCTACTTGCACCACGATTTCAGGGACTACAGACTGTCCGAAACTGGCTCAATGCTGTAGGTCTGTATGCTTGCCGACAGATGGTATGTGTTAGATTAACATCAAGGCATCTTCGCGATCGCAGGGAGTGGGCAACCGAGCATGCCAACTGGAGGAGAAATGAATGGAGCAATATTCTGTTTTCTGACGAGTCACGTTTTTCTGTGCATCCGGATAATAGGCGTATTTTCATCTGGAGGGACCGTGGCAGTAGGAATAATCCTGCGTTCGTGCACGAAAGTATCAGATTTGGCGGTGGAGGAGTGTTGGTGTATGGTGGCATCTCCATTGACGGGCGCACAGACCTCTACATCATTCGAGATGGAGCTCTGACTGGTCGCCGATATAGGGATGAGATCCTCAGACCTATTGTAGTCCCTTACGCTGCAGCAATCGGAGATAACTTCATTTTAATGGACGATAACTGCAGGCCACATCGTGCAAACCTGGTGGAGGATTTCCTTTTCGAGGAACGAATCGTTCGAATGGAATGGCCAGCGTGTTCTCCAGACATGAATCCAATCGAGCACGTTTGGGACGCTCTGGGAAGACGAGTTTCTGGCCGCCAACAACCCCCACAAACTCTCCAAGAACTGGAAAGAGCTCTTCTGGAAGAATGGGGCAGAATACCCCAACTCGTCATTAATAGCCTCATTGAGTCCATGCCTCAAAGGTGTTCAACGTTGCTGGCCGCCCTGGAAACCATACCCCCTACTGAAAATGATTTTCTTTGAAGAAAACACCTTTTCTTATTCTTTTTTTCTCATATGCACAAATTGTGTTTTTTTTCCTTCTGTACACAAATGCGCAATAAAATGCATTTTTTTTTGCCAAACATGTGTAATTTATTCTCATATAACCTACTATGTCTGTCGACCATTAGGCCAGTCAAATTGTCAGAAAAAAGGGCCGATAGATGCAAAAATTCTGCTAGAAGATTTTATGTTTTTAAAATGTTTAGGGGGATGCTAGTAACAAGAATTAATGGTTTCCCAACAAAATATCTCGAGGCTAAACTTTTTGGAGCCAAAAAACCACGAAATTTTCGGACTTTTTTCAGTTTTTTGCCTATAACTCAAAAAGTATAAAATTTTTGTGTACCATACTCAATTACAAAAAGAAAGAGCATTAAATTCTCTACAAATTTCATTATAAAAACGTTTTTCTAAACCCATTACTAAGCGCGCTAGGGCTTTTTGAAAATGTCACTTTTTTTTAACTTTACAGAAAAAGATCTATTTTTCGTCTCCCATCCTAAAAAACTTTCTTTCATTGCTAACTATGAAAATTAAATACACATATTAATGAATGAGAATTCAAATTTTTAAGAAAGGCAGGCCGAAAGAACAGAAATTCTGGAAACACTATACGAAAACAATCACGGAAGAGTTGGGGGAGTGAAGGGGAGGAATACCGGGGGTAGAATGCCGACAAAAGGAAAAAAGGAATGCCGACGGAAGATACTGACCACTTGTCAGCTGCTGCCCAATTTGCGTTCATTCTGTCGCAGGTGTTCCTTTTTTTTAAGGCACATTCTTCTAATATGTTACTATTCAGTGTATTGCTAGTATTCTTCGCATGCAGTAATTAAAAATGAGCGATCTCGATCCAAAATTATGTTTCGTTTGCCAAACGGCTTCAAATTGTGATACTCGCGTTGTGAGCAAAAAAGGACTTGCCAGGCTTTTTGAATGTAGCGTTCAACGGCAAAATAATTTTCATCAACGTTTTTTGAAAAGTTGCAAGGAAGTCAGAATACATGATGATTGCCAAAAAACATATACGAATGAGAGAATGATAGCAGCATATATTCGTCGGAATGAAGATTCTACACAGACTAGTTTATCCCTCCGATCAAGCACTTCTTTCAAATTTCAAGATAATTGCTTTTTATGTGCAAAAGGTAATCCCGTTGACTTCAACGAAAAACAATCGAAAAAGCCATACGCAAAGAGAAATTTGATTCACAAAGTAATGAAGTTAGAAGCAAAAATTACGTTCCTGAAAGCTGCAGAAAAACGTGGGGATAAATGGTCCCAGAAAATAATTGAACGTATTCAACACGAACCTGACTTGGTAGCTGTAGATGCATGGTATCATAGTTTTTGTCGCGTAAAACTATATCAGTCTGTAACAGTTGCAGAAAAAAGAGGGCGTCGACCCGCAACATCTGTTGACGAAGCTATGGAGGCTATATTTATGTACATTGAAGAAAAGTTTGAAGAATGCCAGTTTTCTTTAGATGAGTTGATGAATCAAGTACCACAGTCATTAGAACTTCCCGATTCACGGACTGTTAAGGCCCGTATAATCCAGAAATATGGAGATGCTGTGCTGATTTCTGAAAACAAGAAAAAGAAAACAGTGCTCTGTTTCAAAAATGTTGGGCACAAAATACTCACTGATCATTGGTATTTGAGTAGGAATTTAGATCCTCAACAGGAGCGACTTCGTATTGTGAAAACAGCCGCTGATATAATTGTGGAAGATATAAGGTCACAAATGTATGATATTACACAATACCCCCCATCTGATAACTTTCTGTCTGACGCTGAGACAGTTATCCCAGAATCAGTAAAATTGCTTTTTGAAAGCATAGTTTTAAAACACAAACGTGGTTCATTTGAGAAATGGAAAAAAAAGTGCGTTGCATTTTCACATGCCCTAATAAGTTCGGTTAGACCAAGATCATTCCTTTCATCCATCATGACAGGGATCAGTGCATATTTGTACAGAAAGTTTGGTTCAAAGCATTTGCTCCAAGTTATGTCTGCTTTTGGCTTTGCAGGGTCCTATGAAGATGCCTCTCTTCTTGAATTGTCTACCATTCTGCGGCCTCAGAAAACAAAAGAACGAGATGATGCATTCTGCCAATTTATTTTTGACAATGCTGATTTTAATGCCAGCACTCTAGATGGGACTGGTACATTTCATGCAATGGGAGGTATAATGTGTGTTACTCCTCACGACGCCTTGCATCCCGAAAAAAGAATTCAAAAAGTAAAACATCAGTCCACAAATGAAATTGTCTGTCAAGCTGAAAAAATTGATCTACAGACATTTCACAGAACAGATATGAGTGGCTTACAAAATATAGAAATTGAAAGTTTGGAAAAACTTTCTCCCTTTAATAATGAAATAATTCCCTCAACAACAGACATAGTATGGCTCTATGGGAAGTGGTCAAATGTTGAAAACATTCCCGGTTGGAACGGTTTCATGGAGAAAGTTACATCCAACAAAGAGTATAAACGTTCTAAAATAAAGTATCTTCCATTTATTAATGCCCATCCTTCACATTATGATACTATTTTTACCTCACTATTGGTTGCTGCTGAAAAATGTAGACAACTCAACCAGAAGACATGCTTTGTGACGTATGACCAACCTCTTTATTTGAAAGCTAGAGACATAATGACGAATGAACATCCAGAATTGAACAATGTGACAGTGAGGCTTGGAGGTTTTCATTTCCTCATGTCTTTCATGGGATCAATTGGTTTTATCATGGACTTTCACAGTCAGGCAGCTGATGTCGCAACTTGCTCAAAGAATATCAAGGCTATTAAAGAACAAGAAACCTGCTCATTTGCCCCTCAAGCTGAGGTTGAGGAATTATTTCAATTAACCCGAAAGCGTTCCAGACGTTATTAAATAAATGAAAAATATCATCGTAAGTATTTTTTACTTACATTCTGTTAAATACCTAATATTAATGTTCTCCACTTAAGCTCTAAATACAAAAAAAGTTACACTGTTCTTAATTATTTTACTATGTTACCGTTGTAATTAATCATGATTGCTATAATGCAAATGCCTGTAATATAAATAAGTTACATTAAAGAGGATAAAATAATGAAAAACGGTGTAAAATTTCCATTTTTGCAATATTTCCACAAAGTTAGAAAAAAAGAGTCATTTTCAGAAAGCTGTAGCACGCTTCATAATAGCTTTAGAAAAACAAATGTATAATGAAATTTGTAGAGAATTTAATGCTCTTTCTTTTTCTAATTGCATATTTGCACAAAAAATCTATACTTTTTGAGTTATAGGCAAAAAACTGAAAAAAGTCCGAAAATTTCGTGGTTTTTTGGCTCCAAAAAGTTTAGCCTCGAGATATTTTGTTGGGAAACCATTAATTCTTGTTACTAGCATCCCGATAAACAGTTTAAAAACATAAAATCTTCTAGCAGAATTTTTGCATCTATTTATGACAATTTGACTGGCCTACATGTATCAATCAGCTAAAAAGTTTTCCAGATACAAAATCCACCTAAAACTGCAATATCCTTTAATTGTTTTGAGCAGTGTAGATGTTCGTCCACATATAACATCGCAGAAACTACCAAACCAAGTCTTTTGAAGTTTAAAATATATAAATGTTGCAAAATTTTATCGGGTCATTTAAATTTCATGAAAATCGTACGTATAATTTATTTAGAGGGACAATGAACAGCATTCAGTTATACGACAGCCAATGGAAAAAAAATGTTTCATGTATATTTTAATGGTGCGAATTGTGCTCTTTCGAACATAATAAACTTGGTATGAATCTATATATACTAAAATATACAAAAGTATATGTTTAAGTATACATTATTCTGTCTAATTTGTGTGCAAAGAATATTTTTTAATCATTTACAGGGCCTCACAAAACTATTTCTTTACGTAATGTTTTAGGGTAAACATTGTATGAGACGCGTTTTAATTATATTAAAATATTTCACATGTTATGAAATTGATAAACGTTGCTGAGTTTATTACAAGTTACAACCTGCATAATAGAAAGCAAATTGTATTTACAGGGACACAAAAAAGATTTCGGCTACTATAATGTATCAGAAGTACAGTATACTGTTACACTACTATGTGGATATTTTTAAAACTTTGTAATAGTACGAACGCACTTCATTTGCTACGTTTGAAGTGCAATTTCCAACTTGTTGTTTTATAGTATGAGTGGCTTTACAGGCATTTGTTCCATATAGAGAGGCAGAACATAAAATCTATGCCAATGAATAATTCAAATTTTCAAATATTAACCCAATTATGGTATAGAAACTACTATAAATACATGCATTTCGCCGACAAACGTTTATGTATTTGTTTATGCTTTGGTACTTCTGTATAATTTCTGCATTATACAATTGTTAAACTTGTTACATAATACGTTAACCCTTTCAGGGGAAAAGTACTTTTATTCGCAAAGTTCTGAAATAAATGTTTGACATCAGAATTTACAAACGTACTTATTTGAAAATAAGGTAAAAATTCTATCAGCTTACTTAACCCTTTAACGTTCGTTGGTTTCGCCACGAAACCACAAAATTTTAATTCCGATATGCAACACTGACACCGGTATTTTTATCTAAAAATATCCCTTTTATTATGTATGTGAAAAATCACGTTTTCTTATTTAGAAATATATTTGTTCTTCATTACCGGTGTCAATCATTTATTTCGACATCTTAGCAATGAAAATGCTTTGATCGTTAAAGGGTTAATAGAGGGAAATTTAAATTACAGAATTCTCATGGCAATGGGACCTCTAGGGATTAGAAAGAAGTGATACAAAAATTATTCTTGTACTTCAAGGAGTTAAATGTATCTTATGAGGAAGGTCTCCATAAGGCATACTCAGAAAAATATGAAAAAATTGCAGAATTATTTTTTCATATGGATATGTCTTTTTTTTGTGGCGGAACCTCGATAGAGCATTCGTGAAAAATAATGAAATATTCATTTTTTTGGCGATTTATCACCGATTGGCGATGAAACGAAATTTCAAAAAATACACTTTTATGTCGAATACACTTTAACCTCTTCGCGAGGAGTGTCGTCTGCTGAATTTTCAATCTTTTATCACCAGTTTTTGTAAACAGAAAATTTTGGGGAATAGAATCACGAAAATGCTCTGATGAAATAAGGTAAACTTTACAGTAAAAAATACTTGGTGGGAATAAAGAAGGATTCTAAGCGACAATTAACAAGCAATTTTCAGATGCATTAAAACAGTTTGCTTTGGTCAAGGAAAAATCCTGCTCTCCAAATACTGTGTGCCTTCATATTTTCGCGCTAAATATTCGAAAATATTTTTTACAGACTTTTTACTGAATTTCCGCCGCTAAATTTAACCTCTTGTAGCGCAGTGGTTTATCTATGAAACCATTTACTTTTAATTCCCAAACGCCACATTGACACCGGAATTTTCGTAGAAAAAAAGATACGGTTTTCATATTTACATTTAAAGTTGTTTTCAAATTCTAGTGTCAGTCATTAATTTCAACACTTAAGAGCACACAATAGTCACAGAAAAAGTACACAAAAAGACCCGGATGATAATGTAAAGTCTATGGGAGCGTTCTTTTCTAACATCTCGTTCAAATTTTAATATTTTGACATGATTTTTTTTGCATAGGATAGTTGAGGACGATCCACAACCGGCCTAGTTTTTATTTTTTCAATTTTGGTTTTAGATTTAAAAAAAAAAATACTTTAATTTTCAAAACCGGTTTAAACCGGTTCTGAAACTGACACTATCATAATATAAAAATATATAACCAAAATCGAAAAAGTAAAAACTAGGCCGGTTGTGGATCGTCCTCAGCTATCTTGTGCAAAAAAATCATGTCAAAATATTAAAATTTGAACGAGATATTAGAAAAGAACGCCCCCATAGACTTTACATTAGCGCTCGGCTTTTACCGCGTGACTAGTGTACGCTCTTAAGCAATGAATTTGTCTTGCGCCACAAAGGGTTAACTGATCGTTTATTAGATATGTAAGTAGTATCACTAGCATTTTTTTTCAACATATTCTGAGTGTGCCCAATAAGGAGACCTTCCTTGTTAGAGTGTTATTTAAAGTATAAAACACGAAAAAATTTGTTATTCCATTCACATTCATAAAACTATTGTAGTTTATATTATTTATATAAAAAAAACCCCTGATTTGCATTTCAGATTCAGGAAATTCAATATGAAAGTTAAGGTATAATTATGTGTAAATGATTTGTAATGTAATGATGTGTAAAGGACATTTAACAATTTAACTGATTTCTCCGTACGTCATACAGGCAAGCAGAGTTTTTTTGATCCATCACTTAAAACTTTTTGTCACCACTAAATTTATTAAATACATTTTCATACTATGTAAAGGCAGAAATGTTTTAAATACGTTTTGCAAATATTTTAGCTTATAAAAATTGGTGTTCATCCCATATTTTCACTTTATTGTACGTAAAAAAAAAGAATTAGTTAAGTGGCTTAAAAGGTCAGACCATCTCTTTAACCCTTTAACGTTCATTGGTTTCGCTACGAAACCACAAAATTTTAATTCCGATACGCAACACTGACACCGGTATTTTTTATCTAAAAATATCCCTTTTATCTTGTATGTGAAAAATCACGTTTTCTTATTTAGGAATATATTTGTTCTCAATTACCGGCGTCATTCATTTATTTCGACATCTTAGCAATGAAAATGCTATGATCGTTAAAGGGTTAACACGTTGATTTCCATGTCACACAATACGTACCGGTACCGTTTTTTTCCCCCAGCTTATACCAACATTTCTTTACAGGTAAATAAATATGGTTTAGAAGCGCAAATTTTGTCTTTATTAAACAGAGATTTTCTGCTCGAAATGCTGGTGCCGGAGAATTTCCAAATCATGAAACTGCGCGATTACCTTGAGTTAGTCATCGGTGACTGGCACTGAACATTTTGTTTCTATGCGCATCAACTACCGGTGATTGACAAACTATAACATGACATAAGACTAAAATAGTTATATGGTTTTAAGTAATTACTGAAAATTGATGTAATATCATATTTTACATTGTCAGTCACCGTTAATTGACGCTTTTCAAACGGAAAGTTCAGTGTCTGTCACCGTGGCAATCAATGTGTTAGCCCTTTCCGGCGCAGACAATTTCTGTTCGTAAAATGAGAAATTGCTGACTGACACCGGAATTTACAAAAGACTTTTTAAGAAATTAAGAATTCCCTGATTTAAGCTGTTATTGTAAAAGTAAAATTTTGCTAAAATATTATTGGTGCCGTTTGTAAGTTGGGAATTAAAATTAGGTGTTGCCGGAGTGGTAACACTGCGCCGGAAAGGGTTAATTTTCTTTGCTGTAGAAATAGATTTTCAATTGAACAACTTTTGCAACCTTTAACAGATAAAAAAAAATCAGTAAAATACAATTATAAACATTTCAAAATACATTCTATCAACAAACAAAAGTTTTCGTGAATAGCTTTACGCTTTGAATCTTTCATGACAGGTGAAAGTTTGTGATACTTGTTTAAAATTTTTTACACAATAATTTATTTTAAAACAATGGAAAAAACACAATTTTCTGTATGTTCTTTATAACATGTTTAACGTTTTTTTCTGGTAAAAAATGGTCAATACGTATGCTACTTTTATCTATTTTTCCCTTTTTTATATATTTTTTGGAGTCCTCCATACTAACTACAAATTTTAATACTAGTCATATTTTAAACTGAATTTAAATCAGGCAAAAAAAGGCATAGCATTACTAATAATACACATGAATCGATAGCAATGTATTCAATTTATTACTTAGTTTGTATATAAATTTATTTATTTATGTTCTGCAAACATCTTTTTGTATAATAAATAAATAACCTATTAGAGTAATTTTATTTCAGTTATATTTTTTATTATAAAACTGGTATGTTATCCTTTTACACGTAAAGTAATTAAAAAATTCCATTAATAAACCTTTTTTAAAATGAAGTTAAATAAAATTCTTTTAAATTGCGAAACACATCAAAAACATTTAGATAATAAACTAATGCTTTTTTTCCGATATAAAATGTACATTCTTTACAATGTGTGTTACAAAGAATAATTTTATATTGTATTTACAGAGCCACACAAAAGTATTCCATTGCATAACGGTATAGGAGGAAATATTGTTTGTGGCGCGTTTTAATTATATTAAACTTTTTCACATTTTATGAAACATTTATTTGCTGAGAAAAGTATGTCGTTGCTGAAATTTACTACAAGTTACATTTCGTATAATAGGGTACAGTCAGTATTTACAGGAACGCACATAATTTTTTGACTGCGGTACTGCATCCGATATATTGGATACAATTACATTAAGATCTAAATATATTTTTTTTAAACTTCGTTATAATACGACCGCGCCTCATTTGCTGCGCTTGATGTGCAGTTTCCTACTTGTTATCCTTTTGCAGTGGATGTGCTCGTTTCAAGCAAAGGCATTTCTTACACGAAGTTATTCGGTAATTTGCACCACATTTTTATGAAGCATTTCTACTCGCAGTAGTTGACTCTGTGTACAAGAGAAAATTACTTAAAATTTCATTTTAAAATTATAGTGATTTAACCCTTTAACGATCATAGCATTTTCGTTGCTAAGATGTCGAAATAAATGATTGACACCGGTAATTAAGAACAGATATATTTTTAAATAAGAAAACGTGATTTTTCACATACAAAATAAAAGGGATAGTTTTAGATAAAAATACCGGTGTCACTGTTGCCTATCAGAATTAAAATTTTGAGGATTCGTGGCGAAACCAATGAACGTTAAAGGGTTAATAGAATATAAAAATAAAAATATGCATGTAAATTATCGGCAGATATTTGCCATCAGTCGACCAAAAAGAACGGAATTTTTCAACATGATTGAAATATGTTTATGTATTCGGTTTGTGAAACTGCAATGTTCCAACATCATGATTTCTTCTCATTTTTTCCATACAATTATCATGTTAAAAATCATGTTGCAATTTGAAAATTCTTTCACAATGAAATTTTTGTAAATGCATTTAAAATTCGTTTTTACTACGATGTATCGAAAGACGCTTATTGAATTTTCTGCTACATTATTTGTGTTTGAGTTTCCAAAAGATTTCTGTAAAAACATACAACGAAAATACATTAAAAATGAACTTCTATTAACTTTCCATGAATTCAAGTCATTTTTCATATACAAAAAGTAATCTTTGAATATGTACGAAATAAGGAGTCTTCTTTTACAACATCCGGAAAATAACAAATAAATCTTCTAGACTGACTTCAGCAAAATTTCATATTTCGCCTAGTTTTTCTCTGAATATTGAGACTATATTTAGTTGCCAAAATATAAAATATGAGACTCGTTGAAATCTATTTGCTTTATGAATATATATATATATATATATATATATAAGATATGATTTCGTTTTCTGCCTGGATATTTTTTACCCAGATACAATATAAGATTGGAAAAAATATCGGAATATGTTTTTTCTTCATATTCCATATAAGAAAATAATTATTTATTTTTGGTAGATATATAAAGCAGAAATATTTAAAAGACTGAAATACGAGTAAAAGTAATTTACAGAGTTGAATAATTTTATTCAATGATGGAATTTGTTTTATAAACTTTTGATAACATGAACGTGTAAACACATTAAATACCTGTAAACACATTAAAGAAAATTACTAAAAACTTTACTTTTAAAGTATAGTGGTTTAAATTGAAAATAAAAATAAAATTATGTATGTAAACTTTCCGTAGATGATTGCCAATAATTGATTGGTAATGGTTATTTATCACTTTTCAACCTAATTTAAATGCGTTTATGTATTGGGTTTTGAAACTACAATTACAAAGTTCCGATAACATGATTTTTTCTTTTTTTTGTACAATATCACTTTAAAAATTATGTTGCAACTTGGAAATTGTTTCTCAATAAAATATTTGTAAATGCATTTAAAATTCCTTCTTACGACAAATAAACTAATCCAAGAAAGTTTATTGAATTTTATATTCCATCGCTTGTGTTTGAGTTTTGAAAAGAAGTCTGCAAGAACATACAACTGAAATACATTAAAAATGAACTTCTATTAACTTTCCATGAATCCAAGTCATTTTTCATATACAGAAAGTATCTTTGAATATGTACGAAATAAGGAGTCTTCTTTTACTACATCCGGAAAATAACAAGTAAATCTTCAAGTAGTTTGACTTCAGCAAAATTTCATATTTCTCCTAACTTTTCTGTGAATATTGAGACTATATTTAGTTGACAAAATATAAAATATGAAACTCGTTGAAATATATTTGCTTTATGAAAAAAATAGATATAAGATATCGTTTCGCTTTTTTTTCCTGGATATTTTTTTACTCTAGGCACAATATATAATTGAAAAAAATATCGGAATATATTTTTTCTTCAGATTCCGTATAAGAAAATATTTTTATTTTTATTTTTCGTATGTAAAAAAGAAATATTTGAAAGCTCGAAATACGAATAAAAGTAATTTTCAGAGTAGAATAATTTTATTACAATAAATTTGTTATAAAGACTTTTGGATATATTTATGTGTACACATTCTTATGTAAACTAGGGATGGGCATTATTTAACGTATTGGGATAAATAACAGCGTTATTACGCTGGAAACTAATATTACATTAATATGTTACCGAAAAGTCCTTGTTATTTAAATAACACATTGTTTTAAATGACAGCGTCTTCCTTCATTTGCGTTAATCAAGATTTAAATTTTGTACCCCTAAAATTGAACAATATTCACTAAAAATATCCTCAATCGTTTCTTTAGAGACGCTTTCTCCTGAAAAAGATTTCTCTGGGCCTGGGGGATGAACATTTTAGAATTAGAGGAGGGGGGGGGGGGGATTGCATTTATTAACTATTGAAAACGCAAAATCTCAAATATTCCTGGATATTTCATTGCTCCAATGACCCATTATCCTTAAAAATGATCAACTCTCCTAAATATATGGTACTAAGACTTTTTTCATTTCATTAATAATTAATGAATATTAATAACTTACAGTACTATTAAACGCTTTTTCTGCTTGGTGTCTGGTGCTAGGTCACTGTTAATTATTAATGCACACATTACACAAATTATTCATATGCACTGGTTCTTTTAAAAAACTCTTTATTTACAAAGAATAAATTCACTAGCAGCTCACTGTCTCATTATCGTCTGCACTTATCTCAAACACAACTTTTGGAATAAAACAGAAAAAACAATTCACTTCTTTTCACTTTCTGAACACTGAGATTTTAATTTAGGTAGCACGGTATCGTCTGCCTACATGGAACAGTCACCACCGTCACATACTTTCTCAGATTTCAATAGTAGAGCCGAAAACACTGAAATAAATCGTAAATTAAAAAAAAAAAAACCTAGAAACATGTTGTTTAACTTCTGAGGTGGGCAACTGTATTTCAGCTGAAAAAAATACTATTTATTGTCTTTATCATTTATTTTTATTATATTGTATTTTTTTAACAAGTAATTTTAAAAATTTATTTCGGAATCATACTGCCAAACATATAACTCAGTTACACACTAGTAGTTAGGAATAGGAACTGCCATGCATTTCTCTCAACATAAAGTTGTACAAATTTGAAGATTTAAAAAATATATCATCCCACCCCTTTTTGATATTCTAAACTGAAACTAAACAATTATACATAGTTTACATTAATAAGTATATGTTTTGGTGCATTTTTACAGAATAAAAGTTGAAATACAGCAAAAATACCCATTGAAAATAGTACCGTAATTTCGGGTGTATAAGCCGCAGATCAAACAATTCTTTTTCGACCCAGAATTTTTTAAGATACAAATATGACTAGTTAGATCGCCGTAAATATTTGTCTTCAATCACTAAATAAGATTTCTGGGTCCAAAAAGAATTGTTTGATCCGCGGCTTATACACCCGAAATTACGGTATACATAGTATAATAGCGTCTCCACTCCTTGTTGAGATATCAAAGCGAAAATTAAATAATCTCGTTTCATTATCAATAAACATTACACATATTAACCCCTTCGCGACGGGAGCCTTTTACGAAATTTTTAATGTTTCGTCACCAGTTTTAAAAAACAGAAATTTGCGTTTTATTAAATCAAGAAAATGCTTCGATTACATAAGGCAAAATTTACGGTATAATTTTACTGGTGGCTATAAACACGGTTTCTTAAGCCTATTCGCGGCACGTATACGTGTCGTTCGTCCCCAAGGGGTTAAGTTACGAACCATAGATACTAAGAGTATATAAAATACATTCTAATTGTGCCACTTGTAGGACGATTTATACAGGATTTAACATGTAACAATTTATACTAATCTACATCTAAGCGGAAAATTTCTGTGCATTAATTTGAAATTATAGTACCAACAAACTTTGTAAATCACATAAATGAGTAACGATTCAAAAATAATCAAATTCTGGTTAGGATATCACAAAAGATTAAAAGTCGGAAGAAGGGCCGTAGCTAAGGAGGTGTTATGGGCGGCACCCCCCCCCCCCCTAAAATACTTTGAGCCTCCTCTTGAAGAAATTTCTCTTCTGAAAATCCAAATGAAATTCTGTTCAAAAATCTAATTTGGTTTTGAGACCCTTTCACAGTTTTGCAGAATTACTAAATTGTATCTAAAATAAGCGTTTCTCCTTGTTCTATTTGCACTTATGAAGCTGACATAACGTTTAAATTTCACCAGTTATACGCTCAAAATTTTCATTCTCATATACTTTTTTTGCGTAAAATAAAGTTATTACAACAGTTTAATAAGAAACATAGTACCTACAATGTGAATATGCACTAATTTATCTTTCTGCGTCAGAGAAAGAGAAAGAAAAAAATATGAGCCCTTCTACATTATCTTAAGCCCCCCTCCCTATTGTTCCCTTCTAGCTACGGCCCTAATCGGAAGTCGATGATTTTCATGAACCATTGCTTTTTACTCTTTTCAGTAAAAATATGAAAGAGAAATATGTGCAGAAACATATATTCAACGTATCTCAAAAATTGCCTTTAAATGCATTATATTCGTGTTGAATAAATTAAATGTACAAGCTACAATATTAATTTTAAATATCTTTAATTTGTATTACACTTGAAGTTACGTTATATTACTAATACATTTTTAAATAATAAAGTTATATCCTTAAAAAAATTATTACTTTAAACATTGCAGTCTAGCGTATGTAATTGCTGAATTTTGTCAAAGTATTTGCTATTTATGTTAGGTAAACGAGAAAGGCAATTATTTCTCCCCTCCTCCCTCCCCCGAAAATTCAACAAAATTCAAGTTTAGAATCCTTAATATTTTAAAAAGTACCTTTTTGCAACATTTAAATAAAATGCTTTTATTTCTTAAAAATTCAATTCTCAATTTTAGATAGAAAATACCATTTTAAAACTAACAAAACAATCTTTTCCACATTCAAAAAATGCTTGAATTTATATATTTTTTAATTGATTAGCGCATTTGAGACGCGCACATTAGAACTTCTGATTTATTTGAATTCTAACACTCTTATTCACCAACTACTTCGACCCCGAGTTACATCAAAAACCTCGGTCGAACGCTCAAACGGTATTCATCTTTAATCCTGATTGGACGTTTCCTTGATAATGTCCAATCAAATGTTATCATGAATTTCATTTGAGCCTTCGACCGAGGTTTCCTAGGTTGAGGTAGATGGTGAATAAGAGCAT
Organism: Maratus speculifer; assembly: GCA_964019185.1. Taxonomy (NCBI): domain Eukaryota; kingdom Metazoa; phylum Arthropoda; class Arachnida; order Araneae; family Salticidae; genus Maratus; species Maratus speculifer. Next base: position 350,103,983 of record OZ025295.1, read on the forward strand.
AAGAAGCGATTGGACACCAACCACAGTTTCCCTAATCAGGGTTCGCACACTCCTTATATTTTGTAAGGACTTTGGCACCACTATTAATGATAAAAAAAATATATTTAATTTTTAAAATACAGAAATACAGCCACCTCCTCGACTCGCATTTTTCGCAACATTTTTCTGCAGTGAAATACATTGAAAATGCTGTAAAAATTTAGTGGTAGTGATGTGCGAACCTTGCTAATTTATTCATTATGCTATAGACGAATACGGTTTTTAACCTTCCTACCCTGAATGGGTCTAATCGACCCAATCCTATAATGCGTTTCATTCGATTCAAACCAGAAATTTTTTCATAAAGTAAATTAAATAAATAACACAAAGATTTAAGTTAAATAGGTATGTTAAATGGAATTAAAAAAAATTCTGCTGTCAAATATTTTAATCAAGTTTGAGTAAAATTTCAACAGGGTAGGAAGGTTAAATTACGAAAAAATATTTTACCGTCTGATAAGCTTTGAAAAAGTATAGATAAATGCAATGCTTTTCTATTATATATCTGTTTAACATTCCTGCAATGATGTCACATGTGAGATGTGACATGTGACGTGATATTTAACTATTGTGTATTTTGAAACATTTTGTTACAACATTGTTTTAAGTACATGAAACACACTTAGCAATAAATGTAATCTAAAGATTTTATTTTATTTTATTTTTTAATTTAATTAATTTTTTGTTTTGGTTTTGGTTTTGGTTCCAGTGAACGACATGTGATTAAAAGTTTACTGTTCATGGTTTTAGGAAGGAATGAAAGAGTGGTTTTTATTCGATGTTATTTATGAAGAGAAAAGATGGGAAAAGATTTCGTTTCTTTTTAAATATCGGAAAGGTTGAATTAGCGAGTGGTTTTTATTCACGGTTGTTTATGAAGAGAGGAGTAATAAGAAAAGATTTCGTGTTAAAATAATCGTAAAAATTGAATTAAATTCGTGGATTTCTTTTTAAAGAAAATGTGTTTTATAAGTCAATTGAATGTTTTGTAGTTGAATCGATTCATATAGTGAGGTTTATATTTTGCAAGGAGCTATAATAATTTTTTTTTTTTTTTTTTGAAAATTTTGCGGAAATAAGTTTTATTTTTTGTTTAAACATGGAACCACATAAAAAAGCAAAGCATAAGGAACTGTGGAAACTTTCTACTATAAAAGATGTTAAAACAAAAATAAATTTGATGTCAACTTTAGTTAGGAGGAATAATAAAATAACACTATGGACACACCAGTGCCTTGTGAAAGATTGTTTTCAAAGGCGGGGAATTTAGTAAAGCAACCCCGCTCTCGTTTAAAAACAGAAAACGTCGAAAAAGTATTATTTTTATATGCAAATACATTTTTATTATGAAATAGTCTTTAAAGAATTCGTTTTGCTCTGTATTTTGAAGAAAGTTTTCTTAAATATGTTTTCGTGTACTTTGACGTTTTCCTTATATTGCATTGAGTTGTTTGGAAAGTCCTTTCCGTTTGGGAAAATCAATTCGTACCGGAAAATTCTATTATTTAATTATTAGATATTGTTTTCGATATCTAATATTTAGATATTAATGGACAAATTTTTCGGGTACGAATTGATTTTTCCAAACGGAAATGATTTTCCGAACGACCCAATATTTTAGGACATTTTATTTTATATTCAAAAATGCATTTTCCTATACATCTTTTATTAAATGTTGTTTGTTAGTGATTTTTTCTTTTCATATGTTTGTCTTGTATAGTTATATTTTACGATTATTGGATTATTCTAATAAAATTGCTTAATCATTTTAGTGACTATAATTTCGTATAACGGATCATTACCTAAGGTGTAAGTATGTGTTTTAGCTATGTATGCTTGGTAAAATTTCAAATTATCGCGATATAAACATGACCCTAAGTTTCGTTGTATATTAAAATTTTCTCTGTTGTATACATTTCCTAATTTTACAGATATGCACTATAATGATAGCGATTAACTATTTCTGCTGTCGTGTGCATTTTGTCATTAAACTTTACAACTGACTGGCTATTAAAATAATTTACGACTCGTAAATTTTTCTGAGAATTACCCATCTCAGATTATTTTACAATTCTTATTGATTAAATATTAACAATGCTGTGTAAATACATTTTTAATTAAAAGGCAGTATTTTTAACGGAAATCAATGTAGAAATAATTTCAGTGTTTCATATTTGAATTATTATAGTTAAGCGTCGTTTGGGAGCATATGTAACAATTGCTTATATGTCATAAAAATAACAGGATGTTGGAAGCTGTTAACTAAGAATAATCGTATTTCCCATCTCTAATTTAAACACATAATAAAGAAAATTACTAAAAACTTTACTTTCAAAGTATAGTGGTTTTAACAGAATAAAAATGAAATAATGTATGTAAATCTTCGGTGGATGTTTGCCAACAATCGATCTGAAATGTACACTTTTATCACATTTCAACGTAATTGAAATGCGTTTATTCATTTGGTTTTCAGGGTTCGCACACTCCTTATATTTTGTTAGGACTCTAGCACCACTATTAATGATAAGAAAATTTATATTTAATTTTTAAAATACAGAATTCCAACTACCTCCACGATTCGCATTTTTCGCAATATTTTTCTGCAGTGAAATACATTGAAAATGCTGTAAAAATTTAGTGGTAGTGCAGTGCGAATCTTGGTTTTGAAACTAGAGTTACAAAGTTCCAATAAACCGATTACAAAAATATTCTTGAAATATTTGGTGTCGGTGGAAAAATTGCACTACGTATAAAAACAAGGCGTGTTTTACTGGTATTAAAACTTAAGCTTTATCACACAGGAGTCATTAATCACTGAACTGATTAAGTTATTTTAATCGGATTTAATTTTTTTAGACAAAATATTAAGGCTAACTTACCTTTAAAAATGGTGCTTGTTCATACTTTCAATTTATTGTACGTAAAAAACAAGAAACAGTTAAGTGGTTAATAGAGCAGGGAGCAGGAACCTTATAAAGTCGCCAGTGGAACATTTAGGGAACACACACACACACATGTACATGTGTGTATATATATATATAAACTACCTCTGACAATAAAGTTTGGCGAATAGTCATATAACATTAATGTAAATGAAATATTAACAAAAGTTACCGTACCATCCTTCAAAATAGTCATCTCCCATAACTATGCACCGCTGAGATCTTCTATACATGTACTGAAAAATTCGCAAGAAGTCTTCTTTTGGGATGCAGTTCAAAAGCTTCGTCACGTTTCATTGGATGTCAGCCATATGGTCAAATCTCTTTCAAAGAGAGTTTGAGGTCGTGAAAATAGGAAGAAACCTGGAGGATTGAGATCTGGCGAGTATGATGGATGTTCAAATTGCTCAACACCTCACGAATTTCTTTTACTGTTTTGCAAAGCTTAAAACCAAATTTTAAACTGATCTTTTGTTCGTTCATTTTCCTGTTCTCAGTTAAGAACCAACACATTAAACAAGCACTTAATAAAGCACGTCTTACACAGAACATAAACAACGCACAACAGAACAACGATGGGGGAAGATGGTCAACACTTGCCTCTATGCAGCTGCAGCGTTTTGTTTCCCCATTGTTCCCGGATCAGTCGTTCTGAATTCATTCACCGAACTTTATTGTCAGAGGTAGTATATATATATATATATATATATGGGGTGGGGCGTATGGGTATGTGGAAATATATTGCTCAAATAAATGAGTTTAGTTTGTGTTATTTTTAATATCATCAGTATACTTCGAAATGGTCATAATGTATAATGTTTAGATATAAAATAATTTTAATCTATACCTAATTTGTTTTGTACTGGAATAAACATTCGATATTTGCATTCTATTTTACAGTTAACATTTTATTTCTTTTAAATCTTCCTTGAAAAAAGGAAAGTTTATCACATCCGTTTCAATTATTTTATTCTGGTATTACGAGTTAACCTTTAAAATTTTTTGTAAGATATTTATTTTCAATTTAAAAATTTATCGCTTTATCATATAAATAATGTTCCACCTTTCTACAAAACTTGGCACCATCATAACCATGGCAACGTTTCTATTTTTATATCATTATCCAGTCATTGATTTCAAGTTAAGGCGCCGCCACTTTGCATAAAACAAGATTTTACTTTTTATCTTTGCATCTGAAACATTTAAAGTGGCTTGATGCAGTTTTAATAATGATTAAAAAATGTGAAAAAAAATCCTATCTTCAGTGGAACACTTTTAATGAAATATTTTCTGAATGAATGTAAACTTTTTAATGAATGAAATGTACTTAATGGTTACATTGTTATAAGAATGCTTGCTTTAAAAATTTTAGAGTAACAATCTAACAATGCGTGAAAAATGTCCTGCGATGAAAGTCATTTTAATTCAGATGTTTGAATGAAAGTCGTATGTTTAAAAGTTTTTCAAAAGTTCTTGCTTTAACATTTTATAACCACCCAATTGATTCTTCTTTTACAATAAATTAGAAACATTGTATGGGCACCCCCTTTTTTAACCCATTAATGCCTAAATTATTTTCTTCATTAAAAATGAAATTTTGACCCAAAACTTTTAAAAGACGAATAACTTTTATCGTAATTTATTGAGAAATTTGTCTTGTGAAAAATAGTGCTTATTTTTCTTTCTATTTATTGGTGTGAAAAGTGCTTTATTGCCTTTTTAACCCTTTCAGGGGTCTTCACAAAATGTTGAAATAATTCATTCACACCAGTATTTACAAAAAAAAAAAAAAAAAAAAAAAAAAAACAATTGCTAACTAGTGAAAGTGTATTTTCGCTCATTTAATAAAGATGAACTTTTCTTTAAAAAATTCGGGTATCAATGTGGCATTCAGGGTTTAAAGTTAGGTGATGCCGTGGCAGCATCACCGATCTTCAAGGGGTTAATAATCGCCCCTAAAAACTGACGCTAGGCACTAACGGGTTAAGCTAAAATATTCCTAATATTTAGTCTCAGCATTTCTGCCATTAAATGGTATAAAATTTTATTTAAAAATTGAGTGTCAAAATTTTTTAAATAATAGATCAAGAAATCTCTTCTTGTCCGTACGTGGTTACGTGTTTAAAAACTCTTCCGTGGGAAAACATTTTGAAAATTCCCCGTACTGTATAATACGCAAACGAAAAAGAAATGCATAACTGCATGATTATAAGGTAGAAACCGTCAAATTTTGACGAAAGAAAATGTTTAAGAAGGAACTGTTTCATTAACTTATAATAAACCTACAAAATTAGTTATAGTAAAAAATGCATTTTATATTGGTACGTCTAACTCTTAAACAAACGATATTTATCGCCAAATTAACAAAATACTATTTCTACAAAACGCAGTTGTCGAAATTGTTAAAATTAATTTTTAATCCTATATGTAAGCAGTAAAACATAATAAAGATATGTTATGATAAAATTATCAATTAAGGTTCTTATGCTAGTATTCCCAAATGATAAAAAGCAATTTTTATTCAACTTTGACTCAATCATAGAATTTTTATCCCGGGAAATCTAAACCCGGCATCATCTTAACCATATCAAAATTTAGAAATGTACATTTCGCATCTGTATTCACGTTTAAAAAAATTGGCGTTTTAAGTTGATAATTTTTATTCAAAACTTGAAGTCTCAATGCTTAGCTTAAATAGATATTAAACTGTTGATATTCTTTTACGTGTAAATCAAATTTTGTAAATGAAAACAAAATTCACCGGGTCTTATAACAGAAGATATTTAAATTTAATTTTTTTTCTATTTTAATGAGAAAATGGCATCATAAAGATACAGTAATCAATTTCTTCCCTTCTTTCTTTTGCTTGTAATAGAAATGGAGTTATCCTGTTGCCACGATTAGGATAGAAGTATTAAAAGCTACAAAAAAATTAATATTTTAAAAGCAAATTAAGATACAGGTTTCAAAAGAATTTCATTTAAAAGTACTTTTTTGTTCCTACACGATGGTGTAAAAATTGAAAATGTGCGAAGAAGAAGTTTAAAAACTTTTAGTAGCAAAACTTAATTGCAATACCGAAATTCATTTAAAATTTGAAAGTGTTGCCGTGCGCAAAATGACGTATGCGTAACACACAGATACGTTTGGACTTTATAATATAGAAATAACTTGAAATGATTACAGCTATATTTTAGTAATTTTTTAGGTGCGTTGCATAAATATATACATGTTACATAATAAATAAATACATACATAGCACCTATAGTTGGTGTCTGGTCCAACCTTTTTTCCCAACACTACCTAGCCGAATGGTTTGAAATTTAATGTTTATAATTGTGTAATTATTTGGTGAGTAAATTTGAAAATTTTTGAAAATCGAATCAGTATTTGATAATATATTATGGAAGTTTTCTTCATTCCATTATATCCTTTCTTACTTAAATTAATTCAATGATATCCCAAGGTAACAAGGTGACAATAAATAATGATTCCTAGTTGCCAGAGTGATTACGCCCTATTTCAAATAGTGCTGCCAGACTTTTAAAAGAAAAAAACTCTACAGCTACCACTGAAAAAATACTACAAAACACTGCGCGGCAAAAGCTGACTTTAGTGCCAGAATTTATTAGTATTATTAAAATCATTGTAATAGAAAAAAGTACATTATTCGTAATAAGTTTAAAAAAAACGGTTGATATGATTTTTTATATGTATAAGTTAAAAACAATGCTTTGATGTTGACTTAAAAGGTTTTAAATAAATGTCATTTCAAATATGGTATGTATTTAACTCAAAACAATTTGATGTAGATGCAATAAAAACCAATCTAGGAAACATGATGTATCTTGCATGAGGTAGTAAAGATTCAAAACCTATGCTCAGTGGGTTCAGAGATGGAAGTTTGTCCAACAATGAGTTTGACTCATATCATATACCTTCATTTCTTAAAATTTTTGCGTTTTCTTTCACGTTTTTTCAAAAAAAAAAAAAAAAAACAAGAAAGTACCAAATTAAAACGAAATACAGTAGAGCCCCGATTATCCGCGGCGATTTCTTTTCTTTTCTTTTCTTTTCTTTCTTTCTTTTTTTTTTTTTTTTTTTTTTTTTTTTTTTTTTTTTTTTTTTTTTTACAGCAAGGCAAATTTAACCCTTTGTTGCATAGGCTTAACACTTTGCGACGCAGAGAAAATTCATTGCTTAAGTGTTGAAATTCATGACTGACACCGGAATTTGAAAACAGCATTTTTTGTAAACATGAAAATGCTATTTTGCAGGAATTTAAAAAACCGAATTTTTTTAAACCAAAATTCCGGTGCCAATGTGGCATTTGGGAATTAAATTCATTAATATTTGGGAATGAATTTTTGTCCACTGTAGTGGACAGTATGCAACAAAGGGTTAATAGACCCTATAGTTAGCAAATTTAATAGACCCCCCCCAAAGCTAGAAAATTATGTAGCGTGTACATTCTCTGATCACTCACCTGGACGACGCCAGAAAGCCAGTCTACTCTGTAAAGTTCACGCTATAGAGGACAACATTCATATTTTCTCTTACAAATGTCTCACTTGATGGTTTCCTATAAAGGAAATGTAGATGGAAGTACGAAATTTCGGTAAATCCACCTTTTAATTGAGGTGATGTGCATAAGTGGAGACATCTATGGACAGAATTGATTATTTTATATTTCAATTGTTATTGATGTTCGCATCGCATTAGGAGTGATTCAAAAAATAAAATAACGGCTTTTTTCTCAATGCTTCATTATTTTCTCAAAGCTTCTTCATTAAATGTAACAGATCATTTACAGAAAAAAAACCAACATTGCATAAAAAAGACAATACTTCTCTGCTCAATGAATAAAAAAAATGATTTTTTAACTTAAATACATTTTAAAAATAGAAACTTTGTGTTTTTTAATTCAAACTATTTTTTTTACAATTTAACTAAATGAATCATTAGTATAATAAATGCTCAATGATCAAGAAATATATTTTTTAATCAAAATGATTTTTTAACTTTTTTTTCAAAAATAAAAACTTTGTATTTCACTCAAACATTAAAAAAATGAATAAATACTAAAACATATAAATATAAAATAATTTGATAAAAATATTGCATTATTTTTATCAAATGCTTCGTCACCTGGATTATATCTCATGAGTTACCGCATTGGAGGCAAATGACGTACCTCATAGCTTTCAATCTGAAGTAGCTTAGAACAAAATTTGAAACAAACCGCAATTCTTTCAACACATGACTCCACTCCTACGCATCACCCTAATTAAAAAGTGGACTTTTCCACTCTTCTTACCGCCACGGTACACTAGTTTTTCTCTCGGCTTGCCAGCGGCCGCAGTTGTCAGTAAGCGTGCTTAGTGATTAGACGTGTTTTATTTTCAGTGCTTAAGTTTAAATTTTCGTTAGCTCCTGAAATTACGGCTGAAATACGGCTTTATAAATAATGACTGAAAAACGAAAAAGGTTGCGTTAACGATTACACAAAAACTTGAAATGATTTCTAAAATAGAAAATGGCGCTTCAAGAAAGCAGATGAGTTTGGATTACGGAATCGGGGAAAGAACAGTGCGAGACGTTTTAAAAACAAAAAGACAAAAGTGTTGGCCTTTGCATCAGTGTGTGAAAGTGCTTCTGGGATGAAAAAACGAAAAACAATGAAAAAATCCACCTATCATGAACTTGACTCGGCATTAGCGGAGTGGTTAGCTCTGGTAGGAAGTGAAGGCATCCTGGTGTCTGGTCCTACCATTGCAACTAAAGCAAAAATTTTTTTTTTGATTTGTTAGGCATGGAAGGACATTTTCATGCGTCATCCGGCTGGTTACATCGTTTTAAAAAACGTCATGGAATTAGAGAGATTGGTCTACACGGAGAGAAGCTGAGTGGTGATCAACAAGCAGCTGATGATTTTCAACGTGATTTTGAAGAGTTTATATTATCTAAGGGTTTATCATATGAACAAATATATAACGCTGATGAATCACTTTTTTGGATGTGTCTTCCCCCTCGTACTTTAGCATTTGAAAGTGAACATCACGCATCAGGTCACAAAAGTAGCAAGGAAAGGATTACAATCTTGCCATGCAGCAATGCTGCGGGAAGTCACAAACTTAAGCTTCTTGTAATCGGTAAATCTAAGAAACCGAGGTCTTTAAAGGGTTCAAGAGCAGAAAATTTACCAGTTGATTATTTCAACCAAAATAAGGGTTGGATGAACCAGCAGATTTTTCAAAAATGGTTTGAAGAGTACAAGTACGTAAACATCTTGACTCAAAAAATTTGCCAAATAAGGCTGTTTTGTTAATTGACAATGCGCCTTCACACCCAGTTGCTAATGTCCTTAAATCTCCTGACGGGCAAATCTTCGCAAAGTTTTTGTCTCCAAATGGTACTGCACTCATTCAACCTACAGACCAGGGAGTCATTGCAACCATGAAGAGAATATACAGGATAAAATTGTTACTTTCAAAAATCGAGGAAGGTTGCGATCTCAAAGAATATTGGCAGAATTATACAATATTGGATAGCATTTATGATATTGCGTCTGCATGGGATTACATAAAATCCTCAACCCTTGTTAAATCATGGAGAAAAATCCTTCGGAGTATCGAAACAAATGTCAACCAAAACATTTGGGAAGAAGAGAATGAAGTAATGCAGACCACTACACTTGTTGACCTAGTGACATCCGTTCCCGGAGGCATATTTCAGATGTGTATATTGCTGGGACGATTACTGTTTCTAAACCAATAGGAGTCCGTCATTATCACGGTCAAGTACACGCCCACACAGTTTGATTGACAGGAACTCGTGGACAATTGATCGTGTGTGTTTATTATTTATTTGTACTCGGATTGTTTGAATTTGTACTCGGTAATTAAAAATTAAAGGTACGAAAGAATTTTTCTTTTTTTCAAAATGACTGAATTTTATTTACTTCAATTAGAAATTATACTTCCTCTGATCCTGAAATAAATAAATAAATAAATAAATAAAAATTAAAGTAAGAATTTTGCTTATACGGATATTTTCGCAGAATACTTTTTTTCCCATTTGTTTAATATATATATAAATCATTTTGGAACGATATTTAGAATATTAAAAGGGTTTGAAATATTTTTTTTAAAATGTCTTATTTATTAATAAAAGACAGCCTCCAATAATTTAAAAAAAATCACCAACGGACTCTCGGCCCGCGATGGACTCGAACCCATATCCTCCGGTTTCAAGCTCGACGCTCTAACCATTCAGCCAGTCAGCTCACTTTCATCCGCAACAGATTATCGTTATAATTAGCACCGTCAATTGTCCAAGAGTTCCTGTCAATCAAACTGTGTGGGCGTGTACTTGACCGTGATAATGACGCTCTCCTATTGGTTTAGAAACAGTAATCGTCCCAGCAATATACACATCTGAAATATGCTTCCCGTAGGTGAGAACGTCGACGAAAGAAATCATAGAAAAGTGGCTGGAATGCGACGCAAATGAGTCCGGATTTGAACGACTGACTGACATAGAGATAACGAAGAAAGTAATGGTGTGAGGGAGTGACCTTTGTAATAAAGGCACTCTAGCATTTTTGAGATCGTGACGTCAATGATTTAACATGTGTAAGCGTGAAAGCGACATCTATCCTCTCTTTTACTTTAACTTTCTAGAGCGTGTGTGTCTTTCTCGGATTCTACAGTTATGTCGCGGTTAGAAGGAATATGTAAATTTGTAGTATCTCAGTTTGCAGCATATAAAAGCTTGGGGTTTGAGTGTGTGTAGAGAGTCTAGCGGCCTTGGCCGACTAGGTGAGTCTAGTGACATTAGCCAGCTAGGTGTATCGATCCTTCAGTGAGTGACAAGGAGTTTTGGAAGTAGATTCGAGAAATTGGCCGGTGGTAAGAGTTAATTATTAATTACGTTGAATATTTTCAAAGTCAATAAAGAATATATGTACAGCCACGGGCTGTCCAATAAAGTTTATCTAGCAGTTTAGTGGAAGTTGAAGTGAGAAGTAATCTGAAGTTCCCCGAATGAGTTAGTGCCGGAGCTGTGAGTATGAGTTTAATCTTTTAGCATTGTTACCAGTCATTAAAATTAAGAATTGCTCCACTGTTCTTCAGCCCTAACCGGTTTAAATAAACTGTTTTTATCTTAGTTCCTGAGGTATGTCTGCATTTAACCCCCAGTACGAGCACCCGACCGTTACAATGGGAGTGAACGAGAACGAAGAAGAACAAAGTGAAAGTGAAGAAAACGATGCACCTGCGCAGATGACACATGAAACTGCTGTGGAGCACGTAGTCGGGCTGCTTCAGTATTTAGAGGAACAAGACGACGAGGCACAGCTGGCAGAGAAACTCATGTTAAGGAAAATACAATTTAGAATAAAGAAAAGGTGTTTCCAAAGCAAGAAGCAAACACAAGTGACTGATTATTTTAGAAAGATGTAACTCAACAATTTTTGTACGGTATGTTGCATTTTTTTTATTTGTTTGTTTGCTCTTCTTTATTTTAGTGATTTAGACGTAGAGCGAATGTTTTGGCAGTACTGTACACATGTATGTACAATAAAACACAGTTTTATGTTGAACACTTTATTTTTCGTGTTTGCACTCTATTTTTCGGTTTATCCGCGATTTTTGTTATCTGCGCTTCCCTGGCCACCCAGTTGTGCGGATAATCGAGGCTGTACTATACTACGAAAAATACTACCGTAGTATTAAAAATACTACATCTGCTAATACTGATTTCAAATGGATCCATATTATTTCTGCATTATCTTACTTTATATAAAGGATGTTTAAAAAGTCCGGTGCGAAAGTAAAACGCGATAATAAAATATCTTGTTCGAAGTGACATGCGGTTTGTAGATTCAGCGTTGTACGGGATTTTGTATGATTTAATAAAAAAAAAAACAATGAGTTCAAAATCTCGACAACAGAGAAATCTTCTGCAGATAATTCAACGGAATAATTCCATATTCGCGTTTGTAATGACCGAAAGGTGGCGTTGTATAGACCTGATAATCGTTTGTTTACGTAGTGCTTGCTGTTTGTTCCATGCTGTAGCATAGCGTTTATAGAGCTATTTCAAGTGCAGTTTTTTATCTTTTTTATTTAATTATGGGAAATAAATTACAAATAGCGACAATTTTAGAATTTCTAGATGCTGGAAAATATAGTAATTGCTTTAGAGAAGCTGAAGCAATTATTGATTCAAAGAGATTAGTAATGTGCGGCATTAAAGAATGCAAAGAAGAAGAAATAGAGATTGTAGGCTCGTGTTTACAAACAAGCCAAACAAAAGGAAATCCCCATATTATTTCAGGTTTGCTAGTAAAGGAAAACAAAAATTTGAAAATAAAAAAATTTTCTTGCTCTTGCAAAGCTGGAGCAAGCGAATCATGCAAGCATTGTGTTGCTGTCATGTTAATTTGCCATGAGTAAATCAAATGTACTTTTTTATATTATAGATCTAAACTTTGTGTATAAAATTTTGATTTTAGATAATTTTAATACAAAGAACCCAACGTTGCATGCGTTATGGAACTGTTTATTTATTTATTTATTATAGAACTGTTTATTTATTTATCGGCCTTTTAAACACTGATTTCAGCGGAAGATGCTCACGGTATCAGTTCTATTTCGTTTCAGACTTTGTCCGCGAGAGGGCGTCTATTTCATTTCAAACGCGAATTGCTCAAACTATGCAAGATTTGAGTACAAAAAATTAGAGAATACTGCATGCATGCTTTCTTATACGGGAGCGCCAACATTTGAAAAATATTGGGTTGGATCAAAAATATCGGGGAGGCTCAAAGATACTTTGGTGAAATGGTACAACCAGTTTGTTTTTCTTTGAATTGAAGGATGGTGAAAGATTAGACTTTTAAGTCAAGTTATCATGTTTTAAAGTAGTTGCAATTTTTTAAAATCATATTCTCACGGGTTTATCTTTATAAAGATAGCAATATTTATTGTAATATCATCATATCATGAACATGACTACAAAGTGAAACACCAGAAATTTAAGCATTTAAATTTCGCTAAGTCATTTTAGACTTAGCGTATCAGTCCGAGAATTAAAACGCGCGGTCATTGGCAATTTTTTTTCTAGGGAGAAAAATGAATAATAAAATAATAATGAAATAAATAACTAAATAGAACAATGAAAATCGGGCACGCTAAAATTCAAAATTATTGGGTGGGCTCAGGCCCCACGGGCCCATATAAATTGGCGCCACTGTTCTTGTATCAAAATATTGTTATTGCAGCTATATGCAATTATTCGAAGATATTATATGTAGTAGCGACCTCTATTGTTAATATTTTAAACTAATTTTGTGACAGGTGTCATACAAAACTCTATACCACGCTGAATATTTATCCTGCAAACCATATGCCACTCTGCAATAAAGATTTTTTTTAATCATGTTTTACTTTCGCACTGAATTTTGAAACACCCGGCATTTTATCGTGATGAATTTTTATTCATGCATTTTGGAATCAGAATGAACACCTATTGCAGCAAGGACTGAATACTTATAAAACTAGCTATTGCAGAATACGCGCAATGTCTGGCTCCCTGTATTTCAAATATAAAATAACTTGTTTTCCGCTGAGAAAGTTGATTTTATGACAATTTAAATATGACAGTCATATTACCGTATATAGTTAATTGTTATATACCATTAACGCATTTGCCGATTGCGAAAAAAAGCATTATTTTTTTCTTGTTTAACCCCTAACCCCTTAACCCTTTAACGTTCATTGGTTTCGCCACGAAACCACAAAGTTTTAATTCCGATACGCAACACTGACACCGGTATTTTTATCTAAAAATATTCCTTTTATTTTATATGTGAAAAATCACGTTTTCTTATTTAGAAATATATTTGTTCTTAATTACCGGTGTCATTCATTTATTTCGACATCTTAGCAATGAAAATGCTATGATCGTTAAAGGGTTAACTGGTTCTTTCTTATCCGTTCAATAAATTGAAAATAATGGATTCACACCACTATTTTTTAAGTAAAATATTTGTGACATTTAGTCTAAACATTTCCGTATTTAAATAGTATCAAATCTTTTATTTAAAGAAGAATTTTTAAAAATACTACAGAACAATTAGTTTTGTAAATATCACATACTTGGCGCCATAAAAAAGAAATGTGATTATCGTTTGTAAATAAATTGTTCTAAAACATTAAAATAATTTAGAAGAAATTCCAGTTTTAATTTTAATATTTTTTTATTAGTGGTGTCAAAAAGCTTTAAATGATGAATTAAGCAAATTCGTCAAACCCGAACGGCGTACGGGCAAATCAGTTAAGGGGTTAACGCGCACATTGAATAACGGTTTAAAACAGTTTAAAGATAAAAAACCAACGATTATAAATGCACAAATAAAGTAAGAAAAGGTAGCAAACAGCCGTTTCGAATCTACTATGGAGATTCTTCATCAGTGCAAAACTCAGCGAGCTAGAAAAAGCAAAACTGAGCTAAGAGACAGAGAGACGCAGGCTTATATACCCGCTACGGAAACGATCCCGCCTAAAGGAAAGCAGCCAATGAGAAGAGAGCAGCCTAACAACTGGCTGGAGAAGTAGCGACATCTACCGGAGAATAAACAAAACAGAAACTAAAAAGCGAAGGTTTAAAAAAAAAAAAAAAAAAGGTTTAAATTAAATTTAATATTTCCAAATGCTAGGAAAATAAGGCATACTTGATAAGTCATTGACTAAGGAGTGAGAATTTTTAATGATGTGGTAAGCTTCCCAAAAATTAAGATCAAGAATGGAAAGACACTTTTGGATGATGGTAGCTGAAGAAAAGTTAAACTTATGTTGTAAAGACCAACAATGTTGAGCAATGGAAGAGCGTTTAAGCTCTTGATTTTTGACATATCTTTTATGTTCCATTAAACGAAATCTGAGAGCACGTTTAGTCTGACCAATATAAGAAAGGCCACATTGGCAAGAAATTTGGTAAATACCCCAGTTATCTAAGCGATCAATGGGATGCTTAAGATTTGAAAAGGCAATTTTATTAACAGGAGAAAAAATAACATTGAAATCGAACCTTTTTAAAATTTTAGCAACTTGCTGACTGATTTTGGGGGAAAAAGGCAAAACAACCAAAGTATTGGAATTTGAATTAAAGTTTTTACTTTCAGATTGGGTGGATTTTGTTAATTTTATATGAATTGAATCTATAATATTAGGGGAATAACCACGATCAACAGCAATAGCTTTAAGATAATTAAGTTCATCACTGAGTAACTGAGGAGTTGAACAAATATAGGAAGCCCGGAAAACAAAAGTTTTAAAAGCCGCAACTTTCTGGTTAGGAGGATGAGAAGAATATCTATGAGGTGGAAGACTGACCGCAAAAGGTTTACGAAAGACAGTAGTCTGAAAATTATCATCGTCGCGAATAACAAGGTCATCAAGAAAAGAAAGGAAATTGTTCGATTCAACTTCAAAAGTAAATTGAATGTAAGAATCAATAGAATTCATAATAGAGAGAATATGATTTATATCTGTACTCACATCAATTAAAGCAAAAATATCATCTACGTAACGAACATAAAACTGAAATTTTAGGACTTCAAACAATTTTATTTTAAAATAGTGCATGTAAAAATCGCATAAAATCGGACTAAGAGGGTTACCCATAGCCAAACCGTCAGTCATACGAAAGAAATTCCCGTTAAATACAAAAGTGTTTTGAGACAAGCAAACACGAGTGAGATGAATGAGCTCCTCAATTTCGAAAAAAGAAAAATGAAATTCACAGAGCCTTTTCTTCAGGCAATCTAAAGCCCCTTCGACAGGAACATTAGTAAATAATGATGAAACATCATTCTTTCACTGTTAAAAATTCTTTTGAATTTGTCAAGAAACTTCACAGTTTTAAGCCACAAGGCCACATGATGGTTTCTTTTGATGTTTCATAAAATTTCAAAATTTCAAAAGGTTAATTAATATTATAATAATCAATTATATAATAATCAATTAATTTCAAAATTTTAAAAAGGTTCGATTTCAATGTTATTTTTTCTCCTGTTAATAAAATTGCCTTTTCAAATCTTAAGCATCCCATTGATCGCTTAGATAACTGGGGTATTTACCAAATTTCTTGCCAATGTGGCCTTTCTTATATTGGTCTGACTAAACGTGCTCTCAGATTTCGTTTAATGGAAAATAAAAGATATGTCAAAAATCAAGAGCTTAAACGCTCTTCCATTGCTCAACATTGTTGGTCTTTACAACATAAGTTTAACTTTTCTCCAGCTACCATCATCCAGAAGTGTCTTTCCATTCTTGATCTTAATTTTTGGGAAGCTTACCACATCATTAAAAATTCTCACTCCTTAGTCAATGACTTATCAAGTACGCCTTATTTTCCTAGCATTTGGAAATCTTTAATTTAATTTAAACCTTTTTTTTTTTTTTTTTTTTTTTTAAACCTTCGCTTTTTAGTTTTTGTTTTGTTTATTCTCCGATAGATGTCGCTACTTCTCCAGCCAGTTGTTAGGCTGCTCTCTTCTCATTATCTGCTTTCCTTTAGGCGGGATCGTTTCCGTAGCGGGTATATAAGCCTGCGTCTCTCTGTCTCTTAGCTCAGTTTTGCTTTTTCTAGCTCGCTGAGTTTTGCACTGATGAAGAATCTCCATAGTAGATTCGAAACGGCTGTTTGCTACCTTTTCTTACTTTATTTGTGCATTTATAATCGTTGGTTTTTTATCTTTAAACATTTTTGCACAAAGGCTTTATTTGCTATTTTAAGGTTTAAAACAGTGTTGCTAGATGGGCTACTATTTAAAAAATCAGATTCTTGTTTGGCACCACTTTTTAGGAATGATAAAATGTGGCTTTTTTTAATGACATGATAATTAAGCGAAAACAAAAGGTAATAATTTACCGTTTCAAAAAAACAGTGCCAATCAACAGTTCACATAATACGACACAGTTCACATAATACAATACTAAAAGCAAAAACCCGCCTTTCTTCTGAAGGAAATCCAAATTCGCATGTGAATACAGCCGTGCCGCCATCTACAGTGTAGAGAACAAATGAAAGTTCATTCGAACTTTATTTCTATTTTTAGAAAGTCTATCCAAGCATTAGGTATAAAATAGGATAAATTATCGCTACATAGTTGGTTATTCCGTGTTATAATTTCTATTGATTCACGAATTTTAGACTTATGGGGGTTCGTTTGCCGAGAAATAATTCTTGCGTTGTTATAATCAATTGATTGTACTTCATTCATGGAACAAAGACTTGATATGGATGTGCTTGGTTTATTATACTTAATATCTCTTTTATGTTCCTTAAGCCTTTTGCTGAATTTTCGACCAGTCATTCCTATGTAATATTTGAGTTGATTGTTGTTAAGCAAAAAAGGTATTTCATATACACTTGCATAATTAATGGGGTCTATTGGGTCTAGTTTCTTACTTATTACTTTCATAAGATTAGGAGGAGTTGATGCTATTAGTTGAATATTATATTTCTTGAATAACTGTTTTAGCCTTTCAAAGATGATTGGAATGTATGTAATTTTTCTGTAAGATGGTTTGGTGGTTACTTCTTGATTAAGACTTGGTTTATTAAAATTATCAATAATCTTATATATTGTTTTTGGCTGGAAACCATGATTGCTTGCAATTTGAATTATATAACTAATTTCATCTGTTAGGTATTGCTCTGAACATACTTTGAATGCTCTATGGATGTAAGATTTTATGGCACTGAGTTTATAAGTCCATGGGGCTATTGCATCCTTAGGTATAATATGGTCTAGCTTTACTTTCTTTCTGTATACTTTTCTATTGATTTTGTTATTTTCTTTTATCAGTAGAATATCTAAGAATGGAAGAGTATTATTATTTTCTATTTCCATAGTAAATTGGATGTCTTTATCAACTCTATTGATTTTTTCAAGGAAATCCTTCAAAGATCCCAAACCAAGATCCCAAACTGCAAAAATGTCATCCACATATCTTATCCATATACTAGGAGCAGGTTGTATGTTATCTAAAATGTAATTTTCTAAAGGTCTTAATTTAAATTCAGCAAGGAGACCAGATATAGGTGAACCCATAGGTGCTCCTTTTGTCTGTTTGTAATACTTGTTGTTAAATATAAACACATTTACCAATGAGACCAATAGTTTCAAGATGTGATGGACCTTTGTACTTTATTGAAAAAGCTTTTGTTGTATTTCTAAAGTCTATCCTCCCAGAATCCATATACTCTATAAATTCCAGTAACAGCTTCCTTCAAAATATAAGTAATTTGGAAATCAATAATAATACCATTTTAGCTAGTTTTGACATAGTTTCATTATTTTCTTCCATCAGTGTAAAAGAAGTTATACAAACTATTAATGATGAAATAGATAAACAGGTGAACATGAATGAAAATATGAAGGTTTCTTTAAAGACAGGTTTAAATCTAATAATTAACAGAAATGTGTTTATATTTAACAACAAGTATTAGAAACAGACAAAAGGAGCACCCATGGGTTCACCTATATCTGGTCTCTTTGCTGAATTTAAATTAAGACCTTTAAAAAACTACATTTTAGATAACATACAACCTGCTCCTAGTATATGGATAAGATATGTGGAGGACATTTTTGCAGTTTGGGATCTTTGAAGGATTTCCTTGAAAAAATCAATAGAGTTGATAAAGGCATCCAATGTACTATGGAAATAGAAAATAATAATACTCTTCCATTCTTAGATATTCTACTGATAAAAGAAAATAACAAAATCAATAGAAAAGTATACAGAAAGAAAGTAAAGCTAGACCATATTATACCTAAGGATGAAATAGTCCCATGGACTTATAAACTCAGTGCCATAAAATCTTACATCCATAGAGCATCAAAAGTATGTTCAGAGCAATACCTAACAGATGAAATTAGTTATATAATTCAAATTGCAAGCAATCATGGTTTACAGCCAAAAACAATATATAAGATTATTGATAATTTTAATAAACCAAGTCTTAATCAAGAAGTAACCACCAAACCATCTTACAGTAAAATTACATACATTCCAATCATCTTTGAAAGGCTAAAACAGTTATCCAAGAAATGTAATATTCAACTAATAGCATCAACTCCTCCTAATCTTATGAAAGTAATAAGTAAGAAACTAGACCCAATAGACCCCATTAATTATGCAGGTGTATATGAAATACCTTTTTTGCTTAACAACAATGAACTCAAATATTACATAGGAATGACTGGTCGAAAATTCAGAAAAAGGCTTAAGGAACATAAAAGAGATATTAAGTATAATAAACCAAGCACATCCATATCAAGACTCTGTTCCATGAATGAAGTAAAATCAATTGATTATAACAACGCAAGAATTATTTCTCGGCAAACGAACCCCCATAAGTCTAAAATTCGTGAATCAATAGAAATTATAACACGGAATAACCAACTATGTAACGATAATTTATCCTATTTTATACCTAGTGCTTGGATAGACTTTCTAAAAAACAGAAATAAAGTTCGAATGAACTTTAATTTGATCTCTACACTGTAGATGGCGCCACGGCTGTATTCACATGCGAATTTGGATTTCCTTCAGAAGAAAGGCGGGTTTTTTTTTTTAGTATTGTATTATGTGAACTGTGTAACGTGTTAGTTTTTATCTTCTAATGTTTCCCTCATGATGAACAAGTTTTATTGTTCGAAACTGTAGGAAATCAATTCTACTTTAGTTGTAAGTAGTATATGAATTTTAATTAAAAAAATTAACATCTAGTATACACTGATGAGCTGAATTTATTATTTGTAATATTTTTAACATTATTCTGCCATTGAAAATTTTGGGACTTCATGTTTAGTTCGAATTAAGCGAAAATTCGAATTATGTGATTTCGAATTAACGAGAGTCACTGTATGTAGGTTTCATTCTATAACTTTTTCGACAATCTATCATTCTACCCATTATACCAATGGAGTTATGAATAAAAAGAAGAAGACACATAGTCAATTGTCTATCAGCAACGAGTGAAATAACTGAGTTGGTTGTCCCAAGATGACAGAAATTTTATTTAATCGGATTTACAGTTTCTGATTACGTCTTGTGAAATCTCTAACCAGTAAACTCAACTAGAAAATTTCGCTTTACTTTAACTCTTTCCGGCACACCGTGCCCGGTCTGCGATACCTAATTTTAATTCCAAACTTGCAAACGGCACCTATAATATTTTAGTAAAATTTCGCTTTTACAATAAAAGGTTTAATCAAGGACTTCAAAATACCTAAAAAATGTGTTTGCGAATTTCGGTGTCAGTCAATAATTTTTCCTTTTACTGACAGATTTTGCCCGTGCCGGAAAGGGTTAAAGCCTTATAAATTGAAAAAGTCTCTGAAAAATGCGATAAAAAAGTTCTGTTTATTTTCTGGATTCAGTTTGGCGAGGATTTATAATCTTTTTACTGACACCGACAGGGGTTTGACTTGGTTGTTGCAATTTGGCGAAACTATTACCGAAATGTAAACACTTACCAGTAAAACTGAATATCTGTTTTTGCCATTATTTTTTATTTAAGATTTCTATTCATGAGCCGTTTAAATAAAAAGAAATTTTCCACATAATTTTATCGGTGGAAATTCGCCGCAGTAGTAATGAGTCCCTGTAAAAGCGGTTACAAATGAAGCTTTACTATTTTATATATATCTCAATTCCTCTTTCTTAATAGTTCCATGATAGTACCTCACTACTATATAAAATGATTTATTTTTATTCTGTCAGCCAATATTTGAAGAAGGCGAAATTAGAGGTCTGCCACTTTTCATACAAGATTTTTTTTTATGTGGTATCCAAGACAGTAGAAGCAACTTTATGCATCATCATTCAAAGATAATCTGAAAATAGTTTTTGAAACTTAATGAACACTTTTCTTACTAAAAATATCTCATTGTAGCTTTGTTAAAATAATGTTTGCTTTGATAACTTTCAAAAAAGAATTGTGCAAAATATTCGCACAAAAATTCCGCGTAATCATTTATTAACCCTTTTATGAACCAAACATTTTCATTGCTATGATGTTAAAATAATTGACTGGCACCTGTAATTGCAAACAAATATATTCGTAAATAAGAAAAAGTGATTTTACATATCCATAATAAAGTAGATTCTTTTAAATTAAAATTCCGGTGTCTTTGTAGCATATTAGCATTAAAATTTTGTGTTTTCGAAGCGAAACTAATGATCGTTAAAGGGTTAAACTTGGTGTAAATGAAAAATACATAAGTGAAAAAAAATCTCACATTATTTACCTAATTTCGCGCGTATGCGCTTAGTTAAGTCTTTTTCAAACCGGAAAATTTATTGAAAAAAAGAAGTCAAATAGATGCTAAGCAAGAGAAAGTCAAATTTTCTTTAATTTTTTTTTTCTTTAAATTTTTATTTTCTTCAAATTTCAGCCGCATTTTCATATATTTCTTAATATTTCCTGAAATTATAATCTTTTTATGCGGTTATAACACTAAAAAACATAAACCAAATGTATGGAATTTGTAGGTTTAAAATATTATAATATGAACAGTGAAATCAATTTACAAGAAAAATATGCAACGCAACTTATATATATATATATATATATATTGATACGTTTATGTTTAATACATTTTACATTATGCGAATTTTCATTTTAAAATTTTTGTACCTAAGAAATTTTAAATTTTTAGGTTGGCAAGTGGTCCGGAAAAACAAAGACAAAAATGGCGCTATATGCTAACATTTTGTTAAAGAACAATTCGCCTTCTTAACGACTTCACGACGCGAGCCTTTTACGAAATTTTCAATGTTTTGTCACCGGTTTTTAAAAACAGAAATTTGTGCCTTATTAAATCTTGAAAATGCTCCGATTAAATAAGGCAAACTTTGCAGTAAAATTTTATTGGTGGGGATAAACTGGGATTCTTAAGCTATTTTGCAGCACGTATACGTGTCGCTCGTCCACAAGGGGTTAAAATAAATTCTGGGAGGAAATCGACTTATTTGACGTGCGATACGCGGGAAATTACGGTATATAATTTTCTCCTACAGCATTAATGTATTTTTTGAGGTTTAATACATTGAGAAAAAGAATAGTGCTTTTATATTTTTCTCTTAATATCTAAAAGGTAAAATATAAGAAAGAACACTTGCCTATTTTATCATTAGGAGTGTAATAGAAAGGTCATTTCGTCCCCTTAATTTAATTTTCAATTGTGTGTTTTCAAATTTGTTTTCAGTCATTCTTATTACCTCTTTAAATTTATTCTTGTATGTTTTTCAAAATATTGCACTAATATATAGCTGGTAAATTTTTCGATTTTTGCCCGGAAAAAAATTAATAGCAATTTTTGACTTATTTAATCGTCAGGTACAACGCATTTGAAATGGTAAAATGTATTATGTAAAATACGTTGGAAGCTATACCTAATATTTATCAGAATCTAATATTGCTAACAGATAACTTAGTCATTGCAAATTGGTAAAGAATAGACAATCTTTTTAAAAGCCCCAGCTTAAATTGACTTTCGCGTCCTTCCGTCTCAAATCTAGAAACATTTTCTGGTGACAATTCCATATTCTTTAACAGAAGGAAAAGTGAAATTTACTCCCCATCATTCCTCTACGGACAAAAGCATTTGTCTCCGAAGCATACCTAAATTGCATTAAGGGTGCAATCGCGCAAACGTCTATGATTGATTCTGGAATAAGTTGATATTTTTCAAATGAACAATGGCATGGTTGGTAAATGCACTACCTTTCAATTGCTTGCATCACATAAATTAATGTATGTTTGATCCTCAAGAAGTCGTTTGTAAATTTCAGATACCAATTCAATATTCTGTAAAAAAAAAAAAAAAAAAAAAAAAAAAAAAAAAAAAAAAATCAACCTTTTGTGGACAAAAATACAGTCGGATCTCGTTAATTCAAAATCGGATAAATCGAATCTTCGCTTAATTCGAACTAAACATGAAGTCCTGAAATATTCAATGGCAAATAACGTTAAAAATTTTAATTTAATCGAATTTATTTCCTTTTGACTTAGTTTAATTCGAAAAAAGCGAATTCAATTCTTCATTTTTCCTTACTTTTCCATGAACCCCAGAAACTTGAATTAACTTTATTTCTTTAATTTTTTTAGAACTGATCTGAATTAGTATACATATATTTCCATGAATTTGATATCCACTTTCTTAGTATCCCGTCTGTCCATTAATGAAACCTCCATATTTTCTACCATAATGATTGTTTCTAATCCTTTAATTAGTTTATGTATGTATAAATTTCAATTTATCGTTAGATCATAAATGAATTAAAAATTATTATTACATTAATTCCTATCTAATGGTACCCCTTTCAGAATGTTTTCCTCTCATATATTTCATAATTCGAACATATCTTGTGGTCCGAACGAGTTCGAATTAAAGAGAGCCGACTGTATTTATCACTTAACCCTTTTCGGCGCAGGGCATAATTATTGCCTTAGTGTTGAAATTGATGCCTGACTTTGGAATTTGAAAACAACTTTATTTATAAATAAGAAAAAGCTATATATTGATCATTCATTAACCCCTTCTCGGCGGGAGCTTTTTACGAAATTTTTAATGTTTTATCACCGGTTTTTATAAACAGAAATTTATATCTTATTAAACGGAGAAAATGCTCCGATTAAATACGGCAAAATTTTCAGTAAAATTTTACTGGTGGAAACAAATAATGATTCTTAACCCTTTTTGAGGCACGCATACGTGTCGCTGGTCCCCAATGGGTTAAACCGTAAATTTCTTTACCAAAATTCGAAGGCCATTGTGACGTTTGGGAATTAAATTTAAGTGGATTTATAGACTACCACCGCGAGGGAGGGGTTAGGATTATGTAAATGTCCTCACGTATTTAATCGAGTAAATGCTGCTTCAGAAATAAACTAGTGTCATTCGAGTGAATCATGCATGGTTGGAAAATGTAACATTTTTCATTCCCGAGCCTATGGTAAATGTAAATGAGTTTTACAATCAGGAGGTCGTTGGTCGTATATTTTTGAAGACTAATGTAAAACTGTATTTTTCCTCATTTTAGTACTTTCTACAAAAGCATGTTTTTAAAACATTTTGTTTTACTTATAATTTTAATTTTTTTTTTCAGTTTAAAAAAGCGTAAAAAAAAGTTTCTTTTGACAGCGTCTTTTTGCTTTATAGTAAAAACCACAAATTCACTATAGTTTTATATAGCATTTCGGTTTATTAATTATAATGTATTAACCATTGATTTACATACTAAGTATGTAAAACTGTAAACTGATAAAGATGATACGTAATAACTAAACTACGCCTGTAATTATTGTTATGTGTAACTACCAAACAAGATAGAACATAAATTCAGATACATAGTATTAGTTATTGATTGCACAATGTCGTTGTTTAATTTCAACTATTTATTTAAAACATTTTCTACAAAATACTTACTGTAAATATGAAGGTTTCACTCTTTAATGCTTCTAAAATTTAACGGTTCTGTCCGCAGTTCTTTGTAACTATGGAAACGGTTCTATTTTTAAACCGAGATCCAGTCATTGATTAAAGAGAAATGCAAGTTAAGGTTCTGCCACTTCGCGTAAAACTTGTTTTTGAGGTATTTCACATATTCCAGGTAACTTGTTGCATCAGTATTCAAAGAATTTGAAAATTCTTTCGAAAATATTAATTTTTAATAGAGAACTTTCGTAACAAAAGTTTTTTTGTCAAAAGAAAAAAAATTTTGCATTTCGACTTAAAAATGGAATGAGTTAGGAGAATTATGAACGTTTCATAAACAAAAAAGTATTTTGTTTTCTTCATTTGCTAATTACGTAAATTAAATTTTTTATTTTCCTCTTTTTAAACGAATATTTTTTAAATAATTATTTTAGATTGATTTTCACGCTGCAATGTTTTTTAACTTCCTTTTATTTTGTTTGTTATAACAACGGTTCTATTTCCAAATCATGATTCAAACACTTATTAACCCCTTGCGGAGCGGTGGTATATCTATGAAACCACTTAATTTTAATTCCCAAACGCCACATTGGCACCGGAATTTTGGTAAAAAAATGTTCAGCTTATTGAATGCATTAAACATAGCTGTTTCTTATTTTCAAATAAAATTGTTTTAAATTCCGGTGTCAGTCATTAATTTTAACACACAACCCTTTCCGGCACACTCTGTCCGGTCCCCCCTGGGATACCTAAATTTAATTCCAAACTTACATCGGCACCAATAATATTTTAGTATAATTTGGTTTTACAATAAAAGCTTAAATTAAGGAATTCAAAATATCTAAAAAATTGGTTTGTGAATTCCGGCGTCAGTGGATAATTTCGCATTTTACTATAAATTTTGCCCGTGAAGGAAAAGGCTAAGCAATGAATTTGCTCTGCGCCGCAAATGTTTAAAGTGAAATGAAAACTAAGATTCCAAAATTTTACATAAAATAAACTATGTCCATTTTTTGAGCATCTTAACCCGTTGAGGGGTAAGCAACGATGTCTCTGTAATATTGCATTCTCACCCGATGAACCGATTTTTGGTTGCTCCTCAAGAGGTAAATGAAAAGTAAAAACTCTTTGATATTGGGAATGTCTTTATTTTTTCTGAATATATATTGTTATTTCCCGAAAATTATATACAGGATAATTATATTTTCTTTAATTAAGTTAACTGACAATAGTTTAAGTGCCTTTTATAAAATGTGACTTTTGTAATTTATAGATTTTCATCCATTAGCATGGTAAGAGCCACTTCTGGAGGTAACTGTTATTCATTTATATATTTCTTTTTATATAGTTATTTTAACAACGACAAATTAACCTAACCTTTATTATCTTTCAACTAATTTAAATGACATAAGCTTAAAAATTTAACACTTTAGTTTTCAAGGGATGTTTTTCACTGACCAATAGATTTCGCGTAAATGGGTGCTCCATATACTCTGGACACCAGCATTTAAACCCTTTCCCGCACATGCAAATTTTGCTAGAAAAAGATAAAATATCTACTGACACCGGACTTTACATACGCAATTTTTAAAAAATTAAGAACGCCTTATTTTAATACGTCAGTCAAATTGTCATAAATGCATGCATAAATTCTGCTAGAAGGTTTTATGTTTTTGAACTGCTTATGGGAATGCTAGTAACAAGAATTAATGGTTTTCCAACAAAATATATCGGGGCTAAATTTTGTGGAGCCAAAAAAACCACAAAATTTTCGGACTTTTTTCAGTTTTTTTGCCTATAACTCAAAAATTATAAAATTTTTGCGCACCATACTCAGTGACAAAAAGAAAGAGCATTGAATTCTCTACAAATTTCATACTAAAATTGTTTTTCTAAAGCCAATATTAAGCGCGCTACAGCTTTCTGAAAGTGACTCTTTTTTTTCTAACTTTGTGAAAAAATTACAAAAAAGGAAATTTGACGTAATTTTTCATTATTTTATTCTCTTTAATATAACTTATTCTAATTACAGGTATTTGCATGATAACAATCATGATGAGTTACAACGGTAACATTGTAAAGAAATTAAGAACATTATAACTTCTTTTGTAATTAGAGCTTTAGAGGAGATCATTAATATTAGGTATTTAACTGAATGTAAGTAAAAAATACTTACATTTTTACATCTCCTCCTTCTGAATAAATAATGCCATCGATATTTCCGTAGTTGATCCCATTACATTTTTTACAAATTGCTGAACATTTGAGTCTTAATTTATGAAAAGAACATGCTTTGCTGCACCCTTTTCTACAGCTACATGACACAACATTGAGCAAGGATTCAAGGGCCAGGTCTTGGCACATTTGAACTGGCTGAATGAGATCCTGTCAGCCCCCCAAATCCTTCAGGAGGGATGTTGTTTTCTAGCCTAGCTTGTAACTGATGATAACATCGGAGAAAATGATGCTGCGCAGCTCCTTGTGTTGGTGGTAGTCTTGCAACATGAACTTTGCTTTTTAAGGCAGATTTAGCAAATAACTAGAACCTTAAGGTGTTCAAATTCTGTGCGGTAGCTATGCATCCACTATAGTGCAATATGGAATTTTTTTTCCAACCTTGATGATTTCTTGACGGGTAGAATCTATTTTATTGAATACGCAGGCTTTTTCTCCAAGCTGATCATGTTTTTTCAAAGTGTTACAAAACTTTGACTTTCTTTGCCCAAAAAGAGCGGATGTTGTATCGCATCCGCAGATTGCATGAGTGAAATGAACATTGTTGTAATTGAATTTGAACGACATGGTTGAAAACCACTTGGTTTCGATGTTACCTCTTCCTGGCTTTTAGAAAAACGGATTTTTGTACTAATAGCCTAAGCTCGTCATAATCACGAAAAGGTCAATGTCTTCTCTGACAATTACGACGCTTTCAAAAGATTCGGCTCTTGAAATGGCTGAGGTAACTATCATGGCATCAGCTTCTTCTTTTGCCTGCTCAACTTGAATTCTGCTATTTTGAAATTCTTGTTTTGAAATTTTTAATTTGTTTTAAGCAATGAAATAAAGCGGCTCTTGTTTCTCTCATTGGCTTCGTTCACGGATGATGCGGGTCGACGCCTTCTTTTTTCGCCACTTGTTACAGATTGATCTAGTTTTCGCGACAAGACTATAATAGCATGTATCTGCAAGTCAGGTTCGTGCTGAATACGCTCCATTACTTTCTGGGACCCTTCATCCCCGAGTTTTTCAGCAGCTTTCAAAAATATAATCTTCGCTTCTAATTTCATCACTTTGTGAATCAATTTTCTCTTTGCATAGAGCTTTTTTATTGTTTTTCGTTGAAGTCAACGGGATTACCTTCGTCACATAAGAAGCAATTATCTTGAAGCTTGAAAGAAGTGCTTGATCTGAGGGACAAACTATAGTCTGTGTATAATCTTCACTCCAACGAACATAAGCTGCTATCATTCTCTCATTCGCATATGTTTTTCGGCAATCATCCTGTATTCTAACTTCCTTGCTACTTAAAAAAATAATGAAAAACTACTTGTTACATTTAAAAAAAACTTTTGATGAATATTACTTTGACGCTAAACGCTACGTTCAAAGAGCTTGACAAGTCCTTTCTGGCTCACAACGCGAGTATCACTATTTGAAGCCGTTTGGCAAATGAAACACAATTTTGGATTGAGCTCATTCAATTTTCATTACTGCACGAGAAGAGATGCAATAAACTTAATAGCAGAATATTAGAAGAGTATGTCTTTAAAAAAGAACATTTGCATCTGAACGAAAGTGGCTCGGGAATGCCACTGACCATAATCTTCCATCTGCATTCCCTTTTTTTCTCCCCGGCCCTCCCTGCCTTTGTAATTGTTTTCTTATAGAGTTTCTAGAATTTGTGCATCTTCTACCTGACTTTCTTAAAACTTTCATTTTTCATCAATCAATAGGTCTATTTAATTTTCATTGTTAGTGACGAAAAAATGTTTTTTTGGAATGGGAGGCAAAAAATAGATCACTTTCTGTAAAGTTAAAAAGGGACATTTTCGAAAAAAAAAAAAAAAACATAGCGCGCTTAGTAATGGGTTTAGAAAAACTTTTTTGTAGCCAAATTTATAGAGAATTTAATGCTCTTTCTTTTTGTAACTAAGTATGTTACGCAAAAAGTTTATAATTTTCGAGTTACAGGCAAAATACAGAAAATATTTTTTACTTACATTCAGTTAAATACCTAATATTAATGTTCTTTACTAAACCTCTAAATACATACTAATTATAATGATCTTAATTTTTTTACAATATTACCGTTTGTAATTCATCATGATTGTTATCATGCAAATACCTGTAATTTAAATAAGTTACATTAAAGAGGATAAAATAATAGAAAATAGTGCCAAATTTTCGTTTTTGCAATTTTTCCACGAAGTGGAAAAAAAGAGTCACTTTCAGAAAGCTGTAGCGTGCTTAATATTGGCTTTAGAAAAAAAGTTTTAGTATGAAATTTGTAGAGAATTTAATGTTCTTTCTTTTGTATCTGAGTATGGTACGCAAAAATTTTATAGTTTTTGCGTTATAGGCAAAAAAACTGAAAAAAGTCCGAAATTTTTGTGGTTTTCTTGGCTCCACAAAGTTTAGCCTCGAGATATTTTGTTGGAAAACCATTAATTCTTGTTACTAGCATCCCTATAAACATTTTAAAAACATAAAATCTTCTAGCAGAATTTCTGTATCTATCGGCCCTTTTTTCTGACAATTTGACAGGCCTATAAGGTTTCATTGTAAAAGCAAATTTTTGTAAATGCTATTCGTGCTCTTTGCAAGTTTACAATTAATCTTAGGTGTGGCTGCACTGGGCACACTGTGCCTGGTCAGTGTTGCCAGCGGGCTACTTTTTAAAAATCAGATTTCTTGATTCGTACCACTTTTTTGAAATGGCAAAATTCCGTTTGTTGTAGCCTTTATTAATATGTCATTAAATAAGGCGAATTTTACTATTTCGAAAAAGCGGTGCCATTCAAGAATCTCAATTTAAAAAAAGTAGCCCATCTGGCAACACTGTGCCTGGTCCGGGATACCTAATTTTAATTCCAAACTTGCAAACGGCACCAATATTATTTTAGTAAAATTAGTATCTAAAAAATTCATTTGTGAATTCCGGTGTCAGTCAATAATTTCTCATTTTACAAAGTGATTTTGCCCGTGCCGGAAAGGGTTAACCCTTTTCGGCGCAGGGCATATTCATTGCTTAAGTATTGAAATAAATGACTGACACCGTAATTTGAAAACAATTTTATTTATAAATAAGAAAATGCTATATTTCATTCTTACAATAAACTGAAATTTTTTCTAACAAAATTTCGGTGCCAATGTGGCTTTTGGAAATTAAAATTAAGTGGTATATCTATGAAACCACCGCGCCGCAAAGGGTTAAACTAATTTTCTTTGCCTTACCCAATAACCGTAAGACATTAATGGTGTCCAAAGCATTTGGTGCCCCGATTTACGAAGGACATATGACTACACACATTGTGAATGCGAGTCACTGCTTGAGTGCAAAGGGTTAATATTTAATTTTAAAATTTTTATTCTCAACTTAATTTTTTTTTATTTTTTTTATTTTTTTTTTTTTGGTATAAAATTATTTATTTTGTCTTTAACAGTAAAATGACGGCGAGTTGCCAATTTGACCCCTATTAAGGGAACATAATTCGGTTCGAACCATAAATTTCTTACAAAAATATGTTTAAAGTAAATGAAGAAGGAAAAAAAACCGGATTAATTAAATAACCTAAAAAGTTCTAAATAAAAATTCTGCTGTTAAATGATTTTTTATAAAGTTTTGTGAAAATTGAGTGTTGCCAGATTGGGGATTTTGTTCCCATTTTGGGGAATTTTGAACCTCCAGGGGAATTTTTCGGGGACAAGTAAATCTTGGGGACATGTTTGGGGACTATGAACATATTTGGGGAAAACTTGGGGAATTGTTATCACAGTTTTAATTTTTACTTTCAGTAATTGGTCAAAACTGGATCTGTCTGGAATTCGATTTTGGTTTGGTAAACGAAAATAAAATACAGAAACAATAGATATGAATCATTCTCGTGGTCGTGCTCACCATTTATATGTACTACAGATTCATCATGATCTTCAATGGGCTATCCCCCGTCTGAATTTTCAGATAAGTGATTCAGATTTTACTGTCATCGCTGACAGAAACACAAGTACAGAAATACATTTCATTTAATAGTATACATTTATGGAACAAAAATAAAAACAATTTTATAACTTTTTGTTGTTGTTTTTAGTTTTGTATAAACATGTAAAATTCTGTTGAGATTAAATGTTTATTTATTTATTTTTTCCATAAATGGGAATTTTTTTCAAAAAATTGCTTGATTTGGGGAAAACTTTGAGTTTAATCGTGTTTAAAAAAATTTATAACAGAAAATTGAAAATTGAGAACTTGCTTTTTTGAGTAGAAATTGCGTTGGGGACTTTTTCTGAAAAAAGCCCTGATTTGGGGAAAATTTCAGAAATTTTGGGGAAATTCACTTTTGACAATCTGGCAACACTGGAAAATTCTCGTATTTGTAGTGTTAAGTAGTTTTTTATACTTAAATACCGCTCACAATAAGCTGGTTTCAGCTGAATAATCTATGAATGCCACTCAAACGTTCAGCGCAGAGCAGCACCTATCGTTTCAAGAAACTCTGTAAAATTTGCAATGAAGAAAATCAAATTTTAACAGTAAAAATGCGAACTTTACTGGTATTATGTAAGCCTGCTTGTAGTTGTAATGGAAATAAAATCAAATGCGTAGCACAAGTTTATGATGACGAAAATCCACTACTTATTTTTTACTATTTATTAGCTAGAAATTCCATACTCTGTCATTACATAATTTGTTGTCGTCGCCAAATTTTTTATTCGTAAAATTATATATTGTTCACAAAACCATTGATTTGTTAATAAAAGTTGTTCATAAAATGATAAAACAATTGACTGACACCAGAATTTTCAAAAGTTTTTTTCAGAAATCAAAGATTCGTTAGTGCCATTTATAAAGTTTGAAATTAAAATTAGATGATCGTAGAAAAGCTGTGCTGGAATGAGTTAATCCTATCAGGAGCAAGGTATTTCGGCTCCAAACATGTTCAAATAATTGATTCACACCGCAATTTAAGAACAAATTTATTTGTAGATAATCAAGAGCCCCCCCCCCCCCCCCACGTATATTATGAGATCGAAATTATTCTAAAAATTTACTGGTTCAAATTCGCAATTGGATCAGTAAAGTTAACCATTTGAAGATTGCAAACGGCGACCCTGAAAGGGTTAACATTAAAGCTACGTTGATAATTTAATGATAATGACAATAATCTTGGCAATCACTTTTGCTTTCAATGGATAATTTTCCTGTCGAAATATTGTTTGATATAATTATTTTCATTATATAAAAAAAAAACCTAGATGGTTATGGCAATTATAAAACTTTTTTCTATATCATGCATGTTAATACTTCAAAAATCGGTACCACATTGCCAAAATAAAACGACATTTAATGCTCATTGTGAGATTCTAAAGCCATCAAATTCCGTTCGTGAGTTTTTGAAATATGACTCTTGCAGATATTTGGCAAAATACAACATAAAGCGCCAATTATTGAGAGATTTATACCAAAACTTGAACAGCAAAAATATTTATCAAACTATACCTGGGTCTGGAATTTGATGAAAAAATTCTTGCATTAGCTCTTGAGATTGAACTACTACAGGAATCGGGAAAATTCAGCATAGCAATGCTACCTGTTGGGTTAATGACACCAAAACATAAACAGAACTAGTTAATATCAAGGATTTCCAGAATCTGGCGTTTGGTGAAAATTCGTGCATTAGTTCTTGAGATAGAACTACTACAGGAATCGGGAAAATTCAGCATAGCAATGCTACCTGTTGGGTTAATGACACCAAAACATAAACAGAACTAGTTAATATCAAGGATTTCCAGAATCTGGCGTTTGGTGAAAATTCGTGCATTAGTTCTTGAGATAGAACTACTACAGGAATCGGGAAAATTCAGCATAGCAATGCTACCTGTTGGGTTAATGACACCAAAACATAAACAGAACTAGTTAATATCAAGGATTTCCAGAATCTGGCGTTTGGTGAAAATTCGTGCATTAGTTCTTGAGATAGAACTACTACAGGAATCGGGAAAATTCAGCATAGCAACGCTACCTGCTAGGCTAATGCACCAAAACATAAACAGAACTAGTTAATATCAAGGATTTCCAGAATCTGGCGTTTGGTGAAAATTCGTGCATTAGTTCTTGAGATAGAACTACTACAGGAATCGGGAAAATTCAGGATAGCAACGCTACCTGCTAGGCTAATGCACCAAAACATAAACAGAACTAGTTAATATCAAGGATTTCCAGAATCTGGCGTTTGGTGAAAATTCGTGCATTAGTTCTTGAGATAGAACTACTACAGGAATCGGGAAAATTCAGCATAGCAATGCTACCTGTTGGGTTAATGACACCAAAACATAAAGAGAACTAGTTAATATCAAGGATTTCCAGAATCTGGCGTTTGGTGAAAATTCGTGCATTAGTTCTTGAGATAGAACTACTACAGGAATCGGGAAAATTCAGCATAGCAATGCTACCTGTTGGGTTAATGACACCAAAACATAAAGAGAACTAGTTAATATCAAGGATTTCCAGAATCTGGCGTTTGGTGAAAATTCGTGCATTAGTTCTTGAGATAGAACTACTACAGGAATCGGGAAAATTCAGCATAGCAATGCTACCTGCTAGGCTAATGCACCAAAACATAAAGAGAACTAGTTAATATCAAGGATTTCCAGAATCTGGCGTTTGGTGAAAATTCGTGCATTAGTTCTTGAGATAGAACTACTACAGGAATCGGGAAAATTCAGCATAGCAACGCTACCTGCTAGGCTAATGCACCAAAACATAAACAGAACTAGTTAATATCAAGGATTTTCAGAATCTGGCGTTTGGTGAAAATTCGTGCATTAGTTCTTGAGATAGAACTACTACAGGAATCGGGAAAATTCAGCATAGCAATGCTACCTGTTGGGTTAATGACACCAAAACATAAACATAACTAGTTAATATCAAGGATTTCCAGAATCTGATGTTTGGTGAAAATTCGTGCATTAGTCTTTCAGATAGACGTATTGCTGAAATCGTGAAAAATGCAGCATAGCAGTGTCACCTGTTGAGCGATTTACAACAAAATGTAAATTGCTTCAACTCAAATCAAGGACTAATTGAATCTTAAGTTTAATAGAAATCCGTGCATTAGTTATTGAGATAGAGCTATTGCGTAAATAGTAAAAAATGCAGCTTAGCAGTGCCACATGTTCTGCTATTTATATGAAAAACTATTAACACTAGAACGACGGGAAATTTTACGCAAGTTTTATAAAATAAATTTAAAACCAGAAAAATAATTTGAAATTGTTTAGTTTATTTATTTAGCTCATTTCATTGCAAATGATATATAACTTATTTCTTGAAGATTTTTCTGGTTCGAGTCGACAGTTTGTCCAATGATCGGTGTCGAATTGACACCTTCCCGGCGTTCTAGTGTTAAGCAATAATCTATATCGGAGACTACTTTAATATAATTTTTTTTAATATTTCGTGCATTAATTCTTGCGATAGAGCTGTTGTGAAAATTGTGAAAAAATGCAACAAAGAAGCGCCAACTGTTGAGCGATTTACACCAAAATTTAAATAGCATCACTTCAAAAAAATAACTAAATCTCAAGTTTCATGAAAATCCGTGTATTAATTTTTTATGTATAGCTGTTGTGTAAAAATGCAGCATAGTGGCACAAACCTGTTGAGGGATTTGCACCAAAAACTAACTTATTGGCAACTGCACTTACAGTGGGTTGCCAAATTATTAGGGACAGTCATGTTTTTTGCTAGTTTTATACTTAGTGTGCATTTGATTTCGGTTCTAAGTGGTTTAAGTGTTGCAGGAATGTATTTTACCGTTGTCAATGTCTCTATAATTTGATTTTTAATTACTTTTGGTATATTAAAAGGTTTGTTTACTTTCTTTAAATATTTTAGTAAAAAGAGAGACGCTGAGTCTTTTACACTTGCAATAGTGGAAGACGCTTTTCTTTAATTTAAACAAAATTCTTTTCTTTTTTTCTGAAAAGTAAAGACTTATATGTGCGTATTAACTTTCTTTTAATGATTAAATATCTGTTTTTTGCGAAATTATGTACGAATTTATTTTTTATTTTATTTTTATTGATTTCAACATGGTTCGAGGGGTTGATTTGTTCCCTAGGTAAAAATATGAGGTAAAAACATTTCTTCTGAATTCAAATCATTCCCAAAGGAAGATAGTAGAACTTGGTGGAGTTTTCAAGTCAGTAGTCAACATGATAAAAATAAATCTGGACAAAAACCAGACACTTTTGCCCAAACGAAAAGGTAAACATGGAAGAAAATGCATAACAACTCCACATACCAATAGGAAAATCCGGGATATCTGTTTAGGAAACAGAAAGAAAAGTGTGGGACTCCTTACTCAGATTGTTTAAGTATCTGGAATACCAGTTTCTAAGATAACTGTGTATCGGAGATTAGCGGAGGAAGCGTTGACAGGTCCAGCCAAGAAATCCCGATTAACAGAATCAATGAAGAAGTGCCTTGCCTAGGCTCGTGAATCACACCAGAAGACAGTTGATGACTGAAATAAGGTCAGTTGTTGAGATAATTATGATTTATGTCAGTTAAAATCATTTATATCTAAATTATAAACATTTTAAATTTTTTTCCAAGTGTGTTTGTCAGATGAATCAATCTTTCAGATTTTAGTAAGTAAAAGCAACTTTGTCAGGCGATGCCCAGGCAAAAAATACTGCCTCTGACTGCATCCTGCAAAGTGTTAAATACCCTGATTAAATAATTTTGCGGTTTGTCATAAGCGTTAAAGGGATTGGACGCCTCTATGTTGCCCAGGGAACGATGAAACAAGACCAGTACAGGCAAATTTTGGAAACTCGGCTGTCACCCCAATATGAAGAATGGTTCCCAGGACCCCAGGTGGTAAATAGTTCATGCTTATGCATGATTCAGAGGATTGTCATAAAGCTAGAAGTTTTTGGCAGACCCAAATTTTCCAGTTTTACTTTAGCCTGGCAATTCTCCTGACATGAACCCGATAGAAAGCTTATGGAAGATCACCAAGCCGGAAAACGCCAAAGATATGATTACAACCAAAGTACAACTCATCGAAAAACTAATAAATGTATGGCATCACAAACCTAAAATAAAAGAAAGTTCCAGAAGTTGCGCAGAAAGCATGCCGAGGCGCATCAAAGCACACCTCGAAGGCAATAAAAATGTCACCAGATATTAATATTCTTTATTTAACATTAGTAAATTGAATGTGTTATATTTTTGTTGGGTATATATTTGATATAATATTGCATAAATACTTAAACTACAGCAATAAAGCTTTTTAAACTTAAAAAACTGTTTATTTTCAAATCATATCCTAATATTGTACAAATACCTATAAATCATGACTGTCCCTAATAATTTGGCAACCCACTGTATTAACTGCACTTATTGGCATAAAGTGCCCACAAAATTTATGTCACATACCGAGTCAGAGATGCACAGAAACCACAGACTCACAGAGAGACAATTATAAAAAACATGTTTTTTGGAATTTCTGACCTCTAAACCGCTTAAATCCGTAAAAAAACCGGAATTCGAAGATTTTCACGAACCCTACAGTTTCTTCTTGCAAAAATATAAGATAAAAAAGTGCATTTACGAATAAAATTTGCTCGAAATTCTAGCTCAATTTACTGATTTTTTAGAATATTTTTAATTACTGTAAAGCATGAGCTTTATAACCCTTCGGTCTCCGGTGCCTCTTACACAAATTTTATTCGATTAGCATCATTTTCTTAAAAGAACTTTCCTTGAAGTAGACAATTTTAAAAATTCTCTGATTAACCCTCTGGATTCGAGACCGCCCGAGATGTTTTGAAATATTTTAATTTGTCTTTCTTAATTCCCGTTAGAAAATTAAAATATTTGCTTTCAATTGTGATAGATCATTCCGTATTTAAATAAAACGAAATTAGCCATTGAATTTTTCTGGTGTTAAATCAGATTTTCTAAACTACATACTTTCTAGAACGTGTTTTATTACAGGATTTAAAGGGTTAAATAAAGAAAGTTTTATTTTCCTTTATTACTGGTGCCAAAAACAAACTTTGGAAGGAATGATGATGTCTCCGCAGCGGAGACAACGGAGTACCAAGGGTTAAATCTATATGTGCAATGTATATTTTTTCGAGATAATATTGAGGAGAGAGCTGAGTTATAAAGAGCTAAATAAAGACGTAGAAGCTGGTTTTCTACAACTCATAGTTGATTATTCATGCGTAATGACTGATGAGAGCGAATGAAAAAGAAAAAAAAACTTTTTCTTATTCTTCCAATTAAAAAAAAATTGTATGAATGTTTTATAATTGAGTTAATTTAAAACTGTAGCATTATGGTAATAGCTTTCTTTAGAATTGTAAATACCGTTACTTTTTTTTTTATATTCTTAACCCCTTCGCGACGGGAGACTTTTAAGAAATTTTTAATGTGTTGCCACCAGTTTTTAAATACGGTAATTTGCCCCTTATTAAATCAAGAAAATGCTCCAATTAAATAAGGCAAATTTCACAGTAAAATTTTACTAGTGGGGATAAACAAGTATCATTAATCCATGTTACGGCACGTATACGTGTCGCTCATCTCCAAGGGGTTTAGTGTTCGAAAAAAAAACTCAAAATTTGTGGTAACAATGCAAAAATTAATCTATTTAAGTAATTGTTTCCTTAACCTCTTTTATACTATAAAAAAATCTATACGATTGCTAAGAATTTTCTAGAAAACTTAAATACTTGAACTTTTTATGTAGCAGCAGCAAGTAAAAATTTAAGTAGCAGATACAAGTTAGTCTTGTAAATAAAAAAATCTGTAAGGATTAAAGAATTTTCAAGTTAATTCGGATTCCTATAGTACTTTTTTAAAGTTTACAGTTTAAAGCTGTGTCTTACAGAGTTTGAAAGTAACAGCTCGAGCAAACCCCTACTTTACTAATGTGTGAAAACGTATTTTACAGTTTCACTATCATTGGACGTTATGTTATAATCACCTTCTCTAAATGATTTTAACTAAAGAAATATGCAAATTTTTGAATACGGTTTTTTTGCATATTATTGAGGATGCTATAAAAATCTGGAAAGTGTCATGGTCCTGTTCCTCCTAAACCCCTTGGGATCGAGCGTCACATATACGTGCCGCAAAAAGTCTTAAGAATACTTGTTCATCCCCACCAGTAAAAATTACTGTAAAATTTGACTTATTCAAAGGAGCATTTTCTCGATTCAGAAAGACACAAATTTCTGTCTTTAAAATCTGGTGACGAAACATTAAAATTTCGTAAAAGTTTCCCGTCGCGAAGGGATTAACGCCATGGGGACGAGCGGCCGTTATAGGTGCGACTTTAGTTGCTCAGAATCCTTCTTTATTCTCACCAGTTATTTTTTATTAAAAACTTAACCTTATTTAATCAAAGAATTTTTCGCGATTCTGTTTAATTTTTTTTTTAAACTCTTGGTAAAAAATTAAAAATTACCGTAATTTCGGGTGTATAAGCCGCGGATCAAACAATTCTTTTTGGACCCAGAAAACTTATTTAGTGATTGAAGATGATTATTTACGGCGATCTAACTAGTTATATTTGGTTTTTAAAAAATTCTGGGTCGAAAAAGAATTGTTTGATCTGTGGCTTATACACCCGAAATTACGGTAAACAAAAGGCTCTCGTCTCGAACGGGATATAACTTCAAATCATAGTGCACTAAAACAAGCTTTCTGTTGAATATGAAAAATATTTGTCATTAATTTACATTGTCAATAATACAGACAAAATAATTCGGTTACATATGGCCTAAGTGCGCAGAATTCAAAAAGTTGTTTTTGAACTTTGTTCGCAGTTCCCTAGATCATATACAAGGATACATAAAAGAATTCGTAAGTATTACTGTCTAGTCTATGAGCGTGGATTTTATTAGACATGTTTTTTAATTGAGTTACACATTTTCCATCTGAACCGTATTTAGTATATTAATAAATGCTTGTAGAGTAAAGACAAATACACATAGAGATCTTTACAAAAATCTGGATACATTTCCGCTTGTGGATGCTTGTTTCTAAAAGGACGTTTTTAGATTACATGTTTTTTTTTTCTGAATTGTTTGCTTATGATTTTACGTTATTAAATGATGAAGCTCAGTGAATTGTTGGAATTTTTTTGAAATTCTATGTTTCATGTACGTTTTATGCATCATGTTTATGTTTGTTTTTACAATAATGCGATTTATTTTATAGGCTTTTTTAAAATAATTTACTTTAAATCTGAAGGTTTAACCTTATAATTCTTTTTAACATCCTTCAATTCTGTTGGTAATGCATTGTAACTATGGAAACTGTTCTATTTTTATACCTTCATTCAGTCATTGATCAAAGTGAAATTTAAGTTAAAGCTCCATTTATGTTGTGTATATATTTTTTTCATTTCTAACATTCCAAGCAACTTTTATTAATTAAACTTTATTATTTAAAAGGAATCTAAACATTCTTCCAGAAGTTTTGACGCAACGGTTTAAAATGAAAATTTGCATGAGAAAATAATTAAAAAATATTCAAGAAAAATATTAAACATTTGCTTTATAATCATTAAATATTTGCTTTAATATTTAAAATAAGACACAGTTAATCGGAGTAGTTTTTAAAGAAAAATCTTTTAATTTCGTTTTATAGCGGAAAAAAATATAATTTTGTTATTAAAATATTTTTGCTAATGTGTGAAAGTTGAAAGGGTCTTAAATAGCATAAAAATTGAAAGGAACTTTTATATAATTTTAATCATTTCGACTTCACAAAATATGTACAGTTGAGTCTCTCTATAATGAAACTCCATACAACGAATTTATTAACGAACTAGTTAACGAATTTTTTATAGGAACGGTTATTTTTTTTCATGAATACATTAAGAATAATCTCCATATAGCGAAATATATATCTTAATTTAACGAATTTTTTCGAAAATGTTCTATCATAAGTTCTGAAAACACTTCAAATTATTTGTAGAATAATTTTTTTTCGTTGATTTCTGGTTTATATTTCACAGCTACATTCCTCGACCTTACCTCATGTCTTAAAAGAGGCATTCAACTTCCCCACCCCCAAAGAAAAACATCTTTTTGCATAGTTACACTTGACTTTGTTTTAGCAAAGATGAGCATGCCTTCTTGGAAAAGATTGAAACATTTGCTTGCTAGTGGGGCGATTTGCAACTATCACAAAACATCCTAAAAGATAAAACTATTCCATTATTGTTTTTAAAATGGTGTTTGTTTCGTGGTTTGGATAGTAAGGCAGGGATAAAGGGGAATTGGAGAAAAGGTCGTTCTTCAGCAGGTTTTCATCTACCTAAATTAACTTTCATTACTTTTAGAGTTTAGAAAGGAAGTTTGTTGTTTGTGGCGACTCGGAGCATTTTTTGTTGTGAGAGATCATTTGAATGAAGAATTGTTAATAAATGTCATCTTTGCTGGTGTTATCTTCTACTGCATTTGCATAAAATCGCTTTAAACATAACTCTCTCTGATAAAGTAATAATTTTGAAAATAATCAATAAGACACTAGGAAATAAATGAAGTGACAAAAATGTTTGAGATTCTGAAAAAAATTTCGTTAAATATTTCAAAAACTTAATGAAACACCTCAAAAACAATTCTGTTTCAAAATTTAAACATTAAATGAAAAAAATTTGCCATTCTCTATTCAAAGAATTTTTCTATATAACGAATTTTTTCTCTGAACGATGGATTTCGTTATATAGAGACTCGTCTGTAATTGAAGAGCGTACGTTGGGCACAATTAAAGACCCGCAATTTAAATCTTTAACAATTTTTCTTCGCATTTACTTCTAATTTTGAAAAGGAAATTTTTTGTAACTGAAAAACAAATAGTTATATAAATCACAACTATTTAATTTTACTAAGAATTAACAAAAATAGATATTTTGCATTCGTTTGATGTGACAATAGTCTCGATGAAAAATTGTGAATACCTTCGGAAAATGTTATTTTTTTAAATTATTTGACAAAATTAACAACTTTCCAGCGCTCTAGGGTAAGTGTACCAGTAGTGGGCCACCAGTTTTCAAAGTTGAAAAACAAGTTTTCTAGTTACCCCTGTCAGATTACAAACTAATTTCTGATTGTCTGGAACCCTTTTCTATTATCAGGCAAAGGGACAAATTCAATATTCTCATAGTCTTTGAGCTGGAAGGGTGTTTTTACAGATTATACGAAAAAACTAAATAGAAGCTAAATTATTTTACGTAATCATCAAAACTTCTAAATATGATTTCATTATTGTGTATATTTAAGTGTAGAAATGTAAAACAAATTATAAATTCTGTACAGTATGCATTAACCCTTTCTTGCGCAGTGTTGCCGGGCCGGCAACACTTTATTTTACCCCTTCGCGACGGGAGCATTTTACGAAATTTTTAATGTTTTGACACCGGTTTTAAAAAACAGAAATTTGTGATTTATTAATTCCAGAAAATGCTCCGATTCAAAAAGGCAAAATTTACGATATGATTTTACTGGTGGCGATAAACACAGATTCTTAAGCCTTTTTGCGGCACATATACGTGTCGCTCGTCCCCGAAGGGTTAATTCCAAACTTGCAAACAGCACCAGTAATATTTTAATATAATTTTCCTTTTACAATGAAAGCTTCAATTAAGGAATTCGTAATATTTAGACACGTTCTTTATAAATTCCGGTGTCAATCGACAATTTCTCATTTTACTAATAGAACTTGTTTGCGCCGGAAAGGGTTAAACTCAAGAATAGGGAGGCCCACTTCAAGGGTCCCCTACTGGAGCATCAGACATTTATTTGGCCCACAACTGGAGCATAGAGGAAGGTAACATTTTTTATTTTTTATTTTTTCTAGAGAATATATTTTAAAAATTTGAATGTTTATTCTTATGCATAAAGGTAAGGACTTGGCTAAAAATATGTATTTTTTTAAATTCGCTAATACTTTAATAATAATTAGATAAATGTCCTTAAATGGCCCACTACTGGTGCATTTACCTTATATACATACATTTTTGTCATAACTTATTGTCTTGGAAATATGTTTAAAATTTAAAGAATTAAAAGAATGTTTAACCTCCTCGGTTTAGAAATATCACATGATCTCTGAACCGAGGAGGTTATATTTACAAATTCCAAATTCTGAACAGATATTTTAAGTGAATTGTCTTTACTTAGTGATAAAATATCTGTCATTAAATAAATATCAAATTATTCTTTGGGACTTCAGGTGTGAATTTGGAGTTTTTAATTAAAACAGGAGATCATATTAATATATTTTCGTGTCTGAAGAGGTTATTCCTTTGCGGACGAGCAACCAATATACGTGCCATTCAAGGTGCTCACAATCCTTGTTTATACTCACAAGTTTTTTTTTTTTTTTTTTTGTAAAGTTTACCCTATTTAATGACAGCATTTTCGTGAATCAACTGTAGAAATTTTTTATGTTTTGAAAAACCAATGGTAAAACATAGTTGCCATTTTTTCCGACTTTTCAACCCGGAAAAATTTAATAGGAATTTTTGCCT
Source organism: Maratus speculifer (assembly GCA_964019185.1). Lineage (NCBI taxonomy): Eukaryota > Metazoa > Arthropoda > Arachnida > Araneae > Salticidae > Maratus > Maratus speculifer. The sequence goes on from OZ025295.1 coordinate 350,146,267, forward strand.
TACTTAATTGGCAAATTATGGCGATTTGAAATGGTAAATTTTATTGTAAAATTTTTCCGGTCCAACAAAGCGGAAGATGCTGGCAGCTACGGGTAAAACATTAAAAATTAATCAAAGTTCTCTCGTCGTGAAGGGACGGTGGTTCATTTTTGAACAACTTAATTTTAATCCCTAAATACTGCATTGACACCAGAATTTTGATTGAAAATTTATCATTTATTAGGAACTTAAAGAAAAGTTTTTAGTTTTTTTCAAATAAATCCGTTTGAAAGTTTTGTGATATAAAACTATTTTACGAATGGAAGTATTTTGTCCCTGAATAAAAGGTTAAATAAAAGGTTCCCAGACACATTTCCACAGTCACTGGATATTTAACCCTTTAACGATCATAGCATTTTCATTGCAAAGATGTCGAAATAAATGACTGACACCGGTAATTAAGAACAAATATATATCTAAATAAGAAAACGTGACTTTTCACATACAAAATAAAAGGGATATTTTTAGATAAAAATACCGGTGTCAGTGTTGCGCATCGGAATTAAAATTTTGTGGTTTCGTGGCGAAACCAATGAACGTTAAAGGGTTAACACCTTGAGAAGTTTAATTGCACAACTGCCAACTTTTACGAATTTTTGCTACCACTAAAATTATACAGAGATTTTCCATTTCTTTAATCATAAGATTTCGATGATTAAATAAGACAATATTTACTATAACATTTTTGTAGTAGGAAAAATGCGTAAAAGTTGGCAGCTATGTAATTGGGATTTGCCCCAGAAACTTTCAATTAAGTTGAATTTTAAAAGTTTGGAGGAAACAAAACTTTCTTTTTCTTATTTTGAAATAAATTTATACCAGATTTTCGATAGGATGGTTCAGTATTACACAAATGCCCCTTCAAATGATTAAATTATTCCTCCTGACATTTAGATTTTTAACATTTGAAATCTTTTTTTTAAAAACTTGTTTGTTATTCGTTTCGCAATTTTATCGGATTCAATAAATCCTATTTTTGGTGTCTGGATGTGACGTCAAACATTTTTTTGTACTTTTTTTAAAGCTATACATTTTAAATATATGATTCTCTGGACATTTTTTCAAATAATTTGAGCCAGGATTCTCGTTTAGCAAAGTTCGTGCAGTGGTATACAAAACCCATAATATAGTAATATATTGTTCTTTTTATACAATCGCAATCAATGAATCTTAAATATCTACAAACATTTTATAATGAAATTTCTCATTTGAACTTTACAAATATTTGCTGTTGTGGATTTAGAATACTTGTGGTATTTAGCTGTTAAATTAAAATAGCAGGGATGAATACTAGCCGATATTCAAAGCATTGTTAATGTTAGACAATATACAAAGAAAACAGTTTCACAGTGTGAACAAATCAATTAAAAATTTTAATGAGTAAATAGAAAGAAAAATGATCTCAAGTTATAACCACTGTTCCACTCTTAAAAATGCTGTTTCTGCCCTGTATCAGATGCATTTGCAAGAAGAAATGGTTGCAAAACGTAAAACCTTATCGTATTGCAGAATATTTTCTTTCGAGGTGAAGCGGCAACAATACAACAAGAGCATTTCCATAGGGAAAAAATGATAAAATTTTAACTTTACAACGTAAAAGCCTAGCACAGACTGGGATTACAAATTTTTATATAAATACTGCAGAACAGTTGATTAACTTGTGAAAGAAGTCTTTTTCCATTTAACCCCTTAGGGACGAGCGACACGTATACGTGCCGCAAAAAGGCTTAACAGTCCTCGTTTATCTCCACTAGAAAGATTTTACTGTGAAATTTGGCTTATTTAATCTGAGCATTTTCTCGATTTACTAATGAATAAATTTCTGTTTTTAAAAACCGATGACAAAACATTGAATATTTCGTAAAATGCTCCCTTCGCGAAGGGGTTAGTTACAATTAGATGAAAGTTTCAGTGTTTCTAAAATTTTTTGGTTGCAACAGCCACGTAGGATAAATGACCATTATATAGCGTTCTTAACCCCTTCGCGACGGGAGCATTTTCGAATTTTTTATTGTTTTATCACCGGTTTTAAAAAACAGAAATTTCTTCCTTTTTAAATCGAGAAAATGCTCCGATTGAATAAGCCGAATTTTACAGTATAATTTTACCGGTGGGAATAAACGCGGATTCTTAAGCTTTTTTGCGGGACGTATACGTGTCGCTCGTCCCCAAGGGGTTAATAATTAGAAGATAGCAGAGAAAAGCGTAAAAAGATCGAGAAAGGCCGATTGATAACAACTTTATGTATTAATCTTAAAAAGTAATGATTTTCATGGAATATATCTATTAAAAAATGCAACAGAAATATATCCCGAAAATTATGCAACGTACAAGCACAGCACAGAATGAAATTTCAAATTTTTAGGTAAATACTTCTGAACAGTTAACTAGCTTGTGAAAGAAGTCTCTTTTCCATTTAATTACAATTAGATGAAAGTTTCTGTGGTTCTCAAATTTTTTGGATGCAACAGCCTCGTAGCATAAATGGCCATTATATAGCGTTCTTTATAATTAGAGGATAGCAGAGAAAACGTATAAAATCGAGAAAGATCGATTGATGACGATTTTATGTATTAATCTTAAAAAGTAATGATTTTTATGGGATATATCCATAGCAGCTACCATCTAACCGCTTTTTTTCCGGGAAAAAAAGCGGTTTAAGAATTCAACGGTTTAAAAATTCAAATTTATTATTCCCACCGCTTTTTTGAAAAAAAAATATTCATGTTATTTATAACAAGTAAAATGGTACCAGAATAAAAGCAATTTCGATATTTTATAAAACTGGTGGGAATCAAACAATTCTGAATAAAACCCGTGAAGCTTACACCCCGTGAAAGTCTCGGGCGCGACGAATAAGTTGTTAAATATATTCCGACGTTATATGACTTTTGATAAATGTCTCTTGGAAAGAAAATAAATATCATATCCGTAAAAAAATTTCATTTACTTTCTCGGAAAGTATTGGCCATCTTATCTGCCAAATACTTTGAACGTTTCTTCGAAGTATTCAAAACAACATTATTAAAGCCCAATAGTAAATTCTTTTTATGTACTGCTCCAGCTTTCTTTAATCCTCTGGATCCCAAATCGCCCGAGATATTATAATTCGTATATCTGAATTCCCATCATAAAATTAAAACAACAATATTTGTTTTAACTAATAACAGAACATTCCATATTTAAAGAAAACGAAATTAGCCATTGAATTTTCTGGTGTAACATCAGATTTTCTGAACTACATAATTTCTGGAACGTGCTTTATTATGAGGATTAACCCGGGAGTACACGCACCGGGTTTTTTTGACCCGGAGTGCAATTTTGATTTTTGCAATTGTAATTTTTGATTAATTTTTTGAATTATGATTTTTGCAATTGTAACCACTTATCTTTTCAAAGTAATCTTCAACTTATTTTATCCCAAAATTTGTAAGGATTGTCTCCGCCTAAATAAAATGACGGTTATAATTTGATTTCATTGGTGACAAAGTTAAAACCCTTCCTAGTCTGAGTAAGCGCGTGTTCTCCCGGGTAAAAGGGTTAATTTGGAGGGTGAATATCACTAAATGCGAGAATTCGATCATTTCAGTGGAGACACTGAAAGTATCTCTTGAAAACTATTCAATATTTTAGAGGGTAAAAATTTCTATTGGACAATGAAGGATTCTGCATGCAAAATTGTGAAATTTTAGAGATTAAATGATAAAATAATTTTTATGTAATTTTATTTTATTTTTAGGCATATGGCAATTTCATCCTAAACACTCTTTTTGCATTATTGTTTTTTTTAAGTTTAATTTTTTAGTTTTGTTTAAAAGAACATGTTTTCTATTTAGTAGCTCAAATTCAATTTCATGTTCAATTTTATTTATTAATTTATTGAAGCCAGGAAAATCACATAAGCACATCATTTTCACAGAAATATTTAAACGATCGTGCTGTAATCGTGATTTTATTACTTCTGATTATCTATATCAAAAATAAGAAGATTTGTTCTACAGAGCAATATTAACCCGATAACGAACTAAAATGAGCAGGCCAGGAAATGTCCTTCATTTTCAGTGACAATAATATTTTATTAATATAAATTATTTATAAAATGTAGAATTTGTTGCATTGCTCATATAAGATTTTATAAGATATAAATATTAATAAAAAATATAAAAAACTAGAAAAAGACGATATAGCTGAATGTTTCATTATTTTGCACTAATTACAATGTGACATGCTTGGGAAGTATCAATATATAATTTTAAGTTTTTTAACCCTTCCCGGCACGGACAAATTCTGTTAGTAAAATGAGAAAATATTGACTGTCACCGGAATTTACAAACGATTTTTTTAGAAATTAAGTATCCCTTATTTAAGTTTTCATTCTGAAAGCAAAATTTTAATAAAATATTATTGGTGCCTATTGCAAGTTTGGGATTAAAATTAGGTATCCCAGACCGGGCATTGTGTGCGGAAAGGGTTAAGAACTAACATGAGCACGCCAATAAACGGCATTCATTTTGAGTGACAATAATATTTTAATTATTAAAAAAATATTTATAAAATACAGAATTTGTTACCTTTCTCATATAAGTTTTTATAAGGTATAAATATTAACAAAAATTTTTAAAAAACTAGAAAAAGACGGTATAGCAATGGTTTGCAATAATCACAATGTGATATGCCAGGAAAATGTCAATATAAAATTTTAAGTTTTTTAAGTGCTTTATTTGTGTTATTGCAAATGTTATTTTCTCTTGAAAATACTTCTAAGAATAATTTTAACCCTTTCTGGTCTGATTTTTTTTCAATTTTTAGAAAAAATTTCTTTTACGTTAATAACATTAACACTAGCTATCCAAATAGATTTATTAGTGTTTAATGAATATTTCATTGTCTGAAAGATAATGAACGTTGTTGTTTTGCTTATTATTCAGTTAATATTCATATGATAATAGGCTAAGGAAGAACGTTTGGAAACGTTTAGAAAATATTGTATTACAATAAGATTTAACTTCTATTACAGCATTCTAATACTTTTTGTGCTGTATAATACATGACGCTTTCAGGAAAGTTACTTTTATTTTAACCCTTTCCGGCACGGGCAAAATATGTAGTAAAATGAGAAATTATCGACTGACACCGGAATTCACAAACGAATTTTTTATTTATTTTGAATTCCCTAATTTAAGCCTTTATTGTAAAAGCAAAATTTTACTAAAATATTATTGGTGCCAATTGCAAGATTGGAATTAAGATTAAGTATCCGAGACCGGGCACAGTGTGCCGGAAAGGGTTAAATATAAAGAGCGAAATATATGTTTAAAATAAAAGAATCGCAAACCGTGCAAAGAGAATGAAACAAATAATAAAAAAAATAAAAAATTGTAATTTAAGAAATTACCCCAACCATTTGAAAAATGTTTCACTCGATACATTCATCTATCATTTTAAGCTAAATACCAGTTGTTTTATTGTGTATTATCCGTGCCACTGCTATAAATGACTTTATACATGCTGCAATTTGAAGGTACGGTTCGTTTAAGTTATATCACTCTATTGTCGCCAAGCATAAAAGTTGGCGACGAAAGAAACATTTCAAACTATTTAACATTGTTGGTGCAAAAGTAATCATTATTAAAATACAGCTTTGGCATATACTGTTATACTTGTAAGACTTTGGCATATATTGTTTGATTTTACAGAGCAGAATTTTGGTGATGGAGGTTTTAAACCAAAATCGATCGCAGCACATGCATCTGTGAATGGGTCCATCAGACATCGAATCAAAAAAGTTTTTTCCCAGTTTTTCCCAAGCCGATTGCTTTTTAGTTTTCTTTTTAGGTGGTGGAAAATCAAGAGTAATAGCTATAACATTTTCCGGCTTGTTAGAATCACTATTGGCACTCAAATTTTCCTGGTTAGAACCGACCGATAGTAAAACGCCATGGCTAGTGGATTGGTCGCCCTGGCGACATGATGTTTTACAATTAATCGGTTCGGCATTAAATTGCTTCCTTTTTCGTGATCGCCTTTCAACACGTAATTGGTTTTCAGCGGCTCAATAATCTTTTGATTTTATCATTTTCTGCATTGAAAGACGTTTTTGCGCCAAACCAAATACAGTATTACTCAGTTATCCCGTCGACCAATTTCGCCAAATGATACGAATCGCCAAACTAATAAGCAACTTATACATGTTGACTAAATTTTTATTTTAAATAGCAAAAGAAGAAATAAAAATCACTTTATGATTGTTTAAGTACGCGTATTGTGTTTAATATCATTGAATGCGATATTCACGTTCATTCATTTCTTTGGCTTCGGCTTTTTCCGTATCTGTTAATTTCCGTCTACCCATTTTTAAATTTGTTAGTTTTCTCCTTTATTACAATGATTTTAACCATTTTAATTTACTATTCAAATAAAAATTCTTCTAAAAGTAAAGAATTTAATTTAAATTCAAATAAAAACTCTTCTAAAAGTAAAGAAATTAATTTAAATTCAAAAGTGACCACATCATTCAAAAGTGGTAACATCATTCAAAAGTGGTAACATCATCGGGTCCATTCTCCCGAAAACAACAACCATTTTTCAAATGGTTAATAATTGTTATTATAAAGAAATGCCTAAACATAAATGATGTTATAAAGTAAATGCATAGACATATACTAATATTACTACATGTAAATAGTAGCAAAAGTAGTTCTTAAAACAAAATAATACCCCAATAAAAGACATAAATTATTTATAATACATCATACCTGAAAGGGTTATATAGAATGTAAAAAATTAAACAAACATTACATAAAAATTTATAGGAATTTTATTGTGAGGATTGCAATTTACGTAATTTGTGATACTCTCCCGGGAGGCATATTTCAGATGTGTATATTGCTGGGACGATTACTGTTTCTAAACCAATAGGAGAGCGTCATTATCACGGTCAAGTACACGCCCACACAGTTTGATTAACAGGAACTCGTGGACAATTGACGGTGCTAATTATAACGATAATCTGTTGTGGATGAAAGCGAGCCGACTGGCTGAATGGTTAGAGCGTCGAGCTTGAAACCGGAGGATATGGGTTCGAGTCCATCGCGGGCCAAGAGTCCGTTGGTGATTTTTTTTTTTTTTAATTATTGGAGGCTGTCTTTTATTAATAAATAAGACATTTAAAAAAAAATATTTCAAACCCTTTTAATATTCTAAATATCGTTCCAAAATGATTTATATACATATTAAACAAATGGGAAAAAAAGTATTCTGTGAAAATATCCGTATAAGCAAAATTCTTACTTTAATTTTTATTTATTTATTTATTTATTTATTTCAGGATCAGAGGAAGTATAATTTCTAATTGAAGTAAATAAAATTCAGTCATTTTGAAAAAAAAAAAAAATTCTTTCGTGCCTTTAATTTTTAATTACCGAGTACAAATTCAAACAATCCGAGTACAAATAAATAATAAACACACACGATCAATTGTCCACGAGTTCCTGTCAATCAAACTGTGTGGGCGTGTACTTGACCGTGATAATGACGGTCTCCTATTGGTTTAGAAACAGTAATCGTCCCAGCAATATACACATCTGAAATATGCTCCCGGGAGCGTTATAGAATGGAAAATCCGAGTTTTCTAGAAATTTATTTTCAAAGTTTAATTTGCGCCTTACAGTTTTAACCCTTTGGAGACGCGTGACACGTACACATGACGCAAATAGTCTTAAGAATTCGTGTTTATCCTCACCATTAAAATTATATTTTAAAATTTGCCTTTTTTAATCGCAACATTTTCTCGATTTATTAACCCTTTCCGGGGCAAGGCAAATTCATTGCTTAAGTATTGAAAAAAATGACTGACACCGGAATTTGAAAAAAAACTTTATTTGTAAATAAGAAAGCGCTATACTTCACGCATTCAATAAACCGTAATTTTCTTTAACAAAATTCCGGTGCCAATGTGGCATTTGGGAATTAAAATTAAGTGGTATATCAGCGCCCCGCAAAAGGGTTAAAGCACAAATTTCTTTTTTTAAAAACCGGTGATAAAACATTAAAAATTTCGTAAAACGATCCCGTCGCGAAGGGGTTAAGGGTTTGATGGCATCGTTAATCCCTTAAGGGAGACCCGTACCCCATTTTCGGCCAAAAATCATCAAAAGTTCAATTTTTTTTTTTTCTCAGAAAACGATAAAATACATATTTGCGAATATCCATGCAAAATTTCAGAACTCGGGGACACTTGGAACAGGTAAAAAATGAGCTTTTTAAATTGTACTCACTATAGAGTTTAAAGGACTAGCGGCCATTTAAAACGTGTTTTCCTGAAAATGACTTTTTTCATATTTTGCCTAAGTTCAAAGTACTAAGGCTCAGTGGTAAAATGATTTAGAAACAAAGTGTTTATGTTTTTAGAATCTTAAAAAAATTTGAAACAAAAGTAAGGAGAGATATTTTTTTAACTATTTCTGAAAATTTTACATAAATTGGTAAACATGAAAATTATAACGAATTGAAGGAAATTTACCATGCGTATTTTTATTATTATTATTATTTTTTTTTGGCCGAGTAAAATAGAAAATTAAAAATATCTCTCCTTAGTTCTTTTCTATATACTATAGCACTATTTAAGATATTTTAGTAATACCAAAATATTGAAAATTGAATGAGGAGTAGTAATTTTAAAAAGTGTATTTTTCGACAAAAAATATCATAAAAATCCCCATAAAAAATATACTTTTTAATAAAAAATGATTTTTTTGCTAATTATGTCTTACAAAAAGATTCTTAAGTAGTACACCAAAATTTATTACTTTAAAATCAATAATAAAAATTTTGGGTGTTTTCTTACGGGTTCCCCTTAACTGGTTTTCCCGAACGCCGTTCGGTCAAGACGAATTTGCTTATTCCATCATAATTGACACCACTATTATTTTTTTTAAAAATTTCATATTATTGAAAGACGGAAATGTTTACACTAAATTTTATGGATATTTTGTTTAAATAATAGTAATGTGAGTCAGCTATTTTCAATTTATTGAACGGAAAAGAATTAACCAGTTAAGGTGTTGGATTTAACTGCTTTATTTGCGTTATTACAAATGTCATTTTCTTTTGAAAATACTTCTAAGAACACTTTTAAATAGAATGTAAAAAATAAATAAACATTACATAAAATTTTATAGGAATTTTATTGTACGGTCTCAGATTTACGTAATTTGTGGTACTCTAACGGGAACGTTATAAAATGGAAAATCCCGATTTTCTATAAATTGTTTTTCAATGTTTCAATTGCGCCTTAAAGTTTTAAGGGTTTCATGGCTTCGTTAATGAAAGTTCTGAGACATAACAGAGGCACTTGTAATATATTCTTATAAAGCGAGTGAAATCTAAAATGTAAAGTGCACAAAAGGGTACTGCTTCGTTTCTCTCTGGTAAGTTAAAGAATTTATCATGCTTTATTAAATAAAAGTTTTCGAAGATTTGTATGTTATAATTAAGCGTAAAATTACAAAAAATATGTAAGATAGTATACAAGGTTCGCACACTCCTTATATTTTTTAAGGACTCTGGCACACTATTAAAGATAAGAAAATATATTTTATAGAAAATATATTTTATTTTTTAGAAACATAATTTTTAACCACCAACTGAATTCTCAAACTTCTCAATAATTTTGTGCAGTGAAATACTTTGAAAATACTGTTAAAATATAGTGGTAAAGCTGCGCGAACCCTGGCATGGATTAACCCTCTCCGGCACACTGTACTCGGGCTAGGATACCTAATTTTAATTCCAAACTTGCAAACGGCACCAATAATGTTTTAGTAAAGTTTTTCTTTTACAATGAAAGTTTAAATTAAGGAGTTCTTCATATTTAAAATAGTCGTTTGCAAATTCCAGTGGCAGTCAATAATTACTCATTTTATTAGAAAATTCGCCCGTGCCCGAAAAGGGTAAAAATATCCCATAATACCTAATACAAAATAAATTAAGAATTTCTTACAATATCAAATTTAGCGAAACAAAACCTTTTATTATCAGTCAAGATTTTTTTTAAATAGTAAATAAATGCAATTACGACATCAACATTTTAGGTCATGCTATCAAATTTATTTAGAAAATACTAAAAAAAGAAAAAAAACTGATTGACACCAATGCATGTTTTGTGAAACATGTTTTGTACAAACGGAGTGCTGAGATTTATGCAAGTGCTAGTACTAAAAAGGACATGTCATCATGCTACAAAAATTAGTTCATAGATATGTACTGCTTTAAAAAAAAATCGCATGTAAATGGTTTAAAGCGTCTAAACAGCATACCATTATAACACAGAAGGTACCGTATCCTTTAACTTTTTTCTTAATAATTTAACCCCTTAACTCATAGCTGCTAATTCTTCTGATTTTTTTTCCCAGAAAAAATTAACAGAAATTTTTGTCTTAACCCTTTCAGGCACGGGCAAAATCTGGTAGTAAAATGAGGAATAATCGACTGACACCGGAATTCACAAACGATTCTTTTAGATATTTTGAAATCCTTAATTTCAGCTTTTACTGTAAAAACAAAATTTTAGTAACATTTTACTGGTGCCGTTTACAAGTTTCGGAATTGAAATTAGGTATCCCAGACCGGGCACTGTGTGCCGGAAAGGGTTAAATAATCGGCAGTTTACGGCGATTTGAATTGGTAATATTTACTGTAAAATTTTGGAAGAGTTGGCAGCTGTGCCTTAACTGGTTCCTTTTTTGCGTGCAATAAATTGAAAAAATGGCTTTATACCACTTTTTTTAGCTAAAATATTCGTAATATTTATTCCAAAATTTTCTACCTTTGAATAGTATTTCATCCCATTTACAGAAATTAGTGATGTCAAAAAGCTTTAAATGATGGATTAAGCAAATTCATCTTGAATTATGTCAAGGAATTCAAAGCTCATTTAGATGTTTCTGGATATTCTGCTCGTATATTTCTTCATATGGAAATTAAGGAATTTCCCTTGAAATATTATTTGCTATTGAAATTTCTATGTTTTTTTAGCAGATGAAATGTAAAATATATTTTTGCGACAAGCTTCGATTTTTTGGGCGACTCACCAATGGGTCGTGATTCATAGTTTGGGAACCGCTGACACACAATATGGCAAAATTTTCCAGATGATAAAGTGGTGCATATCAAGAAACCTGAAATTAAAAAGAATAGCCAAACAGAAACTGTGCTTTGAAATCGCAACAATAAATGTTCTTAAAAAATCACTTGCTAGACGTTAGGAATGATTATATGTTTTAACCTCTTCAGTCCTGATATAAATATAACAAGGTATCACAAAAAAGGATTAAAAATACTATACAAGATCTCCAAAGATATATAAGTCGTTGTATCGATTCTTATGATATCCTTGTATTTAATAAAAAAAAAAAAAGTCTAGAAGCAATTTTTATATTTCTAGGAGCATTTAGATTATTTTAAGGGCTGTTAATTAGTGTCTTTTCCAGGTGACGTCAGGACTGAGGAGGTTAATAAGAAATTATTTGTTGTCGATATTTTAAGGTGTAGTCAGACTTATCAAAAATCGATTTTCTTATTTTTGCATTTTCTAAAGTATAATATTTTAAAAATATACTCTGAAAATTTGAAATTAATTCGACAAATATTTTTCGCGTTAGTCGGCAATTAACAAAGGGTTCTCGGACTCTCGAGAACGCTCTGGAGCAAGTAGTGCACGACTATTTTAGCAGCTATCAAGACAATTTAGGAAGATCTGAGTATTGATAATTTAATTTCAAGATGTGTGGGTAAATTCAATCAGAATAATAATGAAAGTTTCAATCAACTAGCGTGGAAAATATGACCAAAAACCACAAATGTAAGTTATACTATCATATAATTGATGCATACAAAGCTACTGATGTTATGAGCTACTATTCAAAGCTACTTATATATTATGTCATCGATATATATTCACTATTCGCCGTCGATATTTTAACACGTTGACTGCCGACTGACTACGAGAAAACTTGTAGGTTGCGTTCTTTTTTAGGAAGCCAACTACGAGTTATCGCGTAGTCGGCAGTCAATGTGTTAATTCTATTTTTTCTAAGCAGCACCACTTTTAAAAAATAGAAATGCCTGGCACATACTTTAACAACATTTGCAAGAGAAATCAACTTTATTATTTATATTAGAAAAATATTGGTGGGAATTTTTAATAATATAATGTGATTAAATGAAATTGTCAATTTTGGCCAGATTTCTTAAAATTTCCGTGACAATGAACGCTTTAAGCACCCCGTACCCAAAAGTTTAATTTTACCAGGGTTGTCAAATCTTCGGATTTTTGCTCACCACTATTGTCTTAGAGAAAATCTGGTTTTAGTATTTTCCCGAAAAGTTCAAATTAAATAAAGCAACATTTTCTGCGTTAAAATTGTGGAATGGAAAAAGCTGGTGACTTGTCAACTCTGATTTCACTTGTTAAAACATATACATGCTCTTTTTCTTAGTATTTTGTTAATGTATAAAAGCAATGATTTGACTTAAAAATATTTTCACTATCAGCAGAAAATGTTAAACAATATATTTATCTAATACATTTGACACATTAAATATCTATAAGATCATTGACAGGGTTCGGTGTGCTCCTCAATTTTTGTACATCCCCTACCATTATTTTGAATAAAGAATTTCCGTAAATGCTACCTTTAACATCAACAATAGTAGTTTTAAATAAACATTATTTGTTTTAAAATAACGGTTGAAACCAGAGAAAATTTTAGGAACGCTGCAGTTCCTGCATATTTTTCTAAGACGATATCTTTCATCATTTGGAAAAATTGCATTTAACCCTTTGCGGTGCAGAGAAAATTCTTTGCTTAAGTGTTGAAATTAATGACTGACACCGGATTTTGAAAACAACTTTATATGTAAATAAGAAAAAGTTCTGTTTTAAGCATTCAATCAACTGAAACTTTTTTACCAAAATTCCGGGGCCAATGTGGCGTTTGGGAATTAAAATTAAGTGGTTTCAAGGATATACCACCGCGCCGCAAGGGTTTAACTATCATGTTCTTTGATCCCTCTAAATATACTTGCCAACCTACCGCTTTTTAAAAGAATGAAGAAATCTACTTTTCACCAGAAAGTTATTAAATTAAATGTTTGTTCCTTCGATGTAGTTGTTAATCAAATCCATCATGATTTCATTTTCTAAATAAATTTTGTGGTTTAAAGGATGTTTTATTAATTTTAAAAAGCGGGAGTTTGACAAGTATGCTCCAAATGTACGCCTCCTACCTATGGAACTATTAAGCGGCGCAAAACAAATTCATTGCTTAAGTGTTGCAATTAATGACTGACACCGGAATTTGAAAACAACTTTATTTGTAAATAAGAAACAGCTACATTTAACGCATTTAATAAACCTATTTTATTTTACCAAATTTTTGGTGCCAATATGGCATTTGGCAATTAAAATTAAGTAGTTTCACAGCTATACTACTGCACCGCAAGGGGTTAAGAAAGAGGAACTGCCATATCCTTATAATATAAAGCTTCGATTGTACTCGTTTTTGTAGTGATTCGTTACTACTGCAAAAATCCTTCACCAGTAAATTGAACTATAAATTTTCTCTTTATTTAAATGCATGAATAATGGAAAATTTCATTGAAAAATAACGGCAAAAACAAATACTCATTTTTACCAGTGGGAGTTTATTTCGACGATACTAGCTCCGCCTCATTTTGTGAATTAAGACAATTTATTATCTGTGTCAATGAATACACACTGAAACTGACACCAGTAAAAAGAAATAGAATTTTTTTAACATAATTGTGGGAGTAATTTCCCGTCAACAAGATGCTTTATCCCTTTGACAAGGCTGCCACAGGCGACTATTTTTGTATTCTGTTCGCACATGTATTTTTCTCACATAAGTTTTAAAGTATTTTTTTTTTCAAATGTTGTCAAAGTATCTGTTAAGGATTTCTGTTTAACTCCTTGGGGACGAGCGACACGTATACGTGCCGCAAAAAGGCTTAAGAATGCCTCTTTATCCCCACCGGTAAAATTTTACTGTAAAATTTGCCTTATTTAATCGGAGCATTTTCTCGATTTGATAAGACACAAATTTCTGTTTTTTGAAACCGGTGACAAAACATTAAAAATTTCGTAAAATGCTCCCGTCGCGAAGGGGTTAAAGCAAGTGGTGCCAGTTACAATTAAAAAATAATGTCGCCTGTGGCAGACGTGCTTAGAAGGGCAATTTGGTATCTTAACCCTTTGCGGCGCGGTGGTATCATAGATATACCACTTAATTTTAATTCCCAAACGCCACATTGGCACCGGAATTTTGTTTAAAAAAATTACTGTTTATTGAATGCGTGAAATGTAGCCTTTTCTTATTTATAAATAAAGTTGTTTTCTAATTCTGGTGTCAGTCATTAATTTCAATACTTAAGCAATGAATTTGCCCTCCGCCGCAAAGAGTTAATCCCAAATTGCCACACTGATACCAGAAATTTTCTATGAAAATTTCACTTTTATTAAATGCGCAAAAATACACTTTTATTACTTTAAAAATATAATTTCGTGTAAGTACCGGTGTCCCTCAATTATTTCGGCATTTTATGAATAGAAGTACCTTGCCCCGGAAAAGGTTAATTCGATTAAATTTTAACTTAAGTTTACTTTTTCAAAATTTTTACCGGCGGTAAGAAGAAACTGTTGATCCAATCAAAATAATAATAATAATAATAATAATAAAAACAGCATCCTGTAAGAAATTTCCAAATTATTTCACCCGCAACTAATAAGTAATGCTCAATAAGGCTCCTCTTTCTTTATTCATAACTTCATTCTCTTAAGTTACTGTGTCGCAAACATTGCTTCATATTGGTGAAATGTAAGCAATTGTTTTTTCTTTCATATCAGTTTTTTTTAAAGCTATTCATTATAGAATTTTTTCATAGGAAATAGCCTTTATAAGAAAAGTAAGGAGCTTCCTGATTAAATAACTGCCGAAGATTTACGTGTGCCTTCCCTAAAACGCATTGAAAGCCAAAAAGCTTCTAAAAGCTAAAAGCTAAAATAAAAAGATATTGTGCATTACAAATAAAAGAAAAGCCAGAGAGGAAAGTTAATTAATAATGAATACTCAATATTAATAGCGTATAAAAATACTTATTTTTTCTTTTAATTACTATTAATTAAAAAAACATAAACGTTCGAGAACAATTTAAATATTGTTTTGGAGGGTAATTTCTATTTGACACGTATACGCGCCGCAAAAAGGCTAAGAAACCATGTTTATCCCCAGCAGTAAAATTTTACTGTAAAATTAACCTAATTTAATGTGAGAAATTTCTCGAATTAAAAAGGCACAAATATATGTTTTAAAAAACCGATGACAAAACATTAAGAATTTCTTAAAAGTCTCGCGTCGCGAAGGAATTAAAATAACGTAATATATTATAACTATTAATTATAAAATTATATGAAAAGCCATGACTTTTTCCTATAAAGAATACACTATCTAAAATAAGGAAAGATGTGTAAATTTCCTCAATTTGAGTAATTTTGAAATGCTATTAGAACATCAGAACTTTCATATGCAGATTGTTCAAGTTCAAATACATGTGCATTAAATGTAATTGATAATCGGGACAAGCACAAATAAATATATAGATTTTACTAATTCATAACAAGTGAATTTGAAAACGATTGATGCAATTTTTGTACTCCACCCCGTTATCACACATAAAAAAATAAATTAAGTTGTTTTGCTACATCAAATGGAACTTTCATTGCGCATCTAAGTATGCTTTTCAAGTGAAAAAGGAGATGTAAGTAAAATTTGGTTCAGTACATAAAATGTAATAAAAGCACCTCAAGAAATGCTTCTTCATTGTAGACCTCACACAGATTTGTTCGATATAATTTTGCATCCGTTTCTGTCTTAACCTTTTAATTCAAATGATAGAACACGTTCTAGAAATCATGTACCGTAATTTCGGGTGTATAAGCCGCAGATCAAACAATTCTTTTTCGACCCAGAATTTTTTAAGAAACAAATATAACTAGTTAGATCGCCGTAAATATTTGTCTTCAATCACTAAATAAGATTTCTGGGTCCAAAAAGAATTGTTTGATCCGCGGCTTATACACCCGAAATTACGGTAGTTCAGAAAATCTGATTTTACACCAGAAAAATTCAATGGCTAATTTCGTTTTATTTAAATACGGAATGTTTTGTCTTTAATTATAGCAATATTGCTGTTGTAATTTTCTGGTTGGAATTAAGATTCCACCAGGAAGGAATGAAATTGGTAACATCTTAGCTGGGACACCCTGCTTGTTAGAAATTGTAAGATAAATTCTTTTAACACATTTCTTTTGTAAAAACATCAGGAAAAATTGTTCTACATCAACAAACGCATAATTCCTAAAATCTAAAAAAAAATATATCAAGCAATGCACCCACATTATTTTATCTTAACTTATTTTTTTCGCAACTATTCAGCAAAAAGACTTTTGCAGAGGAAGTAGTCTTAATTAGATTAATTGCGCAGAGCAACGTGTTCTGTAATTAAATGAATGTCTAAAAAAACACGTGCAACAACGTTATAATGGTGTTGAAACTCTTAATGTTTTTCGATAAAAAATAAGGATGGATTGAGTAAACCTATAAATAAACTAGTAAGGAATATCTTACCTTAAGCATAGAATATGAAACACTTTTCAAATCTTCCACAAAGGTGTAACAAAACTTTGTTATTTAGGAAAGTAAGAAAATCAGGGAAATAAATTAGCAAAGGAAAGCTAGGGAAGCTTTAGCTAGGGAAATAACTTGCTAAGTTATTTAGAGACATAACTTAGTAAGCACAGCATTTTAAAACTGATCATTGAAATTTGTAACACCTTAGCTGGGATACCCTGTACATTAGAAATTGTAAAATAAATTATTTTAACACATTTCTTTTCTAAAAACAACAGGAACGATTCTTCTACATCAACAAAAGTTTTATTCCTAAAAGATTTTTTTTAAACAATCAAGCATTGCCAGGGCCTGATTACTAACGGGGCACTCTCCCACCAGGAAAAAGAAATAAAGAATTTTTCCTTATTCATGACAGTAATCTTGTATGAAAAGGGCGTTTAAAGAAGACGAAAATTTCTATAATTTTTTTCTGGTGAGAGAGTGCCCCGTTAGTAATCAGGCCCTGAGCATTGCATCCACATTGTTTTATCTTATATAACCTATTATTTTCGCACTATTCATCAAAAAGTCTTTTGCAGAGGTTTAATTATTTTAACCTCTTAACCATTAAGAGCTTTTTCTCAATAAGATTAATTGGGTATAATTACGTGTTACATACGTGTTAACTACCGTAATTTCGTGTAGATAAGCCGCAGCTCAAACAATTCTGTTTCGACCCGGAAATTTTTGTAAAATTTTGTATCACAGTATAAATTTATCTTAAATTACTGAATAAATTATCTGGGTCGAAAATGAATTGTTTGAGCTGCGGCTTATCTACACGAAATTACGGTACTGTAATTTAAATGTCTGTCTAAAAAACACGTGCAACAACATTAAATAGTGTTGAAATTCAAAATGACTTTTGATAAAAATAAGGACAGATTAAGTAAACCTATAAATAAACTAGTAAAAAAATCATACGTTAAGCATAGATTATGAAAAACTTTCCAAAATTTCCTGAAAGATGTAACAAAACATTGTTATTTAGGGAAATAAGAAAATAAGATAACTAAGTAAACGTTTTAGAAAATAGCATAAAACCAGGGGTGTAGTCGTAAAAATAACAGAAGATATACGTTCCAAGCAGAAGGTATACGCTCAATCCAAAGAGTATAACCTAGAGCGTGTCTAATATACTTTTCTTGAGAGACAGAGGGTATACGGTATTTCTTTAATAAACAGAAGGCCTACGCGTACACCCTCCATTACATCCCTGGATGAAACATTTGAAAGACTGATTTCAGCAGTTCCGCCTATAACAATATATGTACCACAATTCTTTTAACACTTTAACGTTCATTGGTTTCGCCACGAAACCACAAAATTTTAATTCCGATATGCAACACTGACACCGGTATTTTTATTTAAAAATAACCCTTTTATTTTGTATGTGAAAAATCACGTTTTTTCATTTAGAAATATATTTGTTCTTAATTACCGATGTCATTCATTTATTTCGTCATCTTAGCAATGAAAATGCTATGATCGTTAAAGGGTTAAATAGTCATGTATTTGATCAGTAGGGTAATATATATACTATATAATTAGCAGCATAGAAACAGCATTTTAAAACTGAACATCGAAATTTTTAACATCTTAGCTGGGATAACCTGTATATTAGAAATTGTAAAATAAATTCTTTTAGCAGATTTCTTTTCTAAAAAAAATATTCTTCTACATCAAGAAAAATATTATTCCTAAAAGCTAAAAATAAATAAAACATTGCATCCGCATTATTGACGTGACAACGTCTTGTAAATTGGTTTGCCGGGAGACACTTCAAGAAACTGCGTTACGTTACGTTACGCTCCGCTCACGATACGCGCTCACTTTTCTCTTAACTTTTTCCGGTCACTTGTGGGACCATTTTCTGAACGTGAATGTGAATTCGCTGCAAGGAAGGGGCGGTGCTTAATAGGAATTTTAGATAGTATCAAACTAAGACGAAATACGTTATGTATTAGTTATTAGTATAAAGTACAAAGAAAATAAGTGTAGTTTATTTCGTAATTCGGTGGTATATTATGGAAAACTAATGATATGTGATTAGTGAAAGCCATTTTACTTTAGTTATATTCTGCTCATTGAAAAATTCTTTAATATGCTGTTTACAAAATTCAACATTTGACATCAATAAACATGAAGTAAAATGTGTTTAACAAACACAGTGTATTGCAAGTTATTGTATGTATATTTGTATATAAATACGTATGTATGTGTAAAGGTAAAAATAAAATTTTGTTAATATGAAATTCAGTGCGAGATTCTTTGTATAAATTAATGTTTTAAATATAATTCTTTGTATAAATAAATGTTTTAAATTGTTACTATTATTTCATCCTTCTTCCTACTATACGAATGAATATTCACATTAAAATTATTTTACAACTCAAAGTCGTTGTCACGTAAAACTTTCGCCCGTATACCGACTTTACAGGCAACCAATTTTTTTTTTGTCTTATATAACCTATTTTTTTCGCAGATATTCAGCAAAAAAGTCTTTTGCAGAGGAAGTAGTCTTAATAAGATTAATTGGACAGAGCTACGTGTTCGGTAATTAAATAAGAGTCTAAAAAACACGTTGCAAGAACGTTAAAATGGTGTTGAAACTCAAAAAGTTTTTCGATAACAATAAGGATAGATTGAGTAAACCTATAAATAAACTAGTAAGGAAAATCTTACGTTAAGCATGGATTATGAAACACTTTCCAAAACTTCCTGAAAGATGTAAAAAAACTTTATTATTTAGGAAAGTAAGAAAATTAGGAAAATAACTTAGCTAAGGAAAGCTAGGGAAGCTTTAGATAGGGAAATAACTTAACTTGCTAAGTTATTTAGGGAAATACCTTAGCAAGCAAAACATTTTAAAACTTAACACTAAAATTTGTAACATCTTATCTGGGACACCCTGTATATTAGAAATTGAAAAATAAATTCTTTTAACACATTTCTTTTCTAAAAACAATTGGAACAATTTCTCTCATCAACAAAAGTATTATTCCTAAAAAATTTGAAAAAAATCAAGCATTGCATCCACATTATTTTATCTTATATAACTTATTTTTTCTCAACTATTCAGCAAAAAGTCTTTTGCAGAGGAAGTACCCTTTATACGATTAATTGGGTATAACTACGTGTTACCTACGTGTTAACTACGGTAATTAAATGACCGTCTAAAAAACACGTTGCAAGAACGTTAAAATGGTGTTGAAACTCAAAATGTTTTTCTATAAAAATAATGATAGATTGAGTAAACCTATAAATAAACTAGTAAGGAAAATCTTACGTTAAGCATGGATTATGAAACACTTTCCAAAACTTCCTGAAAGCTTTTAATGAAATTTTGTTATTTGGGGAAATAAAAGAAATAAGATAACTAAGTAAAAGTTTTAGAAAACAAATGAAACATTTGAAATAGTGATTTTAGAAGTTCCGCCTATAACAATATATGTATCCCAACAATATACAGGGTGTCCAGTAAATGACTGACCCATTTTGAATGTAAATAACAAAAAAACTGTTTGAGATAAAAATGCGCGGCTTGCTGTATTGTTATTAGAATATAAATAAATTTTAAAATATGTACTTTGTTTAATGTAATATAATAATATTTAAAATAATATCTCAGTCTCAAGACTGAGGAGGGGAAGTACAATACAGATCGTTCAATCACAAATATTATTTTAAATCACTTTCCAATCAACGTACCCTATTTCTGACGCTGATTCGAGAGTCGATTCAACATATAGATTCAGATTCGACAACATATAGATTCAGATTCAGCCGAAAATCTCATATTTATGAAAATTAGGGTCATGTCTGTATTCAAACAGCCTGTTACCGCCAGCGCGATATTTTTTTCCGAAATTTGAACTATATTAACAAAGTACATTTTTAAAAATTTATTGATTTTCTAATAACAATACCGCAAACCGCGCATTATTATCTCAAACCGTTTATTTGTTATTTAAGTTCAAAATGGGTCAGTTATTTACTGGACACCCGATATGTATTCTTTTAACCCTTTACGATGCAGGGCATACTCATTACGTGTGGAAATTAATGATTGGCACCGAAATTTGAAAACAACTTTATTTTTAAACAAGAAAAAGCTTTATTTCGCAAATTCAATAAACTATAATTTTTTTTACCAAAATTCCGGTGCTAATGTGGCGTTTGAGAATTAAAATTAAATTGTTTCATAGATATACCATCGACCTCAAGAGGTTAAAGATTGATTACTTAAAATTCGTTCCTAAGGGGGGGGGATTGAGTGAAGGCAAACTCAAAGTAAAATAATAATAATAAATAAATAAATAAATAAATAAATAAAAACCACTGTATCACATTAGACAATAGAAATAAAATTTTGAAACTTTGCAAGCTCAGCATTTTAAAACTGAACATTGAAATCTGTAACATCTTAGCTGAGACTCCCTGTATATTAAAAATTGTAAAATAAATTCTTTTACCACCAAAGTTCGCACAGATCTACCACGAAATTTTAAGAATATTTTCAAAGTATTTCACAGCCGGAAAACGTCGTAAAATCTATGAACGGAGGGTGATTGTGAATTCTGTGTTTTAAAAATTAAATGTAAATTTTCTTACTCTTAATAGTGGTGTCAGATTCCTTAAAAAATATAAGGAGTTTGCGAACCTTGAACAAATTTCTTTTCTAAAATTAATGCGAAAAATTGTTCTAAATCAACAAAAGTATTACTCCTTAAAAAAAAAAAAATCAAGCTCTACATCCACATTATTTTATCTTATATAACCTATTTTTTTTCGCAACTATTCAGCAAAAAGACTTTTGCAGAGGAAGTAGTCTTAATAAGAATTATTGGGCAGAGCTACGTGTTCGGTAATTAAATAAGTGTCTTAAAAACACGTACAACAACGTTAAATGATGTTGAAACTCAAAATGTCTTTCGATAAAAATAAGGTTAGATTGAGTAAACCTATAAATAAAGTAGAAAGCAAAATCATACGTTAAGCATAGATTATGAAACACTTCCCAAAACTTCCTGAAAGATGTAACAAATTTTCGTTATTGAGGGAAATAAGAAAATAAGATAACTAAATATTTTAAAAACAGGTAAGACATTTGAAAAACTGATTTGAGCAGTTCCGCCCCCAACAATATATGTACCCCAATACTTTTAAATAGCCGTCAGTAGTATATGGGGCTTACTTAGGGACACTTTTAATACTCCACTAAATTCAAATATTTAACGATTATTGTAAGATTTTCATCAAAAAGTTTGACTGCCTAATTATATCGAAAATTTTAATGAATATTATAAGATTTTCATGAAAAAGTTTGACTGATTCGTCAAAATATGTCTATTTTTTAATAAATTTTAGAATGCTATTATTTTACATTTTTTTTATCAAAAAGTTTGACTGAAGAACATTGTAACGCTTATTGTAAGGTTTTCATTAAAAAGTTTGACTGTCGAACAATTTTAGATAGATTTAATAATTATGATCCATCAAAGGCTAAGTAGTGTGAGGTCAAAAAGTTTGATTTACGCAATTTTTTAATAGTCTACCAAATACTAAATACAATAGGAAAAATTCTTCTACATCAACAAAAGTATTCTCCCCCCCCCCCAAAAAAAAAAATCAAGCATTGCAACCACATTATTTTATCCTATGTAACCTATTTTTTCCGCAACTATTCAGCGAAAAGTCTTTTGCAGAGGAAGTAGCCTTAATAAGATTAATTGGGCAGAGCTACGTGTTACCTACTTGTTAACTACGGTAATTGAATGACTGTTTAAAAAACCCATGCAACAACGTTAAAATGATGTGGAAATTCAAAATGTCCTCAGATAAAAATAAGGATAGATTGAGTAAACCTATAAATAAACTAGTAAGAAAAATCATATGTTAAACATAGATTATGAAGTACTTTCCAAAACTCCCTGAAAGATGTAACAAAACTTCGTTATTTAGGGAAATAAGAAAAGTAAGGAAATAACTTAGAAAAGCTAATTTAGGAATTTTTTTTTATCTTAATTAGGAAAGCTAGGAAAAAGCTATGGAAGCTTTAGCTAAGGAAATAATTTAACTCGCTAAGTTATTTAAGGAAATAACTTTGGAAGCTCAGTATTTTAAAACTGAGCATTGAAATTTGTAACATCTTAGCTACGACACCGTGTATAATAGAAGTTGTAAAATAAATTATTTTAACATATTTCTTTTTTCTTTTTTTTTTTTAATGGGAAAAATTCTTTGACAACAACAGAAATATTATTCCTAAAAGCTAAAAAAAAAATCAAGCATTGCATCCACATTATTTTATCTTATATAACCTATTTTATTCGCAGCTATTCAGCAAAAAGTCTTTTGCGGAGGAAGTCGTTTTAATAAGATTAATTGGGTAGAGCTACGTGTTCAGTAATTAAATCACTGTCTAAACTAGTGGTTGGGGACCACCGTAATACTTACCCATCATGGATATGTATATGAAAATAAAACATATGAAAACTATTAATACAATGCATTGCAATTCATAAACAAAATTTAAATATTGTTAATATGCATAGTAATGCTCTATTAAAGAGCTGCTGATTACCGATTTCGACAAATTATATAAAACGCCAAACTACTCAAGTAGTACCGAACTGCGTAAAAGAAACATCCTTATAACTCCAAAAATAATAACTCTAATAACTAACAATTAACTGCGTCGGATTAAGCGTCTCATTTCCAATTAAAATATACCTCTGCATTGAAATTTGAATGAAATACAGGGTCATGAAAAATCGAAGAATGTGGAAAACAAGATTACAAATATCTCGGCAACTAATAATCCGATTGCCTTCGTTCTATATGCAAAATGTGTGTTATTTTATTGCCTTTTACGTCCATTCCTTAGAACAAAAAAATTCGAAATTTTTTATATACCTTTCATCAGAACGAATTTTTCGAGAGTCCGAAAAAAATAGTTCCGGATAATCGAGGTTGCTTATATTAAATAGGGTTCGTCCCATTCTTACATACTAACTGCATACAAAATTTCAAGTCTCTATCTCAATTCGTTCGGGAGATAGAGCGTTTACAGACAGACAGACAGACAGACAGACGGACGGCAAATTTTTTTTTCTAAAAATATGTTTTTCGGAATCTCCACTATCTAAAACGTGTAAATTCGTCAAAAATTTTTTTTTCGATTTTCAAAACGATTGCAAGACTTACCCTATACTACGTATGATGGGTAAGTAACTAGTAAGAAAAATCATACGTTACGCATGGATTATGAAACACTTTCCAAAACTTCCTGAAAGTTATAACAAAACTTTGTTATTTAGGGAAATAAGAAAATTAAGATACGGTCGACTGTCTTTAACCCTTTGCGGCGCAGGGCAAATTCATTAATCAAGTGTTGAAATTAATGACTGGCACCGGAATTTGAAAACAACTTTATTTATAAATAAGAAAACGCTATATTTCACGCACTCAATAAAGCGTAATTTTTTAGACCAAATTCCGGTGCGAATGTGGTGTTTAGGAATTAAAATTAAGTGGTATATCTATGAAACCACCGCGCCGCAAGGGGTTAATTCGAACTCGTTGGGACCACATGAAATGTTCGAATTATCCACAGTTCGAATTTTAGAAAGTATGAGTGGAAAACAGGTAGGTGTAAAGAGATACTATTACAAAGGAATTAAAGTTATAGTATTTTTTAAGATTTATATCGGTTGTTATCATTAAAATGTGACTTAATATTAAATTAAAAGATATAAATAAATAAACTAATTAAGGGGACAAGGGACCATCAAAATCATGTTTTTTCATATTTTTAAAATTGTACTTTGAATATTATTGAAAGGTACATTGTATTCATCATAGCACATATTTATCGTAAAAATAAATTTTTTTGCCAAAAATGTTGAAATTTTTGTAATTATTTTAGTTTTAACTAGAACTTTTCAAAATGCTCCATGCGCATTATTTTTTCTCTGAATGCTTTGAAATTTTTTATAGTTATTTATCTCAATATATGTCATAAAACTGTGCATGGTTTTTTGAAAATAAAAATAATTGTAAAAGTTATAGGTAGTTTATTGTAAAAATAGGTTCAAAAATGCTCAAAATTTCAGAAAAAATAAGAAATAATTTTTTTTTCTTAGCTTTATATTTAGATATATGAAATTCCATGCACAGTTTTACTTATATATGTAAATCAAACTTGTATAAATAATATTGGAGATTTTCACTAAAATGAAATGCGCATGGGACATTTTGAAAAGTTCTAGTTAAATCTAAAATATTACAAAAAATTGCCTATTTTTTTTTTCAAAAAATTTTTTTACAACTTTTTTGTGATAAATATATGTTACAATGCATATAATGTACCCTTGAATAATATTTAAAGCTCAATTAAAAAAAAAAATGATTTTAAAGGTCCCTTGTCCCCTTAAGGGATTAGGAAAAAGCACAATGAAAGAAGGAGTGAAGGTGTCATTGATGGACTAAGAAAGTGGTTATCAAATGCAGCGAGTTATATGTTTACTAGTTCCGAATAATTCGGAGAAAAATGAAATAAAAAAAAGTTATTTTAAAGATCCGAAGTCCGTGAGAAAGTAAGGAAAAATGGAAAATTGAAATTCTCGTTAGTTCGAATTAAACGAAGACAACAGAAGACGAGTTCGAATAAATGAAATTTTTCAACATTATTCTGTCATTGAAAACTTTGGGACAACATGTTTGATCCTATTTATCCAATTTCGAATTAACGAGAATTGACTGTAATTAAGTAAACGATTTAGGAAGGAAACAGGCAAAACATTTGAAAACCTGATTTCAGCTGTTCCGCCCATAACAATATATGCACCACAATTTTTTTTTTAAATAGTCGGGTATTTGATCTGTAGGGCGATATATATACTATAGATTGGGAAAATTGAGTTGAGCAAGAAAAAACATATCAGATTGAAATTTCTTCTTTAAAAGTTCATACTAATATGGAAATATATAGGAATATATTTGTTCAGCCCTGTAATTTACATGGTACCTTTTCTACATGCTATTATTTGGCTAAAATCTAATTCAAATTAAAACACTTTTACAACCAAAAAAAGCATATTTTTAGAAATTGTTATCCACAGAGCATCTGTAACCAATTTTTTCCGTGACCCTGCATGTCATTTTATCTACATTCTACAAACATTTTTCAGTAAACTACATGTTGTTTTGCGTGAAAATGACTATCTCATTTTAACTTCTAAGCAATTTCCTTCATAGTCAGGAACACTTAAAAATTCTTTTGTATTTCCCTGTATATGAGCTATGGTATTTATGCACACCATGTAGTTTGCATGAATACAGCGAAACTTAATCGTGCATAACATAATTAAAAATGCATTTCCAGCCAGCGTTAGCCTAATATGCTGTACTTCGGATTGAATATTGTATCTGAATTCTTTTCTGTGCCCCTGTAAATGCACGTAATTCGTATTATGCATGGAATAACTTATAGTAAGCCTCATCAGCGTACATCATTGTCATTATTTAACATAGTATTTACAATTCGCAACAAACAACCCTCCCCTACCCCACAGCATTATGCAACGAAATTCTTTTGTGTGTCACTGTAGATGAATAGTAACTATTCTTTGAACAGCGTATTCTAACGAAGGCATATATCAGTACACTTCGCAAATGCATATCAATTTTATTATGCATGAAAGTGTGTAATATCTTTAGAATTCTTTTGAAACGATTTTTTCCCATTGACTGAATGTAATGTCATACTTCTCACTGTCCCTATAAATGAATTAAACGTGCTACAAACTTCACTTAAAATATAGATAGTACTAGAATAAATGTAAATAACATCAAATAATTTCAGAGTTATCCGAGTATATTTACAAGAGTCAGAGAGCGGACAGACGGCTTGAGAAACCCATGTCATAAACACTTTTCAATTTCGTTAGAAAGTGTTAAAACGGAAAGCGGAAATTAAATGGATTGCTTGTTCTTTCATAAAAACAGCATTTGTGATTCATTTACAGGGACTCAAAAAATAAATTGATCACAATAATGTCTTCGAGTAATAATTGCTGGAAGTGTGTTTTAACTTTCAGTATGCAGTTTTAAGTTGATTTAATATTTCTCATGTTACTAATTGTGTATAAACTCTATACTTCGTAAACAGACCTGCACAAAATAATTCACGTGCCATTCTTCTTATTGACGAAAATCGTTAAAGGAAAATTATCTACTGCAGTGTTGAATCCAGACAATTTTCTCCGGGAGAGACTTTTGTGGCTACGGGGGGGGGGGGACATTATAGAGTGCCGCGAGGGAGGGATTGCAGTTTTTAACCATTAAAAACTCAAAATCTCAAATTGGGGGAGGGACATTTCGTTACTCCTGGGGGATCTCCCCCCCCCAAACGGGCCACCCCTAAATTCACCACTGCACTAAAGAATATATACAGTCGAACCTCGTTAACATGAATCTCAAGGGGAGTCAAAATTTTGTTCATTTTAACAGTAATTCATGTTATCTGTATCAAATCTTTGTATTGGTCTTTATAGGGGACTGTGAAAACAATTCATGTTAACCCTTTGCGGCGCAGGACAAATTCTTTGCTCAAGTGTTGAAAATAATGACTGACACAGGAATTTGAAAACTACTTTATTTCTAAATAAGAAAACGCTATACTTCACGCATGCAATAAACAGTAATTTTTTAAAACAAAATTCCGGTGCGAATGTGGCGTTTGAGAATTAAAATTAAGTGGTATATCTATGAAACCACTGTGCCGCAAGGGGTTAACCCTTTCCGGCACACTGTGCCCGGTCTGGGATACCTAATTTTAATTCAAAACTCGCAAATGGCACCAGTAATATTTTAGTAAAATTTTGCGTTTAGTATAAAAGCTTAAATTAAGGGATTCAAAATATTTAAAAAATTCGTTTGTGAATTCCGGTGTCAGTCGATAATTTTTCATTTTAGTACTGATTTTGCCCGTGCCGGAAAGGGTTAAAAGAAATTCACATTAAGCGTGTTCATGTTAATGAGTTTTGACTGTATTTGTTAACGGAGTTAATATTTTGTACGGATTTAGTTAATAGATGCAAATCTATATACGATAAACAGGGTTTCTTAAAGAATTCGGAATATTTTTCGCTAGAGCAGAAATTATGTTTTCAAATGTGTAATACCCTTCTAAATATTTCCACTTGTTGACACGTAGAGTGCCGCGGTGACTGATACTGCACTTCATTTTTGGCCGCTTCAGTCGCCGGTGACTGACAATTCTGAATCCTTGTGATGTCGCCTACCTCCCCTTAAAGTTTGTTCCATTACTTCTGGGACACCCTGTATATTTGTAAAATTGGACTTTAACCACTTAATCGTCGCGCCCGAGACATTCACGGGCTGCAAGCTTCACAGCTTTTATTCAGAATTGTTTGATTCCCACCAGTTTTATAAAATAGTGTAATTGCAGGGATGAGATTTCCGCTTTTTTGAACACCAGTAAAATTTTAGAGAAAATGCTATATTAATCAATCGGATAATTTTTTGCGATTTAACAGACCAACATTTTCTACAAGATTATACTGGTGTGCAAAAAAGCGGAAATCTCATCCCTAAATTGGTTTCATTCTGGTATCATTTTACCTTGCATTAAATAAGATGAATATCTCTTTTCAAAAAATGGTGGCAATAATGAATTTGAATTTTTAATCCGTAATTTAATGCTACCATTAAGGGGTTAATGCAATGAAGTTGATGATGATATGTATACAGTTAACTTTGCAATTTTTCTGTTTTGCTTCCCTGTTTTGCTCGTACGTCATTTGCGCAACGTGTTTTTGTCAATCATGATTTGCTCGTAACATGTACGGGCATCTATAATCCAGTCATGACTTATTATTCACACCAGTATTTTTTTTTATTGTGAATTTGGTATTATTTAATTCGAGCATTTTTCAAATTCAATTGGGCAAAAATTTCTGTAATAAAAAACTGGTGATACCAGGTTAAAAAGTCTGTAAAAGACATGAAAAAAAGAGACATTATTTGAAAGTTTTTTTTTTTTTTTTTTTTTTTTTTTTGGAAAAAGAATTGATTATTTAATCGGTTAAACCCTTAAGGTCCCACACTAGACACAGAAAAAGACCTGGATGATAATGTAACGTCCATGGGGGCGTTCTTTTCACATATCTCGCTCAAATTTTAATATTTTTACATGATGTTTTTGCATAGGATAGCTGAGGACGATCCACAACCGGCCTAATTTTTAATTTTTCAAATTTGGTTTCAGATTTTTTTAAATTACTTTTATTTTAAAAACCAGTTTAATCCTTTAACGTTCAGATCATTTTATTTTCTAAGATATTGAAATAAATGATTGACACCGGTAACTGCGTACAAATATTTTTGTAAATAAGAAAAAGTGATGGTTCACATGTATAATAAAATGAATTTTTCTTTAATAAAATTCCGGTGTCGTTGTTGCATGTCGGAATTAAAATTTTTTGGTTTCGTAGAAAAACCAATGAACGTTAAAGGGTTAAAACGGTTCTGAAATTGAACCTATCATAATATAAAAAATATATAAGCAAAATCGAAAAAGTAAAAACTCGGCTGGTTGTAAATCGTCCTCAGCTATCCTATACAAAAAATCATGCTAAAATATTAAAATTTGAGCCAAATATTTAAAAAGAACGCCCCAATGGACTTTACATTATCATCCGGGTCTTTTTCTGTGCCTAGTCTAGTATCTTAACTGATTCTTTCTTTTCCGTTCAATAAATTGAAAATAACAGATTCACACCACTATTATTTAAATGAAATATTCGTAAAATTTAGTCTAAACTAGCGATAAAATAATATGAAATCATTAAAAAAATAGTGATGTCAAAAGAATTAAATGATGAATTAAGCAAATTCTTCTTGCCCGAATGGCGTACGGGTAAATCAGTTAAGGGATTAACCCTTTAACGGTCAAAGCATTTTTATTGCTAAGATGTCGAAATAAATGAATGACACCAGTAATTAAGAACAAATATATTTCTAAATAAGAAAACGTGATTTTTCACATACATAATAAAAGGGATATTTTTAGATAAAAATACCGGTGTCAGTGTTGCGTATCGGAATTAAAATTTTGTGGTTTCGTGGCGAAACCAATGAACGTTAAAGGGTTAATGGGAATATTACTGCAAATTAGCATGTTTTAAATTCTCATCAACATCATTACTGTATTTTTAATAAGTTTTGGAAAAATATCCGATAAACTTTGATATATTAAAACATCACCATGATCTTAACCCTGTGTCCCTTAATCAAATTTTAAAAGGTAATGTTAATTAAATTAATTATTCATTGAATTAAGTCTTCTTTACTTGATACTTTTCACTACTGAGCCATGTTCCAATTTCCAATTTAATTTACAAAAAAGTAAAATCTTCGCTTTTACTTCCTTCGTTGATCGTTAGCCTTCGAGTAAAATTCACTTCTTTTTTTATTCCAAGAGGGATAAAACAAATTTGTATTCAAAACAGATTGTCTAATTTTTATAGACTTTACAAAATCGAAGTAGTTTTATACAAAAATGAAACCTAATGAGAAAAGTTATTTCAAATACAGTCGGCTCTCGTTAACTCGAAATCGGATAAATCTAATCTTCGCTTATTTGGAACTAAAGATAAAGCCCCTAAATTTACATTATCAGAATAATGTTAAAATTTTTCATTTATTCGAACTCATTTTCTCTTGACTTCATTAAATTCGAACAAACAAGGTTCCGATTTTTTATTATTCCTTACTTTCTCCGAGACTTTAGATAATTGAAATAACTTTCTTTCTTTCATTTTTAGTCAGAGTCTTTCTGAACAAGTATACATAGTCCCATGTATTTTATATCTGCTTTTTAGTACCTCGTCTGTCCATCAACGATACTTCCACCTCATATTATTTTGCTTCCTAATCCCTTAACCCTTTCCGGCACACTGTGCCCGGTCTGGGATACCTAATTTTATTTCCAAACTTGCAAGCGGCACCAATAATATTTTAGTAAAATTTTACTTTTACAATAAAAGCTTAAATTAAGGAATTCAAACTATCTAAAAAATTCGCTTGTGAATTCCGGTGTCAATCGATAATTTTTCATTTTACTAGCAGATTTTGCCCGTTCCGCAAAGGGTTAAAGACAGTTCCACCCCATATTCTTTTGTTTCCTAATCTCTTAACCCTTTCCGAAACGGCCAAAACCTATTTGTAAAATGCGAAATTGTCAACTGACACCGGAATTCACAAACGAATTTTTTTTAGATATTTTGAATCCTTTAACTTTTTCCGGCGCACTACTCTTTAAAGTTGGAATTTAAAGAAAAAAAATTAGGCAATCTATTTAGGCCTAGAGGAGTACACAGGTATTGTTTTTTAAAAACTACACTAACCATTTTAATTATACAGCTGTTGCCGAAGTGGTAATCTCCCATAAGTAAAGCATTGATAAGCGCAGTGAGAAGAGCATTGCTGTGAAGCGCATTTTACAGTAAAACATTTTACCTATTACTTAAAAACAGTAGAGTTTGATCTCTGTGGTGCTGTCATCTAGAACTCATAAGAAAGATTTAAAGTAGTCATTAGAGTAGTTTTTGAAATATTCATGGAGTTTTTGTGTCTGTAAACAGGGGGAACTTTAAGTGTTGCCGACCCGGCAACACTGCGCGTTACGGGGGTTAACTTAAGCCCTTTTTATTGTAGAAGCCAAAATTTCACTAAAATATTATTGGTGCCGATTGCAACTTTGGAATAAAAATTTGGTATCCCAGACTGGGCACAGTGTGCCGGAAATGGTTAACCCTTTGAGAGGTAGGTAATTACGTTTGTGCAGAATTGCCAACCTCCGGCTTTTGTTAATTCATGAAAACGTACTTTAAACCAGAAAATTTATTTAAGTAGAAGTGTCTAGTATTAACTCAGAGGGTCATTTGAAATTTACTTAATTTCGTTGACTCAATAAACTTCTGGTTAGAAGTATAATTGTCATATTTTTAAAAAGCCGAAGGTTGGCATGTCTGGTTTGTGTAATTGTGAACTCCAACCGAAAAATTGGAAAACATTTTTATTTAAATAAGGAAAAGTAATTTCACGCCTTCTTTCCGACAAAGTTATAGAAAAGAAAAAGTTTTATAATTTTTTTTTTTTTTTTTTTTTTTTTTTTTTGCAAATTTTTATTAATCACAGGTGGGATATAACATATCGCACCGCCTCTCAAGGGGTTAATAAGTTTATGTATTTATATCTTTTAATTTAATATTAAGTCATACTTTAATGATAGCAGCCGAAATTTATTTAAAAAATATTATAACATTAAATTCGTTGTAATAATACCCCCTTTAAACATATTTTCCTTACGCCGAAACAAATGATGTATATAAAATTTATTTATGTTGTTATTTGTTTGTAGTTGTTACTACCTACAAATAAAAATTCAAGCGACAGTTAGTTTTTTCCAACAGCAGAAACTAATTTTGACTACATATTTTAAATACCTTGTTTAAACTATGCCTATAAACAAAATTTTATGTAATTTGTATAATAAGTTTTAGAATTTTAATATTTAAAATTTAGAGTTTCTTAAGTTAAAATAATGTTAATGTTTGCCACATTTTCATATATTTCTTAAAATTTCCTGAAATTATAATCTTTTTATGTGATTATAGTACAAAAAAAACTAATCCTAATGTATGGAATTTGTAGGTTTAAAAATGTTATAATATGAACAGTGAAATCAATTTAGAAGAAAAATACGCAATGCAACTTATGTATATATATATATATATGTTACAAATTTAAATTTTTTTCGCCAAAATTAATCTTTAAACTATCTTAATTTTCTTATAATAATGTTCCGTACTTACTTCAAATTATTAAATTAAAATCTTGTTTCTAAATCTAATCTGTTAATCTTTATGCAGACGATATAAATTCTTAATTTGCCTTAAAAAACATTATTCCAGTATGCGTAAACTTAAAAAGATGGCTTTAAATTAAAAATATTCTTAATTAAATCTTTATGTCTTAATATTCCAAATAAAATTCATTTTTTTTATGTTTTTATCAATCCTTTTTAAGAAAGTCTTATTAAATTTATTCCAAAACCATACCTTTCAAAAAATATCATTATTTTATTTTATCTATTTATTTATTTTTCCGCCGTCAACCTTTAATGTGTGCATATTAATAAATTCATTTCTTTTCTTTTTTTCTTAAAATTAATCATTTATAAAAATCGTCTGCCTAAGAAATCCTGAGTCGATTATAAATTGGTTAAATAATATTTTTTTTAAATAAATTTATCGTCTGTGGAAAATAGTCTCGTAGCTGGAAAAGAATTCTGTTTACATAAAAGAATGATGGTTTGAGGTTACAGAATGTTCCAGAATTTTCTTTTTAGATTTAAAAGGGGAAGTCTCGAGATGAGAGAGAGGATTCTTGGTTCTTTCTTGGCTGAGTACGGCTGGTTTAAGTAAATGATGGAATATTTTTTTGGGATATTTCGGTTAGAGATAGTTCGCAAAAGGAGCTTTTCCCTTTATCATGATTACGGTTTAAATAATTGAACTTACAGCAACCAATGAGTGATTTATTGGATCTTCTATATTTATTTATTTATTTTTTCCTCGCTGGCCATGACTTCTGTGCAAAGAACGGGGACCTTGGCGATGATGTTTCTGGCTCCTAACTTTAAAATATCACAGTCTTTTCTAGAGTCCGACAGGATAATTATGTGACATTTTCCGATTGCAAACTGAATCTGTGGAATGGCGTGTGTTCCTGTTAAAGAACTTTACAACTATGCTTGGAAAGATGCTAATCTGAAAGAATTAGTACTTGCTTTGAGTCGGCTTGATTTTCCTGAAGCCATGATTTCTTGAATGACTGCAGAAAAGGAGTTGTTCTTGATTAAGATTTTCAAATCTATGCTGAGGAAGATACTAATCTGAAATAATTGCTAGTCGCTTCGAGTCTGATGTCGATTTCCTGACGCTTGATGTTGATCTGTGCGCATAAATTTTGATTCAGTATTCATGGTCATAGTGAAAATTTTTGAAAATTAATGACTTCAAAGTGGTGAGTATGCAAGAAGTATTTGATGAGGAATTTAAAGACGATTGAATTTATTAAAGATTTTTCAAAGAACTGTAAGTTATTTTATTAAATGTTTTGATTATTATTTTTATTCTTTTATGATTGAGAAAAAATATTTATTATGTATTTATTTATTTATTTATTTATTATTTTATTGATGAGAGTAATTTGAAGTTAATTTATTAATTTACTAATTTATTTATTATTTTATTATTTATTGTATGTTATGGATCTGATATAGTAATTTTGAAAAAATATGTAATTGATAGAAATTATTACCTTTGAAATTTATTGCGAATGATTTTGCGATCAGGATTTAATAAAGAAAATAGAAGTGCTTCATTTATTCTAATGAGTAAGAATAAAAAAAATATGGAAGATCCTAAATTCGTACCGTTTGATCCGAGTTCTGGAATGAACATTTTGTCGTGGTTAACTTATTTTGATACAACATGTGAAAAGGAGAAGAAAAATCTAGAATGGAAATTTAATTTTATTGCGCAATATTTGAAAGGGGAAGCGCAAAAATTTTATATCAATGACTGTTTAAATTGTACGGATTATGAACAAATTAAGAACATTTTGTTAGAAAGATTCATTGAATTAGACATCCCGAGTTTTTCTGATTTTTCAAATCTGAAATTAGATAATTTAGACAATTTAGAAACTTATTTTCGTAAAAAAGTGGAAATCGATAGGAAATTACATCTTAGTGAAAGTATACTATTACAGGGTTTAACTGATGGTTTAAAACCAGAATTCAAAAACAGTATTATTATAAATCCTCCTAGTAGTACCACTGAATGGTACCGGGTTGTCAAACAATTCGTGGAAGTTTCCATCCCACTAGTTTCAAACCAAGTAATAAATCAACCATCAGCTAGACAAAATTTTCAACCTTTTCAACCAACTAGGCCCTGGACTCAGCCAGTTAGGCCCAATAATACACCTAGGAATTGGATTCCCCAAAGGCAATCTCAGTTTCAAAGACCTAGAGTTTGTCAAAATAATTATATTCAAAATTCATACCCTTCATGACCTTGTAGGATATGCACAAATAGGGGTGTGAGTAATGCTTTTCATTGGGAAAGAGAATGTATTTTTAGGAATGAGCTGCCATCCTCTGATACTCTTCCAAGTAGCTCACAAAATAATTCTTATAATATTTGACAATTAATTGTGTATGGATATACAAATAATTATAATTTACCATGTGTTGTAGATAGTTCTCTGTTTGTCAGGTTCATTTATTTGTTTATTTCTCTGTGAATCTTACTTATTTACCTATTATTTACCTATAGTATTTTTATTATCATTATTATGTGTTGAAGATTGAATCATTTTTATTGTTAAGGATTTAATTGAGGAGTATGATGTTCTTAATATATTTACTGTTACTTATTAAGACTATTATGATATTTTTATGCACGATTAAAGGCAAGTTTGTAATAATAAGGAATTATATAGAAAACCTAGATATTTTTTTTTTTATTATCAAGAACTATTCTGAGAATGCAGTATTTTCATGATAATGTTCCTACAACTAAACATTTGAGCTGAAAATTAAGTTAACATTTATGTTTTTTCCTTTTATTTGTTAGAATTTCTGGTTACAGTGAGCTTTGATTCCCGGATTCTTATAATTTATTTAAATTCAGTAAGAAAGATGGAACTGTGCAAGGCTGTTGCTAGAGTTTTGACTGATAAATATAATTATTTTTTTCAGTAAATTTTGTGATTTTAAGTAAGAAATTACCTATCATTAAAATTTTTGTATCTGTTATGATTTATAAAATATTGGAATTAAAAAGTTGATCCCAATTTAAGGTATAACTATGATCTTTACAATTTCTATTTTTATTAGATAAAATTTCTGGTTAAAGTTAGCAGCTAAATATAGTTATAATTTTCACGATAATTCTGATTCAGATTTTTAAAATGGAGGGTAATGGTTTTGTGTGAGGCAGTTAAAATGTATACAACTCCAGTAGACAAAGCCCTCAAGATTGCGAAAGCGCGAACTCATGAATTTCACCTTAAAAGTAAAAGACTCTATGATCGAAAGTTTGTCGAATGCCCATTAAAAATACAAGACTCTGTAATTTATGAAGAATTTAAATACCCTAACACTCGAAAATTAGAACCTACTTTCTCTGGACCCTACAAAATTATAAATAAACTTTCTGATGTAATTTATGAAATAGATAAATTTAATTATGAGACAGGACAGAATTCCGTTATTGTGCATGTTTCTAAATTAAGACCCTATTTTTCACCCGAAGATTTTAAACTGTTTCATGAGCAACCCAAAAAACAAACAAATCCTCAGATACAATCACAATCACTAGATCAAACTAAAGTCAAGGCAGTAGATTAAATTTTAATTCTTATTCTTTAAATATTTTATCACCATAATTTTCAACATTAGCAGGTATGTTCTTGGTTGCCAACAAGAATATTACTTGTTTTTGGGAGTTTTGGGGGTTAAATTGGGCTCCTTATGCAGGCATAAGGTATACACTTTGATTGTAAAAGCTTTCAAATTGATGTTGATAAATTAATTTTAAGTGTATATAAGTCTAACTATATTTACTCATTTATTTGACATTAGCATTACTCTATTTATTCAGCAGATATTATGTGATAACAGTTATAAAATTTGATGACTCTACTCAAACCTATAACATAATATGTGATTTTCAGTGATTGTGAAAACTAGATATTAAAAGTTTTTCAAAAAAGCAAAGTATTTTCATTTCCATTTCTCAATTAAGAATGACACCTTTCATTCCTATTTGTATTTTATTATTAAAGTTTATAATCCATGTGTAGATAAAACATTATTCTACATTTGGCATTTGAAAACTTATAACCAAATTTGACAATTTTGTAAAAGAGTATCAGAGAGGAATTATTGTAAGGAAATACTGGTTGAGAGTCCATTTTCTAAATAGTTAGATTTAATTTTATTTGGATTTTGGAATTATTATGATTTTTTTTATTTATACTTTCGGCTAGCAAAAAATACTTTCTTATGCTATTAGAAGATAAGAAAATTATTTAGTTGCTATGTAATTATTTTTATCCTCAACCAATATTTTCCCTATCAATAATAAACAAATAGTGATATTTTCTTTTGATTATACTCTTGTTTTACTATTATTATTATCATTATGATTTCTATAATGAAGTTTAGTATTAATTATACTTTTATTGAGAAATATTAGGATATGGAGAATTATTGTTATTATTGCTATCAATTGTGAGTCTTATTATACTACTACTTATTATTGTTGTTATTATTATTATTTAAATTTTTCTATATTATTTATTATTGATATTGAGAGTGATGTTATTTATTATTAAAAAATTGATATATTATTGAAAGAAAAATTTGATATATTATTAAGAGATGTTGCATCCAACAAAGATTCCAACATAACATTAAACCCAAAGATTAAACTAAATTTGAAGATCTTTAATTAAAGAGACTGTATTCAGTGAACATTGGAAAAGACTCTTTTATACACCATTGAAAGACTTTTTACATTTGAAGACTTTGTTTAAAATAAACTATGCATTAAGTTATTGTAATTATTTAAACTTCCATGAGAAAGAGTTTTTATTGTTTTTAGTATATTTTTTATCTCTTACTTATTAATATTTATAACTTATTTACTTTTATTGTATGTATTATCTCCTATGCACTTACAAATAGTAAGTGATATTGTAACATTATTGTATTTCTTTCAGGGAAATGCTCCTACCTAAATTTAATTCACATTAATTTTCTCTTAACTATTTTATTTTAATCGTTAATATTTTTTATATTGCGTTAATTTTCTTTTCTTCCATCTCTTGGCTTCCGGGGTTTGACAGTTATTCCAGAATTTAACTTTTCTAAATTATTATATTCCTGTTGTCTGAACTTGTAGTTTTATTTAACTATCAATTTCATACAAATTTTCGGGGAGGGGGGTTAATGTTACAAATTTAAAAAATTTTCGCCAAAATTAACCTTTATACTATCTTAATTTTCTTATAATAATGTTCCGTACTTACTTCAAATTATTAAATTAAAATCTTGTTTCTAAATCTAATCTGTTAATCTTTATGCAGACGATATAAATTCGTAATTTGCCTTAAAAAACATTATTCCAGTATGTGTAAACTTAAAAAGGTGGCTCTAAATTAAAAATATTCTTAATTAAACTTTATTTCTTAATATTCCAAATAAAATTCATTTTTTTATGTTTTTATCAACCCTTTTTAAGAAAGTCTTATTCAATTTATTCCAAAACCATACCTTTCAAAAATATCATTATTTTATTTTATCTATTTATTTATTTTTCCGCCGTCAACCTTTGATGTGTACATATTAATAAATTCATTTCTTTTCTTTTTCTCTTAAAATTAATCATTTATAAAAATCGTCTGCCTAAGAAATCCTGAGTCGATTATAAATTGGTTAAATAATATATATATTTTTTTTAAATAAATTTATCGTCTGTGGAAAATAGTCTCGTAGTTGGAAAAAAATTCTGTTTACATAAAAGAATGATGGTTTGAGGTTACAGAATGTTCCAGAATTTTCTTTTTAGATTTAAAAGGGGAAGTCTCGAGATGAGAGAGAGGATTCTTGGTTCTTTCTTGGCTGAGTACGGCTGGTTTAAGTAAATGATGGAATATTTTTTTGGATATTTCGGTTAGAGATAGTTCGCAAAAGGAGCTTTTCCCTTTATCATGATTACGGATTAAATAAATGAACTTACAGCAATCAATGAGTGATTTATTGGATCTTCTACATTTATTTATTTTTTTTTCCTCGCTGGCCATGACTTCTGTGCAAAGAACGGGGACCCTGGCGATGATGTTTCTGGCTCCTAACTTTAAAATATCACATATATATATATTGATAGGTTTATATTTAACATATTTTACATTATGCGAATTTTCATTTTAAAATTTTTGTACCTAAGAAATTTTAAATTTTCAAGTTGGCAAGTGGTCAGGGAAAACAGAAACAAAAATGGTGCTATATGCTAACATATTGTTAAGGAAAAATTCGCCTTCTTAACCCCTTTGAGATAGGAGCTTTTTACGAAAATTTAATGTTTGTCACTGGTTTTATAAAACAGAAATTTGTGGCTTATTAAAGTGAGAAAATGCTCTGGTTGAATAATCTAAAGTTTACGGTATAATTTTATTGGTGGTGCTAAACACGGATTCTGAAACCTATTTGCGCCAAGTATATGTGTCCCTCGCACTCAAGGTGTTAAAAATTCTCCAGCACACTATGCCCGGTCCGAGATACCTAGTTTTAATTCCAAACTTGCAAGCGGCATCTGTAATATTTTACTAAAATTTTGCTTTTAAAATGAAAGCTTAAATTAACAGCTTTTTTTCATATTTTCATATCAATCTATTTGCAAATTGCGGTGCAAATTAGTTATTTGAATGTTTCTGTAGTTAAATTATTTTGCGCCGCAAAAGTTAATGAAAACCCTGTAATATAAATTGTTCCAACTTAAAAAAAAACCTAATACTATTCTATTTCTTTTATCATAGTTCAGATAATTGTGTTGTTTCAAATTTAAAATACAAATATTCTACCTACAAACAAAATTTGGGAGTAAAAATAGAGTAAAATTCCGAGTAACGAAAAAATTAATTAAATAAATGTAAGACGTATATTATTTTAGTATATAATAAAAAAAGAGAATGTTTTCGGAAAAAATAACTTTCTTATTATTTTTAATCCAGGATAATCCCATGGCTTAATTTAAAATAGAGAAACTGTTACACTATTTCAAGATTACGCCCGACTGATCTTTTTAAAAATGAGAAAAAAATTTTAGAAAGTTTTTTTTACCCGCGGAAAAAGCTAATTAAAAAGCATTACATATTTTTTGTTTAAAAGGATCCGGGACACATTTTTAAATAATTTTACATATTTAGTTAAAATTTTAATTATTTTTGTGATGGTTAACCATATTATTTGTATACAAACTCACGCAAATTTTATCACAATTTTTTTAATAATTATGAGCAAAGCGAATCCTCTTCTAGGCCACTCAAATTATATTTTGTCGTACACTTTACAAAAATATTATTCAGTATTTTGACTTGAAATTAAACACAAAAATAAATTATAATCTGTCGATTTGGACAACTTTATTTTTTTAGCGAATAACCTTTAAAAAATTATTATTTCAATTAATTTATTTTACATGTTTTTTTCCATTACGAACGCATTTTTACAGATAAAAAATGAAACACGTATATTTTTAGAATTAAAAATAAATCATGGAGTTAGCAATCACAGATAGAATCATGGAGTTAGCAATTACAGATAGAATGATGATTATTTAAAATTTAAAATTTATTAAAAAAGTGGGGTAGTTTAAGACCGGTATAACTCAAAATATTATTTGTGGAATTTCCTTTTTCTGCATTCAAATAAACATAAATATCTGAACTTTAATTTTGATTCAGCATTTTAAAAAATATTAATTATTAAAAAGTTAAAAACATTTAAATAAAAAATTTGTAAAGAAAGATGTAACCTTTATTTAAAAAATCGTATATTCAAAAATAAATATATTTTTTAATTTGCTGCATCAAAATTAAACCAATTAAAAAAGCCGTATTCGAAATTGGCATTTATCATTAATGGCTCTTGAATTATAACAATATAAATCCGAGGAATCAGTTGATACATGATCACAGAAAGATAGTCTGATGGACGGACCAAATGGCGATAATAGGTGCTTTGTTTTGATGTAATTAACCCCTTTGCGACGGGAGCCTTTTACGAAATTTTTAATGTATTGTCACCGGTTTTAAAAAACAGAAATTTACGCCTTATTAAATCGAGTAAATGCTCCGATTAAATAAGGCAATTTTTTGTTATAATTAGTGGTGAGGATAAACAAGGATTCTTAAGCCTTTTGCGGCACGTATACGTGTCAATCGTCCCCAAGGGGTTAAGAACTCACACAAAAACTTGGGGATAATGCCGATTTAAAGAAGTAACATTATTTTTCATTACTTTTATGTCTGCCAGATTCTCATAAATTTTGAGGATGTTTTTGTGTATTATAACGTAACTTTTTATAACCAGTGTTTAATGAACACAACAATTTACCAACAGAGGTTATTCAGCTCTTGGAAGTTCAATTCTTCTTTGTGCATGGGTGGACGGGAGAGATACAATTTAATTCTCCAAAGAGGATGCTCATGAATATAGTATTAATAAAAGGAACTCACATATCCTGTTTATATGAAGTTTTAGCTGTAACCGCTTTCGCAGTGTTTTATTACCAGTCGGGCAATCTTCCATCAGTAAAATTTAAGAGAAATTTTCGCGTTTTTCAAAGCTTTAATAATGCGAAATTTTGGTCGCTAATAATAGCAAAAATAGATTATTATTTTACAGATAGGAGCTTAGTTTAGCTGTAGACATCCCCTGCGTTTCCAACATATTGTGATATCCTAGAAAACAGTCTGTTAGTGTTATTAAACATATATATAATATCTGGGCAAAATCCTACCAGTAAAAACAAATCGAAATTTTAACAACATTGGTGAGAGAAATACTTCACAAAAAAAACCGCTAATTTAAGACAAAATTATCTTTTCAAAATTTACTGGTAAGAATTTGCTGTGGTAGTAATCAGAAACTATTGATTCCATATCAAAAATACGCCGCCATCTTGTGACAACCTCCATGGTTGCTTCACTCCCAACTGGTAGAAAATACGTCCTCTTTATTCATAACTCTATTGAATGCCTCCACTTTTTGTCGGCTTGAGAATTCGCCATTATTTATAACCCCTTTCGGACGAGCGATACGTATACGCGCCGCCAGAAAACTTAAAAATTCTTGTTTATCCCCACCAGTAAAATTTTAATGTAAAATTTTCTTTATTTAATTGGGCCATTTTCTCGGTCGAATAAGGCTTGAATTTCTCTTTTTTCAAAACCGGTGACAAACCACTGAAAATTTCAAGAAAGGCTCACGTCTCGAAGGGGATAACGTATTCCAATAACGAACATTCTTACCGGGTGTCCCAAAAATGACTGATGGATTTTAAAATTCAAAAACTTGCAAACGGTGACAGCTATTTGAAAAATATTTGCAGGAGGATGATGTATAATGTCAGGAGTTTTTTTACCGTAATTTTTTATTTTAGTTCGAATTTCAAAGAATAGGTGGCGCTGACGGCGATTGAAGGCCAGGTGATCAGCGCTGAGTGAAGTGTCGCCCTGGCCTTCAATCGCCGTCAGCGCCACCTGTTGTTTGAAATTCGAACTAAAATAAAAAATTACGGTACAAAAACTCCTGACATTATACATGATCCTCCTACAAAAAAATTTTAAATAGCTGTCACCGTTTTCAAGTTATTGAATTTTAAAATCCATCAGTCATTTTTGGGACACCCGGTATATGGAAGGCCAACAACATCTTTAAATGTTATGACAATCGTGCTATATTTACGTGAGACGGAGAAAACGAAATTTCAAACACTTTTCAATTGCACTGAAAAAGAAAACTGAGATGTAAATCCGCAGAAATTTGCATGATTACCTTAATTTTATCTGTGTATTGTGCTAAAAAGAAGGAAATCTACAACACAATTTACTGAAATTACAGAAAATTTACTAACATTTTATTTGATTGCAGTAACACAAAATATTTCAGGCATTCCAGTTTCCTCAAAAAAAGTTTAGTAACCTTTCAGATTTTTTGATTTACTGTGGAAACGTGCATCTGTCACATGGATTTTGTAGTTGACGTTACATTCGTTCTAGAAGTACTTGTTTCATAGAAAAATTTCAGTAAAATTTCAGATTTTTTTACACAGTGTATGTTGTAAATTAAAAAAAAAAATGTTTGGTGTAATTAGTCCTGAGAGAAGTATTACAATGGACCACAAAAACCAGTTGAAAATTGATACAAAACTTCTCCAAAGATGTTTATTCAGTGTATCAGTGCTGATGATGTGCACACATTTATCTAAAAGATCTAGAAGAAAGTTTAAAAATTCTTAAAGCATTTAAATTATTTTAACCCTTTCCGACACACTCTACCCGGTACGGGATACTTAAATTTACTTCCAAACTTGCAAACGGCACCAATAATATTTTAGTAAAATTTTGCTTTTACAATGGAAACTTAAATTAAGGAATTGGAAATTTCTAGAAAAGTCGTTTGAAAATTCCGGTGGCAGTCGATAATTACTCATTTTACTGCAAAATTTGCCTGTGCCGGAAAGGGTTAGAGGGGTTCTTCATCGCTTCCTAAAGGCTGCAGTTGACATCAGGACTGAAGAGTTAACCCCTTAAGGGGCAGGCAACAATGTCTCTGTAATAGAATATTCTTACCGGAATAACCCAAAAATTTTATTTTCAAATAAGCATCGGCAGTTTTAATTGAATTTCCCCCAAAAGTTAAAAGTACAGTAAAAACCCGATAATTCGGATTAATTTGGACGAAACCCAATCCGGATTGTCGAAAATCCGGATTATCCGGAGAATTAGAAAAAATGAAGTAAAATAAAACATTCTTACAGAAAATCACTTTCATGTGAAACTCACTGAATATTTATAGACAATAATAATGTTTACTTTGTTTAACCCTCAAATGCATAGGATAGAACACGTTTCAAAAAATGCGCAATTCAAATAATCAGAATTCATACCAGAAAAATCTAAATAGTAAATTTTTCTTTATCTAATTACGAATTGTCTGCCATTAAATAAAGTGACTTTTCGATATCCCCCTAAAAATTATTTAGGATTTTTCTAATTTATATATATATATATATAATAAAAAAAA
Organism: Maratus speculifer; assembly: GCA_964019185.1. NCBI lineage: Eukaryota > Metazoa > Arthropoda > Arachnida > Araneae > Salticidae > Maratus > Maratus speculifer. Next base: position 350,190,031 of record OZ025295.1, read on the forward strand.
AATGTATAGCCCTTGGCTTTTTCGACCGCTTTACCCTGTGACTTAATAGACCATCCCAATGCTCCGGAATCTCTCTGAAATTCCATTCTTCACTGCTTAACATCTATGCAATCGGATATTCGATTCATCGACTTCGATGGAAGGTAAACTGAAGCAAGACGTCTCCAGTAGGCACTTCTAATCCACTGCATTGGTTCATTGGTTCAAGTAAAGTGAAAATTGCTCTTTTAAATTTCTGGTGAGAATACGGAATATGTGAATAAAACCCCCAATAAATCGGAAACACTTGTGGTATCGAAAATAATACAATATGCATTTAAGGGTTAATTCTTCCGAAAAGATTTCAGAAAAAGTTTTTATTATTCAGAATACGATGATGAAACAAGTTAATGTTATGGAAATTAGCCAATCGCTTCTCAAACTTGAAAAAAAAATGACCAAATTGATCCGGATTACACGGAGATCCGGATTAACGGGGTCCGAATTAGCGGGGTTCTACTGTATAAAATTTCGTTACAAGTTTAGGGTACAAAATTTGTTTAAATTAGATGGTTAAAATGTATCTACCTGCCCCTGAAGGATTTAAGAGAAGCAAGTAATAACCCAATGAAAACAAAATACCATTTCAAGGAAGTGTAATTTTAATTCATTCTCTGACCAAAAAAAAAAAAATTACATTTTTTCTGTATCATAACTGTTTAATATCGAATCAATTAAGTTAGACAAAGATTTTTTAATCGTCTTCATCTACATTTAAATTAATAACTTTTCAAGTTACATATAAGAAAGCGTTTTTGTGATATTTTGTTTCGCTGAACTTTTTGTTCGGAATTATAATGAGAAATAAGTACATCATTTATCAAGCAGAAAAAACTAATCTTCCAATTATATTTTCGGATTTCATTTTTTGATTTCATTATCTGAGACTGTTACTCGTAAAATGTTGTTTCTAAAATGAAATCATGCATAATATTTCAGAAAGTAAATTATGAAAACGTACTAATTTATTCCATTTTATTTTTTATGAGTTTTCTCGGATTAATAATTATAAATTGAAGAACAAAGGCGATAAAATATTCATGAAAATTTAATAATGTTTTTCTTCAACTTTCAATTAATTTTGATATTTTAAATTAAGCTTAAATTCGCTATTATTCGCTGTCCGGTACAGTTTAGTAGTATACTGGTTGACACATACTGTGCCGTGATGAGAATGCCAATTTGCTATACTGTTTTTCTTCGCGTGGGCTACACTTTTGTTTTATAAAGGTTCGCGCACACCTTATATTTTTAACCCATTATTGCCTAGCGTCCTTTTTTAGGGACGCTTCAATGGTGCATGTAGCACTGTTTTCGACACCGGTAAAAAAAGACAGCAATTTTTATCGTAATTAATAAACTAAACTTAATTCTTTTAAAAATAGTGGTGCCGACCGAATAAAATTTGCGCAAAAGGCGTTGGGCACGAATGGGTTAAGGACTATCGCAACACTATTACTGATAAGAAAATTTAAATTTAATTTTTAAGAAATATAATTTTCAACCAATACCTTTGCTCGGAAATTTCGCGATATTTTTCTGCAGTGAAGTAATTTGAAAAAACAATTAAAATTTAGTGGTACAGTTGAGCGAGCCCTAACTATTAATGTTAATCGTGCTTTTTTGTAGTCTAATTGCTATTACTGATGATATTAATTCACTTCTTTTGCAGGAAAATGTGGTGTGCAAATGTTAATCTTGTATTTTTTCAACATCCCAGGATTTCATAAAACTGGATTTGGAAAAAATCTGAACCAAAATCACGCCGAAAATAGTCTTTGCAGCCAACTTTGAGAATTTCCAGAAGCCCCTAGGTTCCTGCATTGCCACCGGAGGAAGCCATTGCGAATGATTATGGTTTTTTCTTGTACAGATTTTTTTACTCTCTGGAATGGTGAATAAAACAGGTTGTTTTGTTTTTTCAGTTAAAAGCTGTTGTGTTTTACTTGCGTCACAGTTTTTATGTGTCACCCTGTATGTTACGTATTAATTGCTATAAGCATTGTGTTGTCTTAGACTCCCCATTATCTATGTTAGGATTATCCCATAGCTGCCAACTCTTCTGATTTTTTGAGCCGGAAAAATTTAACAAAAATCTTTGATTTATTTAATCAGCAGATTACGGTGATTTGAAATATTAAAATTTGCTGTAAAATTTTTCCGGGCCGAAAAAGCGGAAGATGTTGGCAGCTATGATTATCCCCTTGGGGACGAGCGACACGTATACGTGCCGCAAAAAGGCATAAGAATCCTTGCTTATTCCCACCGGTAAAATTATACTGTAAAATTTGCCTTATTCAATCTGAGCATTTTTTTGATTTAAGAAGGAACAAACTTCTGCTTTTTAAAACCGGTGACAAATCATTAAAAATTTCGTAAAAGTCTCTCGTCGCGAAGGGGTTATAGACCGAGGGAGGATGCCCTTGAAGAATTCTTTCTAAAGGATGCTAAACCCTTTTTACCCAATGTTTCAAGTAAACCAAGGAAAACACCGAAAGGTTTGACACATGTGTTTTGGGAGGACCTTGCTTCATCAAAGTTTAAAACCTTAACTGGTTATTTCTTTTCCATTCAATAAATTGAAAATAACGGATTTACACCACTATTTCTTAAATAAAATATTCGTAACATTTAGTCTAAACATTTCCGCCTTTAAATAGTGTAAAATTATTTAAAAAAAATAGTGGTATCAAAAAACTTTAAATGATGAATTAAGCTAATTCGTCTTGCCCGAACGGCGTATGGGCAAATCAGTTAATCCTTTAACCCTTTAACGATCATAGCATTTTCACTGCTAAGATGTCGAAATAAATGAATGACACCGGTAATTAGGAACAAATATGTTTTTAAATAAGAAAACGTGATTTTTCACATACAAAATAAAAGAGATATTTTTAGATAAAAATACCGGTGTCAGTGTTGCGTATCGGAATTAAAATTTTGTGGTTTCGTGGCGAAACCATGAACGTTAAAGGGTTAACGGTCATAGCATTTTCATTACTAAGATGTCGAAATAAATGAATGACACCGGTAATTAAGAACAAATATATTTCTAAATAAGAAAACGTGATCTTTCACATACAAAATAAAAGAGATATTTTTAGATAAAAATACCGGTGTCAGTGTTGCGTATCGGAAATAAAATTTTGTGGTTTCGTGGAGAAACCAATGAACGTTTAAGGGTTAAGGGATTATGAACTTTGTCCAAAATGGGCCGCGGTTAGTTGAGAATATATAAATGTATCGATAATGTATGAGAAGCGTTCTGGTACCTTATTGAAGATAGCATGCGTGCACTGTCCTGTGGAGGAATACTCCCAATTTAGCTATCATTTTTTGTATCCTGTCTTGTTATACATGGTTATTCTAAATGATGGATCCATTTTCAAAAAATTGTATTTATTGACCAATTGATTGTCGCGCCCGAGACATTCACGGGCGGCAAGTATCACGGTTTTTATTCAGAATTGTTTGATTCCCACCAGTTTTATAAAATGGTGTAATTGGTTTTATTCCGTTATCGTTTTACTCGTTATTACATAAGATGAATATTTTTTTAAGTGGTGACAACAGTGAATTCGAATTTTTAAACCGCAATTTAATGCAACCATTAAGTGGTTAACCTTTTCCGGTACGGGCAAATCTTTAATAAAATGAGTAATTACCGACTGCCACCGTAATCTGCAAACGGCTTTTATAGATATTCTGAGTTTTTTAATTTAAGCTTTCATTGTAGAAGCAAAATTTTACTAAAATATTATTGTGCAGTTTACAAGTTTGGAATTAAAATTAGGTATCCCATACCGGGCACAGTGTGTTGGAAAGGCTTTAAGTACAAAATCAAAATGAAGAATCTTTATACCGATGAAAAGACGAAGTTTCAAAGATTTTTTAAAACACATTATAATTGTTCAAGGGTGTCCACCGTTTGATGTACGGCAATAATCTACGGGACAGTCGAACTCGTCCCACATACGACAGAACATATTCCATGTTACTGAATACACGGTTTTCAAAGCGGTGATGGTTTCAAAACCGGCCGGTAGAGGTCGCGCGGCAACAGGCCGCGATTTCGTTTCACTGTCAGTTATGAGAGAGATGGCTACGTGAAGCACAAGATTTTCTGCGTTTTTGATTTCGCAAGAAGTGAGTCGCAAATTGAAGTGCAGCGGTAATTTCGTACGAAATTAGGTCGTAAAAAATCTTTCAAACTTCCTCTTTTCATTGGTATAAAGATTGTTCAGTTTGGATTTGTACTACAAGCACACAGACAGACAGACAAATAAGCAAACAGACATACATACAAATAAACAGTCAGAGAGACAGACAAACAAACTGACAAACAATCAGACACACAAACAAATAAACAAACAACCAAACAGACATTAACCGAGACATACAGACAGACAACAAACTAACCGGTGAACAAACAAACAAATAAACAAAGAGACAGACACAGAAACAGACAGGCAATCAGACAAACAAACAAACAGACCGGCAGACAGACAAACAAATAAACAAACAAACAAAAAACAAACAGACAGAAAGAGAGATAGACAGCCAACAATCAAACCGACAAAAAACAAACATACATACAAACAAACCAACAAACAGACAGACAGACAAATAAACGAACAAACAAATAAACAGACAGAGAGACAGACATACAGACGGACAAACAAACAAGCAGACAAACAAACAAACAGACACACAAACAAATAAACAAACAGACAGACAGAGAGACAGTTAAGTTTGGATTTGCACTTTAATAAAAACTTTTTTAAAATGGGTAAATCTTTTAGAATAACCCTGTACAGTGGCGTAACCAGGGTGGGTCCCAAATACTCTGGATACCGGTGATTTTTGAAAGTTCTGTTCGCGTTATCTAACCAGAAAACTTTCTGCTATGAATCAAGGAGAAGTTAAGTTACAATATTTTGCGCAGACACCCTGGTTAGCATTTTTGCCGATCCCACCGAAGTTAGCATACTGAATGTGATACGGATTTCTGATTGGTTGAATAATTTAAAAGATCAATTGTTGTTTGCCAATAAATTGTTCTGAATGCAGATCTGCGTAATAGGAGAGTATATGGCTATATCATGTTAAAATAACAATAGTAATAAACGGCAATTTTTTAAAGTAACATAGAACAATTGCGTTTGTAAATATTGCGTAATTGACAACGCGAAAAGGAAATGTAATTATTTGTAAGTAAATTGCTCTGAATTTGAATGTATGCATTAGACGCATATCTGTGCATATCATGTTGAAATAATAAGAAGAAATGGCAAATTTATCTCTATTATATTCTAAAATACAGAAAAATTGAAAAACATCATAATTAACTTCTTTAATTATAATTCCAGAAAACATTTCGTTATCTCTTAATAAATATACAAAATCAAGAGGATATTTATCAAAATTTATCTTTTAAAAGGTTTTTAAATAGAAATTTATGATTAAGAAAACGTAAACTCAAAAATGAGCTAAAGCAAAATGCTCTTTAAGCTAATCAACCAATCAGAAGCTCGTATTTTCTTCTCTATACTAGCTTCGGTGGGATCGGCATAAATGCCCCTGGTTTCGCCTCCCACTCATACGGGTTTATTTCAAGAACAATGATCGAAAGGAAATAATCTGCAGTGAATTGTCATTGAAACAGATTGAATTTTTGCTTCATTGTTAAATGTTCAGCTATTTTGTTTCCAAAAACACTGGTATGACGACGAACTCTTTAAAAATGGAAACATTTCAGAAAGATTTGAAATACTTAAAGATATTTCAACTAAATTAATCCTTTCCGGCACACTGTGCCGGAAGATTCAATCATAATAAGAATGTCCCAAAAGTGCAATTAAGTGAGGATTCACTTGTAATCAGAATGTGCCAAATGTACAATTAAGTGAGGATTCACCCGTAACCAAAATGACCCAAAGGTACAATTGAGTGGGGATTCACTCATAATAAGACATAATCGATAATAGAAATAATTAAAGATTCACTCACAATCAGCATGAAACAAAGGTACAAACAATGAGTATTTCTGTGTTTTTTCACACCAGTATTTTCTTATGAAAGATATTGTTCTCTTAAATTGACAAAAAGGTTTCAAATAAATGAAATACCATTTTTTCTAACAGAATACAGGTATGCGAAAACGCGAAATTCCCATCCCTTAAACAAACAAGTGAGTATTGACCCATAATCAAAATCTCCCAGACGTTTAAATAAAAGATGATTCACCAATAATAAGAATGACCCAAACATTCAAATATGCGAATATTCACCCTTAACCATAATTATCAAAAATTACAGCTAAATGAGATTTTACCCATAACCCGTCAGTAGTCGCGTGTCGGTCTTTTCGCCGCCCGTATAACTTATCTTCTCCTAACTTGTATCACATTACAAATACAACGAAGATCTACTATGTAGCTGACTTTGAAGGTTTCTCGACCACCTTAGTGAAGTAACAGGACACCTCTGATTTTCTTTCAGGTACATTTTTAGAAACAAAGTTGAAATTGGCGAAAAAGTCTATGGCACAATCTCTAATGTCAGTTCATTTTACATTTTCCAATTACTCCAGATCTCATGAATAAAATGCATAATTTGAGAAAACTGCAAATTTATATCTTCATTGAAATGTTATTTTCGTATATTAGGTGAAAAATATTTCTTATTTTACATTTTTGGTATGTGGGGGTAGAGCGGCGAAAAGACCGAGCGCGACTAATGACGTTGTGAAAAAAGTTGCGACTACTCACGGGATAATCAGAATGATACAAACGTACCACTATATGAGGATTACCCAAAATCAGAGCAAACTAAAGATACAATTAAGTGAGGATTCATCAATAAAAACAATGACCTATAAAGTTTAATAAGAATACTTTTGCAATGTAACGCAAAATATTTCTAAACAGAATTTAATGCATACTGTTTATGCTGCTTGAGAGGCAAACAATTTCGTTTTAATGCTGATTTCCCACCGGAAATTTGAAGAAGAATTTGCTTCAAAATTAGAAATTGCAATACCATAACATTTTCCCTCCAAAGTTACAAAAGTAAAATTTAATACATTTTTTATCCGAATCTTGATCAATTGTAGGCAGGATGTAATATATCCCACAACCCTCTCAAGGGGTTTAAAACTATTTGCTGTTTCAAAATTTTATGTGATTCAGTTATTTAATAATTTCAAAAGATTACATGCATTTTGTAATATTGAAGGAAATGAAATAAATCCGAATGAAAATTTTAAATATTATCGCTAATCTTTAAGAGTAGTCTTGTGACAATTTTCCATTTTCATTCTTAAAAACATTTAACGTGAAACGAATGAAATTAAATTTAATTTTTTATGCAGCTCCCTTTGCATATTACTTTTTCATGCTCTTGCAATATTCGACTAGTTTTATTTTTAAAGAGGTATTTTAATGAAAAAAATATTTTCTTTTTTCTGCTAACAAAATAATTTTTCAATTATGTTCTATTTTTATGTTGTTTTTTATTTCATTATCACAGGAGTTTATTCTTACAGCGCTTTTCCTACGATGAAATCAAGCATCATATCTTTAAAAATGAAAATATTTGAAGAGTAATTTTATTCTCGCGGTTAATAAATTGTCTAAAAACATATTTTTAGGAGTTACAGAATGCAACGATGTATCATTTATGTTCATTTCTTAAACCTTAAAATTCTTAAATACCTTTTATTGCAGTTATATCTGTTACAAATTTTCATTAAATATGATTACATTTCTCAGAATTAATTTCGTTTCTTTCATATAATACTTTATATTTTCATGTAGAGTACGATACATTTTTGTGGAGTTAATTGCCTTCAATAGAGTTATTTCCTTGATCAAGTTACATGTTCAATTTTACTTTCTACTACCTTCAGTAGAAGCCTAACAGAGCCTAACTATAAGCTTAACAGATTCAGAACTACATAAAATAGTATGTTGTTTCTTATAACACTTTTAGGTGCATTCCTAATTATGTAAATACGTTGCACCTATAGTTAGTTGTTTTAAGTCCATCCGTTCGTTCATCTGTCCAGATATAACAACGCAGAAACTACCCAACCAAATCGTTTGAGATTCAAAATATATAATTATTACATAATTTTGTCGAGTCATTTTAAATTTTATGGAAATCAGATGTATAGTTCAATTACACGGAGAATAAAAAATATTCCATTATAATACTGTCGATGGAAAAAAAATGTTTCACGTGCATTTTAATGATGTTACACTCTTTCGAAACATAATAAAATTGATATATATCTATGAAATATATGTTAAAGTACATATTCTGTACAAATGCTTGGTGCGAAGACTATTTTTTATTAATATACAGGGCCACACAAAAATATTCTCTTGCATAATGCTATAGGCGGAAACATTGTTTGGGATGCATTTTTATTATATTAAACTAATTACAATTTATGAAAATGATATCCTTGCTAACAGTTATTTCTTGTATAATAGAAAGCATTTAGTATTTACAGGGAAACGACAAAATATTTCGAATACTGTTTTATATGTAAAATACTATATATTTTAAAAACTTTGCTATAGCACGAACGCACCTCATTTGCTACGACTGACATGTCATTTTTGACTTGTTACTTTCTTCCATATTCAACAGAAAGCTAGCAGAGTGTAACTTCAAGCCTAATAGGCCGCAGAACTAAATAAAATGATAAGCTGTTTCATGTAGAGCTGTTACATCGAAAAAGATTTGTTTCAATAATGTACGAAATGTGCAAAAATGAAAACGCAAAATAACTTTTTGCAGGTTGAAATATAATTTGCAGTGTCCATTTATGATACCAATTAAATATATTATTTTTTTCATTTTTTCACTGTTTTGGAAATGCAAAAATAATTAAATTAAATAAAAACTTTAATAATTTCTAAAAAAGGTACTTATTGTTTCTCCATGTGTCAGCAAATTTCATGTGCAAGGAAAAAAAATTGCTTTTAATCCCCACAGGAGCCTTTTACAAAATTTTTAGTCTTTTGTAATCGGCTTTTTAAAACACACATTTATGCCTTATAAACCCTTTGAGCTCTGATGGTTGAATTTTCCACCTAATTTTAATTCCAAAATGCCTCAATGGCACCGGGATATTCGACCAAATTTATTTGAAAAAGGTTTAATGCATTTTTCCTTGTATATCGTAACTAAATTTATCTTTGTATAACACGGTTGCCAATGAGACATTTAGAATTTTGAAGAAACCCCATTAAAAAAAAAATCTGTGGAAAATCTGCAGGTATTTGGCCCAGAAATCTGTAGGAAGTCCGTAGGTATTTGGCCCATTCTGCAAATATTTATAAACATTCTTTCACCCTTTCCGGCACGGGCCAAATCTGTAATAAAATGAGAAATTATCGACTGACACCGGAATTCACAAACGAATTTTTTAGATATTTTGAAACCTCCAATTTAATCTTTTATTGGAAAAGCAAGATTTTAGTAAAATATTACTGGCGCCGTTTCTAAGTTTTGAATTAAAATTAGGTATCCCAGACCGGGCACAGTGTGCCGAAAAGGGTTAAAAAAATCTGTAGATTATTTTTACGGCAAAGCTAAATCTGCAAAATTTCTCCAGATTTCTGTAGAATTTCTGAAGAAAGTGGATATTGCTTTAGATAATCTAAAGATTATTTTTAGCGGGGAATTTACTCGCCCGTCGTAATCCAGGGTTCGCACAACTCTACCACTATTTTTTTAGAGTATTTTCAATGTATTTCACTGTAGAAAAATAATGCGAAAATTGTGAATCAAGGAGGTGATTGCGAATTCTGTTTCTTAAAAATTAAATATAATTGTCTTATCATTAATAGTGGTGTCAGAGTCCTTACAAAATATAAGGAGTGTGCGAACCCTGTAATCACAATGTCCCAAATTTATAATTAAGTGAGAATTCACTCGTAATCAGAAAATCCCAAATATACAATTAAGCGAGGATTTACTAGTAATCAGAATGTCCCAAATGTATAATTAAATGAGAATTCACTCGTAATCAGAATGTTCCAAATGTAGAATTAAGTGAGGATTCACCTGTAATCAGCAAGTCCCAAATGTACCATTAAATGAGGATTCACATGTAATCAGAATGACCCAAAGATACAATTGAGTGGATATTCACTCATAATAAGAAATAATCGGTTGTAGAAATAAGTAAGGATTCCCTCACAATCAGCATGAAACGAAGGTAAAAACAATAGGAATGAGATCACCTTTTTTTAACACCAGTATTTTCTTAGAAAATATATTTCTCTGCTAAATTGACAAAAATGTTTCATATAAATGAAATACCGTTTTATCTAACAAAGTACAGGTGTGCGAAAACGCCAATAAACCGTCCTTTAATTAGGTGAATATTCATCCATAATCAGAATGTCAAAAACGTTTAACCCTTTAACGTTCATTGGTTTCGCCACGAAACCACAAAATTTTAATTCCGGTATGTAACACTGACACCGGTATTTTTATCTAAAAATATCCCTTTTATTTTGTATGTGAAAAATCACGTGTTCTTATTTAGAAATATATTTGTTCTTAATTACCGGTGTCATTGATTTATTTCGACATCTTAGTAATGAAAATGCTATGATCGTTAAAGGGTTAAATAAAAGATGATTCACCAATAATAAGAATGACTCAGACATTAATATGCGAAAATTCACTTTTAACCATAATTATTCAAAAATACACCTAATTAAGAATTCACCCATAATCAGAATGATCCAAACGTACCACTAGATGAGGATTAATCCATAATCAAAACAACCCAAAAATACAATTAAGTGAGGATTCATCCTTAATAACAATGACCTGTAAAGTTTAATGAGAATGCTTTTGCAAAATATTCGTAAGCAGGATTTAATACATACTATTTGTGCTGCTTATCCCTTTGAGCTCTGGTGAGTAAATTTCTACAAAAATCTAAATGACACATTGGCACCAGTGTTTTACAAAGAAAAAATTCGGTTTACGATATACAGAAAAAAATGCATTAAACCTTTTTCAAATAAATTTGGTCGATAATTCCTGTGTCACAGTGGCATTTCCGAATTAAAATAAAGTGGTAGAAAACTAAATCATCAGAGCTCAAAGGGTTCGTTTCTCTAATGCTGATTTCCCACCGGAAATTTGAAGAAAAAATTCTTTAAAAATTAGAAATTTCAATTTCGCAATATTTATCCTCCAAAGTTAGAAAAGTAAAATTCAGCACATTTTTTATACGAATCTTGATCAATCGTAGGTGGGATATAATATATCCCACCACACCTCAAGGGGTTACAACTATTTGTTGTTTGAAAATTGTATGTGTTTCAGTTATTTAATTATTTGAAAAGATTACATCCATTTTGTATTATTGAAGGATATGAAATAAACCCGAAGAAAAATTTTAAATATTATCCCTAATATTTAACAGTAGTCTTGTTATAATTTTACATTTTCATTCTTAAAAACATTTAACATGGAACGAATCAAATTAAATTTTATTTCTATGCAGCTCCCTTTGCCTATTACTTTTTTATGCTCCTGCATTGTTCGACTTGTTTTCTTTTTAAAAAGGTATTTCAATGAAAATGTTTTATTTTTTACTGTTAACAAAATACATTTTCAATTACGCTCTATATTATGTTTTTTATTTCATTTTGATAGGAGATTATTTTTAAAGCTTTTTTTTTCCTACGGTGCAAAAGGCATCATATCTTTGAAAATGAAATTTTACGAAGAGTAATTTTATGCTCGTGTTTAATATATTGTCTAAAAACATCTTCTTTTGAATTGCAGAATTGAAAGGTGTATCATTACTGTAAATTTCCTAAAAGTTTACATTTCATTACGTTTATTTCTGTTATAGTTTTTATTTAAATATGATTACGTTTTTCTATTACAATTACGTTTCTTTAATGTAATTACTTAATACATTTGTGAGGGAGCGACCTTTGTCATAAAGGCACTCTAGTATTTCTGAGATCGTGACGTCAATAATTTAACATGTGTAAGCGTAAAAGCGACATTTATCCTCTCTTTTACTTTAACTTTCTAGAGCGTGTGTGTCTCTTTCGGATTCTACAGTTAGGCTCGCGGTTAGTAGTATTATGTAAATTTGAAGTATCTCAGTTTGCAGCATTTAAAAGCTTGGATTTTGAGTGTGTGTGGAGTGTCTCTGGCGATAGCCAGCAGAGAGAGTGCGTCTAGCAATATTATCCAGCGAAGTGTGTCTCTAGCGGTGATTTTCCGCTGGTGTTTAGCAGAGTGTGTCTAGTGGCGTTAATTGATCCAGAGAGAGTAGTATCAAGTAGCACTCCAGTAAGTTGATAAGGAGTTTGAGAATTCGACTAGAGAAGTTGGCCGGTGGTAAGAAATTTAATAGTAATTGCATTTGATATCTAAAAGTGAATAAAGGATATATACAGCCACGGGCTGTCTAATTAGTTTTATCTAGCAGCTTAGCCGAAGGATAGCTGAGAAGTAATCAGAGTTGCCCCGAGTGAGCTAGTCCGAAGCTGTGAGTATGAGTTTAATCTTTTATTAGTATTCTCAGTTGTGAAAATTAAGAACTGCTCCACGGTCCTTGAGCCCTTATAGTTTTTAATAAACTGTGTTTTTATCTTAATTCCTGAGTATGTCTGCATTTAGCTCCCAGCACGAGCACCCAACCGTTACATATTTATTTACAATACAATACGTTTTTGTAGAGTATTTCTTCGTCGTATTTCCTTGATCGAGATCCATGTCCATTTTTACTTTTTTTTTTCCAATAGAAGAAAGTGTTATATTTTTTTTCGATTTCCAGTTTTCGATGAATTTTTGTGGCCAGAGATCCCTAAAAACATGCTTAAGTAAAATATCTGTCTGTCCGTGTGTCGTCATTGTACCATCGAAAAACATATAAAGAATGCATAAAATTGAACCATTTTTTTGTATATTTTTGGCTATTGCTAAAAGTGCTCCCTGAATAAAAAAAATCCTCCGGCAAGGGGTGCTGTAATAGCAATGTCTATGCCATTTTAATTATTGTACTATCGAAAAGTATATGAAATTAGGATTAGAATTCAAGCAAATTTGTTTGTATGTTTTTGGGTATGACAAGCCCTCCCTGAATTAAAATGCATAATAGCGATGTCTGTGCCATTTTCATTTCATAGTGCCATCGAAAAAAAGTATAAAGTTACGCAGAGAATTAAACATAATTTCTTATATGTAATTTTGCTTATAAATAGGCAATGTCTATAAATCTCCTTCAATTTGAAAATATTTCGCGGGGAAGATCTGGTGTAAAATCGATTTTTGTACATTTTTTCCAATTTTTCGTAGTTTTGTTTTCCATCAGCGGCTCACGCAGCGACGGGAACTCGCGTACTGTTATGTCCGATATTCGCAAACAAATGAAACCATAATAAGGAAAATTCTTGGTTTTTATAAATATAATGTTCTATATTAATTCGTTTTAGTCCGATTAATTGACTGAAACAGAAATTTAAGATGAAAATAAATGTTAGTATACTATTGAACTAATAATATTGAAATAGTATCACGTTCAAATACTTTTTGAAAAATTATGATGTATGAGATAGAAAAAGTCATAAAATAACATAAAAAATAAAAAAATAACATAAAAAATAACACGAAATTTTCTATTCGAATTTATTGGTGGAAGGTTTCACCGGCGGTAATCAGAAACTGTAGATCCGATTAAAATAAATAGTTGTAATCTAGTGACAACCACCTGGGTTATTTTACTCGCAACTGACAGACGATGCACCATATGTCTTATCCTCATAATTCCATCATCACATTGAAATGGGTATATTTATGCGAGTTAGAAAGTGGACAAATAGACAGGGGAAAAAAAGGTTTAAACTCTTTTTAACTATATTGGAAACTGTTAAAGATATGTAAATATAAAAATATCGTTTTCAGCCTTTATCAACCGAATTATGAATTCATGAAAATTTTCCATTCTAAAGCAATTTACGTAAACTGTTTAACACTAGAACGCCGGGAAGGAGTCAATTCGACACCGATTACTAGACTAATTGTCGATTCGAACCAGAATAATCTTCAAGAAAATTTTTTTATACCAATTGCCATGAAAAATAAGCTAAACAAATAAATTAAATAATTTCAAATATTTTTCTGGAACATATTTGATAAAACTTGAGTAAAATGTCCGGCGTTCCAGTTTTAAACTAAATTAAAAGGTTGACATAATCCTTTAATAAATTTTTGAATTATTATAGAAGGATTGAAGGACATAGAAGGATTAATTAAATTTGAATTTACAAGCTAAACAAGAATTTATTAGCTTCTTTTTGCACACCAGGATTTTGTGCAATATTTATAAACCCCCACTCAAATAATCTATTTTAAAATGTTTTCTTAGAATTTTATAGATTTAAAAAATATACAAATATGATGTACTTACAATATAAATATAGAAACATTTCCAAATTGAAAAATCCCCCTCCCGCTCCCTCAGCGCCACGAAAACTGAAAAGTTACAAAGGCAAAAGAAATCATCCTTGTAAAAAAAATTTCTGTTTTGTGTTACAAATAATGTCTTTGGATGAAAATAAAGTAATGTATCTGTAACTCATTCTAAACAATATTATAACTTAATTGACGTATTAGAAAAAATATATAAGTAATTTTAATGTTACTTACTTTTTAAAGAACCGTCGGTAGATAAAGGTTAAAGACACATTTGTTTTACTCATCAACGTGGGCTAAAATCAATCATTACTTTTTAACGGACTTAGAGAAAAAGACGTTATATTTTGACGCTATGCATAAAAAATATATAGATATATTCACTTAATTCCAGGCGGAATCCAGTTGGACAAAAAAAAAAAAATCTGTCGTATGCCAACGCCTTTTGCGTAAAGGGAAAGTCGTAACATTGTATGTTTTGACGCCACGAAACATCACTCGAATCAGAAAAAAAGATCACACTTCGGACAACTTTTATTTTTTCCTGGAATTATTAACTATTTTTAGTATAATTATTAATTACTAATATTAATATAATCATTAATAATTCCGCGAGCCAACGGAATGGAAACATAAATTGTTCGACTTTTTCCCAGCTTCGTTTTAGGGGTAATCGGTTTTAGGGATGTTACAATACAGCTTGTCACGGCTTTCTTCTTAACCCTTTGCGGACGAGCGACACGTATACGTGCCACAAAAAGGCTTATGAGACCTTGTTTATTCTCACCATTAAAGTTTTATCGAAAATTTTGCTTTGTTTAATTGGAGCGTTTTTTCGACTTAATAATGCACAAATTTCTGTGTTTAAAAACCTGTGACAAAACTTAACTTTTTTTCTTAGAAGGCTCCCGTCGCGAAGCGGTTAATATGGGTGGCGTTGGTTTTGTCCACTATACAGGTCGGTATCTCTAATCTGTCCTTGAATCAAATGAAACAAGCCGATAAATTTAACCTGGTGTTTTAAAGCAATATGGGTCTTTGCTTGGAATATCCTTGCGCATAGCCAAAAACATACGAACGTCATTTTTGCGCTATAACGTTTCGTAATGTGCAAGACAAAATTGAGGTTCGTAACTCTTTCTAGCATAGAAAAATTGTGTTCTTAAATGATGAATTGACTGACTTTCTAGGAATTTAGAAACGAAATTTTATAAATTAATATCTTGAACACTTAGACTTTAATTATAAAAACAAAATTTCATTAAAATGTTCTTGGTGGCGTTTATAAGTTTGTAATTAAAATTATGTAATCACAACGTGAGAGCACAAAGTCAGAAAAAGTTAAATTTTCGCTCATCATTTATATTAACAGGGTTCGCACACTCCTTATATTTTGTAAGGACTCTGACACCACTATTAATGATAAGAAAATTTATATTTCATTTTTAAGAAACAGAATTCGCAATCTCCTCCTTGATTCACAATTTTCGCATTAATTTTCTACAGTGAAATACATTGAAAATACTGTAAAAAAATAGTGGTAGAGTTGTGCGAACCCTGTATTAGGAATTTTTAAAGAACGATCAAACATGTGCAATACACTGAATTTAAATTAAATAACAATGCAAGTCCATTAGAATTGTTTTAAAGGTTCATGCTTTATAATCAGGATACCTCGATTATAGAATTTTCCTCCACAAATGCGTAACGAAGCAATGTTAAAATACAAGATGGAATGCTAAATTATTTTATAAAAATATCTAATTAAAAATGCATGTTTCATTAAGATTCGTCGAGAAAACTTTTTTTAAATGCTAATATTTAAAGATGAATGGAGAATCTACTGTGAATTTTCCACTTTTATAACTATGCATTGTATAATAATATGTTAAATAATAAATCATATTTAAATAACTTTATAAAAGACAATTAAAATAGTTACAAAGAAGTACGCTATGTAATAAATAAAATATATATTTAATTCAAAATTTTATTTCCTTCATTAAATATCTTTATTTATTTTTTCAATTTATATTCGAAAAACATTTAATATCATTGGAATTAAGTTAGAAAAGGGAACTTATTTTTCTTATTATTTATGTATTTTAAAATTGCAGATTTTCATATGGCATTTAATAAAGATACTTTTTCATTGTTTTATCTTATTTTATTTTTTACAGCAATATTATAATGTGAAAATTTTAATCAGATTGCATGCTAATAAAATACTTACAATTTTAAATTACATTTTCTGATTTCTTTCTTTTGATTTTATCGACTAAGGGGAATTACTCCTTTAGGATTATTTATGTGATTAAGCCACGTAACGTATCTCAGAAAATTTAAATGTTTGTAAAATAATTAATTTTCTTTCCATTTTTTAAAAAGTATTTTCAAAATATTTTATAAATTGTAGTAAAACACGGCAAGAAATGTATGTAATATTTATAAAGTTGCTCGTTGAATTGCATTTTATTTTAGATTTGTTTTAGTTTTAAAATAATTTTTTTTTCTGACGCAAGTAAGCATTTCGTGATGTCTAGTATTGCATAGAAGACTGTAATTTTTTTTTCTTATTTTGGAGTTTAATTATCTATGTAAATAAATTGTCTCATTTCATAATCATGCAAATTATATTAAAAAAATTACTATAAATAGAAAAATGAGAATTTCTTTATCAGATTTCATTTTTTTTCTTGTGACATTAATGAAATTTTCAGACAATTTGGATATTTTAATACTTTTATTTGCAAATTATTTAGTTAGTTAGTTAGTTAGTTACGTTTCGTCTTTATTCTAAAAAAAAAGACAAAAAAAGTATTTTTTGTGTATTACTTGGATTTGTTTTTGCATTTTGTCTATAAAAATTTTTAAATATTAAGGTAATTAAAAGAAAATTGATTTATTTTAAATGAAAAACATATTAAAAAGTATTAAAGGTCATGAAAACTTTCCGTAAGGCATGCTGACGTAACTGCGACGTCGTTGTGAAGTCACATTGTGACTTTGTGACCACTAATCGTCGATGTGAAGTCACAGTGACTACAATGTGAAGTCGTTATGGCCGTTTTAAAGTTCATTTGTGACGTCACATTGTGACCACTTTGTGTAGTCACGGTGTGACAAATTTGTGAAAAATGTGTCATTTTTGACTACTTTGACATTAACATTGCGACGAATCTGTGACAAAGGCGACGATGTTTAAATTGCCCGAAACATGTTTTTTAAAGTAAATAACATGTTTTGAAGAATTTTTGTAATTATCTAAAGATTTTTAAGAAAGTTACATCTCAGTCACAATGTGACGTCACTGGTCACAGATGTGATGTGACTAAAGTGACTCACAGTGACGTCATTGTGATGTCACTGTGACCATACATGCTATGAGAGATGGTATTAGCCTAAATTTAGGAATTGAAAGATTTCTGTCGAATAATCATTTAATTGATTATTCGAGAGAAATCTTTCAATTTAAATTCAAGATTCATTTAACATTAGATTAGATATTTAATTTGAACTTTCTACATATTAATTAGCAGATTTCTGTATTACATTTCTAGATATTTCTATTATGGAACATTATAAACTGAAAATTTTAATTAACTTGCATCCTAAAATTGTACGTTTTAAAATACATTTTCTGATTTAGTTCGGGGCAGGTAATTTAACATAATTAGACTGCCTATAAAGCCAAGTATCGTATCTCATGAAATTAAAATGTGAAAATCAAAGAATTTTTTTCGATGCTTTTTACAGGTACAGTAAAACCCCGATAATTCGGATTAATTGGGACCGGACCCAATCCTTATTATCGAAAATCCGGATTATCGAAAATCCGGATTATCCGGAGACTTATATAACATACTTATATAACATACTAACAGAAAATCACCTTTATGTTAAACTTATTGAATATTTGCAGACAATAATAATGTTTACTTTGCTTAATTATTCCGAAAACATGTCAAAATTTTTTTTTAAATTTAGAATACGACGACGAAACAAGTTAATGTTATGGAAATTAGCCAGTCGCTTCTCAAACTTGAAAAAAAAATGACCAAACCGATCCGAATTATCGGGGTCTACTGTATTTGCAATTTACGTGGTTAATAATAATAATAGAATTTTTTTACTTTATTCTTTCAATTCCCTTCATTAAGTATTTTTATAACTTTAATGCAATTCTCGTATTGATTTTAATTACCGTAATTTCCTACGTATAATCCGCGGATCATACAATTAATTTTTGACCCAGAAATTTTATTTTATAATTGAAGTTAAACATTTACTGCGATGTAATTAGTCACATTTAATTTTCAAATTTTTATGGTTCGGTTTGTACTACAAATTTTACAATTCTAAACATTGTGCATTTTACATTTTTACACCGTCGTATAGAGAAAAAAATTTACTTTTAAATGCAAATTAATTAAGAGCTGTACCTCAATTTATTTTTACGATTTTTTTTATAGTTTTTAGTATCAATTTTGTAATTGTGGCATCGGAATCACTTCATTTTCTCTTAAAATTGAAAAAAAAAAAAAAAATAGAAATTAAAATGCTTATACTATTTCAAAAAATATCGTCTGTTATAAAATCGGGTTAATTTCGGTTTTATTTTTTTAATAATTTGGATAATTGAGTTTTATAGTATTTTGTTAATTTTAGCTTAAAATATTATTTGTTTGAGATTTAGACAGACCAATATAAGATGTATTTATTACTGTAACTAATTTTGGAGATTCATTATAAATCAATGAAACAGCTCTTTCTTAAAGATTTTGTTTAGTCAAATTTCGACGGGTTCCACCTCGTTTCTATAGTAATTGTATAATTAAATTTAAGTCATAAAAGTTTTCGTCATTCAAAAATCCTCCTTATCTTTATGTTCAAAAAATGCGTGGCATTATTTTAAATTTAAATAAACGTATTTTGACTCGAGGAAAATATAAAGTTTTTTAAATCATGTTTTCTTCAGAAATAAAGACCTTAAAGCGATTTTATTTTCGTTGGAATCCTTTATTTTTTTTCAATCTCAATAAAACATGATAGATTTTCAGAAATACCTAATACACAAGCATTCTAGAGTCAAAGAAACTGTCGTCATGGCAACAATGTTATTTAGATAGGAATGTCATTTATATGTATTGAAGATTCCGGAAATGCATTTTAAGTGTTCGATTATTTCTAAACTATTGCGTTAAGTACCGAAAGTAAATATTTATCATATGTTTGGTAGTAATAAAATTTACGTCATGGTCTGTTAAACGTAACATAGAGTGTTATTTTTCTAATTTGTTCGTTTAGAAACTGATATTTATTTTTAATATTTGATATTAATTTAATTATATGTAAAAGAAAGTTGCAGCAATACTTTTATAAAGTAAGATTTTTACAGTTTGAATTTCTTCTTCGAATACACTTCTTGATTCCCATGCGTATCGCTTCATTACATCCTGCCGTAAAAAAAATATTCCGTGTATAACGCTCACGGTTTTTTCCCTCAATTTCTGGAATAATAGTGCGCGTTATAGATGAATAAATAAAGTATTTAGCATCTAAGATGAGACAACAGAAATAATATTTAAAAAAAATTTTTAGAGCAAAACTTTAATTATTTCTCATATTTTAAATACAAAAAACAAAACATTGACTAATTTTAATACATTATTATTTAAACAATTAAATTTATTAAATTTATAAAAAAATATTCCGTGTATAACGCTCACGGTTTTTTCCCTCAATTTCTGGAATAATAGTGCGCGTTATAGATGAATAAATAAAGTATTTAGCATCTAAGATGAGACAACAGAAATAATATTTAAAAAAAATTTTTAGAGCAAAACTTTAATTATTTCTCATATTTTAAATACAAAAAACAAAACATTGACTAATTTTAATACATTATTATTTAAACAATTAAATTTATTAAATTTATAAAAAAATATTCCGTGTATAACGCTCACGGTTTTTTCCCTCAATTTCTGGAATAATAGTGCGCGTTATAGATGAATAAATAAAGTATTTAGCATCTAAGATGAGACAACAGAAATAATATTTAAAAAAAATTTTTAGAGCAAAACTTTAATTATTTCTCATATTTTAAATACAAAAAACAAAACATTGACTAATTTTAATACATTATTATTTAAACAATTAAATTTATTAAATTTATAAAAAAATATTCCGTGTATAACGCTCACGGTTTTTTCCCTCAATTTCTGGAATAATAGTGCGCGTTATAGATGAATAAATAAAGTATTTAGCATCTAAGATGAGACAACAGAAATAATATTTAAAAAAAAATTTAGAGCAAAACTTTAATTATTTCTCATATTTTAAATACAAAAAACAAAACATTGACTAATTTTAATACATTATTATTTAAACAATTAAATTTATTTATTATTTGCCACAGTGTTATGAAATAAAATTTGGGGGGAAATTTAGCATGCGGATGTGAAAAATTTCTCTATCCGTGGTGCTCATAGAAAATAACGAAATAAATAAGAACATTATTTCGATAATAATTGTATAATCAACTTAAGTCATAAAAGTTTTCGCAATTTAAAATTCCTCCTTATCATTAACTTTAAAAAATGCATCGCATTATTCCAAATAAACATATTTTGACTCGAGGAAAATGTAAAGTTTTTTATATCATGTTTCTACGAAAATAAAGACCATAAAGCAATTTTATTTTTGTTGGAACCCTTTATTTTTTTTTCAATCTCAATAAAACATGATATATTTTCAGAAATACCTAAAATACACAAGCATTCTAGAGTCAAAGAAACTGTCGTCATGGCAACAATGTTATTTAGATAGGAATGTCATTTATAAGTATTGAGGATTCCGGAAATGTATTTTAAGTATTCGATTATTTCTAAAGTATTGCGTTAAGTACAGAAAATAAATATTTATCATATGTTAGGTATCACTAAAATTTCTGTCGGGTCTATGAAACATGACATACAGTGTTACTTTTCTTATTCGTTCTTTTAAAAACTGATATGTATTTAAGACTTCCTTTTTGTTTCAATGATTGCAATGCTGTTCTTTTAAATAAACATAAATTTAAGAAAATGCTATAAAAAGTAAACTTCCGACTGTCCGTCGGAATTTAATTAACCCCTTAACGGTCGCATTAAAATTACGTATAAAAATTCAAATTCACTATTGCTACCACTTTAACAAGTATATTCATCTTATTTAATGGCAAGTAAAATGATACCAGAATAAAACCAATGACACCGTTTTATAAAAACTAATGTTAATCGAACAGTTCTCAATAAAAGCCATGAAGCTTGCAGCCCGTGAATGTGTCGGGCGCGACAATTAAGTGGTTAATAATTTAATTAATAATTAATAATTTAAAAACAAATTGAGGTAAGACTTTCAAACAAATGGCATTTAAAAGTACATTTTTTTCTCTATACGATGGTGTAAAAATTGAAAATGTGTGATGTTTAGCACTAGAACCGCGGCGCCGGGTCATTTTGACCCGTATCATATCGGGAATCATCGATTCGAACCAGAAAACTCATAATAAAGTAAGCTAAATATATGTTGAGCAAAAATATTTTTAATAAACAACTTAAATTGTTTTAAATGAAAATTCCGGTGAGAAATATATTTATAAATCTTTAATGAATTTTCCCGCGGTTCTAGTGTTAAAAGTTCAAATATTTGCAATACCGAATATTGTAAAATTAATATTTCATTTAAAATCTGTATATGATGGGTACAGGAATGTTAATTTTTAATCCATGGCGTTCCTCTGTTATTACGTAAACCAGGTTTTGATCATCCTAAAAATGATGTTTATTATTATACAGTGAAACCTCCAAATAAGGGACACTCCGAATAAGGGACACCTCTATTTAAGGAACAAAAGTTCTGGTCCCATAGCTGTCTCTTATTTGGAAGTTTCATTGTAATAAAAAATCCGAATAAGGGACACCTCTATTTAAGAGACAAAATTTCCGGTCCCATAGGTGTCCCTTATTCAGAGGTTTCACTGTATAAAATTGATTTAATGCTTATATATTTTTAATTAAATTATTTTTATTGTCTGTAATTTTAGTACAATTTTTAATTAAAATGAATATTATCAGACATAATCTATTTGCTCATATCATAAATAGTTTTAGTAGACGTAAGAGTTTAGTATAAATAAAGAGCATGGGTGGGATGCGGTTTCGACTCCGGCTGGCTCCATTGTAAAATATTTGTGGAGTTCCTAGTTGTAAATTTCTGGGGTTGTAAAGTTCATGTATATTAAAATAACATTTCCTATTTATTCAAACAGCACTGGACATGATGACAATTGATTACCGATTAGGTTTATAAATCTCCAAAAATGCGTATTTTGGGGTGATTTTAGTAAGGTAAAGTTATCAAATACATTAGAATTTGTATTTTAATAACATCTTAGATCTAAGTATTATAGAACGGTAATAAAAGATACTTTTGAAAAACAAATATTGTAAAAAAATTAAAATCCTAAATTAGATAACTCCTTTACATTTCTATAAGTTACTAATACATCAAATACAAATGGTTATGGATAGTAGGTTAAAAAAGTACCAGCTTATTAGAGTAATATAAATGGCTTTTCCAAACTGTTGCTTACCCTTAAAAATCTTAGTGTGAAATGAAATGTAATATGTATTCTAACCAATCGTACAATCAATAAAAAAAAACGCATGCAAGTTTGTACCATGGGGTGAAAGGGGTCAAAGAGGGCAGCCCCTCTGTTGAAATGCATTTTTTATGTAAAAATTTATCATAATATGCAGTTTATCAGAGCTTTAAAACATCGTTGCATAATGATCAGTTTAACGCATCTAATTGCCAAAACTTTCTATGTATTTTTAATACTTATAAATATTTATGTTATTTAAATATTTTTAATTGATGTTTGTATGAAGTTAATATTGCGGAAAATGCTATAAAAAACAATAATTTGGAGAGTTAACGTTGAGATTCTTGATCTGCAGATTTACTAGTATATATACATATTTCGTATTATATCATAATATTGCATATCAAATTAAAAATGGCACTGTATATATTTAACCCTTTTCGGCGCAATGTTACCGGTCTGGACACACCTTATTTTAATTCCAAACTTGCAAATGGCACCAATAACCATTTAATAAAATCTTGCATTTACAATAAAAGCTTAGAATAAGGAGTTCTTGATTTCTTAAAAAGTCGTTTCTGATTTCCGGTGTTAGTCGATGACTTCTCATTTTACTAACAGAATTTGTCTGCGCCGGAAAGGGTTAAAAATTATTTTGAGCTAATTCCATGGATTCTGTAAGTCACATAACTTATTAATTACTATGCTTGTTAGCCACCGTTATTTTCGAAAAGTCTGCTTGGTCTGCCTTATTCAATTAATGAGAATGTGCCAATAAAATTAATCACATTTTTTTTGTTCTATATTACTGGTAGCCAAAAATCGTAACCTGTGACTTACACTACAAGTACTCATGGAAATAGCCTTTGATAAATTTCGAAACATTCTCTCTTTCTTTTATTCAGATAATGTTATTTTTAAAGATTTTCACTTACAATGCAATTAATTTTTGTTTTACGTTTTTCATTTTCACATTTTTAATCTAATTCCTTGAACATTTTTTTTTTATGATTATAGCATTTTTGTAGTAATACACAAATCTTTAAAATACTGAATAAAACAAAAAATATCAAGTTTGTAATTTAACAAATTACAACGACTATTTGGAAAATGATATTTTCAAAGAAATTCTATATTTTATTTAATAATAATAAACATCATTTTTAGGATAATTATAAAGAGTCATGTATTAAGTACGCTTGCATTAAAAATTAATATATCTAGACCAATGATAAAAAAAACAGTAATTTATAGATATAGAAACTTTAACTGTTTACAATGTGCATTTTATTGGATTCAGTTAATCAGACTGAACGCCTCATATTACGTATGACATTTATTAAACATTAACCCTTTCCGGCACGGGCAAAATCTGTACTAAAATGAGAAATTATCGACTGACACCGGAATTCACAAACGAATTTTTTTAATATTTTGAATGCCTTAATTTAAGATTTTATTGTAAAAGCAAAATTTTACTAAAATATTACTGGTGCGGTTTGCAAGTTTGGAATTAAAATTTAGTATCCCAGACCGGGCAGAGTGTGCCGGAAAGGGTTAATGTTGCTGGATCCGTCACAAACACATTTTAAATAAAATTTCAGTTTTAAAATTTTCGGAACTGCAAAATTTTAAACTTCTTAACATCGCAAATTTTAAATATTTACACCGTTGCGTAGAGAAAAAAATGTACTTCATAGTGAAATTTGTTTGAAATCTCTATCACCATTTGTTTTTAAATTATTATTTTTAAAAAAAGTTTTTATTACTATTTTTGTCAATGTTGCAACAGAAGTATTCCGCTTTTGGACATTAAGCGTGGACCAATCAGAAAATTTATAAAATAAAAAACAGAAGCATTCCATTTTTGGACATTAGACCAATCAGGAAAGAAATAAAATAAAATAAGTTGCGGGATTCTACTAATAAAAAGTTTAGATACACTTTAGGTTTCTCAATTCTCTACCAAGAACAACTATTTTTTCCCAACAGTTAAAAAATCATAACACGATTGAAAGAAAATAATGAAAACAAATTGGTTTTAAATAAAAAATATAATAGTTAAAAATTAAATTCATTCTTCAACAGAATCCTTACACTTTGTTTTTAATTTAAATTCAAATTCCGTTTAATATCAGGGGGATTTGATTGGATATTTAATCTATTCCTCTTCATTTACAATTAGATTAGTTGAATCCCGTATTACGTTTCTAAACAATGTCATTTCATTCTTTCCTTTTGTTTTTACTTTGATAGCAGTAAAGTTTAAATTCATTTGCGTACTAATATTACACAGTTTCAATTACATAATTTCAGAGCATAATTTATGTAAATGTTCGCAATAAGTTTAATTGCTATAGTTTCTTTTCGAAAACTGAGTCAAATTTCCAAATAGATTTTAATTATGCATAATTTCATTTTTATATTTGCTTAATACAGTCGATTCTCTCTGTAACGAAACTCCATAGATCGTATTTCCTTATATAACGAATTTTTTAATAGGAACAGTCCCATTTTCCCATGATTACATTAAAAACAATCTCTATATAGCGAAACATCTATCTCCATACAACAAATGTTTTCATAAAATGTTCTCTATTTATTCATTTTTAAAAAAATCTTCGAAAATACACGGAATATATTTTCCATCTCTTATTCCTGATATATCTTACAGTGCTGAGTTATTTATATTGCTTCTCCTCTTGAATCTCATTTTTAAGTCCCACGAATTCATCCTCCCCCTCCCCCACATCTTTCACATCCTTCTCAAAACAGTGTCAGTTGGATTGTTGCACATTATAAGAGTGGTATCAATGGTGGTAACTGAACAAAATTCAATTTACAGTTGCTACAAAAAGGCCGGCTTTTCTATATTAGTGGATAAAGCAGATTTTGAGGAATAAGTAGATGTGACTTGAGCAGACTTAAAAGAGAAATAGAAATTAAATAAGGAACACAGAGATGTCGTAGAGAATGTTGTTCTCTCTGATTTTTTGGAAGTGGATGACATTATCACTGTTGCACAGTATCTTACTGATATTGTTATTTTAAGCAGCGGTACGAACAATGATGGTGACAATGAGCATGAAAAAATCTACAACAAGAGACGAAAGATATCCCGCAGTGAAATGATGAATTCTTTTGATGTTATAAGGAGAGAGCTTAATAATAGGGGAGGACTTCAAATGGAGAAAATGATCCTTATACAATTTTTCATTCCTTGCTAAAATTTGAATATTTTTTCGAGCGTGTAACAATTTTAAAATAAAAAAAACCGAAAAATTGCGGATTTCTTCGTCTAAAATTAATGCAATATTTCTTATTTGATTTCCATTAAGCTTTCAAATAAATGTCTTTATCTTTAAATTGTTTAAATAATTAAGAAATATAATATAAGGTTAATATTCATATTTAAAAATTTGAAATTATTAATTCAACACATCAAAAAGAATATTTGTTCGAAATTTACACATCAAATAAGAATTTTAACACCATTCTCTATACAACGAATTTCTTTATATAACTAATTATTTACTGGAACAATGGATTTCGTTATATAGAGACTCGACTGTATTTCATTTTATGCTGTATTGGTCACAAAAATGTCAATATTTTTGCATATCGTATAATGCTATAAACAAATGTATTTTATGCTCATTTTCATCACAAATTTTATTTATGATCATGTAAAAGTTACAGTCAAAATGCTTTTTAATGGTATGCTTTACCTTTTCCAGCACAGGTAAAATCTGTTAGTAAAATGAGAAATTATGGACTGTCACCGGAATTCATAAACGATTTTTTTAGATATTTTGAAATCCTTAATTTTAGCTTTTATTGTAAAAGCAAAATTTTACTAAAATATTACTGGTAGCATTTGCGAGTTTAGAATAAAAATTAGGCATCCCAGACCGGGCATAGTGTGCCGTAAAGGTTTCACAGTATCTTTCTATTTTCTGTAGAATTTTTTTCGACGTTATTATTAATCGGAAAATATCGAAAATAGTTTATTTTCAAGATTATTTTTTTTTAATTCCAATTGGTGACATACTAAATTTATATATTTTAAAAATAAAATAAGATGTTACTTAATGGCAAGAAATGTATGATATATTTCAATAGAAAATATATTTTACTCAAAGTTTTAACCCATTAATCCCTGAATTATTTTATTCGTTAAAATTTAAATTTTGCATTTCCAACCACTTTTAAAACAAGATTAACTTTTATCTTATCATATCGAGGAACTTATCTCGAGAAAGAAAGTACTTATTAATCAGCTTTTTTTTACTGGTGTGAAAAGCGTTTACCTGAATTTTTTAAAAGTGTCTCAAAAATGGGACGCTAGGCACTGATGGGTTAATTCAATGGCAGTGAAATATCATGAACTAAACTTGATTAACCCTTTAATTCCCATGCCAGAACACGTTCTAGAAATTATGTAGTTCATTTCACACCAGAAAAATTCAATGGCTAATTTCGTTTTATTTAAATTTGGAATGTTCTGTTATTGATTAAAGCAAATATTGTTGTTTTAATTTTCTGGTGGGAACTGAAATATACGAATTAAAGATCGGTGGTTTAAGACCTAAACCACTGGGGAGCAAAGGGCTAAGCAAATAATTAGGAAGACTGTTATGG
This sequence comes from Maratus speculifer, assembly GCA_964019185.1. Taxonomy (NCBI): domain Eukaryota; kingdom Metazoa; phylum Arthropoda; class Arachnida; order Araneae; family Salticidae; genus Maratus; species Maratus speculifer. The sequence goes on from OZ025295.1 coordinate 350,217,830, forward strand.
AATTCTAGAAGGGCGGCATCCGCGTGCCCATTTGAGTTCCCTATACCGTTTCCAAAACTTCACAGAACCAACCAAATAAATAAATAAAATCACGTGATAAATTTGGACATTGTACTTCAAGCATAGCAAATGAGGTGTATTCGGACTGTAACAAAGTTTTAAAAATATTCAAATCTTGGTATAATAATATACGGCACTTCAGATGCAGTATAGTGCCGAAACATTTTGTGTCTCCCTGTAAATATTATCTGCTTCCTATTATAGAGGAAGTAACTTGTAGTGAACCTCAGCAACGTATATCAATTTCATAAAATGTGAAATAGTTTAATAAAATTAAAACGTGGCCCGAAACAGATTTTCCTGCTATACCATAATGTGATGAAATACTTTTGAGTGGCCCGGTAAATTAATAACACATATTCTATGCACGATCTATTATGCAGAGTGTATTTTATAGTATATACTTTATAGATGAATATCAACTTTATTAAGTTCCAAAGAGTATAACACCATTAAAATAGTATTGAAAAATACTATTTTTTTTACTATTTTTTCTCATTAGCTTTAATGTAACGGAATACTTTTGATTGTCCGTGTAATTAAACGATACATCCGACTTACAACTAATTTGAAATGACTCGGCAAAATAGTTTTTGCTGTGTTGTAAGCGAACGAACGGACAGTCTGAACTATATGTGCTAAATATTTACATAATTACGAACTCGCCTAAAAAAAATAGGAGAATTGTTATAAAACTCGTTGAGAGCAGAGTTTGCGTACCCAACTCATTTCACTATACGGTTTTTAATACTTGAAAGGACCAAAAATGTAAACAAAAAGACGCTATAGGATAAATTTTAAAAATTGCAAATTATTCTAACCTTCATTTCTGGATAATAAAATTAAGTTAAATGTTTAAATCAGATTATAAATTGAATAAAAAATACTTTTTACATTAATTGTCATGAATTTTCTATTCGAATTGCAATATAGAAAGCAATAAAATATAAGTTAGTTCTTTCGCGGATAGTTTCGTATAGGAATGTATTTTTGTCAACAAGGAATTTCATTCGAAATCTCGTATTGCTTTTAACTTAAAAAAGACTTTGCATTATTTAATATAAACGTTTCTTTGATAATAAAATTAAGGCAAAATATAAAGTTTTTTATGGCAAGCTTTCTTTAAAATAAAGACATTAGAATGATTTAAATTGAGTTAGAATCATTTTTTTTTTTTTTTTTTTTTAGGATCTTACTAAAACATAGATTTTCACAAATACCTAAAGTACACAATCATTCGGGAGGCTAGAAACATGTTGTCATAGTAAGAATGTTAAATATTTGAATGCCATTATTAAGAATTGAAGATTGCTGAAATGCATTATAAGTATTCGAATATAAAAATATATATAATTTAAAAAGAATTTTCTTAAGTACAGGAAATAAATGTATTCATCTTTTCTTTTTAATTAGTAAGAATTTCTGCAATGTTATTAAATATGAGAGCGCTACTCGTGGATTTTTTTTTAGAAAATAATGTCGCTTTTAAAACTCTTTCTGGAGCTGTGTCAGACGAGTCCAATGAAGACATGTACATATGGGCTGCCACAGGCGAATATGTTTACATTCTGTTTGCACCAGTATTTTTCTAATACAAATTTTGACGAATATTTCTCTTTAAATGTTAGTAAAGTGTTTTGTTTTTACAAAGTGGTGCCAGTTAGAATAAAAAAAATAGTCGCCTGTGGTAGCCTTGTACATTGAAAATGACTTTTGGCAGAGTCGCCAAGCGTCCGGCTTTTTGAACACCTGTATAATTTTAGAGAAAATGTAGTTCTTTTAAATCGCCGAAATGTTCCGAATAAATAAAACAATATTTTCTGTATTTAAAGTATTACCTGGTTTATTATCTGGAATCTAAAAAGCCAGAGACTTTGCAGTTCTGCTTTTGGCATAAGAAAATGCGGTAAATGCGTAAATATATCACTTTTTATGAAATCTTCTTTTCTCATAAAAAGTGACCTCTTTTTTTTCAAACAGAACGATTATTTTTAATGTATCAGTCGGATGTATTGGACATTGGATACGTCTGGTAGACAGAGTGTTGAACAAGCATTATGTTTGCCACAATAAAAAAAATTAAACTGGTGTAACCTTTAACCTTTTTAAAAAATAGTTATTCTTTAGAACCCGGAAAAATTATAAAATGAATTTTATTTTAAATAAATTAAAATAGATGGGTACCAGCACACGTAGATAAATGAAACAGCTTGTTCATGAAACTAGGCATTTCTACGGATCTGCTTAGAAAATTTGAAAATAACAAAATATATGTAACACAACGAATGTCATATAGTCTAAGGGATGCAACTTAGCACAACGTCCAAATTTTAAGTATGTTTGATTTCAAAAGGCTAAAAAAGAAGGTCTCCATACTAGGCATACTCAGATTTTTTTGAAAAAAATACGAATTAAACTACTCAAGTATGTAATAAAGGATCAGTGAAAATTAGCGGCGGAATTACAGAAGAAAACGTGTAAAAGATAAAATACTTTCGAATATTTGGCGTGAAAAGATGAAAGTGTCACACGATTTGGCGAGCAGTACTTTTCTCCGCCAAAAGCAAACGATTTTAATGTAATTCAAAACTGTTGGATATTTAGAATCCGTGTAAATGAATTTAAACATAAACAATGAGCATGTTTAATATATTGTATACATATATATATATATATATATATATATATTCAGTAAAATTATATTCATACATTTAAGCGTATTAAAAAGTAAAAGCTAAATGTTTCCATAGCAACAAAATCGAATTGACAATGCTCAAATGGACTTTGAACTTAAGACAATATTAATCAATTTAAATTTGAATTTCGTTTTAAATCTGAAATTCTGATGGTTAAATTTGAATGTAAATACATATAAATTTCAATATAACCAAATTATACTTAAAACGAACAAAAGATTACAAAACAAAGAGATATAATTTATCTAAACATGCTGAATGAAACTTTTTTCCTTTAAAAGGCATTTGACATTAAAAAAAACTTTTTTTGAATTTGCTTTTCATTGCCAACTGATGATAAATCGACAAATAACGAAATTTTAAATATATTTAGGGTTCGGAAATATCTACAGGGTTTGGAGGTTCCGCTGAATTTTTTTTTATAAACGTATATATCCTCATGAGAAAAACCTTCTGTAATATTTTTCAGATTTTTCACAGTATGCCCGTATGGAGACCTTCCTTGTAAGTATATTTTAATGCTGCACTCTGTTGATAAGGCTCTAAACTGGTATTTCTACTCTTTATTTTAGAAAATAAATTAGTAACATTATATGCAATTAAATGCATCATCCAACTACTTTTGTAAAGTACTGTTTTTAAGTTAATTGCGAATTCTGTTTTGAAGTTGTTGTAACCCAAATAAACTTTTATAGTAAGTAACAATATACTCATTTATCAAACATATTACTCCCTCTGTTCCAAATTAGTTGTGATATTTAGGTTGAAAATTTTGTCCCAAAGTAGTTGCTTCATTTCAAGCAGGTGGAGTCATAAATAACTTCTGATGCAATTTAGTAGTTCTACACCAGTAAAATTATACTAGAATGAATATAACGGTGTATGCTAAATGTCTGAAGCAGCGTTTCCTCGAATTTAAAGTAAAAGAAAAAGAAGTTATTAGAAAATTCTCTGAAAATAGAACTGAATAATACTGAATGCAATGCTGTACTGGAATGTTTGAAACGGTATTTGAAAAATTGTAAACTAAGCTCTAGGGGCATATATGCTGCAGCTATTAAATTCAATGTCCATCATAATGTTTATTATCCTCTCCCGTTTGCCGAAGCAGGCGAATACGTTAAAAATAAAAGATGAGGAGATTTACAATGTAAGTTTACAACAAATTGTAAATTTGAACGAAAAAAAAATGTCACTGGGCAAAATCAAAGATGTCCCCATAAAACGAAGACAATCATTGCGAAGATTATCATACGTTGTTATAATTCGTAAATAATAATTACACAGGATTCTCAAGGTGGAAAAAAAATGGAGCGTATTTCATCCATCACTAAACAAAGTATAGTAGAGAAAATAAAGCTGGGCAGAATTCGATTTTGTTTGAAATACAAAATTTACAAGCTGAGTTAAATAATGTTAAATCTGAGTTTGTAAATTTTGTATTTTATTTTCTAAATATTTAAATCTTTTTTCGTAGCCATAGCAAGTAAATTTCATTTCAGATTCAGCTTTAGAAATCAATTCTCCTTTTGATTTCGCAATAACATTTCGATGAGTTTCTAGAAACCTTTTTCGACAATCTCGTGCTTTCTTAATTTTACAACTATTCCCCAAGGTATTGCAACTCTCTGCATCAGATTGGTTTTCCTTTTTCATCATATTATTTCGATCTGAACACATCAACAAGTAATGATTTTTATCACATAAATTGCACTTAGGCTTAAATTTACAAAATCTAAATGTATGGCCCACTTTAAGACAAGAAAAGCAAGCGCCTTTCTTCAGCAAAATATTCCGCTTGTCTCCTAACGTCATCTTTTCAGACAAAAAACAATTGTGACTTACATGCCGCCCTTCACAGAATAAACAATGTAAAATTCTCTTACCTTGTCTGCTGTTTTCATTTACCGTATTTACAAGGGTAGAAGCTGTGCAAATTTCTAACTTTTCACTGGAATCTTTCCTTTGTGTAGTTCCAAATCCAGTACGAGCAAGCGCAACCAGTTCTTGACCTTGTACCTTACGAAAAATAATGTTAGCTTATATTAGCTTATATTGTTATTACAAGCTGAGTTAAATAATGTTAGATCTGAGTTTGTAAAAATTTCTGAAGAAAATGAAACACTCAAGTTAAAAGTTGGTTTAATGTCGCCAATAAAAGAGCAAGAAAAAATTGAAAGAGAAAAACGACCTTCTTATGAAAAGAAGTTAAATAAAATGAAGAAGCAAATTCAAAAAGAAAATGCTCATTTTGAAACTGGTCATATTATGAAAACTTCTAAGAGACTTGATGTGCTGCATCTCTCCAATAAAATGGTTTTGAGCCAGCATTCGCCAACTCAAAAGGGGGGAGGATATGTTGCTTCAGTGACGTGAACTAAATTGAAGTGAACTGAACTGATGTTTTTCCTCGAGAGAGAAACAAATTTTTCTATTGTTCCATTTTATAGTTTTATGTTGTAATGTTGTGTTTCTGTATGATCGTGACATTTAAATGTCCTTTTATTTAAAATTGAAGGCTTTTTTCTTTTGAAGACGGCTATATGACATCGGGTAGATATCCGTCAATGAATCCTATTGATATTTTGAAAAGAATATTATTATTACTGACCCGTAAAACATAGTTTTCGGTTGTTAACGTAAAAACGCTGTTATAATTCGTAAATAATAGTTACACAGGATTCTCAAGGGGGGGGGGGGGTTGGAGTATATTTCATCCATCACTAAAGCAAAGTATAATAGAAAAAAATAAGCTCGATAGAATTCAATTTTGTTTGCAGCATGTTTATGCTAAAAGATACTTCTCAGAAATGTGGGAATAAAATGTTCGTAAATGAATTCACGATTGATTATCTTGAAGATAGTTTTATGTGATTACTAATAAAAAAGTCTTTAAATTTGGGGCGTGGCTTATGTTCGTAATTGAATTCACGATTGATTATCTTGAAGATAGTTTTATGTGATTACTAATAAAAAAGTCTTTAAATTTGTGGCGTGGCTTATGTTCGAAAATTAATTCCCGATTGATTATCTTGAAGATAGTTTTATGTGATTACTAATAAAAAAGTCTTTAAAATTGGGGCGTGGCTTACGAGTGTGTGAACCGGGATTTTGTAAACTAATGAACTACTTATTTATAGAATGATGAAGGGAATGTCAGGTACGTACATATTGTTGATTGACAGTATAGATCTCTGAAGAATATTCAGACAGAATCATAAAGTCATAAATATCAATAATCAGAACAAAAGTATTCAAATATCACAACTAATTTGGGACAGAAGGAGTATTATTTATTTGTTGTAAATGTGTTAATATTTTTAGCTCACAGGCTATTAACCCTTTGAGCTCTGGGGTGTAATTTTCATGAAAATTCCAAATGTCACATTGGCACCTGTAATTTGCTAAGAAAAAAAAAACCGGTTAATGATAAACACGAAAAAAAAATGCATTAAACCTTTTTCAAGTTAATTTGGTCGAATTTTCTGGTGTCATTGTGACATTTCGGAATCAAAATTGTGTGGTAGAAAATTCTACCATCAGAGCTCAAGAGGTTAAAGCCTGGGAGCTTATGTGCCCTTTCCGTTCTGAATGTGCGTATATGCGTTACATAATAACTCACGTTAAAAATATCCAGTTCACTTGAAATTTTGGATATATGTATATCCTTATAAGGCGCTTCCCTGATTAGTTTTTAGAGCTCATTAGATATGTATCACAAGGGGAACGGAGGCTAATGCTCCTCCCCTTAATTTATATAAATGGGTTTTTCATGCTGAATTATCAATTTTCGTTCAAAATTTAGATGTAGGGTTATTATGATGAACCACTTTCGTTATTAATATTTAGTGTTCATTGCATAAATATAAAGTGGGGGAACGGGGGGCTCGTGTCCCTCCCTTTTTTTTTTATAAATCGGTTTTTCATGCATGATTATCAGTTTTGTTCAAAATTTAGATATAGGACCATTCTGATGGGGCGCCTCCGTGATAAATATTATTCATACAGTTTTTTTATGATAATTCACATCCCTGATTAATTTAAGAAATTCAATGATTAAATATAAAGCGGCGAAATGGATTTATCTGACCCCCCCCCCTTAATTTGTTTTCCGAGCTGAATTAACCCTTGAAAATATAAGGCTGTAATATGCAATTAGTATGCCAAGCCTGTGAGCTCAATGCCATCTGTTTAACTGGGCAATATTCTTTTCATTTGACTATGTATTTACTAATAGTTAATATAATGTGAAATACCATTTTACCGCAAATTCGGTATAAGTTTGAGCCGACTCAAAGTTATACTGATGATGTAAATTACAATTTACTAATTATAGGTAATACTGTCAAAAAATATTCGCATGCGTATTTTACATGAATGACGAAAGTGTGCATTAGTTATATCGTGAAAATATTTTCGCAAATATGTGTAAAATACATACAATTCATGTGAAGGCATTTTTTGGGGTGGAATGACTCAAAGGGTCTTGCCAAGATTTTTAGTAAAGTATGCCCTTGAGTCAACCACGTCGAGTCCTGCACGAATCGATAGCCCATAAAAAGAAATTCATTTCTCTCCAGTTTCAAGTTTGTACCTTAAGATCACGGGGGCACCATTAAATGTCTGTATTCGAAAAAAGCGCATTGTGACGAACAACTGAACGGATTTCAACGAAAAAAATAAGGGTTGTATAAAATCACCATACGAATATTTGACAATTTCTTCAGATTTTTTTTTAACAAAATAACACCTTTTCTAATATTTTTCTTGTTTTTTAATGAATATTTTAATTAAAAGCCTATTGAAATTTCTGAGTGACCATCTTAATTTTTTTTGCCTAAAATATTATGTGATATGAAACGTATTCACTATCAATTTCAACTTTCTACGTAGGGTGCATCATATTAAAAAAAAAGACAAAATCATATTTCGTCGGAGATGGGTGCGTGTCTTACATATTATATCCAGGGATGAGATTTCCGCTTTTTTGCACACCAGTAAAATTTTAGAGAAAATACTGTATTATTTAATCAGAACATTTTACTGATTTAAGAGAACAACATTTTCTCTAAGATTATACTGGTGTCCAAAAAAGCGGAAATCTCATCCCTAATTATATCTCACATATTAGGTCTACCGTAAAATTCTGTCCTTTAATGTTATTTCAAGCCTTCTTTAAAAACTACCGTCAAGGGCGTATTTTACTAAGAAACCCGGCTATTCAATTCATTTATTCGAGATTTTTATTCTTTTTTGAATAATACTAGTACTATTATACATTACTGTAATTATGGACATATTATTGAGTAATAACACTGAAAATTGTTTTTCACTGTATTTTTATGTTTCATATGAAGAATAAACGGCCCTTTTTTATTTCTAAATATTCATGGTTTTCTTCTTTCACGCTTCTTATACATGATATTTGTTGTAATATCTGAAATTATACAAATTTTGAGATGTTGGGAAGCGAAAATTAGGAGTCTTAAAATACCTGAAACAATATTTTTGGGTAAATCGTAATAATAATAATATATATTCTACCTAAAAATATAAGAATTTATATTATAAAAAACATTTTGCTTCTAAGACGTTGTATAATAACAAAAACATTTAAAATATATAAAAACATTTTTATTTACATGTTTCAACTCAAAAATTAATAGTCATCCTCAGAATGTAAATAGAAAAATAAAAATTACAAATACAATGAACGTGCAAATCGGAATAAAGAGTTATTGAAAATAAATAAATTAAAAGTATCACGCGCTTTTTAATTTGATATTGTCCTTGGTCTAGTTAAATAATTACCGTGTAAATTGTCTAACCATTCAATCCATATAATCCATAAAATTATTCATAAGAGAATCAATTGGAATTTATTTAAATAGTTCACATATTTGTTACGATACACTGTCATTTCGCATCCCAAATATATGGATTGAATGGTTAGACAATTTACACGGTAATTATTTAACTAGACCAAGGGCAATATCAAATTAAAAAGCGCGTGATACATTTAATTTATTTATTTTCAATAACTCTTTATTCCGATTTTCACGTTCATTGTATTTGTAATTTTTTTTCTATTTACATTCTGAGGATAACTCTATTAATTTTTGAGTTGTAACATGTAAATAAAAAATGTTTTAATATATTTTAAATGTTTTTGTTATTATACAAAGTCTTTGAAGCAAAATGTTTTTTATAATATAAATTCTTATATTTTTATGTAGAATATATATTATTAGTATTACAATTTAGTTATTAGTGGACGTAATCAAGACTTATTTAGTGTTATTTTTCACATTCATAATATTTTGGGGTTCAAAGTTGTCTTGACTATAATACCTGTTTTTAGATTTTTTTAGATGATCTTTGTCATATGGTTGGATTACTTTGTACTAGGTTAAAAATACTTTTTTTTTTTTGCTTTTATCATTATTATTTCTTGAATTTATATAGTCGTACAATAATTTAGGATTCTTTCTTCTCTTTTATGCCCGTAGTTGTAAGCGCTAGAGATTCTATTTTATCGGGAATCTGTTTCTTCGGCACCTTACACTTTCCGGTTCGGTGTTCCTAAAAAGAACAAGTTGGAAATTGCATGTGAAGCGTAGCAAATGAGGTGCGTTCGTACGATAAAGTAGGTTTTAAAAATACCACTCTCATATATCAATCTCATAAAATTGTAGGTAAATATAATTAAATTGCGCATAAAACAATGTTCTCCTTATACCATAATGTAATGGAATACTTTCGTGTGGCCTTGTAAATCAACAACAAATGTTCTTTGCACCACAAATTATGTAAAATGTATAATATAATATGTATTTTATAGATGCATATCAATTTTATTATGAACGAATGAGTGTAACACCATTTAAATGCATTTGAAACATTTTCCCCCATTGACCGTAATGTAACGGAATATACATATATATATATATATTGTCATTGTAATTGAACTATTCATCCGATTTTGATAAAATTTGAAATAAGTCGACAAAATTATGTAATAATTATGTATTTTAAATTTCAAACGATTAAAATGCATTCGAAACATTTTTCCCTATTGACCGTAACGTAATGGAATATTTTTGATTGTAACGTTAATTGATCTATGCATCCGATTTTCATAAAATTTGAAATGATTCGACAAAGCTATGTAATAATTATATATTTAAAATTTCAAACGATTCGGTTGGGTAGTTTTTGCGTTGTTATATGCGGACGGACGGACAGACGGACTGATTGACAACTATAAGTGCTACTTATTTACATAATTACGAACGCACCTAAAAAAGTTTCTATGTTTATAATAATTTCTTACATTAATTCTGGTTCAAGGTAATTGTTTCGAATAGATTTGCTCAGCGCCGAATTAATAAAATCAACGTAACCCATAAATGTCGAAAAAATCTCTCAAGCACAGGCATCTCTTTAGGAACTGATTATCTTGGCACCACTGTGCCATTATGTAACTTTATTTATATTATTTTTTATTTATGTATTCATTTATTTATTTTGCATTTTAAGAGCATGCATGAAAGAAATATACTATAGCATACGCTGTTAAAATATATTTGTATACAGGGATATAAAATTAGAATTATCTATGGAATGTTATGTTTATTTTTTTTACTTTTTTTGGGGGGGAGGGACTATTTGTTGACTCTTCACAGCAAGGTCTTAAAACCTGATATTTACCCATATTTAGAAAGAAATGTGTAGTGAATGGGACCGTGTAAAGCGAAATTAGCATGAAGCCTATTTTAAATTTTGCACAAATGCCTTGCCCCTGAAAGGGTTAAAAAATGTTTTTTTTTTTTTTAATTTTCTTTAATTTATTTATTTATTTATTTATTAACCATTGAAAAATGGTTGTTGTTTTCGGTGGAGGATTGACAAAATGATGTGGTCACTTTTGAATTTAAATTAATTTCTTTACTTTTAGAAGAGTTTTTATTTGAATTTAAATTAAATTCTTTACTTTTAGAAGAATTTTTATTTGAATAGTAAATTAAAATGGTTAAAATCATTGTAATAAAGGAGAAAACTAACAAATTTAAAAATGGGTAGACGGAAATTAACAGATACGGAAAAAGCCGAAGCCAAAGAAATGAATGAACGTGAATATCGCATTCAATGACATTAAACACAATACGCGTATTTAAACAATCATAAAGTGATTTTTATTTCGACTTTTTATTAATGTTTTACTAATTTATTTGTTCTTTTGTTATTTAAAATAAAAATTTAGTCAACATGTATAAGTTGCTTATTAGTTTGGCGAGTCGTATCATTTGGCGAAATTGGTCGACGGGATAACTAAGTAGTATTTGGTTTGGCGCAAAAACGTCTTTCAATGCAGAAAACGAGTAAATCAAAAGATTATCGAGCCGCTGAAAACCAATTACGTGTTGAAAGGCGATCACGAAAAAGAACGCAATTTAATGCCGAACCGATTAATTGTAAAACATCATGTCTCGAGGGCAACCAATCCACTAGCCATGGCGTTTTACAATCGGTCGGTTCTAACCAGGAAAATTTGAGTGCCAATAGTAATTCTAACAAGCCGGAAAATGTTATAGCTACTACTCTTGATTTTCCACCACCTAAAAAGAAAACTAAAAAGCAATCGGCTTGGGAAAAACTGGAAAAAAACTTTTTTGATTCAATGTCTGATGGACCCATTCACAGATGCATGTGCTGCGATCGACTTTGGTTTAAAACCTCCATCACCAAAATTCCGCTCTGTAAAATCAAACAGTATATGCCAAAGCTGTATTTTAATAATGATTACTTTCGCACCAACAATGTTACATAGTTTGAAATGTTTCTTTCGCCGCCAACTTTTATGCTTGGCGACAATGGAGTGATGTAACTTAAACGAACCGTACCTTCGAATTGCAGCATGTATTATAAAGTCATTTATAGCAGTGGCACGGATAATACACAATAAAACAACTGGTATTTAGCTTAAAATGATAGATGAATGTTTCGAGTGAAACATTTTTCAAATGGTTGGTGTAATTTCTTATATTACAATTTTTTTATTTAAAATTAAAGCTTGTTTTGTTTTTCCTTTTTAATGAAAAAAAAAAAGCAAATATAATCAATTATGTCAACAGAAGACTCCATTTCTGTATCACCCCAGTTAAGAAAAGGGATTTTATCTATCTTCGTTCTTCCATAGAGAACCATCTAGAAAAGAGACTCCAGTCGTTAATATAATAATACCACGGAGATCTGCTAGTAATGCGATCATCCGCATTGTTTAATTCGTCGACCTGATATTAGCATAGGAAGGTAGCAGTGAATAATTATACTGCATTAATCTCATTTCAGTTTGTGGTGTGGAAAGATTAGTTTAGTAGCATTTGTAACTATTGTTATATAGAGATGCACCGGATGTGGATTTTTGCCGGATACCGAATACCGGATATCCGGTACAAAATTTTACCGAATATCCGGTATCCGGTCGAATTTCTCATTTTTAATTTTAATAATATTTCAACGTTATGCTTGTTTAAAGAAAAAGAAAATGAATCATTGTAATTTTATTAACCATTTGAAAAATGGTTGTTGTTTTCGGGAGAATGGACCCGATGATGTTACCACTTTTGAATGATGTTACCACTTTTGAATGATGTTACCACTTTTGAATTTAAATTAAATTCTTTATTTTTAGAAGAATTTTTATTTGAATTTAAATTAAATTATTTACTTTTAGAAAAATTTTTATTTGAATAGTAAATTAAAATGGTTAAAATCATTGTAATAAAGGAGAAAACTAACAAATTTAAAAATGGGTAGACGGAAATTAACAGATACGGAAAAAGCCGAAGCCAAAGAAATGAATGAACGTGAATATCGCATTCAATGATATTAAACACAATACGCGTACTTAAACAATCATAAAGTGATTTTTATTTCTTCTTTTGCTATTTAAAATAAAAATTTAGTCAACATGTATAAGTTGCTTATTAGTTTGGCGATTCGTATCATTTGGCGAAATTGGTCGACGGGATAACTGAGTAATACTGTATTTGGTTTGGCGCAAAAACGTCTTTCAATGCAGAAAATGATAAAATCAAAAGATTATTGAGCCGCTGAAAACCAATTACGTGTTGAAAGGCGATCACGAAAAAGGAAGCAATTTAATGCCGAACCGATTAATTGTAAAACATCATGTCGCCAGGGCGACCAATCCACTAGCCATGGCGTTTTACTATCGGTCGGTTCTAACCAGGAAAATTTGAGTGCCAATAGTGATTCTAACAAGCCGGAAAATGTTATAGCTATTACTCTTGATTTTCCACCACCTAAAAAGAAAACTAAAAAGCAATCGGCTTGGGAAAAACTGGGAAAAAACTTTTTTGATTCGATGTCTGATGGACCCATTCACAGATGCATGTGCTGCGATCGATTTTGGTTTAAAACCTCCATCACCAAAATTCTGCTCTGTAAAATCAAACAATATATGCCAAAGTCTTACAAGCATAACAGTATATGCCAAAGCTGTATTTTAATAATGATTACTTTTGCACCAACAATGTTAAATAGTTTGAAATGTTTCTTTCGTCGCCAACTTTTATGCTTGGCGACAATAGAGTGATATAACTTAAACGAACCGTACCTTCAAATTGCAGCATGTATAAAGTCATTTATAGCAGTGGCACGGATAATACACAATAAAACAACTGGTATTTAGCTTAAAATGATAGATGAATGTATCGAGTGAAACATTTTTCAAATGGTTGGGGTAATTTCTTAAATTACAATTTTTTATTTTATTTTTATTCATTTATTTATTATTTATTATTTTTATTAACCATTTGAAAAATGGTTGTTGTTTTCGGGAGAATGGACCCGATGATGTTACCACTTTTGAATGATGTTACCACTTTTGAATGATGTTACCACTTTTGAATTTAAATTAAATTCTTTATTTTTAGAAGAATTTTTATTTGAATTTAAATTAAATTCTTTACTTTTAGAAGAATTTTTATTTGAATAGTAAATTAAAATGGTTAAAATCATTGTAATAAAGGAGAAAACTAACAAATTTAAAAATGGGTAGACGGAAATTAACAGATACGGAAAAAGCCGAAGCCAAAGAAATGAATGAACGTGAATATCGCATTCAATGATATTAAACACAATACGCGTACTTAAACAATCATAAAGTGATTTTTATTTCTTCTTTTGCTATTTAAAATAAAAATTTAGTCAACATGTATAAGTTGCTTATTAGTTTGGCGATTCGTATCATTTGGCGAAATTGGTCGACGGGATAACTGAGTAATACTGTATTTGGTTTGGCGCAAAAACGTCTTTCAATGCAGAAAATGATAAAATCAAAAGATTATTGAGCCGCTGAAAACCAATTACGTGTTGAAAGGCGATCACGAAAAAGGAAGCAATTTAATGCCGAACCGATTAATTGTAAAACATCATGTCGCCAGGGCGACCAATCCACTAGCCATGGCGTTTTACTATCGGTCGGTTCTAACCAGGAAAATTTGAGTGCCAATAGTGATTCTAACAAGCCGGAAAATGTTATAGCTATTACTCTTGATTTTCCACCACCTAAAAAGAAAACTAAAAAGCAATCGGCTTGGGAAAAACTGGGAAAAAACTTTTTTGATTCGATGTCTGATGGACCCATTCACAGATGCATGTGCTGCGATCGATTTTGGTTTAAAACCTCCATCACCAAAATTCTGCTCTGTAAAATCAAACAATATATGCCAAAGTCTTACAAGCATAACAGTATATGCCAAAGCTGTATTTTAATAATGATTACTTTTGCACCAACAATGTTAAATAGTTTGAAATGTTTCTTTCGTCGCCAACTTTTATGCTTGGCGACAATAGAGTGATATAACTTAAACGAACCGTACCTTCAAATTGCAGCATGTATAAAGTCATTTATAGCAGTGGCACGGATAATACACAATAAAACAACTGGTATTTAGCTTAAAATGATAGATGAATGTATCGAGTGAAACATTTTTCAAATGGTTGGGGTAATTTCTTAAATTACAATTTTTTATTTTATTTTTATTCATTTATTTATTATTTATTATTTTTATTAACCATTTGAAAAATGGTTGTTGTTTTCGGGAGAATGGACCCGATGATGTTACCACTTTTGAATGATGTTACCACTTTTGAATTTAAATTAAATTCTTTATTTTTAGAAGAATTTTTATTTGAATTTAAATTAAATTCTTTACTTTTAGAAGAATTTTTATTTGAATAGTAAATTAAAATGGTTAAAATCATTGTAATAAAGGAGAAAACTAACAAATTTAAAAATGGGTAGACGGAAATTAACAGATACGGAAAAAGCCGAAGCCAAAGAAATGAATGAACGTGAATATCGCATTCAATGATATTAAACACAATACGCGTACTTAAACAATCATAAAGTGATTTTTATTTCTTCTTTTGCTATTTAAAATAAAAATTTAGTCAACATGTATAAGTTGCTTATTAGTTTGGCGATTCGTATCATTTGGCGAAATTGGTCGACGGGATAACTGAGTAATACTGTATTTGGTTTGGCGCAAAAACGTCTTTCAATGCAGAAAATGATAAAATCAAAAGATTATTGAGCCGCTGAAAACCAATTACGTGTTGAAAGGCGATCACGAAAAAGGAAGCAATTTAATGCCGAACCGATTAATTGTAAAACATCATGTCGCCAGGGCGACCAATCCACTAGCCATGGCGTTTTACTATCGGTCGGTTCTAACCAGGAAAATTTGAGTGCCAATAGTGATTCTAACAAGCCGGAAAATGTTATAGCTATTACTCTTGATTTTCCACCACCTAAAAAGAAAACTAAAAAGCAATCGGCTTGGGAAAAACTGGGAAAAAACTTTTTTGATTCGATGTCTGATGGACCCATTCACAGATGCATGTGCTGCGATCGATTTTGGTTTAAAACCTCCATCACCAAAATTCTGCTCTGTAAAATCAAACAATATATGCCAAAGTCTTACAAGTATAACAGTATATGCCAAAGCTGTATTTTAATAATGATTACTTTTGCACCAACAATGTTAAATAGTTTGAAATGTTTCTTTCGTCGCCAACTTTTATGCTTGGCGACAATAGAGTGATATAACTTAAACGAACCGTACCTTCAAATTGCAGCATGTATAAAGTCATTTATAGCAGTGGCACGGATAATACACAATAAAACAACTGGTATTTAGCTTAAAATGATAGATGAATGTATCGAGTGAAACATTTTTCAAATGGTTGGGGTAATTTCTTAAATTACAATTTTTTATTTTATTTTTATTCATTTATTTATTATTTATTATTTTTATTAACCATTTGAAAAATGGTTGTTGTTTTCGGGAGAATGGACCCGATGATGTTACCACTTTTGAATGATGTTACCACTTTTGAATTTAAATTAAATTCTTTATTTTTAGAAGAATTTTTATTTGAATTTAAATTAAATTCTTTACTTTTAGAAGAATTTTTATTTGAATAGTAAATTAAAATGGTTAAAATCATTGTAATAAAGGAGAAAACTAACAAATTTAAAAATGGGTAGACGGAAATTAACAGATACGGAAAAAGCCGAAGCCAAAGAAATGAATGAACGTGAATATCGCATTCAATGATATTAAACACAATACGCGTACTTAAACAATCATAAAGTGATTTTTATTTCTTCTTTTGCTATTTAAAATAAAAATTTAGTCAACATGTATAAGTTGCTTATTAGTTTGGCGATTCGTATCATTTGGCGAAATTGGTCGACGGGATAACTGAGTAATACTGTATTTGGTTTGGCGCAAAAACGTCTTTCAATGCAGAAAATGATAAAATCAAAAGATTATTGAGCCGCTGAAAACCAATTACGTGTTGAAAGGCGATCACGAAAAAGGAAGCAATTTAATGCCGAACCGATTAATTGTAAAACATCATGTCGCCAGGGCGACCAATCCACTAGCCATGGCGTTTTACTATCGGTCGGTTCTAACCAGGAAAATTTGAGTGCCAATAGTGATTCTAACAAGCCGGAAAATGTTATAGCTATTACTCTTGATTTTCCACCACCTAAAAAGAAAACTAAAAAGCAATCGGCTTGGGAAAAACTGGGAAAAAACTTTTTTGATTCGATGTCTGATGGACCCATTCACAGATGCATGTGCTGCGATCGATTTTGGTTTAAAACCTCCATCACCAAAATTCTGCTCTGTAAAATCAAACAATATATGCCAAAGTCTTACAAGTATAACAGTATATGCCAAAGCTGTATTTTAATAATGATTACTTTTGCACCAACAATGTTAAATAGTTTGAAATGTTTCTTTCGTCGCCAACTTTTATGCTTGGCGACAATAGAGTGATATAACTTAAACGAACCGTACCTTCAAATTGCAGCATGTATAAAGTCATTTATAGCAGTGGCACGGATAATACACAATAAAACAACTGGTATTTAGCTTAAAATGATAGATGAATGTATCGAGTGAAACATTTTTCAAATGGTTGGGGTAATTTCTTAAATTACAATTTTTTTTTTATTTGTTTTTTTTTTATTCATTTATTTATTATTTATTATTTTTATTAACCATTTGAAAAATGGTTGTTGTTTTCGGGAGAATGGACCCGATGATGTTACCACTTTTGAATGATGTTACCACTTTTGAATGATGTTACCACTTTTGAATTTAAATTAAATTCTTTATTTTTAGAAGAATTTTTATTTGAATTTAAATTAAATTCTTTACTTTTAGAAGAATTTTTATTTGAATAGTAAATTAAAATGGTTAAAATCATTGTAATAAAGGAGAAAACTAACAAATTTAAAAATGGGTAGACGGAAATTAACAGATACGGAAAAAGCCGAAGCCAAAGAAATGAATGAACGTGAATATCGCATTCAATGATATTAAACACAATACGCGTACTTAAACAATCATAAAGTGATTTTTATTTCTTCTTTTGCTATTTAAAATAAAAATTTAGTCAACATGTATAAGTTGCTTATTAGTTTGGCGATTCGTATCATTTGGCGAAATTGGTCGACGGGATAACTGAGTAATACTGTATTTGGTTTGGCGCAAAAACGTCTTTCAATGCAGAAAATGATAAAATCAAAAGATTATTGAGCCGCTGAAAACCAATTACGTGTTGAAAGGCGATCACGAAAAAGGAAGCAATTTAATGCCGAACCGATTAATTGTAAAACATCATGTCGCCAGGGCGACCAATCCACTAGCCATGGCGTTTTACTATCGGTCGGTTCTAACCAGGAAAATTTGAGTGCCAATAGTGATTCTAACAAGCCGGAAAATGTTATAGCTATTACTCTTGATTTTCCACCACCTAAAAAGAAAACTAAAAAGCAATCGGCTTGGGAAAAACTGGGAAAAAACTTTTTTGATTCGATGTCTGATGGACCCATTCACAGATGCATGTGCTGCGATCGATTTTGGTTTAAAACCTCCATCACCAAAATTCTGCTCTGTAAAATCAAACAATATATGCCAAAGTCTTACAAGTATAACAGTATATGCCAAAGCTGTATTTTAATAATGATTACTTTTGCACCAACAATGTTAAATAGTTTGAAATGTTTCTTTCGTCGCCAACTTTTATGCTTGGCGACAATAGAGTGATATAACTTAAACGAACCGTACCTTCAAATTGCAGCATGTATAAAGTCATTTATAGCAGTGGCACGGATAATACACAATAAAACAACTGGTATTTAGCTTAAAATGATAGATGAATGTATCGAGTGAAACATTTTTCAAATGGTTGGGGTAATTTCTTAAATTACAATTATTAACCATTTGAAAAATGGTTGTTGTTTTCGGGAGAATGGACCCGATGATGTTACCACTTTTGAATGATGTTACCACTTTTGAATGATGTTACCACTTTTGAATTTAAATTAAATTCTTTATTTCTTCTTTTGCTATTTAAAATAAAAATTTAGTCAACATGTATAAGTTGCTTATTAGTTTGGCGTTACCACTTTTGAATGATGTTACCACTTTTGAATGATGTTACCACTTTTGAATTTAAATTAAATTCTTTATTTTTAGAAGAATTTTTATTTGAATTTAAATTAAATTCTTTACTTTTAGAAGAATTTTTATTTGAATAGTAAATTAAAATGGTTAAAATCATTGTAATAAAGGAGAAAACTAACAAATTTAAAAATGGGTAGACGGAAATTCACAGATACGGAAAAAGCCGAAGCCAAAGAAATGAATGAACGTGAATATCGCATTCAATGATATTAAACACAATACGCGTACTTAAACAATCATAAAGTGATTTTTATTAACCATTTGAAAAATGGTTGTTGTTTTCGGGAGAATGGACCCGATGATGTTACCACTTTTGAATGATGTTACCACTTTTGAATGATGTTACCACTTTTGAATTTAAATTAAATTCTTTATTTTTAGAAGAATTTTTATTTGAATTTAAATTAAATTCTTTACTTTTAGAAGAATTTTTATTTGAATAGTAAATTAAAATGGTTAAAATCATTGTAATAAAGGAGAAAACTAACAAATTTAAAAATGGGTAGACGGAAATTAACAGATACGGAATAAGCCGAAGCCAAAGAAATGAATGAACGTGAATATCGCATTCAATGATATTAAACACAATACGCGTACTTAAACAATCATAAAGTGATTTTTATTTCTTCTTTTGCTATTTAAAATAAAAATTTAGTCAACATGTATAAGTTGCTTATTAGTTTGGCGATTCGTATCATTTGGCGAAATTGGTCGACGGGATAACTGAGTAATACTGTATTTGGTTTGGCGCAAAAACGTCTTTCAATGCAGAAAATGATAAAATCAAAAGATTATTGAGCCGCTGAAAACCAATTACGTGTTGAAAGGCGATCACGAAAAAGGAAGCAATTTAATGCCGAACCGATTAATTGTAAAACATCATGTCGCCAGGGCGACCAATCCACTAGCCATGGCGTTTTACTATCGGTCGGTTCTAACCAGGAAAATTTGAGTGCCAATAGTGATTCTAACAAGCCGGAAAATGTTATAGCTATTACTCTTGATTTTCCACCACCTAAAAAGAAAACTAAAAAGCAATCGGCTTGGGAAAAACTGGGAAAAAACTTTTTTGATTCGATGTCTGATGGACCCATTCACAGATGCATGTGCTGCGATCGATTTTGGTTTAAAACCTCCATCACCAAAATTCTGCTCTGTAAAATCAAACAATATATGCCAAAGTCTTACAAGTATAACAGTATATGCCAAAGCTGTATTTTAATAATGATTACTTTTGCACCAACAATGTTAAATAGTTTGAAATGTTTCTTTCGTCGCCAACTTTTATGCTTGGCGACAATAGAGTGATATAACTTAAACGAACCGTACCTTCAAATTGCAGCATGTATAAAGTCATTTATAGCAGTGGCACGGATAATACACAATAAAACAACTGGTATTTAGCTTAAAATGATAGATGAATGTATCGAGTGAAACATTTTTCAAATGGTTGGGGTAATTTCTTAAATTACAATTTTTTATTTTATTAACCATTTGAAAAATGGTTGTTGTTTTCGGGAGAATGGACCCGATGATGTTACCACTTTTGAATGATGTTACCACTTTTGAATGATGTGGTCACTTTTGAATTTAAATTAAATTCTTTATTTTTATTCATTTATTTATTATTTATTATTTTTATTAACCATTTGAAAAATGGTTGTTGTTTTCGGGAGAATGGACCCGATGATGTTACCACTTTTGAATGATGTTACCACTTTTGAATGATGTTACCACTTTTGAATTTAAATTAAATTCTTTATTTTTAGAAGAATTTTTATTTGAATTTAAATTAAATTCTTTACTTTTAGAAGAATTTTTATTTGAATAGTAAATTAAAATGGTTAAAATCATTGTAATAAAGGAGAAAACTAACAAATTTAAAAATGGGTAGACAGAAATTAACAGATACGGAAAAAGCCGAAGCCAAAGAAATGAATGAACGTGAATATCGCATTCAATGATATTAAACACAATACGCGTACTTAAACAATCATAAAGTGATTTTTATTTCTTCTTTTGCTATTTAAAATAAAAATTTAGTCAACATGTATAAGTTGCTTATTAGTTTGGCGATTCGTATCATTTGGCGAAATTGGTCGACGGGATAACTGAGTAATACTGTATTTGGTTTGGCGCAAAAACGTCTTTCAATGCAGAAAATGATAAAATCAAAAGATTATTGAGCCGCTGAAAACCAATTACGTGTTGAAAGGCGATCACGAAAAAGGAAGCAATTTAATGCCGAACCGATTAATTGTAAAACATCATGTCGCCAGGGCGACCAATCCACTAGCCATGGCGTTTTACTATCGGTCGGTTCTAACCAGGAAAATTTGAGTGCCAATAGTGATTCTAACAAGCCGGAAAATGTTATAGCTATTACTCTTGATTTTCCACCACCTAAAAAGAAAACTAAAAAGCAATCGGCTTGGGAAAAACTGGGAAAAAACTTTTTTGATTCGATGTCTGATGGACCCATTCACAGATGCATGTGCTGCGATCGATTTTGGTTTAAAACCTCCATCACCAAAATTCTGCTCTGTAAAATCAAACAATATATGCCAAAGTCTTACAAGTATAACAGTATATGCCAAAGCTGTATTTTAATAATGATTACTTTTGCACCAACAATGTTAAATAGTTTGAAATGTTTCTTTCGTCGCCAACTTTTATGCTTGGCGACAATAGAGTGATATAACTTAAACGAACCGTACCTTCAAATTGCAGCATGTATAAAGTCATTTATAGCAGTGGCACGGATAATACACAATAAAACAACTGGTATTTAGCTTAAAATGATAGATGAATGTATCGAGTGAAACATTTTTCAAATGGTTGGGGTAATTTCTTAAATTACAATTTTTTATTTTATTAACCATTTGAAAAATGGTTGTTGTTTTCGGGAGAATGGACCCGATGATGTTACCACTTTTGAATGATGTTACCACTTTTGAATGATGTGGTCACTTTTGAATTTAAATTAAATTCTTTATTAACCATTTGAAAAATGGTTGTTGTTTTCGGGAGAATGGACCCGATGATGTTACCACTTTTGAATGATGTTACCACTTTTGAATGATGTTACCACTTTTGAATTTAAATTAAATTCTTTATTTTTAGAAGAATTTTTATTTGAATTTAAATTAAATTCTTTATTTTTAGAAGAATTTTTATTTGAATTTAAATTAAATTCTTTACTTTTAGAAGAATTTTTATTTGAATAGTAAATTAAAATGGTTAAAATCATTGTAATAAAGGAGAAAACTAACAAATTTAAAAATGGGTAGACAGAAATTAACAGATACGGAAAAAGCCGAAGCCAAAGAAATGAATGAACGTGAATATCGCATTCAATGATATTAAACACAATACGCGTACTTAAACAATCATAAAGTGATTTTTATTTCTTCTTTTGCTATTTAAAATAAAAATTTAGTCAACATGTATAAGTTGCTTATTAGTTTGGCGATTCGTATCATTTGGCGAAATTGGTCGACGGGATAACTGAGTAATACTGTATTTGGTTTGGCGCAAAAACGTCTTTCAATGCAGAAAATGATAAAATCAAAAGATTATTGAGCCGCTGAAAACCAATTACGTGTTGAAAGGCGATCACGAAAAAGGAAGCAATTTAATGCCGAACCGATTAATTGTAAAACATCATGTCGCCAGGGCGACCAATCCACTAGCCATGGCGTTTTACTATCGGTCGGTTCTAACCAGGAAAATTTGAGTGCCAATAGTGATTCTAACAAGCCGGAAAATGTTATAGCTATTACTCTTGATTTTCCACCACCTAAAAAGAAAACTAAAAAGCAATCGGCTTGGGAAAAACTGGGAAAAAACTTTTTTGATTCGATGTCTGATGGACCCATTCACAGATGCATGTGCTGCGATCGATTTTGGTTTAAAACCTCCATCACCAAAATTCTGCTCTGTAAAATCAAACAATATATGCCAAAGTCTTACAAGTATAACAGTATATGCCAAAGCTGTATTTTAATAATGATTACTTTTGCACCAACAATGTTAAATAGTTTGAAATGTTTCTTTCGTCGCCAACTTTTATGCTTGGCGACAATAGAGTGATATAACTTAAACGAACCGTACCTTCAAATTGCAGCATGTATAAAGTCATTTATAGCAGTGGCACGGATAATACACAATAAAACAACTGGTATTTAGCTTAAAATGATAGATGAATGTATCGAGTGAAACATTTTTCAAATGGTTGGGGTAATTTCTTAAATTACAATTTTTTATTTTATTAACCATTTGAAAAATGGTTGTTGTTTTCGGGAGAATGGACCCGATGATGTTACCACTTTTGAATGATGTTACCACTTTTGAATGATGTGGTCACTTTTGAATTTAAATTAAATTCTTTATTAACCATTTGAAAAATGGTTGTTGTTTTCGGGAGAATGGACCCGATGATGTTACCACTTTTGAATGATGTTACCACTTTTGAATGATGTTACCACTTTTGAATTTAAATTAAATTCTTTATTTTTAGAAGAATTTTTATTTGAATTTAAATTAAATTCTTTATTTTTAGAAGAATTTTTATTTGAATTTAAATTAAATTCTTTACTTTTAGAAGAATTTTTATTTGAATAGTAAATTAAAATGGTTAAAATCATTGTAATAAAGGAGAAAACTAACAAATTTAAAAATGGGTAGACGGAAATTAACAGATACGGAAAAAGCCGAAGCCAAAGAAATGAATGAACGTGAATATCGCATTCAATGATATTAAACACAATACGCGTACTTAAACAATCATAAAGTGATTTTTATTTCTTCTTTTGCTATTTAAAATAAAAATTTAGTCAACATGTATAAGTTGCTTATTAGTTTGGCGATTCGTATCATTTGGCGAAATTGGTCGACGGGATAACTTAGTAATACTGTATTTGGTTTGGCGCAAAAACGTCTTTCAATGCAGAAAATGATAAAATCAAAAGATTATTGAGCCGCTGAAAACCAATTACGTGTTGAAAGGCGATCACGAAAAAGGAAGCAATTTAATGCCGAACCGATTAATTGTAAAACATCATGTCGCCAGGGCGACCAATCCACTAGCCATGGCGTTTTACTATCGGTCGGTTCTAACCAGGAAAATTTGAGTGCCAATAGTGATTCTAACAAGCCGGAAAATGTTATAGCTATTACTCTTGATTTTCCACCACCTAAAAAGAAAACTAAAAAGCAATCGGCTTGGGAAAAACTGGGAAAAAACTTTTTTGATTCGATGTCTGATGGAACCATTCACAGATGCATGTGCTGCGATCGATTTTGGTTTAAAACCTCCATCACCAAAATTCTGCTCTGTAAAATCAAACAATATATGCCAAAGTCTTACAAGTATAACAGTATATGCCAAAGCTGTATTTTAATAATGATTACTTTTGCACCAACAATGTTAAATAGTTTGAAATGTTTCTTTCGTCGCCAACTTTTATGCTTGGCGACAATAGAGTGATATAACTTAAACGAACCGTACCTTCAAATTGCAGCATGTATAAAGTCATTTATAGCAGTGGCACGGATAATACACAATAAAACAACTGGTATTTAGCTTAAAATGATAGATGAATGTATCGAGTGAAACATTTTTCAAATGGTTGGGGTAATTTCTTAAATTACAATTTTTTTTTATTTGTTTTTTTTTTATTCATTTATTTATTATTTATTATTTTTATTAACCATTTGAAAAATGGTTGTTGTTTTCGGGAGAATGGACCCGATGATGTTACCACTTTTGAATGATGTTACCACTTTTGAATGATGTTACCACTTTTGAATTTAAATTAAATTCTTTATTTTTAGAAGAATTTTTATTTGAATTTAAATTAAATTCTTTACTTTTAGAAGAATTTTTATTTGAATAGTAAATTAAAATGGTTAAAATCATTGTAATAAAGGAGAAAACTAACAAATTTAAAAATGGGTAGACGGAAATTAACAGATACGGAAAAAGCCGAAGCCAAAGAAATGAATGAACGTGAATATCGCATTCAATGATATTAAACACAATACGCGTACTTAAACAATCATAAAGTGATTTTTATTTCTTCTTTTGCTATTTAAAATAAAAATTTAGTCAACATGTATAAGTTGCTTATTAGTTTGGCGATTCGTATCATTTGGCGAAATTGGTCGACGGGATAACTGAGTAATACTGTATTTGGTTTGGCGCAAAAACGTCTTTCAATGCAGAAAATGATAAAATCAAAAGATTATTGAGCCGCTGAAAACCAATTACGTGTTGAAAGGCGATCACGAAAAAGGAAGCAATTTAATGCCGAACCGATTAATTGTAAAACATCATGTCGCCAGGGCGACCAATCCACTAGCCATGGCGTTTTACTATCGGTCGGTTCTAACCAGGAAAATTTGAGTGCCAATAGTGATTCTAACAAGCCGGAAAATGTTATAGCTATTACTCTTGATTTTCCACCACCTAAAAAGAAAACTAAAAAGCAATCGGCTTGGGAAAAACTGGGAAAAAACTTTTTTGATTCGATGTCTGATGGACCCATTCACAGATGCATGTGCTGCGATCGATTTTGGTTTAAAACCTCCATCACCAAAATTCTGCTCTGTAAAATCAAACAATATATGCCAAAGTCTTACAAGTATAACAGTATATGCCAAAGCTGTATTTTAATAATGATTACTTTTGCACCAACAATGTTAAATAGTTTGAAATGTTTCTTTCGTCGCCAACTTTTATGCTTGGCGACAATAGAGTGATATAACTTAAACGAACCGTACCTTCAAATTGCAGCATGTATAAAGTCATTTATAGCAGTGGCACGGATAATACACAATAAAACAACTGGTATTTAGCTTAAAATGATAGATGAATGTATCGAGTGAAACATTTTTCAAATGGTTGGGGTAATTTCTTAAATTACAATTTTTTATTTTATTAACCATTTGAAAAATGGTTGTTGTTTTCGGGAGAATGGACCCGATGATGTTACCACTTTTGAATGATGTTACCACTTTTGAATGATGTGGTCACTTTTGAATTTAAATTAAATTCTTTATTTTTATTCATTTATTTATTATTTATTATTTTTATTAACCATTTGAAAAATGGTTGTTGTTTTCGGGAGAATGGACCCGATGATGTTACCACTTTTGAATGATGTTACCACTTTTGAATGATGTTACCACTTTTGAATTTAAATTAAATTCTTTATTTTTAGAAGAATTTTTATTTGAATTTAAATTAAATTCTTTACTTTTAGAAGAATTTTTATTTGAATAGTAAATTAAAATGGTTAAAATCATTGTAATAAAGGAGAAAACTAACAAATTTAAAAATGGGTAGACGGAAATTAACAGATACGGAAAAAGCCGAAGCCAAAGAAATGAATGAACGTGAATATCGCATTCAATGATATTAAACACAATACGCGTACTTAAACAATCATAAAGTGATTTTTATTTCTTCTTTTGCTATTTAAAATAAAAATTTAGTCAACATGTATAAGTTGCTTATTAGTTTGGCGATTCGTATCATTTGGCGAAATTGGTCGACGGGATAACTGAGTAATACTGTATTTGGTTTGGCGCAAAAACGTCTTTCAATGCAGAAAATGATAAAATCAAAAGATTATTGAGCCGCTGAAAACCAATTACGTGTTGAAAGGCGATCACGAAAAAGGAAGCAATTTAATGCCGAACCGATTAATTGTAAAACATCATGTCGCCAGGGCGACCAATCCACTAGCCATGGCGTTTTACTATCGGTCGGTTCTAACCAGGAAAATTTGAGTGCCAATAGTGATTCTAACAAGCCGGAAAATGTTATAGCTATTACTCTTGATTTTCCACCACCTAAAAAGAAAACTAAAAAGCAATCGGCTTGGGAAAAACTGGGAAAAAACTTTTTTGATTCGATGTCTGATGGACCCATTCACAGATGCATGTGCTGCGATCGATTTTGGTTTAAAACCTCCATCACCAAAATTCTGCTCTGTAAAATCAAACAATATATGCCAAAGTCTTACAAGTATAACAGTATATGCCAAAGCTGTATTTTAATAATGATTACTTTTGCACCAACAATGTTAAATAGTTTGAAATGTTTCTTTCGTCGCCAACTTTTATGCTTGGCGACAATAGAGTGATATAACTTAAACGAACCGTACCTTCAAATTGCAGCATGTATAAAGTCATTTATAGCAGTGGCACGGATAATACACAATAAAACAACTGGTATTTAGCTTAAAATGATAGATGAATGTATCGAGTGAAACATTTTTCAAATGGTTGGGGTAATTTCTTAAATTACAATTTTTTATTTTATTAACCATTTGAAAAATGGTTGTTGTTTTCGGGAGAATGGACCCGATGATGTTACCACTTTTGAATGATGTTACCACTTTTGAATGATGTGGTCACTTTTGAATTTAAATTAAATTCTTTATTAACCATTTGAAAAATGGTTGTTGTTTTCGGGAGAATGGACCCGATGATGTTACCACTTTTGAATGATGTTACCACTTTTGAATGATGTTACCACTTTTGAATTTAAATTAAATTCTTTATTTTTAGAAGAATTTTTATTTGAATTTAAATTAAATTCTTTATTTTTAGAAGAATTTTTATTTGAATTTAAATTAAATTCTTTACTTTTAGAAGAATTTTTATTTGAATAGTAAATTAAAATGGTTAAAATCATTGTAATAAAGGAGAAAACTAACAAATTTAAAAATGGGTAGACGGAAATTAACAGATACGGAAAAAGCCGAAGCCAAAGAAATGAATGAACGTGAATATCGCATTCAATGATATTAAACACAATACGCGTACTTAAACAATCATAAAGTGATTTTTATTTCTTCTTTTGCTATTTAAAATAAAAATTTAGTCAACATGTATAAGTTGCTTATTAGTTTGGCGATTCGTATCATTTGGCGAAATTGGTCGACGGGATAACTTAGTAATACTGTATTTGGTTTGGCGCAAAAACGTCTTTCAATGCAGAAAATGATAAAATCAAAAGATTATTGAGCCGCTGAAAACCAATTACGTGTTGAAAGGCGATCACGAAAAAGGAAGCAATTTAATGCCGAACCGATTAATTGTAAAACATCATGTCGCCAGGGCGACCAATCCACTAGCCATGGCGTTTTACTATCGGTCGGTTCTAACCAGGAAAATTTGAGTGCCAATAGTGATTCTAACAAGCCGGAAAATGTTATAGCTATTACTCTTGATTTTCCACCACCTAAAAAGAAAACTAAAAAGCAATCGGCTTGGGAAAAACTGGGAAAAAACTTTTTTGATTCGATGTCTGATGGACCCATTCACAGATGCATGTGCTGCGATCGATTTTGGTTTAAAACCTCCATCACCAAAATTCTGCTCTGTAAAATCAAACAATATATGCCAAAGTCTTACAAGTATAACAGTATATGCCAAAGCTGTATTTTAATAATGATTACTTTTGCACCAACAATGTTAAATAGTTTGAAATGTTTCTTTCGTCGCCAACTTTTATGCTTGGCGACAATAGAGTGATATAACTTAAACGAACCGTACCTTCAAATTGCAGCATGTATAAAGTCATTTATAGCAGTGGCACGGATAATACACAATAAAACAACTGGTATTTAGCTTAAAATGATAGATGAATGTATCGAGTGAAACATTTTTCAAATGGTTGGGGTAATTTCTTAAATTACAATTTTTTTTTTATTTGTTTTTTTTTATTCATTTATTTATTATTTATTATTTTTATTAACCATTTGAAAAATGGTTGTTGTTTTCGGGAGAATGGACCCGATGATGTTACCACTTTTGAATGATGTTACCACTTTTGAATGATGTTACCACTTTTGAATTTAAATTAAATTCTTTATTTTTAGAAGAATTTTTATTTGAATTTAAATTAAATTCTTTACTTTTAGAAGAATTTTTATTTGAATAGTAAATTAAAATGGTTAAAATCATTGTAATAAAGGAGAAAACTAACAAATTTAAAAATGGGTAGACGGAAATTAACAGATACGGAAAAAGCCGAAGCCAAAGAAATGAATGAACGTGAATATCGCATTCAATGATATTAAACACAATACGCGTACTTAAACAATCATAAAGTGATTTTTATTTCTTCTTTTGCTATTTAAAATAAAAATTTAGTCAACATGTATAAGTTGCTTATTAGTTTGGCGATTCGTATCATTTGGCGAAATTGGTCGACGGGATAACTGAGTAATACTGTATTTGGTTTGGCGCAAAAACGTCTTTCAATGCAGAAAATGATAAAATCAAAAGATTATTGAGCCGCTGAAAACCAATTACGTGTTGAAAGGCGATCACGAAAAAGGAAGCAATTTAATGCCGAACCGATTAATTGTAAAACATCATGTCGCCAGGGCGACCAATCCACTAGCCATGGCGTTTTACTATCGGTCGGTTCTAACCAGGAAAATTTGAGTGCCAATAGTGATTCTAACAAGCCGGAAAATGTTATAGCTATTACTCTTGATTTTCCACCACCTAAAAAGAAAACTAAAAAGCAATCGGCTTGGGAAAAACTGGGAAAAAACTTTTTTGATTCGATGTCTGATGGACCCATTCACAGATGCATGTGCTGCGATCGATTTTGGTTTAAAACCTCCATCACCAAAATTCTGCTCTGTAAAATCAAACAATATATGCCAAAGTCTTACAAGTATAACAGTATATGCCAAAGCTGTATTTTAATAATGATTACTTTTGCACCAACAATGTTAAATAGTTTGAAATGTTTCTTTCGTCGCCAACTTTTATGCTTGGCGACAATAGAGTGATATAACTTAAACGAACCGTACCTTCAAATTGCAGCATGTATAAAGTCATTTATAGCAGTGGCACGGATAATACACAATAAAACAACTGGTATTTAGCTTAAAATGATAGATGAATGTATCGAGTGAAACATTTTTCAAATGGTTGGGGTAATTTCTTAAATTACAATTATTTTTTTTTTAATTTATTTTAAATTTTCTTTATTAACCATTTGAAAAATGGTTGTTGTTTTCGGGAGAATGGACCCGATGATGTTACCACTTTTGAATGATGTTACCACTTTTGAATGATGTTACCACTTTTGAATGATGTTACCACTTTTGAAAGATGTAACCACTTTTGAATTTAAATTAAATTCTTTATTTTTAGAAGAATTTTTATTTGAATTTAAATTAAATTCTTTACTTTTAGAAGAATTTTTATTTGAATAGTAAATTAAAATGGTTAAAATCATTGTAATAAAGGAGAAAACTAACAAATTTAAAAATGGGTAGACGGAAATTAACAGATACGGAAAAAGCCGAAGCCAAAGAAATGAATGAACGTGAATATCGCATTCAATGATATTAAACACAGTCAACATGTATAAGTTGCTTATTAGTTTGGCGATTCGTAACATTTGGCGAAATTGGTCGACGGGATAACTGAGTAATACTGTATTTGGTTTGGCGCAAAAACGTCTTTCAATGCAGAAAATGATAAAATCAAAAGATTATTGAGCCGCTGAAAACCAATTACGTGTTGAAAGGCGATCACGAAAAAGGAAGCAATTTAATGCCGAACCGACTAATTGTAAAACATCATGTCGCCAGGGCGACCAATCCACTAGCCATGGCGTTTTACTATCGGTCGGTTCTAACCAGGAAAATTTGAGTGCCAATAGTGATTCTAACAAGCCGGAAAATGTTA